>CM037588.1:122464673-123935887 GCA_021018995.1 Chloranthus sessilifolius | reverse complement strand
AGCCACGGAGCGATCTTTTCTTCCATTTGGGGCTGGCATGCGAGTTTGTGCAGGAATGGAGATTGGGAAACTTCATATTCCTCTTGTTATCGCCAATCTGATCGGCCTTCCATTGGTCATGCGCTGTTGAAGGGCAATTCCCAGATTTGAGTGAGGAACTAAACTTCGTTCTCATGATGAAGACCTCACTCACAGCAGGCATCACTCCCATCCTTTGAGGGCTTTTTTTTTTTTTTAATTGTATCCCATTCCTGTAAGAACCATCTAATTATGGTTTATATTAGTAATACGCATTTGGTTGTTTTAAATAATATTGATTTTCATATAATATATTATAATGAAGTTTGCAATCGTTGGTGTGACGACCCGACTTTTCCAATCCCTAAGGTATAGGAAAGGCCGGTTCATCAACTTATTGATTTCTCAATAAGCCGTAACAAACAGAAGCCGGCAACATAAACAAAGGTCTAAAGACAGAGGCAACATTGTTAATCCAAAAACAAAAGCTTTATATAACAAAATTAGATATATCACTGTGAGGAACCAAGAAGAACCACCGGTGATGGCCAATCCGATCACCTAAAATAGTGGTTCACAATAATGGTTCCTCGGTGATACCAAAGAACAAAATAAAGGCCTATGGCCCAATATTCCAAAATAATATCCGGACAAAATACCAAAAGAAAACAGGATCTAAGATCACGGAAAGAACTCCTCAAGGTATGTCCAAATCCTCCTCGAATATAATCGAGTCCTCCGGATCCTCGACCCAAGGTCGGTCTAAGACCGTATAGTCGAGGTGAGCTAACAGCCAAGCTCAATAGAGGAAACAAATCTATTTGCATTTCTTTATAAGGAAAGGTTTTCAAAAGACGGAATCGGATCATATATGGTTTTTTTCAATGATGCTTTTCAAATTAAATCTCCAGTTCTAATCCTTGAGTCAAAACTGATAATATCATCTAAAGTGTTCAGATTTAGCATGCTTCTCGTCTTAAATTTATAACTTAATTTTATCTCCCAAATTTCCTATAGCATGAGAGCGGACTACGTGACCGATGGGAAAACCCTACTGACCATCGTCGTTCATGAACCCATTTCGAAAATGCAACAAGCCCCTACGCTATGAGGGAAACTTGCGTAAAGTATTATCAACACGGTTGGTAGAATCTAGGGCATCGTACGTATGAACCCTAAATCAAATGCAAATGCTAATACATATCAAAGCTTATTATTCATAACATATACTGATTTTTCAAGGTTCTGATTCAAAGTTCTGATTCAAAAATTAACTGAGGTTCTGAGGTTTGAATTCCAAAGATTCTTAGTTATAACAAAGTTTACAAATTTTCAGATTGTGTCATATGTTCAGAGTTTTATTTATACTGTGTGCAACAGAATTTCCAAAATTTACCCTTCTTAATTGAAATAGTCAACAATCTATACTTATAATTTGATGCAAATTAAATACCAGGTTCCCCTACCTTAACAAGGAAGTTCCAAAAACATGTATAAGCAGTCCTCTCCAAGGACTCCCAATAGTCAAAAACTACATATATTAACACTCTCAGTGTTAATATAGAACCAAAAAATCAAACCAAAAGCTTACAGAATAAAAATCCAACAAAACTTTCAAAAGCACGAAGCAGAATGATTCGACCATCGAATTCAAATTCGTTGGTCGAATTTGAAATTCGATGGTCGATTTCAAATTCGACCATCGAATTTCAGAAATCTGTCTCAGGCCAAAAAAACTCATTTCGACTGTCGATTTCTAAATCGACAGTCGAATTCCAAATTCGACAGTCGATTTTCAAATCGACAGTCGAATTCCTCAGGTTCTGTGGCTGTTAACTCGACATGCCCGAATTCTTTTTCCTTAGTTTCAACACAGCCATCAAATCTTTTATATTGAATACATATCTTAAATTCTAACAAAACCCAACAAATTTACATAAGGAGGTTTCAAGACTTACCTCTTTTAGCTTAAACTATTGATCCCATTGTACCGATTCATGCACCGGAACAAGTTTCTAAGATCGAAGGTTTAAAAACTTCAATTCAGCCCATTATAAACCTTCCTCCATTGCACAGATCCTATCGACACAATGACATCCTCTCCTCTATCCTTCTCTTCCAATAGCCCAAACTGATCCGAATTCAAGCACAAAATAAACTAATGGTTGAGATGGGAAGAGGAGCTCTCACTCTCTCAAGATCTAAAGATCAAAAGCAAGGCAAAGGGTTTGCAAATTTACTTTCAACCGAAAGAGAGAAGTGTAAATTCTCTCAAATCTCTCTCTTTATAATACGAAACAAATCCTAATAAAAATCTAGATATTTCTAATTACTACTTATCCATTTATTCTTGTAAAAATTCCGGCGCTAAACACAAATACCAACCTTATTGTGTAAGTCGTCGATTTCCTGACTTGTACACATCTCATAACCAAGTCCTTTGGTCATCTCCCTCATCATAACCAAAACTAAACAAAAAGCCCAGAAAATCTCATTTTTTTTTCGGGCACGCTTACCGAGGTAAACGAAAATACGTCAAAAATATTAGGGATATTACAGTTGGTCCAAGGCCCGGATGGGAATGGACGGTTGGTGTCAGGTTGACAACCAACTTTAAAAACTTTCTCGAATCCCTATGATAAGACCTACCATGAAAAAACAATTTATGGTGTTCCCTGTAGGTGACACCCTACACGATTGGAATGAGAAGTAAGCAAGGGTGCCCCTATTTTAGGCAACACTCTACAATAAATCCCAATTGTAGAGACAAATCAACAAGAGTTCGCTAGGACGTCCCTGTAAATGAGGCAATGTTGGCTAGGGGGTTCCCCTGTAAGCGACAAACTATGCCTGTTAGTCCTAAAAATTTTGATTGTCGATTGATTGCCTACCATCACTTGATCACAAAGGGAATTTGTCGCAAGGCTAGTAACCGCCTTTAGGAAATGTTTCTCCTAATCCATATTAATCGCTACTTTCCACCATTGGATCAATGTTTACCATTGTATTTTTCACATCTCAATTGGGTCCATCAACTCTAGTATATAGACAATTCAAAATCCAAAAAAAAACTATTTATTGTGGTGTTTGGATACCATAATAACTCATGGGAACCAAGCAATGAAGATGACGAGATACTTTCCTTTTGGTTTTTTTAATGATAGGGTGAGGTTCCTTAATCCTCAAATTATTTATCCAAAAAATAAATAAATTGGTTCGATTGGGGTGGTCGGACCATTCTGCAAATTAATTGGAGAGAGGGTCAATGTATTAAAAATTGGCCGATATCGAAACGTATCGGTATTTCGGCAAACCGATACGTATCAGTATCCCAATTCGGATACCCGATACGTATCAGTTGTCCTCGACTTTGTAGTTGTTTTTAAATAAAATAAAATAGGCCAATACATATCGGTATCGGCCGTGCGTATTAAGCCAAGTCGTATTGGTCTTAGGAAAACCGATGAGAGACCAATCCCGATTTTGATACCTTCGAGAAGGTGTCAACGTTCTAGGCAGATCATTACGTGGACCATAACTTCCCGTATCATCTTCAATAAATAAGAGTACTTTTAGTGACAACTAGAGATTCTATGCAAGAAGAGTTTGCAAGTGCAAAAGTCATTAAATCGTTTTGAATGCAAAGGTGGAGTTGGTTTTGCTTCCAATATAACATGGAATACAATTATGGCGTGTGATGGTCTACCCACGATATCGGATCTGTGGAAGATTGAGACGTAATAAATCTCCATTCTCTGATTCAAATCAATCAACATTCTTTTGCACGTACAACCCCTGATTGCCGAGAAAGAATCTCTAATTGCAAATAAGTACTCATGAATAAAATGCCAACGCACCAAGAAAAGGATCCTAAGCTTCTTCCTTCTTAACCTCGGATTCACATGCAAAAATCGTTGGCTGCTTTGAATGGGAGTAGGGAGATCATTTTTAACTCCAATCTCCCAGACAATAGATCTTGAGATCTTGTGCATGTCATAAACCGATCATACTTTTATTCCACCCAAAGACACTTGATCAAGAAGTGAACATGACAAGCATACATCAAACACTCTCTTGGAACACTTTTTGAGGTGAGGGCCACATGTAATATAAATCCGACCGTTAAATGGTAGGGCCATAACCTCATAAAGTGAAAATTGGGACGTTTGATGGAAGGACCATAGCCTCATAATGTGAAAATTGGGAGGTCATCGTTCGGTTGGGAGAAGTCAAATGATTTAACACGTGCAATCCGAGTAGAAAATAAATAATCTAGGGTTGAACCCATCACAATAAACATTCTTCCTCTCTACAAAATTATTATAAAACCTCTCTCCCTTTCTAGGTTTGGTATAACCATTAGCGATATAATAAGACATATAGTACCACCTATTTTTATCAAGACACTGATCCAGATGTGGAGGTGACATAGCGCAGAATATCTTTTGTGAACATGAATAGATAGTACACAGCGGGCATGCTGCTTGGCCTTAAAAAGTAAACAATAATACTGGCATAATGTGATTAGACTATGGTATCAAACCTCGGCTGATACCAATACCTATCGATTTCAACAAGAACTGCATTCGTCGTATCGGTTTCATCGAGAACCGATTATGTCGATACGTATCGTGGTACTATTTGTAACAATATTGTTGTCGACGGATATCGGCGATACAAACCGATAAAATTTTATTTTTTGTGTTTTTGTGAAGTAAAATAAATATTGGCGGGACCGTATCGGTGGAACCATAACTCGATTGATTGACATATCGGTCCAAGATGAAATGTTACCCGATAGATATTGATACCTTGGTTTGGAGTAACTTTTACACCATTATTCTTTTCAAAAGCGGCGATTCTTAGAACCGACTTAAAAGCATTATGCTTTGACTGTCTACTTTAAACTACGTGGTGCATATATTTGATCAAGCCCAATAGTTCAAGTATCGTACTTAGGCTATTGATCGTAACCCGTAGTTACTTAGTTCGCTGATTTGCTTTATTCAATTTGGGTTCCCAATTAGTAAAAATCATTATTTTAAATTAATCCAATATGCTAGGGAGGATGAGTTTTATAAAAATTACTAATTACATAAAATCTAAAGTTTAAATCATCTCTTTGTGCCTCTAAAACTGGAATTGAAACCAATCCGCAAAGATTAATTCGACAATTAAACTTGTTATGCCGAGCTCGATTCGTTGTATTCAATTCGCTTGTTATGCGAGTTCAAATGACAATGGCCGTTGGAGATGGCAACGAGGCTGTTGGGAGCGATGGACAAAAAGGGGCGATGGGTTTTAGGCGCTAGAGATGGAGCTAAAGCGTCGGAGATGGAGCTTCAAAGGAGAATGATGGGTTTTAGGGCCTTTGTAGATGGAGCTTCAAAGAATGCGAGGATGGAGCTTCAAAGGCGTCGACGATGGAGCTTCAAAGGGGAACGATGGGTTTTCATGGCCCTAGAGATGGAGCTTTGCGATGGAACCTCAAAGGGGCGATTTTTTTAGGCGTTGGAGATAAACATTTGAAATGATGGGTTTCTTTTTGCGTTGGAGATAAACATTGAAATGATGGGTTTTCGTTTTGGTACGAAGTACCATTGGGAACAATGGTTTCTTTCCTAGGGGCATTTTCGGTTTTCCGTAAATACTAACCGTGGGTTAGTGTTCAAATGAATAGATTGGGTTACGGCAGCTTATGGTGACTAACGGCAGGGGGGTATATGAAACAGGAAAATAAAAGTAAGGTTTGTAGAATAAATGCCCATAACTGAGGGGGTTTGGTGTAATATCGACATATCTTATGGGGGTATATGCAAGCTCTAAAATTAATAATCGCATTGCTTCCACCCACTCAAACTCTTAGTGCACCACTATGAACAAATAACATGTAAAACCGTAGCTAAAGGTGTCAGGTGGGTGCTATTAGAGAATCATTGGGGTGCAAATATAACTATCCTTACTAATAGCACCTACTAATAAAAGACCAAAAGACATTTCAATCATCATCAAAGTGGTGCCCTCAGTCTCAATCGCTCAGGATCCTACTCGAACTGAAACCAAAAAGAAAAGTTGTGTTTAGTGTGTGTAAGCTCGACCAGAACATGGACTCGGATAAGCATGATCCAACCCAATTTATCTTGCGTTGAGCTTGGACTAGATATGCAAAACACAATCACGCCTAGTATATATACATATACATATACATATAGGACAACTGAATGCTGCATTTGCGACATAACGTTCAATGCTGCCCTAAGGTCATTTGAGTGTCAAGTGTCATCAAATCCGAAGATCAAGTGCCGCGACAACATGACTAAGATCAATCAGATTCATGCCTCCCAAAAATAATGAAAATGTACATCTTATCCACCGTACAAAATATGGTCAAAGTTGAAAAAAAATCAATGCACCAGGTTAAGGGGTAGAGGTCAATCTTTAACCCTATTTCTAAGGGGCAAAAAGGTAATAAAAATGAAGAAAAAAAAATCACATGCCCCGTCGCTAAGGATTCTAAAACATGTGTTTATTTTGGGATCACAAACCATGTGCCATGTGATCTCAACACTAATGTAGCATTGAAAGAAGTACTTAATATAAGAAATTTCACAAAGTAATTCACGAATAAACCGTTCAATAGTTGAATTTCTACGACATTAATATAAATGTTCCCTACAGGCAGGCTAACATCTAAACCACTTGATCAAAACCCTAATATTTGACATGTTCATTACTAAAATTTCTCATCTCTCGAGTGTGTTGTTCTTTCTCATTCTCTCTCTCTCTCTAAAAGCCACTCTTTTGCTTTCATCACTCTTATATTCGTGATGTAAAAATAGTTAAAATGGTCTGAAAAATAGTACTCTACAATTGGTTCGAACCTGACACTACAAAAAATAAGATTATTTGCGATAGCAAAACGCTGCCGCAATTAAGAAAAAGCTGCTGCTATTAGTCCTGTCACTACGAAAAACTGCAGCTGCTAGTCCTGTCGCTACCAAAAAATGCCTTAACGGCAAGTGCCGCTGAAACACCTTATCTTTGTAGTAAAGCAAAACTCTGCCTGGTTATTTAAGTACATTTAGGTTCGAGATAAAATTAGGTCGGAGAGTTCTAAGCACATCTAGGGCCTGCTACTTGGGGCGGCCCGGGTTTGCTTGATTGGACCTTGAAACCCTAGGAATTTAAGAGTCTCGTGGTTCGTGTGCATCAAAACTCCCGTGTTGTTCACTACGGACGTGCCATTCACCATACTTAAATTCTGTCCCTTACACTCGTTGGGATTTGTTATTCAGCTAGCTTCATTATTATATTGACCCGTGATCTGATCATAGATTTGTATCATATTATGATATGCTAATAATAAAATTTTTAACTTTATTCATTTATCTGGCTGCAATAATGACTCATGTTTGCAAATGATCAAGTTGTGGACGAGCAATTCAAACATCATTCTCACATCACTACAAAATATAAGATTGTTAGGGGTGCCAAAAACTGCCGCTATTAACAAAAAAACTTATTGTTTTAGTAGCGATAGTTTCTTTGTTAATAGCTGCAGTTTTTGGCGCCGCTAATAGTGTTATTTTTTGTAGTGGACGGAGGAAATTGAATCTTGAGTGAATGAATTATATGTGTAGCGTTATTTACACCACTTTTTTCTTGTGAAGAACACATGCCCACCATGAAAAATTGTTGATTGCCTGGAATTAGACGATGGACATCCTTTTTCATTCCTATCTTCCACAAATAGATCTTGAGATCATGGCGCACCTCTAGACCGTCACATATTGATTCCATGTGCCACACATCCCCTAAAGTGACTATAATCATGGGCGTACCATGAGAAAGGGTTCTGATCAACTATAACTTTTGGGAATGTCTGCCACGTTGAATCAAGATCTAACCGTTTGATAGGTGCACCATTGAGTCTAAATTGCCCAAGTGGAAATCCATCATTCGAACATGTTCCGGCCAAATGGTCATCTAAATGACAGCTGCAAGATCTATAATGTAAAAGACTGGAATGAAAAACCCTCTCATTGTGTGATTCAAGGCAAAAAACACCTAACCAAAACTCTAACCCACCTACCCACACCAATTATTAGCTATATATGTGTTTCAGACATATCTTTCACATCCTAGCATGCCATTTTCATGTTTCACTTGTAGTAGGTACTGAAATATATTTATTACCAACTTCATCAATCTACTAAAAGAAATAATATCAATTATTTGTAAATAATAAAAGAAAATAATTCCTATTATTTAGGTAAATCTTATTTTATTTTTTTAAAATGAATCCTTATTTTTTGATGCATCTAAGTAATACCCTATTTTTAGTTTCTTATCGGTTCGATTTTGAGGTTTTTATGTCAAAATCGAAACCGAACTGATAACCCGATAAGCCACTTTTCACTATAGAAAATAAGACTATTAGCAACAGTTTTGTGCTATAAAAAATTGTTGCTAATAATCTTAATAGCCTTTTGTAGTTTTTTTTTTTAATAGCAGCAGTTTTTGGCATCTGCTAACAGTCTTATTTTTTGTAGTATTTCCAAATCTGAAACCGAACTGATACGCCCTAAAACCAAAACCGAGCAAAAATTTCGGTCGGGTTGGTTTTCTGGACAGCCCTATTCCGATACTTTCATCTTTACGATGGCATTACAATTTTTTAAGTTTTTTTACTATTTTTCTATATCAAAAAATCCCTTTTGGTTATAATAAATATATATATATATATATCTTTTACGAGATAGATGAAGCTGGTAATAAATATATTTCAATAACTACTACAAGTGAAACAAGATAAAAATATGGTACGATGTGAAAGATATCTGCTGAAACGCATATATAGCTAATATTAGGTGAGAGCAGGTGGGTGCTTTTAGAGTTTTGGTTGGGTGTTGATTGCCTTGAATTAGGAAATGAGGTGGTTTTTCATTCTAGTCTTTTACACTATAGATCTTGCAGCTGTCAATTAGATCACCATTTGGCCGGAACATGTTCGAACGATGGTTTGCCACTTGGGCAATTTAGATTGATTATATATGTGAGCCACGTGGCCCAAATCACAATAATTAATCACACTTCAATGGTGTGACATAAAAAGTGACATTTTATTGGTGCAAGATCATTTAAAAACCATTTAGTATTTAAATGTTGGCCAGGAGCCATTATCCATTAGTTAATGGGAGACTAATGCATTTTGAAAAAATTGTCTTGAAGATAGAGCCTTGGAGTCCAAATCACTGTGATCATTTTTTCATTCTTTGCCTCTATAATGATCTTCATATCGTTCTATTATTTTTCTAACATAATCATCATCGGATCATCTAATTGGCGAAGATCTATGGTGTAAATGACTTGGAATGAAAAAGATCTCATTTTGATTCAACTCAATCAACACGCAATGAAATCTCTAAAAGAACCCACCTAGCCTCACCGGATATTACCTATGCGTTTCACGGCATATCTTTCACATCCTAGCATGTTATTTCTTCTTTCGCTTGTAGTAGTTATTAAAATAAATTTACCAACTTCATCTATCTACTAAATAAAAAATATATATATAAGTAATGGGGCCTTCTTAAACCTAGAAGGGACAACAAATTATAGAGAGAGAGATGAAAGTGTATGGTATGTAGGTATGAGCATGGTAGTTGGACTGGTAATGTTTGCAATATTGCGGCGAAGAAGTGTCATAGCGAAGTCGGCAGAATGGCCAACTGGGCCACCAAAAATTCCGGTTATCGGGAACCTACACCAACTAGGAAGAGGCGATTTACTCCACGTCATACGATGAAATTAGCTCAAGTACGGCGGCGATGACAATTTGGCTTGGGAGCTGGCAACCCGTAATTGTCGTTAGCGATGTGCAGCTAGCATGGGTGGTGCTAGTTAACAAGTCCTCCCATTACGCATCGCGGAGCATCCCTCTCATCATCCAAATCTACTGCAAGCTGGAATTTGATTAGCAGCTCCAACTCCGCCAACATTGGCACACCCTCCGTAAAGGCGTTCAAAATGGTGCCCTCAGCCCTCTCAATATCTCAGCGCAAACCGACTTACAAGAGGGGGACATCATCCAAATGATTGAGAGCATGCGAGAAGAAGCATCGATGAATGATGGGATTGTCAAGCCTCTCCATCACATTCGACGAACTACAGTTCAGCTAATAGCCCGCTACATTTGGACGCGATTTTAAAGTTGAGACATTTTTTTGAAGAATTGATGGAGCAGTTGAAGCCACTGTAGCCATCATTGGCCACGCCCGTCTAGTCGATATTTTTCCATTAACAAAACACATCCCGGGCCTCAACGGCACCTTCAAGAAGGCGTATGAATTAAAGCACCGGATTGAGCAATTGATACATCCTTTCCTCTCCTTGAATCCTCCTCCTCAGTGCTACCTTCACTTTCTTCAATCTCAAAACCTCCCAGAACAAGTCGTCATCTTTTGCATATTCGAGTTATTCTTTCTCAGCATCGATAGCACCTCTGAAACTGCTACATGGGCGCTTGCATTTCTGATTCATAACCCACATAGCCAACAAAAGCTCTATGATGAGATTAAGGGGGCTAACGTTCAAAAAGAAAGTCATTTGGTGAGTACTAAGGTGTCAAGTAAACTGCAGTATCTTGATGCAATAGTGAAAGAGACTATGAGAATGAGGCCAATAGCGCCTTTAGGAATTCCTCACAAGGCCAGCAAGGAGACCAGTTTGATGGGATCAAGAGTGGCTCAAGGTACACAAGTTTTTGTGAATCTTTATGCCATACACCATGACCCAAAGATCTGGCCTGAGCCATACAAGTTCATGCCTGAGAGGTTTTTGCCTTCTGCTGGGAATACTATCGTAAGAGCCACGGAGCGATCTTTTCTTCCATTTGGGGCTGGCATGCGAGTTTGTGCAGGAATGGAGATTGGGAAACTTCATATTCCTCTTGTTATCGCCAATCTGATCAGCACCTTCCATTGGTCATGCGCTGTTGAAGGGCAATTCCCAGATTTGAGTGAGGAACTAAACTTCGTTCTCATGATGAAGACCTCACTCACAGCATCACTCCCATCCTTTGAGGGCTTTTTTTTTTTTTTAATTGTATCCCATTCCTGTAAGAACCATCTAATTATGGTTTATATTAGTAATACGCATTTGGTTGTTTTAAATAATATTGATTTTCATATAATATATTATAATGAAGTTTGCAATCGTTGGTGTGACGACCCGACTTTTCCAATCCCTAAGGTATAGGAAAGGCCGGTTCATCAACTTATTGATTTCTCAATAAGCCGTAACAAACAGAAGCCGGCAACATAAACAAAGGTCTAAAGACAGAGGCAACATTGTTAATCCAAAAACAAAAGCTTTATATAACAAAATTAGATATATCACTGTGAGGAACCAAGAAGAACCACCGGTGATGGCCAATCCGATCACCTAAAATAGTGGTTCACAATAATGGTTCCTCGAGTGATACCAAAAGAACCAAAATAAAGGCCTATGGCCCAATATTCCAAAATAATATCCAGACAAAATACCAAAAGAAAACACAGGATCTAAGATCACGGAAAGAACTCCTCAACTGGTATGTCCAAATCCTCCTCGGGAATATAATCGGAGTCCTCGGATCCTCGACCCAAGGTCGGTCAAAGACCGTGGACGATAGTCGAGGGTGAGCTAACAAGCTCAATAGAGGAAACAAATCTATTTGCATTTCTTTATAAGTAAAGGTTTTCAAAAGACGGAATCGGATCATATATGGTTTTTTTCAATGATGCTTTTCAAATTAAATCTCCAGTTCTAATCCTTGAGTCAAAACTGATAATATCATCTAAAGTGTTCAGATTTAGCATGCTTCTCGTCTTAAATTTATAACTTAATTTTATCTCCCAAATTTCCTATAGCATGAGAGCGGACTACGTGACCGATGGGAAAACCCTACTGACCATCGTCGTTCATGAACCCATTTCGAAAATGCAACAAGCCCCTACGCTATGAGGGAAACTTGCGCCAAAGTATTACCGTCAACACGGTTGGTAGAATCTAGGGCATCGTACGTATGAACCCTAAATCAAATGCAAATGCTAATACATATCAAAGCTTATTATTCATAACATATACTGATTTTTCAAGGTTCTGATTCAAAGTTCTGATTCAAAAATTAACTGAGGTTCTGAGGTTTGAATTCCAAAGATTCTTAGTTATAACAAAGTTTACAAATTTTCAGATTGTGTCATATGTTCAGAGTTTTATTTATACTGTGTGCAACAGAATTTCCAAAATTTACCCTTCTTAATTGAAATAGTCAACAATCTATACTTATAATTTGATGCAAATTAAATACCAGGTTCCCCTACCTTAACAAGGAAGTTCCAAAAACATGTATAAGCAGTCCTCTCCAAGGACTCCCAATAGTCAAAAACTACATATATTAACACTCTCAGTGTTAATATAGAACCAAAAAATCAAACCAAAAGCTTACAGAATAAAAATCCAACAAAACTTTCAAAAGCACCTCGAACAGATTAGACCACCATCAATTCAAATTGCTGGTCGAATTTGAAATTGATGGTCGATTTCAAATTCGACCATCGAATTTCAGAAACTGCCTCGAGCCAAAAAATTATTTGTCGATTTGAAAATCGACACGATTTAAATTGACATGATTTTCAAATCGACAATTCCTCGTGTTCTGGTCGTTAACTCGACATGCCCGAATTCTTTTTCCTTAGTTTCAACACAGCCATCAAATCTTTTATATTGAATACATATCTTAAATTCTAACAAAACCCAACAAATTTACATAAGGAGGTTTCAAGACTTACCTCTTTTAGCTTAAACTGTTGATCCCATTGTACCGATTCACGCACCGGAACAAGTTTCTAAGATCGAAGGTTTAAAAACTTCAATTCAGCCCATTATAAACCTTCCTCCATTGCACAGATCCTATCGACACAGTGACATCCTCTCCTCTATCCTTCTCTTCCAATAGCCCAAACTGATCCGAATTCAAGCACAAAATAAACTAATGGTTGAGATGGGAAGAGGAGCTCTCACTCTCTCAAGATCTAAAGATCAAAAGCAAGGCAAAGGGTTTGCAAATTTACTTTCAACCGAAAGAGAGAAGTGTAAATTCTCTCAAATCTCTTTATAATACGAAACAAATCCTAATAAAAATCTAGATATTTCTAATTACTACTTATCCATTTATTCTTGTAAAAATTCCGGCGCTAAACACAAATACCAACCTTATTGTGTAAGTCGTCGATTTCCTGACTTGTACACATCTCATAACCAAGTCCTTTGGTCATCTCCCTCATCATAACCAAAACTAAACAAAAAGCCCAGAAAATCTCATTTTTATTTTCGGGCACGCAGGTAAACGAAAATCGCCAAAATATTAGGGATATTACAATTGGTCCAAGGCCCGGATGGCAATGGACGGTTGGTGTCAGGTTGACAACCAACTTTAAAAACTTTCTCGAATCCCTATGATAAGACCTACCATCAACAAACAATTTATCGTCTTCCCTGTAGGTGTCACCCTACACGATTGAATGAGAAGTAAGCAAGGGTGCCCCTATTTTAGGCAACACTCTACAATAAATCCCAATTGTAGAGACAAATCAACAAGAGTTCGCTAGGACGTCCCTGTAAATGAGGCAATGTTGGCTAGGGGGTTCCCCTGTAAGCGACAAACTATGCCTGTTAGTCCTAAAAATTTTGATTGTCGATTGATTGCCTACCATCACTTGATCACAAAGGGAATTTGTCGCAAGGCTAGTGACCGCCTTTAGGAAATGTTTCTCCTAATCCATATTAATCGCTACTTTCCACCATTGGATCAATGTTTACCATTGTATTTTTCACATCTCAATTGGGTCCATCAACTCTAGTATATAGACAATTCAAAATCCAAAAAAAAACTATTTATTGTGGTGTTTGGATACCATAATAACTCATGGGAACCAAGCAATGAAGATGACGAGATACTTTCCTTTTGGTTTTTTTAATGATAGGGTGAGGTTCCTTAATCCTCAAATTATTTATCCAAAAAATAAATAAATTGGTTCGATTGGGGTGGTCGGACCATTCTGCAAATTAATTGGAGAGAGGGTCAATGTATTAAAAATTGGCCGATATCGAAACGTATCGGTATTTCGGCAAACCGATACGTATCAGTATCCCAATTCGGATACCCGATACGTATCAGTTTGTCCTCAGCTTTGTAGTTGTTTTTTAAATAAAAATAAAATAGGCCAATACATATCGGTATCGGCCGGTACGTATTAGCCAAGTCGTATTGGTCTTAGGAAAACCGATACCCGAGACCAATACCGATTTTGATACCTTCGAGAAGGTGTCAACGTTCTAAGCGGAATCATTACGTGGACCATAACTTCCCGTATCATCTTCAATAAATAAGAGTACTTTTAGTGACAACTAGAGATTCTATGCAAGAAGAGTTTGCAAGTGCAAAAGTCATTCGTCGTTTTGAATGCAAAGGTGGAGTTGGTTTTTGCTTCCAATATAACATGGAATACAATTATGACAGTGTGATGGTCTACCCCTGATATCAGATCTGCTGTGTGGAAGATTGAGACGTAATAAATCTCCATTCTCTGATTCAAATCAATCAACATTCTTTTGCACGTACAACCCCTGATTGCCGAGAAAGAATCTCTAATTGCAAATAAGTACTCATGAATAAAATGCCAACGCACCAAGAAAAGGATCCTAAGCTTCTTCCTTCTTAACCTCGGATTCACATGCAAAAATCGTTGGCTGCTTTGAATGGGAGTAGGGAGATCATTTTTAACTCCAATCTCCCAGACAATAGATCTTGAGATCTTGTGCATGTCATAAACCGATCATACTTTTATTCCACCCAGCACACTTCTGATCAAGAAGTGAACATGACAATGGCGTACATCAAACACTCTCTTGGAACACTTTTTGAGGTGAGGGCCACATGTAATATAAATCCCAATGGTAGGGCCATAACCTCATAAAGTGAAAATTGGGACGTTTGATGGAAGGACCATAGCCTCATAATGTGAAAATTGGGAGGTCATCGTTGGTTGGGAGAAGTCAAATGATTTAACACGCAATCCGAGTAGAAAATAAATAATCTAGGGTTGAACCCATCACAATAAACATTCTTCCTCTCTACAAAATTATTATAAAACCTCTCTCCCTTTCTAGGTTTGGTATAACCATTAGCGATATAATAAGACATATAGTACCACCTATTTTTATCAAGACACTGATCCAGATGTGGAGGTGACATAGCGCAGAATATCTTTTGTGAACATGAATAGATAGTACACAGCGGGCATGCTGCTTGGCCTTAAAAAGTAAACAATAATACTGGCATAATGTGATTAGACTATGGTATCAAACCTCGGCTGATACCAATACCTATCGATTTCAACAAGAACCGTTACCGATACGTATCAGTTTCATCGAGAACCGATTATGTCCTGATACAGGTATCAGGGTACTATTTGTAACAATATTGTTGTCGACGGATATCGGCAGTATACAAACCGATAAAATTTTATTTTTTTTGTGTTTTTTTTGTGAAGTAAAATAAATATTGGCCGGGACCGTATCGGTGAAACCATAACTCGATTGATTGCGACATATCGGTCCAAGATGAAATGTTACCCGATACCGATATTGATACCTTGGTTTGGAGTAACTTTTACACCATTATTCTTTTCAAAAGCGGCCGATTCTTAGAACCGACTTAAAAGCATTATGCTTTGACTGTCTACTTTCGCTTACGTGGTGCATATATTTGATCAAGCCCAATAGTTCAAGTATCGTACTTAGGCTATTGATCAGACCCGTAGTTACTTAGTTCGCTGATTTGCTTTATTCAATTTGGGTTCCCAATTCGTAAAAATCATTATTTTTAAATTAATCCAATATGCTAGGGGAGGATGAGTTTTATAAAAAATTACTAATTACATAAAATCTAAAGTTTAAATCATCTCTTTGTGCCTCTAAAACTGGAATTGAAACCAATCCGCAAAGATTAATTCGACAATTCGCTTGTTATGCCGAGCTCGATTCGTTGTATTCAATTCGCTTGTTATGCCGAGTTCAAATGACAATGGCCGTTGGAGATGACGCTTCTGAGGGGGGCTGTTGGGAACGATGGACAAAAAGGGGAGCGATGGGTTTTTAGGGCGCTAGAGATGGAGCTAAAGGGCGTCGGAGATGGAGCTTCAAAGGAGAATGATGGGTTTTTAGGGCACTGTAGATGGAGCTTCAAAGAATGCCAGGGATGGAGCTTCAAAGGGCGTCGACGATGGAGCTTCAAAGGGGAACGATGGGTTTTCATGGCCCTAGAGATGGAGCTTGCGATGGAACCTCAAAGGGGAACGATTTTTTTTTAGGCGTTGGAGATAAACATTTGAAATGATGGGTTTCGTTTTGGTGCTGGAGATAAACATTCTAAATGATGGGTTTCGTTTTGGTATTTGGTACCATTGGGAACAATGGTTTCTTTCCTAGGGGCATTTTCGGTTTTCCGTAAATACTAACCGTGGGTTAGTGTTCAAATGAATAGATTGGGTTACGGCAGCTTATGGTGACTAACGGCAGGGGGGTATATGAAACAGGAAAATAAAAGTAAGGTTTGTAGAATAAATGCCCATAACTGAGGGGGTTTGGTGTAATATCGACATATCTTATGGGGGTATATGCAAGAAGCTCTAAAATTAATAATCGCATTGCTTCCACCCACTCAAACTCTTAGTGCACCACTATGAACAAATAACATGTAAAACCGTAGCTAAAGGTGTCAGGTGGGTGCTATTAGAGAATCATTGGGGTGCAAATATAACTATCCTTACTAATAGCACCTACTAATAAAAGACCAAAAGACATTTCAATCATCATCAAAGTGGTGCCCTCAGTCTCAATCGCTCAGGATCCTACTCGAATCAAACCAAAAGAAAAGTTGTGTTTAGTGTGTAAGCTCGGCCAGAACATGGACTCGGATAAGCATGATCCAACCCAATTTATCTTGCGTTGAGCTTGGACTAGATATGCAAAACACAATCACGCCTAGTATATATACCTATACATATTCATATTGGACAACTGAATCGCATTTTGCGACATAACGCTCAATGCTGCCCTAAGGTCATTTGAGTGTCAAGTGTCATCAATCCAAGATCAAGTGCATGACAACATGACTAAGATCAATCAGATTCATGCCTCCCAAAAATAATGAAAATGTACATCTTATCCACCGTACAAAATATGGTCAAAGTTGAAAAAAAATCAATGCACCAGGTTAAGGGGTAGAGGTCAATCTTTAACCCTATTTCTAAGGGGCAAAAAGGTAATAAAAATGAAGAAAAAAAAATCACATGCCCCGTCGCTAAGGATTCTAAAACATGTGTTTATTTTGGGATCACAAACCATGTGCCATGTGATCTCAACACTAATGTAGCATTGAAAGAAGTACTTAATATAAGAAATTTCACAAAGTAATTCACGAATAAACCGTTCAATAGTTGAATTTCTACGACATTAATATAAATGTTCCCTACAGGCAGGCTAACATCTAAACCACTTGATCAAAACCCTAATATTTGACATGTTCATTACTAAAATTTCTCATCTCTCGAGTGTGTTGTTCGCATATTTTCTTTCTCATTCTCTCTCTCTCTCTCTAAAAGCCACTCTTTTGCTTTCAGTCACTCTTATATTCGTGATGTAAAAAATAGTTAAAATGGTCTGAAAAATAGTACTCTACAATTGGTTCGAACCTGACACTACAAAAAATAAGATTATTTGCGATAGCAAAACGCTGCCGCAATTAAGAAAAAGCTGCTGCTATTAGTCCTGTCACTACGAAAAACTGCAGCTGCTAGTCCTGTCGCTACCAAAAAATGCCTTAACGGCAAGTGCCGCTGAAACACCTTATCTTTGTAGTAAAGCAAAACTCTGCCTACAGTTCGGCTAAGTACATTTAGGTTCAGATAAAGGTCGGGCGGAGAGTTCTAAGCACATCTAGGGCCTGCTACTTGGGGCGGCCCGGGTTTGCTTGATTGGACCTTGAAACCCTAGGAATTTAAGAGTCTCGTGGTTCGTGTGCATCAAAACTCCCGTGTTGTTCACTACGGACGTGCCATTCACCATACTTAAATTCTGTCCCTTACACTCGTTGGGATTTGTTATTCAGCTAGCTTCATTATTATATTGACCCGTGATCTGATCATAGATTTGTATCATATTATGATATGCTAATAATAAAATTTTTAACTTTATTCATTTATCTGGCTGCAATAATGACTCATGTTTGCAAATGATCAAGTTGTGGACGAGCAATTCAAACATCATTCTCACATCACTACAAAATATAAGATTGTTAGGGGTGCCAAAAACTGCCGCTATTAACAAAAAAACTTATTGTTTTAGTAGCGATAGTTTCTTTGTTAATAGCTGCAGTTTTTGGCGCCGCTAATAGTGTTATTTTTTGTAGTGGACGGAGGAAATTGAATCTTGAGTGAATGAATTATATGTGTAGCGTTATTTACACCACTTTTTTCTTGTGAAGAACACATGCCCACCATGAAAAATTGTTGATTGCCTGGAATTAGACGATGGACATCCTTTTTCATTCCTATCTTCCACAAATAGATCTTGAGATCATGGCGCACCTCTAGACCGTCACATATTGATTCCATGTGCCACACATCCCCTAAAGTGACTATAATCATGGGCGTACCATGAGAAAGGGTTCTGATCAACTATAACTTTTGGGAATGTCTGCCACGTTGAATCAAGATCTAACCGTTTGATAGGTGCACCATTGAGTCTAAATTGCCCAAGTGGAAATCCATCATTCGAACATGTTCCGGCCAAATGGTCATCTAAATGACAGCTGCAAGATCTATAATGTAAAAGACTGGAATGAAAAACCCTCTCATTGTGTGATTCAAGGCAAAAACACCTAACCAAAACTCTAACCCACCTACCACACCAATTATTAGCTATATATGTGTTTCAGACATATCTTTCACATCCTAGCATGCCATTTTCATGTTTCACTTGTAGTAGGTACTGAAATATATTTATTACCAACTTCATCAATCTACTAAAAGAAATAATATCTATTATTTGTAAATAATAAAAGAAAATAATTCCTATTATTTAGGTAAATCTTATTTTTATTTTTTTTAAAATGAATCCTTATTTTTTGATGCATCTAAGTAATACCCTATTTTTAGTTTCTTATCGGTTCGATTTTGAGGTTTTTATGTCAAAATCGAAACCGAACTGATAACCCGATAAGCCACTTTTCACTATAGAAAATAAGACTATTAGCAACAGTTTTGTGCTATAAAAAATTGTTGCTAATAATCTTAATAGCCTTTTGTAGTTTTTTTTTTTAATAGCAGCAGTTTTTGGCATCTGCTAACAGCCTTATTTTTTGTAGTATTTCCAAATCTGAAACCGAACTGATACGCCCTAAAACCAAAACCGAGCAAAAATTTCGGTCGGGTTGGTTTTCTGGACAGCCCTATTCCGATACTTTCATCTTTACGATGGCATTACAATTTTTTAAGTTTTTTTACTATTTTTCTATATCAAAAAATCCCTTTTGGTTATAATAAATATATATATATATATATATTTTACGAGATAGATGAAGCTGGTAATAAATATATTTCAATAACTACTACAAGTGAAACAAGATAAAAATATGGTACGATGTGAAAGATATCTGCTGAAACGCATATATAGCTAATATTAGGTGAGAGCAGGTGGGTGCTTTTAGAGTTTTGGTTGGGTGTTGATTGCCTTGAATTAGGAAATGAGGTGGTTTTTCATTCTAGTCTTTTACACTATAGATCTTGCAGCTGTCAATTAGATCACCATTTGGCCGGAACATGTTCGAACGATGGTTTGCCACTTGGGCAATTTAGATTGATTATATATGTGAGCCACGTGGCCCAAATCACAATAATTAATCACACTTCAATGGTGTGACATAAAAAGTGACATTTTATTGGTGCAAGATCATTTAAAAACCATTTAGTATTTAAATGTTGGCCAGGAGCCATTATCCATTAGTTAATGGGAGACTAATGCATTTTGAAAAAATTGTCTTGAAGATAGAGCCGTGGATTCCAAATCATTGTGAACATTGTTTCATTCTTTGCCTCTATAATGATCTTCATATCGTTCTATTATTTTTCTAACATAATCATCATCGGATCATCTAATTGACGGCTGCAAGATCTATGGTGTAAATGACTTGGAATGAAAAAAGATCTCATTTTCGGATTCAAGCCAATCAACACCCAATGAAAACTCTAAAAGAACCCACCTAGCCTCACCGGATATTACCTATGCGTTTCACGGCATATCTTTCACATCCTAGCATGTTATTTCTTCTTTCGCTTGTAGTAGTTATTAAAATAAATTTACCAACTTCATCTATCTACTAAATAAAAAATATATATATAAGTAATAGGGCCTTCTTAAACCTAGAAGGGAGAACAAATTATAGAGGCGAGAGAGAGATGAAAGAAAGTGTATGGTATGTAGGTATGAGCATGGTAGTTGGTTAATTTGGTAATGTTTGCAATATTGCGGCGAAGAAGTGTCATAGCGAAGTCGGCAGAATGGCCAACTGGGCCACCAAAAATTCCGGTTATCGGGAACCTACACCAACTAGGAAGAGGAGGCGATTTACTCCACGTCGCCCTGATGAAATTAGCTCAAGTACACGGGCGGGCGATGACAATTTGGCTTGGGAGCTGGCAACCCGTAATTGTCGTTAGCGATGAGCAGCTAGCATGGGAGGTGCTAGTTAACAAGTCCTCCCATTACGCATCGCGAAGCATCCCTCTCGTCATCCAAATCTACACTGCAAACTGGAATTTGATTAGCAGCTCCAACTCCGGCCAACATTGGCACACCCTCCGTAGGGGCCTTCAAAATGGTGCCCTCAGCCCTCTCAATATATCTGCGCAAACCGACTTACAAGAGGGGGACATCATCCAAATGATTGAGAGCATGCGAGAAGAAGCATCGATGAATGATGGGATTGTCAAGCCTCTCCATCACATTCGACGAACTACAGTTCAGCTAATAGCCCGCCTCTGTTTCGGACGCGATTTTAAAGATGAGACATTTTTTCGAAGAATAGATGGAGCAGTTGAAGACACCAGTAGACATCATTGGCCACGCCGCCTAGTCGATATTTTCCATTAACAAAACACATCCGGCCTCAACGGCACCTTCAAGAAGGCGATGAATTAAAGCACCGGATTGAGCAATTGATACATCCTTTCCTCTCCTTGAATCCTCCTCCTCGGCTACCTTCACTTTCTTCAATCTCAAAACCTCCCGTAACAAGTCGTCATCTTTTGCATATTCGAGTTATTCTTTCTCAGCATCGATAGCACCTCTGAAACTGCTACATGGGCGCTTGCATTTCTGATTCATAACCCACATAGCCAACAAAAGCTCTATGATGAGATTAAGGGGGCTAACGTTCAAAAAGAAAGTCATTTGGTGAGTACTAAGGTGTCAAGTAAACTGCAGTATCTTGATGCAATAGTGAAAGAGACTATGAGAATGAGGCCAATAGCGCCTTTAGGAATTCCTCACAAGGCCAGCAAGGAGACCAGTTTGATGGGATCAAGAGTGGCTCAAGGTACACAAGTTTTTGTGAATCTTTATGCCATACACCATGACCCAAAGATCTGGCCTGAGCCATACAAGTTCATGCCTGAGAGGTTTTTGCCTTCTGCTGGGAATACTATCGTAAGAGCCACGGAGCGATCTTTTCTTCCATTTGGGGCTGGCATGCGAGTTTGTGCAGGAATGGAGATTGGGAAACTTCATATTCCTCTTGTTATCGCCAATCTGATCAGCACCTTCCATTGGTCATGCGCTGTTGAAGGGCAATTCCCAGATTTGAGTGAGGAACTAAACTTCGTTCTCATGATGAAGACCTCACTCACAGCAGGCATCACTCCCATCCTTTGAGGGCTTTTTTTTTTTTTTAATTGTATCCCATTCCTGTAAGAACCATCTAATTATGGTTTATATTAGTAATACGCATTTGGTTGTTTTAAATAATATTGATTTTCATATAATATATTATAATGAAGTTTGCAATCGTTGGTGTGACGACCCGACTTTTCCAATCCCTAAGGTATAGGAAAGGCCGGTTCATCAACTTATTGATTTCTCAATAAGCCGTAACAAACAGAAGCCGGCAACATAAACAAAGGTCTAAAGACAGAGGCAACATTGTTAATCCAAAAACAAAAGCTTTATATAACAAAATTAGATATATCACTGTGAGGAACCAAGAAGAACCACCGGTGATGGCCAATCCGATCACCTAAAATAGTGGTTCACAATAATGGTTCCTCGAGTGATACTAAAAGAACCAAAATGAAGGCCTAGGGCCCAATATTCCAAAATAATATCCAGACAAAATACCAAAAGAAAACACAGGATCTAAGATCACGGAAAGAACTCCTCAACTGGTATGTCCAAATCCTCCTCGGGAATATAATCGGAGTCCTCCGGATCCTCTGACCCAAGGTCAGTCTCAGCACCTGTGACGTATAGTCGAGGGTGAGCTAACAGCCAAGCTCAATAGAGGAAACAAATCTATTTGCATTTCTTTATAAGTAAAGGTTTTCAAAAGACGGAATCGGATCATATATGGTTTTTTTCAATGATGCTTTTCAAATTAAATCTCCAGTTCTAATCCTTGAGTCAAAACTGATAATATCATCTAAAGTGTTCAGATTTAGCATGCTTCTCGTCTTAAATTTATAACTTAATTTTATCTCCCAAATTTCCTATAGCATGAGAGCGGACTACGTGACCGATGGGAAAACCCTACTGACCATCGTCGTTCATGAACCCATTTCGAAAATGCAACAAGCCCCTACGCTATGAGGGAAACTTGCGCCAAAGTATTACCGTCAACACGGTTGGTAGAATCTAGGGCATCGTACGTATGAACCCTAAATCAAATGCAAATGCTAATACATATCAAAGCTTATTATTCATAACATATACTGATTTTTCAAGGTTCTGATTCAAAGTTCTGATTCAAAAATTAACTGAGGTTCTGAGGTTTGAATTCCAAAGATTCTTAGTTATAACAAAGTTTACAAATTTTCAGATTGTGTCATATGTTCAGAGTTTTATTTATACTGCTGTAGCAAAATTTACCCTTCTTAATTGAAATAGTCAACAATCTATACTTATAATTTGATGCAAATTAAATACCGTGTTCCCTACCTTAACAAGGAAGTTCCAAAAACATGTATAAGCGTTCTCCAAGGACTCCAATAGTCAAAAACTACATATATTAACACTCTCAAAGTGTTAATATAGAACCAAAAAACCAAACCAAAAGCTTACGTGAATAAAATCCAACAAAACTTTCAAAGCGAACAGATAGATTCGACCATCGAATTCAAATTGTTAATTCGAATTTGAAATTGATGGTCGATTTCAAATTCGACCATCGAATTTCAGAAATCTGTCTCAGGCCAAAAAAACTCATTTCGACTGGCGATTTTAAAATCGACGATTAATTCAATTCGACGATCGATTTTCAAATCGACGATTAATTCCTCGTGTTCTGTGTCATAACTTTCGACATGAATTCTTTTTCCTTAGTTTCAACACAGCCATCAAATCTTTTATATTGAATACATATCTTAAATTCTAACAAAACCCAACAAATTTACATAAGGAGGTTTCAAGACTTACCTCTTTTAGCTTAAACTATTGATCCCATTGTACCGATTCATGCACCGGAACAAGTTTCTAAGATCGAAGGTTTAAAAACTTCAATTCAGCCCATTATAAACCTTCCTCCATTGCACAGATCCTATCGACACAATGACATCCTCTCCTCTATCCTTCTCTTCCAATAGCCCAAACTGATCCGAATTCAAGCACAAAATAAACTAATGGTTGAGATGGGAAGAGGAGCTCTCACTCTCTCAAGATCTAAAGATCAAAAGCAAGGCAAAGGGTTTGCAAATTTACTTTCAACCGAAAGAGAGAAGTGTAAATTCTCTCAAATCTCTCTCTTTATAATACGAAACAAATCCTAATAAAAATCTAGATATTTCTAATTACTACTTATCCATTTATTCTTGTAAAAATTCCGGCGCTAAACACAAATACCAACCTTATTGTGTAAGTCGTCGATTTCCTGACTTGTACACATCTCATAACCAAGTCCTTTGGTCATCTCCCTCATCATAACCAAAACTAAACAAAAAGCCCAGAAAATCTCATTTTTATTTTCGGGCACGCTTACCGAGGTAAACGAAAATACGTCAAAAATATTAGGGATATTACAATTGGTCCAAGGCCCGGATGGGAATGGACGGTTGGTGTCAGGTTGACAACCAACTTTAAAAACTTTCTCGAATCCCTATGATAAGACCTACCATGAAAAAACAATTTATGGTGTTCCCTGTAGGTGACACCCTACACGATTGGAATGAGAAGTAAGCAAGGGTGCCCCTATTTTAGGCAACACTCTACAATAAATCCCAATTGTAGAGACAAATCAACAAGAGTTCGCTAGGACGTCCCTGTAAATGAGGCAATGTTGGCTAGGGGGTTCCCCTGTAAGCGACAAACTATGCCTGTTAGTCCTAAAAATTTTGATTGTCGATTGATTGCCTACCATCACTTGATCACAAAGGGAATTTGTCGCAAGGCTAGTGACCGCCTTTAGGAAATGTTTCTCCTAATCCATATTAATCGCTACTTTCCACCATTGGATCAATGTTTACCATTGTATTTTTCACATCTCAATTGGGTCCATCAACTCTAGTATATAGACAATTCAAAATCCAAAAAAAAACTATTTATTGTGGTGTTTGGATACCATAATAACTCATGGGAACCAAGCAATGAAGATGACGAGATACTTTCCTTTTGGTTTTTTTAATGATAGGTGAGGTTCCTTAATCCTCAAATTATTTATCCAAAAAATAAATAAATTGGTTCGATTGGGGTGGTCGGACCATTCAAATTAATTGGAGAGGGTCAATGTATTAAAAATTGGCCGATATCGAACGTATCGGTATTTTCGGAAACCGATACGTGACAAGATCCCAATTCGGATACCGATACGTATCGATTGTCCTCGACTTTGTAGTTGTTTTTAAATAAAATAAAATAGGCCAATACATATCGGTATCGGCCGGTACGTATTAGCCAAGTCGTATTGGTCTTAGGAAAACCGATACCCGAGACCAATACCGATTTTGATACCTTCGAGAAGGTGTCAACGTTCTAGGCAGATCATTACGTGGACCATAACTTCCCGTATCATCTTCAATAAATAAGAGTACTTTTAGTGACAACTAGAGATTCTATGCAAGAAGAGTTTGCAAGTGCAAAAGTCATTCGTCGTTTTGAATGCAAAGGTGGAGTTGGTTTTTGCTTCCAATATAACATGGAATACAATTATGACAGTGTGATGGTCTACCCCTGATATCAGATCTGCTGTGTGGAAGATTGAGACGTAATAAATCTCCATTCTCTGATTCAAATCAATCAACATTCTTTTGCACGTACAACCCCTGATTGCCGAGAAAGAATCTCTAATTGCAAATAAGTACTCATGAATAAAATGCCAACGCACCAAGAAAAGGATCCTAAGCTTCTTCCTTCTTAACCTCGGATTCACATGCAAAAATCGTTGGCTGCTTTGAATGGGAGTAGGAGATCATTTTTAACTCCAATCTCCTGCAATAGATCTTGAGATCTTGTGCATGTCATAAACCGATCATACTTTTATTCCACCCAGCACACTTCTGATCAAGAAGTGAACATGACAATGGCGTACATCAAACACTCTCTTGGAACACTTTTTGAGGTGAGGGCCACATGTAATATAAATCCGACCGTTAAATGGTAGGGCCATAACCTCATAAAGTGAAAATTGGGACGTTTGATGGAAGGACCATAGCCTCATAATGTGAAAATTGGGAGGTCATCGTTCGGTTGGGAGAAGTCAAATGATTTAACACGTGCAATCCGAGTAGAAAATAAATAATCTAGGGTTGAACCCATCACAATAAACATTCTTCCTCTCTACAAAATTATTATAAAACCTCTCTCCCTTTCTAGGTTTGGTATAACCATTAGCGATATAATAAGACATATAGTACCACCTATTTTTATCAAGACACTGATCCAGATGTGGAGGTGACATAGCGCAGAATATCTTTTGTGAACATGAATAGATAGTACACAGCGGGCATGCTGCTTGGCCTTAAAAAGTAAACAATAATACTGGCATAATGTGATTAGACTATGGTATCAAACCTCGGCTGATACCAATACCTATCGATTTCAACAAGAACCGTTACCGATACGTATCAGTTTCATCGAGAACCGATTATGTCCTGATACAGGTATCAGGGTACTATTTGTAACAATATTGTTGTCGACGGATATCGGCAGTATACAAACCGATAAAATTTTATTTTTTTTGTGTTTTTTTTGTGAAGTAAAATAAATATTGGCCGGGACCGTATCGGTGAAACCATAACTCGATTGATTGCGACATATCGGTCCAAGATGAAATGTTACCCGATACCGATATTGATACCTTGGTTTGGAGTAACTTTTACACCATTATTCTTTTCAAAAGCGGCCGATTCTTAGAACCGACTTAAAAGCATTATGCTTTGACTGTCTACTTTCGCTTACGTGGTGCATATATTTGATCAAGCCCAATAGTTCAAGTATCGTACTTAGGCTATTGATCAGACCCGTAGTTACTTAGTTCGCTGATTTGCTTTATTCGAATTTGGGTTCCCAATTCGTAAAAATCATTATTTTTAAATTAATCCAATATGCTAGGGGAGGATGAGTTTTATAAAAAATTACTAATTACATAAAATCTAAAGTTTAAATCATCTCTTTGTGCCTCTAAAACTGGAATTGAAACCAATCCGCAAAGATTAATTCGACAATTCGCTTGTTATGCCGAGCTCGATTCGTTGTATTCAATTCGCTTGTTATGCCGAGTTCAAATGACAATGGCCGTTGGAGATGACGCTTCTGAGGGGGCTGTTGGGAACGATGGACAAAAAGGGGAGCGATGGGTTTTTAGGGCGCTAGAGATGGAGCTAAAGGGCGTCGGAGATGGAGCTTCAAAGGAGAATGATGGGTTTTTAGGGCACTGTAGATGGAGCTTCAAAGAATGCCAGGGATGGAGCTTCAAAGGGCGTCGACGATGGAGCTTCAAAGGGGAACGATGGGTTTTCATGGCCCTAGAGATGGAGCTTGCGATGGAACCTCAAAGGGGAACGATTTTTTTTTAGGCGTTGGAGATAAACATTTGAAATGATGGGTTTCTTTTTTGCGTTGGAGATAAACATTCGAAATGATGGGTTTCGTTTTGGCGCTGGAGAGTACCATTGGGAACAATGGTTTCTTTCCTAGGGGCATTTTCGGTTTTCCGTAAATACTAACCGTGGGTTAGTGTTCAAATGAATAGATTGGGTTACGGCAGCTTATGGTGACTAACGGCAGGGGGGTATATGAAACAGGAAAATAAAAGTAAGGTTTGTAGAATAAATGCCCATAACTGAGGGGGTTTGGTGTAATATCGACATATCTTATGGGGGTATATGCAAGAAGCTCTAAAATTAATAATCGCATTGCTTCCACCCACTCAAACTCTTAGTGCACCACTATGAACAAATAACATGTAAAACCGTAGCTAAAGGTGTCAGGTGGGTGCTATTAGAGAATCATTGGGGTGCAAATATAACTATCCTTACTAATAGCACCTACTAATAAAAGACCAAAAGACATTTCAATCATCATCAAAGTGGTGCCCTCAGTCTCAATCGCTCAGGATCCTACTCGAACTGAAACCAAAAAGAAAAGTTGTGTTTAGTGTGTGTAAGCTCGACCAGAACATGGACTCGGATAAGCATGATCCAACCCAATTTATCTTGCGTTGAGCTTGGACTAGATATGCAAAACACAATCACGCCTAGTATATATACATATACATATACATATAGGACAACTGAATGCTGCATTTGCGACATAACGTTCAATGCTGCCCTAAGGTCATTTGAGTGTCAAGTGTCATCAAATCCGAAGATCAAGTGCCGCGACAACATGACTAAGATCAATCAGATTCATGCCTCCCAAAAATAATGAAAATGTACATCTTATCCAACAAAATATGGTCAAAGTTGCGAAAAAATCAATGCACCAGGTTAAGGGGTAGAGGTCAATCTTTAACCCTATTTCTAAGGGGCAAAAAGGTAATAAAAATGAAGAAAAAAAAATCACATGCCCCGTCGCTAAGGATTCTAAAACATGTGTTTATTTTGGGATCACAAACCATGTGCCATGTGATCTCAACACTAATGTAGCATTGAAAGAAGTACTTAATATAAGAAATTTCACAAAGTAATTCACGAATAAACCGTTCAATAGTTGAATTTCTACGACATTAATATAAATGTTCCCTACAGGCAGGCTAACATCTAAACCACTTGATCAAAACCCTAATATTTGACATGTTCATTACTAAAATTTCTCATCTCTCGAGTGTGTTGTTCGCATATTTTCTTTCTCATTCTCTCTCTCTCTCTCTAAAAGCCACTCTTTTGCTTTCAGTCACTCTTATATTCGTGATGTAAAAAATAGTTAAAATGGTCTGAAAAATAGTACTCTACAATTGGTTCGAACCTGACACTACAAAAAATAAGATTATTTGCGATAGCAAAACGCTGCCGCAATTAAGAAAAAGCTGCTGCTATTAGTCCTGTCACTACGAAAAACTGCAGCTGCTAGTCCTGCTGCTACTAAAATGCCTTAACGGCAAGTGTCATAAACACCTTATCTTTGTAGTAAAGCAAAACTCTACGCCTCTGATTGCTAAGTACATTTAGGTTCGAGATAAAGGTCATGGAGAGTTCTAAGCACATCTAGGGCCTGCTACTTGGGGGCGTTTGGATTGGACCTTGAAACCCTAGGAATTTAAGAGTCTCGTGGTTCGTGTGCATCAAAACTCCCGTGTTGTTCACTACGGACGTGCCATTCACCATACTTAAATTCTGTCCCTTACACTCGTTGGGATTTGTTATTCAGCTAGCTTCATTATTATATTGACCCGTGATCTGATCATAGATTTGTATCATATTATGATATGCTAATAATAAAATTTTTAACTTTATTCATTTATCTGGCTGCAATAATGACTCATGTTTGCAAATGATCAAGTTGTGGACGAGCAATTCAAACATCATTCTCACATCACTACAAAATATAAGATTGTTAGGGGTGCCAAAAACTGCCGCTATTAACAAAAAAACTTATTGTTTTAGTAGCGATAGTTTCTTTGTTAATAGCTGCAGTTTTTGGCGCCGCTAATAGTGTTATTTTTTGTAGTGGACGGAGGAAATTGAATCTTGAGTGAATGAATTACATGTGTAGCGTTATTTACACCACTTTTTTCTTGTGCAGAACACATGCCCACCATGTAAATTGTTGATTGCACGAATTAGACGATGGACATCCTTTTCATTCCTATCTTCCACAAATAGATCTTGAGATCATGGCGCACCTCTAGACGTCACATATTGATTCCATGTGCCACACATCCCCTAAAGTGACTATAATCATGGGCTACATGAGAAAGGGTTCTGATCAACTATAACTTTTGGGAATGTCTGCCACGTTGAATCAAGATCTAACCGTTTGATAGGTGCACCATTGAGTCTAAATTGCCCAAGTGGAAATCCATCATTCGAACATGTTCCGGCCAAATGGTCATCTAAATGACAGCTGCAAGATCTATAATGTAAAAGACTGGAATGAAAAACCCTCTCATTGTGTGATTCAAGGCAAAAAACACCTAACCAAAACTCTAACCCACCTACCCACACCAATTATTAGCTATATATGTGTTTCAGACATATCTTTCACATCCTAGCATGCCATTTTCATGTTTCACTTGTAGTAGGTACTGAAATATATTTATTACCAACTTCATCAATCTACTAAAAGAAATAATATCTATTATTTGTAAATAATAAAAGAAAATAATTCCTATTATTTAGGTAAATCTTATTTTTATTTTTTTTAAAATGAATCCTTATTTTTTGATGCATCTAAGTAATACCCTATTTTTAGTTTCTTATCGGTTCGATTTTGAGGTTTTTATGTCAAAATCGAAACCGAACTGATAACCCGATAAGCCACTTTTCACTATAGAAAATAAGACTATTAGCAACAGTTTTGTGCTATAAAAAATTGTTGCTAATAATCTTAATAATAGCCTTTTTGTAGTTTTTTTAATAGCAATGATTTTGGCATCTGCTATGATCTTATTTTTTGTAGTATTTCCAAATCAAACGAATCATCGCCCTAAAACCAAAACCGAGCAAAAATTTGGTCGGGTTGGTTTCTGACAACCTATTCGATACTTTCATCTTCGATGGCATTACAATTTTTAGTTTTTTACTATTTTTCTATATCAAAAAATCCCTTTTGGTTATAATAAATATATATATATATATATCTTTTACGAGATAGATGAAGCTGGTAATAAATATATTTCAATAACTACTACAAGTGAAACAAGATAAAAATATGGTACGATGTGAAAGATATCTGCTGAAACGCATATATAGCTAATATTAGGTGAGAGCAGGTGGGTGCTTTTAGAGTTTTGGTTGGGTGTTGATTGCCTTGAATTAGGAAATGAGGTGGTTTTTCATTCTAGTCTTTTACACTATAGATCTTGCCGCTGTCAATTAGATCACCATTTGGCCGGAACATGTTCGAACGATGGTTTGCCACTTGGGCAATTTAGATTGATTATATATGTGAGCCACGTGGCCCAAATCACAATAATTAATCACACTTCAATGGTGTGACATAAAAAGTGACATTTTATTGGTGCAAGATCATTTAAAAACCATTTAGTATTTAAATGTTGGCCAGGAGCCATTATCCATTAGTTAATGGGAGACTAATGCATTTTGAAAAAATTGTCTTGAAGATAGAGCCTTGGAGTCCAAATCACTGTGATCATTGTTTCATTCTTTGCCTCTATAATGATCTTCATATCGTTCTATTATTTTTCTAACATAATCATCATCGGATCATCTAATTGACGGCTGCAAGATCTATGGTGTAAATGACTTGGAATGAAAAAAGATCTCATTTTCGGATTCAAGCCAATCAACACCCAATGAAAACTCTAAAAGAACCCACCTAGCCTCACCGGATATTACCTATGCGTTTCACGGCATATCTTTCACATCCTAGCATGTTATTTCTTCTTTCGCTTGTAGTAGTTATTAAAATAAATTTACCAACTTCATCTATCTACTAAATTAAAAATATATATAAGTAATAGGGCCTTCTTAAACCTAGAAGGGAGAACAAATTATAGAGGCGAGAGAGATGAAAGAAAGTGTATGGTATGTAGGTATGAGCATGGTAGTTGATAATGTTTTGCAATATTGCGAAGGAGTGTCATAGCGAAGTCAGTAGAATGGCCATCTGGGCCACCAAAAATTCCGGATAACGGGAACCTACACCAACTAGGAAGAGGAGGCGATTTACGCCACGTCGCCCTGATGAAATTAGCTCAAGTACACGGCGATGACACAATTTGGCTTGGGAGCTGGCAACCCGTAATTGTCGTTAGCGATGAGCAGCTAGCATGGGAGGTGCTAGTTAACAAGTCCTCCCATTACGCATCAAGCATCCCTCTCGTCATCCAAATCTACACCAAACTGGAATTTGATTAGCAGCTCCAACTCCGCCAACATTGGCACACCTCCGTAGGGGGCCTTCAAAATGGTGCCTCAGCCCTCTCAATATATCTGCGCAAACCGACTTACAAGAGGGGGACATCATCCAAATGATTGAGAGCATGCGAGAAGAAGCATCGATGAATGATGGGATTGTCAAGCCTCTCCATCACATTCGACGAACTACAGGTCAGCTAATAGCCCGCCTGCTTTGGACGCGATTTTAAAGATGAGACATTTTTCAAGAATAGATGGAGCGATTGAAGACACCAGTAGACATCATTGGCCACGCCTGCCTAGTCGATATTTTTCCATTAACAAAACACATCCCGGGCCTCAACGGCACCTTCAAGAAGGCGTATGAATTAAAGCACCGGATTGAGCAATTGATACATCCTTTCCTCTCCTTGAATCCTCCTCCTCAGTGCTACCTTCACTTTCTTCAATCTCAAAACCTCCCAGAACAAGTCGTCATCTTTTGCATATTCGAGTTATTCTTTCTCAGCATCGATAGCACCTCTGAAACTGCTACATGGGCGCTTGCATTTCTGATTCATAACCCACATAGCCAACAAAAGCTCTATGATGAGATTAAGGGGGCTAACGTTCAAAAAGAAAGTCATTTGGTGAGTACTAAGGTGTCAAGTAAACTGCAGTATCTTGATGCAATAGTGAAAGAGACTATGAGAATGAGGCCACGCCTTTAGGAATTCCCAAAGGCAAGGAGACCAGTTTGATGGGATCAAGAGTGGCTCAAGGTACACAAGTTTTTGTGAATCTTTATGCCATACACCATGACCCAAAGATCTGGCCTGAGCCATACAAGTTCATGCCTGAGAGGTTTTTGCCTTCTGCTGGGAATACTATCGTAAGAGCCACGGAGCGATCTTTTCTTCCATTTGGGGCTGGCATGCGAGTTTGTGCAGGAATGGAGATTGGGAAACTTCATATTCCTCTTGTTATCGCCAATCTGATCAGCACCTTCCATTGGTCATGCGCTGTTGAAGGGCAATTCCCAGATTTGAGTGAGGAACTAAACTTCGTTCTCATGATGAAGACCTCACTCACAGCAGGCATCACTCCCATCCTTTGAGGGCTTTTTTTTTTTTTTAATTGTATCCCATTCCTGTAAGAACCATCTAATTATGGTTTATATTAGTAATACGCATTTGGTTGTTTTAAATAATATTGATTTTCATATAATATATTATAATGAAGTTTGCAATCGTTGGTGTGACGACCCGACTTTTCCAATCCCTAAGGTATAGGAAAGGCCGGTTCATCAACTTATTGATTTCTCAATAAGCCGTAACAAACAGAAGCCGGCAACATAAACAAAGGTCTAAAGACAGAGGCAACATTGTTAATCCAAAAACAAAAGCTTTATATAACAAAATTAGATATATCACTGTGAGGAACCAAGAAGAACCACCGGTGATGGCCAATCCGATCACCTAAAATAGTGGTTCACAATAATGGTTCCTCGAGTGATACCAAAAGAACCAAAATAAAGGCCTATGGCCCAATATTCCAAAATAATATCCAGACAAAATACCAAAAGAAAACACAGGATCTAAGATCACGGAAAGAACTCCTCAACTGGTATGTCCAAATCCTCCTCGGGAATATAATCGGAGTCCTCCGGATCCTCTGACCCAAGGTCAGTCTCAGCACCTGTGACGTATAGTCGAGGGTGAGCTAACAGCCAAGCTCAATAGAGGAAACAAATCTATTTGCATTTCTTTATAAGTAAAGGTTTTCAAAAGACGGAATCGGATCATATATGGTTTTTTTCAATGATGCTTTTCAAATTAAATCTCCAGTTCTAATCCTTGAGTCAAAACTGATAATATCATCTAAAGTGTTCAGATTTAGCATGCTTCTCGTCTTAAATTTATAACTTAATTTTATCTCCCAAATTTCCTATAGCATGAGAGCGGACTACGTGACCGATGGGAAAACCCTACTGACCATCGTCGTTCATGAACCCATTTCGAAAATGCAACAAGCCCCTACGCTATGAGGGAAACTTGCGCCAAAGTATTACCGTCAACACGGTTGGTAGAATCTAGGGCATCGTACGTATGAACCCTAAATCAAATGCAAATGCTAATACATATCAAAGCTTATTATTCATAACATATACTGATTTTTCAAGGTTCTGATTCAAAGTTCTGATTCAAAAATTAACTGAGGTTCTGAGGTTTGAATTCCAAAGATTCTTAGTTATAACAAAGTTTACAAATTTTCAGATTGTGTCATATGTTCAGAGTTTTATTTATACTGTGTGCAACAGAATTTCCAAAATTTACCCTTCTTAATTGAAATAGTCAACAATCTATACTTATAATTTGATGCAAATTAAATACCAGGTTCCCCTACCTTAACAAGGAAGTTCCAAAAACATGTATAAGCAGTCCTCTCCAAGGACTCCCAATAGTCAAAAACTACATATATTAACACTCTCAGTGTTAATATAGAACCAAAAAATCAAACCAAAAGCTTACAGAATAAAAATCCAACAAAACTTTCAAAAGCCTGAAACAGGACAGAATTCGACCATCGAATTCAAATTCGTTGGTCGAATTTGAAATTCGATGGTCGATTTCAAATTCGACCATCGAATTTCGTAAATCATCTCGTGCCAAAAAACTCATTTATCGCCGATTTGAAAATCGATAATGAATAAATTCGACAAATGATTTTCAAATCGACAAATAATTCCTCGTTCTCGTGGGTCATTAACTCGACATGCCCGAATTCTTTTTCCTTAGTTTCAACACAGCCATCAAATCTTTTATATTGAATACATATCTTAAATTCTAACAAAACCCAACAAATTTACATAAGGAGGTTTCAAGACTTACCTCTTTTAGCTTAAACTGTTGATCCCATTGTACCGATTCATGCACCGGAACAAGTTTCTAAGATCGAAGGTTTAAAAACTTCAATTCAGCCCATTATAAACCTTCCTCCATTGCACAGATCCTATCGACACAGTGACATCCTCTCCTCTATCCTTCTCTTCCAATAGCCCAAACTGATCCGAATTCAAGCACAAAATAAACTAATGGTTGAGATGGGAAGAGGAGCTCTCACTCTCTCAAGATCTAAAGATCAAAAGCAAGGCAAAGGGTTTGCAAATTTACTTTCAACCGAAAGAGAGAAGTGTAAATTCTCTCAAATCTCTCTCTTTATAATACGAAACAAATCCTAATAAAAATCTAGATATTTCTAATTACTACTTATCCATTTATTCTTGTAAAAATTCCGGCGCTAAACACAAATACCAACCTTATTGTGTAAGTCGTCGATTTCCTGACTTGTACACATCTCATAACCAAGTCCTTTGGTCATCTCCCTCATCATAACCAAAACTAAACAAAAAGCCCAGAAAATCTCATTTTTATTTTCGGGCACGCTTACCGAGGTAAACGAAAATACGTCAAAAATATTAGGGATATTACAGTTGGTCCAAGGCCCGGATGGGAATGGACGGTTGGTGTCAGGTTGACAACCAACTTTAAAAACTTTCTCGAATCCCTATGATAAGACCTACCATGAAAAAACAATTTATGGTGTTCCCTGTAGGTGACACCCTACACGATTGGAATGAGAAGTAAGCAAGGGTGCCCCTATTTTAGGCAACACTCTACAATAAATCCCAATTGTAGAGACAAATCAACAAGAGTTCGCTAGGACGTCCCTGTAAATGAGGCAATGTTGGCTAGGGGGTTCCCCCTGTAAGCGACAAACTATGCCTGTTAGTCCTAAAAATTTTGATTGTCGATTGATTGCCTACCATCACTTGATCACAAAGGGAATTTGTCGCAAGGCTAGTGACCGCCTTTAGGAAATGTTTCTCCTAATCCATATTAATCGCTACTTTCCACCATTGGATCAATGTTTACCATTGTATTTTTCACATCTCAATTGGGTCCATCAACTCTAGTATATAGACAATTCAAAATCCAAAAAAAAACTATTTATTGTGGTGTTTGGATACCATAATAACTCATGGGAACCAAGCAATGAAGATGACGAGATACTTTCCTTTTGGTTTTTTTAATGATAGGGTGAGGTTCCTTAATCCTCAAATTATTTATCCAAAAAATAAATAAATTGGTTCGATTGGGGTGGTCGGACCATTCTGCAAATTAATTGGAGAGAGGGTCAATGTATTAAAAATTGGCCGATATCGAAACGTATCGGTATTTCGGCAAACCGATACGTATCAGTATCCCAATTCGGATACCCGATACGTATCAGTTTGTCCTCAGCTTTGTAGTTGTTTTTTAAATAAAAATAAAATAGGCCAATACATATCGGTATCGGCCGGTACGTATTAGCCAAGTCGTATTGGTCTTAGGAAAACCGATACCCGAGACCAATACCGATTTTGATACCTTCGAGAAGGTGTCAACGTTCTAGGCAGATCATTACGTGGACCATAACTTCCCGTATCATCTTCAATAAATAAGAGTACTTTTAGTGACAACTAGAGATTCTATGCAAGAAGAGTTTGCAAGTGCAAAAGTCATTCGTCGTTTTGAATGCAAAGGTGGAGTTGGTTTTTGCTTCCAATATAACATGGAATACAATTATGACAGTGTGATGGTCTACCCCTGATATCAGATCTGCTGTGTGGAAGATTGAGACGTAATAAATCTCCATTCTCTGATTCAAATCAATCAACATTCTTTTGCATGTACAACCCCTGATTGCCGAGAAAGAATCTCTAATTGCAAATAAGTACTCATGAATAAAATGCCAACGCACCAAGAAAAGGATCCTAAGCTTCTTCCTTCTTAACCTCGGATTCACATGCAAAAATCGTTGGCTGCTTTGAATGGGAGTAGGGAGATCATTTTTAACTCCAATCTCCCAGACAATAGATCTTGAGATCTTGTGCATGTCATAAACCGATCATACTTTTATTCCACCCAGCACACTTCTGATCAAGAAGTGAACATGATAATGGCGTAAATCAAACACTCTCTTGGAACACTTTTTGAGGTGAGGGCCACATGTAATAGAAATCCGACCGTTAAATGGTAGGGCCATAACCTCATAAAGTGAAAATTGGGACGTTTGATGGAAGGACCATAGCCTCATAATGTGAAAATTGGGAGGTCATCGTTCGGTTGGGAGAAGTCAAATGATTTAACACGTGCAATCCGAGTAGAAAATAAATAATCTAGGGTTGAACCCATCACAATAAACATTCTTCCTCTCTACAAAATTATTATAAAACCTCTCTCCCTTTCTAGGTTTGGTATAACCATTAGCGATATAATAAGACATATAGTACCACCTATTTTTATCAAGACACTGATCCAGATGTGGAGGTGACATAGCGCAGAATATCTTTTGTGAACATGAATAGATAGTACACAGCGGGCATGCTGCTTGGCCTTAAAAAGTAAACAATAATACTGGCATAATGTGATTAGACTATGGTATCAAACCTCGGCTGATACCAATACCTATCGATTTCAACAAGAACCGTTAGGAATTCCTCACAAGGCCAATAGCGCCTTTAGGAATTCCTCACAAGGCCAGCAAGGAGACTAGTTTGATGGGGTCAAGAGTGGCTCAATGTACACAAGTTTTTGTGAATCTTTATGCCATACACCATGACCCAAAGATCTGGCTTGAGCCATACAAGTTCATGCCTGAGAGGTTTTTGCCTTCTGCTGGGAATACTATCGTAAGAGCCACGGAGCGATCTTTTCTTCCATTTGGGGCTGGCATGCGAGTTTGTGCAGGAATGGAGATTGGGAAACTTCATATTCCTCTTGTTATCGCTAATCTGATCAGCACCTTCCATTGGTCATGCGCTGTTGAAGGGTAATTCCCAGATTTGAGTGAGGAACTAAACTTCGTTCTCATGATGAGGACCTCACTCACAGCAGGCATCACTCCCATCCTTTGAGGGCTTTTTTTTTTTTTAATTGTATCCCATTCCTGTAAGAACCATCTAATTATGGTTTATATTAGTAATATGCATTTGGTTGTTTTAAGTAATATTGATTTTCATATAACAGATTATAATGAAGTTTGCAATCGTTGGTCCAAGGCCCGGATGGGAATGGAAGGTTGGTGTCAGGTTGACAACCAACTTTAAAAACTTTCTCGAATCCCTATGATAAGACCTACCATGAAAAAACAATTTATGGTGTTCCTTGTAGGTGACACCCTACACGATTGGAATGAGAAGTAAGCAAGGGTGCCCCTATTTTAAGCAACACTCTACAATAAATCCCAATTGTAGAGACAAATCAACAAGAGTTCGCTAGGACGTCCCTGTAAACGAGGCAATGTTGGCTAGGGGGTTCCCCTGTAAGCGACAAACTATGCCTGTTAGTCCTATAAATTTTGCTCGTTGATTGATTGCCTACCATCACTTGATCACAAAGGGAATTTGTCGCAAGGCTAGTGACCGCCTTCAGGGAATGTTTCTCCTAATCCATATTAATCGCTACTTTCCACCATTGGATCAATGTTTACTATTGTATTTTTCACATCTAAATTGGGTCCATCAACTCTAGTATATAGACAATTCAAAATCCAAAAAAAACTATTTATTGTGGTGTTTGGATACCATAATAACTCATGGGAACCAAGCAATGAAGATGACGAGATACTTTCCTTTTGGTTTTTTTAATGATAGGGTGAGGTCCCTTAATCCTCAAATTATTTATCCAAAAAATAAATAAATTTGTTCGATTGGGGTGGTCGGACCATTCTGCAAATTAATTGGAGAGAGGGTCAATGTATTAAAAATTGGCCGATATCGATACGTATCGGTATTTCGGCAAACCGATACGTATCAGTCCAGATACGTATCAGTATCCCAACTCGGATACCCGATACGTATCAGTTTGACTCAGCTTTGTAGTTGTTTTTTAAATAAAAATAAAATAGGCCAATACATATCGGTATCGGTCGGTACGTATCGGCCAAGTCGTATTTGTCTTAGGAAAACTGATACCCGAGACCGATACCAATTTTGATACCTTCGAGAAGGTGTCAACGTTCTAGGCAGATCATTACGTGGACCATAACTTCCCATATCATCTTCAATAAATAAGAGTACTTTTATTGACAGCTAGAGATTCTATGCAAGAAGAGTTTGCAAGTGCAAAAGTCATTGATCGTTTTGAATGCAAAGGTGGAGATGGTTTTTGCTTCCAATATAACATGGAATACAATTATGACAGTGTGATGGTCTACCCATGATATCAGATCTATTGTGTGGAAGATTGAGACGTAATAAATCTCCATTCTCTGATTCAAATCAATCAACATTCTTTTGCACGTACAACCCCTGATTGCCGAGAAAGAATCTCTAATTACAAATAAGTACTCATGAATAAAATGCCAACACACCAAGAAAAGGATCCTAAGCTTCTTCCTTCTTAACCTCGGATTCACATGCAAAAATCGTTGGCTGCTTTGGATGGGAGTAGGGAGATCATTTTTAACTCCAATCTCCCAGACAATAGATCTTGAGATCTTGTGCATGTCATAAACCGATCATACTTTTATTCCACCCAGCACACTTCTGATCAAGAAGTGAACATGGTAATGGCGTACATCAAACACTCTTCTTGGAACACTTTTTGAGGTGAGGGCCACATGTAATAGAAATCCGACCGTTAAATGGTAGGGCCAAAACCTCATAAAGTGAAAATTGAGACGTTTGATGGAAGGACCATAGCCTCATAATGTGAAAATTGGGAGGTCATCATTTGGTTGGGAGAAGTCAAATGATTTAACACATGCAATCCGAGTAGAAAATAAATAATCTACGGTTGAACCCATCACAATAAACATTATTTCTCTCTACAAAATTATTATAAAACCTCTCTCCCTTTCTAGGTTTGGTATAACCATTAGCGATATAATAAGACATATAGTACCACCTATTTTTATCAAGACGCTGATCCAGATGTGGAGGTGACATAGCGCAGAATATCTTTTGTGAACATGAATAGATAGTACGCAGCGGGCATGCTACTTGGCCTTAAAAAGTAAACAATAATACTGGCATAATGTGATTAGACTATGGTATCAAACCTCGGCTGATACCAATACCTATCGATTTCAACAAGAACCGTTACCGATACGTATCAGTTTCATCGAGAACCGATTATGTCCTGATACTGGTATCAGGGTGCTATTTGTAACAGTATTGTTGTCGACGGATATCGGCAGTATACAAACCGATATAATTTTATTTTTTTTGTGTTTTTTTTGTGAAGTAAAATAAATATTGGCCGAGACGGTATCGGTGAAACCATAACTGTATTGATTGCGACATATCGGTCCAAGATGAAATTATACCCGATACCGATATTGATACGTTGGTTTGGAGTAATTTTAACACCATTATTCTTTTCAAAAGCGGCCGATTCTTAGAACCGACTTAAAAACATTATGCTTTGACTGTCTACTTTCGCTTACGTGGTGCACATATTTGATCAAGCCCAATAGTTCAAGTATCGTACTTAGGCTCTTGATCAGACCCGTAGTTACTTAGTTCGCTGATTTGCTTTATTCGAATTTGGGTTCGCTATTCGTAAAAATTATTATTTTTAAATTAATCCAATATGCTAGGGGGAGGATGAGTTTTATAAAAAATTACTAATTACATAAAATCTAAAGTTTAAATCATCTCTTTGTGCCTATAAAACTGGAACTGAAACCAATTTGCAAAGATTAATTCGACAATTCGCTTGTTATGCCGAGTTCGATTCGTTGTATTCAATTCGCTTGTTATGCCGAGTTCAGATGACAATGGCCGCTGGAGATGACGCTTCTGAGGGGGACTGTTGGGAACGATGGACAAAAAGGGGAACGATGGGTTTTTAGGGCGCTAGAGATGGAGCTAAAGGGCGTCGGAGATGGAGCTTCAAAGGAGAATGATGGGTTTTGAGGGCACTGTAGATGGAGCTTCAAAGAATGCCAGGGATGGAGCTTCAAAGGTTGTCGACGATGGAGCTTCAAAGGGGAACGATGGGTTTTCATGGCCCTAGAGATGGAGCTTGCGATGGAACCTCAAAGGGGAATGATTTTTTTTTAGGCACTAGAGATAAACATTTGAAATGATGGGTTTTGTTTTGGCGCTGGAGATAAACATTCGAAATGATGGGTTTCGTTTTAGCACTGGAGAGTACCATTGGGAACAATGGTTTCTTTCCTAGGGGCATTTTCGATTTTCCGTAAATACAAACCGTGGGTTAGTGTTCAAATGAATAGATTGGGTTACAGTAGCTTATGGCGACTAACGGCAGGGGGGTATATGAAACAGAAAAATAAAAGTATGGTTTGCAGAATAAATGCCCATAACTGAGGGGGTTTGGTGTAATATCGACATATCTTATGGGGGTATATGCAAGAAGCTCTAAAATTAATAATCGCATTGCTTCCACCAACTCAAACTCTTAGTGCACCCACTATGAACAAATAACATGTAAAATCGTAGCTAAAGGTGTCAGGTGGGTGCTATTAGAGATTCATTGGGGTGCAAATATAACTATCTATACTAATAACACCTACTAATAAAAGACCAAAAGACATTTCAATCCTTATCAAAGTGGTGCCCTTAGTCTCAATGGCTCAGGATCCTACTCGAACTGAAACCAAAAAGAAAAGTTGTGTTTAGTGTGTGTAAGCTCAACCAGAACACTCGACCAGAACATGGACTCGGCTAAGCATGATCCAACCCAATTTATCTTGCGTTGAGCTTGGACTAGATATGCAAAACACAATCAGGCCTAGTATATATACATATACATATACATATAGACTACTGAACGCTGCATTTGCGACATAACGTTCAATGCTGTCCTAAGGTCATTTGAGTGTCAAGTTGTAGACACCCAAATTTGGCCCAAGGCCCGATCGAAACACCTTTCGAGAGAGGTGTAATTTTGAGCTTTTGATGGCATGTATGGAACCTTAGGAATCACCCTAAACCCTTAATAATTTCCCTAGATCTCTTAGGAACCTACCCTAAACCTTTATAAACCAATCCCGAACCCTTAGGAATTAACCATACCCTTCCAAGACCTATTAGAACCCTTCCCGGGCACGATTCAAACCCCCCTGAGCAGCGATTAGAAAGAAGAGTGCTAAAATTTTTGTGGATAGTTGCCTAACCTAAGGCCTATATCATTGGAAAGAAGACTTTTCCAGCTTTCCAACGAGCTAAGAATTGCCTAATTTGGAGTTGTACATAAAAAGATATGACAGGATGAAGATCGTAAATTGCAAAATCGGACCCAAAGAGCCAATTACGAACTAACCAAAATAGCTGATGAAAAGAGGAGTGCCAAGGTTATTATATATAGTTTCCCAACCTAAGGCCTATACCATTGGAAAGTAGACTTCTCCAGATTTCCAACGAGCCAAAAATCGCCTAATTTGGAGTTGTGCATAAAAAGTTATAGCAATTTGAAAAATGCGGATTTGTATAGGAAATTGCAAACCAGGCCGGGCCCTGCGGGTCTTCAACTTCCAACAGTTTGGACCTGGTTTTCCTTCAAAAAATGGCCAAAATTGACATTGGGGGTTTGACTTGTGGACCATCCCAAAGTCTAGGGTGTCTTTCTTTAGGACCCTAGTGACCCTATTAGCTTAAGTTATCACCCTTTTGCCATTCAAGTTACCACCCTATCATCTACCATTAAACCCAAATCCCTCTTCTCCAAGCTATAGAAAACCACAAAAACCTTAGATTGCCCATTACCTAATTGCTAATCTAATTAGGACTTTAACCCCTCACTAATCCTCCCTTTCTCTATAAATAGAGAGCCACCCCTCTTGCTTAAGGGTTGAGAGTTTTTACCTAAGAGAGAAAGAGCTTAAGTGAGAAGATCTTTCTCCCTTTGGTGCACCATCCCTATACAAATTCCAGAATTGAAAAAGCCCCTTTAGACCTTAGTATTTCACTAAAAACCTCTAGGTTAAGTGTGTGTTACCCCCTAGCTTTCCTTCTCTACCTCTTAGTTTCAAGCCTTGGGAGTTAGAACCTCATTCCATACCATACAAGTCTTCGAGAAGCTCATCGAACCAAGCCAACGCAAGGCTCCCCAACGGTGCTACAAGGCCCCGAGAGCTCCGGCTCTCCCCTCTATTCCTCTACCTTCTTTACTTTTTCTGTATCCTAGAATTGAGCCGTTACGCTACCCAAATTTTGGCAAGCGGGAAGGGCTCAATAGGATTGATGTGCCTTCGGGCAAGGGGAAATGCTGCTCATTTTACTTTCATTTATATATATATATATATATAATTATATATATATATATATACTATATAAACCAGCCCCACATAGACCTGGCCTTAAGTAGAGACCGCATTTAGAGGGTTGATCGGGTGCCTAACACCTTCCCGATCGATAACCGAAGCCCCTACCCAAGAGCCTTTGGTGTGGACCGTATTCAGAGTCATATTTTTAGCACTTTGGTGCTCATAAAAATTAACTAGGTATCCCGGGACACCGAAAACTCCGGGTGGCGACTCTATTTTTTTTTTATTAGAGAGCGCATCGTTGCGATGAGATCATCTCGATTCCCACAGTTGCACAGATGGCGACTCTGCTGGGGAGTAGCTAGTAGAGCTTCCCCTTGAACTAGGCCTTTTTCATTTTTTAATTTTTTCTAACATTTTATTGCTCTTTTTTTTATTATTTTTGCTTTTTTTTTTTGTCACTCACCCCTCCGATTACGTCATTTTACTCACTCCTACGATTCCGCTTTAAATTTCAGCAATCTTTACCTAGTCACTTGACTAGCACCTTTTTTACTCACCCCTACGATTTCGCTTTAAATTTCAGCAATTTTTGCCCAGTCGCTTGACTGGCACCTTTCTTTTACTCACTCCTACGTTTCCGCTTTAAATTTCAGCAACTTTTTGCCTAGTCACTTGACTGGCATCTTTTAAATATCAGCACTTTATATTTCCCGCCTAGTTGCTTGACTGGCCCCGTCTTTTTTTATTATTCATATCCTAACAGTGGACGCTGGCCCGTAGTGGCGGCACGGGATAATCACCCCCGGTCTTTGAACTAGAGAAAACTTCCAAAAAAAGAGAAAAATTTTGAAAAAAATTAAAATTGAACCAAGTTAGGGAGCTTAATTAATTTGTTTTGCGGGGTAGACTTTTCAAAAGGGTTGGTTTAGGCACACATACAAACACCCGGGTCTTAGTATGGCGGCAGCCCTAGTGGTGATGATCCAGAAAAGTCCCAGCCCACCTAGTATTTGATAAGGCGCTCACGCCGGAGGTATATCGGGTGGGTTCCCATTCCTACAAAGCTTAAAACCCTTGGGGAGCGCACTAGCGAGTTATACCAGACTCACACCCCTTAGGTTCGGTGAGGAGAGAACGGTTCACTAAAAAATCAGTTAGTTCCCGGAAGGCCAGGTTCCACAAAAAAAACCAGTTTAGAGACCAACTCCGAACTAAAGTTGCTACTGTGTAGTTTTGAACAGTAGCAGTTCGGATCTGTGGCCTTTTTCACCTCCCGAGTTCCTCGATTAGTGTGCTTAGTGCCTTGTTCGGGTCCTGCCATCTCCGACACCCAATACTCCCCTGCCGGTCAAAAGAAGGCAACTTCCTTTTGGCTCATCTCGGGGGATCGGGTTGTTTGCCTCGATTTTCGTACCTTTAATAGATCGAAGGTTCTCTTTCGATTCTTCCGAAGTGCGTCGGAATCATCGCCGTGGGTCTTGAATTAAGGTACGAGGGCCACCCGAAAAGGGAGTTCCAAGGCCTCGGAACCTTCGTTTTCTTAAAAATTTTTCGAAAAATTTTAAAAATAATATATATATATAAATCAAAAACCAAAAAATATATAGTTTGTGGTGCCGGCACAACGGCATCATCTTGCCCTTCGTCGTCCCATAGGGAAAGAAGGAGGAGGATTTTTGGGCCTCATCCAAGGCACCCTTACCCAACCCGTTCCCGTAGAATGTCGTGGGTGGTGGACCCGGCTTACGCTGATCTCGACTCATCCCCGCCCCATTATCCGACCCACTCTCATTCGGGAGAAGTTTTCTCTACCATCCCCCTCACCCAACCCCCCTTTACCGTCATCAGCCCATTCGGCGCCCCCATATTCCCAACCACTACCCCTCAAAATTTCCATAATCCAACCCCCCATTCCCCATCTCTTGCCCAAACCATGCCTATTCTCCCTCCCATATCCATGCCCAATCCAACACATTTCCCATCCACATCCATACAAAATTCAAACCCGTTTTCCCAATCCACATCCATGCCCCAATTCCCATCATCCCCCTATAGACCTGATCCACCCACATTCACATACACCACTTTCGCCCTATCCAACCCCCCACAAATCCCCCCATCTACTCAGGTCATGCCCGTTTTTACCGGGGTCATGCCCAGTTTTTCCCACACACCCACACTTTACCCTTCATCATCTTTAAACATCCCCAACCCATCCCCCTTTTCCAATGCCCCACCCCATTCCTTTAACCCATCACTTACTATGGCCATGCCCAATTTTCCCTCCACATCCACCCCATCTATACCCAATCATCCCTTACACCCACCATCCACATCCGATCCTCCTTCCATGACTATGATGGAGGAGATGTTCCAAGCCTACTCCTTATGGAAGGCTTCCCAAAACACCTCCCATCATTTATACCCCACATCCATGGACCCATCCCATACCTTAGCCAACCTCCATGCTTCACTCCCCCATGACCCCCATCAACCTCCCATAATCCACACCATCCAAACCCCCATCACCCACATGTCCCAGGGCCCCATGGCCCAATACCCCACGGCCCGGACCCACCAATGGCCCACGACCCAAACCCATCAAGGGCCCATGGCCCAGACCCACCAAGGCCCAATGGGACAAACCCACCAAGGCCCAATGGGCCAGACCTATCAAGGCACAATGGGCCATACCATCAAGGCCCAATAGACCAGACCTGTCAAGGCCCAGTGGCCCAAACCTACCCAGGCCCATCAGCCCAAACCCACCAAGGGTCCATGGCCCAAACCCATCCGTGGCCCCTGGCCCAAAATGACCAAGGGTTCATGGCCCAAACCCAAACCCCATACCCATGCCCTCCACAATACCCTCAAAATTTCACCCACCCCCAACCTTCACAATTGGGTCAAACCCATGCCATACCTCAGATCCAATTTTCCCATGGCCCCAGACCCCAAGGCCACTTCCAAACCTTCCCTCATGACCAATGGCCCAATCAGGCCCCACCCCTAAACCAAACCACCACTCATCCCATCACCCCACAACACTTCCCTTACATTCAAGGGGCTCACCCAACTCACATCCAATCCAATCCCATCCAGTCTATGCACCAACAGTATGAGAACCCCGTCCTCACTGCACCTTATATAGATCAACAGTATGAGGAGGACGAGATCAGAAATAGTGATGCCTATGTCGGGGCAGTGACCACTATTAATCCTCCACCGGTAGCAATCCCACTCCTAATAGCACAGATAGAGTCCCACCCGGCTGTTGAGAAAATGGCCCCCATGTCCAAAGAATCAAAACAGTTAAGGGAGCAACTAGACAAGATCCAGAAACAATTACTAAAGATGGGTGGTGCTGAAATCCACCCCACGGATTTCACGGATTTATGTCTGTTTGTCGAGGTCCCCCTACCCCCTAAATTTAAAATGCCAGTATTCGACAAGTACAATGGCACAGGCAACCCAATTTCACACCTCAAGTCCTATTGTGGGGACATGTGCCAGTATGGGGGGACGAGAGACTGCTAATAAAAGTCTTTCAGAAAAGTTTGACCGGACTGGCCCTGAGGTGGTTCACATCTCTTGAACCATCCATGATAAAGACATGGAAAGATTTGATGCATTTGTTCTACGAACAGTATGTCTATAATACTGATATTGAACTGCGCAAGTCTGACTTGGCCCGTTTGAAATAGAATCCCAACGAGACCTTTGGTGACTATTTGGGGCGTTGGAGAGCACTGGCAGCTCAAGTTAGAAATAGAATACCGGACGATGAGCAGATAGAGATGATTTCAAAGAACACTCTGCCAGTGATTTCTGATTTTCTTGTATATCAATAGCAGTCCAGTTTTGCTGATTTGGTGAGGAATGCCAACCGCTGTGAGGATGCCCTCAGGGAAGGGCGGTTGAGTAAGAATGCTTCAGGGGGCCCTAGAGGGGTTAGGAGGTTTACTGAGCAGAAGAATGACAGGAGGACAGGGGCAGAGGTGCAAAATGTTGCGAACACTCGGTCTAATAATAACAATGTAGCCCCGCTCCAATTCCAAGCAGCGCAACTACCTCCCGTCAGGACAGGGCCAGTACAAAGAGCAGGGAATGGTCAGGGAATGCAAATGTCCCCGGAGAGGAGAGTCTGTTATGATCGAGTCTTTACGCCTTTAGGGCAATCCCTGAGTGTACTTTTCCCATTATTAATTGAAAAGGGTCTAATAACTGTTCTCCAACCACGACCTCCTCCCAATCTGATTCCATATAATTTTGACCCTAATACTCATTGCAATTTTCATCAAGGTCTGGGTCACCCGACTGATCGCTGCTTCCTATTAAAGCATGCGGTCCAGGACTTAATCGATGCTGGAAAGATCATTCCCCCGGCACCCACCCAAGCAAACCAGCATGCGAATATCCATCAGGTGCCTTTACCACCACACCCTATCGGAATAGCAAGTCCCAGACCCACCATAGGGATGGTAGAGGAATTTGAAGAAGAATTGGAGTTTGATCCACGACTTTCATTTGTAATCCGTAATTATTTGTGGCACCAACGTAGAAATCTAGGAGAAGGAACTGCTGGGGTGATTGAACCTCGAACTGTAGATTATTTTCCTACCCCTACACCAACAGTTGAACCCCTAGATCTTAGGGCCTATTTCCCACCATCCACTCCCATTAACTACGTACAAATGAATGTGTATCAACCATATTCCACCATCCCCATCCATTACCTAATAAACCAACAGACCCCCAATCCCCCACCACCAATAAATTACCAATGGCCTGCTCCCACCCCATTATCGTCAACTCAATCACATGCAAACTCTACCACCCCTGTCAATTCCCTCATGCTCCATCAAATCCCCAACCCTTTGCCTGCACTCATCAATTATCAATGGCCTACACACACACCATTACCCCCGGTGCAACCACCATTAAACCTCACCACCCCTACCTGGCCAAATTTTGCTACCCCCCCATCCATCACGGAGGAAAGCCATGTCTTACCTACCCTCCCAGAGCCATCAGTACATGCACTCCAGACTCCGATAGCCATACCATTCCAGCTCTCAGGACCAACCTATGATCCACATTAGGTCCCGCTGAGCTACGAGCAAACCAATGCTAACGCCGACAGCAGCAACAGAGAGGGAGCCGTGGACTTTGTTCCTAGGTCGGGGAAGATCTCGAGATAAGAAGAGCAAAGAACAAGAATGAGGAAGAAAGACAAGCCCAACCCACGGGGAAGAAAGAGAGCATTGTGAATCCCTTTGAGAAGATGAGTCGAGAACATATACTAGAGACTCAGCTGAAAAGAATGCCGACCCATATTACTGTATGGGATTTATTGATGACATCCCCACTCCATTTCCAAGCATTAATGGGGGTGTTGAAAAATGCTCATGTATCACTTCAAGTCAGTCCGGATGATGTTGGGCAGATAATTGGTCAAGTGATGGCTCCCAATGCCATATCCTTTTCGGATGTGGACCTGCCAGAGGAGGGAAATAGTCATTCTAAACCTCTCAACATCACTATAGAATCCGGAAACATGATAATTCCCTTGGTTTTAATTGACAACGGATCTGCATTGAACATGTGCCCATTGAGAACTGCCACCAAAATTGGGGTGGACCCCTGCATGTTGAGGCCAACAAGGACGAGTGCTCGAGGTTTTGATAACACAAGGCGGGAGATCATGGGAGAAGTAGACCTTGAGCTCGTAATCGGGCCCATGACCTTTTCCATACCATTCCAAGTGATGGATATCAAATCCTCTTTTAATCTACTGATAGGACGCCCATGGTTGAATGAGGTTGGGGCGATATCTTCTACCCTCCATCAAAAATTGAAATTCATATCTGGACAGAAGGTGATCATCATCATTGGTGAAGGGCATGATGAGAAAGATAAGGCCACCCACAGCATTGAAAATCCTAAGGTAGTGGATGTACCACATACTAAGGAAGACACCGACCTGCACAATTTTGAATATGAGGTGTCGGCTGTAGACCCAAAACCCCCTAGAAATATCACTTCAACAACCAACGGCGGAATGGAAGTAGTGGTGGTGATGCTCTAAAAGTGGGGCTATCAGAAAGGAAGGGGTCTGGGACCCAAATTACAAGGCAGAAGAGAGCCAGTTGTGTCTAAGGGACAAAAAGTAAGATTCGGGCTAGGATATAAGCCCACAGAGCAAGAGGTCCGAGAGGCCAAAGAAAAAGCCAGGGTTGCCGTAGCAGCAAGAGCTCAAGGAACCAACATAGAAGAGAAACCTCGCTCTAGGCCACACATCAGGGATTCTTTTGTCAGTGCAGGGGTCATAAAGATCGATTGAAATGGGGCAACTCATTTAACCTCACACAAACCCAAAGCCCCAGTCCATCCCACCAATCCTCAGATCTCCCTTCCTAGCTTGGAGATAGATTTAGCCGCGTTGTCCCTTTTCGAAGAACGACGGTCGGTACCTGAACAAACCCCCCCTGTGGTAAATCACAACAAAATTGAGTTATCACTTGAAGACATGATCTCAGACGAAATGGGGATCAACATGATGGAGGCTGACTCTAATGAGCCATATCAACCAGCATCCTCCATCCCAACAGGTAAAGAAGCGGCCCCTCAGGTACGCAATTGGGCATCTTTGCCCCAAACCCTGGAAGCAGGAAGTGGCCTAAAGTTTGACGCCTGTTTCCCAAAAAAAAACAACCTATAAAAAGTTAGATAAGCCCTTGGCAGGCAATACCTTGTATATACACAAACCCGCCTGGCCGAGGGTCCGTCTCCGAAGAAAACGAAAAATCCCAAAAACATTGAAAAAATCCAAAGTCCAAAAATATTGTCATTTAAAGTTCTGGAAAATGCCCCACAAAAGGATGCCTTAATCAAAATACCCATCCCACGTGAAATCAACCCCTTCCCTGTAGAAATACAAGAAGAGGTAGGGATCACGAGTCTGGATGAGGATGCCCCCCTCGAGGAGCTCCCCAATGAGCTCTTTGACCGCTTTACTGACTTTGAGCATGGCCCTACCCCCATTATCGAAGAGATCGAAGACATCAATCTAGGAACTGAGGAGGTTCCCAGGATAACCAAAATTAGAACGTCACTATCTCCTGAGGAAAGAAAGAGCATGATCGACTTCCGTCGGTCATACCAAGACATTTTTGCCTGGTCGTATGAGGACATGCCTGGTCTGGATACTGATTTGGTCAAGCAAAAGCTGAGACGTCTCCGACCCGAATGGATGCTGAAAGTCAAAGACGAGGTCATCAAGTAGTATGATGCGGGGTTTCTCATGGTATCGAACTACCCGCAGTGGCTAGCTAATATCGTACCTGTACCGAAGAAGGATGGAAAGGTCCGCATGTGTATTGAATTTCACAATTTAAACAGAGTAAGCCCAAAGGATGATTTCCCACTGCCACACATCGACATCTTGGTTGATAACACAGCTAAGCATGGAATGCTTTCTTTTATGGATGGATTCTCAGGATACAATCAAATCAAAATGGCAGAGAATGATCGTGAGAAGACAACGTTCATTACCCCCTGAGGAACCTTTTGCTATCGAGTCATGCCATTCGGGCTGAAGAATGCTGGTGCAACGTATCAGAGAGCTATGACTGCACTATTTCATGACATGATGCACAGAGAGATTGAAGTGAATGTCGACGACATGATAGCTAAATCACCAGAGCGAAGCGACCATCTGGTAAACCTTCAGAAGCTATTTGAAAGGCTGAGGAAATATCGACTACGTCTAAATCCACAGAAGTGCGCATTTGGTGCTATGTCAGGGAAACTGCTAGGGTTCATCGTAAGTAGAAGGGGGATCGAGGTCGACCCAATCAAAGTTAAAGCCATCACTAAAATGTCACCGCCGTCTATCGAGAAAGAGGTTAGAGGGTTTCTGGGCAGAATACAGTATATCAGTGGGTTCATTGCACATCTAACTCCCATCTGCACGCCGATCTTCAAGTTACTAAGGAAGAATTTGCTCATTGAATGGAACGACGATTGTCAGGCAGCGTTTGAAAAAATCAAAAGCTACCTCCTCAATCCACCAGTTTTGGTACCACCTGAGCTAGGGAGACCACTCTTGATGTATCTCTCCACGACTGAAGTTTCGAGGGGATGTGTCTTAGGGCAGCACGATGAAACAGGAAGAAGAAAGTAGGCCATTTACTATCTAAGCAAGAAGTTTACTGATTACGAGACGCACTATTCTCATCTGGAGAAAGCATGCCTGGCTCTTGTATGGGCTACTCAAAGGCTCCACCACTACTTACTATCCCAGGCCATTCTGCTCTTAGCCCGAATGGACCCATTGAAATACCTGTTTGAAAAGCCAACTCTCACTAGACAAATCGCACGATGGCAACTTTTATTATCATAATTCGACATCATGTACGTCGCTCAGAAATTGATCAAGGGGCAGGCGCTTGCTGATCATCTTGCTGATAATCCTTTACCTAACTATGAGCCGTTAAGAACCAAATTCCCAGATGAAGATATCTTGTTCATGACGGAAGACAATACAGAAGAACTAGAAGAATCATGGGTAATGCACTTTGACGGGGCAACAAATGTCGAGGGCCAAGGAGTTGGCGCCATCCTGATTTCACCAAAAGGATCCCATGTTCCGGTTTCTATCAAGCTCAACTTCCCTTGCACTAACAATATGGCTGAGTATGAAGCTTGCGTCGCTGGTCTGCAGGCAGCTCTCGATCTGAATGTAACTCACCTTCGAGTATTTGGCGATTCACAATTAATCATATGCCAGACGAATGGTGATTGGAAGATGAAAGACGAGAAGCTGATCCCCTATCATGAACACCTCGAGGATCTGATAGCTTGCATCCAAGATGTGACTTTCTCATACGTCCCCTGGATAAGGAATCGCTTTGTCGACGCATTAGCAACTTTGGCGTCAATGATTGAAATCCCCTATGGTGTTGAGATGAAGTCGATCGTGATCGAGCAGAGGAATGAGCCGGCCTTCTGCCTCCAGATTGAGGAACCTACAAAGCTTGATGATGAGCCACCTTGGTTCTTAGATATCAAGAATTTCCTCGAGACCCTAACTTTCCCAGAGGGTACATCCAAGACAGACCGAAGAACCATTCAACCTTTAGCGGCAGGTTATGTCATTTGCGGGGAATGTCTCTACAAGCGATCATATAATAACATCTTACTCAGGTGCCTTACTAAAAGTGAAGCGGTCAACATTATGAAAGAAATCCATGAGGGAGTATGCAGAGCCCACGTCAGCGGTCACATGCTTGCTAAGAAAATCCTACGGCAGGGATACTTTTGGACCACCATGGAATCGGATTGTTGCAAGCATGTTCAAAAATGCTACAAGTGTCAAGAACACTCCAGTTTGATACACGTTCCTGCCATTGATCTTCACTACATGACCACTCCTTGGCCATTTGCTACCTGGGGCCTTGACGTTGCTGGAATGATTAATCCAAAAGCATTAAATGGACATCGGTTCATCCTCGTCGCCATTGAATACTTCACCAAGTGGGTAGAAGCGGCGTCATATGCCAACATCACGGCCAGTCACGTTGAGAAGTTTCTCAAGAACAACATTGTGTGCCGATTTGGAGTACCTAAAGATACCATCACAGACAACGGCACAAACTTTGCGAATAAGCGCATCCGAGACTTCTGTGAGCAATACAAGATCAAGCACCATCGCTCATCCCCTTATCAGCCTCAAACTAATGGAGCCGTGGAAGCCGCGAACAAGACAATCATCTGCATCCTTGAGAAAATGGTCGTCACTTATCGAGATTGGAGCGAAATGCTACCATTTGCCTTATGGGCCTACCGAATGTCGATCTGTACCGCTATAGGGGCAACACCATTCTCCCTTGTGTATGGAACCGAGGTCGTCCTCCCAGTGGAGGTTGAAGTACCCTCACTCTGAATCCTTATGGAATCAGGCTTACCCGAAGCAGAAAGAGAAAGATCACGCTTTGATCAGCTGAACTTACTGGATGAGAAAAGACTCCTAGCCTTGTGTCACACTCAAGTTTACTAGGGACGAATCGCACGCGCTTACAATAAACGCATCTGCGGTCGAGATCTGAAGGTAGGAGACACTATGCTGAAGAAGATCTTCCCATCCCTCCATGCCGATCCAAGGGGAAAATTCAAGCCAAACTGGGAAGGACCTTACGTCATCCGAGAAGTGCTGCTGGGATACGCCATCCGCCTCGCTACCATGGACGGAGATCATCTTCCTGAGCCCATCAATGCTGGATACGTCCGACGGTTCTACTCTTAGTCCAACGCGATAAGGTAAGTATTGATGAAACAGATACGTGACTTCTTAAGAACCATTCAAAAGAGGCCATCATTCCAAGCACAATAGCCCAAAAACATCCCTAAAAATGATGATATCCTTTGCTACCCCATTTGAGCCTGGGCCTTTCTTTCAATAAACCCATTCCCCCCAAAAATATATATATATATATATATATATATATATATATATATATGTGTACCTATACCAAAAAAAAAAAGAGAGAAAAGATGCATGTGTATAAAGTTACTACCAAAATCCAAAGAAATCGAAAAAGCAAAACCTCAAAAAGAGATTGCCTGAAATGAAGCAAAAAGAACAAAAAAATGTAGAAGAATCACAGGGCATGTACAGTAAAGCCCCCAAGGAAGAAAGAATGTCAAGAAAACTGAAGTTGTATCAAGGAAATCCTCTTAACCCAGCATACCTTCAAATCCTAACCTAACCCATGGCCAAGCTACACCCTGAAGGAAGCCCTCTTTGTAGGTTCGCAAGCAGTCATAATATCTATTAAGTCAACATGAGCTGAGTCGTGAGACGACACCAGAACCTCATCCAGCCGGCTATGATGGAATCAAGGTCTATGACGTGGCTGTTGAAAAAAGAAAAGAAAAAAAAAAGAATAAAAAAAAAAAATAAAATAAAAATACAAGCTCAAAGCAAGATGGACGTGGTGAAAACCCGAAAGGGCATTACGGGTAAAAACAGCGGGCTTGTGCGAACTAGGTGAAAACCCGAAAGGGCGCTTGGGGTAAGAGAGCTAAACCCATGGACGTGGTTAAAACCTGAAAGGGTGCTACGGGTAAAAAAAGGGAAATAAATAAATAAATAAAAAAGAGAGAAGAGAAATTTTTTTTTTGAAAAAGAAGGGTTGGAATGATTGATTGATGTTTGAGGAACCCTTTTGTTACTCTTCTTGTACCCTCTTATCTGACTGGGCCGCTCATGCTAGTTCAAATCGGGGCCCGACCATAATTGTCTTTGTGAAACCTGCACCGTGAAACGTATGACCCGAGGCAAGGAGAAATGTTTAACTCAATCCAAAGGGATCAACGTTCCGGCTTTGGTAAAATCCAGAAACTCACTCAGGTTCGACTGCATGAAAGAGTTCGACTATGCTCAAAAGGGGACCTGTTACTCCGTCTCACTATCAAGGCATCAAAAAAAAAAAGAAAGAAGAAAAGCCAAAAAAAAAAAAATCAAGAAAAATCGAAACACCAAAAAACTGTGTATATATTTCTACTCATGTACATATTTTTAGCATCATATTTCAATCTCAAAAATGAAGAAAAATAACAAAAAATCTCTAAAAACTAAAATCTAAAAAAATATCTTGAAAATGAAAAAGTATAGGTAGAAATCTACTTTTTCTTTTATTGTTTAGGATGCATTTTCTTTATATGTATAAACAAAAAAGAGACTGACGTTTTCTCGAGAATGTGTAGGAACATCACACGGTCCAAAGCCTCGAAGCAGGCAACTTCTCAGCGATGGACAAATCAGATAAAGCATCTCACCACCGACGTCAGGTCTAACAAAAAAATGATTTTGAAAAGAAAAAGAAATCTATGTTTTCATGCGACGCACATGCGTGTTTTGATGCGGTAAAATGTCAATATTTTATTGACAACGCAGATGTGCAAAATTAATGTCCTAGGTCAAAGGTTTGCCTTGGATCCATGGATCCTACTTCAAAGTAGGGGTAACGGTGTATGTAATAGCCCAAAAAATCACACTAAACTGTGACCTCAGGATCCGTGCCTGAACGGTCATAGGTTTGACCAAATAGAAGTCCAATGGTTAGCATAGAGTGTGATGAGTGGATGAGATGTGAAAGTTTGACTGACTGCGTGGTGTATGATGTGAATGTGAAGTCGCATACACCTATCGCGGTGTATGTGCTCAACACACAAGTGAGGAAAGAGATAAAAGGGTTTAATAACCCTAAAATCAGTATTTGGTTGTTGAGAGAGGAGCAAAGAAGAGAGAGAGAGGAGAAAAGAGATTAAACAAGAGTTATTGGGTGATTGGAGGGGGGATTCAAGCATTAAAGAGACCGATTCAACGCGAGGAGTCCGTTTAAGCAAAGGCTGAAACCCTAGCCTTTCCAACCACTCGATCGAAATCAATTTGAGATTTATTGAAGGTAAGATTTTTGTAGTTTAAATGCATGGATTAGAAGGGTTAATAGTGGCTAGAAATATTGTGAAATGTAGAACAAAGGTTTAGAAAAATGGAAGGAAAAAGTAAGGAAAAGAAAGAATAGGTTGACTGGCAATTTCGATTAATCGAAATTGGGTTTCTATTAATCGAAATTGGCCAAGAAGTTGAAAAGTCAGAGGACCCCGATCTCGATTAATTGAATTTAATTTCGATTAATCGACTTTAGATTTCGATTAATTGAATTGGAAATTGATTGATCGACTGGGAACCTACAGTGAACTCTAGTGGAGGAAAGAAAATAGCTTGGAGAAATCGACTAATCGAAATGGGAATTTGATTAATCGATTTAGAATTTCGATTAATCGATTTGGGATCGATTAATCGATTTTAGAAATTCGATTACTCGAATTGAGAATCGACAGATAGAGTGGAGAATTTCGATTAATCGAATTAGGTTTCGATTAATCGAATGGGAATCTCGATTAATCAATTTGAGAATCAATTAATCGATATTGACTTTCGATTAATCGATTAATCGAATCAGATTCGATTAATCGATTTTGGAGTTCGATTAATCGACTGTGCTAAATTTTGTTGACTTTTGAGTTTGACTTTAAGCTTCATGGAGTGTCTTGGACCTCCTTTATTGCATCCTTAGTGATGTGTTTCACCTGTTATGTGGTACCATAGGTGGTACATGTGAGCTAGTACATAAAGAGCCACGTGGGACCTTGATGCGTTGATCAAACAAAGACTTGAGGTAGGGAACACCTTGAACATGTACTTTATTTTACAAGAGCATATATGTAGTGATATAGAATTCAATTCAAATTACTTTTATTACTTAAGAATTATGAAAAGTGTGTGTGTGACATCCATAAGAGTAAACATAATGAACCATCCCCAGGGGATGAGGAAATAAAGAGATAAGGGCATCAGGTGTGATGCAAGTGAATGGATACATCCCAGGGATGTATCCAAGATTAAATCATGTTTGATAGGGCCTAACTGATATAAGATAACACACTTACATGGTGAATAACTATATGTAAGGCACCGATATTTTTGTTATTTGAGGTTTGATAGGGTACCCCACCGACGTGGCGGGATATCCACGACTGACACGGCAGGATATCCGTGACCATACGGTATAAACCAGAGGGCTGCGCAGAGGCTTATCCGTAACGAAGCACACCTGTGGGTGTTGATTTGAGACAAGTGAGACCTCGCCACCAATCCCCAGGGGAAAGGGGCTTGGGTACTATATTGTATTCCCAGGGAATATGTTAAAAGTGTCTATATAGATGACGATGATGGGTATCTCATCGGGCTCGATGCTATATTGCTCAGGGATTACTTAAGTTGAAAGTTTAAGTTTTACTTTAGGCCCAAGCATCATTCATGAATAAATAAAGACATAAGTAAACTATCAGTAAAATGTAATACTTTTAATTGTTTTCATCTGTGACTGCATAGACACATCATGCATGGCATATCATGGAATATATGTGAGTGATAATTTATATGTTCAACTGTGTTTTGTTCCCTATTGAGCTAGGATGTAGCTCACCCTATAGACTATACGTCGCAGGTCCACTACTAGCAGCTGCGGAGGTTTCAGGAGACGCTGACCCCGGTGAGTCGGACCTTGCGGCCGGCGAAGTGTTGGAGCCACCTCCTGAGGACTTCTTCTAGAGGACTTCGTTGTGCCGCTTTGAGGGCTTTTTGATAGAGATTTGTACGGCTTGGTATGTCAAGCCTTGTTTTGGTTAAACCATGTATATATTGAGTTGGGATTATTCTTTTAGGGCGAACCATCCGTGATGATTGCTATCATCGATGGTTCGGATCGGTTCTCCATTCATGCAGAGGCATGAGGGTAGAACTATCTTTTGGAGAATTACTTTAATATAGATTTAAATTCTGCAGTTTCATTTATTATTTCATTTTATGCTTGATATGCCAATGTTCCGTGCTTAGCTAAGGGGCACGGTCAAGATGATCGTGCTGATGGCACGGGTTTCGGAGTGTCGAAATCCGGGCTGTCACAATGTAAGTCCCGGTCAAACAGTCAATGTTTCGGTTGGGTCAACTCCACTACTAAATCTTTTGAGCGATGAGCGCTCTATTTTAGATTCATGTGAACTTGAGTTGTCTTAAGCTTCAGATTCTCCGTTGAAAAAGGTCAATCGTTGGTTGAGACCAAGCTGTTGAGAATGAGATTATGTGTCAATCAAACTATGTGCAACCATGCATTCAGAAAGGTTCATTTCCCTTTTTATTTTTTGCCGGCTTAAAACCTGTATGGGCAGCGGTATCCCTATAAAGTTTACGCCATGCGTCTGGGTATCCGTATGATGGTCATTTGTCCCCGTAAATTATACCCGGGTGGGTCCGGGTCGGGGCTTCCATCGCCTTTATTGTTGCTTATTGCCCCTGATGGGTGCATGATTATGCATAGTTAATTAATGATTATGATCATTGTCAACAGAGGCCAGGATTAGATGCCCCCTTTTGGGAGGTGCCCAATGTTTGGCTGGATCTGTTCAAGGAAGTCGAAACTGGATACTCTGGGTCATGTGGATCTGGGGCATGTTTTGAAAAATGGCACGCACTCTTAAAAAGTATTGTGACATCTATTCACTTCGCTCAGGTGGTCATGCTAAATAAACTTTGGGATCGATGGGTTCGCCCAAAGATTTCGAACCCTACTTTCTACAGGGGCACCCGTGAATAATCCAATGAGGTCATCAAATGCCTTGTAGGATTGGACGCAAAATGTGGAGCCTTGCGTATGTTTACTTCGCACTTATCTTTAAATGTGGGTCGATCAACCCTCTTACTTACGAAGCTGTTGCATTCATAATGAATCTCAAACATCAATCACCTTCAAATCATCTCAAGAAGCGGACGTTTTTCCCAACTAACGGGCTTTCGCAACTCGAGAGGCGAACGTTTTTCCCAGCTATTGGGCTTTCGCAACTCATTCCACCTCGGTTATGCCCAGTAATGTCGCTAAGTGCTTGGAAATCGATTACCTCGAGAAACGAATGATTAGCCTGGCACCCCAGGGCTTTCGTTTTCTCACCGTATTACTCACCTGATATTTGAAGTTCGTTCTGAATACAGCGGACCTGTCAGTGATGCCTTGGGACTTTTCGAATGTCTCTTTTCTTTGGCATACGATCATTAGTGATCGGATACCAAAGAGGGGCATCTGTACACACCCAAATTTTGCCCAAGGCCCGATCGAAACACCTTTCGAGAGAGGTATAATTTTGAGCTTTTGATGGCATGTATGGAACCCTTAGGAATCACCCTAAACCCTTAAAAATTACCCTAGATCTCTTAGGAACCTACCCTAAACCTTTAGAAACCAATCCCGAACCCTTAGGAATTAACCATACCCTTCCAAGACCTATTAGAACCCTTCCCGGGCATGATTCAAACCCCCCTGAGCAGCGATTAGAAAGAGGAGTGCTAAAATTTTTGTAGAGGGTTGTACAACCTAAGGCCTATATCATTGGGGAGAAGACTTTCCCAGCTTTCCAACGAGCTAAGAATCGCCTAATTTGGAGTTGTACATCAAAAGATATGACAGAATGAAGATTGTAAATTATAAAATCGGACCCATAGAGTCAATTTCGAACTAACCAAAATGGCTGATGAAAAGAGGAGTGCCAAGGCTATCATATATAGTTTCCCAACCTAAGTCCTATACCATTGGAAAGTAGACTTTCCCAGCTTTCCAACGAGCCAAAAATCGCCTAATTTGGAGCTGTACATAAAAAGTTATGGCAATTTGAAAAATGCGGATTTGTGCAGGAAATTGCAAACCGGGCCGGGCCTCTGCGGGTTATCAACTTCCAACTGTTTGGATCTGGTTTTCCTTCAAAAAATGGCCAAAATTGACATTGGGGGTTTGACTTGTGGACCATCCCAAAGTGTAGGGTGTCTTTCTTTAGGACCCTAGTGACCCTATTAGCTTAACTTATCACCCTTTTGCCATTCAAGTCACTACCCTATCATCTACCATTAAACCCAAATCCCTCTTCTCCAAGCTCTAGAAAACCACAAAAACCTTAGATTGCCCATTACCTAATTGCTAATTTAATTAGGACTTTAACCCCTCACTAATCCTCCCTTTCTCTATAAATAGAGAGCCACCCCTCTTGCTTAAGGGTTGAGAGTTTTTACCTAAGAGAGAAAGAGCTTAAGTGAGAAGATCTTTCTCCCTTTGGTGCACCATCCCCATACAAATTCTAGAATTGAAAAAGCCCCTTTACACCTTAGTATTTCACTAAAAACCTCTAGGTTAGGTGTGTATTACCCCCTAGCTTTCCTTCTCTACCTCTTAGTTTCAAGCCTTAGGAGTTAGAATCCCATTCCATACCATACAAGTCTTCAAAAAGCTCACCGAAGCAAGCCAACCCTAGGCTCTCCAACGGTGCTACAAGGCCCCGAGAGCTCTGGCTCTCCCCTCTATTCCTCTACCTTCTTTGTTTTTCCTCTATCCTAGAATTGAGCCGTTACGCTGCCCAAATTTTGACAAGCGGGAAGGGCTCAATAGGATCGGGGTGCCTTCGGGCAAGGGGAAGTGCCGCTCATTTTACTTTCTTATATATATATATATATAATTATATATATATATATATATATACTATATAAATCAGCCACACATAGACCTGGCCTTAAGTAGAGACCGCATTTAGCGGGTTGATCGGGTGCCTAATACCTTCCCGATCGATAACCGAAGCCCCTACCCAAGAGCCTTTGGTGTGGACCGGATTCAGAGTCATATTTTTAGTACTTTGGTGGTCATAAAAATGAACTAGGTATCCCGAGACACCGAAAGCTCCGGGTGGCGACTCTTTTTTTTTTATTAGAGAGCGCATCGTCGTGACGGGATCATCTCGATTCCCACGGTTGCACACAAGTGTCACCAAATCTGAAGATCAAGTGCCGTGACAACATGACTATGATCGATCAGATTCATGCCTCCCAAAAATAATGAAAATGTACATCTTATCCACCGTACAAAATATGGTCAATGTTGAAAAAAAATCAATGCACCAGGTTAAGGGGCAGAGGTCGATCTTTAACCCTATTTCTAAGGGGCAAAAGGTAATAAAAATGAAGAAAAAAAAATCACATGCCCCGTGGCTAATGATTCTAAAACATGTGTTTATTTTGGGATCACAAACCATGTGCCATGTGATCTCCACACTAATGTAGCATTGAAAGAAGTACTTAATATATAAAATTTCACAAAGTAATTCACGAATAAACTGTTCAATAGTTGAATTTGTATGACATTAATATAAATGTTCCCTACAGGCTAGCTAACATCTAAACCACTTGATCAAAACCCTAATATTTGACATGTTCATTACTAAAATTTCTCATGTCTCGAGTGTGTTCGCATATTTTCTTTCTCATTCTCTCTCTCTCTCTCTCTCTCAATGTCACTCTTTCGCTTTCAGTCTCTCTTATATTCGTGATGTAAAAAATAGTTAAAATGATTTGAAAAATAGTACTCTACAATTGGTTCGAAACCGAACTGATAACCCGATAAGCCACTTTTCACTACAGAAAATAAGACTATTAGCAACAGTTTTGTGCTATAAAAAATTGTTGCTAATAATCTTAATAGCCTTTTGTATTTTTTTTTTTTAATAGCAGCAGTTTTTGGAATCTGCTAATAGTCTTATTTTTTGTAGTGTTTCCAAATCTGAAACCGAACCGATACGCCCTAAAACCGAAACCGAACAAAAATTTCGGTCGGGTTGGTATTCTGGACAGCCCTATTCCGATACTTTCATCTTTCCGATGGCGTTACAATTTTTTATGTTTTTTTACTATTTTTCCATATCAAAAAATCCCTTTTGGTTATAATTAATTTTGGGCATATCTATATATATATATATATATATATATATATATATATATATCTTTTAGGAGATAGATGAAGCTGGTAATAAATATATTTCAATAACTACTACAAATGAAACAAGATAAAAATATGCTACGATGTGAAAGATATCTCCAGAAACGCATATATAGCTAATATTAGTTGAGGGCAGGTGGGTGCTTTTAGAGTTTTGGTTGGGTGTTGATTGCCTTGAATTAGGAAATGAGGTGGTTTTTCATTCTAGTCTTTTACACTATAGATCTTGCAGCTGTCAATTAGATCACCATTTGGCCGGAACATGTTCGAACGATGGTTTGCCACTTGGGCAATTTAGATTGATTATATATGTGAGCCATGTGGCACAAATCACAATAATTAATCACACTTCAACGGTGTGACATAAAAAGTGACATTTTATTGGGGCAAGATCATTTAAAAACCATTTAGTATTTAAATGTTGGCTAGGAGCCATTATCCATTAGTTAATGGGAGACTAATGCATTTTGAAAAAATTGTCCTGAAGATAGAGCCTTGGAGTCCAAATCACTGTGATCATTTTTTCATTCTTTGCCTCTATAATGATCTTCATATCGTTCTATTATTTTTCTAACATAATCATCATCCGATCATCTAATTGACGGCTGCTAGATCTATGGTGTAAAAGACTTGGAATGAAAAAAGATCTCATTTTCGGATTCAGGCCAATCAATACCAAATGAAAACTCTAAAAGCACCCACCTAGCCTCACCGGATATTACCTATGCGTTTCACGGCATATCTTTCACATCCTAGCATGTTATTTCTTCTTTCGCTTGAAGTAGTTATTAAAATAAATTTACCAACTTCATCTATCTACTAAATAAAATATATATATATATAAGTAATAGAGCCTTCTTAAATCTAGAAGGGAGAACAAATTATAGAGGCGAGAGAGAGATGGAAGAAAGTGTATGGTATGTAGGTATGAGCATGGTAGTTGGACTGGTAATGTTTGCAATATTGAGGCGAAGAAGTGTCATAGCGAAGTCGGCAGAATGGCCAACTGGGCCACAAAAAATTCCGGTTATCGGGAACCTACACCAACTAGGAAGAGGAGGCGATTTACTCCACGTTGCCCTGATGAAATTAGCTCGAGCACACGGACGGGCAATGACAATTTCGCTTGGGAGCGGGCAACCCGTAATTGTTGTTAGCGATGAGCAGCTAGCATGGGAGGTGCTAGTTAACAAGTCCTCCCATTACGCATCGCGAAACATCCCTCTCATCTTCCAAATCTACACTGCAAACTGGAATTTGAATAGCAACTCCAACTCCGGCCAACATTGGCACACCCTCCGTAAAGGCGTTCAAAATGGTGCCCTCAGCCCTCTCAATATCTCAGCGCAAACCGACTTACAAGAGGGGGACATCATCCAAATGATTGAGAGCATGCGAGAAGAAGCATCGATGAATGATGGGATTGTCAAGCCTCTCCCTCACATTCGACGAACTATAGTTCAGCTAATGGCCCGCCTCTGTTTCGGACGCGATTTTAAAGATGAGAAATTTTTTCGAAGAATAGATGGAGCAGTTGAAGACACCGTAGACATCTTTGGCCACGCCCGTCTAGTCGATATTTTTCCATTAACAAAACACATCTCGGGCCTCAACGACACCTTCAAGAAGGCGTATGAATTAAAGCACTGGATTGAGCAATTGATACATCCTTTCCTCTCCTTGAATCCTCCTCCTCAGTGCTACCTTCACTTTCTTCAATCTCAAAACCTCCCAGAACAAGTCGTCATCTTTTGCATATTCGAGTTATTCGTTCTCAGCATCGATAGCACCTCTGAAACTGCTACATGGGCGGTTGCATTTCTGATTCACAACCCACATAGCCAACAAAAGCTCTATGATGAGATTAAGGGGGCTAACGTTCAAAAAGAAAGTCATTTGGTGAGTACTAAGGTGTCAAGTAAACTGCAGTATCTTGATGCAATAGTGAAAGAGACTATGAGAATGAGGCCAATAGCGCCTTTAGGAATTCCTCACAAGGCCAGCAAGGAGACCAGTTTTATGAGATCAAGAGTGGCTCAAGGTACACAAGTTTTTGTGAATCTTTATGCCATACACCATGACCCAAAGATCTGGCCTGAGCCATACAAGTTCATGCCTGAGAGGTTTTTGCCTTCTGCTGGGAATACTATCGTAAGAGCCACGGAGAGATCTTTTCTTCCATTTGGGACTGGAATGTGAGTTTGTGCAGGAATGGAGATTGGAAAACTTCATATTCCTCTTGTTATCGCCAATCTGATCAGCACCTTCCACTGGTCATGCGCTGTTGAAGGGCAATTCCCAGATTTGAGTGAGGAACTAAACTTCGTTCTCGTGATGAAGACCTCACTCACAGCAGGCATCACTCCCATCCTTTGAGGGCTTTTTTTTTTTTTAATTGTATCCCATTCCTGTAAGAACCATTTAATTATGGTTTATATTAGTAATATGCATTTAGTTGTTTTAAATAATATTGATTATCATATAATATATTATAATGAAGTTTGCAATCGTTGGTCCAAGGCCCGGATGGGAATGGAGGGTTGGTGTCAGGTTGACAAGTAACTTTAAAAACTTTCTCGAATCCCTATGATAAGACCTACCACGAAAAAACAATTTATGGTGTTCCCTATAGGTGACACCCTACACGATTGGAATGAGAAGTAAGCAAGGGTGCCCCTATTTTAAGCAACACTCTACAATAAATCCCAATTGTAGAGACAAATCAACAAGAGTTTGCTAGGACGTCCCTGTAAACGAGGCAATGTTGGCTAGGGGGTTCCCCTGTAAGCGACAAACTATGCCTGTTAGTCCTAAAAATTTTGACCGTTGATTGATTGCCTACCATCTCTTGATCACAAAGGGAATTTGTCGCTAGGCTAGTGACCGCCTTTGGGGAATGTTTCTCCTAATCCATATTAATCTCTACTTTCCACCATTGGATCAATGTTTACCATTGTATTTTTCACATCTCAATTGGGTCCATCAACTCTAGTATATAGACAATTCAAAATCCATAAAAAACTATTTATTGTGGTGTTTGGATACCATAATAACTCATGGGAACCAAGCAATGAAGATGACGAGATACTTTCCTTTTGGTTTTTTTAATGATAGGGTGAGGTCCCTTAATCCTCAAATTATTTATCCAAAAAATAAATAAATTTGTTCGATTGGGGAGGTCGGACCATTCTGCAAATTAATTGGAGAGAGGGTCAATGTATTAAAAATTGGCCGATATCGATACGGATCGGTATTTCAGCAAACCGATATGTATCAGTCCTGATACGTATCAGTATCCCAACTCGGATACCCGATACGTATCAATTTGTCCTCAGCTTTGTAGTTGTTTTTTAAATAAAAATAAAATAGGCCAATACATATCGGTATCGGCCGGTACGTATCGGCCAAGTCATATTGGTCTTAGGAAAACCGATACCCGAGATCGATACCGATTTTGATGCCTTCAAGGAGGTGTCAACGTTCTAGGCAGATCATTACGTGGACCATAACTTCCCATATCATCTTCAATAAATAAGAGTACTTTTATTGACAACTAGAGATTCTATGCAAGAAGAGTTTGCAGGTGCAAAAGTCATTCATCGTTTTGAATGCAAAGGTGGAGATGGTTTTTGCTTCCAATATAACATGGAATACAATTATGACAGTGTGATGGTCTACCCATGATATCAGATCTGTTGTGTGGAAGATTGAGACATAATAAATCTCCACTCTCTGATTCAAATAAATCAACATTCTTTTGCACGTACAACCCCTGATTGCCGAGAAAGAATCTCTAAATGCACGTAAGTACTCATGAATAAAATGCCAACACACCAAGAAAAGGATCCTAAGCTTCTTCCTTCTTAACCTCGGATTCACATGCAAAAATCCTTGGCTGCTTTGAATGGGAGTAGGGAGATCACTTTTAACTCCAAGCTCCCAGACAATAGATCTTGAGATCTTGTACATGTCATGAACCGATCATACTTTTATTCCACCCAGCACACTTCTGATCAAGAAGTGAACATGATAATGGTGTACATCAAACACTCTTCTTGGAACACTTTTTGAGGTGAGGGCCACATGTAATAGAAATCCGACCGTTAAATGGTAGGGCCATAACCTCATAAAGTTAAAATTGGGACGTTTGATGGAAGGACCATAGCCTCATAATGTGAAAATTGGGAGGTGATCGTTTGGTTGGGAGAAGTCAAATGATTTAACACGTGCAATCCGAGTAGAAAATAAATAATCTAGGGTTGAACCCATCACAATAAACATTCTTTCTCTCTACAAAATTATTATAAAACCTCTCTCCCTTTCTAGGTTTGGTATAACCATTAGCGATATAATAAGACATATAGTACCACCTATTTTTATCAAGACACTGATCCAGATGTGGAGGTGACAGAGCGCAGAATATCCTTTGTGAACATGAATATCGTACACAGCGGGTATGCTGCTTGACCTTAAAAAGTAAACAATAATACTGGCATAATGTGATTAGACTATGGTATCAAACTTTGGCTGATACCAATACCTATCGATTTCAGCAAGAACCGTTACCAATACGTATCTGTTTCATCGAGAACCGATTATGTCCTGATACAGGTATCTGGGTGCTATTTATAACAGTATTGGTGTCGACGGATATAGGCAGTATACAAACCGATATAATTTTATTTTTTTTATGTTTTTTTTGTGAAGTAAAATAAATATTGGCCGAGACGGTATCAGTGACACCATAACTGTATTGATTGCGACATATCGATCCAAGATGAAATGTTACCCGATACCGATATTGATACCTTGGGTTGGAGTAAGTTTTACACCATTATTCTTTTCAAAAGCGGCCGATTCTTAGAACCGACTTAAAAACATTATGCTTTGACTTTCTACTTTCGCTTATGTGGTGCACATATTTGATCAAGCCCAATAGTTCAAGTATCGTACTTAGGCTCTTGATCAGACCCGTAGTTACTTAGTTCGCTGATTTGCTTTATTCGAATTTGGGTTCGCAATTCGTAAAAATCATTATTTTTAAATTAATCCAATATGCTAGGGGAGGATGAGTTTTATAAATAATTACTAATTACATAAAATCTAAAGTTTAAATCATCTCTTTGTGCTTGTAAAACTGGAACTGAAACCAATTCACAAAGATTAATTCGACAATTCGCTTGTTATGCCGAGTTCGATTCGTTGTATTCAATTCGCTTGTTATGCCGAGTTCAGATGACAATGGCCGTTGGAGATGACGGTTCTGAGGGGGATGTTGGGAACGATGGACAAAAAGGGGAACGATGGGTTTTTTGGGCGCTTGAGATGGAGCTAAAGGGCGTCGGAGATGGAGCTTCAAAGGCGAATGATGGGTTTTTAGGGCACTGTAGATGGAGCTTCAAAGAATGCCAGGGATGGAGCTTCAAAGGGCGTCGACGATGGAGCTTCAAAGGGGAACGATGGGTTTTCATGGCCCTAGAGATGGAGCTTGCGAAGGAACCTCAAAGTGGAACAATTTTTTTTTAGGTGTTGGAGATAAACATTTGAAATGATGGGTTTCGTTTTGGTGCTGGAGATAAACATTCGAAATGATGGGTTTCGTTTTGGCACTAGAGAGTACCATTGGGAACAATGGTTTCATTGCTAGGGGCATTTTCGGTTTTCCGTAAATACAAACTGTGGGTTAGTGTCCAAATGAATAGATTGGGTTACGGCAGCTTATGGCGACTAACGGCAGGGGGGTATATGAAACAGAAAAATTAAAGTAAGGTTTGCAGAATAAATGCCCATAACTGAGGGGGTTTGGTGTAATATCGACATATCTTATGGGGGTATATGCAAGAAGCTCTAAAATTAATAATCGCATTGCTTCCACCGAGTCAAACTCTTAGTGCACCCACTATCAACAAATAACATGTAAAACCGTAGCTAAAGGTGTCAGGTGGGTGCTATTAGAGATTCATTGGGGTGCAAATATAACTATCCATACTAATAACACCTACTAATAAAAGACCAAAAGACATTTCAATCATTATCAAAGTGGTGCCCTCAGTGTCAATGGCTCAGGATCCTACTCAAACTGAAACCAAAAAGAAAAGTTGTGTTTAGTGTGTGAAAGCTTGACCAGAACATGGACTCAGCTAAGCATGATCCAACCCAATTTATCCTGCGTTGAGCTTGGACTAGATATGCAAAACACAATCAGGCCTAGTATATATACATATACATATACATATAGGACTACTGAACGCTGCATTTGCGACATAACGTTCAATGCTGCCCTAAGGTCATTTGAGTGTCAAGTGTCACCAAATCCGAAGATCAAGTGCCGCGACAACATGACTAAGATCGATCAGATTCATGCCTCCCAAAAATAATGAAAATGTACATCTTATCCACCGTACAAAATATGGTCAATGTTGAAAAAAAATCAATGCACCAGGTTAAGGGGCTGAGGTCAATCTTTAACCCTATTTCTAAGGGGCAAAAAGGTAATAAAAATGAAGAAAAAAAAATCACATGCCCCGTGGCTAATGATTCTAAAACATGTGTTTATTTTGGGATCACAAACCATGTGCCATGTGATCTCAACACTAGTGTAGCATTGAAAGAAGTACTTAATATATAAAATTTCACAAAGTAATTCACGAATAAATCGTTCAATAGTTGAATTTGTACGACATTAATATAAATGTTCCCTACAAGCCAGCTAACATCTAAACCACTTGATCAAAACCCTAATATTTGACATGTTCATTACTAAAATTTCTCATCTCTCGAGTGTGTTGTTTGCATATTTTCTTTCTCATTCTCTCTCTCTCTCTCTCAATGTCACTCTTTCGCTTTCAGTCTCTCTTATATTCGTGATGTAAAAAATAGTTAAAATGATTTGAAAAATAGTACTCTACAATTGGTTCGAACCCGACACTACAAAAAATAAGATTATTTGCGATAGTAAAACATTGCCGCAATTAACAAAAAGCTGCCGCTATTAGTCCTGTCACTACGAAAAGCTGCAGCCGCTAGTCCTCTCGCTATCAAAAAATGCCTTAACGGCAAGTGCCGCTGAAACACCTTATCTTTGTAGTAAAGCAAAACTCTGCCTACAGTTCGGCTAAGTACATTTAGGTTCAGATAAGGGTCGGGCGGAGAGTTCTAAGCACATCTAGGTCCTGCTACTTGGGGCGGCCCGGGTTTGCTTGATTGGACCTTGAAACCCTAGGAATTTAAGAGTCTCGTGGTTCATGTGCATCAAAACTCCCATGTTGTTCACTACGGACGTGCCATTCACCATACTTAAATTTTGTCCCTTACACTCGTTGGGATTGTTATTCAGCTAGCTTCATTATTATATTGAGCCGTTATCTGATCATAGATTTGTATCATATTATGATATGCTAATAATAAATTTTATTAACTTTATCCATTTTTCTGGCTGCAATAATGACTCATGTTTGCAAATGATCAAGTTGTGGACGAGCAATTCAAACATCATTCTAACATCACTACAAAATATAAGATTATTAGGGGTGCAAAAAACTGCCGCTATTAACAAAAAAACATATTGTTTTAGTAGTGATAGTTTTTTTGTTAATAGCTGCAGTTTTTGGCGCCGCTAATAGTGTTATTTTTGGTAGTGGACGGAGGAAATTGAATCTTGAGTGAATGAATTATATGTGTAGCATTATTTACACCACTTTTTTCTTGTGAAGAACACATGCATTTCCACCATGAAAAATTGTTGATTGCCTTGAATTAGACGATGGACACCCTTTTTCATTCCAATCCTCCACAAATAGATCTTGAGATCATGGCACACCTCTTGACCGTCACATATTGATTGCATGTGCCACACATCCCCTAAAGTGACTATAATCATGGGCGTTCCATGAGAAAGGGCTCTGATCAACTATAACTTTTGGGAATGTCTGCCACGTAGAATCAAGATCTGACCGTTTGATAGGTGCACCATTGAATCTAAATTGCCCAAGTGGCAATCCATCATTCGAACATGTTTCGGCCAAATGGTCATCTAATTGACTGCTGCAAGATCTATAATGTAAAAGACTGGAATGAAAAACCATCTCATTGTGTGATTCAAGGAAATAAACACCAAACCAAAACTCTAACCCACCTACCCACACCAAATATTAGCTATATATGTGTTTCTGACATATCTTTAACATCCTAGCATGTCATTTTCATGTTTCACTTGTAGTAGTTACTGAAATGTATTTATTACCAACTTCATCAATCTACTAAAAGAAATAATATCTATTATTTGTAAATAATAAAAGAAAATAATTCCTATTATTTAGGTAAATCTTTTTTTTTTTTTTTTTTTAAATGAATCCTTATTTTTTTATGCACCTAAGTAATACCCTATTATTAGTTTCTTATCGGTTCGATTTTGAGGTTTTTATGTCAAAATCGAAACCGAACCGATAACCCAATAAGCCACTTTTCACTACAGAAAATAAGACTATTAGCAACAGTTTTGTGCTATAAAAAATTGTTGCTAATAATCTTAATAGCCTTTTGTAGTTTTTTTTTTAATAGCAGCAGTTTTTGGCATCTGCTAATAGTCTTATTTTTTGTAGTGTTTCCAAATCTGAAACCGAACCGGTACGCCCTAAAACACAAACCGAACAAAAATTTCGGTCGGGTTGGTTTTCTGGACAGCCCTATTCCGATACTTTCATCTTTCCGATGGCGTTACAATTTTTTATGTTTTTTTACTATTTTTCCACATCAAAAAATCCCTTTTGGTTATAATAAATTTTGGGCACATATATATATATATATATATATATATATATATATATATCTTTTAAGAGATAGATGAAGCTGGTAATAAATATATTTCAATCACTACTGCAAGTGAAAAAAGATAAAAATATGCTACGATGTGAAAGATATCTCCTGAAACGCATATATAGCTAATATTAGGTGAGGGCAGGTGGGTGCTTTTAGAGTTTTGGTTGGGTGTTGATTGCCTTGAATTAGGAAATGAGGTGGATTTTCATTCTAGTCTTTTACACTATAGATCTTGTAGCTGTCAATTAGATCACCATTTGGCCGGAACATGTTCGAACGATGGTTTGCCACTTGGGCAATTTAGATTGATTATATATGTGAGCCACGTGGCACAAATCACAATAATTTATCACATTTCAATGGTGTGACATAAAAAGTGACATTTTATTGGTGCAAGATCATTTAAAAACCATTTAGTATTTAAATGATGGCCAGGAGCCATTATCCATTAGTTAATGGGATACTAATGCATTTTGAAAAAATTGTCTTGAAGATAGAGCCTTGGAGTCCAAAACACTGTGATCATTTTTTCATTCTTTGCCTCTATAATGATCTTCATATCGTTCTATTATTTTTCTAACATAATCATCATCCGATCATCTAATTAACGGCTGCAAGATCTATGGTGTAAAAGACTTGGAATGAAAAACGATCTCATTTTCGGATTCAAGCCAATCAACTCCCAATGAAAACTCTAAAAGCACCCACCTAGCCTCACCGGATATTACCTATGCGTTTCACGACATATCTTTCACATCCTAGCATGTTATTTCTTCTTTCACTCGTAGTAGTTATTAAAATAAATTTACCAACTTAATTTATGTACTAAATAATATATATATATATATATAAGAATGGCCAACTAGGCCACCAAAAATTCCGGTTATCGGGAACCTACACCAACTAGGAAGAGGAGGGGATTTACTCCACGTCGCCCTGATGAAATTAGCTTGAGTACACGGATGGGCGATGACAATTTGGCTTGGGAGCTGGCAACCCGTAATTGTCGTTAGCGATGAGCAGCTAGCATGGGAGGTTCTAGTTAACAAGTCCTCCCATTACGCATCGCGAAGCATCCCTCTCATCATCCAAATCTACACTGCAAACTGGAATTTGATTAGCAGCTCCAACTCCGGCCAACATTGGCACACCCTCCGTAGGGGCCTTCAAAATGGTGCCCTCAGCCCTCTCAATATCTCAGCGCAAACCGACCTACAAGAGGGGGACATCATCCAAATGATTGAGAGCATGCGAGAAGAAGCATCGATGAATGATGGGATTGTCAAGCCTCTCCCTCACATTCGACAAACTACAGTTCAGCTAATAGCCCACCTCAGTTTCAGACGTGATTTTAAAGATGAGACATTTTTTCGAAGAATAGATGGAGCAGTTGAAGGTACCGTAGACATCATTGGCCACGCCCGTCTAGTCGATATTTTTCCATTAACAAAACACATCCCGGGCCTCAACGGCACCTTCAAGAAGGCGTATGAATTAAAACACCGGATTGAGCAATTGATACATCCTTTCCTCTCCTTGAATCCTCCTCCTCAGTGCTACCTTCACTTTCTTCAATCTCAAAACCTCCCAGAACAAGTCGTCATCTTTTGCATATTCGAGTTATTCTTTCTCAGCATCGATAGCACCTCTGAAACTGCTACATGGGCGGTTGCATTTCTGATTCACAACCCACATAGCCAACAAACGCTCTATGATGAGATTAAGGGGGCTAACATTCAAAAAGAAAGTCATTTGGTGAGTACTAAGGTGTCAAGTAAACTGTAGTATCTTGATGCAATAGTGAAAGAGACTATGAGAATGAGGCCAATAGCGCCTTTAGAAATTCCTCACAAGGCCAGAAAGGAGACCAATTTGATGGGATCAAGAGTGGCTCAAGGTACACAAGTTTTTGTGAATCTTTATTCCATACACCATGACCCAAAGATCTAGCCTGAGCCATACAAGTTCATGCCTGAGAGGTTTTTGCCTTCTGCTGGGAATACTATCGTAAGAGCCACGGAGCGATCTTTTCTTCCATTTGGGGCTGGAATGCGAGTTTGTGCAGGAATGGAGATTGGGAAACTTCATATTCCTCTTGTTATCGCCAATCTGATCAGCACCTTCCACTGGTCATGCGTTGTTGAAGGGCAATTCCTAGATTTGAGTGAGGAACTAAACTTCGTTCTCATGATGAAGACCTCACTCACAGCAGGCATCACTCCCATCCTTTGAGGGCTTTTTTTTTTTTTAATTGTATCCCATTCCTGTAAGAACCATCTAATTATGGTTTATATTAGTAATATGAATTTGGTTGTTTTAAATAATATTGATTATCATATAATATATTATAATGAAGTTTGCAATCGTTGGTCCAAGGCCCGTATGGGAATGGAGGGTTGGTGTCAGGTTGACTACCAACTTTAAAAACTTTCTCGAATCCCTATGATAAGACCTACCACGAAAAAACAATTTATGGTGTTCCCTATAGGTGACACCCTACACGATTGGAATGAGAAGTAAGCAAGGGTGCCCCTATTTTAAGCAACACTCTACAATAAATCCCACTTGTAGAGACAAATCAACAAGAGTTCGGTAGGACGTCCCTGTAAACGAGGCAATGTTGGCTAGGGGGTTCCCCTGTAAGCGACAAACTATGCTTGTTAGTCCTAAAAATTTTGACCGTTGATTGATTGCCTACCATCACTTGATCACAAAGGGAATTTGTCACAAGGCTAGTGACCGCCTTTAGGGAATGTTTCTCCTAATCCATATTAATCGCTACTTTCCACCATTGGATCAATGTTTATCATTGCATTTTTCACATCTCAATTGGGTCCATCAACTCTAGTATATAGACAATTCAAAATCCAAAAAAAACTATTTATTGTGGTGTTTGGATACCATAATAACTCATGGGAACCAAGCAATGAAGATGACGAGATACTTTCCTTTTGGTTTTTTTAATGATAGTGTGAGGTACCTTAATCCTCAAATTATTTATGCAAAAAGAAAAAAAATTTGTTCAATTGGGGTGGTCGGACCATTCTGCAAATTAATTGGAGAGAGGGTCAATGTATTAAAAATTGGACGATATCGATACATATCTGCGATACGTATCGGTCCTGATATGTATCAGTTCCGATACGTATCGGTATCCCTACTCAGATACCCGATACGTATTACTTTGTCCTCAATTTTTTAGTTTTTTTTTAAATAAAATAAAATAGGTATTATACATATCGGTATCGGCCGGTACGTATCGGCCAAGTCGTATTGGTCTTAGGAAAACCGATACCCGAGACCGATACCGATTTTGATACCTTGGAGAAGGTGTCTACGTTCTAGGCAGATCATTGCGTAGACCATAACTTCCCATATCATCTTCAATAAATAAGAGTACTTTTATTGACAACTAGAGATTCTATGCAAGAAGAGTTTGCAAGAGCAAAAGTCATTCATTGGTTTGAATGCGAAGGTGGATATGGTTTTTGCTTCCAATATAACATGGAATACAATTATGACAGTGTGATGGTCTAGCCATCATATCAGATATGTTGTGTGGAAGATTGAGACGTAATAAATCTCCATTGTCTAATTCAAATCAATCAACATTCTTTTGCACGTACAACCCCTGATTGCCGAGAAAGAATATCTATTTGCAAATAAGTGCTCATGAATAAAATGCCAACACGCCAAGAAAAGGATCCTAAGATTCTTCCTTCTTAACCTCGGCTTCACATGCAAAAATCGTTGCATGCTTTGAATGGGAGTAGGGAGATCATTTTTAATTCCAATCTCCCAGACAATAGATGTTGACATCTTGTGCATGTCATAAACCGATCATACTTTTATTCCACCCAGCACACTTCTGATCAAGAAGTGAACATGATAATGGCGTACATCAAACACTCTTCCTGGAAAACTTTTTGCGGTGAGGGCCACATGTAATAGAAATCCGACCGTTTCAATGGTAGGGCCATAACCTCATAAAGTGAAAATTGGGACATTTGATGGAAGGACCATAGCCTCATAATGTGAAAATTGGGAGGTCATCGTTTGGTTGGGAGAAGTCAAATGATTTAACACGTGCAATCCGAGTAGAAAATAAATAATCTAGGGTTGAACCCATCACAATAAACATTCTTTCTCTCTACAAAATTATTGTAAAACCTCTCTCCCTTTCTAGGTTTGGTATAACCATTAGCGATATAATAAGACATATAGTACCACCTATTTTTATCAAGACACTGATCCAGATGTGGAGGTGACATAGAGCAGAATATCTTTTGTGAACATGAATAGATAGTACACAGTGGGCATGCTGCTTGGCCTTAAAAAGTAAACAATAATACTGACATAATGTGTTTAGACTATGGTAGCAAACCTCGGCTGATACCAATAGCTATCGATTTCAACAAGAACCGTTACCGATACGTATCAATTTCATCAAGAACCGATTATGTCCTGATACAGGTATCAGGGTGCTATTTGTAACAGTATTCGTGTTGACGAATATCGGCAGTATACCAACCGATATAATTTTATTTTTTTTGTCTTTTTTTTGTGAAGTAAAATAAATATTGGCTGAGACGGTATCGGTGATACCATAACTGGATTGATTGCGACCTATCGGTCCAAGATGAAATGTTACCCGATACCAATATTGATACCTTGGTTTGGAGTAACTTTTACACCATTATTTTTTTCAAAAGCGACCGATTCTTAGAACCTACTTAAAAACATTATGCTTTGACTGTCTACTTTCGCTTACGTGGTGCACATATTTGATCAAGCCCAATAGTTCAAGTATCGTACTTAGGCGCTTGATCAAACCCATAGTTACTTAGTTTGCTGATTTGCTTTATTCGAATTTGGGTTCGCAATACGTAAAAATCATTATTTTTAAATTAATCCAATATGCTAGGGGAGGATGAGTTTTATAAATAATTACTAATTACATAAAATCTAAAGTTTAAATCATCTCTTTGTGCTTTTAAAACTGGAACTGAAACCAATTCGCAAAGATTAATTCGACAATTCGCTTGTTATGCCGAGTTCGATTCGTTGTATGCAATTTGCTTGTTATACCATGTTCAGACGACAATGGCCGCTGGAGATGACGCTTCTGAGGGGGCAATTGGGAACGATGGAGAAAAAGGGGAACGATGGGTTTTTAAGGCGCTAGAGATGGAGCTAAAGGGCGTTGGAGATGGATCTTCAAAGGGGAATGATGGGTTTTTAGGGCACTGTAGATGGAGCTTTAAAGAATGCCAGCAATGGAGCTTCAAAGGGCGTTGACGATGGAGCTTCAAAGGGGAACGATGGGTTTTCATGGCCCTTGAGATGGAGCTTGCGAAGGAACCTCAAAGGGGAACGATTTTTTTTTTAGGCGCTGGAGATAAACATTCGAAATGATGGGTTTCGTTTTGGCGCTGGAGAGTACCATTGGGAACAATGGTTTCTTTCCTAGGGGCATTTTCGGTTTCCCATAAATACTAACCGTGGGTTAGTGTTCAAATGAATAGATTGGGTTACGGCAGCTTATGGCGACTAACGACAGGGAGGTATATGAAACAGAAAAATAAAAGAAAGGTTTGCAGAATAAATGCCCATAACTGAGGGGGTTTGGTGTAATATCGGCATATCTTATGGGGGTATATGCAAGAAGCTCTAAAATTAATTATCGCATTGCTTCCACCCACTCAAACTCTTAGCGCACCCACTATCAACAAATAACATGTAAAACCGTAGCTAAAGGTGTCTGGTGGGTGCTATTAGAGATTCATTGGGGTGCAAATTTAACTATCCATACTAATAGCACCTACTAATAAAAGACCAAAAGACATTTCAATCATTATCAAAGTGGTGCCCTCAGTCTCAATGGCTCAGGATCCTACTCAAACTGAAACCAAAAAGAAAAGTTGTGTTTAGTGTGTGTATGCTTGACCAGAACATGGACTCGGCTAAGCATGATCCAACCCAATTTATCTTGCGTTGAGCTTGGACTAGATATGCAAAACACAATCAGGCCTAGTATATATACATATACATATACATATACATATAGGATTACTGAACGCTGCATTTGCGACATAACGTTCAATGCTGCCCTAAGGTCATTTGAGTGTCAAGTGTCGTCAAATCCGAAGATCAAGTGCCGCGACAACATGTCTAAGATCGATCAGATTCATGCCTCCCAAAAATAATGAAAATGTACATCTTATCCACCGTACAAAATATGGTCAAAGTTGAAAAAAAATCAATGCACCAGGTTAATGGGCAGAGGTCAATCATTAACCCTATTTCTAAGGGGCAAAAAGGTAATAAAACTGAAGAAAAAAAAATCACATGCCCCGTGGCTAAAGATTCTAAAACATGTGTTTATTTTGGGATCACAAACCATGTGCCATGTGATCTCAACACTAATGTAGCATTGAAAGATGAACTTAATATATAAAATTTCACAAAGTAATTCACGAATAAACCGTTCAATAGTTGAATTTGTACGACATTAATATAAATGTTCCCTACAGGCCAGCTAACATCTAAACCACTTGATCAAAACCCTAATATTTGGCATGTTCATTACTAAAATTTCTCATCTCTCGAGTGTGTTGTTCGCATATTTTCTTTCTCATTCTCTCTCTCTCTCTCTCTCTCTCAATGTCACTCTTTCGCTTTCAGTCTCTCTTATATTCGTGATGTAAAAAATAGTTTAAATGATTTGAAAAATAGTACTCTACAATTGGCTCGAACCGACACTACAGAAAAAAAGATTATTTGCGATAGCAAAACATTGCCGCAATTAACAAAAAGCTGCTGCTATTAGTCCTGTAACTATGAAAAACTGCAGCTGCTAGTCCTGTCGCTACCAAAAAATGCCTTAACGGCAAGTGCCGCTGAAACACCTTATCTTTGTAGTAAAGCCAAACTCTGCCTACAGTTTGGCTAAGTGCATTTAGGTTCAGATAAGGGTCGGGCGGAGAGTTCTAAGCACATCTAGGGCCTGCTACTTGGGGCAGCCTGGGTTTGCTTGATTGGACCTTGAAACCCTAGGAATTTAAGAGTCTCGTGGTTCGTGTGCATCAAAACTCACATGTTGTTCACTAGGGACGTGACATTCACCATACTTAAATTTTGTCCCTTACACTCATTGGGATTTGTTATTCAGCTAGCTTCGTTATTATATTGAGCCGTGATTTGATCATAGATTTGTATCATATTATTATATGCTTATAATAAAGTTTTTTAACTTTATTCATTTATCTGGCTACTATAATGACTCATGTTTGCTAATGATCAAGTTGTGGACGAGCAATTCCAACATCATTCTCACATCACTACAAAATATTAGATTATTAGGGGTGCCAAAAACTGCCGCTATTAAAAAAAAACTAATTCTTTTAGTAGCGATAGTTTTTTTGTTAATAGCTGCAGTTTTTGGCGCCACTAATAGTGTTATTTTTTGTAGTGCATGGAGGAAATTGAATCTTGAGTGAATGAAATATATGTGTAGCGTTATTTACGCCACTTTTTTCTTGTGAAGAACACATGCATTTCCACCATGAAAAATTGTTGATTGCCTCGAATTAGACGATGGACATCCTTTTTCATTCCAATCTTCCACAAATAGATCTTGAGATCATGGCGCACCTCTAGACTGTCACATATTGATTCCATGTGCCAGACATTCCCTAAAGTGACTATAATCATGGGCGTACCATGAGAAAGGGTTCTGATCAACTATAACTCTTGGGAATGTCTGCCACGTTGAATCAAGATCTGACCGTTTGATAGGTGCACCATTGAATCTAAATTGCCCAAGTGGCAATCCATCATTCGAACATGTTCCAGCCAAATGGTCATCTAATTGACAGCTGCAAGATCTATAGTGTAAAAGACTGGAATGAATAACCATCTCATTGTCTGATTCAAGGCAATAAACACCTAACCAAAACTCTAACCTACCTACCCACACCAAATATTAGCTATATATGCGTTTCAGACATATCTTTCACATCCTAGCATGTCATTTTCTTGTTTCACTTGTAGTAGTTATTGAAATATATTTATTACCAACTTCATCAATCTTCTAAAAGAAATAATATCTATTATTTGTAAATAATAAAAGAAAATAATTCCTATTATTTAGGTAAGTCTTATTATTATTATTTTTTAAATGAATCCTTATTTTTTGATGCACCTAAGTAATACCCTATTAAAAGTTTCTTATCGGTTCGATTTTGGGGTTTTTACGTCAAAATCGAAACCAAACCGATAACCCGATAAATGACTTTTCACTACAGAGAATAAGACTATTAGCGGCAGTTTTTTGCTATAAAAAATTCTTGCTAATAATCTTAATAGCCTTTTGTAGTTTTTTTTTATAATAGCAGCAGTTTTTGGCATCTGCTAATAGTCTTATTTTTTGTAGTGTTTCCAAATCTGAAACCGAACCGATACGCCCTAAAACTGGAACCAAACAAAAATTTCGTTCGGGTTGGTTTGGTTGGTTTTCTGGACAGCCCTATTCAGATACTTTCATCTTTCCAATGGCGTTACAATTTTTTATGTTTTTTTACTATTTTTCCATATCAAAATATCCCTTTTGGTTATAATAAATTTTGGTCATATATATATATATATATATATATATATATATATATATATATATATATCTTTTAGGTGATAGATGAAGCTGGTAATAAATATATTTCAATAACTACTACAAGTGAAACAAGATAAAAATATGCTAGGATGTGAAAGATATCTCCTGAAACGCATATATAGCTAATATTAGGTGAGGGCAGGTGGGTGCCTTTAGAGTTTGGTTGGGTGTTGATTGCCTTGAATTAGGAAATGAGGTGGTTTTTCATTCTAGTCTTTTACATTATAGATCTTGCAGCTGTCAATTAGATCACCATTTGGCCATAACATGTTCGAACGATGGTTTGCCACTAGGGCAATTTAGATTGATTATATATGTGAGCCACGTGGCACAAATCACTATAATTAATCACACTTCAATGGTGTGACATAAAAAGTGACATTTTATTGGTGCAAGATCATTTTAAAACCATTTAGTATTTAAATGTTGGCCAGGAGCCATTATCCATTAGTTAATGGGAGACTAATGCATTTTGAAAAAATTGTCTTGAAGATAGAGCCTTGGAGTCCAAATCACTGTGATCATTTTGTCATTCTTTGCCTCTATAATGATCTTCATATCGTTCTATTATTTTTCTAACTTAATCATCATCCGATCATCTAATTGACGGCTGCAAGATCATTGGTGTAAAAGACATGGAATGAAAAATGATCTCATTTTTAGATTCTTGCCAATCAACACCCAATGAAAACTCCAAAAGCACCCACCTAGCCTCACCAGATATTACCTATGCGTTTCACGGCATATCTTTCACCTCCTAGCATGTTATTTCTTCTTTTACTTGTAGTGTTATTAAAATAAATTTACCAACTTCATCTATCTACTAAATAAAAAATATATATATATAAGTAATAGGGCCTTCTTAAACTTAGAAGGGAGAACAAATTATTGAGGTGAGAGAGAGGTGGAAGAAAGTGTATGGTATGTAGGTATGAGCATGGTAGTTGGACTGGTAATGTTTGCAATATTGAGGCAAAGAAGTGTCATAGCAAAGTCGGCAGAATGGCTAGCTAGGCCACAAAAAATTCCGGTTATCGGGAACCTACACCAACTAGGAAGAGGAGGCAATTTACTACACGTCGCCCTGATGAAATTAGCTCGAGTACACGGATAGGCGATGACAATTTGGCTTGGGAGCTGGCAACCCGTAATTGTCGTTAGCGATGAGCAGCTAGCATGGGAGGTGCTAGTTAACAAGTCCTCCCATTACGCATCGCGAAGCATCCCTCTCATCATCCAAATCTACACTGCAAACTAGTATTTGATTAGCAGCTCCAACTCCGGCCAACATTGGCACACCCTCCATAGGGGCCTTCAAAATGGTGCCCTCAGCCCTCTCAATATCTCCGCGCAAGCTGACTTACAAGAGGGGAACATCATCCAAATGATTGAGAGCATGCGAGAAGAAGCATCGATGAATGATGGGATTGTCAAGCCTCTCCTTCATATTCGACGAACTACAGTTCAGCTAATAGCCCGCCTCTGTTTCGGACGCGATTTTGAAGATGAGACATTTTTTCGAAGAATAGATGGAGCAGTTGAAGATACCGTAGACATCATTGGCCACGCCCGTCTAGTCGATATTTTTCCATTTACAAAACACATCCCGGGCCTCAATTGATACCTTCAAGAAGATGTATCAATTGCACCGGATTGAGCAATTGATACATCCTTTCCTCTCCCTGAATCCTCCTCCTCAGTGCTACCTTCACTTTCTTCAATCTCAAAACCTCCCAGAACAAGTCGTCATCTTTTGCATATTCGAGTTATTCTTTCTCAGCATCGATAGCACCTCGGAAACTGCTACATGGGCACTTGCATTTCTGATTCACAACCCACAGAGCCAACAAAAGCTCTATGATGAAATTAAGGGGGCTAACGTTCAAAAAGAAAGTCATTTGGTGAGTACTAAGGTGTCAAGTAAACTGCAGTATCTTGATGAAATAGTGAAAGAGACTATGAGAATGAGGCCAATAGCGCCTTTAGGAATTCCTCACAAGGCCAGCAAGGAGACTAGGTTGATGGGACCAGGAGTGGCTCAAGGTACACAAGTGTTTGTGAATCTTTATGCCATACACCATGACCCAAAGATCTGGTCTGAGCCATACAAGTTCATGCCTGAGAGGTTTTTGCCTTCTACTGGGAATACTATCGTAAGAGCCACGGAGCGATCTTTTCTTCCATTTGGAGCTGGCATGCGAGTTTGTGCAGGAATGCAGATTGGGAAACTTCATATTCCTCTAGTTATCGCCAATCTGATCAGCACCTTCCACTGGTCATGTGCTGTTGAATGGCAATTCCCAGATTTGAGTGAGGAACTAACCTTCGTTCTCATGATGAAGACCTCACTCAGAGCAGGCATCACTCCCATCCTTTGAGGGCTTTTTTTTTTTTAATTGTGTCCCACTCCTGTAAGAACCATCTAATTATGGTTTATATTAGTAATATGCATTTGGTTGTTTTAAATAATATTGATTATCATATAATATATTATAATGAAGTTTGCAATCATTGGTCCAAGGCCCGGATGAGAAAGGAGGGTTGGTGTCAAGTTGACAACAAACTTTAAAAACATTCTCGAATCCTTATGATAAGACGTACCACGAAAAAACAATTTATGGTGTTCCCTGCAGGTGACGCCCTACACGATGGGATTGAGAAGTAAGCAAGGCTGCCATTGTTTGAGCGACACTCTACAATAAATCCAAATTGTAGAGACAAATCAACAAGAGTTCACTAGGACGTCCCCGTAAACGAGGCAATGTTCGCTAGGGGGTTCCCCTGTGAGCGACAAACTATGCCTGTTTGTCCTAAAAATTTTCACCGTTGATTGATTGCCTACAAGCACTTGATCACAAAGGGAATTGTCGCGAGGCTAGTGATCGCCTTTAGGTAATGTTTCTCCTAATCCATCTTAATCACTACTTTCCACCATTGGATCAATGTTTAGCATTGTATTTTTCATATCTCAATTGGGTCCATCAACTCTAGTATATAGACAATTCAAAATCCAAAAAAAACTATTTATTGTGGTGTTTGGATACCATAATAACACATGGGAACCAAGCAATGAAGATGACGAGATACTTTCCTTTTGGTTTTTTTAATGAGAGTGTGAGGTCCCTTAATCCTCAAATTATTTATCCAAAAAGAAAAAAAATTTGTTCAATTGGGGTGGTCGGACGATTTTGTAAATTAATTGGAGAGAGGGTCAATGTATTAAAAATTGGCTGATATCAATACATATCGGCGATACGTATCGGTATTTTGGCAAACCGATACGTATCAGTCCCGATACGTATCGGTATCCCAACTCGGATACCCGATACATAACAGTTTGTCCTCAGTTTTGTAGTTTTTTTTAAAATAAAAATAAAATAGGCGAATACATATCGGTATCGACCAGTACGTATCAGCCAAGTCGTATTGGTCTTAGGAAAACCGATACCCGAGACCGATACCGATTTTGATACCTTGGAGAAGGTGTCAACGTTCTAGGCAGATCATTACGTGGACGATAACTTCCCATATCATCTTTAATAAATAAGAGTACTTTTATTGACAACTAGGGATTCTATGCAAGAAGAGTTTGCAAGTGCAAAAGTCATTCATCATTTTCATTGCGAAGGTGGAGATGGTTTTTGCTTCCAATATAACATGGAATGCAATTATGACAGTGTGATGGTCTACCCATGATCTCAGATCTGTTGTGTGGAAGATTGAGACGTAATAAATCTCCGTTGTCTGATTCAAATCAATCAACATTCTTTTGCACGTACAACCCCTGATTGCCGAGAATGAATCTCTAATTGCAAATAAGTACTCATGAATAAAATGGCAACATGCCAAGAAAAGGATCCTAAGATTCTTCCTTCTTAACCTCGGCTTCACATGCAAAAATCGTTGGCCACTTTTAATGGGAGTAGGGAGGTCATTTTTAACTCCAATCTCCCAGACAATAGATCTTGAGATCTTGTGCATGTCATAAACCGATCATACTTTTATTCCACCCAGCACACTTCTAATCAAGAAGTGAACATGATAATGGCGTACATCAAACACTCTTCTTGGAACACTTTTTGAGGTGAGGGCCACATGTAATAGAAATCCGACCGTTCAATGGTAGGGCCATAACCTCATAAAGTGAAAATTGGGACGTTTGATGGAAGGACCATAGCCTCATAATGTGAAAATTGGGAGGTCATCGTTTGGTTGGGAGAAGTCAAATGATTTAACACGTGCAATCCGAGTAGAAAATAAATAATCTAGGGTTGAACCCATCACAATAAACATTCTTTCTCTCTACAAAATTATTGTAAAACCTCTCTCCCTTTCTAGGTTTGGTATAACCATTAGCGATATAATAAGACATATAGTACCACCTATTTTTATGAAGACACTGATCCAGATGTGGAGGTGACATAGAGCAGACTATCTTTTGTGAACATGAATAGATAGTACACAGCGGGCATGCTGCTTTGCCTTAAAAAGTAAACAATAATACTGGCATAATGTGTTTAGACTACGGTATCAAAGCTCGGCTGATACCAATACCTATCGATTTCAACAAGAAGCGTTACCGATACGTATCAATTTCATTGAGAAACGATTATGTCCTGATACAGGTATCAAGGTGCTATTTGTTACAGTATTGGTGTCGACGGATATCGGCAATATACCAACCGATATAATTTTATTTTTTTTATGTTTTTTTGTGAAGTAAAATAAATATTGGCCGAGACGGTATCGGTGACACCGTAACTGTATTGATTGCGACATATCGGTCCAAGATGAAATGTTACCCGATACCGACATTGATACCTTCGTTTGGAGTAAGTTTTACACCATTATTCTTTTCAAAAGTGGCCGATTCTTAGAACCGACTTAAAAACATTATGCTTTAACTGTCTACTTTTGCTTGCGTGGTGCACATATTTGGTCAAGCCCAATAGTTCATGTATCGTACTTAGGCTCTTGATCAGACCCATAGTTACTTAGTTCGTTCATTTACTTTATTCGAATTTGGGTTCGCAATTCGTAAAAATCATTATTTTTAAATTAATCCAATATGCTAGGGGAGGATGAGTTTTACAAATAATTACTAATTACATAAAATCTATAGTTTAAATCATCTCTTTGTGCTTTTAAAATTGGAACTGAAACCAATTCTCAAAGATTAATTCGACAATTCGCTTGTTATGCCGAGTTCGATCCGTTGTATTCAATTCGCTTGTTATACCGGGTTCAGACGACAATGGTTGCTAGAGATTATGCTTCTGAGGGGGCTGTTGGGAATGATGGAGAAAATGGGGAGTGATGGATTTTTAGGGTGCTAGAGATGGTGCTAAAGGGCGTCGGAGATGGAGCTTCAAAGGGGAATGATGGGTTTTTAGGGCACTATAGATGGAGCTTCAAAGAATGCCAGCGATGGAGCTTGAAAGGGCTTCGACGATGGAGCTTCAAAGGGGAACGATGGGTTTTCATGGCCCTAGAGATGGTTCTTGCGATGGAACCTCAAAGGGGAACAATTTTTTTTTAGGCGCTAGAGATAAACATTCGAAATGATGGGTTTCGTTTTGGCACTGGAGAGTACCATTGGGAACAACGGTTTCTTTCCTAGGGGCATTTTCGGTTTTCCGTAAATACTAACCGTGGGTTAGTGTTCAAACGAATAGATTGGGTTACGACAGCTTATGGCGACTAACGGCAGGGGGGTATATGAAACAGAAAAATAAAAGTAAGGTTTGCAGAATAAATGCCCATAACTGAGGGGGTTTGGTGTAATATCGACATATCTTATGGGGGTATATGCAAGCAGCTCTAAAACTAATAATCGCATTGCTTCCACCCCCTCAAACTCTTAGTGCACCCACTATGAACAAATAACATGTAAAACCGTAGCTAAAGGTGTCAGGTGGGTGCTATTAGAGATTCATTGGGGAGCAAATATAACTATCCTTACTAATAACACCTAATAATAAAAGACCAAAAGGCATTTCAATCATTATCAAAGTGGTGTCCTCAGTCTCAATGGCTCAGGATTCTACTCGGACTGAAACCAAAAAGAAAAGTTGTGTTTAGTGTGTGGAAGCTCGACCAGAACATGGACTCGGCAAAGCTTGATCCAACCCAATTTATCTTGCGTTGAGCTTGGACTAGATATGCAAAACATAGTCAGGCCTAGTATATATATATACATATACATATACATATAGGACTACTGAACACTATATTTGCGTCATAATGTTCAATACTGCCCTAAGGTCATTTGAGTGTCAAGTGTCATCAAATCCGAAGATCAAGTGCCGAGACAACATGACTAAGATCGATCAGCTTCATGCCTCCCAAAAATAATGAAAATGCACATCTTATCCACCGTACAAAATATGGTCAAAGTTGAAAAAAATTCAATGCACCAGGTTAAGGGGCAAAGGTCAATCTTTAACCCTATTTGTAGACACCCAAATTTGGCCCAAGGCCCGATCGAAACACCTTTCTAGAGAGGTACAATTTTTGAGCTTTTGATGGCATGAAAGAAACCCTTAAAAACCTACCCGAACCTTTAGGAACCTACCCGGAACCTTTAGAAACCAACCCCGACCCTTAGAACCCTTTTCGGACCCTAAACCTAACCTTCCCAGGCAATAAGGAGGAGGGGTACATCAGAACTGACTGTGACCCTCTATAGCAACCAACTCCTATACCTTTGAAGAGTAGAAGTGGTCAGCTTTCCAATGGTCCAAGAATCGCCCCAATTGGAGGTGTGCATCAAAAGATATGGCAAACCGAACCCCAGGGGCAAAAAAGGTAAAAACATGTGGCCCCCCTAGGGATTTCGCGCAACTAATAGTTGCGCCAGGGATAATTTTGCCTGGCGCAACAATATAATTTTGCCTGGCGCAACTATTAGTTGCGCCAAGCCAATCTTCCCAGGATTTTAGCCTAGCGCAACTACTAGTTGCGCTAGGTTCAATAGTGGGCCCCACCCCTGCAAGCTCACTTCCAGGCACTGTTCATATGAACACTAACTGTTACATCTTGCCCCAAATTTTGTGACTGGGGTTTGACTTGTTGGCCACCTCGACCTTTGAGGTATGTTTTGATAGTTCTGTTGCACCCATTCCTTACCTATTTGCAACCCTCCAAGTGGCCTAAAGCCTCACCCCATCATCCACCATTAGAACGACCTTCACACCTTTCCAAGCTCTCAAAATCCTAGGAAACCTTAGATTTGAGATCGCCTAATTGCTAACCTCAATTAGTATCTAAGTGGCCTCCTAACCTACCCTTTTCCTATAAATAGAGCCCCCCACCCCTAGGTTTAGGGGTTGAGAATTTTGCTTAAGAGAGAAAGAGCTCCAAGTGAGAAGTTCTTCCTCCCTTTGGTGCACTATTTTCACCTAAAATCTAGAATTCAAAAACCCTTCCCAAGCTTGCTCTTACACCCAAAACCCTTAGCCTAGGTGTGTGTGATCCCCTAGCCTCTCTTCTCCATCTCCTAGCTAGTAGGCCTTAGTGGTTAGAACCCCTTTTTCCACCATTCAGGCCTCCAAAAGCTCATCAAAAGCAAGCCAAGCAAGGCTCTCCTACGGTGCTACAAGGGCCCGAGGGCTCCGGCTCTCCCCTTTCTTCTCCTATCACTTTTTGGCATTCCCTACTCTTTCATTTGTGCCATTATGCCGCCGAATTTTCGGTAGGAACGGAGGGGCACAAATAGAATTGGAGGCCCATTTAGGCAAGACGGAACCATTTCCTTGTCTTTTACATAATTTTATTTTTGGCCATAAGTAGAGACTGCGTTAAGCTGGTTGATCGGGTGCCTAACACCTTCCCGATCGATAACCGAAGCCCCTACCCAAGAGCCTTTGGTGTGGATCGGACTCAGTCATATTTTTAGCACTTAAGTGCTCATAAAAATGAACTAGGTATCCTGGGACACCGAAAGCTCCGGGTGGCGACTCTATAATTTTTTCGTTAGAGAGCGCATCATCGTGACGGGATCGTCTCGATTCCCACGGTTGCACAGATGGCGACTCTGCTGGGGAATAGCTAGTAGAGCTTCCCCTTGAACTAGGCCTTTTTTTTTATTTTCCTAACATGTTATTGCTGTTTTTTTATATTTTATTTTTGCTATTTTTTTACTCACCCCTCCAATTACGTCATTTTACTCACCCCTACGTTTCCGCTTTAAATTTCAACAATTTTTGCCTAGCCACTTGACTGGCACCTTTCTTACTTACCCCTACGATTCGGCTTTAAATTTCAGCAATTTTTGCCTAGTCACTTGACTGGCACCTTTGTTACTCACCCCTACGTTTCCGCTTTAAATTTCAGCAATTTTCTCCTAGTCACTTGACTGGCACCTTTCTTACATCCCTTTACAATTCGGCTTTAAATTTCAGCACTTTATATTTCCCGCCTAGCCGCTTGACTGACCCCGTCATTTTTTTTTACACTTATATCCTAACAGTGGATGCCGGACTATAGTGGCGGCACGGGATAATCACCCCCAGTCTTTGAACTAAAGAAAACTTCCGAAAAAATAGAAAAAAAAATTTGAAAAAATTAAAATTGAACCAAGTTAGGGAGCTTAATTAAATTGTTTTGCGGGTTAGATTTTTCAAAAGGATTGGGTTAGGCACACATACAAATACCCAGGTCTTAGTATGGCGGCAGCCCCTAGTGGTGATGATCCAGAAAAGTCCCAACCCACCTAGTATTTGAGAAAGCACTTGTGCTAGAGGTATATCGGGTGGGTTCCCATTCCGAAGCTTAAAACCCTTGGGGAGCGCATTAGTGAGTTATACCAGACTCAATCATTTAGGTGTGGTGAGGAGAGAATCGATCACCAAAAAATAGCTCAGTTCCCGGAAGCCTAGCTTCCACAAACAACCAAAAAAGAGACTCATTTCGGCCATCAGTGGCTGTTATTTTCTGTTCTGGAGAGGCAGTTTTTGCCTGGCGCATGTATTAGTTGCACCAGTGTAAAAACACTGGAATTTATAACTGGCACAACTAATAGTTGCGCTAGCTTTAAAAACCAAGATTTTACCTTGGCGCAACTAATAGTTGCGCCAGTGTAAAATTGGTCCCACAACCGTATGCTAGTATTAGTTGCTTGTCTACAAACACCTGACCCTCTTTGGCCCTTTCCACCTCCCGAGTCCCCCGATCAGTGTGCTTAGTGCCTTGTTTGGGCCCCGCCATCTCCGACACCCAATAGTACACAATATACAGCATCGAAATTGGTCGACGTCTATCTAAGAGCGATAGTACACGATATGGGATACCAGTGAGTATCGTGCCAGATCACGATCCGTTATATACCTCCCGGTTTTGACAGAATTTCCAAGAGGAAATGGGTTCCAAGTTGGAATTAAGTTATGCATTTCATCCTCAGACCGACGGTCAGAAGAAAAGGGTAAAGGGCCTATATGCTAGATTATCAAGGATCATAGGATAAGCACTTACCCCTGATCGAATTCGCATATAATAATAGCTCCCAACCGAGCATCGACATAGCACCATTCAAGGCATTGTATGGACACCGATGCAAATCTCCGATTAAATGGGAAAAAGTTGGAGAGCATTTGATTTTAGGCCTTGACTTAATCAAAAGCACCCATATAGTTGTACACGTCATTCGTGAGCGACTGGAGAGTGCCTAGAGTCGGCAGAAGAGTTATGCTGATCTTTACCATATACCGTACAAATCGGCAAGCATGTCTTTATCAAAATATCTCTGACAAAACAGGTATGATACACTTTAGGAAATAGGACAAATTCAGTCCTTGTTATGTTAGACCATTCCATGTTTTGGGCAAAGTTGGTGAGGTAGCATATTGAGTTGCATTACCTCCACATTTATCCAGCGTACACGATGTATTCCACATGTCTATGCTGAGGAAGTACGTTAGTGCTCCAACCCACATGTTGAATTATCAGCCACTGAATATTCAGAAAGAATTAACAGTGACTGAAGAGTCAGCTCAGATATTGGATCACAGAGGCTAAATCTTGGGAACAAAATGTATTTCACTCGTATTGGTCTAATGAAAGAATCACAGTTCACATGAGGCTACCTAGGAATGCAAAGCTGATATTCGAGCTCAGTAATTTCCCTAAGGTACATCATTTATTGAATTTGTTCAAATAACTTACTACATATGATATATATAAAAATTTCGTATGCATTGCCTGTATAATTATATATAAATTAGAAGTAGAGAAATAGATGGATCTTCGATTTTGATACACTATATACTGGCACATGAGACTACACATGATTCAGTTTATTTTATATTGTTCTAAATCTGTTATATGCCATTATTACCTAGTCATGTTTACTTTATCTTATAATGGGGTATGCCTTCAACATATAACCAAATCTGATCTCACTTCCCCACCTTCTTTTATTTTCGAGGACAAAAATCCCTTAAGTAGGGGAGAATATAACAGTTGCGCGTTTGTTACACTTCGTGGAATAGATAAAAGCCCGATCAGGCATAGGCCTACCACTGTCCCTAAATGGTCTACGATAAAACAATAAGATGTGGTGGTCCCATCAATATTAGCACAAGTAAAATTTCCTACGTATAAAAGTGTGATATAAGTGTGATAGTATCTTTCAAAAACTTTGCTGAGCTAAAGGATATGGCTACTAAGTTAGCCCAGCCCAATATAAATCAAGTGAAACAAGTGTCATATATCAGCCTATTTTGTCTTCTCCACTTATACACAATACACATAAAAGCCCGTATGAGCTTTATATAGAGGATAAACCTCTTTTGGCGTATCTGCTTATACCAAAACATGCCCATATGGGCCTTGCATGGGAACTTAGTTCAAATAGCTTATACACTGCAATAGTGTATACGACTCATATATAAGGATAGTAGCCTTTTTTGTCTGTTATGGGATACATTTAACTACTATGTGCTAGCCTACTATGGAATTAAGACCCAAGAGGCTTATCAGCTGCTTTGTATTTCGTATGACTACACGACTCAAATAAGTCACTAATGCATTTTCATTCACACAAAGTGCAGCAACTCTGGGACAAAAGCAGATACAACTCCCTTCATCTTCCTCATTTCAATTCATAGCAAACAAATCCTGCAACTATAACAAACACAACCATTAAAGCAAATTTCAAACCCACTTCCCTTGCACCATTGTCCTTGCACCCGTCCCACACCAGTGGATTCAAAACCTTGGATCACAAGGTGACTTGTACTTTAATCGCGAGGAGTGCGAAGGCAGTCACTGGCTCGCAAAGAGTTCATTGCGACCATCATTCTCACGAGATCGATGAACTCAACACCGACAAACATTTGACATTATCGTAACCACGAGTCCACCAAAAGGTACAACGAACAACAAACAACAAACAACACATTAGTTCCTTGGGATTTACTTGATGATAAAGTATCAATCTATGGTGTCGATTCCCTGAGAACGAATCAGCAGAACAATGAAGCACAGGTTGCAATGGGTTTCGAAACCCATATTTCTTATAGAAATGCACCGAAATTTTAGCAGTTAATATAATAAGAAAACTCAATTTTTGTGCAAAATATACAAGAAATATATTAGATGATTATATGTATAAAAGACCCAGCCAATTGCCTGAGTAAAAGAAGCCAAAATGGAGAAGAAAAAACAAGCCTGATAGGCTTGCTGCGGCAACCTTACAGGCTTGTCACAGCAAGGTGCTCAGGCTTGCAGCGGCAAGCATTGTGCTTAGACCATTGGTCAGTATTTTGATCATAATGTTTGATCCCGAACTCTGATTGGCACGATTCTTAATGCGTTGAAAAGGGGACAACGAACCCTACAACTTAATGAAGGAACAAATTTCTGAATCCAATGTTTAAGGGGTAAATAATTGTTGACAAGTCACAGAAACATGCTCAGCTGTAAAGCTTGCCGCGGCAACCCTGCATCTGACGCACTTGGTGACACCTCTGTCAGGGGTTTGTGCTGGGATGACTTGCTGAGCTTGACCATGAGACTTGGGATCATAAATGGTCCATATTTGGGGTCTATGTTGACCCAATAAACCATTAAAAAATACTAAAACTATGACCATATATCCTAAGTATATGGTGCACATAACGCGCTCATGCCGATGACTTTGTTTGGATGCGTGCAAGCACATGACTGCAAGCAAGTCTCATACGTAACGCACAGGCTTGATCTTACGGTAGGAAAATTACCTTCCTCATTTATATTGAGTTTTCTGATTCTTGTTTAGATAAGCAAATTATTATTAGAATCATGTGGATAAATAGGAAATTGATACGCATATTAGTTCAGTTTTTGCCATGTGATAAAGAAGATCAGTGCATTTAAGAAATTATTCAGGAGGAATATGTTAGTACCATCTTAATCATGAATATGGCAATGATGTTTATGAGGATGATACATAGCGGATTTTGATGAATGTTGTGTATGACGCTACCTAAGTTAGTTTTGAGTTTACTAGCTGCGTTGTAATATTTACTTTTGTATGAATAGATATGCTAGACTTAAGGTTAAGAAATAAGGATAACAAGTGTGGTGTTTAGAGATGATTAGTAGGACCATGCTCATGTTGTTTTGATAAATTCAGCCTTAAAGAATTCAGCTTTATTAAATTCAGTTTTGTTGTACTCTTAGTTCAGAATAAGAAGCTCAATTTTGAAGTAGTATGAACATGATAGTGCAGCTTTTATAAGTTCAGCATTGATCAGTAGTTAACTCAGTTAAGTATGCTAGTTTTCATGATGTATAAGCATGCAAGATCAGTAATGCTAATTCAGTTAGATTGAAATGAGAATGATAGCTTGGTGTTTAAGTAGGATTTAGCATGAGTTGAGGGTGATAAGTTTAATGTTTAAACCATGCTATTTCTGTTTTGAGTTCAGCCTTGAAATTTCAGCCATGAAGAGCTCAACTTTGCTATTCCAGCTTTGATTAGTCAGCTTTGTTAAAACTATTAGCCCAGATTGAAATTAATATGAACATGCTATGTCAGTATGCTAATATTCATGATAAATAAGCCTGTGAAGTTCAGTTTTGCTGGGCAAGCTTTGATATGATTTTCAGTTATTACATGATGTCGCATACTTGAATGACGCTCTCACATACTTGATCTCGTTCATGGTCTCATCTTGATAATCGCTTGTTTGGGTTAAGTCTAGTACCCTGCTAACTTAGCCCAGGGGCTTTACCAGTCTCGTGTCAAGTGACGTTGCTAACATAGCTCAAGGGTTTGACTTCTTGAGTCAAGTGACCCTGTTAACCTTACTCAAGGGCTTAATATCCCGGTCCAAGTGACCCCCCTAACTCGGGAGCTTGATGTTCTTTGTCCAAGTGATCCCGCTAACTTGGGAGCTTGACAGGTGATCCCACTACTCGGAAGCTTGATTTTTTATCCTTGTTTATGTCATGTTTCAACATGATTCCTTGATATTATCTTGCATGATTCCTTGTCAGTTCTTGTATTTGGTCAGCATGAATATTTCAGCATTGTCAGCATGATACAATAATTGCATAAGTTAGTGCTTGTTCTGTTATATACTGTCAGGATATATTGATGCTAGAATAGACCTAATATAAGATAATATGTGCTTCATTTTATTTTGCATCTAGACATGAATGGATAATCTAACATATAAATTAGCATTGTAATTGTCCCTGCTGAGCTTTGATGATAGCTCATCCTATGACTTCATGTCTTAGCTACAGATATTGCTCGTGACCCTGAACAGGAAGCTGATTCTACCTACCAGTCTGAGAAGGAGGACAAGGAGGGTGAGGAGGAAGGTTCTGCAGAGGACTTCTTTCCTTGAGAGGTTTTAGAGAGAGAGAGATTTGTTTTTAAACATTAAACATGTATAAATAGCAGTGTGGTTTAAGATAGCTTACTACTTCAGGTATAGGTTTCTGTTTATATTACTATTCAGTTTGCTGCTTTAGATAAATGAATGAATATCAGTTGTTGTCATATTTCTACGTATCAGAGTTAATTCAATTCGCTTCCGCATATGTAACACTTTATCAATGATGCACTTGTATGACTGGATCATGTTAGGTGATCCGACGAAGTGACCTTTCTCATTTAAGAGAAGGGGAAAAGTCGGGCTATCACAGCACCTGACAAAATTTTTCGAAAATTCAAAGTTGGAATTAGAATTTGATGATTGAATTGAAATTCGATGTTCAAAATTATCGAGTTAAGTTAAGTTGGGGTTTTCATTTTTCATTTTCATGCCCCTTTTAAAAGCAGAGCTTAGGGTTTCTTTGGGTTTTTAGGGATTTTTCTTTCTTCTTGGACAAAATCAAGGTGGTTCCACTCAGATTTGCAAAGGGCATTAGTATGCATTGATAAGGAGAAAATCTTTCATCCCAAGGAGGTAAACCTTAGCTAGATTGGTCATTTGCATTTCCAATTTCGAACATATTTGTTGTTTTCAATGGGACCTATGAAGAACATACCTCCTAGGGTTCCCACTTCCAAAAGGCCACCTTCTAAGGCTGGATCTTCTAGCCAACCTCCACCACCACCTCAATAACTGATCCCACCACCTCAGCAACCCATACCATCACCCCCACCACTTCGGGAACAATCCAATAAGTGGTGGAGTGCCAAGGGCTTAGCCAAAGAGTGGATCTTTGATCCTGAGCTGTTTGATCAGCAAGCCACCACACAATGGGCCTCTGATTGCCGAGAAAGAGCCTAGTTAAAATCCCTGTTACTGCCCTTTCATAGCCATTTTTATCCCTGTTTGGTACGCCTCCTTTACCAACGCATGCGACGAGGTGATGAGAAGAAAATTTATACTACCATCGATAGGCCTGACTATGCCTTTGATGTCGATGACATTGCTGAAGCAATAATTGTTCAACTAATCATTCACCAACCATGGGTTTAGATGCACCAAACACTAAACCCATGACAGTTCATGATGTGATAGCCCGGATGACCCAGGGACGCCATGGGTTCGGCAGATCTGTAACACATTCCCAACTGCCAGATACGATGTGGATGCTTGACATAATTTATAAGGCCACCTCTATCCCTTTGGACACCGATCAGAACGAAGGGGCACCATTCAATAGGTCCTATTTTCAGCATTTCAAGAGAAATGGTTCAATGCCCCGGCAGTGGTTGTGACAACCTGACTTTTCCAATCCTCTAGGTATAGGAAAAGTCGGCTTGCCAACCTATCGATTAAACGATAAGCCAGACAAAACACAAGCAAATATAAGAGTAAAGCACAAAAACTCCAATTCTATAAGGAAAGAGGAAAATAAAAGTAACGGTTCTAACCCTAGGCAAAACCATGGGCAGAAGAACCGAAAAGAACCACCGATGATGGCCGACAATCACCGAAACATGGTTCGCAAAAAGAATAAGTATTCTTACAACTATTCTAATGCATAAAACAAAACCGGCCGGTCGTACCAAACCTACGTTTGAAACCCACAAAAAGTGCACAACAGGAAGGACCTAAATGGAGAAGATTTCTCAGATCGCCTCAGAGCCCGTGAGCAAAATAGCGGCTATAATCAAGTCGGAGTGAGCTAACAACAAAGCTCAGTAGAAGAGACTCATATCAATCACATTATATCTCAATAAACACGGTTTTCAAAACATACGGAATAGATGATTTTCAAAGCAGATATTCAAAACAGAATAGATAACTAGATGTCAATGCAATGGTTTTAAAGTAAATTCTTAAATTATATTCAAAACAGGTAAAAGAGTTCAGATGCTAATTATTTCTTAGTTCATATATGCAAAGCTTATCGAATTCATGACTTAAAGTCTCAACTTAATTCCAATTCTAAAAGAGTATTCCAAAAGATAATTCGATAGTTTGATGTTCTGATGTTTTCAAATTTTCTGAATTAGGCATGCTTCTTATCTTAAAATTATAACTTAAGAATAATCTTTCAAATTACATACTAGCATGAGAGCACGAATATTACCGATGGGAAACCCTACTGACCGTCGTCGTTCATGAACCCTTTTTCGAAAAGGGCAACAAGCCCCTGCGTAATGAGGGAAACTTGGCTAAGTTGAGTTACCGTCAACACGGCTGGTAGAATATAGGGTTTCGTTCGTATGTACCTCAAATCAAGTGAAGATTCTAATACATAATTCATATGCAAATTATAATACATAATTCAAAGTTTCGAATTTATAGCTGATTTAGATTTTTTGAGTTCTTATTTCGGATTCAAGTTTATAGATGCAAAGTTCAAATGTTATATGCAGAGTTTAAAAGATAATAACACAAAATATCCATGTGAATTAAAATAGAATGCAAGTGATGATGAGATTCTCCTACCTTAGTTTAGAGTCGAGTGTATCGGAGGCAAAGAGAATGCCCACTCAATGATCTCCAATCCTTAATCTACATTACAAACATTCATGTATATATATGTTACCGACTAATTATCATATAAGCCAAAGTTCCTAAAGTTTTCTCACAACTAGGCGAAACAGACAAGTTTAAGGTAACGTTGACTCATGTGAAAACTTGTCCCTACTTCACCCTAAATTTTAACCTTTATAACATTCGATTCATAAATTTATCAATTTATGAAAGTTATAGGGTTCGTTGTCTTCTTTCGAACACCTCAAAAATCTCATCAATTCGAGTTCAGGATAAAAGGTTATGGCCGAAATACCAAAATAGTGTTGGCACATCAGACCAAATTCGACCATCGAATTCAGAACCCTTCATGTTGCTTCCTTCGTCTATTTTCCCTTCAAATGTTATCGGATTCGCTCTATTTTTGCACACACACATACACTAAACTAAAACATGATTCATTCTACAATCTAAACCATTAAAATCAAAGGGAAACTAACCTTTTTCCGATCGATGCCACGACTTTAAAATATGCTGCAGAAGAGGGTTTCAAAGCAAAACCTACTATTCCTACAACGATTCCACTATGATCGATCAAAACGGAGCATAAGGGAATGCTGTTTACGATCACAAGATGATTTCAATCTATTCTAATCATGGAAGATGACCGCGAGTTGATCAGTTCACAAACAAAAAGAGGGGTTTCGGCGATTGGAGTTCACAAAAGGCGCGATTGGAATTCAAGCAAAGCCAGCACGATCACAATCTTGCGGTCGGAAACTCAAAAGAATGGGGTTCAAGGGTGATGGGTTCCAAAAGGTGCACGACTCTGTATCTCTCTCTCTCAATGTCTATTGCAAGATGGCATAGCTGTTAAGTTCTCCCCCCCCCCTTATAGCCAAAAGAAAAAAAGTAAAAATATCTTAGATATTTATAACTAAAATTCTATCCACATATTTGGCTTTGGCGTTAAGCAGCATACCGTGTATCGGTGCACGCCTTAGCCGCTAAAGGCCCAAACAAACCTTAAACCCTAATCCGTCCATACAAAGTTATCCTAATATTATTTAATGACTTATTATTAAATAAAATCATGGCGACATTGGTCACCGTGCCGGACTCGTGCACGAAATAAGTAAAACTCAGATTCAAAAATATCGGGATATTACATTCTCCCCTCCTTAGGAATTTTCTTCCTTGAAAATGCAAAACAACGAAAAGAGGTAGACGGGTGCCCCATCCGAAACAAAAGTCCTGAAGCAAAGCAAAATCAACCAGTCCAAAATCTAAAGAGAATGGGTCACAGTGCGATGGCTTCACAAAGCACGCGGGTCAAGGGACGGGATCCATAGTAACCTGGATGTACTGCGTGTGACATCCCATACTGCCATAGTGGATTGCATCCGTACATGGATGCCTACACCCCAAGTGCCACGTGCTGGAAAACATACCTCACCGTCACTCAAACTTAGGGCAGACATCTCGCACCCTTTTTCTTATCAGACAAACACACCCATTTGAAATGCTTCTGGGACAAAACATGAGTTCTCATACGGAACCCCACACATTTGAAATGTTCACACGGGTTGAAACAAAGCAATTATAATTCTGGTTGCAGTTTATGATATAGAAGTAGTAGATAAAAAATGAACCACGAGGCTCAAGAATTTTTATTTATTTTTTTATTTTTTTATTTTTTTCAACCAAAGAAAGATTTTAAAAGAATAATGATTTTATTTAACTAAGAAAGTTAGAAACTGAAAGTACACATATTTCACATATCACAACGTTTACAAAAAATTAACAGTTACTCAAAAAGATGTGGAAACTGTTCACGAATCTCGATTTCACGCTCCCAAGTGGCTTCCTCCGAAGAGTGGTTCCACCATTTCACAAGCACTATGGCAATCCTCTTGGTCTGTAAGATCTATTCTTTACGATCGAAGATTTGTACCGGTTCTTCAATTACTGTTAGACCGTCTTGTAGCTCGATGGGCTGATAATCTAACACATGAGTCGGGTCGCGAATGTATCTTCATAGCATGGACACATGAAATACGTTGTGCATGCTGGATAGTTGAGGCGGTAAAGCCACTCGGTAAGCAACCTCTTCAACTCGATCTAGTATCTCAAAAGGACCCACATAGCACGGACTCAGCTTCCCACGCTTGCTGAAATGCATCACACCTCTCGTAGGTGAGATTTTGACAAATACATAGTCTCCCACCGGGAACGCAACATGATCCTTTTGAGTTCGGCATAGCTCTTTTGATGACTCTGAGCAATGCGTAGCCTCTCGCTGATGAACCAAACTGTCTCGGTCATACTCTCCACAATCTCTAGGCCTAAAATGAGCTTCGCGCCCACTTCTTACCAATTAAGTGGAAACCTGCATCTTCGTCCATACAAAGCCTTGTAGGGAGCCATACCCATGCTAGCTGGATATCTATTATTGTAGGTGAACTTAATCAAAGGTAAGTGTTGGTCACACGACCCCTGGCAATCCAACATGTAGGGACGTAGCATGTCCTTGAGGTACAACTCTGCAAGCTTGCTGGCGGTATACATAGTGTTATACGACAGAAAATGTACAGATTTTATCTATCTATCCACAATGACCCAGATGGCACTGTGTTTCCTCAACATCTTTGGCAACCCCAAAATAAAATCCATAGAAATGGCCTCTCATTTCCAGTCAGGCATTGATAAAGATTGCAACAATCCTGCTGAATTCCAATGATGAACCTTGACTTGCTGGCATACTAAACATCTCGAGACGTACTCGGCTACATCTCTCTTTAAGTCTCTCCACCAGAAGTTTGACTTGAAATCCTGATACGTCTCAGTGCTACTAGGATGTATAACATACATTGATTTGTGAGCCTTTTCCAAAATGGTGTCCCGAAGCTCTGAGCTTGTCGATACACATACTCGGTCTTTAAATAACAAAGTTCCATCTTCCCGAAGGGAGAAATCATTCTTGCTTCCACTAACCACATCTCGCCTAATAGCTATCAGCTCATCGTTCGCCATCTATAGCTTCCTAATATTCTCGAAGAGCGTAGGACGAAGTACAAGTGTCACCATCAGTGCTCCCGAGTCTTTCACATCGAACCGTGAGCTGCCTAAGGCCATATCTTCCAGTACCTTCCATCTCTGTATTCGACTGACAAGATGCGATAACGGCGTTGAAGACTTCCTACTAAGAGCATCAGCAATGATGTTTGCCTTTACCAGATGGTAGTGAATAGAGCAATCATAATCCTTCAAGAACTCCATCCATCATCGCTGCCTCATATTCAAGTCGTTCTGAATGAACAGGTACATGAGGCTCTTGTGATCGGTGAATATATCAAATATTCCATTGTAGAAGTAATGTCTCCAGATCTTCAGGGAGAAGATAACCGCTGCTAACTCGAGATCATGTGTCAGATAATTTCTTTTATGGTCCTTCAACTGCCTAGAACCATAAGCAATGACTCACTCATTTTGATTAAGCACACATCCTATTCCCCTTGATTTTGCCCAAGAAGGAAGAAAAATCCAAAGAAACCGTAAAAACCCTCAAAGAACTCGAGCTCAACCCTTTTCCCAAAGTGTGAAATGACAAACAAAGCAAAACCCAGTCGACTTAACCTGACAGATTTGACCCTCGAATTTCAATTCAATGGTTGAATTTAAATTCGACCCTCGAAATTCTCAAAGACAGTGACAGTTTGCATAAAAATTTGACCCTCGAATTTTCAATTAGAGGTTCGAATTGGTCAAACCTGTTCCCTTTAAAATTTTCAAAATTTGATGGTTTTAAAGTTGCTTTTAGGTCCTTTATTGGTATCCTTAAGCCCTTACACTTTTGAAACTTATCCCTATCAATGACGCAAGTGTGCTACAATAATTCGATATTGCAAACACCAAAAGATTAAGACACGACCCCATCGATCGCATGTCACTTGACCAATTTAAACCCAAGTATATATATAGAGAAAAATAGGATCTCACTCAAAATTTATATATGAACTATGATACATATTGCAAGCCCAAAATCTTTATCAGAAGTTCAGCTCGAATAACTGATATAAAAGGTGCTACCCTAGTCTTCACTCTGTAAAATCGAAATGACTTTCCCATAGGAGGATGAAAAGTTATCACTTTCCTCAGGCAATCAATGCTTGCATGGTAAGCGGATAGCCAATCCATTCCTAGTATCATGTCAAAACCCACTGTATTTAATAATAACACGTCTACCCTAGTCTCAAGATCCTCCACGCGAATGATGACTGATTTGTTCACGGTGTTCGTCTTCACTGAACTATCCGTAGGAATTGTCACCACTAATATAAAGTCCAGCGTCTTAGGCATAATGCCCATACGTGTTGAGAACATCGGAATAATAAAGGAGTGAGGAGACCCAGGGTCGATTAATACTCATGCCTCAGTTTAACATATGCCAACATTCTAATACAAGTGTAAAGTATTTAGGTTTTATGCCTATGTTTTCAGTTAAGTGTATATAAGATAGCATCATGATATTACCCAAAATGTCACAATAGCATATATTTTCTAAGGACATTCATCAAATGAGAAGAAGGTAAACTCTCGACAATCAATAATGGATTATACCTTGGATGACTTCGTTCGTTGGTTGGGCATTGTGTGATGATAATGGTCCCAGAATAGATGTCGAAGCCATATTCCTTTGATTCGACTCTGGGCAATCCTTCACCAGATGTCCCATCTGATCACATCAAAAGCACGTGCCCAAGGCGAGCCTGCACTTCTCCATCCTATGCTTCTTTCTGCATCTTGGACACATATCAATCGGCATGAATGAAGAGATACGTAAGGCTTGTCGTACTGCGGATTCTCTAGTTGTTGCCGATGTAGTCGTCTCTCTCTCGAATTGGAGATAGTCTCTTAACAGATGTCCAATGCATCAACACCTAAAACACGCACCTGTGATCCTTCTACACATCTTTGTCTTGTGCTACTTACCACACCATGAGCATAACTCAACCTGTGTGGATGGAGAGGTGTGCGCAGTGTCTCACAATAACGTCGTGAGCAGAGCACTTTGTCGGGCTATTGTTTTAACCATTGTTGCCAGTAGTTTTCTAGTTTGCTCATGATCATGTTCTCTGATACATACAGTTTCGGCTCTTTTGCGAGGCGCCATATCGATCTGTCAAAATGAAACAAAGGTTTCAATTAACAGATGGTCTCGATGTCCCGACAAAACTCTAATACTCAAAGCCTATGTTTAGAAAGACCTAATGTCATTTCCTACTTAGAGCTATGGCTCACAGTCTCTCATAAGACCTAAAGCCTAAGCTCTAATACCAACTGTGATGACCTGACTTTTCCAATTCTCTTGGAATAGGAAAAGCTGACTTGTCAACCTATTGATTAAACGATAAGCCGGACAAAACACAAGCAAATATCAGAGTAATGCATAAAAACTCAAATTCTATAAGGAAAGAGGAAAACAAAAGTAACGGTTCTAACCCTAGGCAAAACCATGGGCAGAAGAACCGAAAAGAACCACCGATGATGGCCGACCATCACCGAAACATGGTTCGCAAAAAGAATAAGTATTATTACAACTATTCTAATGCACAAAATAAAACCGGCTGGTCGTACCAAACCTACGTCTCAAACCCACAAAAAGTGCACAACAGGAAGGATCCTAAACAGAGAAAAATTCCTCAGGATCGTAGTCTGGATCGCTCTTGTAGCCCAGAGCAACAGTGGCTAAATTAGTACCTATGACGTATAGTCGGAGTGAGCTAACAACAAAGCTCAGTAGAAGAGACTCATATCAATCACATTATATCTCAATAAACATGGTTTTAAAAACATACGGAATAGATGATTTTCAAAGCAGATATTCAAAACAGAATAGATAACTGGATGTCAATGCTATTGTTTTAAAGCAAATTCTTAAATTAGATTCAAAACAGGTAAAAGAGTTCAGATGCTCATTATTTCTTAGTTCATATATGCAAAGTTTATCGAATTCATGACTTAAAGTCTCAACTTAATTCCAATTCTAAAAGAGTATTCCAAAAGATGATTCGATAGTTTGATGTTTTGATGTTTTCAATTTTTCTGAATTAGGCATGCTTCTTATCTTAAAATTATAACTTAAGAATAATCTCTCAAATTACTTACTAGCATGAGAGCACGAATATTATCGATGGGAAACCCTACTAACCATCATCATTCATGAACCCTTTTTCGGAAAGAGCAACAAGCTCCTGCGTAATGAGGGAAACATGTGCTAGGTTGAGTTACCGTCAACACGGTTGGTAGAATCTAGGGTTTCGTTCGTATGTACCTCAAATCAAGTGAAGATTCTAATACATAATTCAAAGTTTCAAATTTATAGCTGATTTGGATTTTTTGAGTGCTTATTTTGGATTCAAGTTTACAGATGCAAAGTTCAAATGTTATATGTAGAGTTCAAAAGATCATAACACAAAATATCCATGTGAATTAAAATAGAATGCAAGTGATGATGAGATTCCCCTACCTTAGTTTAGAGTCGAGCGTATCGGAGGCAAAGCAAATGCCCACTCAATGATCTCCAATCCTTAATCTACATTACCAACATTTATGTATATACATGTTACCAACTAATTATCATATAAGCCAAAGTTCCTAAAGTTTTTTCACAACTAGGCGAAACAGACAAGTTTAAAGGTAACGTTGACTCATGTGAAAACCTATCCCTACTTCACCCTAAATTTTAACCTTTATAAAATTCAGCTCATAAATTTATCAATTCATAAAAATTATAGGGTTCGTTGTCTTCCTTCCAACGCCTCAAAAATTGCACCAATCCGAGTTCGGGATAAAAAGTTATGGCCGAAATACCAAAATAGTGTTGGCACATCAGACCAAATTCGACCCTCGAATTTCCCAAAAATGGATCAGTAAAAAAAAACCCCAAATTCGACCCTCGAATTCCAATTCGATGGTCGAATTTCAAATTCAAGGTTCGATTTTCTCGGTTTCAAATTCGGTCTATTTTTCCCTTCAAATCTTATCGGATTCGCTCTATTTTTCACACACACATACACTAAACTAAAACATGATTCATTCTACAATCTAAACCATTAAAATCAAAGGGAAACTAACCTTTTACCGATCGATGCCACGACTTTAAAATATATTGCCAAAGAGGGTTTCGAAGCAAAACCTGCTATCCCTACGGCGATTCCACTATGATCGATCAAAACGGAGCACAAGGGAATGTCGTCTATGATCACAAGACGATTTCAATCTCGTCTAATCACGGAAGCTTACCGTGAGATGATTGGTTCACAAATAAAAAGAGGGGTTTCAGCGATTGGAGTTCACCAAAGGAGCGATTGGAATTCAAGCAAAGTCGGCACGATCACAATCTTGCGGTTGGAAACTCAAAAGAATGGGGCTCAATGGTGATGGGTTCCAAAAGGTGCATGGCTCTGTATCTCTCTCTCTCTCTCAATGTCTATTGCAAGATGGCTTAGCTATTAAGTTCTCACCTCCCCTATAGCCAAAAGAAAGAAAGTAAAAATATCTTAGATATTTATAACTAAAATTCTATCAACATATTTGGCTTTGGCGTTAAGCGGCATATCGCTGTAGACACCCAAATTTGGCCCAAGGCCCGATCAATCTGTACTCCGAGAGAGATGTATCCCTGTGCTTCCGATGGCACTCTTGAACCCTTAAGAATCTACCCAAACCCTTTAGAACCATTCCCCAACCCTTAGAGGTCACCCCTAAACCTTAGAATCCCTTCCCAGACCTAACTTAAACCCTTCTGAGCAGTTGATGGGAGGAGAGCTACAGACTTTGACACAGACTACTACCAAGGATTAGCTATATACCATTGGAAGGAGAGCTTCTCCAGCTTTCCAACAAGCCAAAGATCACCCAATTTGGAGCTATAGTTCAAAAGTTATGGCCGATTGAAGTTTCACATAAAATCATAGGACTTTTACTCAGGCGTGGATATTACATACGCCCAGCCATTTTTGCCCCAGATTAATCAGGCGTATATATTATATATGCCTGCCTATTTTGGGGGAAATTTGGCCGGGCGTATATAATATATACACCCAGTATAGGTGGGACCCACCACGGGCTTCATCTTCCCAAGGCTCCCCAGTGTTTGATGAAATTTACTGTTCCTAAACTGGGCGTATATAATATATACGCCCACTTAGCTCTCGAATCGCATCGATTCTTCAATTTCCTTCATCTAGTTTGACCCTTTGACCATCCCCTTAGTTGAGGTGGGTGTCTTGAGATTGTTTGCACCCCCTTTGAGCATAAGTCACCATTGGTATCACCCTATCATCTACCATTAAAACCGATTTCCCAAAACCTTAGGACCTTGAAAACCTAGAAAACCTTAGATGGGAGATTACCTAATTGCTAAACCACTTAGCCCTTAAGTAAGCCCCTAACTCACCTCTTCTCTATAAATAGAGAGGCCCCCCTCTTCCCAAGGGGTTGAAGTTTTGTTGAACGATTAGAGAGTGCTTAAGAGAGAACCCTAGTGAGAGAAAATGCCAATATTTTTCCAGAATTCCAGCATGCATACTTCATCTATTTCAATCCATTTCCACCATTAGATCACCCCCTTTAGCTAAAGTCTAGCCTTTAACCTCACTCTACACTTCCTATTTTACCGAATCCTAGTGTTAGAATCCATTTCCATATCGTTTAAGCCATCGGAAGCACACCAAACCGAAGATCTTCCACGGTGCAACAAGGGCCCGTGAGCTCCGGCTCACCCCTCTCTTCCTCTACCTTCTTGGTGTCTCCTCCGTCCAAGGATTCAAGCCGTTACGCCGCCGAAATTTCGGTTTGGCTCAAAGCTTGATAGGACCGTATTACCTTCTGGCAAGGGGAAACTCCGCCCTTTTTATTTTCATTTTGGCCATAGATAGAGACCGCTACATGCGGGTTGATTAAGTGCCTAAACCCTTCCCGACTGATAACCGAAGCCCCTACCCTAGAGCCTTTGGCAAAGACCAGTAAATCAGAGTCATATTTAGCACTTCGATGCTCAAAATATTGATTTGAAGGTTTCCCGGGTCACTAAAAGCTCCGGGTGGCGACTCTACATTTTCATTAAAAGCGAGCGCATCGCTGCGACGGGTTCGAGAGGATCCACGGTCGCACAGATGGCGACTCCACTGGGGATATCACCCTAGCGCTTCCCCTCTTGTTGGCCTTGTTTTTTTGTTACAAACCGTTGATGTTTCCTTCTTATTTTCTGCTATTTTTTATATATTTTTGTTGTTTTTACTAACGTACTCACCCTTACGATTCAGTCCTTCAAGTGCCTTAGCCGTTTGGCGGGCCTACCTGAGCCTCTAAATTTCTATTTTTGCAATTCTTGCCATTTAAGCCGCCTTAGCCGTTTGGCGGGCCCGCTCGCATTTATTTTCACGTCATTTAAATTTTGGTCATTTACGAGCCTTAGCCGTTTGGTGGGCCTACTTACGCACTTTATTATGGTCATCATATTTCACCTTTGAACGCCGGCCCGTTGAGGCGGCACGGGCTTGTCATCCCCGACCCGATTTTGGACTTAATTTCACTCCCCTATAAAAGTTTGTAATTAAAAGTGAACCAACAGTATGGGGACATAATTAAATTTATTTTTACATTTTTGGGTAGTTTTCGGGGGGTTTAGGCACAGATACAATTTACCCGGTTCCCAGTAAGGCGGCAACCCTAGTGGTGATGATCCTGAAAAGAACCACCCCTCCCAGTACCTGAGAAGGCGCTTGCGCCGGAGGTATATCGATTGGGTTGCCAATTCCGATCAAGCCATAAAACTCGCATTGGTGAGAGCGTAGAAAACCCAAAATTCAGCTGTGTATCCCTAGGAAACAGAAAGGAGGGACCCGATAACATACACGCAGTCCCTGGGAGCATCCCTCTCAGGAAACTAGTTCAAAGACCTATTTTCGGGCTTGCTGTCCACTGTCAAAATATAACTGACAGAACCTTTTGCCAGGCGTATATAATATATACGCCCAGCAAAAAAGCCCCAGAATTACACAGGCGTATATAATATATACGCCCAACCAAAATCCCTAGATTTAAGCCAGGCGTATATGATATATACGCCCAGCCAAATCTGTATTTTTTTAGTCGGGCGTGCATAATATATACGCCCAGTATATCTTGGCTGCAAAGAACCCGATCCACCACCCCAATTCCCCGATTAGCGATAATAGTGTCCGCAGTAGCCTCCCACATTCCTTAACACCCAATATGCCCCCACCCAGTCAAAAGAAGGCGACCTCTTTTTGATTTGCTCTGGGGGATCGGGTCGTTTGCGTGGATTCCCTCACCTTCAATAGAACAAAAGGCTTCCCTTTCGCTTCTTCCGAAGTGTGTCGGATCCCGCCGTGGGACCTACTAAAGGTGCATATATCACCCGAGACGGGAATTTTTCCAGGGCACCAGATCATCATTTATTTAAATAGGGAGATAATTTTCATTTGAAAAATCCAAAAAAATAATATATACAAAAATCAAAAAATCGTATACGCGCACTTTCGGTGCGACCGTCACTACGGCGACCTCAAACCCAGCCCGTAGGAGAAGAACCAAGAAGGTATTCGGCCCTTATCCACGACATCGATACAACACTTGTCAGCGAATCATGTCAAGAGCCGATACATCCCCACCGTCATCCCATCCAATTCCCATGTAGGAGAAGACCCGATCTCCGACACCTTTGCCCAAACCCGGTTCGATATCACGGGTCCTTTTAGGGCACCCGTGTTCACATCCACCCCACCCCCCTCCCTTACATTCTCCCAACATACCCCTTTTTCATCCCCTACTAAAACCCCTCATTTCCCAACAGACCCATACATCCCCATCTCCCATCCAAACACCCTTACCGCATCCCCATATTTCCAAAGACCCCATAGGGAGCCCCATCCCCCGCCTACTTCCCACGTTCCATCCCTCTCATCACCCATGCCCCCTACATCCCACATCCCATCCACCTCATCTCACATACCATTCCCACTACCTGGCCCATCCACATCCCAACATACCCCCCCGTTTACCCGGGTCATGCCCAATTTCTCCCAACCCCCTCCATCCTTAAGTGAGCCATCACCCCCCAATCTCACACCTGAATTCATGCCCTCGATGGAGGACATGAGAACGATGTACGCCCTGTGGGCTGCCTCTCGTAACCCTACCTCTCAAACCCCGCATCCAAATCTCCAAAACCTCCATACCCCATTCCCTCTTAACCATGCCCAACCACCCATCGTCCATACCTCCCAAAATCCCCCACCTCAATTCCAGACCCAAACCCATACAAATCCATGGGCCCAAGCCCAAACACTTCTAGAGCCATGGGCTCAAGCCCAAGCCCATCAAACCCAGGCCCAACCCCAAGCCCATCAGGCCCAGGCCCAAGCCCAAGCCCAAGACCCTCAAAACCCATGGGTCCAAGCCCAAGCCCATCAGACCCAGGCCCATCAGGCTCAGGCCCAGGCCCAAAACCCTCAAAACCCAAGGGCCCAAGCCTAAACCCATCAAACCCAGGCCCAAGTCCAAACCCCCCAGGGCCTTTGGACCCAAACCTACCAAACCCAAGCCCAGGGCCCATTGACCCAAACCCAACCCCCTCATGGCCCATTAGCCCAAACCCAATAAGGCCCATTGGCCCAAAGTCATATTAACCCCCACACCCAGGCCTAAGGCCCGTCAATCCAAGCCTTCCAAAACCATCAAACCCAAATCCCTCAAACCCAAGGCCCATCCCCCCACGCTCATCAAGGCCCGTTCACTAACCCCATACCCCCCCACCAGTACCCTTCATTCACCTATACCTCTTACACCCCCATCCCGCCTCCAACGGGAAATCCAATCCATCCCATTCCTCAAACCCACAACATCTCGCCACCTCAACCACGTCTCCATCACCCCCAGAATGTGCACCCAACTCAGCACATCGCTTACCCACAAACCGCTCTCCCATTTATCCCTTCTCATCCCCTACAAACCATATGGCCCCACCAGGTCATCCAACCCCTCACCCCCCAAGTCCAAATAGCAGAACTCGCCCCTCACCAATACCATGACCAACAGTACGAGGAGGATGAGATCCGCAACAGTGGAGGAGTTGCCAATTTCAACCCTCCCGAGCCCACCATCATCACACCTAGGGTTGAACAAAATCAGGGGGAAGCAGCCCCCGCTATAGCCTCAAAGGAACCAGAGCAGCTGAAAGAACAGATAGACAAAATACAGAAGCAGCTGATGAAGATGGGAGGAATGGACTCCATTCAACAGACTTTTCAGACTTATGTCTGTTCTCTGATGTCCCCCTGCCACATAAATTCAAGATGCCATCATTTGATAAGTATAACGGCACTGGCAACCCCATCTCCCACTTAAAATCTTACTGTGGGGACATGTGCTAGTATGGCGGAGATGAACGACTCCTCATCAAAGTGTTACAAAAAAGTTTAACGGGCCCAGCACTGAGATGGTTCACATCCCTGGAACCGTCCATGATAAAAAATTGGAAAAATCTGACACGCTAATTTCAAGAGCAGCATTTCTATAACATGGACATAGAGCCAACGAAGTTAGATTTGGCCCGTCTAAAGCAAAGACATGATGAAACATTCAGTGCTTACTTAGGGAGGTGGAGGGAAGTAGCCGCTCAGGTAACTCATTGGATTCCTGATGATGAGCAGATTGAATTGATAACCAAGGGAGCCCTCCCAGTCATCGCAGATTTTTTAGTATATCAGCAGCAGTCTAGTTTTATTGATCTGGTTCGAAATGCCAATCGTTGCGAAGACACCATTAGAGAGGGCAGGTTAGGAAGGAATGTGCCCAATGGGGCCACCGGGGTTCGAAAAGCGGCTGAACCAAGAATTGAAAGAAGACCAGGGACAGAGGTATAGAACATTGTTTAACCCCAGGCCAATACCAATGCCCCCCCGATACAACTCCAGGTTACACAACCACCCCCGACCCGTTTCGAGCAAGTACCAAGGCCAAGCAACCGACCAAGAGCCCCGTTTACCCAGGAACAGATGAAAGCACATTTTGAACGAGTGTTCACACTGTTGGGGCAATCCTTGAGTGTCTTACTGCCGGTATTGCTACAGAAAGGCCTGGTCAATTTACTCCAACCTCACTCGCCACCCCACCCAATACCAAGGAACTATGATCCGAATCTGCATTGCAATTTCCACCAGGGACCGGGTCACCCTACGGACCGGTGCTTCCAGTTAAAGCATGCGGTCCAAGATCTGATAGAGGCGGGAAAAATCATTCCCCCGCCACTTCCTCAAGGGCAGAACCAGAATATCCATCAAGCCCCTCTACCACCGCACCCAGGAGGCCCCAGGCCTAACATACATTGGATAGAGGAAGAAGAAGAAGAGTTTGACCCTTCAGATTATATCAGCAAGCAGGAGGAATTTTTACTCCCCAGGTCGAACGAAGATGAACTATTTGTTGGGGTGATCGAGCCATTATATCTTGCCAATTATTTTCCCACACCGGCTTACCAAGAGGAGCCCTTAGATTTAGGGCAGTATTTTTCCACCCCTGCTCCCGCCTATCAAATACAAACGGGCATAGCCCCGCCGCAATCATGCGCATATCCACCCCACGCCTAATTTACCCCATACACCCCTCTGTGACACCCAAATCACCCCACACCATACACAACTCCGCCATCTCCATATTATCCTACCCCATACACACCCTCATATCTCTCCACCCAATACACTACTCCGCCATCCCCAAGTTACCCCATTCCATACATACCTTCGAACCCCACCACCTAGTTTTCCCCACACACCCATCCGTCACCCCCAAATTACACCACTCCATGCACAACTCCATCATCCCCAATTTATCCCATTTCATCCACAAACCCATCATCATCCCACCATGCCACAAACCCTTCATATCCCCCTATTTCACCCACTACCCCTCCATGTCCCAATCATCTCGCTCTATGCACCACTCCATCACCCCTAATTTACCATACGAATCCAGCACCATCCCATCATACCTCCCCATATACAAATCCTTCATATCCCCATCACCCCGTGCCCACCACACCTCAGACATCTCCCCATCCCTCCATCCCAGTCACACTCCCACCATCCCTTCGTTATTTTGGCCCCAACCCAACTCCGCTGCCACCCAAACAAGCAACCCCTCACCCAACCCCCTTATCACCTGCTCCCAATCACCACTGGTCTTACCAAGCCCAGGAAATACCAGTACAAGCTCCCCTTCCGCCCACAAATTCAGCCCCGTCAATTCCCCCCACTACCATCCCACCCCACATTGGAGTTAACCTGGTTGGACCCAAGAAACCGGTATATCCAGCCTGATCCTCCCCAGAATCCTCATGCACTCCTTTTCTCATCCTAAAACCTCCTTATGACCCACATCAAGTACCGTTGAGCTATGAATAGACGGACATGAATGCCGGGTGCAACCAAGAAGAGGTTGTTGAATTCTTTACTCGATCAGGCCGGATTTACTCCAAAGCATCAGAGTCGAGGAGAAGAAAAGAAGAAAGAAACGGTAGAAATCCCTTTGAAAAATGGCGGGAGCATATCTGGAGACACAACTCAAGAGAACACCGCACATACATCGTGTGGGATTTGTTAATCACGTCTCCACTCCACTTTCAAGCCCTAATGGGAGCGTTCAAGGACGCACATGTCTCCACCCACGTAACTCCAGATGAAGTGGGGGAAATAATAGGGCAAGTGTTGGCCCCGAACGCCATCTCTTTCACCGATGCAGACCTACTGATCGAGGGGAATGACCATTAACCCCTGAACATAACAGTCGAGGTAGGAAACCTGGTGGTGCCATTGGTCCTAATAGACAACGGGTCGGTGCTGAACGTATGCCCTCTAAGGACGACAATCAAAATTGGTGCAAACCCTGACACCTTTCGGCCATCCATATCAAGCGCCAGAGAATTCGATAATACCAGAAGGGAAATCATAGGAGAAGTAGACCTTGACCTGATCGTCGGACCGCAAACCTTCACCACCCCCTTTCAGGTGATGGACATCAAGTCTACTTTCAATCTATTATCAGGCCGGCCGTGGATACATAAGCTCGGAGCAATACCATCTACTCTACACCAAAAGCTTCGATTTATCTCAGAAGGAAAAATTGTCACCATCATAGGCGAGAGCAGAGAGGACATGGAGAAGAGCGCTCTGCACATTGAGAATCCGAAAGTGTTAAACATACCGCACACAACAGAGGATGCCGATCTCCACCGATTTGAGTATGACTTTTTGAATGTTACCCTCGGACCAGCTAAAAAAACCCCGGATAAAACTAGGGGAGGAATGGACACAGCTGTGTTCATGCTCCACAGATGGGGCCATCAAAAAGGGAAAGGGCTGGGCCCACGCCTCCAAGGAAGAAGAGACCCCGTCAAGGCCAAGGGGCAACAAACTAAATTTGGCTTATGGTATAGGCCCAGAGAAGAGGAAGTCAGTGAGGCCAAGGAAAAGATGAGAGCCGCAGCAGTCGCCAAGGCCAGAGGAATCATCTTGGAAGAGGAACCTCACGCTCGCCCCCACATCCGTGAAACCTTTGTGAGCGTCGGGGTAGTAAAAATTGATCTAAATGGGGAGACGAGGGTCACCCCACATAAGCCTGCTTTCGTCCACCCCACCAATCCCTACATCATTCCCCCAAACTTCGAGATGGACTTAGCCGCCCTTTCCTTATTTGAGGAAGAAGTTCCCCGATCCACCCATCACCCCAGCACCAGCCACTCTGGGCCCCTCCTAACCATAGAGGACAGGGTCCCAGAGGATCCCTCTATAAATATGTTGAGGGAAGAAATGCAAAAGCCTACCGATGCTGCACCCAATGAAAGAGGTAAAGGGCAAGCCTCGCAGGTGAGTAACTGGGCATCCTTGCCCCAACTCCTGGGAGCCGCCAAATGCCATGAAAACGGCACCTGCTCTCTAAAAAAAAATAGCCCGTAAAAAGGGAGGTTAGCCTCGGGACCACTCTACCTTGTATATATAGAGATCCACCTCGCCAGGGGCTGACCTCCGAAAAAATGCAAAAAACCATAAAAATAGAAAAAATACCAATGCCAAAAATATTGTCCTTTAAAATTCCCAATAAAATTAAAATTGATGTCGTGATACCCGTCCCACGTGAAGCCGACCCCTTTCCTATAGAAATACAAGAAGAGGTGGGAGTCACGAGTCTGGACAAGGAAGGTCAAACTGATGAGCTCCCCAATGAGCTCCTCAAACAATTTTCTGATTTTGAGCATGGCCCTACCCCGATCGTCGAAGAGATGGAGGATGTCAATTTGGGCACCACAGAGGCCCCCAGAATCACCAAAATCGGAACATCGCTGTCCCCTGCGGAGAGAAAAGGTATGATAGACTTCCTTCGGTCATACAAAGACGTCTTCGCATGGTCGTATGAAGACATGCCTGGTTTGGATACCGATCTGGTTGAACATGAGTTGCCACTCTACCCTGATGTTAAGTCGGTTAAGCAGAAATTGAGACGCCTCCGACCCGAGTGAATGTTGAAGGTGAAGGACGGGTCATTAAATAGTATGATGCAGGTTTCCTGATGGTATCCAAGTACCCGCAGTGGCTGGCCAATATCGTCCCCATACCAAAGAAGGATGGAAAGGTTCGAATGTGTATCGATTTCTGCAATCTCAACAAGGCAAGCCCTAAGGATGACTTTCCATTACCCCACATTGACATCTTGGTCGATAACACTACAAAGCATGGAATGCTCTCATTTATGGATGGATTCTTAGGATACAATCAGATAAAGATGGCAGAGGTTGATCGTGAGAAGACAGTGTTCATTACCCCCTGGGGAACCTTCTGCTACAAAGTAATGCCATTCGGGCTGAAGAATACTGGGGCAACCTATCAAAGAGCAATGACGGCCCTGTTCCACGACATGATGCACCAAGAGATCGAAGTGTACGTCGATGACATGATTGCCAAATCACCAGAAAGGGAGGACCACTTGATAAACCTTCAGAAGCTGTTCGAGAGGTTGAGAAAGTACAAGTTACAGTTGAACCCCCAAAAGTGCGCCTTCGGTGCTATGTCAGGAAAGCTGTTGGGCTTTATTGTCAGTAGGAGAGGGATAGAGGTCGATCCGACCAAGATCAAGGCCATCACTGAAATGCGCCACCGTCTACAGAGAAGGAAGTCAGAGGCTTTTTAGGCAGAATCCAATACATCAGCCGATTCATCGCACAGTTAACTCCGATATGCGCACCAATCTTCAAATTACTAAGAAAGGACTCACCGGTTGAATGGAATGATGACTGCCAGGCTGCCTTCGACAAGATTAAAAGTTACCTCCTAAAACCTTCGATATTGGTACCGCCCGTACCAGATAGACCTCTGATAATGTACCTGTCCACGATAGAGTTTTCCATGGGCTGTGTGGTAGGGCAGCATGACGAGACAGGAAGAAGAGAGCAGGCCATCTATTATCTAAGCAAGAAATTCACTGATTACGAGACACACTATTCTCACCTGGAGAAAGCGTGATTGGCGCTCGTTTGGGCTACTCAAAGACTTCGGCACTACCTGTTATCCCAAGCCATCCTACTTCTAGTACAGATGGATCCGCTAAAGTACCTATTCGAGAAACCTGCACTCACTGGCCCAACTGCACGATGGCAACTACTCCTATCTGAATTTGACATTACTTATGTCACCCAGAAGTCGATCAAGGGGCAGCCACTCGCTGATCATCTTGCTGAGAACCCTCTACCTGACTATGAGCCTCTAAGGACTGAATTCCCCGATGAGGACATTCTGTTCATGACTGACGAGGATACAGAGGAAACGGAGGAGCCTTGGGTAATGCACTTTGATGGAGCATCGCATGTTGAGGGCCAAGGGGTTGGTGCCATTCTTATCTCACCCAGAGGATCACATATACCCAACTCAATCAAATTGAACTTCTCGTGCACCAACAATAAGGCCGAGTATGAGGCCTGTACAGCTGGTTTACAGGCGGCTCTTGATCTAAATATAACTCACCTCAGGGTCTTTGGAGATTCGCAGTTAATTATATGCCAGACCAACGGAGATTGGAAGACCAAGGATGAGAAACTGATCCCATATCATGAACATCTTGAGGATCTAATAACCTGCTTTGAGGAGGTCACCTTCTCCTATGTGCCACTAGCAAGAAATCGGTTTGCTGACGCCCTAGCTACCCTGGCCTCTATGGTTGAGATTCCATACGGAGTTGTGATGAAGCCGATCATGATAGAGCAGAGGAATGAGCCGACTTTCTGTCACCCCATCGAGGGACCTATAGAGTTAGATGATGAGCCACCCTGGCTCTCGGACATCAAGAATTTCCTCAAGACCCAAACTGTCCCGAAAGGAACATCGAAGATAGACAGACGCACCATCTAGTGATTGGCAACGAACTATGTCGTCTGCGGCGATCTCCTGTATAGACGATCTCACGACAATGTTCTGCTCCGATGCCTAACCCATAAAGAAGCGGGTGAGATCATGAGGGAGATCCATGAAGGAGTCTGCGGGGCACACGTCAGTGGACACATGCTTGTGAAGAAAATCCTAAGGCAAGGATACTTTTGAACCACTTTGTAGACCGATTGCTGTAAGCACGTGCAGAAATGCTATAAATGCCAAGAACACTCCAATCTAATACATGCTCCGGCCATTGACATACACAGCATGGCCCCTCCTTGGTCGTTTGCCACCTGGCGTCTCGACGTCATCGACAAGATCAATCCTAAAGCTTCCAACGGGCATCAATTCATCCTCGTCGCTGTGGAATACTTTACGAAATGGGTAGAGGCAGCCTCCTATACGAGCATTAAGGCCAGTCATGTCGATAAATTCATCAAGAACAACATCATTTATAGATTCGGCGTACCCAAAGATATCATCACTGATAATGGCACTAATTTCGCCAATAGGCGCATCCGGGCCTTGTGTGAGCAGTTCAAGATCAAGCATCATCGCTCATCCCCATACAGGCCTCAGACGAATGGAGCTGTGGAGGCAGCCAACAAAACTCTGTTCTGCATCCTGGAGAAGATGGTAGTTACTTACAGAGATTGGAGCGAGCAGTTACCCTTCGCACTTTGGGCCTATAGAACGTCTATCCGTACCGCTACATGGGCAACACCATTCTCCCTTGTGTATGGAACCGAGGCCGTGCTACCCGTTGAGGTCGAGGTACCGTCGCTCCGTATCCTTTTGGAATCCCATCTACCTGAAGTTGAGAGGGAAAGAGCCCGTTTTGAATAGCTAGACTTGATTGACGAGAAAAGACTCCTAGCCTTGTGCCACACCCAGGTCTATCAAAGGAGAATTACGCGTGCTTACAATAAGCGCGTCCGCGGCCGAGACCTGAAGATAGGAGACACTGTACTGAAGAAAATTTTTCCGTCTCTCCACGCTGATCCGAGAGGGAAGTTTAAGCCAAATTGGGAAGGACCCTACGTCATACGAGAGGTTTTGCCAGGATGCACCGTTCGCCTTGCCACCATGGACGGAGACCATTTTCCTGAGCCCATCAACGCTGGATACCTCCGTAAGTTCTACTCATAGGTCTTGGGACAAGGTGAGTTTTGATAAAAGAAGATGTGTGACCGCTTAAGGACCCCATAGAAGAGGCCATCATTTCAAAGACAAGTAGCCCAAAAGAAATATTTCCTGAAAACCTTCACCCTTTTGTTACACACGTCGGGCCAATAACCATTTCTTTCATATACCCCTCCCGAAATTCCAGAAGAAGAGAAAAGAGAAAAGAGGGAAAATCCAAACCAAAAAAAAGAAAAAAGAGAAAGAAGAAGACGAAAGCAAAACCCCCAAAAGAAAAAAAAAAAAAAAAAAAAGAGGGGGACCAAGAAAAAAGAAATGACTGGGGCATAAAAAGCCTTTGGAAAGAAAGAGGAGTCCCCGAATCTAGAATTCACTCAAAACTTAGATCCGAATCCCCAGAAAAACCCAACTCGTTTGAATCCCGGCCACATTACAACCCAGAAGAAAGCCCTCTTTTAGGTCCACAAGCGGTCATAACATCTACTGCATCAGAACAAGCTGAGTTAACAAACCACACAGAACTTCATTCAGCCGACTATGACGGAATCGACGTCCATGTCGTGGCCTTCTGGTTCTAAAAAAGGAAAAAAAAAGAGAAAAAAAAAAGAAAAAGAAAAAAAAAAAGAAAATTAATTTGGGTTCAAAGCAAGATGGATGTGGTGAAAACCCTAAAGGGCACCACGGGTAAAAATAGCGAACTCACGCGGACCAAGTGAAAACCTGAAAGGGCACTTGGGGTAAGAAAGCGAACCTATGGACGTAGTGAAAACCCGAAAGGGCGCTGCAGGTAAAAATAGGGATGACGGGCATGACGAAAACCCGTCTTGGACGCTATGAGCAAAAATGTCAAGGAAAGAGAGATTAGGAGAAGACCTGTTCTGGCCCGCCCATTTCAGCTTGAACCCCTTGAGCCCCTCTTCCCCCTTTTTTTGATGGTTCACTCATGTGAAAATTGGATAAACTCCCGATCAAGTATGTCTTCTCTACCGCAGCGTCTGACGCATGACCAAAGGGAAAGACAGAAGATTGGACCGATCCCTGGGAAGCTGACCTTCCCACGTTTAAAGGAAAAACCTGTATCTCATGAACAGGGTTCGACCATGCAAAAAAAAAAGGGGGGACCCACTGGTTTGGCCTTGAAATTATCGACATCACAAAAAAAAAAGCCCCACACTGTGGAGGAGAAAATTTCAAAAAAGAAAATAGATTTTCCTTTTCCAAAAAAAAAAACCCCACATTGTGGAGGAAGAAAATTTCAAAAAAAAATGATGATAGATTTTCCTTTTTTATGAAAAACCTTACGTTGCGGGACGTATGAAAGAAAAAGTCAAAAAATGAAAATATATGTATGTATAGATTTCATTCCATTTCTTACAGTATTACGTGCGGAGTGTCACGTCCCAAAAAGATAACGACATGACACACTTTCTATTTTGCTGCTTTCTTTACAGATAAAAAAAAAAACCAAAAAAATATATATATATCTGTATATATATAACAATAAAAAAAAGAAGAAAAAGTAACCCAAAAAAGAGAAAATCTGTTATAGGGCATTCCTCCCCTCCGTCTATATGATCTATGATATGTGCAGGAACAGGTCAAGGGCAGGGAGCACGCTTCAAAGTGCTAATCTCTGCAAGCAGAGAATCCTCGCGGGCATTTCGATCAGACATCCACCTACCGTGAAGACTCTTCTGCCGTCTCTGTGAAGATTTTGCTGCGCTGTGTGACTCAGTCAAAAGCCCAGTCAACCGAAGAACCTCACTCTCGGCTGTGGCAGCTCTCGCCTCGACTGTCTCAGCTCTGACCCTTTCTTTCTCCAAAGCCTCGGTCAAAGCCAGCCTCTCTATAGAAAGAGACTCAATCCTGGTCCGAAGCATCACTTCCTTGCATGGCCAGGGTCTCGTCTCTATCACGTCTACCGAAACTGGGCTAGGAGTAGGTAATTCCTCAGATACCAGCCAAACCTCGTAATCAGGAGAGACGACGCCCCCCTGAACCAAGCTACACATATGCGCTGATTGGCGGGATTCCCAGAGGGCAGCTATGCAATCAAGATCACTAAGAGAACCTCGAGAGAATATTAGAGAGCACAAAGGTGGCCTTGCAGTACACGGAACATGCTGAGTATACCCGAATTGACGAAGCACCCGAGATGGGAAGTAGTATGTGCTACTAGTCAACCCCAAAAGGGTGATACCCTTACAACCTAGAGAGCGGACAATCGGTAAGGTACCGTCCAACCAGGGAAGCTGCCAAATCAACTCCGCAACTGATAGCCACGTACTCAACTCCTCGGCGCTCCCATGTGGCAATCTCGAGCACCGGATCAGAAAGCCCCGAGCCACGTTCCCCCTTATCAAGCACAATCTCGGCACAGGCCCCATTATAGCCAAATGCTCTCCTAACCAGATCTGAACAAGGAGCGAGCTCCAGCTGAGAATCCCAACCCGGCCTGAGGCCACAACATCCAAGCCTCGATACATCTCCGCCATAACCAAGTGTACCAATGAACGACCTCCCTCCAATTCGGTCATGACATCACATAGTCCAATGGAAAAGCTCTCACCCCCAGTAAAAAAGAGAACTTTCGACAACAAATAAAGGGCAAAGGCCTTTACATTGAAGGGATCTCGAATAGGCAACTTTCGAAGGCTCGAGTCACTGAAAAGTTCTCTCAGGAATTTCACCGAACACCTGGTGGGCCCTCCGACGAAACATTTCTCATATCCACCCTTTTTTTAGCCGAGGACCGCATGGACCGCCTTTGCATACCCCGGTTTGGGCACTACTTTGGCAAGGCCTCGATGCATCTTCAGGCCCGTGATGGAGGCTAACTCTTCCAAGGTTGGGGTTAGTTCCCTAGACCCGAATTTAAAGACATGGGCCATGTGGTCCCACGATGCCAAAGCCGCTTGTAGTAGGTTGGGCAATAGAGGAACAGCAAGGAGAGAGGAAAGGCGGGATAACTCGAGGCAATCCAGAACAGCGAGCTCGCTCTCAGCCAAGCTATCATGCCATTTTTGCAAAAAACTAGGCCCCGTTCCCGAACAGGGAAGTATACTAACCCCGGCCCCCGTATGAGAACTTAGGCCCATTTTCAAAGGCGGGTCCATGGACTTACAAAGATGTTCTATGTAAAATCAGTCAATGTATGGCAATGGACCCACAGAAAAAAAGAGAGGAAAGGAAAAGAAAAAATGAGGGGCAAAAGGGCCAAACTAAGATAGAGGAAGAGGCAAGGGGGGACCAGGCTCGGGTTATAAAGAACCCGCTCGGCCCCGAATATAGCAGGTGTATATACTATATACGCCAAGGCAAATTTTGAACCATTTTGCCCGGCGTATATAATATATACGCCCGGCCATTTTTTCTATGGATTGGCCAGGCGTATATAATATATACGCCCAGCTTTTGTGGTCGGACATTTGCCTGGCATATATAATATATTCACCCAGTTTAAGGTCGGGCCCAGCAGGGCCCCCCCCCCTCACATTGGCCCATTTTTGTGCCCAAGGAGGAACATGTTTCTGCTTGGCCCACTTCTTCATCTCAGGGCAGCCCACAGGCGCACATAATAACATACCCATGGGAAGCCCCTGGATGACGCACTGCAAGTAGGTTATATACGGAGAACCACCTGCATGGTCAACCCCATCATTGGAGGGGCGCCGACTCATTTCAAGCCAAGGAAGAGGAAACCGTAAAGGCAAAAGCGAAGAAATACCCAAATAAAACATTCATATAAACCATAAAAATTATAAACCATCCAAACAAAAAAACTAAACAAGAATTGTTGTTATTACATATCCCCAAATAAAGCCAAGTCTAAACTGTTTCATTATGTCAAATTTGCAGAAAATAAACTAGTCCTGGGCAGCCCCCTTCGACTTCTTCCGACGCCGGCTCGCACTTTGAAAGGTACGAGTCTCCCCCACCCGAGTCCACGCCTAAGAAATACGGTTGAGAAGAGAGCGCGACTCCTTTTCACGAGCACGCTGTAGGAACACACCAAAAGCCGTCAGGTAGAGAAACAGGCGAAAAGTAAATAAGGGAAATAACTAGGTTGGGTCAGCATTCACTCACCGCTTCGGTCTCCCTAAGCCCAACAAGGTTACGATAATATTCGGCTTGACTCACTACGGACTCATAATCCTGGCCAGTAAGAAAAAGGAGGTGTTAGTCACACATGCCATCAGCATAATTCAAAGGAAAAGAGAACAGAGCAGCAAGATAGAGATTACCCCAAGAATCAGCTTAGGAGGTGGGACCTGGATAGCTTCAGCAGAGATTCGTGCTTTCTCGGCCACGTCGGCACACACGCGTGACAAAAAGGCATCATCCAGGTGTTTGAAGGTCCCCTGGACCACGGTACGAGAACTGCCAGAAGCACCAGCACCAGAAGGGTCAAAGGGTCCAGCACCTGAAGCCACGCCTGAAGCACCAGCCTCGGAAGGATCGAACGGTCCAGCACCAGTAGCATCATAAGGAGCAGCCGCCTCATCCCCCTCATCTGAGTCGTCGCCCTGCTCCAACTGTAGAGAGAAACATTTTATCATTAAAGGTGGTGGGTCAATCAAAGTAACCACAAGGAAGCTGCTGAATAAAAAGGGAAAAGGGGCATTACCTGAGATCGCGGCCCGCCAAAAGCTAAAAAGTTAGCACCAGGCACGAAGCGGGGCAGCAAGAAATGATAGGGTAGGGAATCGTACCATGACTGATACCCCCTGGGCAGGAGAAGGTCATCGATAGGAACCCCATGGTGAAGAAATTGAGTAGTAAGGTCATCAATGGAACCTTCCGGAGCCAACACATCGGCGAGAGGAGCTTGGGGCACGGCAAAGAGAGGGCGATACTGATGAACCACTCTCTCCCCTAAATAGTAGGCCCTAGTCTAGGACCCGTAGAGGAAGATGATGCGATGGTCCAGCAAAAAGTGAGAAGGACCCACCGAGGCCAAGTTCCAGAAGGGAGATCCTATGTAAGGGTCAAGGATGACCTGCAAATGAGGAGAAAACAGGGAGGGGATACACACATTTGGTAAGAACGCCTAGCACACAAGAGCTGAGCTGTCAAATTTATAAAAAAGGAATTGTTTTACCTGCTCTGGGATCAACAGGTCAAACTGAGAGCGCAATCCTAACTCCAAATGCTTCATACCTACGTCCCGACGGTGACCCATGTGCCAGTTACTCATGAGGGGGAACGTAGCAAATTCAGACTGAAGTAGAGGGCGACCCAGTTGGAAGTGAAGATACCCCCAGATCTGAGAAAGCAAGCAGATAAAGACAGGTATGCTATAAAAGAAAATTGGACAAACTAAAACCAAAGGATAAAATACCTCGATTGCAGGCCAAAAACCCACGATGGAGCTAGACTCCCCAAGAACGGCTCGCTTTAGGTTGGACATGAGTACAGCATAGCCAGCGCCGCCTCAATCGAATCGATGCATGGTCTCCCAGTTCACCATCAGGCTGAGCAGGGACAACGAGACTCGCCCTCCACTGGTGTTGGAGAGTAGAGTCTTGCCCAGGAGGAACAGCAAGGAGATGCGGGCCAGCATAAGTGACCGTGCAAGCTCGATATAAATATCCATGTCAGGCTGACCCTGGTCCACTAACTCATTAGGCCCAAACTGATCAACTAGCCAGGATAACTTGACCTCAGAACCCCGAACATTCCCAGAGGTCGGGTAAGCCCCTATCAGTTGAATCACCTCCTCCTTACCCGGTGTGCGGGTAGGTACCACGGGAACTCCTCCAATACGGACCCTGGTGATCATAGACCAGTCCGCAGGTGTAAAGGCCATCTCTGCCATGGCCATGTGAAATGTCATCGTCTCGGGGCGAAAATGCTCTATCAGTGCCTTTAAATAAGCCGTATCGGCCCTCACGGCGGGGCACGAAATGAAATCCCCAAAATCGATAGCGGTGAGTAGGTCCTTCACCACTGGGGGAAGGTAAAGCACAAGATGCTGGAGGTCAAACCAACCGCCTCGGAACATAATGTGCGGCAGGGGCTGCAAACAGAAGGCGTCAATCAGATAGGGGCAAGCCGGTATAATGAAAACATCAAAGGAAAACAAAAGCGAAAAAGGAAGGGGGGTTCATCTATTTACCTGACCGACGATCCCAAAGTTGGGCATGTGGGTGTGCTGGCAGTAGAGGAGGCCGGTATGGGCGGCCTCGCCTTGCATTTCGTACCAAGGCTGGGAGGAGCGCTGAGACAAAATGATACGTTCCCCGTGGGGACCATAGGCCATCTCCGGCCCTTCTTGCTGATCGTACCCTTCTTCTCCGGACATCCTAAAAGTATGAGGCGCATCGGCATATGAGAGGAGTGCAAAACTAAAATATATATATGTATGCACTAATCCAAAGAAAAAAAATCTCATAAAAAAAACAAACAACAAAAAATAATAATAATAACAACTAATCCAAAAAAAATGTGTGTGAATCCCAAAAAAAAAAAAAATGTGTGCATGAGTACTAATCCCAAAAAGAAAATGTGTATACTAACCCGTCAAAAAAAAAAAAAATGCGTGCATGAATACTAATCCCAAATAAAATGTGTGTATGTGTGTGTGTACTAATCCAAAAAAAATATATGCATATGTGTACTAATCCAAAAAAATGTGTGTGTATAAATGTACTAACCCATTAACAAAAAAAAATGGGTGTATGAGTATACTAATTCACTAAACCAAAAAAAAACAAAAACAAAAAAAACAAAAAAAAACAAAACAAAAAAAAAACAACCCCACAAAAAAAACAAAATAAATGAATAATAAATGGGAAATAGGCCTAAGGAATTAAATATTTCAAACCAAACAAAAAAAAAACACAAACAACAAAAAAAAAACAACAACTAAAACAAAAAGAAAGAAAAGGAACATAGGCATCACATATGTTTAAATGAAAAAAAGACAAAAACATTTTTACCATAAAAAAAAAAAAGAGAAGAAGAAAAAGAAAAGCATCAAACAATAATATTATTAAAATGCAAAGGGAAAGTAAAGGAAGGATAATGGTTACCTTCAATGGAAGAGAAAAACAAAGACCGACGGAGAACGAGCACCTTTGATCCACAACCACGACCCCCGGCAATAGGACTCAAGCCAAATCAAATGAGAAAACCCTAAGGGGTTGTCCCGGACTCATGAAGAAAGGAGGGAGGAAGATAGAATTTGAAAAGGGGGGCCCCTTTTGTGCTCGAGCTCGGGCAGTTTCGTAACTGCCAGATTTTAGATGGGCGTATATAATATATACGCCTGACCATTTTTCGCCAGATTTTGGTCAGGCGTATATATTATATACGCCCGACCAAAAATGGCAGTTTTAAAAATGCCCCACCTCCTTTTTCGATTTTAAGGCCCGACGGACCCCTTGCATGTCGAACCACAGCCCGGACCCCCTCAGAAGCCCATATATCATCAGGCGAAGGTGCACGCATCCTCAAATGACCCTTCAGGTTTCCTTCGATTGGCCCAAAAGGACCGTGCTACAATAAACGGGTCTAGACCCGTAGCCGCCCACCTAATCCGCTCACAAAACAAAAAAAAAGAAGAGAGGAAAAATAACGAAAAAAAAAATATATATATATATATATATATAAAGAAAGAAAATATATATATATGCACAAACGCTGGTTCTCAAAAGAGCGTCGCAACACCTGTTTGCCCCACTCTGAGAGCCGTGTTAAATCAATTCGGAATGATCAGGGTCCACCCGAAAGTTCTCGAACCCCGTCTTACACCGGGACACCCCATACCTGATCTGGTAGGCAAATAAATTCCATTCATCACCGGTCACTCCTGGGAACATACACTTAGCCCGAGATCTCCCCCCACAGAGGCCAAGGCATGATCCGACGGGCAAACCAAGAACCCATCACCAGAATGCACACGTCCTTAAGGTATATCAACATGGCAAGTTGATTCGCCTAGGGATACATGCAGAAATAAAGGCAGTTTGAGCATGCCCAGAGTCTCAATCTGATATGAAAAAAAGAAAAAAAGAGAGAAGAAAAAAAAAGAGAACAACAAAAAAAGAGGAGAAGAAATAACAACTTGTTGCTGCTTAGTAAAAATCCTAAGTGGGTTGACCCCACCTTCCAAGCATTCACTCTGGTCATCCCCCTTCGGATCTATGTTGACCAAGAGTGCCCCCGACTTCAGACCATTCAAAAAGTCTATTGTCAGTCGACACTGACTCGTCAAAAATAAAATTACCACCAACCAAACTATGTACAAACATACAGACTGAAGGGCTCTTTCCCTTTTATTTCCTTTTACACAGGCTTAAAACCTGTATAGGCACAGTGTCCCTGTTGAATGTACGCACTTGCGTCTGGGTATCTGCAGGATGGTTGTTTGTCCTCGTAAATTGTACCTTAGGGTCGAGGCTTTCGTTCGCACCTATTTGCTGCTTATCGCCCCTGATGGGTGTCTGCCTGTGCATAGTTAGTAAGATGTGATTTCATTAGGGACGGAGGCTAGAATTGGCCTTCTCTTTCGAGGGATGATTGGTCCTAGCCCGATCTTTTAGCTTTGTCTCGAGTTAAGGCATTCTGGTTCATATGAATCAGGAGCACCTCACCACTGGAACGTGCACATCCCCAAGGTGTACCTATCCCCGTCATGGCGCACGCACTCTTGAAAAGCATATCAACTGGCATTTGATCCACATAAAGAGTTGTGCAAGAATAAAATTGTCAGAGATCCTTGAGCTCTGCTTAGAGGCCTTGAAACAAAAGAAAATTCAGAAAATGACACAAAAAAAATTTTGTTCTGAAAATGGGCATGCATTCCCAAGATGTGTTGCGACATCAACATTCGTTCCACTCGAGTAAATCATGCTAAAGCAACCTCGAGGTTGATGGGTTCGCCCAAAGACTCCGAACCTTACCTAGGTAAGGGCACCCGTGGCCAATCCAGTGGAGCTGTCAATATCCCACAGGATTGGGCACAAGTTTGTTGGCCTTCGCTTTATGTGCTTCGCATCAATTCCGAAGCATAGATCGATCATCCTGTTTCATGGAGCTGTTTGTGGTTCAGATTAATACTTAACATCACAAATCTATAATTTCCCTCAGGAAGTGGACGATATCCCGGCTAGCGGGCTTACACTTTTTGGGATCATCGCAGTTATGCCCAGTAATGTCGCAATGCGCTTGGGGACTATTAGCTTTGAGGTACGGACGATATCCCGAAATGAGAGGGCTTACGTACACTCACCATCACCATGAATGTTTGAGAATTGAGTTGAACTAGGCGGACCCATCAAACATGCCTTGGACCTCTTCGGATGTCTCTTGTCTTTGGCATTCGATCATTAGTGATCGAATACCAAAGAGGGGCATCTGTAGACACCCAAATTCGGCCCAAGGACCGATCAATCTGTACTCTGAGAGAGATGTATCCCTATACTTCTGATGGCACCCCTGAACCCTTAGGAATCTATCCAAACCCTTTAGAACCATTCCCCAACCCTTAGAAGTCACCCCTAAACCTTAGAATCCCTTCCCAGACCTAACTTAAACCCTTCTGAGCAGTTGATGGGAGGAGAGCTACAGAGTTTCACACAGACCACTACCAAGGATGAGCCATATACCATTGGAAAGATGGCTTCTCCAGCTTTCCAATAAGCTAAAGATCATCCACTTTGGAGCTACGGTTCAAAAGTTATGGCCGATTGAAGTTTCACATAAAATCATAGGACTTTTACTCAGGCGTGGATATTACATACGCCCAGCCATTTTTGCCCCAGATTAGTCAGGCGTATATATTATATACGCCTGCCAATTTTGGGGAAACTTTGGCTGGGCGTATATAATATATACGCCCAGTATAGGTGGGACCCACCACGAGCTTCATCTTCCCAAGGCTCCCCTGTTTTTGATGAAATTTACTATTCCTAAACTGGGTGTATATAATATATACGCCCAACTTAGCTATAGTAACTGTCATCAGTTGCTCGAATTTCCTTCATCTAGTTTGACCATCCCCTTAGTTGAGGTGGGTGTCTTGAGATTGGTTGCTCCCCCTTTGAGCTTATTGGCAACCCTTAAGTCACCTTTGGTATCACCCCATCATCTACCATTAAAACCAATTTCCCAAAACCTTAGGACCTTGAAAACTTAGAAAACTTTAGATGGGGGATTACCTAATTGCTAAACCACTTAGCCCTTAAGTAAGCCACTAACCCACCTCTTCTCTATAAATAGAGAGGCCCCCCTCTTCCCAAGGGGTTGAAGTTTTGTTGAAGGATTAGAGAGTGCTTAAGAGAGAACCCTAGTGAGAGAAAATGCCAATATTTTTCCAGAATTCTAGCATGCATACTTCATCTATTTCAGTCCATTTCCACCATTAGATCACTCCCTTTAGCTAAAATCTACCCTTTAACCTCACTCTACACTTCCTATTTTATCGAATCCTAGTGTTAGAATCCATTTCCATATCATTTAAGCCATTGGAAGCACTCCAAAGCGAAGATCTTCCACGGTGCAGCAAGGGCCCGTGAGCTTCGGCTCACCCCTCTCTTCCTCTACCTTCTTGGTGTCTCCTCCGTCCAAGGATTCAAGCCGTTACGCCGCCGAAATTTCGGTTTGGCTCAAAGTTTGATAGGATCGTATTGCCTTCGGGCAAGGGGAAACTCCGCCCTTTTTATTTTCATTTTGGCCATAGATAGAGACCGCTACATGCGGTTTGATCCAGTGCCTAAACCCTTCTCGATTGATAACCGAAGCCCCTACCCTAGAGCCTTTGGCAAAGACCGGTAAATCAGAGTCATATTTAGCACTTCGGTGCTCAAAATATCGATTTGAAGGTTTCCCGGGTCACCAAACACTCTGGGTGGCGACTCTACATTTTCATTAAAAGTGAGCGCATCGCCGTGATGGGTTCGAGAGGATCCACGGTCGCACAACTGCGTATCGGTGCACGCCTTAGCCGCTATAGGCCCAAACAAACCTTTAAACCCTAATCCGTCCGTACAAAGTTATCCTAATATTATTTAATGACTTATTATTAAATAAAATCATGGCGACATTGGTCATCGTACCAGACTCGTGCACAAAATCAGTGAAACTCGGATTCGAAAATATCGGGATATTACAGTGGTATTTCAAGGTATCATCAAGGCACATGAAAAGATGGGTAAAATGGTGAAGGCTCCAGCCAAAGGCATTCCCTACGCCCGGTCGATATTGTTGATGCATGAGGACTATCGTGCGGGACGGGCCTATGAAATTTCTAATGATGAACCTAAGTCCACTACCAGTTTAAAGACCTACAAATTGGTTGATTGGGGTCAAAGCTATAGGAAGTTGTTGAAGGCTCCCAAAGACACTGTGGTTCCGGACGATGATGAGGAAGCCGACGATCAAGCAACTACTGCACATATTACTCCCCAGATAGACTAGCCCCCACACACTGACATGCTCACATTGTCGGCATTCACTCGACAGATGATGGCTATGAGTCAGCAAATCCAGGCACTGACTCACCACAAAAGCTCCATGTGCAGGGAGTTAGAGATTCATGGGGGGCTTTGACCTATCTGATGCAGCACGCCTATCCTGCCGATTATGCCACCTACCTAGCTGATATCCGCGCATATGTGCATCGCGCTTCTACTTCTGGAGCTGGTGATGAGGTGCCTATGGATGCGGGAGATGACGGCGGGGATAATGATCAGGCTCCAGCTGATTAGGCAGCTAGATTCGATTCGGATAGGGAGGATTAGCGCAGCTATGGTGACATTATGGTTTCACTTTTTGCAATCTATTTTGGGATTGTAATTCTTAATTGTTGATGGATTATTAGAACCTGGTGGTTCTACTTTTTTCTTCTTTTTATAAATTCTAGTTTGCTTTATGTTATGGTTAGCTTTGTTTTGATTTGCCTTGCCAATTTGATATACACATAGTTGTTTTACCTAAGGATGATTTGTCTATGGATTATGGGATTATGAGTTGCATGCTCATGTTGATTACTTTTGGTTTTCCTTGCTTCCTCTTTCAGTATTTATTTTTAGTTTAGTTATGTGCTTCGATCCATTTGACCATACCGGACTACTTACTTTAGTTTGACAATGTTGGTATCTGTATTTTGATCACATGCTTTGATTTCATTCTTGTTCGATTGCCTTGAGTCACAGTGGGGTCTGTTTCCCGGCACATGACACTTGGGGTATAGGCATCCATGTATGGATGCAATCCATTATGGCACCATGGCGTGCCACACGCAGTTCATCCAGGTTACTATGAATCCCGTCCCATGACTTGCGTGCCTTGCAAAGCCGTCGCATTATGACCCATTTTGTTTCTCTTTCGACCTGTTTGTGTTTTCTCTGATTCTAGACTTTTTCTTAGGGAGGGGGTTCCTTATAGCCCTGTTTGTGTGTGTTACATTTTCGAGGACTGTAGACACCCAAATTCAGCCCAAGGCCCGATCGGAACACATTTTCGAGAGAAGCGCATCTTTGAGCCATTGATGGCATACATGAGACCCTTAGGAACCTTACCAAAACCTTAGGAGCCATCCCTAACTCTTAGGAATCATCCTAGATCCCTTTGGAACCTTCCCGAACCCTTAGAAACCAATCCCCATCCTCAAAAGCCATTCCGAACCAAACCCTAGCTTTTCGGGGCAGTGGATGAAGAGTGGTACACCAGAGCTAGTTGAGAGCTTCTACTATGATCAAGTCTTATACCATTCGAAAGTAGAGGTCTCCAACTTTCCAACAAACTAAGAATCACCCCAATCAGAGCTGTGTACGCAAAGTTACGGCGGTCCAAACCCAGAGGGCAAGAAGGTAATTTCAAGTGGCCCCCTTAGAGATTTGGCGCAACTAATAGTTGCGCCAATTATATTTGAAGCTTGGCACAACAATTAGTTATGCCAAGCCATCTCTCCTCAGATTAGGCCTAGCGCAACTAATAGTTGCGTCAGCATTAAGGTGGACCCCACCTCAGGAAGCCAACTTCCAGGCTACTGTGCTACACTATCTTACTATGTATATGCCTGACAAAATTAATAGTTGCACCAGGCATATGAATAGTAACTATTGATTCTTGCCCCAAAAATCATGATTAGGGTTTGACTTGTTGACCACCTTGACCTTTGGGGTGTGTTTTGCTAGTTCTATTGCACCTATTTACTATCTATGTGCAACCCCTTAAGAGCTTTAAAGCCTCATCCAATCATCCACCATTGGAGCACCTCTCCACATATTTAAGGCTCTAATAATCATAGGAAGCCTTAGATGCTAGCTTACCTAATTCTTAATCTTGCTTAGCATCTAAGTGGTCCCCTAACCCAACCATTTCCTATAAATAGAGCCCCTCTCCCCTTGGATTAAAGGTTGAAAATTTTTGCCTAAGAGAGAAAGAGCTTAAAGTGAGAAGATCTTTCTCCCTTTGGTAAATATTTCCCATACAAAAACTAGAATTCAAAACCTCTTTCCCACCCTTGCCTGTCATGAAAAGCCTCTAGGTTAGGTGTGTGTTCTACCCTAGTACCCTCACTCTACCTCTTAGCTATCTCCCTTAAGAGTTAGAACCAATTCTCAAGCTTTAGAAGCCATCAAGAGTTCATCAAAGCAAGCCACACAAGGCTCTCCTATGGTGCTATAAGGGGCCGAGTGCTACGGCTCTCCCCTTTCTTCTCCTATCTCTTTTTAGCTCTTCTCATCTTCCCATTTGTGTCGTTACGCCGCCGAATTTTCGATAGGAATGGAGGGGCACAAATAGGATTTAAGACCCATTTGGGCGAGAGGAAGCAATTTTCTTTTCTTTTACATTATTTTTGTTTTGTCCATTAGTAGAGACCGCGTTAAGCGGGTTGGTTGGATGCCTAACACCTTCCAAATTGATAACCGAAGCCCCTATCCAAGAGCCTTTGGTGTGGACCGGATTCAGAGTCATATTTTTAGCACTTCGGTGCTCATAAAATGAACTAGGTTTCCCGGGACACCAAAAGCTCCGGGTGGCGACTCTATTTTTGTTAGAGAGCGCATCGTCGCGACGGGATCATCAAGAATCCCACGGTTGCACAGATGGCGACTCTGCTGGGGATAGCTTGTAGAGCTTCTCCTTAAAATTTGGCCATTTATTTTTTATTTTTACAAACCTTTTTGCCATTTTTTTAAATTTAATTTTTATTATTTCACTCACCCCTACTTTTCCGTCATTTACGTGCCTTAGCCAATTGGCGGGCTTACATGCACATTGTCTTTTAATTTCTTTACTTTTCCTTCGTTTTAGTACCTTAGCCGATTGGCGGGCCTACTTTCACATTGTCTTTTAATTTCTTTTAAATTTCTATCATTTAAAGTGCCTTAGCCGATTGGTGGGTCTACTTGTGCAAGCATATTCCAACAGTGGATGCCGGCCCGTGGTGGTGGCACGGGGTCATCACCCCCGATCTTTGAACTAAAGAAAATTTCCGTAAAAAAAAAATAGAAGCTTTAAAAAATTAAAATTGAATCAAGAATAGGGAGCTTAATTAACTTGTTTTTACGGGGTAGATTTTAAAAGGGTTGGGTTTAGGCACACATACAATCACCCGGGTCTTAGTATGGCGGTAGCCCCTAGTGGTGATGATTCAGAAAAGTCCCAGCCCACTTAGTATCTGAGAAGGTGCTCACACCGGAGGTATATCGGGTGGGTTCCCATTCCTTCAAATTAAAACCCATTGGGGAGCACGCCAGCGAGTTATACAGGACTCAAACCTTGAGGATTCGGTGAGGAGAGAATCGATCACATAATCAGTCAGTTCCCGGAAGCCTAGCTTCCACAAAAACCAAAAAATAGACCCATTTCAAGCTGCTATTCCCTGCTGTCAAAAGTTTTGGAGCCTCATTTTTGCCTGGCGCAAGTATTAGTTGGGCCAGTGCAAAAATCCCAGATTTATAACTGGCGCAACTAATACTTGCGCCAGCTTTAAATCTGCCAACTTTTACCTTGGCGCAACTAATAGTTGCGCCAGTATAAAAAGGAGGCCCTGCAGACATGGTGCATGTATTAGTTGCGCTAAGCCTACCTGGACATCAGCAGCCTGAAATTTTGAGGCTTTCTCACCTCCTGAGTACCCTTATTAGTGTGCTTAGTGTGTTTGTTTGGGCCCCACCATCTCGACACCCAATACGCCCTTGCCGATCAAAGGTTTTCCTTTGATTCTTCCGAAGTGCTTCAGAATCGTCGTTGCAGGTCTTAAATTAGGGTATGAAGGCCACCCGAGAAGGGAATTCTAAGGCCTCGGAACCTTTGTTTTCAAAAAAACGTTTTCTTTAAAAAAAACTTAATTAAAAAGCAAAAAACCTAAAAAGGTAGAATCTTTGTAGTGCCGGCACAACAGCATCATCTTCCCCTCCATCCTCCGGTAGGGGAAGAAGGAGAAAAATTTGTGGGCCTTATCCATGGCACCCATACCCAACCCGTTCCCGAAGGATGTCGTGTGTAGTGAACCCGGCTTACGCCGATCTCGACTCATCCCCGCCACATTCTCCAACCGACTCCCATTCGGGAGAAACCTTCACATCCATCCCAATCACCCTATCCCCTTTTACCATTACCAACTCGTTTGGTGCCCCCATCTTCCCAACCACCACTTCCCAGAATATCCAAAATCAGCCCCCCCATTCCCCATCTTTTTCCCAAGCCACTTTTCCCTCCATATCCATACCAAACCAACCACCCATTCCATCCACATCTCCTCAAAACCTAACACACTTCCCACCCCCATCCATGATAAACCCAACCCAAATGTCCACATCCACATCCATGCCCCATTTTCCATCTTCCCCATATAGACCCAATCCACCATCCTTTACCTATGTCACCTCCACCCAATTTGACCCCCCACAAGTCCCCCCATCTACCCGGGTCACGCACATTTTTACTGGGGCCATGCCCGGTTTTTCCCAAACACCCACACTTTACCCTTCATCATCCTTAAACATCCCCAACCCATCCCCCTTTGCCAATGCCCTACCCCATTCCTTCAATCCATCCCATATCCCATCACTTACCATGGCCATGCCTAATTTTCCCTCCACATCCACCCCTTCTATACCCAATCATCCCTTAAATCCCCCATCCACATTCGATCCTCCTTCCATGACCATGATGGAGGAGATGTTCCAAGCCTACTCCTTCCCCAAACACCTCCCATCATCCACACCCCACTTCCATGAACCCATCCCATACCTTAGCCAACATCCATGGTTCACTCCCCCATGACCCCCATCAACCCCCCATAATTCACACCATTCAAACCCCCATCTCCTACAATGCCCCAAGGCCCATTGGCCTAATATCCCACCATTCACCAAGGACCATTGGCCCAAAACCCTACCACCCATGATCTCCAAGGCCCAATGGCCCAACACCCCATCCCCCATACCCAAGGTCCCATGGCTCAAACCCATCAAGGGCCCATGGCCCAGACCCACCAAGGTCCCATGGCCCAAACCCATCATGGTTCAATGGGCCAGACTCACCAAGGCCCAATGGGCCAGACCCATCAATGGCCCATGTCCCAAACCCACTAATGGCCCATGGCCCATCTCCCATACCCCTCAAAACCCAATGGGCCAAACCCCCATACATCAAGGGCGCATGGCCTAAACCCATCTGGCCCAAACCCTCCAAAGCCCAATGGGTCATACCCATCAAAGCCTGATGGGCCAAGACCCTCCAAATCCCTTGCCCTTTACCCAAACCCAACCTAATCAAGACCTTATGGCTCAAACCTACCTAGGGCCCATGGCTCAGACCCAAGCCTCATACCATCCACAATACCCCAAAAATTTCACCCACCCCCAACCTTCACATCCGGGTCAAACCCAATTTTCCCATGGCCCCACACCCCAAGGCCATCTCCAAACCTTCCCCCATGTCCAATGGCCCCATCAGGCCCCACCCCAAAGCCAAACTTCCACTCATCCCATCATCCAACAAACTTTCCATCATCCCCAATAGGCTCACCCAACCCGCACCCATGCCATTCCCACCAACCCATGCAACACTAACAAGATAATCCCGCCCTCGCTACACACTATGCCGACCAACAGTATGAGGAGGACGAGATTACGAATGGTGGAGCCTATGCTGGGGCATTGGCCAGCCTTAACCCTACTCCCATAACTGCCCACCCCTTGGTGGCTTAGAGTGAAGTCCAACCAACGGCCGAGAAAGCTGCCCCTGTATCGAAAGAGTCAGAGCAGTTAAAAGAATAGTTGGATAAAATACAAAAATAGTTGTTGAAGATGGGTGGTGCTGAAATCCATGCCACAGATTTCACGGATTTATGTCTGTTTGTCGAGGTCCCCTCGCCCCCCAAATTTAAAATTCCAATATTCGACAAGTACAATGGCACGGGCAACCCGATTGCACACCTCCAGTCCTATTGTGGGGATATGTGCCAGTACGGGGGGGACGAGAGACTGCTAATAAAAGTCTTTCATAAAAGTTTAATTGGCCCAGCTATGAGATGGTTTACATCTCTTGAACCATCCATGATGAAGACATGGAAGGACTTGACGCATTTGTTCCAAGAACAGTATGTCTACAATACTGATATTGAACCGTGCAAGTCTAATTTAGCCCGATTAAAACAGAATCCCAACGAGACCTTCAGTGACTATTTGGGCCATTGGACAAGACTGGTAGCTCAAGTCAGAAATAGAATACCAGATGATGAGCAGATAAAGATGATTTCAAAAAATACTCTGCCAGTGATCTCCGATTTTCTTGTCTACCAGCAGCAGTCTAGTTTTGCTGATTTGGTAAGGAACGCTAACCACTGTGAGGATGCCATCAGGGAAGGGCGGTTCAGCAAGAATGCTCCAGGGGGACCCAGCGGGGTTTGGAGGTTCTCTGAATAGAGAAACGATAGGAGGACAGGAGCAGAGGTGCAAAATGTAACAAATACCTGGCCCGATAACAATGTAGTCCCCTTTTAATTTAAAGCAGCACAACCAGCTCCCGTTAGGACTGGGCCGATACAAAGAGTAGGGAATGGGCAGGAGATGCAAATGACCCCGGAGAGGAGAGCCCGTTATGATCGAGTCTTTACGCCCTTAGGGCAATCTTTGAGTGTACTTTTACCTTTATTAATTGAAAAGGGATTAGTAACTGCGCTCCAACCACGACCTCCTCCCAATCCGATTCCATATAATTTTGACCCCAATACTCATTATAATTTCCATCAGGGTTCGGGTCACCCGACTGATCACTGCTTCCCATTAAAGCACGCGATCAAAGACTTAATCGATGCGGGAAAAATCATTCCACCTGCACCCACCCAAATGAACCAGCACACAAACATCCATCAGGTACCTTTGCCCCCACACCCTATCGGAATAGCAGGTCCCAGACCCACCATAGGGAAGGTAGAGGAATTGGATGAAGAATACGAGCTTAACCCCTCTGATTACATTAGTCACAGAGAAATTTTTGAGGTCTCAAGGTAGAGAGGCCAAGAAGAAAAAATGGTTGGGGTGATTGAACCCCTAAATCTAGCCGATTACTTTCCCACCCCAGCACTACAGACTGAACCCCTAGATCTTAGGGCCTATTTTCCATCACCCACACCCATTAACTACATGCAAATAAATAGGGCCTATTTTCCATCACCCACACCCATTAACTACATGCAAATAAATGTGTATCAACCATATTCCACCACCCCCTTGAATTACCCGATGAGCCATCAGGCCCCCAATCCTCCACCCGCACCCATCAGTTATCCGTGGCCTATGCCAACCCCGTTACCCTCGGTTCAACCACCCACAAATTCCACCACCCCCGTCAATTACCTAATGGCCCATCAAACCCCCAATCCACTGCCAATTAACTACCAATGGCCCACACCCACCCCATTACCCCCGGTGCAACCACCGGTAAGCTTCACCAGCCCTGCCTGACCCAATTTTACCACCCACCCATCCATCACTGAGGTAAACCAAATCTTACCTACCCTTCTAGAGCCATTAGTACATACACTTCAGGTGTCGGTAATCATGCCATTCCAGCTCTCAGGACCAACCTATGATCCTCATCAAGTCCCGCTGAGCTATGAGTAGACAAACGCCAACGCCGGCAGTAGCAGTAGGGAGGGGACCGCAGACTTTATTACCAGATCAAGAAAGATCTTGAAATAGCCCTAGGAAGTAGCAGCACCAGCACGACCAGAGATGAGCCGGGAGCACATTCTTGAGACCCAGTTGAGAAGGATGCCAACCTATATCACTGTCTAGGATCTATTGATGATGTCCCCACTCCATTTCTAAGCATTAATGGGGGCGTTGAAGAATGCCCACATGTCTCAGCAGGTGAGCCCAGATGAGGTTAGGTAAATAATTGGACAGGTGATGGCACCCAATGCCATTTCGTTTTCAGATGCGGATCTGCTAGTGGAGGGAAACAATCATGCTAAATCCCTCAATATTACTGTCAAATCCAGGAATATGATAATTCCCTTTGTTCTAACTGATAACAAGTTGGCTCTAAATGTGTGCCCATTGCAGACTGCCACCAAAATTGGTGTGGACCCCTGCATGCTGAGGCGGACAAAACCAAGTGCTCGAGGTTTTGATAACACAAGGAGAGAAATAATGGGAGAGGTCGATCATGAGTTAGTAATCGAGCCCATGACCTTTTCCATACCTTTTCAAGTGATGGATATCAAATCTTCTTTTAATCTGCTAATAGAGCGCCCATGGTTGCATGAGGTCGGTGCGATACCTTCTACCCTCCATCAAAAACTAAAATTCATATCTGGGCAGAAGGTAATCACCATCATTGGTGAAGGGAATGATGAAAAAAACAAGGACACACATAGCATTGAAAATCCCAAAGTAATGGATGTGCCACATACTGAGGAAGGCACCGACCTCCACAGTTTCAAATATGAGGTGTCAGTCGTAGGCCCATAACCCCCGAAAAGCATAGTCTCAAAAACTGGAGACGAAACAGAAGCAGCTATGGCCATGCTCCAGAAATTGGGCTATAAAAAAAGCAAAGGACTCGGGCCCAGACTGCAGGGCAGAAGAGAGCCGATAATAGCCCAGGGACAGAAGGTCAAGTTTGGGTTAGGTTACAAGCGCACAGAGGAAGAGTTGCGAGAGGCCAAGGAGAAGGCCTGTGAGACGGCGGCTGCAAGAGCCAGGGGGATACACTTGGAAGAGGAAAAGCCCCGTCCTAGGCTGCACATCAGGGAATCCTTTGTAAGCACTGGGATCATAAAGATTGATCAGAATGGGGAAACCAAATTAACCCCACACAAGCCAGCAGCACCAATCCATCACACCAATCCCCAAATCACCCTACCAAGCTTAGAAATGACGTGACTACTCTATCCCTATTTGAAGAGCGAGGTCTCCTACCGGCACAGTCTCCCCCTGTGGTAAATCACCATAAAACTGTGTTAACGTTTGAGGACATGATCTCAGATGAAATTGGGATCAACATGATGGAGGCTGACTCTAAAGAGCCATATCAGTCAGCACCCTCCATCCGAACAGGTAAAGAAGCGGCCTCTCAAGTATGCAACTGGGCATCTTTGCCAAAAAAATACAAAATCTCCCAACATTTGGCACCCGTTTTTCAAAAAAAAAAAAAACCTAGAAAAAGTGAGATAAGCCCTTGGTAGGTAATACCTTGTATATACACAGACTCGTACTGTCAAGAGTCCATCTCTGAAGAAAACAAAAATCTCAAAAACATTGAAAAAATACAAAATCTCAAAAACATTGAAAAAATACAAAATCCCAAAAACATTGAAAAAATACAAAGTTCAAAAACATTGTCATTTAAAATTTCAAATAAAATCCCACAAAAAGATGCCTTAATTGAAATACCCGTCCCACGTAAAATCGACTCCTTCCCTGTAGAAATACAAGAAGAGGTAGGTGTTATGAGTCTAGACGAGGATATCCCTTTGGAGGAGCTTCCCAATGAGCTCCTTGATCAGTTTACCGAATTTGAGCATGGCTCTACCCCCATTGTTGAAGAAACCGAGGACATCAATCTAGGCACTGAGGAGATTCCCCGAATTACCAACATTAGAATATCACTGTCTCCTGAGGAAAGAAAAAGCATGATCGACTTCCTTCAGTCATACCAAGACATTTTTGCCTAGTCGTACAAGGACATGCCTGATCTGGACACCGATTTGGTCGAGCATGAGTTGCCTCTCTACCCTGATATGAAATTGATTAAGCAGAAGCTGAGATGTCTCCTACCCGAGTGGATGTTAAAAGTTAAGGACGAGGTCATCAAGTAGTATGACGTAGGGTTTCTCATGGTATCCAAATACTCGCAGTGGCTAGCCAATATTGTGCCTGCACCGAAGAAAGATGGAAAGGTTCGAATGTGTATCAGTTTCTGAAATTTGAATAGGGCGAGCTCGAAGGACGATTTCCCATTGCCACACGTTGACATCTTGGTCGATAACACTGCTAAGCACGGGATGCTTTCTTTCATGGACGGATTCTCAGGATACAACCAGATAAAGATGGCAGAGGTAGATCGAGAGCAGACCACATTTATCACTCCGTGGGGAACCTTTTTACTACCGAGTCATGCCGTTTGGGCTAAAGAATGCCAGTGCAATATACCAGACAACCATGACCACGCTGTTTCATGACATGATGCACCGAGAAATCGAAGTATATGTCGATGATATGATAGCCAAGTCACCAGAGTAAGGCGATCACTTGGTATACCTCTAGAAACTGTTTGAGAGACTGAGAAAGTATCGGTTGCATCTGAATCCACAGAAGTGCGCATTCGGTGCTATGTCCAAAAAATTGTTAGGATTAATCGTCAGTAGGAGAGGGATTGAGGTCGACCCAGTCAAAGTTAAAGCTATCATAAAAATGCTGCCACCGTCTATTGAGAAAGAGGTTAGAGGGTTCTTGGGCAGAATACAATATATCAGTCGGTTCATTGCACAACTAACTCCAATCTGCACTCTGATCTTCAAGCTACTAAGGAAGAACTCGCCCGTTGAATGGAATGATGATTGTCAGACAGCATTCGATAAAATCAAAAGGTACTTCCTTAATCCACCTGTGTTGGTACCACCCGAGCCGAGGAGACCACTCTTGATGTATCCCTCCACGACAAAAGTTTAAATGGGATGTGTCTTAGGGCAGCATGATGAAATAGGAAGAAGAGAGCAGGCCATCTACTATATGAGTAAGAAATTTACTGATTATGAAATGCGCTATTCACATCTGGAGAAAGCATGCCTGGCTCTTGTTTGGGCTACTCAGAGGCTCCGCCATTACTTGCTATCTCAAGCCACTCTACTTTTTGCTCGAATGAACCCATTGAAATACTAATTCGAAAATTCGGCTCTTACTGGATGAACTACATTATGGCAACTTTTATTCTCTGAGTTCGACATCACATACGTCACTTAGAAGTCGATCAATGGGTAGGCCATCGCCAATCATCTTGTCGACAATCCTTTGCCAGATTATGAGCCTGTGAGAACTAAGTTCCCTGATGAGGACATCCTATTCACGAATGAAGATGATACAGAAGAAGTAGAGGAATCATGAGTAATGCACTTTGACGGGGAAGCCAATGCCGAGGGTCAGGGAGTTGGCGCCATTTTGATTTCGCTGAAGGGGTCCCATGTACTCGTCTCTATCAAACTCAACTTCCCTTGCACTAACAACATGGCCGAGTACGAAGCTTGTGTTGCTAGTTTACAGGTGGCTCTCGATCTGAATATAACTCACCTTCAAGTGTTTGGTGATTTGTAGCTGATCATATGCCAGACAAATGGATATTGGAAGACAAAAGATGAGAAACTGATCCCTTACCATGAGCACCTTGAGGATCAGATAGCTTGCTTCAAAGACGTGACATTCTCATATGTCCCCCGGATAAGGAATCACTTTGCAAATGCATTAGCCACGTTGGCATCAATGATAGAAATCTCGTATGGTGCTGAGATGAAGCCGATCATGATCGAGCAAAGGAATGAGCCGGCCTTTTGCCTCCAAATTGAGGAACCTACAAAGCCTAATGATGAGCCACCTTGATTCTCAGATATCAAGAATTTTCTCGAGACAATAACTTTCCTTGAGGGTACGTCGAAGACGAACCGACAAACCATTCAACGCCTAGCGGCAGGCTACGTCATTTGTGGGGAATGCCTTTACAAGTGATCCTATAATAACATCTTACTCAGGTGCCTTATAGAAAGAGAAGCGACCAACATCATGAAGGAGATTCACGAGGGAGTATACGGAGCCCACGTCAGCGGCCACATGCTCGCCAAGAAAATTCTGCGGCAGGGATACTTTTGGACCACTATGGAATAAGATTGCTGTAAACATATTCAGAATTGCTACAAGTGTCAAGAACACTCCAGTCTGATACATGCTCCTACCATCGATCTATACTGCATGACCACACCTTGGCCATTTGCTATCTGCGGCCTTGACGTCGTCGAAATTATTAATCCAAAAGCATCAAACGGACATTGATTCATCCTCGTCGCCATTGAATACTTCACCAAGTGGGTAGAAGCAACATCATATGCCAACATCACAACTGGTCACGCTGAGAAGTTCCTCAAGAACAATATTGTGTGCCGATTTGGAGTACCCAAGGATATCATCACGGACAACGACACAAAATTTGCGAATAAGCGCATCCGAATTTTCTGCGAGCAATACAAGATCAAGCACCATCGCTTATCACCTTATCAGCCTCAAACTAATGGAGCCGTAGAAGCTGCTAACAAGATGGTCATCTGCATCCTTGAGAAGATGGTCGTCACTTACTGAGATTGGAGCGAAATGCTACCATTTGCTTTGTGAGCCTACAAAACTTTGATCCGTACCGCTACAAGGGCAACACAATTCTCCCTTGTGTATGGAATCGAGGCTGTCCTGCCGCTAGAGGTTGAAGTACCGTCGCTCCTAATCCTCATGGGATCAGGCTTACCTGAAGCAAAAAGAGAGAGATCTCACTTTGAACAGTTGAATTTACTAGACAAGAAGAGACTCCGAGCCTTGTGTCATACTCAAGTTTACCCTGGGCGAATCGCACACGCTTACAATAAACATGTCTGCGATCGGGATCTGAAGTAGGAGACACTATACTGAAGAAGATCTTCCCATCCCTACACGCCGATCCGAGAGGGATGTTCAAGCCAAACTAGGGAGGACCTTACGTCATCCGAGAGGTGCTACCAGGATATGTCATCCGCATCACCACCATGGACAAAGATCATCTTTCTGAGCCCATCATTGCTGGATACGTCCGCCAGTTCTACTCTTAGTCTATTGTGATAAGGTAAGTATTAGTAAAATAGATGCATAATTGCTTAGGAACAACCTGAAAGAGGCCATCATTCTAAGCACAGTAGCCAAAAAGAATCCCTAGAAATAATGATATCTTTTGCTATCCCCATTTGAGCCTAGGCCTTTTCGTTCAATAAGCCCCTTTCCCCCCAAAAAAAAGTGTGTGTACATAAAAAAAAATGTGGAAGTAAACCATCAAAATCCAAAAAGAATTCAGAAAAGCAAAAAACCCAAAAAGAGATTGCCTGAAATGACAAAAAGAACAAAAAAATGTAGAAGAATTAGGGGGCATGCACAGTAAAACCCCCAAGGGAGAAAGTATGTTGAGAAAACTGAAGCCATGTCAAGAAAACCCTTTTAACCCAGCATACCTTCAAATCCCTTCCTAACCCATGGCCAAGCTACACCCTGAAGGAAGCCCTCTTTATAGGTTCACAAGCAGTCATAGTATCTGTTAAGTCAACATAAGTCAGGTCATGAGACGACATTAGAACCCCATCCAGCCGGCTATGACGGAATCAATGTCATGTCGTGGCTATTCAAAAAATAATGATGCAAGAAAAATAAAATAAAAAAATACAAGCTCAAAGCAAGATGGACATGGTGAAAAATTGAAAGGGCATTACGGGTAAAAACAGTGAGCTTGTGCGGACCAGGTGAAAACTCGAAAGGGTGCTTGGGGTAAGAGAGCTAAACCCATGGACGTGGTGAAAACCCGAAAGGGCGCCATGGATAAAAAAGAAGATAAATAAATAAAAAAAGAAAAAAAAGAAAAGAAGAAAGGTTTGAAATGAAGATTGATGCTTGAGGAACCCTCTTGGTTACTCTCTTTGATACCCTTTCTCGACTGGGCCGCTCATGTTAGCTCAAGACGGGTCCCGACCAGAATTGTCTTCTGGAAACTGCATTGTCAAATGTATGACTCAAGGTTTGGAGAAAGGTTTGACTCAATCCAAGGGATTAGCATTCCGACCTTGGTAAAACTGCTGACACTCACTCAGGCCTGACCATATGAAAAGGGTTCGGCTATGCTCAAAATGGGATCTGGGACTTCACCTCACTGATAAGGCATCATAAAAAAAAAAGCGAAAGAAAAGCCAAAAAATAAAAAAAGGGAATAGAACAAAAAAAATTATCAAGAAAAATCTAAATACAAAAAAATGTATGTATATATTTATGCTCTTTCTCATGTACATAGTTACAACATCTTACTTCCATCTCAAAAATGAAGAAAAATAATAAAAAATCTCTGAAAAATTCAAAAAATTCAACTCTTTCTCATGTACATAGTTACAGCATCGTACTACCATGTCAAAAATAAAGAAAAAGAACAAAAAAAAATCGTTGAAAATAAAATTCTAAAAAATATATATAAACCTTGAAAATAAAAAAATATAGGTAAAAGTTTGTTTCTCCTTCTGTTAATTAGGATGTATTTGGTACTTATATAAAAAAAATGGGACTGGCGTTTTCTCGAGAATATGCAGGAACATCACACGGTCCAAAGCCTCGAAGCGGGCAACTTCTCTGCGATGGACAAATCAGATGAAGTATCTCACCACCGGCGTTAGGTCTATTCAAAAAAGTTGGAAGAGAAAATCATTTTGAAAAAGAAAGAATAAATATGAGTTTTCATAGCACGCACAACTATGCACATGCGGATTTCAATACGGTAAAATGTCAATATTTTGTCAGCAACGTAGCTGTGCTATATCAATGTCCTAAGTCTAAGGTTCGCCTTGGATTTTTGGATCCTACTTCAAAGTAGGTGCAACGGTGTCAATCTCGGTCAAACAGTCAATGTTTCGATCGGATTGATTCCACATCTAAATCTTCGCACTAATCGCTCTATTTTTGGTTTTAGGTGAACTTGAGTGCTTTGAACTTCAAGTTCATCATGTGATATTTTCGGAGGTGTAGACTCTTGGTCTACACTGTCCGGGCGAGCGCCCTTCGGGGTTTGAGGTCCGGATAACTCCGTCTTCGAAAAGATCCACTATTGAATTGATTCCAACCTGTCAAATACGAAACTACGTCAGACATCTATGTGCAAATATGCATGCAGAAGGGCCCATTTTAGGGCACAAACTTAAAACCTGCACGGTATCTCTGTAAAATATACGCCATGCATCTGGGTATCCGTTGGATGGTCGTTTGTTCCCATAAATTGTACCCGGATGGGATCTAGGTCGGGACTTCCATCGCCTTATTATTTATTGCCCCTATTAGGTGCATGTTTATGCATAGTTATTCGTTTGCAACTTCATAAATGGTGGAGGCCAAGATTGAGTGGCTCCTTCTGTGGACACCTGATTCTGACTCGATCCTTTCGATATCACATGGGACTTGAGTACGTTGCTTTGATTTCATCGCAAACTATTTTGGGGGCACAGGCACTTAGTATGCTCTGTTTGGGCGTGCGCCTCCTGGGGTTCGAGGTTCGGATAGTTCTTGTTTTGAAAATAATAGAAAAAGCAATCATTGGAAAAAGAAAAAAAAAAAGAAGAAACCTGTGTTTTCATGCCATGCACGGCTACACACTTGCGTTTTTTTTCGATGCGGTAAAATATCAATATCTTATCAGCAATGCAGTTGTCCCATATTAAAGTTTAGAGTCTAAGGTTCACCTCGAATCTTTTGGATCCTACTTCAAAGTAGGAGCAATGGTGTCAATCTCGGTCAAACAGTCAATGTTTCGATCAGATTGATTCCACTGCTAAATCTTCGAGCTAAGCGCTCTATTTTGGATTCATATGAATTTAAGTGTCTTAAGCTTTAGATTCTTCATTGGAAAAGGTCAATCATTGGTTGAGACCAACCTGTTGAGAATGAGATTGCGTATTAATCAAACTATGTGCAACCATGAATCCAGAAGGGTTCATTTCCCCTTTATTTTCTACAAGCTTAAAACCTGTATTAGCAGCGATATCCCAGTAAACTATACACTATGCGTCTAGGTATCTGTATGATGGTCATTTGTTCCCGTAAATTGTACCCGGGAAGGTTCGGGTCAGGGCTTCCATAGCCTTTGTTGCTTACCGCCCCTGATGGTGCATGATTATGTATAGTTAAATGATGTTTATGATCATTGTTGGCAGAGACCAGGATTGGTTGTCCCTTGTTTGAGATACCCAATGTTTGGTTGGATTTGGTCATGGTAGTTGAGGCTGGGTGCTCTAGGTCATGTTGATCGAGGGCACGTTTTCAAAAATGGCATGTACTCCCCAAAAAGTGTTGCGACCACTATTTGCTTTGCTCGGGAAGTCATGCTAAATAAATTTAAGGATCGATGGGTTTGCCTAAAGGCCTCAAACCCTGCTTCCGATAGAGGCACCCGTGAACAGTCAGATGGGGCAATCAAACGCCTTGTAGGATTGGATGCAAACTGTGGAGCCTTGCATAGTTTTGCTTAGCGCCTATCTTAAAGTGTGGGTCGATCACCCCTCTTACTTGCGAAGCTGTTGTATTCAGAATGAATCTTAAATATCAAGTACCTTTAAAATCATTTCGAGAAGCAAATGTTTGGGCTATCATATAGGACTTTCTCAACTCATTCCACCTCAGTTATGCTCAGTAATGTTGCTAAGTGCTTGGAGACCGATTACCTTGATAAATGAATGTTTGGCCTGACATACAGGGCTTTCATTTTCTCACCATGTTACTCATCTGATATTTGAAGTTCGTTTTGAATGTAGCAGACCTGTCAGTAATGCCTTGGGCCTCTTCAGATGTCTCTTTTCTTTGGCATTCAATCATTAGTGATCGGATACCAAAGAGAGGTAGACACCCAAATTCGGCCCAAGGCTCGATCAGAACATATTTTTGAGAGAAGCACATCTCTGAGCTATTGATGGCATGAATGAGACACTTGGGAACCTTTCTAAAACCTTAGTAGCCATCCCTAACCCTTAGGAATCACCCTAGATCCCTTAGAAACCTTCTCTGACCCTTAGAAACCAATCCCCATCCTTAGAAGTCATTCCGAAACTAACCCTAGCTTTCCTTGGCAGTGGATGAAGAGTAGTACACCAGAGCTAGTTGGGAGCTTCTACTATGATCAAGTCTTATACCATTGGAAAGTAGAGGTCTCCAGCTTTCTAATAAACTAAGAATCACCCCAATTGGAGCTGTGTACGCAAAGTTACGGCGGTCCAAACCCGGAGAGCAAGAAGGTAATTTCAAGTGACCCCACTTAGGGATTTGATGCAACTAATAGTTGTGCCAGTTATATTTGAAGCTTGGCTCAACTATTAGTTGCGCCAAGCCATCTCTCCCCAGATTAAGCCTGGCACAACTAATAGTTGCACCAGCATTAAGGTGGACCCCACCTCGAGAAGCCAACTTCCAGGCTACTGTGCTGCACTTTTTTATTGTGCATATGCCTGGTGCAACTAATAGTTGCGCCAAGCATATGAATAGTAACTATTGATTTTTGCCTTAAAAATTGTGATTGGGGTTTGACTTGTTGACCACCGTGACCTTTGGGGTGTGTTTTGCTAGTTCTGTTGCACCCATTTACTATCTATGTGCAACCTCTTAAGTGGTTTAAGCCTCATCGAATCATCCACCATTGGAGCACCTCTCTACATATTTTAAGGCTCTAAAAACCCTAGGAAACCTTAGATGTTAGCTTACCTAATTTCTAATCTTGCTTAACCTCTAAGTGGTCCCCTAACCCACCCATTTCCTATAAATAGAGCCCCCTCCCCTTGGATTAAAGGTTGAGAATTTTTGCCTAAGAGAGAAAGAGCTTAAAGTGAGAAGATCTTTCTCCCTTTGGTGCACATTTCCCATACAAAAACCATAATTCAAAATTTCTTTCCCACCCTTGCCTCTCATGAAAAGCCTCTAGGTTAGGTGTGTGTTCTACCCTAGCACCCTCCCTCTACCTCTTAGCTATCTCCCTTAAGAGTTAGAACCCATTCTCAAGCTTTACAAACCATCAAGAGTTTATCAAAGCAAGTCACGCAAGGCTCTCCTACGGTGCTATAAGGTCCCGAGGGCTACGACTCTCCCCTTTCTTCTCCTATCTCTTTTTATCTCTTCTCATCTTCCCATTTGTGTCGTTACGCCATCGAATTTTTGATAGGAACGGAGGGGAAAAAATAGGATTTAAGACCCATTTGGGCAAGAGGAAGTCACTTTCTTTTGTTTTACATTATTTTTGTTTTGGCCATTAGTAGAGACCGCATTAAGCGAGTTGATTGGGTGCCTAACACCTTCCCAATCGATAACCGAAGCCCCTACCCAAGAACTTTTGGTGTGGACCGGATTCAGAGTCATATTTTTAGCACTTCGGTGCTCATAAAATAAACTAGGTTTCCCGAGAAACCAAAAGCTCCGGGTGGCAACTCTATGTTTTTGTTAGAGAGTGCATCGTCGCAACGGGATCGTCAAGAATCTCACGGTTGCATAAGGACGAAAATTCCTAAGGAGGGGAGAATGTAATATCCCAGATATTTTAGACCCAAATTCGATTACCTCGGTAAGCGAGTCCAGAAAAGTTACGTAATGGATTATGGGTAATCAAGTAAGTTAACATAAAAGAAGAAACTTGGTCAAAACAGTTTCTGGTTTTGACTTATGGAGGACCTATAATTAGAAACTTGTACACCAATGTGTGTGTTTGTGCTCAACACTAGATTTAATTTCAATTCAAGTAGATAGAATTTGTAAATAAAAGATCATGATATTTTAAGATAATATCATGATATTTTGATATGCTATTTTGGTTATAAAGAGAGAAGAGTGAAGGAGAAGTTTCATTCTTCCTTCCTCTCGAGAGAAACAAAGCTTGAAGCTCTTGCAACTTCCATGTCTCCTTTGCTAGATCCCTTAGTGCTTACACTCACTCTCCTCATCTTAATTGTAGATATGCCTTCAGTTCAGCCTCATATTTGATTAGATATATTGAGAAAGAGGGGTAGGAGAGAGTGGTACTTATGTAAATCTGGGCTGACTGTTGCTCTAGCAGCAATGATTGAGATGGACTGTTTCTGGAGTCCGATTGATTGAAGCTTTGTGGATTTGATACGGTGCTTGGAAATTGGATCACCGAAAGCTGAGAGAATTAACCTTAAGAGGTAGGCTTTTAAATTCTTTTGGTTGAGTTAATTATTATCTAGATTAGATTAGATAAATTGTGCATATAAAACTGATGTTAGTTTGGTTTTTGGAAGAAAATCAAGTTAAGAAGAGCAAATAAAGAATAGCAGAGACCTGGAGAAATTCGAAGTTCGAATTCAAATTCAAACTTCGAATTCAAAATTTGAACATCGAAAAGGAAATCGAGGTTTGAATTTTGGATTTCTTGTCTGATGCACTTCTGAAGGAATTCGGTGTTCGAATTCAAATTTGAACATTGAATTCAAATTCGAACATCGAATATGGAATTAGATTATCAAATTTTGTCCTATTTTTGGCTTTCTAAATTTTCTTTGAAAATTTATGGGGAGCTTTTATCTGGGCTTGTAGACCCCATTAACACTCTTGTGGTATTAATCTTTGTAGGTTCTAAATAGAATGAGTCCACTGTGAGGACTTTTGATGTGAATTTAAAGCAAATCAAAGTCAAGGTTGGGGAACCTTAAACTCTATTGCATTTTTATCTAAGTAAATGGTAATCTGTTTTCAAGCACAAATTCTGAAATTTATTGAATATAGCATGATTTTGTATAACATTACTATGATTTGAGGAAACTCTGAATAAACCTTGAAATGACACATGTGAATTCTGAAAACTTAGAAATTTCAAGTTTAACCTTTGAATCAGATTATGAAATAGAACTCAGAAATCTGGAAATGTATTAAGTACATAAAACCTTGTAAGATTAGCATCCGCATTTAATTTGAGGTTAATCAGAATGAAACACTAAATTCTATGAACCGTGATGACGGTAAATCAGCCTAGCACAAGTTTCTCTCATGACGTAAGGGCTTGTAGCAATTTTAGAAAAAGGGGTCATTGAACGACTATGGTTAGTAGGGTTTCCCATCGGTAATACTTTCGTTCTCATGATATATTAATTTGAGAGATAATCTTAAGTTATAAATTTAAGACATTTAACTACAGAAGCATCCATGAAATTTGAATCTGAAACCATAAGAACTTTGGATCTGTTTGATTTCTCTTCCGTAATACTGTTTAAGAATTGGAAGTTAGTAAATCTAGACATGTTTTGAAAACCATATTTGATCCGGTTTTAGTCTTTGAAAACCATTGCTTATGGAGAAATGTGAATATATATGAGTTTCCTCTACTAAGCTTCGATGTTAGCCCACCCCGACTATACGTCATAGGTGCTGAGACTGACTTAGGCTCCGACGACCTTGATCTAGAGGACTCTGACTACATCTCTGAGGAGGAGCCAAAGATCCCAGCAGAGTTCTTTCCTTGATCTAGGTTGACCAGTTTGGTATACTTTTGTTTAGAATCATTTTGAATTATGGGCCCAAGGCCTTGTTTGGATATTTTTGATATCATTTTGAGGAACCATCATTAGGAACCATTGTTTAGGTGATTGGATTCGCCATCACCGGTGGTTCTTCCTGGTTCCTTTTTGAGATATATTGATGGTATGAGATATTGTTCATGTGTTATTAGTTTTGTTTCTATTTAGAATTATGCTTATGTTGCCGGCTTTGGTTTGACAATTAACTTATGTTCGGCTTATTGAGAAATTAATAAGTTGGCGAACCGACCTTTCCTATACCATAAGGATTGGAAAAGTTGGGTCCTCGCACATGTGTTCCCAATACTAATGTAGCATTGAAACAAGTACTTAATATATAAAATTTCACAAAGTAATTCACGAATAAACCATTCAATAGTTGAATTTGTACGACATTAATATAAATGTCCCCTACAAATCAACTAATATCTAAACCACTTGATCAAAACCCTAATATTTGACATGTTCATGACTAAAATTTCTCAACGCTGGAGTGCGTTGTTTGCATATTTTCTTTCTCATTCTCTCTCTCAATGTCACTCTTTCTCTTTCATTTTCTCTTATATTCATGATGTAAAAAATAGTTAAAATGATTTGAAAAATAGTACTCTACAATTGGTTAGGACCCGACATTACAAAAAATAAGATTAGTAGCGATAACAAAACATTGCCGCTATTAACAAAAGGCTGCTGCTATTAGTCTTGTCACTGCAAAAAACTGCAACTGTTAGTCCTGTCGCTACCAAAAAATGCCTTAATGGCAAGTGCCGCTAAAACACCTTATTTTTGTAGTGAAGCCTAACTCTGCCTACAGTTCGGCTAAGTACATTTAGGTTTAGATAAGGGTCGGGCGGAGAGTTCTAAGCACATCTAGAGCCTGCTAATTGGGACGACCCGGGTTCGTGTGCATCGAAACCCTAGGACTTTAAGAGTCTCGTGGTTCGTGTGCATCAAAACTCCCATGTTGTTCACTACGGACGTGCCATTCACCATAGTTAAATTTTGTCCCTTACACTTGTTGGGATTCGTTATTCAGCTAGCTTCATTATTATATTGAGCTGTGATCTGATCATAGATTTGTATCATATTATGACGTGCTTATAATAAATTTTTTTAACTTTATTTATTTATCTAGCTGCTATAATGACTCATGTTTGCAAATGATCAAGTTGTGGATGAGCAATTCAAAAATCATTCTCACATCACTACCAAATATAAGATTATTAGGGGTGCCAAAAGTTGCCGCTTTTAACAAAAAAACTTATTGTTTTAGTAGCAATAGTTTTTTTGTTAATAGCGTGAGCTGATTTTTAGCGCCGCTATAAATTGAATCTTGAGTGAATGAATTATATGGGTAGCGTTATTTGCACCACTTTTTTCCTGTGAAGAACACATGCATTTCCACCATGAAAAATTGTTGACTGCCTTGAATTAGACGATGGACATCCTTTTTCATTCCAATCTTCCACATAATAGATCTTGAGATCATGGCGCACCCATAGATTGTCACATGTTGATTCCATGTGCCACACATCCCCTAAAGTGACTATGATCATGGGCATACGATGAGAAAGGGTTCTGATCAACTATAACTTTTGGGTATGTGTGCCACGCTGAATCAAGATCTGACCGTTTGATAGGTTGTTGGTGCGTGCTTTTTCTGGGTTCCTCTCGGTTCCCGTTGAATCAGTGGCCCAATTCTATCCAGGTGGACTCTAGCGATGTGGTGTTTGAAATGTTAAAAATAAATAATAAAGGGGGGGGGGGAGGGGTTTCTAGGAAGGTTCCTAGTTTGATTGCCATAGCTGGCTGCAGATATTTAACGATGCTGCAACACGTCAGTGATCACACTGTGAAGCGGGTGTGGGTTACTCCTATACTGAATCGTTTGCCTGCAAACATCAGCAGCAATGTTTCTCTTTGTGGTCTAGCTAGTTTAATTTTCCTTTTCTTCCTCTGTTATGGTTGTAGCTTTAGTCGATTCAGATTTCCCAATTCTGTTATTATTATTCTTTGGTTATATGGGTTTATTAAGGTGGGTTATTTTATTATCCTGATGCTGTCAAGAGTCTAATTGTCCTTAATGTCTTTGTATTATGAGGAGTCCAATTGATTTCGGTCTCCCACTTGTACTAGGAGTGCACATGTATCAGTTCCAATAATATTCTTATCAAATCAAGTATGCTAATTATATTGGGATTCTGATTGAAGCAAGTATGCAAATTATACTATAATTCTAATCAAAGCAATTGTAATAATTTTACTATAATTCTAATAAAGGACTGATTTTTTTTATTAGAACTCTAAATAAAGCAATAAATTTGATTTTCTACTAAAATATCAATGGAAATAAAAAGGACTGATTTTCTACGAGCCTAACAATCGATGAATTGATTATGGCAAAATATGACTAATCATGAATAAACTGAATTTCCTAAAATTCTGATTTGAAACAATTAATTAACTAAACTAAAGAAAAAAAGAATTTTGATCTATAACATTATAATAATTATATAAAATCCTAATTAATGCAATTACTCAATTATATCTGGACAAGAATTAATCAAAGCAATTAATTATTCCTAAGAATTCTAAAAATGGGGGTTTGGGCTCACAATGCTAAGGAGGATTGGCCTCGTTACCGAGTACCCACCATAAGCTCCCTTGGGTAAATCGGGTGACTAAGATTAAAGAGAATAATTAATTTTTGATTATAAAGTGATATTTTTGGAGTTTTGGCATTGATTTTGGGACTATAATGATGGTTTAAATTAAGAAAATAGAATTAAACAGACTAAACTAATGATTGGAGATTTTAAAAATATTAAACTAAGAAATTAAAATTAAGATCTAAAATTTCAGGACTGAATTCGGGTCCGAAATCAAAAAAATCAGGTCGTATGATTAAGGACTGATTCTGAACTCTAAGGGTAAAAACCAGAGATTAATGATAGGACTGTAAATTGTGATTTTGGAATAGAATTTAGTCTTAAAAGTTGGTGAATTGGACCATTAGATTAAGGACAGGTTTCGGGCTCTGAAGACCGGAACCAGATATAGAGATTTTCGGTCCGAAAGGGGTGCTACGGTTTAAGACTGAAAAAAAAATTAACGATTATTCTAAGGTGAAATCCTAAGTCTAAAATAAAACTAAATTCTTATCAAAGGTTGGGGTTGTGGAGAAGAATCATCGAAAGTTCGGGAGTTTGAATCTTGAAATCATGGTTTGGTTCTCTTCTCCGTTCATCTTATTCTCGAAACTCTCAATTGCTCGAATTCCAAAAAAAGTCCAAATAAAATCCAGCCTCCCATTGTCGAATTTAAAAAAACATTTATAGGTATTTCTCCAATTACGTGCCTGTTTTTGGGCATTTAATTGAATTGTGCACCTAGTTTTCAGCGCTTAATCGCTTTGAGTCGATCACTAACTCAGTGAACGATCGGCTGACTTGCTTAGCGAGTTTCCTTGTCCTAACAAAATTAGGGCTAATTACGTGCACGTTGTCGTGCGCTCAATCTGATTAAGTGTTTAATCAAGGAAACTTAGGGGTCAAGGGTAGTAAGACTAGGTCAGGCATAGGCCAATTGCGCGTTGGTGGTGGGGCACTCAATCCGATCGCGCGCTTGGAGTCAGGCATGCAATCGAGTCTCAAAAAGGTCTGAGAAAGGAAGTTGGGTTTGAAAGGGGGACTGATCACGCGCTTGTGGTTTTGCGCGCGATCGAATTACGCGCGGGGTTTCAGGCACATAATTTGGGGTTGTCCGGGTCTGGTTTCTAGATTGAAATGCAAAACTATTATTTCAGTCTGCATTCCAGCTATATACTATTATTTCAGTATATAGTCTCCCTACACTGGGATCTGAGCCAAAGAGCTATTGTTTCAGCCTGTGTTCAACCATGTACCATTGCATGGTCCCACATCGCGGGTTAAAAGGGGTCAAAGGTTGATCAAACAAGTTTTTATATTTTGAGAAGGCAAAATGGGGGTGTCTAAAGATGTCCCTCTTTGGCGCGCTCTTGCGAAGTATGATCGCGTCGAAGAAGTAGACACCCCTCATTCGAGGTGCTTTCTCGTTTCTCTTGGGAAATTGCAAATGTGAATTGGGGATGCTGGCATGATATATTTGGCTTTCTTATTTATCAGTGCAAGCTTAAATGGAGCATTTGGGGGCTCAGTGGTAACTGTCGAAAGACACTTTTTAGATCTGTGGGTGCATGGCGCATCCCGCCGCATGGCGCAGGCTAACAGAGGGATATGGCACGATCGTGGTACCAAGGGGCATCATACAAATGTCCATAAGGTCCAGGGACCGGTAATACAAAAAAAGAGAGTAATATAATGTCGAAGGCTTTAACAAGTCATGTCAGACCAGGCGCATCATTGCTCACACCAATGCTCGTCAGGCGTTCCTTTTCCAATAGGCATTTGTAAGTTCTTCGATTAAATATATTTGTTGTTCTGTTTCCCATGGGATGGGGCCGGTTTGGGCCGGTAATTAAGGTGAATTTTGTGAGGTGTGCTCAGTTGAATTCTACGCAGTGGCGTGTATGCTTGATTCATCTGGAGTCGGCCTTTAAGTTGGGAATTCTGGTCCTAAGGTATCTGAACAAGTGATTCTGCACGATAGCGTATACGCTTGATCCAATTCTGTGCAGTGGGATATGCGCTTGATTGTGAGTTCAAGGGTCTTTAAGTTGGGAATTCTGGTCCTAAGGTATCTGAACAAGTGATTCTGCGCAGTGGCGTATGCGCTCGATCCAATTATGTGCAGTGGGATATGCGCTTCATTGTGAGTTCAGGCGGTCTTAGGAGTTAAGGGTCAGATTTATTGCATGTGGGTCATGAGGCACTTAATTGATTTTTTCTGTATTTAGTGAAGGGTGAATTGGGTCTATCATCTTTGTTGCTTTTTTTTTCTCTATTTTTTTTCTTTTGTCTTTTTTTTTTTCAGGTAGTATTGTTTTTTTTTTTGTAGTAAAAGATTTTTGGAAGCAAGTAAGGGGGTTTTAAAAATTTGAAATTTTAGGAATTTTAACTTAAGATCAATTCGGTGGTAAAATGGCAGAAAAAGTGGCTAGCGAGTCGTCGCTGAGCAGGTCCATCGGTACGAGATTTGTGGACTCGATTGTTTATGTGGTTGGCAAGATGACACTTGGCATGCCAGATACCCTGTCTAACCTTCTCGACGAATACTGATGATTGTCTCTTATGGGACGACTACAGTAATTCGCGAGTCGAGAGAGATAGGTTTTTGAAAACATTTTGACTTAATCATAGATAAATAAATTTATAAGCAATATCGAGTAATAAAAAAATGAGTAGTACTTACCTGGGGTGATACTTACCTGAATTATGCGATGGGACTTGTGATATTGTAGCGGGGTGCTGTTGCGATGGGGCTTTCTATTTCTTATTTTTACGGTGGCAGTGGTTGGCGGCCACCGGTAATGTCTTGGGGGAAGGGGACGTCGCAATAGGACAAGTGGTGTTGTGGTGATACCGGGATGAGACTTGGATAATTTTTGACAGTATGTTCGTGTTGTAGCTTGGCATTAGTGGGATGCGATGGGACATGGGAGGAGTCTCGAGTCTTCCTGCATTCTTGCTGCAGTGGGGACTTGATCGAGCGTCCTCCCTTTTCTTCTTTTTAGCACGACCGGTGTTGTTTGAGCTTTTCGGGTAGTGGTGTCCACAATGGGAGGTGGGCATAGCGTAGTTAGCGATGGGACGCTGGTAGGATATTTGCACAATAAGTGTGCCTTGCTTCATTCTTTGGCAGATCTTGGGTTATGTGAGGTCACGTTGTGGCTGCGTTGCATTGGCTTTTTTTCTTTGGTGTATTTGTGTTTTTGGGAGATTTGTTTTTGGATTTTCGCGATGGGCCATGAGGGTGTGGCTAACTTTTTTTTTCAGGATTAGATATCGGGGTGGTATTATGGGTTTGTGTGTTATCGTGGCGGGACGTGCTTGAGTGGCTGCACGATGGGACAAAATTGTTTTGATTGAGATGGGATAAAAGATGTGGTATGGTTACGTGATGGGAGATCACCAGGCGGCTGCTGTCTCTTCTTCGATGAGGATAGCTCATGAGGCTATACGATGGGACAAAGGGAATTTTCCCCGAAGCAGGATAGAATTTTATGTAAGTTCGAGAATTGCACGCCTGTGTCCAGTGCGGGATTTGATTGTGTGCCTAATTTTAGGCATTCAATTCAGGGTCTAAAGGGGTTGTTTATGCGCGTGAATATTGGTATGCGATTGTATTATGTGATAGAGTATCTCCGCACGATCGAAGGGTCACCGGGTCACTGTGCAAGTGACCTTTCATATTATTCGCTCGGGGAGGTCGTTTGATCGGATTGGGCGACATATGTTGACCGCGGGATCGGAGAGTCACTAGGTCTGTGTACGGGTGACCTTTCATATTGCATGGTGTGAACGGATCATTTGATTGGATAGTGTGGCCTTTGATGAGCACAGGATCGGAAGGTCGTGCTGTCTGCACGGGTGACAGTCTCATTGCGTGCCTGGTTAGTGGCGCGGGTTTTGGATTGAGTGTGGTATGCATGGCGCGTGATCGAATTAAGCGCGTGATTGAGGCCGTACTCTATATAAGCGAGGGGGCTTCATTTGTTTCTTATTATCTGGTTTAGTCTCAAGTCTTGACCTTTATGAGTGTTCTGGTGTTCTGAGATTCGTGTATTAGCGATATTGAGCGATCTAACCGTCATATTGGGATGGGGTTTCTTCCTTTATTCGTAATTTAGCATGATCTTTGTCCTAAGGTGATGCGCGGGGTCGACATTCTCTTGGGAATGGGTGGTACTAGGAATGAGGGCGCTAGTCATCAAATCTTTTCCTTTTAGGGAGCAGTGAAGGCAGCATTGAGGAGGCAGCGGTAGAGGAGGTGAAGATGACGGATGAGAAGGTGCTGTAAATGGAGGGATGTACTCCCTAACCCAATTTCTGTCTCTTCTGTCGGTGGCTCGTTTGAGTTCTCCAAGTCTGGTGGCCATATTTCTGAAGCCTCCAATTGGACGTTCTGCTCCTCGCTTTGGCTCATTGTGGTTTTAGTTTTCATTTTGGGTTATATGTTAGGTTTTAGGTTTTCGTTTTGGGGTTGTAAAATTTTAAATTATGAATAAAGAGGCATGTTTTTTTTTATTGTCTATTGTGCTCAGTTATTGGTTGAAATTAATGGATTAGTTGGACTTATTTGATTTGTTTGATGTAGTTTTAGGATTTGATCTAGCTTATAGTTTTAAAGTTCGTTCTGAAATTATCCGAAGTTTCTTTATTCGTATTATTGGGTCTTACTTGGAGGGTTCACTTGGTTCTACTTGATTTGTTTGGGGCATTTTTTCGGTGGGGTCTCCAAATGAGTTGGGGTCCTTTTGTCATTTTATTTTGTTTAAGGTATTTTGTTTCGTTTAAGGTATTTTGTTTTGGTCTTTTATTTGTGAGTTTTCATGGGTTCTAGCGGGTGGTTGGGTGTTTCGATTCTATTGGTCAATTTGGACTTGGGGGATTTGTGCTTTCAGATGGGCAAGTGTTGTGTGATTATTTGTCTATCTAGTTTGTCATGGATTATGGTCTTTCAAAGGGGTATGTGTCTAGTTTTGGATTCAATTAGATTGGAAGGGTTTCAAATGTGTAACACTTGTCAATTTGTAGCTCAGGGAGGAATGGGCTATAAACGTGTGAGCCTAGGCTTTGGACACTTATTGCTTGTATTGAATTTTTGAGTTTGGGATTAAAAGTTTTGGGGCATATCTTGTGTTGGTGGCTTAGGGCATTTATTAATGTCTTTTATTCCTCTCTACTTTGTATCCCGGGTATTGGACCCGAGGAATTTTGTTTATTAAGTGGATTATTGAGGGTGGATGGGATTGGGAATGCAAGGTAGCTGTCGAATTGCTACCATGCTAAGGGAAGAGGGGAAAACGGGATTTTTGTTTTCCCGAATAAACATGGATTCGTGCATTGCCTGAACATGCGGATTTTAGAATTCTTATTTTAAGTTGTATGTTCAGAGGGTATGCTCTCAGTGTATGTTGTAATGATTCTTATTAATCTATGGGGCGATTACATTTTAATTCCATTTGGGGTGATTTATAATTTTTTTGGTTTGATTTAATTTATAATTTGTTCTTCTCGTTGTGGGTGTGATGCTCTTTGATTTAATTTGGTTCATTTATTTTATATTTGGGGCACGTTAAGGATAGTTTTTTTTTCCGTTTAGTTTGGAGTATTATAGAGGCGCTGTGGGCATTTCGTCATATTCAGGACACGTGAAGGGTGGAGGCATTTTTTTTAGTTGAGGAATGTGAAGGAAAGGGCAGTTCTTTTTTGGGTTTTCGGGGTGTAGACTTCCTTCAGTTAGGAGTGTTTTGGGTTAGTCTTGAGTGTCAGAAATGTCTTAATCTCAGGTTTGGGTTTACTGTTCTGGGTATGTAAAAAAAAAAATTCGGTTTCTAGACAATTACGCACTTCTCTCCGAGCGCTTGAACAGATTGCGCGCTGGGATGAGAATGTGTATTCAAAAAGTGCAGAAGGTTATTAAGCATCAGTTCACCAGCATTTAAACAAATTAAGAGCATGGTTTGAGGCACAGGATTAGGTGACCTTTGGAATTTATGCACCACCGTTCGAGCGCATGATGTGATTGCGCGCCTAGTGGGCGACGCGTAACTAAGTGGTCCGGTTATTTTAAGCGGGTGATGATTAGATTATGCGCTCAGGATCTGTCGTTTGATCCGAATTAAGCGCACGGGGCCTAGCGCATTATTCAATTGAGCGCGTGGATTTAAGTGTGCGATTCGGGGGAGTTCCATAAATAGTTCAAACTTTTCATTTTTCATCGCGCTATCCATTTTAGTCTTCGATTCTCTAGTTTCCTGGTTTCCTTATGCTCGGGGGTTTTTCATGTTTTAGTAATTTCTCGTGATCCAGTCGTCTATTTTAGGCGTCGATTCTTCCATTTTCTTTAGTTTTTTGAGCTCTTTCTTTTGGTATGGAGGGTGAGGGTGATGTTAGGTCGGACCTTACTGTCTCCAAGTTGGAGAGGATATTGATGAAGGATGGAGGTGAGACTTCTGAGGCTCAGACAAAAACCGTCGCCATGGAGGAGGATATCAGGGAGATGGTCGTAGAGGAGGTACCCAAGGGTGACTAGATGGTGGTTAGGGAGGAGGTACCCGAGGTTGACCGGATGGTGGTCGGGGAGGAGGTACCCGAGGTTGAGCCAGGTGTAGCTGAGGAGGAGGGCGAGAGAGCTGAGGGTGAGCAAGGTGAGGAGCAGTCGAGCGCGGAGCAGTCGGGCATGGAGCCTCGGGATCGCAAGCATTATCCGCTGAAGGATTTCTTTGCCAACGGCCGGGTAGGTCTCCATGAGCAAGAGTTCCTTCATTTTGCTAGGCATTTTAGGTTGTGGCATAGACACATTAGGATCTGGAAACCCTTCTAATTTATGTCGTACCTGCATTGATTATTTGTTGTGTGCTCGCTCATGCATCATGCTCGCATCTAGAGATAGGTCATTTTTATGTTCAATTGTGATTTGTCATGTTTTGTGTGTTTGTTGTAAGTTATTATAGGGTATTTAAGGCACATTTTACTTGCTTTTAATTCCAAAATTCATTTATCTTTCGTGATAAGTACGTGTTAGTCTTATTATTATTATCATTTTTTTTCGTGTTGGTCACTGTGGTTGATAGGAGCCCCTGCAACTGGCTGTCAGCTCGATGTGGGGTGAGTCTCATGCTTGGTATCATGCCTTGTCGGAGTTTAAGCAAGCACGGCTGGTGTCTTTTGGTTTGGGGATGATTCTGGGGCTGGAGCCCTTTCAGGTCGACCGAGGCCTGGTCGCGGCAATCATAGAGAGGTGGAGTGAGAGGCATCAGGTGCTTCTCTTTCTAGTTGGTATGTTGTTTCCGACCTCAGAGGACTGGGTCCGCATTACGGGTCTTTGTTTCGAGGGGGAGCCGATCATAGGGCGGATGGTCGGGCAGTATTTAGAGGTGTGTGAGAAGATTTTGGGCGTGCCTTATAGGTCGAGTGGATCAAGGCCAAGTGTGGTTTGAGTCACTTGGTATTTCGATACATTTGCGAGTGGCTTCACCCCTCTGAGGTGTCATTTGGAGGTGAGGGTGCTTTATGAGGCGCGGGGTGCAGTAGTGGCGGGTTAGGAACCTGTGACTGAGCTGGGGTTAGCTGCAGATAGGGTGCTTTGAGTGTTCTTGATGCACTTCCTCGGTGCAGTACTATTTTCATCTTTGACTCGGGCATGCATCACCGAGTTATTTTTGATAGTTCACGAGGTCTTGGATCTGGTCCATACTTATGCGTGGGGTGCGACTGCGTTGGCTCATCTCTATGAGCAGCTCTACCATCGGGGACAGGGCGTCGTGTTGATCGGTGGTTTCCTTCCATTCCTCCAGGTGAGTTTTAGTTAATTGGTATCATGATGTCTTTTAATTTTTGATCGTAGTCATCCTTAGCGGTCCTTTTTGTGTGTTGTTGCTGCTTTCTCTTTCAGTTTTGGGCATATGATCACTTCACTTTTCTTCGTCCGGGGGTTTTAGTGGGGGTTAAGTTCACGTTTCCACAGATGCATGTGTGAAGGGAGGCGTTCAGGGGTCGTCGCTAGTCTACTGATCTTCAGACCACGCGAGGCCTCTTCGAGGACATGCATGTGGGGCAAGTATATATCGTCATATTTTCGTTTAGCTTTGTTTTGTTTCGGGGTTCGTAGGATCTAGAGTTTCATTGATGGATAGGCTTGCTTATTGGATATAGGTGATCTAGAGGCCCTATGATGATGAGGAGGATGCGGGTGAGGCAGTGATTGAGTTTGGCTGGCCCTTCTTCGATGTGGACATATGGGTCCATTGTTTTAAGAGGGTGGAGAGGATCCACACCTCTCGAGTGGTGCGGCAGTAGGGGGTCGATCAGGGAGTCCCTTAGGAGATTAGCCATAGGGTGGAAAAGAGGATGACTGGCCCTCCAGGCTAGAATTTTACAGGGCGGATGGCTCTCTAGATAGCTGATTTTAGAGTTGGGGGGACCAAGGTCACAGGGGCGCGTGATGAGGCGGACAAGCGAGAGTATAGGAGGTGGTTTAGCGAGTTGGGTGGTGGGCGCCTCTTCACACATCCCTTCCATGAGAGCGGCTCTTTTACGATGGGTGGGTCGGAGTTAGCATCGGCATTGAGGGAGAGGTTGGCCACACTAGAGTAGGTCCATCTCACGACAGGTGTGCGGGGGGCATTGGATGCTCTCCATAGGGTGATGGAGCAGATGGGGTATGCTCCTCATCCTGATGAGGAGATGTTGCACTCCTTGACCCACTCGGTTGCTCAAGCCAGGGCGGCGAAGGATGAGTTGGGGGCTCGGCTAGCGGAGACTCAAGAGCTCCTGGTGAGTTAATTTATTAGTTTAATTCATTCATGTATTGTATTGACTTATTCTGGTGATGTTTTTGATATGGTTGTCTTGTTTTATTGTGGAAAGTCTAAGTGAGAGTCTGAGGGTGCTCGTCAGGCAGCTCTGTTGGAGGTCTATCGTAGTTAGCAGTAGGCCAATCATGCAGTGGCGGCTAGCCTTCGCTCTGAGATTGATCGATTGGTGAGTATCTTGGATTAGATTTATTAATTGTTGATGGTTCGGGGATTCTTGTTAATGTTGGGATGTTGGTGAAGTTTGCAGATGGCAGAGCTTTCCACCGCGGGGGCATATGCTCAGGCCTTTGATCCTTCTTCAGTGGCCTCTTCTAGTCAGGAGGATTCAGCGATGGCTCGTCTTCAGGCCGAGCTAGAGCATTGGGTAAGTTCCCTCACTCTTTCAGTTCACTTGTGTCATTGTACTAGTTTGTTAAGTGTTATTGTTGTACTTTTGTGATAGCTTACTAACATCGTGTCGGTGTTTCAACGTCAGGTTGCTGGGGCCCTCCACACGAGGGAGGCGATTGCTGCCTCTTTATGCCCAGAGAGTCAGGTATAATTTCTAATTTTTGGTGTAATTCTATTTAGGTTGTTTCATGCTATTTGCTTCTGACATATTTGGTGTTGGTTTGTTTGGTTTTTTGTGTAGGCTGTCTCGGACTCCGCTCCTGAGGCTCCCTCTCAGGGATCTGTCCCTATCCTTAGTCAGGTATGTTTTAGTTGATGTGTTTATAGTTTACTCATCATCATAGAGTTAATTGATGTATTTGTTTATTCTCGTTGCAGCCGCCTACGTTCGCTACTCCTTCCATGTAGCCTACTGATCCCGTGACCGCTGCGACAGTCAATCGACTTCTAAGGGAGAGGGCGGATCTGGTATAATAATTTTTTTTCTTCTTGGAGTTCCCTTTTTCATTTTTTTATGCATATACATCAATTTTTTTTTAACTTGAAGTGGTTACACAGGTTTGTCAGCTTGAGGAGGCGCGCTTAGAGGCGGTGCGGGTGCGTGCCACTCCCGGTGCGAGGCGGATCCTTGAGGAGACGTGGACCCATGATGATCTATTGGTTGAGCTGTTCGCTACGCAGCAGACCCAAATTGAGGCGTTAGAGGTAGCACGTCAATCGACAAGAGCAGAGATGCAGGTGAGCATGGATCGACTGATTCGTCTGAGAGGGAGCGAGGACACGTGGATCGGCTGGCTAGTCGACGAGGGTCGAGTTGAGGGCTACGAGGTCTTAGGAGTGATACTCGCGAGGATTCTGTTACTCGTGGGGTTCTCGGTGGGTATCCTCCTCATTCTTGGTAGAGGTGGACTATCAGCTAGATGAGTGAGGGGAGACTCTGTGGTGAGGTTGCGCCATCTAGAGATTTCAGCGACTCCAGGCGTCGGGATTATATTTTCAGAGGACCAGTCTACAGACCTTCGAGTCGATGATACCGGGGACAGCGGTGCTCGACCATCCCAGCGGCAGCGTAGGGAGTAGGTGTGTGCATGTGTATGTTTTGGTCCATTGTGAGTGCACGTTGTATATATAAGGGGTATGCCCACGGTGACAATTGTAAAACATGAAAGAAAATTTTGACATTTATATATTGAGATTTTGGGTTTAGGTGTACCTGGTTGGCTCCTTCTCTTTTAGTTACCTCTTGCATCTACTTTTACTTTTTTTCTGGTGCCATCAGGACTTTGATGCCTCTCGAGCTGGCCCGGTGGTGGTTGAAGATCGCTTTGTATCTACACATGTAAAGGTAACGCTATTAGTAATTTTTGTTCTCCCCATTGCTAGTTGTCAAGGGGGTAAGTATCTCAGATCGGTGCCTGGTAACAAAGGCGGATATATGCTCTTTTTTTTTCTTTTCTTTCTTTTTTTTTCTTCTCTTCTTTTTCTTTTTTTTCTTTTTTTTTGAAAGTAATGTAACAGGGAAAGCAAATAACTAATGCAACAAGAAATAAAAATAAAATGCCCTAATATAGGAGCGTGATAGTATTGGCAGTATAGTGTCTTCGGTAGCTTTCTTTGCACAGTAACTTCGACGTTCTTTATATTTTGGTGGATGAGTCGATGATTCTGACATGATTCCCCTTCTGATAAAAAAAAAATGCCCTAGCGTGTAGATGCAATGCGGGTCTATGTGAAGTCATTGGTATTTGGTGAATTAGTTTTGAAGAAAACGTTCATCAACATTGTCATCGAACTAGGGGGAGCTCTCTTCGATTAGGTTAGTTGCATACGAGGTCTATCTTAGGGTAGTGGTCATCCTATCCCATGGTTATTAGGGGGGAGTATGGTAGGTATAGCAAGTGATTGCATCAGTCAGCATTCATCAGTTTTCGATTTCATTCCTTGGAGTATCCTGCGAGGCTTCCAACTTATCGTCTGAAATATAAAAATAATAGAAAAGGGATAGGGCTCAATGATGTAGGGAGTAGTTTTTACCTAGCACTTCATAAAAGGAGATGAGTAACAGTCTTCTTCTCAGGGGAACGGGGGGTGCCATGATTGAGCTCTCTGTCATATTTTGGTACCATCAAAATCTCACATTCTATGGTTAGCAGGAGTTTGTCCTCCTCCCGCCACCTTATGATGACATCTAGTACTATAGGGATATCAGGGGTGCCCTCGCAGCTTGCTTATACACTTCTGGTGAAATTACTAGAGATGTCCTCATGACCTGCTTATGCTTCCTTGAACTCATTGACTTGTTCATTCGTCGTAATTCTCTCGCTCAACTTTTGATGCGTAGATATATTTTGAAAGCATCCTGCTAGCACACGAATAATGAGTATTGATTGAACCTAGCATCTTTATTTTTTTTGCTCTAATGTCTCCTCCAATGGCGGGGGATGGGGAATGAGGATTAGGTGTTACTTATGCTTTTGGGGGAGGTTTGGTATGTCACTAGTCCTTTGGTCAAATCGCCCGAAAAGAAGGTGGGTGAAAAGTAGGAGGTCTTAAGGATATTCTGAGGATTGAAGGCGTATGACCAATGAATGGGTTGTGACGACTATAGGGGTGATAACTATAAGTATTTAACCACGGGATGTGATGATCACAGGGCTAAGGGTAGTATTTTCTATGGTACATGGCCTTCCAAGGGCTAGGGAGCTCTTCCCCATCTTAGTTCGTCAGTTTGTAGGCATTTTCAGGGTACGTGGCTATTATGACGTAAGGGCCTTCCCAGTTCGGTTTCAGTTTTCCTTTTGGGTGGGCATGCTTAGAGGGCATGATTTATTTCAAGACTAATTCTCCAATATTGAAGGTTCGTTCAAGGAATTTCTTATCGTAAGCCCTGACCACTCTCCTCTGATATACTTGAGCGTAATCAGCTGCCCTTAGATGTGTTTCATCGAGCTGCTCTAGCTGAGTGAGTAGGGTAATTCTCCTCTCGTCTAAGGGTAGCTCATCATCGAGTCGAATCTATAAGGATGGTACTTGTATCTCATATGGTAGGACGGCCTCCATCCCGTAGGTAAGGAGGTAAGGAGTTTGGCCAGTGGCAGTACAAATAGAAGTCCGATAGGCCCAAAGTGCTTCTGGTAGTCGTTTAGGCTAGTTAGCTCCATTGCTTATTTCTACTATGCATTTCAGAATCTAAATTAGCATTTTGTTTGTGGCTTCTGGTTGTCCATTTCCGTGAGGGTAGAATGGTGAGGAGTGGCGTAGATCGATGCTAAATTTCTTGCATAACTTCTTCGTCTTCTCTGCGATGAATTGCGGTCCGTTGTTGGTGACAAACATCCTGGCTACTCCAAACCTGGTGATGATATTTCAAACAATAAACCTTACGAGTGTGGAAGCAGTGATTCTGATGTAGGATTCGGCTTCTGCCCATTTGGTGTAGTATTCAATTGTTGTAAATATAAACGCGTGCTTGTGAGTGTTCCCAACTGTGTTTGTGAAAGGTCCAATGACATCGAAGGCCCATATCGAGAACGGCCACGGTGAGGCCATATTGTTCAATGCAACTGATGGAGCTTTGATGAGTGCGACGTGTTCTTGGCATTGCTTGCAGAATTGGACGTAGAGGTGACAATCCCTTATCATTGTCAGCCAAATGTAGCCTTGTCCTGTGATTTGATCGGCGAGTCTCTATCTACCGGCGTGGGTGCCGCAGGTGCTGGAGTGTGCTTCTCGGATGATGTATTGTCCTTTGGCAGTCATGACACATAGTAACAGTACTCCTTTGCTGAAGGCTTCTTTGTATAATATTTCACCAAGTATGCAGAATCTGGCACATCAGTTCCTTATAGTCTTCCATTTGATCTTAGTGGCATAGGGAGTGGCGTGTTGATGTTTGAGGAAGTTTCAAATGTTGAAATACCATGGTTGTCTATCGTCGGTTGGTGATCTTTCAAATTTGAACATAGCAACTTCGGTTCCTGACTTGACGTGCTTTCCCGGAGTGATCGCTTTCTTTGGTCCCGTGCTTGTGGGGAGGATCGGCTATTCTCTTAACAGACCATGCTACCTTGTGGGCGGGTACTGTTAATTTTTCTATGAAGTAGGCCTTGGTACTTTGTCTAAGGGGTATCTGAATGACCGAGGCTAGTGTAGCTAGGGAGTCTGCAAGCTCATTTTCTAATCTAGGGATGTACGTAAAAGAGATTCTTTTAAATTTGTTTACTAAATATTGAGCGGTTTCTAAATAGGCCATTAGTCTTCTTTCCTTAGTTTTCCATTCTCCTATGACTTGTGAGATTACTAGTTTAGAATCACTGATCGTTTTTAACTGTTTGACACCTAATTGCAATGCTGCTCATAGTCCAGCTATGAAGGCTTCGCATTCGGCAATGTTATTAGTGATAGGGAAATCTAATTAGAAAGCTTTACATATGATAACTCCTTTCGAGCTCAGGAGGACTATCCTGATGCCTTTTCCTTTGTGATTTAGAGCACGGTCGAAATAAAGGGTCCATGAAGTCTTATCGGGCTCTTCATTGTGAATTGTAAGTAGGTCTTCATCGGGGAAGTCTGCGTGTATGGGTTCATCATTCGGGAGTGGGAGATCTGCAAGGTAATCGGTGATTGCTTGCCCTTTGATCAACTTCTACGTGACGTAAGTAATATCAAACTCTTGCAAAAGCATATGCCAGCGAGTGAACTTTCTTGACGTTGCGGGGTTTTTGAATACGACTTCAGAGGGTCATTCGGGCTAGTACTAGTATCTTATGTGCTCCGAAGTAGTGTCGCAATTTGGTTGAAGCCCATGCCAGCGTGAGCCAAGTCTTTTCTATGGGAGTGAATTTTTGTTCATATTCGACCATCGTCCTACTAAGGTAGTAGATAGCCTTCTCTCTCTTCTCGTCTTCTTCATATTGTCCCAGAATTACTCCTATTGCTTTATCGTTCGCTGAGAGGTACAAGATTAGGGGTCTTCCGAGAACTGGGGGTGATAGTATTGGTGGGTTAAAGAGGTACTTTTTAATGTTGTCGAAGGCTTGCTGGCATTGGTCATCCCATTTGTACTCAGTTCCTCCTTTAAGTAGTCTATAGAAGGGATTGCATCTGTCTGAATGCTGGGAGATGAATCTCCTGATGAATTGCTATCGTCCTATCAGGCCTCGTAATTCATTGACATAACTGGGAGGTGGAATTTCGAGGATGGCTCTAACTTTGGCAGGGTCGACTTCGATCCCTCACTTGCTGATTATAAAACCGAGTAATTTTTCAGAAGTGATTCCGAAGACACATTTCTTTGGGTTCATTTTTAGCTGATATTTCTTAGCTCTTTGTAGTACCAGCTAGAGTGCTTCAACAAGTCCTGCACGTGTATGGGGCTTCACTAATATGTCATCGACATAGACTTCTACACATTTATGCATCATGTCGTGAAAAATAGCCATCATGGCGCGTTGATATGTGGCTCTTGCGTTCTTGAGCCTAAAAGGCATGACGACATAATAGTAAGTGCCCCATGGAATGATGAAGGAAGTCTTCTCTTGGTCAGACTTTGCTAATTTGATCTGATTATATCTTGAGAAAACGTCCATAAAGGATAACATGTCATGTCCAGCAGTATTTTCGACTAGAGTTTCAATATGTGGAAGTGGGAAGTCGTCTTTTGGGTATGCCTGATTGAAGTTTCAAAAGTCAATGCAAACCCGCACTCTGCCATCCTTCTTGGCGACAGGTACTATGTTGGCAACCCATTTAGGGTAGAGGACGACTCGGATGAATTTGGCTTTATGTAATTTGTCAACTTTCTCTTTAACTTGAAGGGTTGTTTGTGAGTGCATCCTACAGAGTTTCTGTTTTACGGGTTTCGCATCAGGCTCCAAGACAAGATGATGTTCTACTAAACTAGGGTTTGGACCAGGCATATCTTCGTAGGACCATGCAAAGGAGTCAAGGTGCTCCTGCAGGACTTGTGCAATTTACTGACATTCTTTAGAGTTAAGCATTGGACTAATTAGTAATTTCTTGGGTTTCTCATTAGAGCTAAAATTGATTTCTTCTATAGGTTCTGCGATAGCTTGTTTCTGCTCGTCGAAACGCTTGATAACTCGTTGGAAGTCTTGCGCCTCCTCGGTGACTGGTGTTCCTTCTCCATCCTCGGTAAGCTTGTATACTGCAAAGTTGCTACACTGGGGATTCAATTTTGCTAGAGATAACCCTTCGTCGGTATAATTTATGACCAAGAGATCTTTGGTAAGGTGAAGGTCAAGGCTATTGATTCTTCTCTCAAAGTCATGAGGTATCTCGTCGGGTATGATCACCGGCTTGTTGTTTAGCCGGGATGCCTTACGTCCTCGTGCGGGAGATGAGGTAGTAGTCTCAGGAGAAAAGTCTCCTCATTGATTGAGTGATGAATTCGGGACGAGGGGCTGCCTTCCTTTTTCGAAGTTTTCTAATTTTTTTGGATTTTATATTTTAAAATTTTTAGGATTTTCTACCTTTTCTATTTTTTTTATTTTTGATTGTAAATATGGTACAGGGTCGTCGCTTCAAGAGGCACTGGGAGAGTTGCTTCCTCTAATTGAGGGAGTGAGACAGCTGCCGGAGCTGTTCGAGCAATTCCTTGAGAAACGTGGACTTGTTCTGAATTTGGTGGTTTTTTTTTTGGAGTCCTCATCTAATGAGATCTTTTCAATAAGTGACGCGGGTGACAAGGGCATCGTAGTTCGGATTTCCTCTATCACATTGATTGTCTCTTCCTCGAAGAAGCTATGGAGATCATAATCGATTCAACTATCGTCCTCTAAGGTATGATATGGTGGCTTTTCCTACCAAGGGGAATCTCGTAAAGGATCCCGAGGGGGAGCGAACTCTTTCTCTTGATCTTCATAATATGTTGGGATGAGCACGCATGCTCGACAACGAGGCTGGTAATGGTAAGAAATGCAGGGAGATTCCCAAGGGCATTCCCATCCTTCCAGGTCAGAATCAATGATAATATCAAATTTACTTTCTTGATCTGATAAGGCTTGAAGTCCTAGGTTGGCTTGCTTTGCTAATTTGAGTGCAGGGAGGTCTATCCAGTAGTCCTCATCATCACTTGGTGGAGGCCGCCACTCTTCCTAGAGAGATTTCCAAAATATTTGAAATTGTGGTGCATCTGGGGATGAAGGAGCGTCTAGTTCAAACTCCTCTTCAAACTCTAAGAGCGCGACATGGGTGTTTCCTCCTGGGTTAGCCAGCTGACTGTCAGGATTCTCTTCTTCTTACACTGATAGCGAGATCGACAAGTTATTGCTTGCGTTTATGGTTACAGGGCCGGAGTTGCTCACTCCCGCCGTCGTGGAATGTGGGTTCCAATTAGCGAATTGCCCTGCTATATGGGTGCATGCTTTGCAACGGGGTTGGTATGGGTGAAAGATACAAGGTGAGTCCCACCGGCATTCCCATCCTCCAAGGCCAAGGCAGAGGTGGATGCTATATGAGGCATCATCTTCTTCCCACATTGACTATAGGTGCTCTTCATCTTCTTGTGAGGTAGCTATATGAAAGTCCTCGTCATCAGTAGATTCCCAATCTTTTATTTATGGGTCGGGCTCAGGAGGTTCTTCCTTCCTCACTTTTATGGGTTCTTTGAGATCAAACAAGGGTTTGACTCCTTCAAGGGGTTTATCCATGTCGTCATTTGGGTTCGTCAAATCATTGAATGCTTTAGCCATTCATTCGATTTCCGCTTCTTGGGATTTAGTGAAGGATACCTCTTTCTGCCTGGGTACATTAGCTTTCTCAGTGGTCCTATAGACGAAGTGATCATATAGAGACCATCTCGGTGAGGTAGGGAACAAGTTGGCTTCTGAGCCGTCCGATTGGTAACCTAACCCTATGTGCTTGTATATTTTCGTTGGGACAACGGGTTCTACACGACCTTGCTTATTCTTACCGAGTCCGGTGTGGGGAATGTATCCAAGTTGGTACATGAGGTCCCACCCTTTTGTCACGGTGGGGTTGATGTCATAAATCTTGGAGAGGTCTGGACCGACCTCTCTCATCACCATTCTTTTCGACGTGTTGGGGGAGACCTAGGAGGGGTAGGGGGATAGACTTTCGCAATGGTTGTCTCATCCGTGATTCGAGTCCTTTAATGTGGCCGGTATTTAATACGGAGTCATGGGCTATCGGAATGCTTACCGCGTATTCAATATCCATCTCCTGGAGAGGTGCATCGGCGTATATACGGACGATGGAGTCCTCGTATGGGAACTTGACGCACTGATGGTATGTGGATGCGATGACCTTCATTGATTCTGACCACTTTCTTCCTAAGATGAGATTGTACGTACTAGCAGAATCAGAAACATGAAAGGTAACATCTTTTATTACAGGTCCGAGACAAACTTGTTGTTTAATAGTCCCTTTAACAAAATGATGTGAGCCGTCAAAGCTATGAGTGACAGGGCCGAGGGCCTGACATCTTGTTTCGTGTATTCGAGTGTCTTTAATGTTGTGAGCGAGCAAATATTGAGTCCTGGTCCCGTATCAACCAATGCCTGGGGTACAGAGAATCTTCTAATGATGACTGTGAGATATATAGGAGCTGCACTTCCACGGAGTGACTCTTTAGGTATGTCTGCATCGGTGAACGTGAGTGCCAGAGGTTGTGCCATGACCGAGGCGATTTGATGAAGCTCATCTAGAGTCGTGTCTTCATCTACTTGTGTGTCCTCAAGTGTCCTTATCAACAGTCGGTGATGATTAGGCGATTTCTTGATGAGTTCTAGTATGGATATCTGAGCTGAAATCTTTTGAAGATACTGTAGAAGGTCGTATTCTTGTCTCTACTCGAGTGCAATCTCTTTGCCTGGCCGATGAGCCTTAGGTGCAGGTGGTTCAAGCAGTTGAGGTGCAGGGATTGGCGGAGGGATGATGTGAGGTGGGGGCGGCAAGTTAACCTCTCTTTCTCTTGCATTCCTGTCCGGTTGTGGTGCATTCATGGAATCCTTATTTCGAGGGAAAGGAGGGGGTGGATAATTGGTTCCGGATTTGAGAATCGGGCAAGTCGGTTGTTGGCAGAACCCGGCGTGACTCGACGTCGATGTATTGGCAAAGTGGGTGAAATTAGAGGTCGGTGCGTGGACCTACAAGGGGTCGTTTTGCGTATTATCCTCTTCTTCTAAGAAAGCAGAGACCAGTGTCTCATGCAGGTCGAAATGACCTTCTCTCTCGCTTTCTTCTATGTTTAGTGAACACTTAGTCTTTGTTTCATATTCTAGGTTTGAAGTCACTTTTATATCGTTTTGTTTGTTTATTCTATCATGATATAATGGTAAAACTGTTGTATGATTCCTACACCTGCTTTGTTTTACTCTATAATATACTACTTGTATACCTATGTCTATGTTTATTTGCTTTCAATGTGACACAAGTAACATGATACTGATTATTGATTTTATCCACCATGCCCTACTCTCACATTCCTGTCTTCGTTTATTTTCGAGGACGAAAATCCCTTAAGGAAGGGAGGGTATAACAGCTACCATATTTTAAACAACTATTAGGTATGAATAAGGGTCAGGTCAGGCGTGTGCCTAAAACGGGACACAAAGGAATTATTTCATTGGTGGTCAAAACTGATAAGAGCGTGTGTGGCCCTTAGTGGTCCAGTAAATTTTGTTAGTAAAAACACGGCCCTCAATACACTAAAACATAGTGTATTGAGTATACACTTAAAATTTAGACCATCCCATATAATTATAGTGGCGTGAGATAATACACTCAAGTTTTATATTATTATATATATACACCTATGTATATATTAAACTATTATACACCTAGTATATTGGGGTTACACTGCATCTTAGGTTCTTAAACTAAACTAAGTGTAGCAGACTTACACTAGAATAAGTCACCCAGCTAAACATCTTTCAATTGTGTAAAGGCTTTACACTACAGCCCACCTTTATACACTTACACCATGTAAGAGACTTATAATAAAGCTAAGCCTATTTTGGCTTTTATGCATTTACCACACTATAGCTGGTAGTGGCTTTACATATGATGCCAACTATAAGAGCTTATAAGCTGCTTTCATCACCTCTAGACTACACGACTGCGTGAGTCATCATGCAATCCCATGCACGCAAAGTGGACATAAACCACTACAAAAGCTTGTTTCCAGCTCCTTTCTTCTTCATGTTATCAACTTTGAATGAAATCACTCTTAGCACCCCATTAAAGCACAAGGTTAAATGCAAATCAAACAATGAAACCCTACTTCTAGCTTCTCAAACCCACTTCCATTGCAACCCATTTCAACCCTTGGATTCAGAACCTTGGATCACAAAGGTGACCTGCAATTCAATCGCGACGATTGCGAAGGCACTCGCTGGGTCGCGAAGAGTTCATTGCAGCCCTAGTTCTTACGAGCTCGGCGAACTCGACACCGATACACGTTCGGCATCATCATAACCATGAGTCCACCAAAAGGTACATCTTAAACCTAATCCCATACTAGTTTCCTTTGGAATTGTTTTATGAGAAATTATAGGTCTGTGATGTTGATTTCACGAGAGCGAATCGGCAGCACAGAGAAATACAAGTTTGAAAGGGTTTTGGAGTCAACGTTTCCAACGAATGCACTCTGAAACTCTCATGCCGAATTTAGAAAAAGAAAGGGATCTCTGTGCTACATATGGAATAAAAATAATATAGATATATCAGGTTAAAGGCCAGTAGACCACATGAATAAAAAAGCACAAGGTTGCATCAGGCTTTCCGCGACAACCTCACAAGGTTGCTACGACAAGGTGCTAGGGCACCACGACAAGCATTGCATCAGGCTTTCCGCGACAACCTCACAAGGTTGCTACGACAAGGTGCTCAGCTAGAGAGCCTGTTGCGGCAACCCTGTGGCTTGCCGAGCGAAGCCTATGTCTGGCTTGTGCATATGCTTTGAGGTACCTTTGGTCTATCTAAGAGTGTGTGTGTTGACTCTTAGGCTAGTAAACTTTGTAGGGCACTGATGTAGAGTCTATGGTGACCCAGTAACCCATTGTAAATACTAAATCCATAAATATTATATTATAGGCGCTTGGTGCACATGGAGAGCTCGTACCGCTAAATGTAGCTGAAATGCGTGCGTGCACATGTAGCAAGTAAAGTGTAAGCTAAGGTAGGGAGTTTACCTTGCTGACTTCTGCTTTGGTTTCTCATTCATCGTTGATTAGCAAGTTAGTATGTGTATGAAGATGCCATGTATGGATACATATGGGTATAATAGTTTCAGTGTAATGAATCGATTTAGTATAAGTGAGTACTGTTGTAGGACTATCCTCATGGCAGTATTGCTATGAATGAGAGAGTTCATTGCAATGCTTGCTTTTTCATGACTCGGCTTGTGTCGATTTTAATGTATAACTATACTAGTTTAGCATGATGATAATAAGATCAGTTAGGTATATGCCTTGATGATGTTCTATATATGGGGTATGAAATGATGATGTTAGTTTAGAAGCATGCCTATGGATGATGATCTTTTAAGTGCAGTTTAGATCTATGGTTATGACTGATGAAACTAGATGATGAATGCTTATGAATAATGATGTAAGTTCAGATTCAACATAGTATTATGTATGAACATGCTAATTCCATTTCGATATAAGATATACTAAGTTTGGTTTGAGCATGCAAGTTTCTGTTATGCTAGTCAGTTTTGATGTATATTTCTATGCTATCTGTTCATAATATTGTTCTCGCATACCTAATACCATGTGTTGTTCATACCCTGCTATCCTTGATGTCATATATACATTTTTTCTTAGTTTGAGTCAAGTGATCCTGCTAACTCGGGAGCTTGACTGTGTAAGTCTTGAAAACTGATCCCGCTAACTTAGGAGCTTGATTTATCTCGGTCCAAGTGATCCCGCTAACTCGGGAGCTTGACAGGTGATCGCGCTAAATCTGGAGCTTGATTCTTTTTTCTTGTACATGTATGTTTCACATCTGATAGCTTGTTTAAGGTAAGATTGTTTCAACATGATTCCTTGCTCAGCATGATAAATTAGTCGCATGATAATGACTTGTTTATATTATATGTTGCTAGAATAGATACAGATAAAGATATAATATGCTTCGATTGTATTTTACGCATCAAGAAGTGAATTGGTAATCTAACATATAAATTAACACTATAAATTTGCCTGCTGAGCTTCGATGATAGCTCATCCTACGACTTCAATGTCTTAGCTACAGATATTGATTCGGAGCACGAGGGTGATCCCACGTATCAACCGAAGGAGGAGGAAGAAGAGGAAGACGAGGAGGACGACGAGGAAGAATTCACGAAGGAATTCTTTCCTAAATAGGCTTGAGAGAGAGATTTGTTTTTGAAAACTTGTATAAACCACAGTATTATATTTTTGGGATATTATGTACTTCGTATATAGGTTTTCTTTCCATTGTTTAGATGACGGGTGGCCGTCATCGGTGGAAAGCTATACATTGCATCAGTTAGCTCATGCGTTTATATATCTTATTAGTTTACTGTTTAGATGAGTAAATATCAGTTTTTGCCATATTATTTAATGTCAGAGTTATTAAATTGCTTCCGCATATGCAATACTGTGTGAATGACACGATCCACTTGTATGACAGATCATGTTAGGTGATCCGACGATGCGACCTTTCCTATATACGATAAAGGGAAAAGTTGGGTCGTCAATGAGGTCTCTAGTTTGGAGATGGCCATGTGTAATGGCTGGAGAAAAGTTGGAGATTGCTAAAAACTGGCAGGGGGACTTTTTTGGGTTTGTATTTTTAGAACTCTCCAACTCTCCACTAGCCATAATTTTCTCACAACTCCAGCTATTAACTAGACCAAGGTCGAAAGGCCTAAAAAAGAATGTACTAGAATAGTCGGATTTCCAACTCTTCATCTATAACCCCATATTGTTGAATTATAACAGGAGTTTCAGATTGATTCACCACCATTGGAATGCGAGAACCGGATTGTCAAGATCAAAATGTTGGAGCCTCAAAGATGGCCTAGTTCGAGAACACTACATTGATTTCGCAGATTACGTTGAGGTCATTAAACCTTACTCAGTCTCTCTACTACTTAAATTTTTTTTAACTTTCATTTAATGTAAGAGAAATTAGTTGTTTTTTGAGGTTTCTTTTGTAACATTAATTAATTACAACTATGAGTGACTAGACCTTTCACTTTGCAGCTGAAGGTGATGTTGGAGAGTAAAGATTTAAAGAGCCCCACTAGCCTTTCACTTGCTGCAAAGGTAAACATACTGAAACTACAAATCACAAAAATTTCAATTATTTAACCGTTTTAGGTAAGCAAATTGGAATTTATTTGGTTTAGCTTTTCATCTCTCACAGTACACCATTTACTTCTTTTTATCTTCAGCTTTTTATCTTTCAGTCGTCAGTTTGTTTGATGAGTTTCGAGGGGAATTCTAGATGATAGACTCTAGAAACATGGGATACACTTGATTAGAGTGTTGAGCTTAGAGACGAAGCACTAGACGTGGTTCATTTTTCACCTTGCCAAATTAGATTTTGCTTTGGTTAAGCTTATTAAAAAGGCCATTATCCATTGCTGGTCTTGTATGGACGGGGTTCTGGGAGGGGTGGACCTATACAGATCTAACATCCTGGCTATTAGGGACAATCTATTCTGTTAAGATTACTCCATCCTTGAACAACTATGAAACTAGATTGGCATCAGGCCATCAGCTTTAAACTTTAAAGTATTTGACATTCTAGTTTTTTCTTTGTTAGAACATAATCTGATATATTTTGTCTTTAAAACTGGATCAGCTGCAACAGTTCATGATGATTGAGGATGTTAGACATTCCTAACAAATTTGGACTATTGTGGATGGTAAACTACCCCAAAATAGTACTAAACCAACACCAAAAACTTTTGCACTATTGCCTTACAGCTTGTGACAGCCCGGATTTCTGCACTCGAAAACCTGTGCCATCAAGATCATAACTCTGGATGATCTAATATACATCCTCAAAAAGGAACCAAGAAGAACCACTAGTGATGGACATCCATCACCCAAAACAATGGCTCCCAATAGTGGTTCCTATACAATGTATATGACTGTAAGTAAAACATTTACAGAAAATAAATACAGAGTAGTGGCCACCAGGCACATAGACAATCTAAAATATATATCTAGATCCCAAAATACAAAACTAATACCCAAGCTACGGATAGAACTTGTCAGCAGGGATATCAGTATCTTCCTCCTCAGCCTCAGCCTCCACCTTCGGCTGATAGTCTGGATCACTCTTAGTGTCAGAAACCCTAGCCTCAAAACCTATTATACAAAAATAGGATGAGCTATCCATCTAAGCTCAAGAGAAGAAAATCAAGTAAATTGCATCTAAGAATGTAAAACATGGTTTGCAGAACATAACTCAGAACAGATATTCAAATCAGAGAATGTAGATAGAATAAGCAGATATCAGATGCAAAACTTTTAATAAACAGAACAGATGCAGAATTATCGGAAACAGACTTTATTCTCAGAGTTTTCATATGCATGCATACAATATTTATTGACTTAAATTCTATACTTAAATAACTCCCGTGAATATAGCACGTGGTAGCCAGATGTATGCCGATGGATAACCCCGACCATCGTCGTTTAATGAATAATTTCAAATATTTACATCAAGCCTCTTCAAAGGAGAGCAACTTGTGTCAGGGGGTTTAAAAATCAGATATGCGGATATCCCACCGTGCCAGTCGTGAGTATCCTGCCACGTCAGGGGGATTTGTCAGATAAACTTTAAATCAATACATATACAGAACCTCAAAACTCTGATAGCAAAGAGCAGATAGCAGAGTGTAAATAGCAGAGAGCAGATAGCATGATCATATAGCAGAATTAGATAACAGATGCTAGGAAACCATGCAGTCATAATTAAATACAAGTTAAGTTGAATTTCCCCTACCTCAGATCAGGTCTTTTTAAGCAAATCCAAAGCTTTTTAAGATGTCCTGGTCTTGACCTAGACCATACGTATTGTGTACTAAGTGTAAGAACAGTAAATGGTACACTACCCAACAGTGTTTTTCCCGAAAAACTAAAATAGGACAAAACAGGGAATTCGATCGATCAACTTCTATATTTGATCGATCGAATTCACATCTGATCGATCAATCTCATCATATGATCGATCGGATGCCTTTCTCCTATACAGACAAAACAAATAAAATCTCATCGATCAAGTCCCTGTTTGATCGATCGGATTCATAGTTTGATCGATCAATTCTCATGTTTGATCGATTGGAAATCAACATTTCACACATACAGAACAGAGGAAATCTAATCGATCAATTCCATATTTGATCGATCGGATCCTCAATTTGATCGATCAATCCTCGTGTTTGATCGATCGAATTTTCAAAGTCAAAAATTTAAAAACACACACCTCTTATTTCATAGGGTGTTTATAAAATTCGATCGATCAAATCTCCGATTTGATCGATCATTGTCACAGTTTGATCGATCAATTTTTAATTTATCGATCATTCTATCACTTGATTGATCACTTATAATTTGATCAATCGGTTCCTAATTTGATCAATCAAATCACCAATTTGATCGATCGAGCATAGCGGGCCTTATCTTCTTAAAAATTCACCCTTCTATTTCATAGACGTTTATACAATTCGATCGATCAGATCTCAAATTTGATCGATCAAAAATGACAGTCTCTGTCATTAATACAGTTCGATGATTTCAAACCCATTTCAACTCTAGCCTTTATGATTCTTCATGAATCATTCAAGTACACATAAACACATCTTTATGACATCAATGACTCAACAAAAACATAGTAATTCGCCTCCTTTAGTTGATTCCTCGTCCAAGGAAACCCTCGGCCCAAGGCGGCTCTTCGGATCTGAAACTCAAGAGTTTTTCAAGGTGAGTTCTCCGATGAACCAGAAGTACCACTCCACACTAACACACAGATGTGTTTTACTCTCTCAGACAGATTGACGCACACACGTCAATTCACTCACATTTTAAATCAAAGGTTCCGTAACCTAGGGTTTCTCTCACACCTTGGTTTCACAACAGAAAACTTTAGAATCAAACTCTTTTAGCCACAGATTTACAAGCAGTAAAGATGAGTAGAGGAGATGCAGTCCAGCTCTTTCCTTCTCTTATAAGCTATCCCTTGGAACTATCTTTGATATTTCTTCATTCGCTCCGGTGTTGAGCGCATATGCTACACTCACGTGTTTGACATTCCACAACGAATCTCATCGCATCTCAGACTTGCATCGCAAGTGACATATCACTTCACAAGCCTACGGGTTAATAATTTTGATATTAATATTCTAATTAAGAAATTTTAAATTTGTCTCAATTTTCGTGCTAGGCACATATAACGAAGCAGTCAGGTGTGTTTCAGATTTTTACGGTCGTTAACTTCTTCCCCCTTAGGAATTTTTGTCCTCGAAAATGTCACACAAAAGCAGACAAGTCTACGGTGTTTCCTAATCCTAACGCTCATAACGAAGCAGAAACAAACAAACCTAATTGTTAGAGTGGGTCACAGTGCAATAGTCTTCGCTAAGCACGCGTAGGAAGGGCCAGGATCCATAGTAACCTGGATGTATCGCGTGTGACTTTCGAGAATGTCATAGAGGATTACATCCATACATGGATGTATCCGTCCCAAGTGTCACGTGCTCGAAAAAATACTCCATCGCGACTCAACCAATCACACATACAGAACACACACACATCATCTAATCAGGTATTAGACAGAGATAGAGTACAGGGCAGATGTAACATATACACGATGTATAGAGAGCAGAGCATGCAAAATATATATCGAATATGGTAGGCAGAAACAGTCAAAATAGAAATCATGCAGGAATAGTCGAGCATGCAATGCAGAAGTTAATTATGGAAGCAGAAATATTTATATATAAGTATACAATCAATAAAAGAGATATAATGGTCACCTGCAGGTGGAGCAGATGATGATTCATGCTCTGCAGGTATGTCTAGTCAACTAGGTTTGGATGGCTCGATGCTGTAATCACGAGGATCCAAGACATGCAGGCGGGCATGACCGATCATAGGGGTAGCCATGGTAGAGTATGAGTGCTGCATCAGTAAAGTGAGCATCCCCTCATGAAAGTCTAATCATCGATGCACCTGACGATGGAACTCCTACATCTCATCTAGCCTCTCGTGAACCCTCTTGTTGCCCTCGTTGAACGCCGTGAGCACACTTTCGAGTGTAGTGGTGGAAGGCTCGGGACGACGTGCGGTGCTAGCACTTGTAGTCCGGCGTGGAGGAATGGGTGCCAGTCTAGTAGATACCTCTGGCTGAGGTGGAAGATCAGGTTGTGCCTCCCCCACATCTGGAGCCTGTGCAGCATGCTCGGCTCCAGCTTCAATCTGTGGAATGTCCTCCTCATTAGGTAACTTCTTCACCAAAAAGCTATAGCTCTTGATCCAGTCCTTGAGCTTGAAAACCTTAATATTATTATTCCTTTTTGGCTCCCCAGGAGCCATGCTAAATGCCTCACACACGGCGTTGTACTACTCAACCATCCGTGTGATTAACCGTGCATACGGCATCTCTTTCTTCGATATGGCCTTCTCTGACATCCTCTCCATGGCATCAAGCATGCCATCAAGCATGCCATCAATGACAACGTTGACAATGGAGAACCAATGGTTCTCGAAGGCTGAAAAGAGAAATTATTGTACGATGCCCATACGCTCTGATCTATGCAAGAAAGGGTAGATGGTACACTTGACATAGGTGTCAAGCATCCATAAATTGTCGGGAAGTTGGGCCCTCTTAATGGATTGGCCCGATCCATGTAGCCCGTGCGTCATCTTGGCGATGACGTCCTCAAATGGTACGTCCTTGAGGTAGGGTGCCTCCAAACCATACGTCTCCACATACCCGGATAGGCATTGCAAGGCGGCGGAGATGTGGAATTGGTTGAATTTATATTCCAACCCATCGATCTTGATAACCATTTGATGATGGCTACCGCCCCGTCGAAGGTGTTGGTAAAACATGATCACTATGCATGGGCAATAGTAATCATGAAAAGGCTCGGGCATTGGTTTGAGCCCTAGTTTAGTGATATAGTTGATCGCCCATGTCATCTCGGGTCGATCTTCGAAAAGGGTCGAAGTAAACTCGCACTCGGGCAAGAAAGATTTGGCTACCTGCCACTCTTTTGGTAGTTCTCGTTCGATGTGTGGCGGTTGGGGTGGTTGAATGGGTGGCACAATTGGTTGTGGTGGCACCACGGGTTGTACAATGGGTTGTATGATCGGTTCAACTTGTGATACAGGTACACGAACCCGAGAGGTAGGGACTTTGCGTGAAGCATTCTTCATTCGTGGTCCCATGATGTGAAAATGACAAAAATGATCCAAAATCCCAAAAGAAACTGAAATTTTTAGGGTATACCTTGATAAGGAAGTAATACGCGATCCAAGGAAACAAAAATGCAGAGCTCTGGCAATCGATATTTCCCCTAATCGTTCAAATAGGTATTTTAAAACCCAGCGCCACTTAAGTTGACAAATTTAATCGATCGGATTTCAAAATGAAAAAGCCCTAACCCGATAGTTTTGATCGATCAATTCCTATATTGATCGATCTAATTTCAAATTTGATCGATCAATTTGTCCAATTGATCGATCAGATAGGTCAAAAATAGCACAAGTTGAAAGTCAGTTGATCGATCAACCATGCAGTTTGATAGATCAGATTCACATTTGATCGATCAAATACTCCCATTGATCGATCGAATAGGTCTAAAATAGAATGTATGGTTATCGATCAATGTCTCAATTTGATCGATCAGAATATAACTTGATTGATCAAACCCTCAATTTGATCGATCGAATGTAACAGCAAAGCTATTTTCTAAATTTACAGGCTTAAATGACCTGTAAGCATCATCATAGTCCAACGGTTAAACCGTCCAGTCATACCATTATGTTAAGCATTGTGTACTAATTTAACATGCTCAAGTGATTTAACAAAGACACAGTACAATCAAGAATTAAATTGAATATCAAAATTACCTCACATATCAGTTAAACAGATGCGAGTATTTCTCACAAATTTTAGCTTTGCGTTCCTAAGTAGCCTCCGCAGATGAGTGATTCTGCCACTTGACTAGCACCAGTGGAATCATCTTAGTCCGTAAGACCTACTCCTTATGATCTAGAATCTGCATAGGTTCTTCTATCATAGTCATATCCTCTTGAAGCTCAATCGGTTGAAATTCCAAGACTTGTGTTGGGTCCTTCACGTATTTCTTCAACATTGAAACATGAAATACATTATGCATGTTTGCCAGCTGTGGTGGCAGAACAATCCGATACACAATTTCTCCAACCTGACCTAGCAGTTCAAAAGGTCCAATACAATGTGAACTTAGCTTCCCACATTTCCTGAAATGCATCACGCCCGTGGTTGGCGAGATCTTGACAAAGACCTTGTCTCTGACCTGAAAACAGGTGTTAACTTTATGTTAATTGAGCAGACAAGGAACTTAAAGTATTGAACACAATCAAGTATACCTGAAACTCGACTTGCATTTAATGAAGATCGGCATAACTTTTATGGCAATTTTGAGCACTCAAATCTCTCGCGGATCAATCGAACCATCTCGGTTGTATTGTTCGCAATATCAGGTCCCAAAATAAGTTTCTCACCAACTTCCTCTTAATTCTATGGAGATCTGCATCGCCGTCCGTATAAAGTTTCGTAGGGAGCCATGCCAATACTAGACTGATAACTGTTATTGTACACGAACTCAATCATAGGCAAATGTTGATCCCATGACCCGTGAAAGTCTAACAAGCATGCACGCAACATGTCCTCTATGATCTGGTTCACTCTTTCAGTCTGCCCATCTGTCTGAGGATGAAATGCTGAGCTGAAATTAAGTCTAGACCCCATGCCTTCTTGAAATCTCCGTCAGAACTATGATGTATAAAGCGGATCGCGATCACACATAATACTGACCGGTATACCATGAAGTCTAACTATCTCTTTAAGATATAGCTCAGCTAGCTTGCTAGCGGTATATGTCGTTCGATACGGCAGAAAATGTGCAAACTTGGTCAGTCTATCCACAATGACCCAGATGACATTGTGTTTCCTCAACATTTTCGGCAACCACAATTTAAAGTCCATAGAAATAGCTTCCCATTTCCACTCATGTATCGGCAGAGGTTGCAAAAATCCTGCTAGATTCTGACGATCTACCTTTACTTACTGGCAGACCAAGTATCTGGACACGTACTCTGCTATGTCCTTCTTCAAGCCTCTCCACCAGAAGCTTTTCTTCAAGTCCTGATACATCTTGGTACTCCCAGGATGTATAGCATACATTGATTTATGAGCTTCCTCTAAAATAGTGTCTCGAAGCTCAACATTGGTAGGTATGCACACTCTATCCCAAAATAACAAGGTACCATCCTCCCTGATGGAGAAATTTTCTCGGGTTCCACTGATCACACCCTGTCTAATGGTATAAGCTCATCATCGACCATTTGGAGTTAGCGAATATGCTCAAACAATGTTGGCCTGAAAACAAGAGTGGCCATCCAAGAGCCTAAACCTTTAACATCGAACCTCGTATCACACAAGGCTATCTCCCCAAGCCAGTGCCATTGATGCACACTCGTGATGAGATGCCATAATTAAGCAAAAAACTTCCGACTCAAAGCATCCGCCACTACATTGGCCTTCCCAGGGTGATACTGGATGGAACAATCATAATCTTTCAAGAACTCCATCCATCTTCGATGTCGCATGTTCAGGTCCTTCTGAGTAAAAAGGTACTTTAGGCTTTTATGATTGGTGAAGATATCAAACGTCTCACCATATAGATAGTGCCTCTAAATCATCAATGTAAAAATTACTGTTGCTAACTCCAAATCATGAGTTGGATAATTCTTCTCGTGGTCCTTGAGTTGTCTAGAGCCGTAAGCGATAACCTTCTTGTGTTGATTGAGAACACCTCAATCCATTGTAAGACGCATCATTATATATTGCAAAACCTCCTCCACCAGAAGGTATAACTAGCACCGGTGTTGTAGTCAAATGCGTCTTGAGTTCTTGAAAACTCTTCTCACACTACTCTGTCCAATCAAACTTAGCGTTCTTCTTTGTAAGTTGAGTAAGTATACTTGAGAGTTTAGAGACCTCTAAAAATCATCTATAATATCCCGCCAAGCCAAGGAAACTACGAACTTCTGTTACCGTCTTCGGTTGCTCCCAATTCACTACAGATTTAATCTTTGCAGGATCAACTGTTATACCTTTCTTAGAAACAACGTGGCCTAATAAACTGACCTTATCAAGCCAAAACTCTCACTTGGCGTATAGTTGGTTGTTCCTGAGTGTTTGAAGAGCAACTCATAAATGTTGAACATGTTCCTCCCTTGTCTTTGAATAAATGAGAATGTCGTCAATAAATACCACCACTAATTTATGGAGGTGTGGCTTGAATTCCCAGTTCATCAAGTCCATGAACGATGGAGGTGCGTTCGTTAGCCCAAAAGGCATAACCAAGAACTTGTAATGACCATACCTCGTGCGAAAAGCAGTTTTGGAAATGTCTTCCACCTTAATCTTCAGTTGATTGTAACCCGACCTTAGATCAATCTTTGAAATTAACCTTGCACCAGGCAACTGAATAAGGAGGTCGTCAATCCGTGGCTGTGGGTAACGATTCTTAATTGTTATATTATTTAACTGGCGATCATCGATGCACAGACGCATCGAACCATCCTTCTTCTTCATAAATAATATTGGTGCTCCCCAAGGAGACACACCCGGCCTAATGAAACCCTTGTCCAATAGTTCCTGAAGTTGCTCCTTTAGTTCCTTTAACTTTGCAGGCGCTATTCTGTATGGGGCCTTTGACAGCGGTTCAGTACTCGGTGCTAAATCAACTGTGAACTTGATCTCCCGATTAGGTGGCAATCAGAGTAATTCTTTAGGGAAAACATTGAGATATTCACATGCAACTGAGATAAGAACGACGTCCCTTTTCTTTTCCTGATGGTCTTACAAGTAAGCAAGAAATCCATAGGAACCATTCTTCATCATATGCTCCGATCGAATAGCTGAAATGAACGGTGCGACTTTGGATTTGATTCCACAGAAGCGAAAAGACTTTCTCTTTGGAGGTCGAAAGGTTACAAACTTTCGAAGACAATCCACACTCGCATGGTATGCTGACAGCCAATCCATTCTAAGGATCACGTCAAACCCTTCCATATTTAACGTAATCATATCTATCATCATCTCATAATCCTCAATCATCACAATAACTAACTGGCATATCATATCTATGTTTACTGAGTTTCCCGTAGGTACAAATACAGCCAATATAAAATCATGGGTCTTCGGGATGATGCCTAGCTTCTCAGAGAACGACAGAGTGATAAACGAGTGACTAGACCTGGGGTCTATCAATACTCGAGCATCTACTTGACTCTCGTCGCCTTTATGATGCATAACAAGGGTACCTTTTTATTGATATATTTCAACATATAGAGTTAAGTGTACAACAATTATAAATATTCATATGCATCAAATCATCGAAACACACTATAGTATATGAATATTAACTAATTAAATTAACTCTCAAAGCATAAAGATACCATGGATGATGTCATTTGATGTCAGGGCATCCGTTGCGGTGACAGTATATGCTCAACCTTACACAATGGCTTGAGAGGATCTCTGAGTAGATACTGATCCAACCCTCTCCTTGCTTTCCTTGCTCCCCTCAGGGTAAATCTTAACCATGTGGCCCATCTTGCCACACCTGAAGCAAGCCCCTATATCTCTCCTGCAGTCCTCTATCTTGTGTGATTTCCCACACTTTGCCCATGATGGAGCTGGAGTGAATGAAGTGACCCATGAAGATCCCTGTGCGATAGAAGTTTCACTAGCAAAAGAACTAGATGACCTGAAAGGTCTGGATGATGCAAGTACCGCCGGTCTCTAATAAGAACTCGGTCCTGAAGATACAGCTGGTCGAGAGTGAGTAGGGTATCTAGGAGGTCTGGAGAACCTAGCCCTCTTGTTCTAATCAGTGTCCTGAGATTGTCCCTAAAATGACCTCTCCTTATTCTGCCTATCTCTCCAAGCATACTACTTCTGATTCTCCTCTTCAGAAATGAGTGCCTTGGACATAAATGTTGCATATGTCTGCAACTCCCATAAGGCCACTTCTTTCTATAGGTTTGACCTCAACCCAAGCTGAAACCTCTGAGCTCGCATCGACTCGATGGTTGTGTGTTGCGGAGCAAATCTTGATAATCGATCAAACTGAGCACTATACTCGTGCACTATCATAGCACCCTGTTCCAACTTGATAAACTGCACTTCCTACTGATGCCTCATAATCTTGGGAAAGTACTTCTCGTTGAAAGTTTTAACGAATTCAGTCCACGTCCAAGCGGTATTGGGAAATTCTTGCTCACGGAGTCTTAATACTAATTGCCACCAAGGCCCCACTTACCCATCAAGCTTGAAGGTTGCCCAGCGCACCTTCTCTACATCAGTGCATTGAAGCACTTCAAAAAATTTCTCCATTTCTTCTATCCAACCCTCAGACTCAATCGGGTCTATTTGACCAGAAAAGTTGGGAGGTCTCATTCTCCTAAACTCGGCGAAGCCGTCCGATTGATAGAGTGGTCTAGCTGCTTGTTGATTCATAGTAGCTGTCTGTTGAGCTACGTTGGCAGCCAAGCTTCCAACACCTACTCCATTCTTTCATCACCACCTACTCTTCCTCCTCTTGGTCCTATTAGAATAATATTCTCACCTTATAGGAACCCTAATCCCTGAGATGTACCAGTAACCTCAGGGATCTCTTGCAATGAAACCTCCCTCTGTCCCTCTCTTCCTCTGCCACCTCCTCCTCTGAACCGTGGGGCCATAATACCGATCTGTCATTGTGAAGACAACAATATTGGTTAGTGCATAGATTGTAAAAACTCGTGGTTCAACCTAAATCCTAGGCTTCGATACCAACTGTCATAGCCCAGATTTCCGTACCCGAAAACCCGTGCCATCAGGATCATAACTCTGGATGATCCTCGGAACAAACCAAAGAGTGTCTGCTCATCTTACGAAAATCAGAGCAAACACTATCTAAAGTGGCATATCAAGTCATCATATAAGGCTCTAAAAGATAAAAAAGAATAAAACAATATATATATGTAAATCAAAATAATATACATCTTCAAAAAGGAACTAAAAAGAACCACTGATGATGGACATCCATCATCCAAAACAATGGGTCCCAATAGTGGTTCCTATAGAATTTATATGACTGTAAGTAAAACATCTACAAAAAATAAATATAGAGTAGTGGCCACCAGGCACACAGATAATCTAAAATACATATCCATATCCCAAAATACAAAACTAATACCAAAGCTACGGAAAGAACTCGTCAGTAGGGATATCAGTATCCTCCTCCTCAACCTCAGCCTCCACCTCCTGCTGATTGTTTGGATCACTCCCAGTGTGAGGAACCCTGGCTTCAGAACCTATTATATAGAAACAGGGTGAGCTATCCATCTAAGCACAATAGAAGAAACTCAAGTAAGTAAAATATGGTTTGCAGAACATAACTCAGAACAAATATTCAAATCAAAGAATGCAGACAGAATGAATAGATATTAGATGCAGAACTTTTAATAAATAGAACAGACGTAGAATTATCAGAAATGGACTTTATTCTCAGAGTTTTCAGATGCATGCATATAGTATTTAGTGACTTAAATTCTATACTTAAATAACTCTCGTGAATATAGCACGTGGTAGCCAGATGTATGCCAATGGGTAACCCCGACCATCGTCGTTCAATGAATAATTTCAGATATTTACATCAAGCCTCTTCAAAGGAGAGCAACTTGTGTCAGGGGATTTACAAATCAGATATACGAATATCACACCAGGCCGGTCGTGGGTATCCTGCCACGTCAGGGGGATTCGTTAGTTAAACTTTAAATCAATACATATATAGAACCTCAGAACTTAGATAGCAGAGAGCAGATAGCAGAATTAGATAACTGAATCAGATGGCAGAATCAAATAACTGAATCAGATAGCAGAATGAGATTACAGATGCTAGGAAACCATGCAGCCATAATTAAATACAAGTTAAGTTGAATTGTTCCTACCGCAAATCAGGTCTTTCTAAGAAAATCTAAAGCTTTTTAAGATGTCCTAGTCTTGACCTAGACCATACATATTGTGTACTAAGTGTCAAAATAGTAAATGATACACTGCCCAGCAGTGTTTTTTCTAGAGAACTAAAACATGACAAAATAGGGAATTCGATTGATCAACTTCCCTATTTGATCGATCGAATTTGCATATGATCGATCAATCTCATCATTTGATCGATCAGATGCCTTACTCCTATACAGAAAAAATAGAGAAAATCTGATCGATCAACTACCTGTTTGATCGATCTGATTTATAGTTTGATCGATCAATTCCCATGTTTGATCGATTGGAAATCAACATTTCACACATACAAAATAGAGAAAATCTGATCGATCAATTCCTTATTAGATCGATCAGAACCTCAATTTGACCGATCAATCCTCATGTTTGATCGATCAGATTTTCAAAGTCAAATATTCAAAAAAACACACCTCCTGTTTCATAGGGTGTTTATAAAATTAGATCGATCAAATCTTTGATTTGATCGATCATTCTCACAGTTCGATAGATCAATTCTCAATTGATTGATCATTCTATCACTTGATCGATCACTTATAATTTCATCGATCAGTTCCCAATTTGATCGATCAAATCACCAATTTGATCGATTGAGCATATCGGGACTTAACTTCTTAAAAATTCACCCTTCTGTTTAATAGGGGTTTATTCAATTCGATCGATCAAATCTCAAATTTGATCAATCGTATTATAATTTGATCGATCAAATACTAAATTTGATTGATTAGAAATGACAGTCTCTATCATTAATACAGTTCGTTGATTTCAAACCAATTTCAACCCTAGCCTTTATGATTCTCCATGAAGCAGTCAAGTACACGTAAACACATCTTTATGACATCAAAGACTCTACAAAAACATAGTAACTCACCTCCTTTAGTTGATTCCTCGTCCTAGGAAACCCTCGGCCCAAGGCGATTCTTCGGATTCGAAACTCGAGAGTTTGTCAAGGTGAGTTCTCTGATGAACCAGAGGTACCACTCCACACTAACACACAAATTGAGACTAAGGTGAGTTTGTCACATTTTAAATCAGAGGTTCCATAACCTAGGGTTTCTCTCACACCTTGGTTTCACAACAAAAAACTTCAGAACCAAACTCTTTTAGCTACAGATTTATAGGCAGTATGGAGGAGTAGAGGAAATGCATTCCAGCTCCTTCCTTCTCTAATAAGCTATCCCTTGGAAATATCTTTGATATTTCCATTCCTAATTCATTCGCTCCGGCGTTGAGCACATACGCTACACTCCCATGTATGACATTCCACAACGAATCTCATCGCATCTCAGACTTGCATCGCAAGTGACATATCACTTCACACGCCTACAGGTTAATAATTTTGATATTAATATTCTAATTAAGAAATTTTTAATTCGTCTCAATTTTCATGCCAGGCACGTATACCGAAGCAGTCGAGTGTGTTTCAGATTTTTAAGGTCATTACACAGCTGATCTACAATCCACACTCAGCCATACTACTGATTTCAACCTCTTCACAGCAATATGGACTGCGGTCCATCATTACCACAAAAAAAAACAAGTGAAAGTTTCATAGCAAAGACCCAAAAACTCCATAAAACACTCTCAAATCTTCATTTTTAGAGAACAAAATTGTATGAAACCTTGTTTGCAAGTTTGGTATCTAAAATCGATTTCGATCCACCATAGACAAGCTAGATTCGAAGACAAAATTTTAGAACATCGATTTTTTTGAAAGTTCCTAAAATCGAAAAACAACATAACTTTTTCTGGTTGTTATGAGGGTGAAAGTGCCTGTTTGAACACAAAATTCTGGGTAGAAATCTGCACTCTCAAGATAATTAAAACCTTAATTTTATCGAAACATATACATTTATCCTTCTATTTTGTCTATTTTTATATTTTTGGTGTTGCAGGGCAGGTTTTGCTTGATAATGTGGATATAAGGACCCTTCAGTTGCAGTGGCTAAGAGATCAGATTGGTTTGGTAAACCATGAGCCGGCTCTATTCGCGACAACCATACTTGAAAACATACTTTACAGAAAGCATGATGCAACAATTGCTGAAGTCAAAGCTGCTACTGCAACAGCTAATGCTCATAGTTTCATTACTCTGCTTCCTAATGGCTATAATACCCAAGTGAGTGCATCCACATACTCTGAGGTTAGGGTCCAGCTTCATAAACTGAAGCTCAATAATCTATTAACTTAATTTATTTGTTTAAGATATGATGTACTAGATGCACTTCCACTGTAAATTTTAAGTGAGTAAAAGACTTTCTAGTATGCTGACTTCTATATTGTCCATAAATTTTTACAAAAGAATTGTTGAAAATTGCCAATAGACTTTTTATAGGCTGGTGTTACTACCTCACGACTTTATGTTACAGCCACCTCACTTGAACAAAGGAAAAATCCGTTGACTGCTTAATCAGACGATGGATATCATTATTTATCCTAATCTTCTACATAATAGATCTTGAGTTCATGGGCCTACCATCAGACAGTCAGATGTTGATTTCACATGGCACACATCCCAAAAATTTCACATGAACCACTTTTAATGGTATGTTATGACCATGTTTACTGTTTGGGATGTATGCCACGTGGAATCAAAATCCTACCATCCGATGGTAGGCCGATCTCAAAATCTATTGTGTGGAATATTGGGATGAAAAAAGATCACCATCATCTGATTTAAAGTAGTCAACGGAGTTTTCTTTTATTTATGTGAGGTGGCTATGACATAAAGTGGTGTGGTAGTAACACCTGCCTGTTTATAACATACCCAATTTGAGTGCCAGTAGTGGCACTCGGGTCAATCTCTAACTGAACCTCGGTGAATGTGGTGATAATTTTGAGCAACAGATCAATGAAAGGTCAAAGGTAAACTTTTACTAATTTGCGTGCTTATAGTGTGGCTCTCGAGACAAAAAAGTGTGGATTTTGAGACAAAAAAGGAGATTGGCCAGGGTGCCACTCCTGGCCCTTGGGTCTGGTACCTAATAGTAGTTCTGCTAGGAAATCCATGTTGGTCCTTTTATCTCTCCCTTTAATCTCCCTGAAATCCATTTTTACTCCTGCAAATGCCTCTAAAAGAGGTCTTTTTATCCTACTGTAATTAAACATACGAATTCTCTATTTTGGGTAGAAACACAAATATTTCCATTAATAGGAGAATATATTACCTGCACTACAATCTATATTTTTTTCCCTTTATTTTCTTCCCTTTGAGAAGCTTTAAAGATGCTACAAATATGTTAATTGTCAAGAACTGTCCTACACTACAACAACTATTAGCTACAATATCACAATTTTCTATGGAATTATGACTTTACCAATGAAATAAAAATTCCTTCAAAGATGGTCCTTGGTATAGGGTCACCGTCTGATTTTCTAAAGAACAAAAATCAGTCACCAGATTAGGGCACATGGCATTTGTTTTTCATCTTGCGTGCAACTTGATGCATCCGATGGGTTTAGATAGCGTTGTGAAAATGGCAGGTTAAATGTGGTTCTGAAGTCAATGGTTCTAATGGAGTGATGGGCTTAGTGGATTTTTGTAAATGATGGTTTTCATGTGTGGCATGTGGCATAAAAGCTGGTTGTCATAAAAGTATGTGTGGCATGTGGCATAAAAGCTGGTTGTCATAAAAGTATGTGTGGCATGTGGCATAAAAGTTAGTTTTCATGGCCCTAATATGTGTAAATGCAGTACACATTTTAGGAATTTAGGATGCTCAGGCCAGGTACAATGGATGACACACAACTAAAATCTGTTCATATCATGTTCCATATGATATGATCATTACTCTATGTTCCATAATAACATGCTGCCCACTCGGTTGTTGCCCAAATATACTTGATTAGACAACATCAAGCATCTAATCACAAGTTTGTTGCCTACCGAATGATCCTCTTATCAGTGTGAATTTTGGGTGGTTATCTGTGTCCACATGGCCATTTGGTTTGCTTAGTTCACTATGTGTAGATAGTAGGCAGTGCAGATAGAACGGGTTGAGTGTCAGTTGATGCTTGTGTAGTTCTTGATTCTAGTATATGTTTTGTTATTACTAGATTTCCCTTTTTAGCACTATCCATAATTTGTATCGGGGAAAACATTGGCACAAAACATCATCTCTATCATACTATTCAAGGCAGACAATTTGATTACATCCTTTGGCTGCATTGAATTATATGATAAAGATCGTTTTTCATGCCAATCATTTTCATCTAAGATCTATAGATCATGGTCTTTAAATCAAACATCTTAGTTTTTTCACATCGCTCAAGTAATGGCTCCACCCCCCCCCCCCCCTCCAACACCATTAACCATTTAGTTTAAAGATGGATACCCAAATTTATCATGATACACCCCCCCCCCCCCAAAACCATTAGCCATTTAGTTTTAAGATGGATACCCAAATTTATCATGGTAACCCCCCCACCACCACACACCCACCCACCCACCATTAGCCATTTAGTTTTAAGATGGATACCCAAATTTATCATGGTAACCACCACTTATCTTAGAGTAGGCCTTTTTCCACTCCATATCACCCAATTTCACGAAACTGTTTGTGCAAATCCCAAAGTCAAGAAAGATGTCCACTAAGGGAGCGCTACCTAGTGATCAACAACCATACAACTTTCAATATTTTACCTTGGGAAGAATGAGAGGGTGCCCCAAGATCACATCAATTAGATAACTTAAACCATCTGATCTATGCATTGAAAAATGAGTGGTTGTTCATATAGTAGATTAAATGGATGGTTAGAGTCTTCTAGTATGTATATATTTTTTGGTTAAGACATGTATCAAACATGGGCATCTAGTTAAATTACTTAAGGTTGATCAAAATATGTGCCACTTGGCATGAAAGTGGATGGTCATGACACAATCTATTTAAAAGTAGTCATGTTAGTCACTGATTTATACCATTTTATGCCCCTTTAACCGGGCTTTTGTGAGGACTTAGAGTGACGAATAATTACTTTTTAGTTGATTTTTGTAGTTAGGCAATAATATGCAGTCATCCAGATAAAAGGTGCTAGGAAGAGGAGATTAGAGCAACCAAGTACTTCAATCCACATCAGCAAAGGCGTACAATCATATGGTTCAGCATGTCCTCTAGTTGTGCACTCAAGCAATTATAGATTTTTCAGATACAACAGAGCAGCGCACCTTAGAACTACTAACCATCTTCACAAGCTTCAGCAAGGATAGCTGTATACACACATGAGAACTTCAACAACTTCAGCTGCAGCAGCATTGTGTTTCAGCAGCTACACATGAGATGGGTGCACAATAGAACAGCCTTGGGGTTTAGCAGCAGCTACACATTAGAAACCTGGTTGCAGCAGCTCAAGCATCAACAAATATCAGTAAGCAGTCCTTGTAATGCAGACATTTACATTGGTGCTAAAACAAAAGGGTGCAAGTCTAGTGGACCCTATCCATTCAGCCGATTTATCAAGTTGTTCTGCTCCAAAGAGAAGCTTACGAGATGTATATACAGCTGGTGGCTATAAGCAAACCTGTCGGAATGAAGAAGGTGCTGAACCAACCTATCAAATGGAGCTGTTGCTGAAACTATAACTAGTCAAGTGGTTCCTAGCTGGAAACCCAAGCTATCGAGTTCTAGCTGACCCCTTCAGCCAACTGCTCGAGCAGTCCAGCTTCCCAAATCAATAGCAGCACCAACCTGTCGAGCTTTTCAGTATCTAGGTTCAATACCTATCTAATGGAAGGAGCCTTGCCCTTGATCCTATCGAGTAGAACCATGAATGCTTCAATACCTATCGATTGGTTCAAAGCATACACTTCACCAACCTCTCGAAATGCATTGCAAAGCCAACCTGTCCACATCTTTGCAGCTCCACTCACCATCCTGTCGACTTTCAGTTGCACTCCAAACTCCCAACCTGTCGAGCTATTAATCTTCAGCAACCTTCAGCAAGTTGTCGACAATCTCTCCTCCATCCTATCGAAGAGTGCAGCCTCCAAACTTCATCTTGTCGAGTTTTAAACTACAACTTCAGTACCTATCGAGTTTCAGCCCTCCATCTAGCCATCCTATCGAATGGAAGATTCACCTTCAGCCTACCTGTCGACTAACATTCTAAAAGCCAAACCTCTCGAGATCTCCATCAGCCATCCCATTGAATGGAAGTGTACATTTCTTCAAACCTATCGACAACAGCCCTTACCCCCTTCAGTACCTATCGGGTTTAGCCACCATCCTCACGAATGGTTGCTGAAGCCTTCTCCAACCTGTCGAGTATATACTTCATAAACTCCCGTCCTCTCGAATGCAGCCAACAACCTCACGAATTAATACCTGGAGCTGCTGGGTTTTCAGCTGAAGCCTCTCCATTAAAGCCCCATCTACTACAGCTATTTTTTAGCCATTACTAATAGGCATCGGGGGCACTCTTGAGAATTTCATCAAGTCTCAAATATATTTAGCAATTAGGTACAGCCTGCAGCTGAAGTTATCTTTGGTCAGCAGGGGCAAATGTGAGAACTCCCAAGCACAAGAAATCTCTGCACATGGGCAAAACAGTTTTTCAAATAAATTGGAGAAATTCTTAATGGGAAGCTTCAACTGAGCGTAACAGAATTGAATCTCTCTCCTCTCTGATTGATTGGAATGCTAAAATAGGGATTAGCATAAACTGAAATCAAATTCTCTCCTCTTATTGGCTGCAATTCAAAACACATGGATCACTACATCTATATAAATAGGCCTCCTTGCTGCTGTAATTCTTCAGCAATGAAACAAAGGAATAACTTTAGTTCTCCTTGACTCATTTAGGTTTAGTTTTAGTTTTATTTTTTCTTTTTCTCTTCCCTCTTCTCTCCCTAATCCAACCTGTTGGATTAGATCTAGATAGCAACCTAGATCTGTTTTGTAATTGTAATTTTGGCATGAAGATGTGTGGATCGATGCACAGACTATAGATCTGAGAACAAGGTTACTTTAAGTTGTTTGATTCAATAAATTGTTGATTTTAAAGTCCAATTAAATCTAAAGATCTTATAGTTTCATTAGATGTCTTTAGGATTCATGTATTTGGGAATAGCCCATTCAGTTTACCAGTAGATCTAGTGAATGCCATCTGATTTCCCTTGGTTTAATATCCTTGTGGATGCCTGAGCTTGTAGCCTTGCATCCATAGCATTTGTAGTTATTTCTATGTTTCAATTTGAACCATTGGATTGGATGAAGTCTATAGGGTGATCTGTGACCATTCAAGTAGACAGATCATAACCTTCATATCAGTCCAAGCTCTTGGTTTGGGTTGAATTCTTCTACCTTGCACTTGAGCTTGTATCCAAGTGAAGGACAGCTACAAATTCACATGTCGTGATCTGTTTTACAATAAGAACCAGTCCATGGCTGCCTATTTCTCCTCATTTTACATTTTATTTTACCATCCATCTCCCTCAATCTTGTTGATCTAATTTTATATTTCTGTTTTGTAGATTAGATCTAGTGACGCCCAAAAAACTCTTTCTTCTTAGATTAGGCTTGAATTGCCAGATCTATAGTAGATATGGAGGTCTATTATACAACCTATTAGGTTTTAGATCACTACTCCTGGTGGGACAAACTCTTACTTTTAAAACTTGCTACAAAAGGACCCGGTATCTTGCAGGTCTGAATATTTTAGAGTTCTTATTTTCATCTTTTGTTTTACTTTACTTTGATTTTTCCTTTATAATAATTAGGACCTGAAATATCCCCAATAAGTTTTTGGCGCTGCTGTCGGGGAACTATGAAATCAAATCTTCAACCATTCAAATGTTGCCATCTTTTCATTGGCTTAATAAGGAAAACCCATATAAACATGTAGATGTGTTCCTTGGCCTTTGCACTACATTTAATATTGCTGGCTTGGGAGAGGAAGCAATTAAATTGAGGCTATTTCCTTTTTCATTAAAGGATAAAGCTAGATCTTGGCTCTCTTTGCTCTCGAACAATAGCATACATTCTTGTACTGATTTGCAAACCCAATTTTTGGCTAAATTTTCCCCCATAAATAAGACAAGTCAGCAGAGGAAGAGCATCATTTCTTTTGCTCAGTCCCCAACTGAAAATTTTCATGAGGCATGGGAGAGATTTAAAGAGTTGTTGAGGAAGTGCCCACACCATCAGATACCTAGATGGCAACTTGTTCAAAGCTTCTATGAAGGTATTGATTCTAAAAGCAGATCCATGATAGATGCATTATGTGGTGGCACTTTGTGACGACCCGGCCTTTCCAATCCTCTAGGTATAGGAAAGGCCGGTTCGCCAACTTATTGATTTCTCAATAAGCCGCATATCAAACAAAAGTTGGCAGCATAAGCATAGTCATAAAACATAAGCAAAACTAAAAAGACCAAATCAATAGCTCATACAAAATATCTCAAAGAGGAACCAAGAAGAACCACTAGTGATGGCCAATCCAAACACCTAAACAATTGTTTCTAATGATGGTTCTTCAAAATGATATAAAAAAATATCAAAACCAGGCCTTGGGCCCATAATTCAAATAATTCTAAACCAAAAAGTGTCAAAATGACAACTCTAAATCAAGGAAAGAACTCTTCTGCTGGGATCTCTGTCTCCTCCTCAGGGATGTAGTCAGAGTCCCCTAGATCAAGATCATCGTTGCCTAAGTCAGTCTCAACACCTGTGACGTATAGTCGGGGTGAGCTAACATTGAAGCTCAATAGAGGAAACTTATCTATTTATATTTTATCATGAGTAATGGTTTTCAAAGACAAAAATCAGATCAGTTATGGTTTTCAAAAGATACTTTCATTACTAAATTCCAATTCTAAAACAGTATATCAAAAGAGAATTTTAACAGGTCTAATGTTCTTATGGTTTCAAATTCTAATATCATGCATTCTTCTTATCTTAAATTTATAATTTAATTATATCTCCCAAATTAATATATCATGAGAGCGAAAGTATCACCGATGGGAAACCCTACCAACAATCTTCATTCAATAAACCCTTTTTCTGAAAGTGCAACAAGCCCCTGCGTCATGAGGGAAGCTTGCACTAGGCTGAATTACCGTCAACACGGTTGGTAGAATCTAGGGTTTCGTTCTAATTAACCTCAAATCAAATGTGATACTAAACATATCAGATTTCATGTAATTAATACATTGTTCAGATCTCATAGTTCTAATACATATTTCAAATTCAAAGGTGAGGTCTAAAGTTATAAAGTCATATGTTATTTCAAAGTTTCAGAGTTCACATAATCATGCTATATTCACTAACATGTAGAATTTATGCTTGAAAACCGATTAACCAATACTTAGAACAAAATGAAAGAAGTTTTAAGGTTCCCTTACCTTGACTTTGGATTGGTCTAAGTTCTCACAAAGAGGTCCTCACAGTGGACTCTAATTAGAACCTACAAGTATTAACACCGTAAAAGTGTTAAAGGGGTCTATAAGTCCAAAAAAAAGCTACCCATAAATTTTCCAAGAAAATTTTGAAGGTCAGAAACAGGACAAAATTCGATGATCGAATTCCACCAAAAATGCATCAATAAGAAAACCCAAAATTCGATCATCGAATTTTATTTCGATGTTCAAATTTCAAATTTGAAGTTCGAATTTGAATTCGAACTTTGAATTTCTCCAGGTCTGCGCTGTTCCAACTGGCTCTTCTTAACTTGATTTTTCTTCCAAAAAACCAAACTGCCATCATATTCTATATTCACGATTTGTCTAATCTAATCTAGGTACAAATTTTAATCAAAAGAATTTAAAAGCCTACCACTTGAGATTTATTCCTTCGGCTTCCATTGATCCATAATTCAAGCACCGGATCAAATCCATGAGCTTCAATCAGTTGGACTCCAAAATCAGTCCTTCTCTAACATTACTGCTAGAGCAATTGTTAGTCCAGATCATCCAAAGAATTATCCACTCTCCCCTATCCTTCTTTCTCAATTTATCTAAACAATCAGAGGCTGCACTCAAGGCTTGTATACGGCTGAGATGGGGAGAGGGATTGTAATCACAAGGGATCTAACAAAGGAAACCAAGGAGTTGGAAGAGCTCAAGGTTTTGGTTCTCACGGGAGGGAGGACGAATGAAGCTTCTCCTTCACTCCTCTCTCTTTATAATACCAATTTCCTACCCAAAATATTATGATAATCGACCAAAATATCATCATCTTTTATTTACATGTCTATCCACTTAACTTGAATTTAGTTTCAGTGTTAAACACATACACTCATCTTAGTGCATAAGCTATCCAAATAGGACTTCCTCAAGTCCAAATCAGAAATCCTTTGACCAAGTATCTTCTCTTACATTAACCTACCCAAATATGCATTATTCTTCACATAACTTTTTTGGGCACACTTATCGAGATAATCGAAATCGGGTCATAATATCTGGGATATTATATTCTCTCCTCCTTAGGAATTTTGGTCCTTAAAAATATAAACCATACATAAACAGGTCTACAATGAAACCCTTCCTAACAAAAAGTCTGAAACCGAAGTGAGTGCAACAAGTTTAAAGTAAAGGAACATGGGTCAGAGTGCGATGGCTTCACAAGGCACACAAGTCAAGGGACGGGATCCGTAGTAGCCTGGATGTACTGCGTGTGGCACCCGATGGGGCCATAGTGGATTGCATCCGTACATGGATGCCTACACCCTAAGTGTCACGTGTAGGGAAACATACCTCACTGTGACTCAAGGTGAACTAACTAGAATTTGATCAAATCAGATTATCAAAGTACTCTAATGCACACATTGGAACACCGAGGTAGTCTATCTGGTAGGGTCAACTAGATCGAATCATAGAACCATATTCAAAATAAAGATAGAAGCCGAAAGCAAAGAAAACCAAAAGTAACGAATTAGGGGAAGGCAACTCATAATCTCATAATCTATAACCATATGCGAAGAAAAGTGACGCATAAGCAAAGGAAGAATAACCATATGTAATGCAACCACATATCCATATGCCAAACATCCATAGATCTCATAATGCATAAACGAAATAAAACAGATTTAACCATCAAAATAAAACAAACCAAAATTTATAAAGAGTGGCAAAAAAAGAACCACCATGTTATAAATAATCCATCAATAGTGAAACAATTACAATCCCAAATAGATTACAAAAAGTGAAACCATAAAGTCACCTTAGCTGTGCTAATCCTCCCTATTAATATCGGATCCAGCTACCTGATCAGTCGGAGCTTGATCATCATCATCATCATCATCATCATCTCTCACTTCTGTAGGCACCTCATCACCTGCTCCAGAAGTAGAAGCGTGGTGCACAGATATACGGATATCAGCCATATATGTCGCATAGTCGACAGGAAAGGCATGCTACATCAGGTAGGTCAAAGCCCCTCATGAATCTTTAACTCCCTGCTCATGGAGCTCGTTTGTTGAGTCAGCACCTGGATCTGCTAACTCAAAGTTGTCATCTGTCGTGTGATCTCTGATAAAGTGAGCACGTCAGTGTGTGGGGTCAGGTATGTCTCGGGTGCAGTATGTTCAGCAGCTGGTTGATCTTTATCCTCCTCATCATCGTCAGGAACCACAATATCCTTAGGAGTCTTCATCAATTTGCTATAGCTTGGACCCCAATCGACCAATTTATAGGTCTTTAAACTGGCAATGGAATTTGGCTCATCATGCAGAATCTCATAGGCCGGTCCCGCATGATAGTCCTCTAACATCAGTGATATCAATCTGGCATAGGGGATACCCTTGGTCGGAGCCTTAACCTTTTTATCCATCTTCTCATAGGTCTTGATGATACCTTGAAATACTACAGCCGGTGCATTGAACCACTGCTCTTGGAAGGCAGAGAATAGGACCCGCTGGAAGGGGCCTGTTCATTCTGATCGATGTCCCAAAGGATATAGGGTCACTTTAAAAATCACGTCAAGCATCCACATTGTATCCGACAATTGGGAACGGTTGATTGATCTGCCGGATCCATGACATCCCTCGGTCATCCGGGCTATCACATCATGAACCGCCACGGGCTTAGTGTTTGGTGGTGCCAGACCCATGGTTGGTGAATGCTTTGTTGGACAATTCATTGTCACGACAATGTCATTGATGTCAAAGACGTAGTCGCGCCCATCGATGGTAGTACAGACTTTCTTCCCATCTTCCCATCGCATGCGTTGGTAAAAGAGGCATACCAACCGGGGAGAAAAGTGGCTATGAAATGGCTGTAGTAGGGATCTTAATTGGGCTTTTTCTAAGTAATCAGAAGCCCATTATGTAGTGTCCTACTGATCAAATAGCTCAGGATCGAAGATCCACTTGTTAGCAAATCCCTTAGCACCCCAATACTCATTGGGTTTCTCATGGATTTGTGGGGGTTGCATCGGTTGTTGAACTAGCTGTTGAGGTTGTGGTGGTGGTTGGCTTGAAGATCCAACTTTAGAGGCTGGTCTTTTAGATGTAGGGACTCTTGGGACTGTGGTTTTCTTAGGCCCCATTGTAAAATGCGAAAAAACACAATTTTGCAAAAATAATCCACAAATGGGGTAGGGTTTTACCTCTTTGGAATGAATAAATCGACCCCTTGTCAATGCAACCCAATCTCCTTGCAAATCCGAATGCAATCCTCCTTGATTTTGTCCAAGAATGGCAGAAAACCCAAAGAAACCCCCAAAACCCTAAGCTCGACCCTATTCAAAATGTGTGAAATGACAAAACAACAAAACCTAGCCGACAATAACCCGACAAATTCGATCATCAAATTTGAATTTGATGTTCGAATTTGAATTCGATGTTTCAATTTGAATTCGTTGATCAAATTTAAATTCGACCCTCGAATTTCCCAAAAACCCTATCAGTTGTATTAAAATTCAAACTTCGAATTTTGATTTTGTGGCTCGAATTTGGCAGAACCTGTCTCCTTTAAAATTTTCAATTTTTTTTTAGTTTCAAGGTTGCTTTTGGTTCAATGTTGACCTCTCTTAAGCCTTTACTTGTTTAACACCGAATCCGGGCCATGATGTAAGCGCACAAACTATAATTTGTGATAGCCAATTAACAAATCAATTAAGTCACAACCCGAATACTTAGTTATTATTTAGGCAAAAAAACTTTTTAAAGCAAGTACAATCCAATTCAAAAATTAGGTATAACGATCGATATATATTTTGCAATCTCAAAACCTTGATACATTGTAAACACAACCACAATTTCAAATCTCTTAAAGTTGCTCAAACAATTTCAGGAATTATCCTTGGAGCTCAGCTTCGCGCTCCCAAGTGGCTTCCTCTGATGTATGATTTTGCCATCTTATGAGAACCAAAGGAATCCCCTTGGTCCGTAGGATTTGCACCTTGCGGTCTAAGATCTATACCGAGTCCTCGATCACTGTCAAATGTTTTGAAGCTCAATGGGTTGGTAATCAAGTACATGAGTCGGGTCACGAATGTATCTTCGGAGCATGGACATATGGAACACGTTGTGCATGCTGGAAAATTGTGGCGGTAACGCCACTCTGTATGCAACCTCTCCGACTTGGCTTAATATCTCAAAAGGCCCGACAAACCTAGCTCTCAGCTTCCCTCATTTACTGAATCGCATTACTCCTTTCGTAGGTGAGATTCGGACAAAAACATTATCTCCAACAAGAAATATGATATTAGCAACAAATTTATCGCTTAGAGACATATAACATTATTAATGCAATTAAACTCACCTGAAAATCCACATGCCTCCTCTTGAGATCTGCGTAGCTCTTCTGGTGACTTTGAGCCACACGTAGTCTCTTCCGAATCAACCTAACGGCCTCGATCATACGCTCTATGATCTAAGGGCCTAGAATGAGTTTCTCACCCACTTCTTCCTAATTCAGCGAAGACCTGCACCGCAGTCCATACAAAGCCTCGAACGAGGCCATACCGATGCTAGCTTAGAAGCTATTATTGTAAGCAAATTCGATCAGACCCATGGAAATCTAACATGCAAGCATGAAGCATGTCCTCAATGATCTGATTCACTCGCTCTATTTGGCCATCGGTCTGTGGGTGAAATGTTGAGCTGAGGTCAAGAAGAGAACCCATTCCTTCTTGAAATCGCTGCCAAAACTATGAAGTAAGCAACGAATCTCTATCAAACACAATACTAGCAGGTATACCTGTAGACATCCAAATTTGGAATCACACGAAACCTTTCAAAATCACCCTAGATCCCTTAGGAACCAACCTCGAACCTTTAGAAACCAATCTCGACCCTTAGAACCCCTTTCAAACCCCAAACCTAACCTTCCCAGATAATGAATGAGGAGGGGTGCACCCAAACTGGCTACGGCCCTCTACGGCAATCAAATCTCATACCATTGGAGAGTAGAGGTCGTCAGCTTTCTGACGGTCCAATAATCGCCCCAATCGGAGGTATACATCAAAAGATATGGCAAACCGAGCTCGGAGGGCATAAATGTAATTTCATACGAGCCCCCTAGGGATTTGGCACAACTAATAGCTGCGCCAGGCCATTTCCCCCTAGAAATGGCTTGGCGCAACTAATAGTTAAGCCAGTTATAACTTTGCCTGGCGTAACTATTAGTTGCACCAGGCCAATTCTCCCAGACATTAAGCCTGGCGCAATTATTAGTTGCGCCAAGGTTAAAAGTGGGGCCCACCCTCGCGAGGCAACTTTCAGCACTGTTTAAAACACTGTTTTACTGTACATTTGCCTGGCGCAACTATTAGTTGCACCAGGCATATGAACAGTGACAGTTAGATTTTACCCCAAATTTCGTGTTTGAGGTTTGACTTGTTCACCATCTCGACCTTTGGGTTGTGTTTTGATGGTTCTGTTGCACCCATTGACTACCTATTTATAACCCTCCAAGTGGCTTAAGGCCTCACCCCATCATCCACCATTGGAGGACCTTCTCACACATTTCAAGGCTTTAAAAACCCTAGGAAACCATAGATGTTAGATTACCAAATTCCTAATCTTGATTAGCATCTAAAACACCCTCCTAACCCACCCATTTCCTATAAATAGAGCCCCCCTCCCCTTGGTTTAGGGGTTGAGAATTTTAGCCTAAGAGAGAAAGAGCTTAAAGTGAGAAGATCTATCTCCCTTTGGTGCACACTTTCCATACAAATTTCAGAATTTCAAAACCTCCTTTGAGTGATATTTTTCACCTTAGATCCTTTAGTTTAGGTATATGCTAGAAATTCACCTTCCCTCTCTATCTCTTAGTTAGCAAGCCTTAGACGTTAGAACCTCTCTTTCCACCATACAAGCCTTCAAAATCTCATCAAAGCAAGCCAACCCAAGGCCTTCCTACAGTGCTACAAGGGCCCGAGGGCTCCGGCTCTCCCCTTTCTTCTCCTATCTCTTGTAGCTCCCTCCATCCTCTCATTTGTGCCGTTACGCCGCTGACTTTTCAGTAGGAACGGAGGGGCACAAATAGGATTCTAAGCCCTTTTGAGCAAGAGGAAGCTATTTTCTTTTCTTTTACTTTATTTTATTTTTGGTCATTAGTAGACACCGCGTTAAGCGGTTGATCGGGTGCCTAACACCTTCCCGATCGATAACCGAAGCCCCTAGCCAAGAACCTTTGGTGTGGACCGGATTCAGAGTCATATTTTTAGCACTTCGGTGCTCATAAAAATGAACTAGGTATCCCGGGATACCGAAAGCTCCGGGTGGCGACTCTATATTTTTGTTAGAGAGGGCATCGTCGTGACAGGACCCCCACAGATCCCATGGTTGCACAGATGGAGACTCTGCTGGGGACTTGCTTGTAGAGCTTTCCCTTGAACTTGGCTGTATTTTATTTTATTTTTACTAACCATTTACTGTTGTTTTTTTTATTTTTCTCTTTTTTTACTCACCCCTACGTTTCCGTCATTTACATGCCTTAGCCGATCGGCGGGCTTACTTGCGCATTTGTCTTTCATTTTCCTTACTTTTCCGTCATTTTAGTGCCTTAGCCAATTGGCAGGCCTACTTGAGCATTGTCTTTTAATTCCTTTAAATTTCTATCATTTAAAGTGCCTTAGCTGATTGGCAGGCCTACTTGCGCACTCATATCCTAACAGTAGACGCCGGCCTATAGTGGCGGCACAGGATAATCACCCCCGGTCTTTGAACTAAAGAAAGCTTCTAAAAAAAAGAAAAAAGCTTTGAAAAAATAAAAATAGAACCAAATTAGGGAGCTTAATTAATTTATTTTGCGGGTTAGATTTTCAAAGGGGTTGGGATTAGGCAAACACATAAACACCCGGGTCTTAGTATGGCGGAGGCCCCTAGTGGTGATGATCCAGAAAAGTCCCAACCCACCTAGTATATGAGAAGGCGCTTGCGCCAGAGGTATATCGGGTGGGTTCCCATTCGAAAGCTTAAAACCCTTGGGGAGTGGGCTAGCGAGTTATACCGGATGCAAACCTTTTAGGTGCGGTGAGGAGCGAATCAATCACTAAAAAATAGCTCAGTTTCCGAAAGCCTAGCTCCCACAAAAACCAAAAAAAGACTCATTTTGGGCTGCTGTCTCTGCTTTTATACATTCTGGAGCATCAGTTTTTGCCTGGCGCAAGTATTAGTTGCGCCAGTGCAAAAAACTAAAATTTATAACTGGCGTAACTAATAGTTGCGCTAGCTTTAAAGTCCTCATTTTTACCTTGGCACAACTAATAGTTGCGCCATTGTAAAAATAGTGCCCTGCAACCTGGACTCATGTATTAGTTGCGCCAGGTCTGTTTAACAGCACCCCAGCCTGAATTTGTGGCCTTCTTCACCTCCCAAGTCCCCTGATCAGTGTGCTTAGTGCCTTGTTTAGGCCCCGCCATCTCCGATGCCCAATATGCCCTAGCCGGTCAAAAGAGGGCAACTTCTTTTTGGCTCCTTCTGGGGGATCAGGTTGTTTGCCTCGATTTCCGTGCCTTCAATTGATCGAAGGTTCTCCTTCGATTCTTTCGAAGTGCCTCAGAATCATCACTGTAGGTCTTGAATTAAGGTACGAGAGCCACCCGAAAAGGGAATTCCAAGGCCTCGAAACCTTTGCTTTTCAAAACTTTTTCAAAAAATTTAAAAAATATATATATAAACTGAAACCCAAAAAGATATAGGTTGTGGTGCTGACACAACGACATCATCTTGCCCTCCGCCATCCCGTAGGGGAAGGAGGAGGATTTTCGGGCCTTATCCAAGGCACCCTTACCCAACCCGTTCCCGAAGAATGTTGTGGATAGTGGACCCGACTTACGCCGATCTCAACTCATCCTCACCACATTCTCCAACCCACTCCCATTCGGGAGAAGTTTTTTCCACCATCCCCCTCACCCAACCCCGCTTTACCATTACCGACCCATTCGGCGCCCCCATCTTCCCAACTTCTACCCCCCAAAATATCCTAAGTCCAACCCCCCATTCTCCATCTTTTGCCCAAGCCATGCCCATGCCAAATCCGACTCATTTCCCATCGACCTCCCTACAAAACCCAAACCTGTTTTCCCAATCCAGATCCGTGCCCCAATTCCCATCATCCACCTATACACCCGATCCACCCACATTCACCTACACCACCTCCACCCTATCCGATCCCCCACAAATCCCCCCATCTACCCGGATCATGCCCATTTTTATTGGGGCCATGCCCGATTTTTTCCAAACATCCATACCCCACCAACCATCATCCTTACACACCCTTAATCTTCCCCAATCCTTTACCCCACCTCAACTCTCCAATCCACCCTATATCCCATCACATACCATGGTCATGCCCAATCATATCGGGGCCATGTCCAATTTTCCTTTCACATCCATCCCATCCATACCCAATCATCCCTTTCACAACCCTCCTTCAATGACCGTGATGGAGGAGATGTTCCAAGCCTACTCCATGTGGAAGGCTTCTCAAAACCCCTCCCCTCCTTCACACCCCATGTCCCTAAACCCGTCTCACACCGTAGACAATCTCCATGCCTCACTCCTCAATGACCCTCATCAACCCCCCATAATCCACACCACCCAAACCCCCATCACCCACATGCCCCAAGGCCAAATGGCCCAATCTCCAAACTCCCACATACCCCAAGGCCCATCGGCCCAAACCCCCTATTTCCATATATCCCAAGGCACCATGGCCCAATACCCCACCACCCAAACCTACCCAGGGCCCATGACCCAGACCCACCAAGGGCCCATAGCCCAGACCCACCAAGGACTCATGGCCCAGACCCATCAAGGCCCATTGAACCAGACCCACCAAGGACCCATGGCCCAGACCCACCAGGGGCCCATGGCCCAGACCCACCAAGGCCCTCACTGCACACTATGCCGACCAGCAGTATGAAGAGGATGAGATTAGGAATAGCGGGGCCTATGCTGGGGCTTTGACCAACCTCAACCCTCCTCCCATAATTGCCTACCCCCTGGTGACCTACAGTGAAGTCCAACTGGCGGCCGAGAAAGTGACCTCTGTATCAAAAGAGTCAGAACAGCTGAAAGAATAGTTAGACAAAATACAAAAGCAGCTGATGAAAATGGGTGGTGCTGAAATCCACGCCACAGACTTCACAGACTTATGCCTATTTGCTGAGGTCCTCCTGCCCCCCAAATTTAAAATGCTAGCCTTCGACAAATATAATGGTATTGGCAATCCTATTGCGCACCTGAAGTCCTACTGTGGGGACATGTGCCAATACGGGGGGATGAGAGACTGCTAATAAAAGTCTTTCAGAAAAATTTAACGGGCCCAGCTCTGAGGTGGTTTACATATCTCGAACCATCCATGATGAAGAAATGGAAGGACTTAACGCATTTATTCCAGGAACAGTATGTCTACATACTGATATTGAACCACTTAAGTCTGACTTAGCCCGGTTGAAACCGAATCCCAACGAAGCCTTCAACGATTATTTAGGGCATTGGAGAGTGCTGGCAGCTCAAGTCAGAAATAGGATACCTGACGATGAGAAAATCAAAATGATTTCAAAGAATACTCTGCCAGTGATTTTGAACTTTTTGGTGTATCAGTAGCAGTCCAGCTTCGCCGATCTAGTGAGAAATGCTAACCGATGTGAGGACGCCATCAGAGAGGGATGCCTGAATAAGAACATGCCGAGTTGACCCAGTGGGGTTAGAAGATTTTCAGAGCAGTGGAACAAGAAGAGAACAGGGGACGATATCTAGAACATAGCCAATACCAGGCCCAATAATAATACTACTCCGTTTCAATTTCAGGCAGCCCCACTAGCACCTGTTAGGCCTGAGCAGATGCAAAGAATGGGGAATGGGCAAGGAATGCAAATGACCTCGGAGCAGAGGAGAGCCCGCTACGATTGAGTTTTTGTGCGTTTGGGGCAATCATTGAGTGTACTTTTACCCCTATTAGTGGAAAAGGAATTAGATGCTATCCGTCAACCACAACCTTCTCCCCATCCAATTCCAAGAAACTACGACCCTAATACCCACTACAATTTTCATCAGGGTCCGAGTCACCCTAGTGATTGTTGCTTCCCACTGAAGCAGACAATCCAAGATTTGATCGACGCCGAGAAAATCATACCCCCTGCACCTTCTTAGCATGCTAATATTCACCAAGTGCCACTACCCCCACATCCCACCAGAGGAGCAGGTCCCCAACCCACTGTCGGAATGATAGAAGATGAGGAGGAGTTTGAATTTGACCCATCCGATTATATCAGTGATCGGGAGAGTTATGTAGCACCTTTGACAAGAAACATGGAAGAAGGGAACGTAGGGGTAATTGAACCCCTAAATTTGTTAGATTATTTCCCCAACCCGACTCCGCAATTAGAACCCTTGGATCTCAGGGCATACTTTCCGTCCACCACACCCGTCAATTATGTAAATATCAATACATACCAACCATACACTACAACCCCCTCCAATTACCCGATGAGCCAACAGGCCCCCAATCCTACACCCGCACCCACCAGTTATCAATGGCCTGCGCCCGCCCCATTTCAACTACCAGCAAACTCCCCAAACCCCGTCAATTACCTAATAAACCAACAGGCCCCTAATCCAACACCCGCACCTATTAGTTATCAATGGCCTGCACCCACCCCATCACCCCCAGTTCATCCACCTGCAAACTCCACCACCCCGGTTAATTACCTAACGGCCCATCAGACCCCCCATCTCTCGCCAGCACCTACCAGCTATCAATGGCCTACTTTTGCTTGCTTCCCCCCAACACCACCAACCTCAAGCTTCGCCACCCCTATTTGGCCCAATCTTTCCACCCAACCTACTACCACCAAAATAAATCAGGTGTTGCCCACACCCCCTGAGCCCACAATACAAGTGCCTCAAGTACCGGCAACCACACCATTCCAGCTCTCAGGACCAACCTATGATCCTCATCAGGTCCCGCTAAGCTACGAACAAATAGATGACAATACCGATAGCAGCAGCAGAGAAGGGGTAGTGAACTTTGTCACTAGGTCAGGAAGGATATCGAAGCCGTCAGAAGTGCCAGCAGCAGCACAGGCCCAACCAGAGGGGAAGAAAGATAGTGTGGTTAATCCCTTCAAAAAAATGAGTCGGGAACATATACTAGAGACTCAATTAAGAAGAATGCCCGCCTGTATCACCGTTTGGGATCTATTGATGACGTCTCCACTCCATTTTCAAGCATTAATGGGGGGGGTTAAAGAATGTGCATGTATCACTCCAAGTCAGCCCAGATGAAGTCGGGCAAATAATTGGTCAAGTAATGGCTCCAAATGTCATTTCCTTCTCTGATGCCGATTTACCTGAGGAAGGGTGTAGCCATTCGAAATCCTTAAACATAACTGTTGAGTCTGGAAATATGGTCATTCCCTTAGTACTAATTGATAATGGGTCTGCATTGAATATATGCCCGTTAAGAACCACCACCAAGATCGGGGTTGATCCATGCATGTTAAGGCCCACCAGGACCAGTAGTAGAGGGTTTGACAATACCAGGAGAGAAAAAATGGGAGAAGTTGATCTTGAGCTATTGATAGGACCAATGACCTTTTCCATCTTGTTTCAAGTCATGGATATCAAATCCTCATTTAATCTATTATTGGGGCGCCCATGGCTGCACGAGGTCGGAGCCATACCTTCCACTTTGCACCAGAAGCTCAAGTTCGTGTTTGGGTACGAAGTTGTTACAATCATCGGTGAGGGGCACAACAAGAAAGAAAAAGCCACCAATAGCATCAAAAACCCCAATATGATGGATATACCACACACCACGGAGGATGTCAACCTCCATAGTTTTGAGTATGAGGTGTCAGCGATACTCCCAGAGCCTATTGAGGGCATCATGCCTAAGACGGGAGGCAGTATGTGTGACAGCCCGGATTTCGGCACCCCGAAACCCGTGCCATCAGCACGATCATTTTGACCGTGCCCCTTAGCTAAGCACGGAACATTGGCATATCAAGCATAAAATGAAATAATAAATGAAACTGCGGAATTTAAATCTATATTAAAGTAATTCTCCAAAAGACAGTTCTACCCTCATGCCTCTGCATGAATGGAGAACCGATCCGAACTATCGATTATTGCAATCATCACGGATGGTTCAGTCCAAAAGAATAAACTCAAATTCAATATATACATGGTTTAACCAAAACAAGGCTTGACATACCAAGCCGTACAATCCCTCTCAAAAGCCCTCAAAGCGGCACAACGGAGTCCTCTAGAAGAAGTCCTCAGGAGGTGGCTGCAACTCGTCGCCGGCCACAAGGTCCGACTCACCACGGTCAACGTCTCCTGAAGCCTCGGCCGCTGCTAGTAGTGGACCTGCGACGTATAGTCTATAGGGTGAGCTACATCCTAGCTCAATAGAGAACAAAACACAGTTGAACATATAAATTATTACTCACATATATTCCATGATATGCCATGCATGATGTGCCTATGCAATTACTGATGAAACAGTTAAAAAGTATTACATTTTACTGGTAGCTTACTCGTGTCTTTTATTTACTCATGAATAATGCTGAAAAGGCCTAAAGCAAAACTTAAACTTTCAACTTAAGTAATCCCCGAGCAATATAGCATCGAGCCCCGATGAGATACCCATCATCGTCATCTATATAGACACTTTTAACGTATTCCCTGAGAATACAATATAGTACCCAAGCCCCTTTCCCCTGGGGATTGGTGGCGGGGTTTCACTTGTCTCAAATCAACACCCCTGGGGTGTGCTTACTATGTACGGATAAGCCTCACTCGGCTTGAGCGCCGCCGATCGGTCCACGGATATCCTGCAGTGTCGGGTCGTGGATATCCCGCCACGCCGGTGGGGTACCCTATCAAACCTCAAATAACAAAATATATTGCCTTTACATATAGTTATTCACCGTGTAAGTGTGCTATCTTATATCGGTTAGGCCCTATCAAACATGATTCAATCTTGGATACATCCCTGGGATGTATCCATTTACTTGCATCACACCTGATGCTCTTATCTCTTTACTTCTTCATCCCCTGGGGATGGCTCATTATACTTACTCTTATGGGTGTCACTCACACACACTTTTCACAATTCTTAAGCAATAAACATTTGAATTTGAATTCTATATCACTACATACATGCTCTTGTAAAATAAAGTACATGTTCAAGGTGTTCCCTACCTCAAGTCTTCTTTCGATCAATGCATCAAGGTCCCACGTGGCTCCTTGTGCACTAGCTCATACGTACCACCTATGGTACCACATAACAGGTGAAACACATCACTAAGGATGCAATAAAGGAGGCCCAAGACCCTCCATGAAGCTTAAAGTCAAACTCAAAGGTCAATAAAATTTAGCACAGTCGATTAATCGAACTCCAAAATCGATTAATCGAATCTGATTCCATTAATTGATTTCCAAAATCGATTAATCGAAAAGCAATATCGATTAAATGATTCTCAAATCGATTAATCGAGATTCCCATTCGATTAATCGAAACCCAATTCGATTAATCAAAATTCTCCACTCTATCTATCGATTCTCAATTCGAGTAATCAAATTTCCAAAATCGATTAATCGATCCCAAATCGATTAATCGAATTTCTAAATCGATTAATCGAATTCCCATTTCGATTACTTGATTTCTCCAATCTATTTTCTTTCCTCCACTGGAGTTCACTATAGGCTCCCAGTCGATCAATCGATTTCCAATTCGATTAATCGAAATCTAAAGTCGATTAATCGAAATTCAATTCGATTAATCGAGATCAGGGTCCTCTGACTTTTCAACTTCCTGGCCAATTTCGATTAATCGAAACCCAATTTTGATTAATCGAAATTGCCAGATTCAGCCCCCTTTGAGTTGTTCTTCCCAACCTTTTTCCACTCTTTTTCCTCTATTTTTTCTAAACCATCATCCTACAATCTAAACCATTTTTCAACTACAATTAACCTCTACAATTTATGCATTTTATTCACAAAAATGTACGTTTAATCAATCTCAAATTGATTTCAAATCAAGTGGTTGGAAGGGTAGGGTTCCAGCTTTGGCTTGAACGGATTCCTTGCCTAGAATCGGCCTCTTTAATACTTGAATCCCCCTTCCAATCACCCACAATGACTCCTTGCTTTGTCACTCTCTTTACTCCTCTCTCTCTCTTCTTTACTTCTCTCTCAACAACCAAGCTATTGATTTTAGGGTTATTAAACCCTTTTATCTCCCCCTTAGCATTTGTGTTGAGTACATGCACCTCGATAGGTGTATGTGACTTTAGATTTTCAACACACACCACATAGCCACACAACCCATCACATCTCATCCATTCATCACACCCCATGCTAACTATTGGACTTCTATTTGGTCAAACCTATGACCGATTGGGCACAGATCCCGAGGTCACAGTTTGGCAAGATTTTTCGGGTTATTACATCCTCCCCACCTTGGGAATTTTCGTCCTCGAAAATAATGCAAGGTTCGTCGGTTCGGGTCTCTCTCCCGCAGGTGAGGTGGTCCAGTTGACTTAGAATCATTCAAGTGTTCATAACACAAGCATAGAAGTAAATTTAAGGAATTGAAACAATGTAATCAAAAATTTTAAATTTCTATTAATATCTGAAAATTTTACAAGGGCCACATGAGTTGGCATACAAAATAATCTACAGCTACACAAGAAAAAAACTCAATAAATCGCCAGCATCGGAGTAGGCTGCCCATATGTGCCGATGGTACCACGGGGTCACTGGTCCGGCTGGAGCGGCTGTGGATCGTGGTGGTGGCGATCAGGCCGGGCCGGGTAGTCGGGTGGGCTGCGCCCTCGGCGAGCGAAGGTAGATGTGGAAGGAGCCGCGTCTGTAGTGGCTGTGGTAGGATGGAAGACGGGTCCTCTGTGGAAGGTTGCACGTCCGGCTGTCCACTCCTCCTCCTGGGCGAGGTAGCGGCGGTAGTCGGTCGGGTAGATGTGGCGGAGGGTGTGGAAGAGAAGGAAGTCTATCCTCCGATTCATCCTTTCGTTGTTGGCCTCCATACGGGCCAACACCTCCTCTGTAGGGATGAGGTGGGTGTGAAGGGCGCGGAGTGGGTCAAGTGTTGGTGAGGCTGTCAGGAGAGGTGCCTTCCACCAAGGCCTGGCCTGGTGTGCCCCACCCACGGGTGGGTCCTGCTGTGGTGGTGGGGGTGGCGGTGCATCACGGGCCACATGAGCCGGAGCGGGACCCGAGCCGGTAGGGTCCGCTAGCAGTTAGAAGCATGGGTCCATGAAGACTTCAAAATGTCTTCACGCTGATCCGTAGCCCTCACCTCGTGAGGAGAGATGATGTAGGAGGGATCGCTTGAGTAGCACTCCAACATGCCTGAAGATGAGGCGAGCATATGACATCTTCTCCTTGGGCCTCATGTTGCCCTTCATCAATTTTCCCTTGATGTACCTCATCCCTTCTAGGATGACCATGGTAGCATCAAACCATCGGCCACAGAAGGCCGCATAAAGTGCCTGTTGCACTTTGTCTATGCGCTCCGTATCGTGGCGCATCGGGTATAGGTTACACTTGATTATCGAATCAAGCATCCACATGTAGTGGGGAAGGTCAACCCTATTGATGGAGGATCCTGATCCCTTTTTCCCGTTGGTCATACGGGTCATGATCTCCTCAAATCGAGGGTCCTCCTCGAAGGGTGGGAATAGGGTGGTCTCAGGGGTGAAATCGAGGTAGCACTCGAGCACCTCGTGTATATGACGACGTATGATCGTGTAGTCGTGACCCTTGATGGTGGTCTTGATCACATCATCGGTCGGGCCGTCCACAAGCCCTTGGTAAAATAATCTCACCAATCTAGGGTAGTAAGAACCCCGAATTGGTTTGAGAAGGTTGCCGAGACCGGCGTTGTTGAGGTAGTTTCGTGCCCATTGGGTCTCACCCGGTAAATCGGGATTTGTGAATAGGGTTGGGTCGATAATGTATTCGACCTCGAAGGTCTTGGCCGCCCACCACTCGTTTGGTTGCACCACGTTAGTGGGTGGTGGGGACATTGGTGTGGACTCGCGGGAAGACTCGCGCGTAGATGCGCTCTTCGAACCGGAGGTGGTCTCCGATGTCGACGGTGACGGAGTCCTCACCGGCGATGGGGTAGGTGGTGGTGGTGCGGCGTTCTTACGCCTAACCGACAACTTAGAGGTTGCCTTCTTCGAAGACAACCGGGTTTTGGGCGGCATTTTTAGAAAATGGCAAAAAATCTAGGGTTTAGCTAGCTCAAATTGGAGGAAAAGTATGAAATTAGGGTTTACCGTGGGTTTTTGGATGCGCTAGCACGTGAATCCGATCCGAAACATCAACGAATGTGCAACCCTAGGGCGTCGGATGGTTGGAGAAGAAGGAGAAGAAGAAGCACCCAAAATCCGAAAAGCTCAAATGATTTCGAATGGGGAGTGAAATCCCTAGTTTCATATATATAGGCCCCGGCTCGATTAATCGAAATCCAGAATCGATTAATCGAGATTCAAAACTAGGTTAAGCCACGCAAAATCGATTAATCGATTTCCAAAATCGATCAATCGAAAGTCAAAATCGATTAATCGAAAATATTTCAATTAATCAAAATCGTATCCTTTTAAAAATTTAAGTTTTAGAGCTCACTGGCGCGAGCCAGTCGATTAATCGAAATCCATTTCGATTAATCGAAATTTCAAAATCGATTAATCAAAATTCACTTGGATTAATCGAAATCGTGCAGAACTTCCAAAAATTTCAGGATTCTTTAAGTTATTCGATTAATCGAACAATGATTCGATTAATTGAAATTTTACTTCGATTAATCGAAATCGTCTCTTGACTTTAATTTCTTCGAAGTCCCTTAAGTAAATCGATTAATCGAGATTCCAGTTCGATTAATCGAAATCTCAAATCGATTAATCGAAACCGCTTCAATTAATCGAAATTTCATTAATTTCTTCCCGATTTCTTCTAACATTTCCAGTTTGTTTGATTAATCGAACATGCAGTTCGATTAATCGAATACTCAATTCGATTAATCGAATTTCCAAAATCAATTAATCGATCCCAAATCGATTAATCAAAATTATCACTCGATCAATCGAAATTGCCTTCCAAGTATATTCTAACTCTTATTCAATTTTCTAGTCACTGGCACCTGCCAGTCGACTAATCGAACAAAATCGATTAATCGAAATTCCAAATCGATTAATCAATTTGAAATTTGATTAATCGGTTTTGCCCGATTTCTTTCAGACTTTCAAATTCTTTGGTTCTTTGATTATTTTTTACAGTTTATGACATCAAGTCGCTCATATTTCCATAAAAACACCTTCACTTGGTCATGCACATACAAAATCTGTTCCTTAATTCATATTTGATCAAAATTTCCATTGAATTACAAGTATCGTGGAGATTCCACAAACATGTTTGTGGTTTACATTGGATTCTCACGTCGTTGGAAACAAGGCTGGATATTGTTCCTTCACATCGGCCTCTCGTTCCCAAGTAGCCTCTTCTTTTGGATGATTGTTCCACCGAATAAGAACTAAGGGAATCACTTTAGTGCGCAGTACTTGTTCCTTTCGATCCAAGATTTCCACAGGTTCCTCTATCGTGCTCATGTCCTCACACATCTCCATAGGTTGCTTTCCTAATACATGAGACGGATCATTCACGTACTTCCTGAGCATTGATATGTGGAAAACATTATGCACCCTATCAAACAGTGGTGGTAAACCAATGCGATACGCAACTTCACCTACACGTCCCAAAATTTCAAATGGTCCAACATAACGTGGTCTTAACTTCCCTCTCTTGCCAAATCTCATTACACCTTTCATAGGTGACACTTTCACAAACGCGTGCTCGCCCACCTTATAGTCGACACTAGTCCGCTTCATGTCAGCGTAACTTTTCTGTCTACTCTGTGCTGACTTCAGCCTTTCCCTGATTATTCGAACTACGGTGGCGTTGTCTTCAAGTAGTTTTGGCCCTAACATAAATTTCTCACCTGTTTCCTCCCAATTGAGGGGTGATTTGCATCGTCGTCCATACAGAGCTTCATACGGTGCCATGCCAATGCTCGTTTGGAAACTGTTGTTGTATCACTCGAGCAGCAACGGTAGATACTCGTCCCAGTATCCTTGCATAACTAGCATGCACGCTCTGAGCATGTCTTCTATCACTTGGTTCACTCGCTCTGTCTGCCCATCAGTTTGAGGATGGAAAGCTGAACTAAAGTCTAATCGTGTTCCCATTCCTTCTTGAAATTTCTTCCAAAACTTCGATGTATATAGTGGTTCACGATCTGAAACTATGCTGCTTGGAATCCCATGTAATCTTACAATCTCCTTCATGTATAAGTCTGCCAGTCTTCTTGCTGTATATGTAGTATTGTATGGCAAAAAGTGCGCTGATTTGGTCAATCGGTCTACGACGACCCAAATGGCATCATGTCTCTTGGCAGTACGGGGCAATCCAACAATGAAATCCATCGAGATTGATTCCCATTTCCATTCTGGGATTGGTAAAGGTTGCAATAGTCCAGCAAGATGTCTATGATCAACCTTCACTTGCTGACAAGTCAAACACCGTGACACGTACTCGGCCACGTCTTGCTTCAGTCCTCTCCACCAGTAGTTCTTTTTCAAATCTTGGTACATTTTAGTGCTACCAGGGTGGATAGCATAATTTGACTTATGGGCCTCATCAAGAATCGTTCGTCTTAGATCGGCATTGTCCGGAATGCATAGACGGCCCTTACACAATAAAGAACCATCTTCTTTAACCGAGAAGTCCAACCTGATGCCTTCACTCACATCTTGATGAATCTTTGTTAATGCCGGATCATTCATCTGTAGATCATGGATATGCTCAAATATCACTAGCTTTACTGATATGTTAGCTAAAAAGGATCCGGTGGCTTTTGACTCAATGTTCGCATCGTAGAATGCCAGGTCTTCCAATAATTTCCATCGGTGCATACCCAAAATCAAACAAGCTAATCGAAATTTGAACCTTTCCGACTCAATGCGTCGGCTACTACATTCGCCTTGCCTGGGTGGTATTGTATGGAGCAATCATAATCCTTGAGGAATTCCATCCACCTGCACTGTCTCATGTTGAGTTCTTTCTGTGTAAAGAGATATCGGAGGCTCTTATGATCGGTGAAAATTTCAAAAGTCTCACCATACAAGTAATGTCTCCAAATCTTCAGCGCAAAAATGACTGCTGCTAGTTCCAAGTCATGAGTCGGGTAATTTTTCTCGTGTTCTTTCAGCTGTCTTAATCCGTAAGCTATCACCTTCTGGTGTTGGTTGAGTACACAACCAAGGCCATTGAATGACGCGTCGCTGTACACGGCGTATCCTCCACTGCCTGAAGGAATCGCTAACACTGGAGCCGAAGTGAGTCTTGTTTTGAGTTCTTGAAAACTCTTCTCGCATGCCTCACTCCACTCAAACCTTGAATCTTTTCGTGTCAGCTTTGTGAGAGGTCCCGATATCTTTGAAAACCCCTCGACGAAACGTCAATAATAGCCTGCTAAGCCCAGAAAACTTCAGACATCGGTCACTGTCTTTGGTTGCTCCCATTTAACCACTGCTTCTATCTTTGTTGGATCTACAGTGACACCACGCTTTGAGACGACATGTCCCAAAAAGCTAACCTCTTCCAACCAAAATTCACATTTGCTGAGTTTGGCATACAATTGGTGTTCACGTAGCGTCTGTAGAGCAATCCTCAAATGTTCTTCGTGTTCCGTCTTGGATTTGGAGTATATCAATATGTCATCAACAAACACTACGACGCAGGAGTCCAAGTGTGGTTTAAACACTCGGTTCATCAGATCCATAAACGACGCCAGAGCATTCGTCAATCCAAACGGCATCACAAGGAATTCATAGTGTCCATACCGTGTCCGGAAAGTTGTCTTCTGGATGTCCTCTGCCTTGACTCGCAACTGATGATATCCAGATCTCAGGTCGATCTTGGAAAAATACCTTGCTCCTTGCAGTTGGTCGAATAGATCATCAATTCTAGGCAAAGGGTAGCGATTCTTCACAGTGAGTTTGTTCAATTGTCGATAGTCAATGCATAGTCACATTGACCCATCCTTCTTCTTGACAAACAAGACCGGTGCTCCCCATGGAGACACGCTCTATCTAACAAATCCCTTGTCCATAAGTTCTTGCAGTTGTTCCTTTAACTCCTTTAACTCAGCAGGAGCCATTCTATAAGGCGCTTTCAAAATAGGCTCCGTTCCTGGTGCTAAGTCAATGGCGAATTCTACCTCCCTTTCTGGAGGTAATCCAGGCAATTCCTCTGGAAACACGTCGGCGAAGTCTCGCACAACTGCTATCTCATAAATGACATTCTTTTCTTCCTTGTCCTCCTTTAAGAAAGCCAAGTATCCACTGCAACCCTTTCTGATCATCTTTTCGGCCCTTACTGCTGAGATCAGTGGCACAGATGACGACCTCACTCCTTGAAACAGAAATGATCGTCTTGTGTTAGGTCTGAAAATGACTACCTTGTCCTTGCAATCGACGGTTGCACAATGCTGCGCCAACCAGTCCATGCCAAGGATCACATCAAACCCCTGCATGTCTAACAGTATCAACTTTGCTTCTAATTCATGCACCTCTAAGTCTCGAACTGCTACAATGATGGATTTGCAAGCTAACTCCGTGTCTACTAACTCTCCAGTCGGAATAGACACAGATAGGACGAAATCCAACGCCTCTGGAACAATCTTCATCTTCTTGGCGAAACGTGGAGTGACGAATGAGTGGGTAGACCCTGGGTCTATCAATACTCTAGCGTCATATCCAACAAAGCATCCTTTTTCATAAATAGTTAAAGTACCTATAGTATACATACATACATACAATAATTTACACATCAAAATACACCCTTAATTCACATATAGATTTAGTACTGAGAAAAAGAATCTATACCATTCCTAATGCATGCACCTTTTCTATCTAAAATTTTAATAAAATGGGATTTTCTTTAATTTAAAAAAAATCTCACCTTGGATGACGTCATGCACGTTCCCTGCTTCCTGAGCAGTGACTGCATAGGCTCTCCCCTGAACGATCGGCTTCCTTGCTTGAATGGGTCGTGGTGCTGCAACTGAAACCGTCTTTCTTTTATCCGTCTCGGGGCAATCCTTGATCAGGTGGCCCACCTTGCCACATCGGAAACAACCCCTAGTTCCCGATCTACAATCCACTATTCTATGAGGCTTGCCACACTTGGCACAAGTCTCTCGAGGCGCGGAAGAAATAGTACGAGAACCCTGTGTGATAGTGGCGCCAGTAGACATGGCAGGGCTCTCATAGCGTAAAGGTCTCCCCGACGCAAGTAATGGAAACCTCTGTTGGTGTTGAAGCTGCGCCGGCCTTCCGAAACCTCCCTGAAACTAACTGTAGGAATTGTATCTCAAGTTGGTTCCTCACCACTTCCGGAAAATATTGTTTGTTGAACTCCTCAACAAACTCCTCCCAAGTCTAAGGCAACTCTGGGGTCTCCTGAGCCCGAGTCCGTATCACGGACTTCCACCAAGGCCCAGCCTCCCCATCCAACATATAAGCTGCCCATCTCACACTCTCATCTTCCGTGCATGTCAGCACGCTAAAGACTTTCTCCATCTCCATAAGCCATTTCTCAGCGGCCATTGTGTCTGCCTGCCCAGAAAATGAAGGAGGTCTCATCCTCCTAAACTCTGTAAAAGATGAGGGCACAGGCAGCGCAGGTCCTACAGGTGGTGTAGGTGGCTGTTGTTCTCTTGACGCGTGAGCTGCAAAGGATGCGGCTTGTTGTGCCATGGCAGCTACCATAGTCTCCATAGTGTGCATCATCCTTTGTCGCTCCTCTCTATCTTCTTGTCTTTCTCTCACTCTCTCTTGTTCTCTTAGATCTTGATCCTGACGATCTCGATCCTCTTCATCATGCTGTCTACTACTACCTCCTAAAGGCACTCTATTAGTAGGAGAGATGTAATCATCTCCACTACGTAGACTCCTCTGCTGGCCTCCCCTTGGTCGGCCTCTTCCTCTAGATGACATTTGCGGCTGCATTTGAAACTAAAGTTTCGTTAGCAGAAGCCCCTATGTTCTGACCAAAAGGACGATTGTCTGAATTGCTAAAAGAAAATGGCTTTGATACCAACTGTGACAGCCCGGATTTCGGCACCCCGAAACTCATGCCATCAGCACGATCATTTTGACCGTGCCCCTTAGCTAAGCACGGAACATTGGCATATCAAGCATAAAATGAAATAATAAATGAAACTGCAGAATTTAAATCTATATTAAAGCAATTCTCCAAAAGACAGTTCTACCCTCATACCTCTGCATGAATGGAGAACCGATCCGAACCATCGATTATTGCAATCATCACGGATGGTTCGCCCCAAAAGAATAAACTCAAATTCAATATATACATGGTTTAACCAAAACAAGGCTTGACATACCAAGCCGTACAATCCCTCTCAAAAGCCCTCAAAGCGGCACAACGGAGTCCTCTAGAAGAAGTCCTCAGGAGGTGGCTCCAACTGTCCGCCACCGCAAGGTCCGACTCACTGGCGTCTCCTGAAGCCTCGGCCGCTGCTAGTAGTGGACCTGCGACGTATAGTCTATAGGGTGAGCTACATCCTAGCTCAATAGGGAACAAAACAAAGTTGAACATAAATTATTACTCACATATATTCCATGATATGCCATGCATGATGTGTCTATGCAATTACTGATGAAACAGTTAAAAGTATTACATTTTACTGGTAGTTTACTCGTGTCTTTTATTTACTCATGAATGATGCTGAAAAGGCCTAAAGCAAAACTTAAACTTTCAACTTAAGTAATCCCCGAGCAATATAGCATCGAGCCCCGATGAGATACCCATCATCGTCATCTATATAGACACTTTTAGCGTATTCCCTGGGAATACAATATAGTACCCAAGCCCCTTTCCCCTGGGGATTGGTGGCGGGGTTTCACTTGTCTCAAATCAACACCCCTGGGGTGTGCTTACTATGTACGGATAAGCCTCCGCACTGGCTTACGGTTTCGCCGCCGTATCGGTCACGGATATCCTGCCGTGTCAGTCGTGGATATCCCGCCACGTCGGTGGGGTACCCTATCAAACCTCAAATAACAAAAATATCGGTGCCTTACATATAGTTATTCACCGTGTAAGTGGGCTATCTTATATCGGTTAGGCCCTATCAAACATGATTCAATCTTGGATACATCCCTGGGATGTATCCATTTACTTGCATCACACCTGATGCTCTTATCTCTTTACTTCTTCATCCCCTGGGGATGGCTCATTATACTTACTCTTATGGGTGTCACTCACACACACTTTTCACAATTCCTAAGCAATAAACATTTGAATTTAAATTCTATATCACTAGATACATGCTCTTGTAAAATAAAGTACATGTTCAAGGTGTTCCCTACCTCAAGTCTTCGTTCGATCAATGCATCAAGGTCCCACATGGCTCCTTGTGCACTAGCTCATACGTACCACCTATGGTACCACATAACAGGTGAAACACATCACTAAGGATGCAATAAAGGAGGTCCAAGACCCTCCATGAAGCTTAAAGTCAAACTCAAAGGTCAATAAAATTTAGCACAGTCGATTAATCGAACTCCAAAATCGATTAATCGAATCTGATTCGATTAATCAATTTCCAAAATCGATTAATCGAAAATCAATATCGATTAATCGATTCTCAAATCGATTAATCGAGATTCCCATTCGATTAATCGAAACCCAATTCGATTAATCAAAATTCTCCACTCTATCTGTCGATTCTCAATTCGAGTAATCGAATTTCCAAAATCGATTAATCGATCCCAAATCGATTAATCGAATTTCTAAATCGATTAATCGAATTCCCATTTCGATTACTCGATTTCTCCAATCTATTTTCTTTCCTCCACTGGAGTTCACTGTAGGCTCCCAGTCGATCAATCGATTTTCAATTCAATTAATCGAAATCTAAAGTCGATTAATCGAAATTCAATTCGATTAATCGAGATCGGGGTCCTCTGACTTTTCAACTTCCTGGCCAATTTTGATTAATCGAAACCCAATTTCGATTAATCAAAATTGCCAGATTCAGCCCCCTTCGAGTTGTTCATCCCAACCTTTTTCCACTCTTTTTCCTCTATTTTTTCTAAACCATCATCCTACAATCTAAACTATTTTTCAACTACAATTAACCTCTACAATTTATGCATTTTATTCACAAAAATTTACCTTTAATCAATCTCAAATTGATTTCAAATCAAGTGGTTGGAAGGCTAGGGTTCTAGCTTTGGCTTGAACGGATTCCTTGCGCAGAATCGGCCTCTTTAATACTTGAATCCCCCTTCCAATCACCCACAATGACTCCTTGCTTTATCACTCTCTTTACTTGTCACAACCCAGTTTTTTCACTGATTTGTGCACGGCACGCATACACACATAGGTATATGTGTTTCACAAGGAGACCAAAACGACCCAAATACTTTAAGTGTGTACGTGGGAAACACACTAGTATATCCCAAAAACTTTAGATATAAAAGTGAAGAAGAGAGAGAGGAGCCCTTAAGTAAATCTATTCTAACCTAAATAGAGAGAAGGAGAATATAGAGAGAAAGAAGAAAAGAGCCTGGTAGAGAACTAGGGTTCGTTGAGACTTAGGTCGGCAAAGGAGATCAGAGGAAACGACGGGAGGACGAACCAGGGAGGCCGGATAACCGAGTAGTTATTCAAATCATAAATCAGACCGGTGCGATTTCATCGTCAGAGGTACGTTAAGGACATGATAGATGCCTAGGAATGTTTTAAATAGTAGGAAAGAGGTTGGCTAAATGTTTCCTTGTTTAAGATAAAGGGTAAATGATGAGTGGAAGCATATTCTCGATCTTGATCGAGGGACAAATCGCTGTTCCTCGCTCGAGCGGTCTAAAAAGGCTCGCTCGAGCGAGGATGAACAGATATAAACATGACTTGGCTCGCTGAGCGGTCCTCGAAACTAAAGGGAGCTCGCTCGGCGAGGTCCACTCATATTTCGAAACCTTGTTTTAACCGCTCGAGCGACCTCAATTTAATCGCTCGAGCGAGGTCAATAGACCGCTCGAGCGAAGTCAAGTGACCGCTCGAGCGAGGATAATTGACCGCGCGAGCGAGGTCTGGTGACCACTCAGATCTTGGTTTTTGTCGAATATGAGGACTTGGGGGTCATACACCCAATGACCTTAGATTATTCTAAAACTTTTTTTTATGTAGGTTGATGCGTTATAACCCTCTACTTGGCAGCATGCCTTGAGATTCGAGGTAGGGAATATTCTCGAAACATGTGCATTATTCTGTGAACTCATGTGCGTAGTATAGTCTATGTAAATAGCGTATATTCCATAAACAGTCATGATAAGGGTGTGTGTGTGTGTTACAATATGGAAAATCCTGAAGTCCCCAGGGGACGAGAAATAAAATAGAAGCAAGTGGCATCCCAGGGATGCGTAAGAAAACAAACAGAGAAACAAAGGTAACGTGATATATTTAGCATAATCACGGTGAATAACTATATGTAAAGCACATTGATATTTTTATTATTTAAGGTTGATTAGAATACTCCACCGACGTGGCGGGATACCCACGACTGACTTGGCAGGATATCCGTGACCGGTGCGGCGGCAAATCCGTACATTTATAACACATCCCAGGGATGTAGATTGAGAATAGACCCCGCCGCCTATGAGAAAGGGGCTCGGGCAGTATTCCCAGGGAATACACACAACAACTGTCTAGTTAGACGGCGATGGCGGGTATTCCATCGGAGCTCGATGCTATATTGCTCGAGGACTACTTAAGTTAAGATTTAAGTGATTAGGCCAAATTCACAACCAAACTTATAAGGAGAATAAACAAAAATATGCTAAGTATTGGTCGGAACCATTGGGTTATTCCTGTTACTCAAATCGTTTTACATAAGTGATTTCTTGAAAATGTTATGCTGGTTAGGTTACTGACATATGTGTGAAGGATGATCTATATGTTCTTTTGTTTTCCCTACGGAGCTAGGATGTAGCTCACCCCTTAGACTATACGTCGCAGGTTCAGGACTAGCGGCAGCAAGGACTTCGGGTGAAGTTAATCCAAGGGCATCGGTGTCCGTGCCCACAGAAGAGTCAGAACCTCCTCCTGAAGAATTCTTCTAGGAGACCCGCTGCATACTCTGAGAGTGAGTTGAGAGAGTACTATGTATGGCTTGGTATATTGAGCCTCTTTATGTCGAATGCTTTAATTTCTGTCCCTTGATAAAACATAAAGGATAAATAATTACCATTTAACTATTGGGCATGTCCTTATGTCCATGAATTGGCATGGGACAAGGACAGCCTTGCGAGATCAACTATATTGTCTTTTATTTCAATTTAGAGTAGTCGCATGTGCTTAAAATTACAGTTTGGCTGTATATATCGACGAGTTATGATATGAAGTTAAGGCACGGCCTTGGAGGTCGTGCAGATGGCACGGATTTCGGGATGCCGAAATTGGTCACATAGCTTGGTATCAAAGCCATTCTTTCCGAGTTGACTATCATATCATATCGCGAATATAGGGACTCTGCTAACTAGATTATGAATGCTCATGCACGTTATGTTTCCTAGAGGAGAGGCCGACCGGGGTGGTCATGATAGGAATTTCGATGAGAGATGGGTTAGTCTCACCTACAAAGCAGTGCCATTGGGAAACAGGGAGATTCCCGAGAGCAGTGGCCAGGGAGGAAACCAAACTCAAGCAGAGGAGCGAGATCTAGATAGACAGGATCGAGATCAGAGGGAACAAGATAGGGTGAGAGAGAGAAATGAAGAAAGAGAAGAGCGTCAGAGGATGATGCACACAATGGAGACCATGGCAACTGCCATGGCACAACAAGCAGCGTCCTTGGCAGCGCATACAGTACCAGAACCACAACGAACACCTACCCCTCCAGTAGGACTTACACCTTCAGTGGCTTCAGCATTCACCGAGTTCAGAAGAATGAGACCTCCCAACTTTTCAGGACAGGCAGACACGATGGCCGCCGAAAACTGGTTGGGAGAAATGGAGAAGGTGTTTAGCGTACTGACATGCACGGAGGATGAGAGCGTCCGTTGGGTAGCATATATGTTAGATGGAGAAGCTGGACCTTGGTGGAAATCAGTTTCGCGAACGAGAGCACAAGAAACCCTAGATGTGTCGTGGACTTGGGACGAATTTGTAGAAGAATTCAATAAACAATATTTCCCTGAAGTTGTGAGAAATCAGATGGAGACCCAATTTTTACAACTATCACAGGGAAGAATGACCGTGAGAGAGTATGGAGTGGAATTCATGAGACTGGCTCGCGCCTGCATCACGTAATCTCGCGTGATGAAAGCGAAGAGGTTCCAACAGGGCTTAAGGTCGGACATTCGGGGAGGGGTTGCGCCCTTCCAGCTGAAAACTTATGGAGAAGTAATGAGTAAGGCATTGGTGGTTGAGGAAGAAAACAATAACCGATACCGTCAGAGGGAACATCAAGGTAGGGAAAGCATTGATCCGAGCAGGACGGGGAGTTATGAATCGGTATACAAGAAACCGAGGTTCGTAGCACCAAATCAGAAACAAGCAGTCATTCCAGAGTGGTATGGGAGGGCTGCACAACAACCAACTCATCAAAATTATCCGCTATCTTGGCATCGGGGAGATCATGAGGTATCAAGGTCCTACTTTTTCCAAGCAGCTCTGACTCCACAAGGTTTTTCGAGAGCTGCTACTTCATCACCAAGAGAAACTTGTGCAAAATGTGGCAAGTCCCACAAAACAACCGACTGTAGGCAGGGAATGCGAGGCTATTTCAAGTGTGGCAAGATAGGCCACATGATTAGAGATTGCCACAGGGCAGTCAAAGAAAAAGGCTCCAACTTCCATGCCACAACCTAATCAATCTCGAAGCACTTTGTTATTCGAGGGAGAGCCTCTGTGATTACCGCCAGAAGAGGAGTGTACACGACGTGATCCAAGGTGAGGTCTCCTTTAAAATAAAGAATTTCGTTTGCAATACAACTCTAGATAAAGAATGATTTTTCCATTAGGATAAATATCTATATAACTGTTATGAAACTTAAGAGTGAAAATTTTGTATTAAGTATATGTTATGTACGTATATGCATGCATTGTAGGTACGTTACAGATTTATGAGAAAGGGTGTTACGTAGCACATGACGCGCGAGTGCTGATAGACCCAGGGTCTACCCACTCTTTCATCACCCCTAGATTTGCAAAAAGGATGAAGATTATTCCGGAAACGTTGGACTTTGTGTTATCAGTGTCCATCCCAACAGGAGAATTAGTGGACACAGAGTTAGTCTACAAATCGGTAGTAGTAAGCATTCGGGATCACGCGGTCCACGAATTAGACGCAAATTTAATATGGTTGGACATGCAAGGATTCGACGTAATCCTTGGCATGGATTGGCTGTCCCACCATTGTGCAATGGTGGACTGCAAGGATAAAGTAGTTGTTTTCCGTCCCAACACGAGGAGATCGTTTCGATTCCAAGGGGAGAGGTCGACTCAGGTACCACTCATATCTCGTGATCGAGCAAAACGTTTGATTCTTATTTGGCATTTTTGAAGGAAGATAAAGAAGAAAAGAATATTATCTCTGAGATAGCAGTAGTGCGAGAATTCCCAGATGTATTCCCAGAAGAATTGCCAGGATTACCTCCAGAGAGAGAAGTAGAATTTTCAATCGACTTAGCACCAGGAACGGAACCTGTTTCAAAGGCACCCTATAGGATGGCCCCTGCAGAGTTAAAAGAATTGAAAGAACAATTACAAGAGCTCATGGACAGGGGATTCATACGACCAAGCGTGTTCCCGTGGGGAGCACCAGTGTTGTTTGTGAAAAAGAAAGATGGGTCAATGCGGTTGTGCATCGACTACCGCCAATTGAACAAAGTCACGGTGAAGAATTAATATCCGTTGCCAAGAATAGATGACTTATTCGACCAATTGTAGGGTGCAAAACATTTTTCCAAGATCGACCTAAGATCTGGTTACCATCAGTTAAGAGTCAGGGCCGAGGACATTCAGAAAACGGCTTTCAGAACACGGTATGGACACTATGAATTTTTAGTGATGCCATTCGGACTGACGAATGCACCAGCGTCGTTTATGGACTTGATGAATCGAGTGTTTAAACCACACTTAGACTCCTGTGTGGTAGTATTTGTTGATGACATCCTAATCTACTCAAAATCGAAAACGGAGCATGAAGAACACTTACGTGTCGCTCTACGAACCTTGCGTGAACACCAGCTGTACGCCAAGCTCAGCAAATGTGAGTTTTGGCTAGAAAAGGTTAGCTTTCTGGGACATGTCGTCTCCAAGCATGGTGTCACTGTAGATCCCGCTAAGATCGAGGCAGTAGTGAACTGGGAACAACCAAAAACCGTGACAGACATCCGAAGTTTCCTCGGACTGGCAGGTTATTATCGACGTTTCGTAGAGGGGTTTTCAAAAATATCAGGACCTCTTACGAGGCTTACAAGAAAGGACTCAAGATTTGAGTGGAGTGAGGCGTGTGAGAAGAGTTTTCAAGAACTCAAGAAGAGACTCACCTCAGCTCCAGTGTTAGCCATTCCATCAGGCAGTGGAGGATTCGCAGTTTATAGTGATGCTTCGTATAACGGGTTGGGTTGTGTACTAAATCAATATAAAAAGGTGATAGCTTACGGCTCCAGACAGTTGAAAGAGCACGAAAGGAACTACCCAACACACGATCTAGAACTAGCAGCAGTCATATTCGCATTAAAGATATGGCGACATTATCTATACGGAGAAACATTTGAAATCTTCACTGACCACAAAAGCCTCAGATACCTGTTTACACAGAAGGAACTGAATATGAGGCAGCGTAGGTGGATGGAATTCCACAAAGATTACGATTGTTCTATACAGTACCATCCAGGCAAAGCTAACGTAGTGGCGGCCTTGAGTCGAAAAGTTAGCCCAAAGCTAGACTAATTTCGGGTATACGTCGATGGAAGATGTTGGAGGATCTAGCGTTATGTGGTGCAGACATACAACCACAAGCCACAGGAGCCTTCTTAGCCAACATATCAGTGAAGCCAGTGATATTTGAACACATACGAGAACTACAGATGAAAGACCCGATTCTAACAAGGATACATCGAAATGTAATTGAAGGTACTACCTCTGAATTTTCAATTAAAGAAGACGGTTCCTTAACATTCAAGGGGCGGCTTTGCATTTTAGGACAATGCGGAATTACGACGACGATTCTTGATGAATCCCACAGGTCAAGCTATGCGATTCACCGGAAGCACAAAGATGTATCGAGGATCTGAAAAGAACTACTGGTGGAGGTTTGAAACAAGATGTGGCGAGTATCGTGTCCCGATGTTTGACGTGCCAACAAGTGAAAATCGATCATAGACACCCTTGAGCCTATTACAGCCTTTACCCATAGGAATGGAAATGGGAATCTATCTCAATGGATTTCATAGTCGGTTTCATGCGCAAGCGGAGGCATAACGCCATTTGGGTAGTAGTTGATAGATTGACTAAGTCGGCACATTTCTTCTTGCGTACAATCGATGTACACCGGGAAGATTTAGCGAACTTTATATGAAGGAGATCGTCCGGTTACATGGGATTCAAGTAACATTGTTTGATCGAGACCCATTATATACATCAAAGTTTTGGAGGAAATTCCAGAAGGAATGGGAACTAAGTTGGATTTCGGACGGCATTTCACCCACAAGCAGACGACACCGAGGGTCAACCAAGTCATTGAAGACATGCTTAGGGCATGTATGTTAGAATTGCAAGGATCATGGGATCAACATCTACCATTGATTGAGTTCGCTTATAATAATAGTTTTCAGACGAGCATTGGGATGGCACCGTATGAAGCCTTGTACGGAAGACGATGTAAGTCTCTAATCAATTGGGAGGAAATTGGTGAGAAATTCGTTTTGGGACCGGAACTACTTGAAGATAACGCTGCCATCGTCCGCATGATCAGGGAAAGACTAAAGGCGGCTCAGAGCAGACAGAAAAGTTATGCTGACATCAAGCGGACTAGTGTGGACTTTAAAGTGGGTGAACATGTATTCGTGAAAGTATCACCGATGAAGGGAGATCAGGTTGCACCAGAGGTTCCAGGAGGCGCTACTCATAGACCTCATGGGCCAGGCATACCCGCAGTCTTACATGCAGCGCATAGGTGCCATGAGGGACGCTATTTTTGGAGCATCTAGCTCCGGCCCGACTACGAGGAGCGCCACAGTGGGTACCACAGCCGTCACGGTGGACGATGGCGAGGACTACGACGACGACGACTATGAAGAGGATGAGGATTAGATAGTAACAAACATTTGAACACTTGGCATGTAATATTTTGAAACTTTTGATATGTAGGTTAAAATTTTCTTCAAACTATCGTGACATGAATGTCACAAGGTTTTGTTTGGGTAGATGATAAATATTTACGGGATGAGATATCGATAAAATTTTGGTTAATTGTTTTGTTTTTGTTGTATGGAAAATTGTGGGCATGACCAACACTGGTTACTACAAAATGCGGCAATTTATGTAAATTTCTAATTTGATATGCAAGTCGTATGACAGAAGTGGTACCTGGTTAAGAAAATAATATCGATTTTCGAGGGCGAAAATCTTATAAGTTGGGGTGATTGTCACAACCCAGTTTTTTCACTGATTTGTGCACGGCACGCATACACACATAGGTATATGTGTTTCACAAGGAGACCAAAACGACCCAAATACTTTAAGTGTGTACGTGGGAAACACACTAGTATATCTGTCACAACCCAGATTTTTTCACGATTTGTGCACGGCACGCATACACACATAGATATATGTGTTTCACAAGGAGACCAAAACGACCCAAATACTTTAAGTGTGTACGTGGGAAACACACTAGTATATCCCAAAAATTTTAGATATAAAAGTGAAAAGGAGAGAGAGGAGCCCTTACGTAAATCTATTCTAACCTAAATAGAGAGAAGGAGAATATAGAGAGAAAGAAGAAAAGAGCCTGGTAGAAAACTAGGGTTCGTTGAGACTTAGGTCGGCAAAGGAGATCAGAGAAGCAGGGAGGATGAACTGTGGAGGCCGGATAACCGAGTAGATATTCAAATCATAAATCAGACCGGTGCGGTTTCATCGAGGTACGTTAAGGACATGATAGATGCCTAGGAAGGTTTTAAATAGTAGGAAAGAGGTTGGCTAAATGTTTCCTTGTATAAGATAAAGGGTAAATGATGAGGAAGCATATTCTCGATCCGATCGAGGACAAAATCATTGTTCCTCGCCGAGCGATCTAAAGAGGCTCGCTCGGCGAGGATGAATATAGAAAAATGTGGCTCGGGCTCGCTCGGCGGTTCCTAAAACTAAAGGGAGCTCGCTCGGCGAGGTCCACGTAAAAATTCGAGCTCGATTTAACGCCGAGCGATCTCGATTTGCCCGCCCGAGCGAGGTCAAGAGACCGCTCGAGCGAGGCCAAGTGACCGCCGGCGAGGGCTAATGACCGGCGGCGGTCCGGTGATCACTCAAATATTGGTTTCCTAATATAAGAAACTGGGTGTCTTACACCCCAAAGACCTTAGAGCATCCTAAAGTAAAATTCTTTTTTAATGTAGGTTGATGCATTTTAACCCTCTAAGGACAAGCGTGCTTTGAGATTCGTCGAGGTAGGGAATTCTCTCGAACATGTGCATTATTCGTGAATTCATATGTAGTATAGTCCAATTAAATAGTGTATATTTTATAAATCCTCATGATAAGGCTGTGTGTGCTTGTTTCAAATCTGCAAAATCCTGAGGTCCCCAGGGGACGAAAGATAATGTGGTTAAATCAAAGAAAGGTGAAATAGAAGCATGGGGCATCCCAAGGATGCGTAAGAAAACAAACAGAGAAACAAAGATAACGTGATAAGGCCTAATGTAATATATTTAACACAATCACGGTGAATAACTATATGTAAAGCACATTGATACTTTTGTTATTTAAGGTTGATTAGTATACCCCACAAGTGGCGGGATAACCAATGACTCGGCGGCAGATATCCATGACCGACGGCGCCAATCCGTACAATTATAACATCCTGTGGATGTAGATTGAGAATAGACCCGCCGCCTATGAGGAAGGGCTTGGGCGTATTCGGGGAATACACATAACAAGCTGTCTAGTTAGGCGATGGCGGGTATTCCATCGGGGCTCGATGCTATATTGCTCGAGGATTAATTAAGTTAAGATTTAAGTGATTAGGCCAAGTTCACGAACAAGCTTATAAAGAGATTAAACAAAGCTATGATAAGTAGTGATTGGAACCTTTGAGTTATTCCTCATTATCTAAATTGTTGTACATAAATGTTTTCACGAAAATTTATGTTTTATTAAATTCTTGACATATGTGTGAAGGATGATCTATATGCTCTTTTGTTTTCCCTCAGACTAGGATGTAGCTCACCCCTTAGACTATACGTCACAGGTCATGGACTAGCGGCGGCAGGGACTTCAGGTGAAGTTAATCCAAGGGCATCGGAGTTCGTACCCACTGAAGAGACAGAACCTCCTCCTGAGAAATTCTTCTAGGAAACCCGCTGCATACCCTAAGAGTGAGTTGAGAGAGTACTATGTATGACGTGATATGCCGAACCTCATTATTTGGAAGGTCTAAATACTGTCTCTTGGTAAACTATTTAAGAGGAATAATTGTCATTAAACTTTTGGGTGTGTCCTTATGTCCATGAATTGGCATGGAACAGGGACAGCCTTGTAGGATCAACTATCCTATAACTTCTTATTTTTATTTAGAGTGTTCGCATGTGCTTCAATTTCAGTTTGGCTGTATATATCGGCGAGTTATGATATGAAATTAAGGCACGGCCTTGAAGGTCGTGCAGATGGCACGGATTTCGGGATGCCGAAATTTGGGCTGTCACAATATCCTAAAAACTTTAGATATAAAAGTGAAGAAGAGAGAGAGGAGCCCTTACGTAAATCTATTCTAACCTAAATAGAGAGAAGGAGAATATAGAGAGAAAGAAGAAAAGAGCCTGGTAGAGAACTAGGGTTCGTTGAGACTTAGGTCGGCAAAGGAGATCAGAGGAAACGACGGGAGGACGAACCAGGGAGGCCGGATAACCGAGTAGTTATTCAAATCATAAATCAGACCGATGCGGTTTCATCGTCAGAGGTACGTTAAGGACATGATAGATGCCTAGGAATGTTTTAAATAGTAGGAAAGAGGTTGGCTAAATGTTTCCTTGTTTAAGATAAAGGGTAAATGATGAGTGGAAGCATATTCTCAATCTTGATCGAGGGACAAATCGTTGTTCCTCGCTCGAGCGGTCTAAAAAGGCTCGCTCGAGCGAGGATGAACAGATATAAACATGACTCTGGGCTCGCTCGAGTGGTCCCTGAAACTAAAGGGGAGCTCGCTCTAGCGAGGGTCCACGGTCATATTTCGAAAATTCGTTTTAACCGCTCGAGCGACCTCAATTTAATCGCTCGAGCGAGGTCAATAGACCGCTCGAGCGAAGTCAAGTGACCGCTCGAGCGAGGATAATTGACCGCGCGAGCGAGGTCTGGTGACCACTCAGATCTTGGTTTTTGTCGAATATGAGGACTTGGGGGTCATACACCCAATGACCTTAGATTATTCTAAAACTTTTCTTTTTTAAAATGTAGGTTGATGCGTTATAACCCTCTACGGGCAGGCATGCCTTGAGATTCGTCGAGGTAGGGAATATTCTCGAAACATGTGCATTATTCTGTGAACTCATGTGCGTAGTATAGTCTATGTAAATAGCGTATATTCCATAAACAGTCATGATAAGGGTGTGTGTGTGTGTTACAATATGGAAAATCCTGAAGTCCCCAGGGGACGAGAAATAAAATAGAAGCAAGTGGCATCCCAGGGATGCGTAAGAAAACAAACAGAGAAACAAAGGTAACGTGATACGGCCTAATGTAATATATTTAGCACAATCACGGTGAATAACTATATGTAAAGCACATTGATATTTTTATTATTTAAGGTTGATTAGAATACTCCACCGACGTGGCGGGATACCCACGACTGACTCGGCAGGATATCCGTGACCGGTGCGGCGGCAAATCCGTACATTTATAACACATCCCAGGGATGTAGATTGAGAATAGACCCCGCCGCCTATGAGAAAGGGGCTCGGGCAGTATTCCCAGGGAATACACACAACAACTGTCTAGTTAGACGACGATGGCGGGTATTCCATCGGGGCTCGATGCTATATTGCTCGAGGACTACTTAAGTTAAGATTTAAGTGATTAGGCCAAATTCACAACCAAACTTATAAGGAGAATAAACAAAAATATGCTAAGTATTGGTCGGAACCATTGGGTTATTCCTGTTACTCAAATCGTTTTACATAAGTGATTTCTTGAAAATGTTATGCTGGTTAGGTTACTGACATATGTGTGAAGGATGATCTATATGTTCTTTTGTTTTCCCTACGGAGCTAGGATGTAGCTCACCCCTTAGACTATACATCACAGGTTCAGGACTAGCGGCAGCAAGGACTTCGGGTGAAGTTAATCCAAGGGCATCGATGTCCGTGCCCACAGAAGAGTCAGAACCTCCTCCTGAAGAATTCTTCTAGGAGACCCGCTGCATACTCTGAGAGTGAGTTGAGAGAGTACTATGTATGGCTTGGTATATTGAGCCTCTTTATGTCGAATGCTTTAATTTCTGTCCCTTGATAAAACATAAAGGATAATTAATTACCATTTAACTATTGGGCATGTCCTTATGTCCATGAATTGGCATGGGACAAGGACAGCCTTGCGAGATCAACTATATTGTCTTTTATTTCGATTTAGAGTAGTCGCATGTGCTTAAAATTACAGTTTGGCTGTATATATCGACGAGTTATGATATGAAGTTAAGGCACGGCCTTGGAGGTCGTGCAGATGGCACGGATTTCGGGATGCCGAAATTCAGGCTGTCTCATTACTCCTCTCTCTCTCTTCTTTACTTCTCTCTCAACAACCAAGCTATTGATTTTAGGGTTATTAAACCCTTTTATCTCCCCCTTAGCTTGTGTGTTGAGCACATGCACCTCGATAGGTGTATGTGACTTTAGATTTTCAACACACACCACATAGCCACACAACCCATCACATCTCGTCCATTCATCACACCCCATGCTAACTATTGGACTTCTATTTGGTCAAACCTATGACCGATCGGGCACGGATCCCGAGGTCACAGTTTGGCGTGATTTTTTGAGCTATTACAGTATGGTAGCGGTGGTAGCTATGCTCCAAAGATGGGGGTACCAGAAGGGTCGAGGACTTGGGCCCAAACTACAAGGCAGAAGAGATCCAGTTGTGGCTAAAGGATAAAAAGTATGATTTAGGCTGGAATACAAGCCCACAGAAGAAGAGGTTCGAGAGGCAAAAGAGAAAGCCAGGGTTGCTGTAGCAACAAGAGCATGAGGGATCAACATAGAGGAGAAACCTCGCCCTAGGCCACACATCAGGGAGTCCTTTGTTAGCACGGGCGTTGTAAGGATCGATCAGAATGGGGAAACCCAGTTAACCCCTCACAAGCCCGCAACACCTATCCATCCCACCAATCCCAACATCTCCCTTCCAAACCTTGAAATAGACCTGGCTGCCCTATCCCTATTTGAGGAGTAGCATTCCATACCTAAACAAACTCCTGTGGTAAACCACCATAGGACTTTGCTGACATTTGAGGATGAAATCTCCGACAAACCCATGATCAACATGATGGAGGCTGACTCCAAAGAGTCACACCAGTCGGCACCCTCCATCCAATCAGGTAAAGGAGTGGCCCCTCAGGTATGCAACTGGGTATCTTTACCCCAAACCCTGGAAGCGGGGAGTGGCCTAACATTTAGCACTCATTTCCCAAAAAAAATGACCTATAAAGTGAGATAAGCCGTTGGCAGGCAATACCTTATATATATGGCAACCCGCTTTGCCAAGGGTCCATCTTCGAAGAAATACAAAATCCCAAGAATATTAAAAAAATACAAAATCCCAAAAATATTGAAAAAATACAAAGTGCAAAAATATTGTCATTTAAAATTCCAGAAAAAGTCCCACAAAAGGATGCCTTAATTGAAATACCCATCCCACGTAAAATCGACCCCTTCCCTATAGAAATGCAAGAAGAGGTAGGGATACAAGTCTGGACGAGGATGTCTCCTTTGAAGAGCTCCCCAAAGAGCTCCTTGACCTATTTGCTGACTTTGAGTATGGCCCTACCCCCATTGTCGAAGAAACTGAGGACATCAATTTAGGGATTGAGGAGATTCCCAGAATAACCAAAATTGAAACGTCACTGTCTCCTAAGGAAAGAAAAAATATGATCGACTTCTTTCGGTCATACCAAGACATTTTTACCTGGTCGTACAAGGACATGCCTGGTCTGGATACTGATTTAGTCGAGCATGAGTTGCCCCTCTACCCGGATATGAAGCCAGTCAAGCAAAAGCTGAGACGCCTCTGACCCGAGTGGATGTTGAAAGTCAAAGATGTGGTCATCAAGCAGTATGATGCAGGGTTTCTCATGGTATCCAAGTACCCGCAGTGGCTAGCCAATATCGTGCCTGTACCAAAGAAAGATGGAAAGGTCCGCATGTGTATCGACTTCAGAAACTTGAACAAAGCGAGCCCAAAGGACGATTTCCCATTACCACACATCGACATCTTGGTCCATAACACAACTAAGCACGGGATGCTTTCTATTATGGATGGATTCTCAATTACAATCAGATCAAAATGGCAGAGGTTGATCGCGAGAAGACAACATTCATTACCCCCTGGGGAACCTTTTGCTATCGAGTCATGCCATTCGGGCTGAAGAATGCCGGTGCAATGTACCAGAGAGCTATGACTGCACTATTTCACGACATGATGCACCAAGAAATTGAAGTGTATGATGACGACATGATAGCCAAATCACCAGAGCGAAGCGACCATTTGGTAAACCTTCAGAAGCTATTTGAAAGATTGAGGAACTATCGACTACGTCTGAATCCACAAAAGTGCGCATTTGGCGCCATGTCAGGGAAACTTCAAGGATTCATCATCCGTAGGAGAGGGATCGAGGTCGACCCCATCAAGGTCAAAGCCATCACTGAAATGCCACTGCCGTCTATAGAGAAAGAGGTTAGAGGGTTTTTGGGCAGAATACAGTACATTAGTCGGTTCATTACACAGCTAACTCCAATCTGCACGCCGATCTTCAAGCTAATAAGAAAGAACTCGCTCGTTGAATGGAACGATGACTGTCAGGCAGCGTTCAATAAAATCAAAAGCTACCTCCTTAACTCGCCTATTTTGGTACCACCCGAGCTAGGAAGACCACTCTTGATGTATCTTTCCACGACGAAAGTTTTGATGGGATGTGTCATAGGTCAGCATGACGAGACGGGAAGAAGAGAGCAGGCCATCTACTATCTGAGCAAGAAATTTACCGATTATGAGACGCGCTACCCAGAGGCTCTGCCACTACTTGCTATCTCAAGTCGTTCTACTTTTAGCCCGAATGGATCCGCTAAAATACTTGTTCGAAAAGCCAGCTCTCACTGGACGAATCGCACGATGGCAACTTTTATTATCTGAATTCGACATCACGTACGTCACTCAGAAGTCGATCAAGGGGCAGGCGCTTGTTGATCATCTTGTCAACAATCCTTTACCTGACTATGAGTCGTTAAGGACTGAGTTCCCAAATGAAGATATCTTGTTCATGGTAGAAGACGATACAGAAGAAGTAGAAAAATCATGGGTAATGCACTTTGACGGGGATGCCAATGCCGAGGGTCAAGGAGTTAGCGCCATTCTGATTTCGCCAAAAGGATCCCACATACCCATCTCTATCAAGCTCAACTTACCTTGCACTAACAACATGGCCGAGTATGAACATGTGCCGCTGGTCTGCAGGCTGCTCTCGATTTGAATGTAACTCACCTTTGAGTATTTGGCAATTCGTAGTTAATTATAAGCCAGACAATGGTGACTAGAAGATGAAAGACGAGAAATTGATCCCCTATCATGAACACCTCGAGGATCTGATAATTTGCTTCCAAGATGTGACTTTCTCATATGTCCCTCGGATAAGGAATCGCTTTGTCGATGTATTAGCAACTTTGACGTCAATGATAGAAATCTCGTATGGTGCTAAGATGAAGTCAATCATGATCGAGTAAAGGAATGAGCCGGCCTTCTGCCTCCAGACTGAAGAACCCTTAGAACCTGATGATGAGCCACCTTGGTTCTCAGATATCAAGAATTTCCTCGAGACCTTAACTTTTCTAGAGGGTACATCCAAGATAAACCGACGAACCATTCAACGTTTAACTGCAGGCTATGTCATTTGCGGGGAATGCCTCTACAAGCGATCATACAATAACATCTTACGTAGGTGCCTCACTGAAAGTGAAGTAATCAATATTATGAAAGAAATTCATGAGGGAGTATGCAGGGCCCACGTCAGCGGTCACATGCTCACTAAAAAAATCCTACGACAGGGATACTTTTGGACAACCATGGAATCAGATTGTTGCAAACATGTTCAAAAATGCTACAAATGTCAAGACACTCTAGTCTGATACATGCTCCTGCCATTGATCAACACAGCATGACCGCTCCTTGGCCATTTGCTACCTGGGGCCTTGACGTCGTCAGAATGATTAATCCAAAAGCATCAAACGGACATCGATTCATCCTCGTCGCCATTGAATACTTCACCAAGTGGGTAGAAGCGGCGTCATATGCCAACATCACAGCCAGTCACGTCGAGAAGTTTCTCGAGAACAATATTGTGTGCCGATTTGGAGTACCCAAAGATATCATCACAGACAATGGCACAAACTTTAAGAATAAGCACATCCAAGACTTCTGCGAGCAATACAAGATCAAGCACCATCGCTTGTCACCTTATCGGCCTCAAACTAACGGAGCCATGGAAGCTGCGAACAAGACAATCATTCGCATCCTCAAAAAAATGGTCGTCACTTATCGAGATTGGAGCGAAATGCTGCCATTTGCTTTGTGGGCCTACAGAACGTCGATCTGTACTGCTACAGGGGGAACACCATTCTCCCTTATGTATGGAACTGAGGCCGTCCTATAGGTAGAGGTTGAAGTACCCTCACTTCGAATCCTCATGGAATCAGGCTTACCCGAAGCGGAGAAAGAGAGATCACGCTTTGATCAGCTGAACTTACTAGACGAAAAGAGACTCCCTGCCTTGTGTCACACTCAAGTTTACCAGGGGCGAATCGCACGCCCTTACAAAAAATGTGTCCGCGGTCGAGATCTAAAGGTAGGAGACACCATGCTAAAGAAGATCTTCCCATCCCTCCATGTCGATCTAAGAGGAAAGTTCAAGCCAAACTGGGAAGGACCTTACGTCATTCAAGAAGTGCTGCCGGGATACGCCCTCCGCCTCGCCTCCATGGACGGAGATCATTTTCTTGAGCCCATCAATGCTGGATACGTCCAACGGGTCTACTCTTAGTCTATCATGACAAGGTAAGTATTGATGAAACAGATACATGACTGCTTAAAAACCATCCGAAAGAGGCCATCATTCTAAACACAGTAGCCAGAAAGCATCCCAAAAAACTGATGATATCCTTTGCTACCCCATTTGAGCCTGGGCCTTTCTTTCAATAAACCACTTCTCCCAAAAAATGTGTGTACATATACAAGAAAAAAAAAGGAGAGAGAAAAGATGCAGTAGAGTTACTATCAAAATCCCAAAAAAATCGGAAAAGTAAAACCTCAAAAAGAGATTGCCTGAAATGAAGCAAAAGGAATAAAAAAATGTAGGAGAATCACGGGGCATGTATAGTAAAACCCCCAAGGGAGAAAGTATGTTGAGAAAACTGAAGCCGTATCAAGAAAACACTTTTTTAGCCTAGCATACCTTCAAATCCTAACCTAACCCATGGCCAAGCTACACCCTAAAGGAAGCCCTCTTTGTAGGTTCGCAAGCAGTCATAGTATCTGTTAAGTCAATATGGGCCGAGTCATGAGATGACACCAGAACCTCATCTAACCGACTATGATGGAATCAACGTCTATGTCGTGGCTCTTGACAAAATATAAAAAAGAAAAAAAAATATATATATATAATAAAAATACAAGCTCAAAGCAAGATGGACGTGGGGAAAACCCGAAGGGGCACTACAGGTAAAAACAGCGAGCTTGTGTGGACCAGGTGAAAACTTGAAAGGACGCTTGGGGTAAGAGAGCTAAACCCATGGACGTGGTGAAAACCTAAAAGGGCGCCACGGGTAAAAAAGGAGATAAATAAAAAAAAAAGAAAAAAAAGAAAAGTAGAAAGGTTTGAAATGATTGATTGATGTTTGAGGAACCCTTTTGTCACTCTCCCTATTGCTCATTGTTCGACTGGGCCGCTCATGGTAGTTGGAATCAGGTCCCGACCAGAGTTGTTTTTGTGAAACTGCATCGTCAAACGTCTGACCCGAGGCAAGGAGAAAGGTTTTACTCAATCTAAAGGGATCAATATTCCGGCCTTGGTAAAATCTGAAAACTCACTCAGGTCCGATTGCATGAAATGGTTCGACCATACTCAAAGAAGGACCCAGGGTTTCTCGATGTTTCACCCACTGATTAAGGCACCAAAAAAAATGCACAAAACAAAACCAAAAGGCCAAATGACCTATATAGATGTATATAATAAACCACCTTTTGCACCACTTACACCACGTCCTAAAAAATAGTTGGTGTGATGACTAGCGTGCTTCCCTTTTTAGTATAAGCAAGAACAACAAAAACATAAAGAAAATATGTGTACCAAAAAAATATGTGTGTGTATCTATAAAGGGGTTTTTATGCCCCTTTTCTGTGTATCTGATCTGTGCAAAAAGTTTTGTGTGTAGGAAGGAGTTAACAGCCTAGCTAGCACTTCAAAAAACTAATCTCAGCATGAAGGTCATCCTCTCAGACATTCCTCTCAATCAGCTAATGACCATGCAGGCACTTGAACCTCTTCCAAGAAGAGTCAGCGGCTCCAAAAGCAATGCTCAGTGATCCCTTCAAACGAAGAACCTCGCTCTCTGTTGTATCTGCTCTAACCACCCTCTCACATGCCAAAAGATCTTGCAGGACCCTCTTCTCATCCACCAGTAACTCAGTACGGGCTCTGAGTGTCGTCTCTTTCTTTGGCCAGGGGCCTCCAGTGTCAATGACCTCTGACAAATCTAAGCCATCAGTAGCAGGCCGCTTAGTCAACAGCCAGGACTCGCACTCAGAAAAGTCCTAATCGAGTCTCCCTGCTTAATATCACACATCAGCGTCGACTGACGCGTCTCTCAAAGAGCAGCAATCCGATCTATGTCCCCAGAGGACCCCCTAGAAAAGATCAAATCACATAAAGGGGGTCTGGCCTCACAAGGCACCTGCTGAGGGCAGCCAAATTGGCACAGCACTTGGAATGGGAAGCAGAAGGTGCTGCTAGTCAATCCTAGGAGGGTGATGCCCTCGTGATCTCTAGAACAAATCACTGGGAAGGTCCGGTCCAACCAAGGAAGCCTCCATGTTAGCTCGACATCAGTCAACCAATGTTTTAGAGCTGACACATCGCCCAATGGAAGCAAGTGGCATCTACCCAGAAAACATTGGACCAGATCACCTTAGGCAATATAAAAGCTAGGCACGAGCCCCAAAACAGCAAAATGCTCACCCAACAAGACTTGAAGCAACAAGGGGCATCCTCGAAGGTCCTCCACCTTACCCAAAGCAAAGGAATCAAGGCATCGGTACAGTTCGGCAAGCACCAAATGCATCATGGACCGGCCTGCCTCCAGCTCCGTCAAAATGTCACAAACTGCCAATGAGAAACTCTCTCCCCCAGTGAAGAAGAGGATTTCTGAGATGAGACCGAGTGCTAGGGCTTTCACGTTAAAAACATTCCTAACCGGCAATTTTCGGAGGCTTTCATCACCAAAAAGTTCTTTGAGGAATTTCAGCGAACACCTTGTGGGCCCCCTGATGAGGCTCTTCTCATACTCGGATTTCTTTAAGCCGAGAGTAAGGTGAAAGGATTTGGAATATCGCAGCCAAGGTAGAACTTTTGCAAGGCCCCTGTGAAGCTTCAGGCCAGACAGATTGGATAGCTCCTCAAGGGTTGGGGTTAGCTCCCGCCTCCCAAAACGAAATACGTGGAGGTTCACATCCCAGAATGAAATGGTAGCATGAAGAAGTTCCCATCGAAGAGGAACCCCTTGGAAGGAAGGAAGGCGAGATAGGCCAAGGCGCTCCAAGTCTGCGAGCTCACTCTCATTCAAGCTCCCAAACCAAGCTGTTAGAAATTTAGGCCCCAAGCCCAAGGATGGGGGTAAATTGGCTCCGGGCCCTCCACGTAAGGGAGGGCTAGAAAGCAGGTCCATGGATGTACAAGGATCTTTTTGAGAAGAAAAAAATTGGTGTATGGTGATGGACCCACCTTGGAAAAGCAAGAGCAAAAAGAACCAATCAAAGAGGCCAAGTCAAACAAAAAAGAAGTTATTTTTGGACTAACTCGGGTATATAAGGACCCATTGCCCCCAGGTTGAACAGGGCGCAACTATTAGTTGCGCCAGTGTTTTTCTCCCCCAAGTTAAGCCTGGCACAACTATTAGTTGCACCAGTGCATTTGGTCCCCACTTTTACCTGGCGCAACTATTTTGTTGCGCCATCACATATTTTTGGGATTTCAAGTTGCGCCACACTACAGTCCCCCCTTCTCTCTTCAGCCATCTCGGGACCCAGCTGTGAGGACTTACACCTTTTTGTGCTATTACATACCCCCTTGTTACTAACAGTTTGGCAATTATTTTATTTATTCATATGCAGGACTGATCCTACATCATAGTGTGCGCTCAAGGAATCGCTTTCTGAGAGCATTTTGGGCAAACACATCCTACAGAGAAACAAGTCCAATACAAAGAGATCATGGCATAAAATCAAAGCAGAAATACTAAAGAATATTTTCCAAAAAAAAGATGATCCAGAGTATCACATCAACCATCCCCAAAATGTTTAAACAAATCCAAATCAAATTCCAAAGATTACTGAGTTGTCAAAAGCAAAAATTAAAAGCCTATTCTTTGCTCGCGCCCTTGGATTTCTTGCGACGGCAAGAAGAGCTCTGAAAGGTCCGGATGTCCCCCACCATAGACCACGCTTGCGAGATCCTACTGAGTAAGGAACGCGACTCCTTAGCACGGGCACGCTGCAAGGCACAGTCAAAGTCAAAAGTCAGGATCAGTCAAAGGGGAAAATAATGACAAGGGAAATAAAAATGAAAAGAGCAGCAAGGTACTCACCGTCTCGGCCTCCCTAAGCTCTGCAAGATGACGATGATACTCCACATAGTCTATGGCCGAGTTGAAGTCCTATGTTCAGAAAGATGTAATATCAGTTGTCAGGACAGTCCTAAAAGCGTGTGCAGAAGGAGACGTAAATGGAGGAAGATGGGGTCATCAGAAGACTTACCCCAGGGACCACCTCAGCTGGGGGAACGTCGGCCGCTTTGGCAGAAAGTCGTGCCTGTTGATCTACATCAGCACAGAGGCTCGAGAGGAAGCTATCATCCACGTGCCGGAAGGTCCCATAGACCACAAGAGGATCACCACCAGGGATATCAGCATGAGAGGTCCCCGACAGACCAGCACCCGAAGAGCCCTCGCCCGAGGGACCCGCACCAGAAGGACCAGCGCCGGAGGGATCTACCCTTGACATATCGGCCGCACTCGGCCCGCCTTCACCATTTGAATCATCTCTCGGAGCAAACTGTGAACAAAATAAAGATCCACTTAGATGACAAAGGCCGAGTTAAAATTATAAGAGAAACTAATCCAAGCTGAGAAGAGTTACCTGGCCAAGTAGGCCGCCAAATGCCATAAAATTAGCTCTAGGGACAAAGCGTGGCAAGATGAATCGATGAGGCAGGCACTCATACTAGAGATGATAGTCCCCAGGCACGTGAAGGGCATGGATAGGGAACCCATTGTTGAACAAAGCCGATGTAAGCTCCTCGATGCTACCAATTGGATTCCAAATGTCCGTCGGAGGGTACACAGGTATGGCGTAGTAGCCCTGAAACTGGTGTACCACTCGCTCCCCCAGATAATAAAACTTGGCCCATGCTCCATAGAAGAAGGCGATGTGGCGATTGTTGAATAGATGGGAGGCACCCATGGCTGGTCGGTCCTAGAAGGGGGATGTCAGATACGGATCAGGGAGGATTTGCTCAAGTCAAAAAAAAGGGGGGGAAAAGGAAGGAAGGAAAGAAACCAAGCAAGCAACACCTCAGTCAATGGAAATGTCTAAGCTAAAAGTAAACAAAGATCGAAAAGTTGTCACCTGCTCAGGGACCATCAAGTCAATCTGGGACCTCAGGCTCATCTCCAAGTGTTTTAAGCCTACGTCGCGGTGTCGGGTCTCATTCCAGTTGTTGAGGAGGGGATAGGTGAGCACCTCCGAGAGAAGGAGCGGGCGCCCAGGGTGAAAGTGGTGATATCCCCATACCTGAAAAGGGGGGCATGGCACAAGAGCGGGTCTGTAGCATATATGGATCATTAAAAAAAAATTGGCAAAAGCAACGGAATGAGGAATTACCTCTAGGGCAGCCCAAAAACCCACGGCAGACTTTGAATCCCTGGTCGTAACCTGAGATAAATTGTACATCAACCATGTATATCCTGCCCCTCCCCAGTCATACCTGGGGACGTCACCCCAATTGTCCATGATGCTCAACAGGGCCAGTCTGACTCGCCCCCCGCTGGCATTTCTGAAAAGGGTCTTGCCCAGCAAGAGTAGGAGGGTGATGCAAGCTAGGACAATCGCCCGCTCCGGTGTAATATAGAGCGCCCTATCTGGTTGACCCAAGTTCACCAACTCATTAGGTGAAAACAGGGAGGTCAGCCAAGACATCTTGACCTCTGTGCCATGGGTCTGCCCGTGAGGAGGATAGGCCCCAATCAGTCGAGTAATGTCTTCCTGGCTCGGTACCGCCAAAGTGGATATCGGGACCCCCCCTATCCTAATGCCAGTAATCATGGCCCAGTCGATGGGTGTCAACGTCATCTCGGCGTACGGCATAAGGAATGTCATGGTCTCAGGACGAAACCTCTCCATCAGGGCCTTCAAATAAGCAGCATCGGCTCGCATAGCGGGAGAGGACAGGAACTCCCCAAAGCCCACCTGCTCCAACAGGATCTTCACTACGGGGGGGACATAGAGGTAGAACTCATGGAAGTCGAGCCACCCACCGCGGAACACAGTATTGGGCAAATCCTGCACCCAAGGAAATGCGCATCAGATCAGGAGGCAAAGCGAAAAAAAAGGGGTGCATGAGGGAAATAAATTGAACCTCTCTTTCCTTACCCGCAATCCAAAAGTTTGAAATGTGGGTGTACTGCTGATGAAGGAGGCCGACCCGAGCAGCCTCGCCCTGCATCTCAAGCCATGGGCCCACCTTCCGTTCCACCCAGACAAATTCCTCCCCCCGCGGGCCATATACAATCTCGGGTCCCTCCTCGGGAATGTGCTCATCTCCGCCTGACATACTAGGGCAATAAAAGGCAATCACATCTGGTCAAGTACAAAGATATATGTGCAACGAGCTCTTAAAAAAAAAAACAAAAAAAAAAAGCCTTTTTACACTCACAAAAACAAAAACACAAAAAATGCTTTTTCTTTGTGTTCACACAAAAAGAAATGTTGTATCTTCATGTTCACTAAAAAAAGAAAAGGGCCTTTCTTTATGTTTGCCACAAAACAAAAAAAAGAGAGAGGGCCCCATTCCTTTGCTTTCGAAAATAGAACAAAATGCAAAAAAATCCCTTCCCTATTATCTTCAAAAGTAAATAAAAATAAAACAAATCTCCCTTTTGTATGTTTAAAAATAAAGCGAGTTTGAAGCAAAAAAAACTCGTCATTTCTTTATGCTTTGAAAATCAAAGCCAACAAAAGAGTCCTTTTATAGAAAAACCAAAGTTAAAAACAAACAAAAGAAAAAAAATGTCTTTTTTAGGCTTCGAAAATCAAAACCAAAAAAAAAAAAAAAAAGAAGGCCCCTCTTTTATGTTTAGGAAAACAAAAGTCAAAAAAAAGAAACTCCACCAAAAAAAAAAAACAAAAAAAGGGGGGAACCCTTTTTATCATGCCCATAAAATAAAAAAAGCCAACACAAAAAAGTAGATGGTAATAATAAATCAATACCTTAGTTTAGTTTTCAAACAATAAAATCCATTTCCTTAATTAAATTTAAGAGAAACCGAAAATCATTTCCCTTAGTTAAATCATTTTCCCTAATTAATTTTTTTAGAAAAGAGAGAAAACCAAAAATCCCCTTCTCCTAATTAATGTAAAAAAAAAATCATGAAAAAGACCCAAAATCCTTGCTTTGTGTTCAAAATAAAAACAAAAACCAAAAACAAGAATAAAACCCCTTTCTTATATAAAACAAAACAAAAAAAAGAGTTTAAATATATCTATTTAGGCACCAACAAAAAATCCATAAAATAACAAAAAGAGGGTATTATTCAAAAAATCATCAACACATCATCAATAAATATATTTACAACAAAAATAAACCATTTATCATCAAAAAATGCAAGATTATGATCACATTTGCAAGAAAAGTCAAGAAAAAATCAAATAAATTAGGTTTTAAGTGGTTACCTTTGATGAAAATGGGGTCTTTGATCTAGCGTGAGTCGGCGATCGATCCACAAGCAAAGCAACGACAATGGGGCACCCGTAGAGGCAATGTAAAGGAACCCTAGAAGAAAGTCGCTTTTCGGTTTCAAAGAGGAAGAAGGGGAAGAAAATTTTGAAATAAAGCCCCACAGCCCAAGTTCGGGCTGTTTAAATTCCCCCATCCAAACCTAGCGCAACTAATAGTTGCGCTAAGCAAAACATTAGTTGTGTCAGGCAAAACCGTGCCCACCTTTTGCTTGGCGCAACTAATAGTTATGCCTGGCTATTTTGAGGCCCCTAGTGGCCTGGCGCAACTAATAGTTGCACCAGGCACTTTATTAGTTGCACCAGGCACTTAGGCCGGGTCTGGCTGGTATAGGCCAGATGGGAAGGCCGGTTACCCCACTTCTTGTTGTTTGTTTTGTCACTCCCAGCAGATGCATGCTCTCCCAAGGCGACATTTCGGTCATCCTTTGACTTGCCAAGAAAGTCGTGCTAGAATGAAGGCTGACCGAGTTCAAAAGTACCCCGATCCTACATGAGAAAATAGAGAGAAAATCCAATATATATAAAAAAAATCCCCACAGAGAAGTCGGAAGTATTTGCGAGAAAAATTCAAATAAAAGTAATAGCTTCAAAATTCCAAGGAATTCACATGAGATGATAGCTTCAAAATTCAAAAAAAAGAAGAACAAAAAAAATCAAAATAAAAAACACATAAAATAACAATTGAAAATCCCAAAAAAAAAATTGCATAAAATGATAGAAAAATCAAAAACAGATTTCAATTCCCCATAGAGACGCACAAGCATGAAGCGGTAAAATGTCAATATTTTATCAGCAATACAGCTGTGCCACATTAAAGTCTGGAGTCAGTGGTTCGCCTTGGATCTTTGGATCCTGCTTTAATGTAGGAGCAACGGTGTCGGTCTCGGTCAAACAGCCAATGTTTCGATCGAGTCAACTCCACTGCTAAATTTGCGATGAGCACTCTGCTTAGGATTCATATGAACTTAAGTGTCTTAAGCTTTAGATTCTCCATTGGAAAAGGTCAATCATTGGTTGAGACCAACCTGCTGAGAATGAGATTACGTATCAATCAAACTATGTCCCTTTTATTTTTCTGCAGGTTTAAAACCTGTATGGGCAGCGGTATCCCTGTAAAGTGTACGCCATGCGTCGGGGTTTCCATATGATGGTCACTTGTTCTCGTAAATTATACTCGGGCAGGTCCGGGTCGGGCTTCCGTCGCCTTTGTTGCTGCTTATTGCCCCTGATGGGTGCATGATTATGCATAGTTAATTGATGTTTATGATCATTATCAGCAGAGACCAGGATTGAATGCCCCTTTAGGGAGGCACCCCAATGTTTGGTTGGATCTATTTAAGGTAGTCGAAGCTGGATACTCTAGGTCATGTTGATCTTGGGCATGCTTACGAAAGTGGCACGTCCTCCCCAAAAAGCGTTGTGACATCTATTCACTTTGCTTGGGCAGTCATGCTAAATAAACTCCGGGATCGATGGGTTCGCCTAGAGATTTTGAACCTTGCTTCAGGCAGGGGCACCCGCAACCAGTCAAATGGGGTAACCAAATGCCTCATAGGATTGGACGCAAATTGTGGAGCCTTGCGTGTTTACCTGGCACCTATCTTTGAATGTGGGTCGATCACCCCTCTTACTCCCAAAGCTGTTGCATTCAAAATGAATTTCAAACATCAAATACCTTCAAATCATCTCGAGAGGCGGACATTTTTCCCGACTAACGGGATTTTGTAACTCGAGAGGCGAACGTTTTTCCCAGCTAGTGGGCTTTCGTAAGTCATTCCACCTCGGTTATGCCCAGTAATGTCGCTAAGCACTTGGGGACCGATTACCTTGAGAGACGAACATTTTTCCTGACATACAAGGCTTCGTTTTCTCACCATGTTACCCACCTAATGTTTGAAATTCATTCTGAATGCAGCAGACCCGTCAGTAATGCCTTGGGCCTCTTCAGATGTCTCTTTTCTTTGGCATACGATCACTAGTGATCGGATACCAAAGAGGGGCATCTGTAGACACCCAAATTTAGCCCAAGGCCCGACTGAAACACCTTTCGAGAGAGGTGCAATTCTGAGCTTTTGATGGCATGTATGGAACCCTTAGGAATCACCCAAAACCTATAAAAATCACCCTAGATCCCTTAGGAACCTAACTCGAACCTTTAGAAACCAATCCCGACCCTTAGAACCCCTTTCAAACCCCAAACCTAACCTTCTCAGATAATGAATGAGGAGGGGTGCATCAGAACTAGCTACGGCCCTCTACGGTGATCGAATCTTATACCATTGGAGAGTAGAGGTCGTCAGCTTTTCGACCATCTAAGAATCTCTCCAATCATAGGTATATATCAAAAGATATGGCAAATCGAGCTCGGAGGGCATAAATGTAATTTCATACGGCCCCTAGGGATTTGGCACAACTAATAGTTAGCAACCAATTCTCCCAGACATTAAGCCTGGCGTAACTATTAGTTGCGCCAAGGTTTAAAGTGGGGCCCACCCTCGCGAGGCAACTTCCAGCACTATTTAAATCACTATTTTACTATATATTTACCTGGTGCAACTATTAGTTGCGCCAGGCATATGAACAGTGACTGTTGGATTTTGCCTCGAATTTCATGTTTGGGGTTTGACTTGTTGACCATCTCGACCTGTGGGGTGTGTTTTGATGGTTCTGTTACACCCATTCACTACCTATTTGCAACCCTCCAAGTGGCTTAAGGCCTCACCCCATCATCCACCATTGGAGGACCTTCTCACACATTTCAAGGCTCCAAAAACCATAGGAAACCTTAGATGTTAGATTACCTAATTCCTAATCTTGATTAGCATCTAAAACACCCTCCTAACCCACACATTTTCTATAAATAGAGCCCTCCTTCCCTTGGTTTAGGGGTTGAGAATTTTGGCCTAAGAGAAAAAGAGCTTAAAGTGAGAAGATCTTTCTCCCTTTGGTGCACACTTCCCATACAAATTCTAGAATTCCAAAGCCTCCTTTGTGTGATATTTTTCACCTTATATCCCTTAGTTTAGGTATATGCTACGCATTCACCTTCCTTCTCTACCTCTTAGTTAGCAAGCCTTAGAGGTTAGAACCCCTCTTTCCACCATACAAGCCTTCAAAAGCTCATCAAAGCAAGCCACCGCAAGGCTCTCCTATGGTGCTACAAAGGCTCGAGGGCTCCGGCTCTCCCCTTTCTTCTCCTATCTCTTTCTAGCTCCCTCCATCCTCCCATTTGTGCCGTTACGTCGTCGACTTTTCGATGGGAACGGAGGGGCACAAATAGGATTCTAAGTCGTTTTGGGCAAGAGGACGCTATTTTCTTTTCCTTTACTTCATTTTATTTTTGGCTATTAGTAGAGACAGTGTTAAGCGGGTTGATCGGGTGCCGATCGATAACCGAAGCCCCTACCTAAGTGCCTTTGGTGTGGACCGGATTCAGAGTCATTTTTTTAGCACTTCGGTGCTTATAAAAATGAACTAGGTATCCCGGGACACTGAAAGCTTTGGGTGCCGACTCTATATTTTCGTTAGAGAGCGTATCGTCGTGACGGGACCACCACGGTTGCACAATGCCGTGCAGTTGAACGATCTCCTTGAGGTACAACTCGATAAGTTTGCTGGTAGTATACATCATATTGTAAGGTAGAAAATTAGTGGGCTTTGTTAACCGATCGACAATGACCCAGATGGTGTTGTACTTCCTCAGCGTTTTCGGCAACCCCATAATGAAGTCCATTAAAATGGCTTCCCATTTCCACTTGGGTACAGGTAATGGTTGTAACAACCCCGCAGGATTCTGTTGGGCAACCTTAATCTGCTGACAAACCAAACGCCACAATACGTACTCGGCGACGTCCCTTTTCAAACCTCTCGACTAGAAGCTTTTCATCAAATCCTGATACATCATGGTACTACACGGATGTATAGCATACATCGATTTGTCAGCCTCTTCCAAAATGGTGTCCCGAAGCTCTGAGCTCGTCAGTACACATACTCGATCTCTAAACAGCAACGTCCCATCTACCCGAATGGAGAATCCCTTCTTGCTTCCACTAACCACATCTCGCCTAATCGCCATAAGCTCATCGTCCGTCAGTTATAGCTTCCTGATATTCCCAAATAGCATAGGGCGAAGCACAAGGGTAGCCATCAGTGCTCCTGAGCCTTTCACATAAAACTGCAAACTGCCTAAGGGCATATCTTCCAGTAGCTTCCATCTCTGTATCCTACTAAGAAGGTGCGATAATAGTGCTGAAGACTTCCTACTGAGAGAATCAGCAGCGATGTTAACATTTCCCGGATGGTAATGGACAGAGCAATCATAATCCTTCAAGAACTTCATCCATCGTCGCTGCCTCATATTCAAGTCCTTTTGAGTGAATAGGTACTTGAGACTCTTGTGATCGGTGAATATATCGAATATTTCATCATAGAGGTAATGTCTTCAGATCTTTAGGGTGAAGATAATTGCTGCTAACTCGAGATCATGTGTCGGACAATTTCTTTCATGGTCCTTCAACTACCTAGAACCATATGCAAACCCACTCATTCTGATTAAGCATAAAGCCTAATCCCCTGTAAGAAACATCAATGTACACTGCGATGCCTCCACTGCTTGAAGGTATAGCAAGTACCAATGCTGTAGTCAATCTCCGCTTAAGTTTTTGAAAGCTCTTCTCACACTGCTCTATCCAATCAAACTTTGTGTTCTTTTTCGTAAGCTATGTAAGCAGACCTGATATCTTTGGGAAGCCCTCGACAAATCTTCGATTGTATCCTGTCAGACTAAGGAAACTACGGACCTCAGTAACTGTCATCGGTTGTTCCCAATTCATCACGAAATCAATCATTGTCAGATCAATAGATATTCTAGTCTCAGAGATGACGTGGCCCAAGAAACTAACCTGATCAAGCCAAAACTCACACTTGCTGAGTTTGGCATACAGTTGATGGTCCCTAAGTGTTTAAAAAGCCACTCATAGATGCTGCACATGCTCCTCTCTAGTTTTCTAATAGATGAGGATGTCATCTACGAAAACTACCATTGATTTATCAAGGTGTGGCATGAACATGCGATTCATTAGATCCATAAATGATGTAGGTGCATTCGTCAACCCCAATGGCATTAGTAAGAACTCATAGTGACAACATCGCGTACGAAATGTAGTCTTTGATATATCTTCTGTCTTAATCTTGAGCTGATGATAGCCTGACCTCGATCAATCTTTTAAAAGAAGTTTGCACCCTAAAGTTGATCAAACAGGTCATCTATCAGCGAATGTGGATAACAATTCTTAATCATCATCTTGTTGAGCTGGCGATAATCGATGCACAGATGCATTGATCTAACTTTCTTCTTCACAAAGAGTACCGACGCTCCCTAAGGAGAAACACTCGGTCGAATAAAAGCTTTATCCAACAGCTCCTGTAGCTATTCCTTTAACTCTTTCAACTCTGTGGGTGCCATTCGATATGGAGCCTTGGACAACAGTTCGGTAGCCGGCGCTAAATCGATCACGAGCTCAATCTCTCGGTTAGGTGGCAACCAAGTAAGTTTTCAGGTAAGACATCGAGATATTCACAAGCAACTGTGATAAGCATAATGTTCTTCTTTTCTTCTTTATGATCTTGCAAGTAAGCAAGATATCCACTGCAACCGTTCCTCATCATCCGCTCAGCTCGAATAGCGGAATTAAGTGGCACGACGCTTGATTAAACTCCACAAAATCAAAAGGATTTATGCTTTGGAGGTCGAAAGGTCACAATCTTCTGAATACACTCCATGCTTGCGTGATATGCAGACAACCAATCCATCCCGAGAATCACATTGAACCCTTCCATACTAAGCATAATCATATCAGTTAGTGTCTTGTGATCATCAACCATCACGATAACTGACTGACACACCATATGCGTGCCCACCAAGCTTCCCGTAGGAACTGTCACAGCCAAGATGAAAGTGAGGGGTTTAGGAGCAATACCCAACTTCTCGGAGAAAAGAGGAGTAATGAACTAGTGGGTAGACCCGAGGTCTATCAATACTCGTAACAAGGGTACATTTTATCAAGAATTTTCATTAGTTACATGCTATGATCATAGTTTTCAAGTTTATCTTTAATGAATTCATAATTGAAATCAATATAAACTAATACATGAATTAACATCAGAACTTTAATGATACCTTGGATCACGTCATTTGACGTTTGGGCATCATGTGCAGTCACCACATAGGCTCGACCCTGAATAGTAGGTCATGAGGATTTTCGTGTAGAAATCGAAGTAGTCCTTCCCTTGTCCTCCTCAGGAAAATTCATGATCGGATGACCAATCTTCCCGCATTTGAAGCATCCTCCAGTGTTCCTTCGATAATCCTCCAGCTTATGTGGTTTCGCACATCGTGTACATGCTGGAGCTAGAACCCGAGTAATAGAAGGTCCACACGATGAACCCTGAGCCACAGTTGCCCCACTCTTAGTGGTGCTCAAAGATCTAAAAGGTTGTGTAGGTGAAGAATTCTGTGGTCTCTAATAGGGGGACGAGACTGGTCCAAAAGTAACAACTGGTTTGGAATACGATGGCTGAATAGGAAAGCGAGGAGGTTTCAAGAACCTCAACTTTTTGTTCACCTGCTCAGATACACTAGATTGTCCCTGGCCGAATCAGTTTCTATTACCCTGGACTCTTCTCAGGTACAGCATCTAGATCTCTTCGTCCGCAGTGTGGGCCTTTGACACGCCATCTTCTCTTGGATGTTTGGCCTTAAGCCACGCTAAAATTTATGAGCCTTCATTAATTTAGTTGCCACATGTAGAGGTGCAAATCGTGAGAGCCTACCAAACTCTGCCCCATACTCGCGCACAGACATCTCATTCTATTTGAGTTTAATGAACTAGACTTCCCACTGATGACGCACAATCTTACGTAAATATTGATCGTTGAACGTCTCCAAAAACTCCACCCATGTCTATGGAGTGCTAGGATAATCCTGCTCTTCATCAAATCCTGATACGTCTTGGTACTACCAGGATGTATAGCGTACATCGATTTGTGAGGCTCTTCCAAAATTGTGTCTCGAAGCTCTGAGCTCGTCGGTACACATACTCGGTCTCTAAACAACAATGTTCCATCTACCTGAATGGAGAATTCCGTCTTGCTTCCACTAACCACATCTCGCCTAATCGCCATAAGCTCATCGTTCATCATCTATATCTTCCTGATATTCTCAAAGGGCATAGGGCGAAGCACAAGGGTAGCCATCAATGTTCCTGAGCCTTTCACATCAAACCGTAAACTGCCTAAGGGCATATCTTCTAGTAGCTTTCATCTCTGTATCCTACTGACAAGGTGCGATAATAGCGCTGAAGACTTCCTACTGAGAGAATCAGCAATGACGTCCGCCTTTCCTTGATGTTACTAAATAGAGCAATCATAATCCTTTAAGAACTCCATCCATCGTCGCTGCCTCATGTTGGCGTGTTTGCCTTCCCTCCAAAGAGGGTCTAAGATCAAAAATAAAACTAGGCAAAACACACTAACACAGACCTGCAAGTAATCAGGGTCCGTTGTAGGAAGTTTTAAAAAGATGGTGAGTAAGGGAATGTCCACAGGAAGGTTGGTTTAGAAATGTGATAAATCTCCAGATCTGTAAGAGATCTGGCACCCTAACTAATGTTAAGTTGGCTAAAAGACGGGGAGGTTTAAAATGGATTGTCACTTAAGCTAAGCTAAAATTAAACAAAGACTACTTGGATCGAGTTTGGGAATTTAGATCTTGCAGGGGAAAAGAGTAAAAAGCAGAAAATGGAGAAGAGTAGCTTAGAAATTGGTCTTCACTGAAATCAGATTCAATCAATCATGCTACAGAGGTTCAGAGCACACAATTCCCTCAACCGGCTATAAGCACAACTGTAGGGTAGAAGCTCCACTCCAAATCACAGGATCCACCTGGTCTTTAGGCTATGATCTGTCCAATTTAATAGTCACAGATCATCCTATAGACTTTATCTAATCCATGGATTTGCAGCAGATGAATCCAATTAGAGTCTGAGCTTGGACTAATCTTAAGGTTATGATCTGTCTACTTTAATGGTCACAAACCATCCTAGGGATCTCCTCCAAAGCTAAAGCATCAATTAGAACAATTAAAACCACTACAGATGCTGCAATTCTTAGGTCACAGGCTCAGGGAATTGCAGGAGTATTAGATCTAGCGAGATCGGATGGTATCCAAGAGGCCTACCAGTTAAGTGGGCGAGCTGATCTACAGATTCCTCTATACAAATCCAATTGATCACTAAATAAAACCAAAGGAACTTTAGAACAAATTAAAGTATTAAAAATAGCATTTACATTGCAATCAAAATCACTTTACAATGGAAACACTCTCAGATCTGTAGTCTGTGCAGCTGGGAACCTACAATAGCACTCTTAACCTTACCCAATTACATATCTAACCTCTCTCCTCGCTACTTCAAGGGAATTAGCCAACGTTGTTGGGCTAAAGGAGGGAAAATAGAAGTTCTCTGCAAGCTCCAATCTCCAAAATTTAGGTCAGATCTCGATCCTCCCCCAATTGCAATTGGGGGTCTGTATATATAGCTTTCTCCTCTATTTTTCCTGCCAAAATTCCCTTCTAGAAGGTCCTCAGAGTTTGTTAGGGTTCTGTCAGAGCGCGTGGGTCAATTAGGGTTTCCTAGGGCATCTTCTGAAACCGTCGTGTTGGTCACCAAGTGCCTCTGGTTGCATGCAACAGGTCACCAAGTCACAGTGTGTGCACAGCTAAATTTCTTAGAAGTTCTGCACATGATTTCTACAGGTTCAGGAAGCTTTCGACAAGTTCAAATAGATCTTTTTGGTCCTTTCGCTAGGTTCTCAGATCTCTTCGCTAGGTTTTGATAGGATGAGCCTACTCTTAGAGTTTCAACATTCTCAGCCCTTGGCCTGGAGTATTCAACAGGTTGGAGAAGCTTTTCGATAGGTTCCGCTCTGCATGCCATTATTTCGATAGGGTTGCTTTCACTCTTATCGAAAGGCTCAAGCACCCTTCGATAGGTTCTGTTCTAGCATCTTCATCTCGATAGGTTCAGGAAGCCATTCGATAGGTTCTCTTTACACCTCAGGCAGGTTTTCGATAGGATGGTTTCTTCCTTTCTTTCAGCTATTCAATAGCTTCTTGGATCCTATCGAACCCCTCAATCCATAAGAAGCTATCTTTCTTCTGCCTTCAGATCCTATTGAAACCTTTTCAATTGCAGGAATTCCTCCTTTCTTTACTTTCAGCTCCTATCGAAGTCTCCAGGTGACCTCTCGATAGGATGTTTTCAACCTGTTTTCACTTCCTTCACCTTGCCCTGTTGTAGCCATGCGCTCCAAGGGTCCAGTGATGTGCTACCCTTTGGTGTGTTGTTGCTGGGTTTGTCCTGTGCTGAGAGATAGCCCCTTTTTGGGCATTCTTGAGTGATTTTCTGCCTTAGTCTCATCTTTTATTGTTGTCTACAAAATGCACTCGACAGATGCTTATTAGAGTGCTCACTGGTCTATCAATGGTTAGGTTAAAGGGTGAAAAGTGGCATTTTTCACCACTTAACACCTCATATTTAAGTCCTTTTGAGTGAATAGGTATTTGAGACCCTTGTGATCGGTGAATATATCAAATATTTCACCATAGAGGTAATGTCTCTAGATCTTCAGGGCGAAGATAACTGCTGCTAACTCGAGATCATGCATTGGATAACTCAAGATCATGGTCCTTCAACTGCCTAGAACCATATGCAATGACCCGCTCATTCTGATTAGCACAAAACCTAATCCCCCGTAAGAAGCATCACGGTACACTGCAAAGCCTCCACTGCCTGAAGGTAAAGCAAGTACCGGTGGTGTAGTCAATCTCTGCTTAAGTTTCTAGAAGCTCTGCTCACATTTCTCTATCCAATCAAACTATGTGTTCTTTTTCATAAGCTGTGTAAGCAGACCTGATATCTTGGAGAAGCCCTCAACAAATCTTCGATAGTATCTGTCAGACCAAGGAAACTACGGACCTCAGTAACTGTCGTCGATTATTCCCAATTCATTATGAAATTAATCTTTGTTGGATCAACAGATATTCCAGTCTCAGAGATGACGTGGCAAAAGAAACTGACCCGATCAAGCCAAAACTCACACATGCTGAGTTTGGCATACAATAGATGGTCCCTGAGTGTTTGAAGAGCCACTCGTAGATGTTGGACATGCTCCTCTCTGGTTTTCAAATAGATGAGGATGTCATCTATGAAAATTACTACTGATTTATCGAGGTGTGGCTTGAAGATGAGGTTGATCTGATCCATAAATGATGCAGGTGCATTCGTCAACCCAAATGGCATCACTAATAACTCATAGTGACCGTATCGCGTACGAAACATAGTCTTGGATATATCTTCTACCTTAATCTTGAGCTGATGATAGCCTGACCTCAAATCAATCTTTAAAAAGAACTTTGCACCCTGCAATTGATCAAACAAGCCATCTATCCACAAAAGTGGATAACGATTCTTAATCGTCATCTTGTTGAGTTGGCGATAATCGATGCACAGATGCATCGATCGACTTTCTTCTTCACAAAGAGTACCGACGTTCCCCAAGGAGAAACACTCGGTCGAATAAAACCTTTATCCAATAGCTCCTGTAGCTATTCCTTTAACTCTTTCAACTCTGCAGGTGCAATTTGATATGGAGCCTTAGACAACGGTTCGGTACCCGGCGCTAACTCGATCGCAAACTTGATCTCTCGATCAGGTGGCAACCAGGTAAGTCTTCAAGGAAGACATCAGGATATTCACAAGCAACCGTGATAAGCGCAATGTCCTTCTTTTCTTCTTTATGATCTTGCAAGTAAGCAAGATATCCACTGCAACCGTTTCTCATCATCCACTTAGCTCGAATAACGAAAAAAAGTGGCGTGACGCTCGATTTAACTCCCCAAAATCAGAAGGATTTCTGCGGTGGAGGTCGGAAGGTCATGATCTTTCGAAGGCACTCCACGCTTGTGTGATATGCAGATAACCAATCCATCCCAAGAATCACGTTGAACCCTTCCATATTCATCATAATCATATCAGTTAGTGTCTTGTGATCATCAACCATCATGATAACTGACTGACACATCGTATCGGTGCTCCCCGAGCTTCCCATAGGAGCTGTCACAGCTAAGATGAAAGCGAGGGGTTTGGGAGCAATACCCAACTTCTCGGAGAAAAGTGGAGTAATGAACGAGTGGGTAGACCCAAGGTCTGTCAATACTCATGCTTCTATTTTACTCGAGTCGCCTTCACGACTCATAACAAGGGTTCCTTTTATCAATAATTTTCATTAGTTATATGCTATGATCGTAGTTTTCAAGTTTATCTTTAAAGAATTCATAATTGAAATCAATATAAACTAATATATTAATTAACATCTGAACTTTAATGATACCTTGGATCACGTCATTGGACATTTGGACATCATGTGCAGTCACTGCATAGACTCGACCCCGAATAGTAGGTCAAGAGAATTTCTGCATAGAAACCGAAGTAGTCTTCCCCTTGTCCTCCTCAGGACAATCCTTAATCATATGACCAATCTTCCCGCACCTGAAGCATCCTCCAGTGTTCCTTTGACAATCCACCATTTTATGTGGTTTCCCACAGCGTGTACATGCTGGAGCTGTAACCGGAGTAATAGATGGTCCATGCGATGAACCCTAATCCATAGAGGTCGCACTTGCAGTGGTGCTCACAGATCTATAAGGTCGTGCAGGTGAAGAATTTTGTGGTCTTTAATAGGGGGAAGATGCTGGTCCAGAAGTAACGACCGGTTGGGAATACAATGGTGGAATAGGATAGCTAGGAGGTTTCGAGAATCTCGGCTTTTTGTTCGCCTGCTCGGACACACTAGACTGTCCCTGGCCGAACCGGTTTCAATTACCCTGGTATCTTCTCAGGTACAACTTCAGATCTCTTCTTCAACAATGAGGGCCTTTGACATGACACCCCCAAAGGTTTCCATCTCATTTTGTTCAAGTTTAATGAACTGGACTTCCCACTGATGACGCACGATCTTGGGAAAATACTGATCGTTGAATGTCTCCACAAACTCTGCCCATGTCCATGGAGTGTTAGGATATTCCTGCTCTTCATCAAATCCTGATGCATCTTAGTACTACCAGGATGTATAGCATACATCGATTTGTAAGCCTCTTCTAAAATGGTGTCCTGAAGCTCTGAGCTCATCAGTACACATACTCGGTCTCTAAATAGCAACATCCCATCTACCCGAATGGGGAATTCCTTCTTGCTTTCACTAACCACATCTTGCCTAATTGCCATAAGCTCATCGTCTGTCATTTGTAGCTTCTTAATATTCTCAAAGAGCGTAGGGCAAAGCACAAGGGTGCCATCAGTGCTCCCGAGCCTTTCACATCAAACCTTGAACTGCCTAAGGGCATATCTTCCAGTAGTGTCCATCTCTGTATCCTACTAACAAGGTGCAATAATAGCACTGAAGACTTCCTACTGAGAGAGTCAGCAACGACATTCGCCTTTCCTAGATGGTACTAGATAGAGAAATCATAATCCTTCAAGAACTCCATCCATCGTCGCTGCCTCATATTCAAGTCCTTCTGAGTGAATAGGTACTTGAGACTCTTGTGATCGATGAATATATCGAATATTTCACCATAGAGGTAATGCCTCCAGATCTTTAAGGCGAAAATAACTACTGCTAACTCAAAATCATGCGTCGAATAATTTCTTTCATGGTCCTTCAACTGCCTAGAATAATATGCAATGACTTGCTCATTGTGATTAAGCACACAGCCTAATCCCCCTTAAGAAGCATCACTGTACACTACAAAGCCTCCATTGCCTGAAAGTATAATAAGTACCGGTGTTGAAGTCAATCTCCGCTTAAGTTTCTAGAAACTCTGCTCACACTGCTCTATCCAATCAAATTTTGTGTTCTTTTTCATAAGCTATGTAAGCGAACCTGATATCTTGGATAAGCCCTCGACAAATCTCTGATAGTATCCTGTTAGACCAAGGAAACTATGAACCTCAGTAACTGTCGTCGACTGTTCCCAATTCATCACAGAATCAATCTTTGTCGGATCAATAGATATTCTAGTCTTAGAGACGACGTGGACCAAGAAACTGACCCGATCAAGCCAAAACTCACACTTGCTGAGTTTGGCATATAGTTGATGGTCCCTGAGTGTTTGAAGAGCCACTCGTAGATGCTGCACATGCTCCTCTCTGGTTTTTGAATAGATGAGAATGTCATCTATTAAAACTACCACTGATTTATCAAGGTATGGCTTGAAGACGCAGTTCATCAGATCCATAAATGATGCATGTGCATTATTCAACCCAAATGGCATCACTAAGAACTCATAGTGACCATATCAAGTACGAAACGTAGTCTTGGATATATCTTCCGCCTTAATCTTGAGTTGATGATAGCCTAACCTCATATCAATCTTTGAAAAGAATTTTGCACCCTGCAGTTGATCAAACATGTAATCTATCCACAGAAGTGGATAACGATTCTTAATCATCATCTTGTTGAGTTGGCGATAATCGATGCACAGACGCATTGATCCATCTTTCTTCTTCACAAAGTGTACCGGCGCTCCCCAAGGAGAAACACTCGATCAAATAAAACCTTTATCCAATAGCTCCTGTAGCTGTTCCTTTAACTCTTTCAACTCTGTAGGTGCCATTCAATATGGAGCCATGGACAACGGTTCGGTACCCGACGCTAACTTGATTGTGAACTCGATCTCTCGGTCAGGTGGCAACCAGGTAAGTCTTCAGGGAAGACATCAGGATATTCACAAGCAACCGTGATAGGTGCATTGTCTTTCTTTTCTTCTTTATGATCTTGTAAGTAAGCAAGATATCCATTACAACTATTCCTCATCTTCCGCTCAGCTTGAATGGCAGAAATAAGTGGCGTGATGCTCGATTTAACTCCATAAAATCAGAAGGATTTCTGCAATAGAGGTTGGAAGGTCAGGATCTTTCAAAGACAGTCCACGCTCGCATGATATGTAGGCAACCAATCCATCCCGAGAATCACCTCAAACCCTTCCATACTCAGTGAAATCATATCAGTTAGTGTCTTGTGATCATTAACCATCACGATAACTGACTAACACACTGAATCCGTGCTCATCGAGCTTCCCGTAGGAACTGTCACAGCCAAGATGAAAGTGAGGGGTTTGGGAGCAATACCCAACTTCTTAGAGAAAAGAGGAGTAGCGAACGAGTGGGTAGACCTGAGGTCTATCAGTACTCGTGCTCCTATTTTACTCGAGTCGCCTTCACGACTCATAACAAGGGTAGCTTTTATCAAGAATTTTCATTAGTTATATGCTATGATCATAGTTTTTAAATTTATCTTTAAAGAATTCACAATTGAAATCAATATAAACTAACACATGAATTAACATATGAACTTTAATGATATCTTGGATCACGTCATTCGATGTTTGGGAATCATGTGCAGTCATCGCATAGGCTCGACTCGGAATAGTAGGTCGAGAGGATTTCTGTGTAGAAACTGAAGTAGTCCTTCCCTTGTACTCCTCAGGACAATCCTTGATCATATGACCAATCTTCCCACACCAGAGCATCCTTCAGTGTTCCTTCGACAATCCTCCGTCTTATGTGGTTTCCCACTTCGTGTACATGTTGGAGCTAGAATCGGAGTAATAGATGGTCCATGCGATGATCCCTGAGCCACAGAGGCCCCACTCGTAGTGGTGTTCACGGATCTAAAAGGTCGTGTAGGTGAAGAATTCTTTGGTGTCTAATAGGGGGTAGATAGTGGTCCAGAAGTAACAATCGGTTTGGAATACAATGGCTGAATAGGATAGTGAGGAGGTTACGAGAACCTCAGTCTCTTGTTCGCCTTCTCAGACACACTAGACTATTTCTGGTCGAACCGGTTTCTATTACCTTGGTCTCTTCTCAGGTACAGCTTCTAGATCTCTTCTTCAGCAATGAGGGCCTTTGACATTACACCCCCAAAGGTTTCCATCTCCCACATCGCCACCTTCTCTTGGATGTTTGGCCTTAAGTCACGCTAAAATTTCTGGGCCTTCATTAATTTGGTGGCCACATATAAGGGTGTGAATCGTGAGAGCCTATCAAACTCTGCCCCATACTCGTGCACAGACATCTCATTCTGTTCCAGTTTAATTAACTGCACTTCCCACTGATGACGCACGATCTTGGGAAAATACTGATCATTGAACGTCTCCACAACCTCCACCCATGTCCATGGAGTTTTAGGATAGTCCTGCTCTCATGTTCTGGATACAGATTTCCACCAAGGACTGGCCTCGACTAATAACTTGAAGGTTGCCCAGCGCACCTTCTCCACATCGGTGCATTGGAACACCTCAAAGATCTTCTCCATCTCGTCGAGCCATCCCTCGGCCTCTAATGGATTTGTCTGACCTATGAAGGTAGGAGGTCTCATCCTCTTAAACTCTATAAAACCTCCAAGCTGATTTTGGTTGCCACCAACTTTGTCTACTGAGCCATAGCAGTCGTCTACTGAGTCATCGCTGTAGTCTGCTGAAACATATTGGTTGCCAAAGACTCCAATACTTGGTCAGCATTTCCTCCTCCACCTCTACCAGCTCCCAAAGGGTTTGCATTAGGACCAGATGCAAATCTCCCTCTGCCTCGTGAGGTACCTATGCCCTCATCAACCTCTTCGACACGAACCATTCTTGGTCCGTCTCGATCTCTGCCCCTGCCTTTGAACCTTGGAGCCATGCTGATATGTCATTGTTGAAGAACAATAACAACTGATCAGTATTGATTATAAAGACAATCATGCCCTTAGTCCTAAGACTCTGAACCTAGAGCCACGCTCTGATACCAACTGTGACGACCTAACTTTTCCAATCCTCTAGGTATAGGAAAGGCCAGTTCGCCAACTTATTGATTTCCCAATAAGCCGCATATCAAACAAAAGGCAGCAGCATAAGCATAGTCTTAAAGCAAAAGCAAAACGAAAAAGACCAGATCAATAACTCATACAAAATATATCTCAAAGAGGAACCAGGAAGAACCACCGCTGCTGGCCAATCCAAACACCTAAACAATGGTTCCTAATGATGGTTCCTCAAAATGATATCAAAAAAATATTCAAAACCAGGCCTTAGGCCCATAATTCAAAATAATTCTAAACCAAAAAGTACCAAAATGACAGGTCTAAATCAGGGAAAGAATTCCTCTGCTGGGATCTCTTGCTCCTCCTCAGGGGTTTAGTCAGAGTCCTCTAGATTAAGATCGTTGGTGCCTAAGTCAGTCTCAACACTTGTAACGTATAGTCGTGGTGAGCTAACATCAAAGCTCAATAGAGGAAATTTATCTATTTACATTTTATCACAAGTAATGGTTTTCAAAGGCAAAAATCAGATCAGTTATGGTTTTCAAAAGATGCTTTGATTACTAAATTCCAATTCTAAAATAATATATCAAAAGAGAATTTTAACATGTCTTATGTTCTTATGGTTTCAAATTCTGATATCATGCATGCTTCTTGTCTTAAATTTATAACTTAATTATATCTCTCAAATTAATATATCATGAGAGCGAAAGAATCATCAATGGGAAACCCTACTAACCATTGTCATTCAATAAACCCTTTTTCTGAAAGTGCAACAAGCCCCTGCGTCATGAGGTAAGCTTGTGCTAGGCTGAATTACCGTCAACACGGTTGGTAGAATCTAGGGTTTCATTCTAATTAATCTCAAATCAAATGCGGATACTAAACATATCAGATTTCATGTAATTAATACATTGTTCAGATCTCATAGTTCTAATACATATTTCAAATTCAAAGGTGAGGTGCGGATGTTCTAAAGTTTCAAATTCATATGTTATTTCAAAGTTTCAGAGTTCACATAATCATGCTATATTCACTAACATTCAAAATTTATGCTTGAAAACGGATTAACCAATACTTAGAACAAAATGCAAGAAGTTTTAAGGTTCCCTTACCTTCACTTTGGATTGGTCGAAGTTCTCACAAAGAGGTCCTCACAGTGGACTCTAATTAGAACCTACAAGTATTAACACCATAAAAGTGTTAAAGGGGTCTACAAGTCCAAACAGAAGCTACCCATAACTTTTCCAAGAAAATTTTGAAGGCCAGAAACAGGACTGAATTCGATCATCGAATTCCAAATTCGATGTTCGAATTTGAATTCAAACATCGAATTCCACCAAAAATGCATTAGTTAGAAAACCCTAAATTCAATCATCGAATTTTATTTCGATGTTCGAATTTCAAATTTGAAGTTTGAATTTGAATTCGAACTTCGAATTTCTCCAGGTCTATGCTATTCAAACTGGCTCTTCTTAACTTAATTTTTCTTCCAAAAAACCAAACTGCCATCATATTCTATATTCACAGTTTATCTAATCTAATCTAGGTACAAATAATTTTAATCAAAAGAATTTAAAAGCCTACCTCTTGAGATTTATTCCTTCGGCTTCCGTTGATCCAAAATTCGAGCACCGGATAAAATCCACGAGCTTCAATCAGTTGGACTCCGAAATCAGTTCTCTAACATTGCTGCTAGAGCAACTGTTAGCCCAGATCATCCACAGAATTATCCACTCTCCCCTATCCTTCTTTCTCAATTTATCTAAACAATCAGAGGCTGCACTCAAGGCTTGTATACGGATGAGATGGGGAGAGGGATTGTAATCACAAGGGATGTAACAAAGGAAACAAAGGAGTTGCAAGAGCTCAAGGTTCTGGTTCTCACGAGAGGGAGGAAGAATGAAGCTTCTCCTTCACTCCTCTCTCTCTATAATACCAATTTCCTACCCAAAATATCATGATAATTGACCAAAATATCATGATCTTTTATTTACAAGTCTTTCCACTTGACTTGAATTTAGTTTCAGTGTTAAACACATACACTCATCTTAGTGTATAAGTTATCCAATTAGGACTTCCTCAAGTCCAAATTAGAAATCCTTTGACCAAATTTCTTCTCTTACATTAACCTACCCAAATACGCATAATTCTTCACGTAACTTTTCCGGGCATGCTTACCAATGTAATCGAAATCGGGTCAAAATATCTTGGATATTACACACTTAAATTCACAAGACTGATGAGGAAGCATGGAAGTTATTTGAAGTCATTGGCGAAAATTCAACTCAGCAGGAGGCTTTGTAAGAACCTGATTTTGTACCAGCTGCTGGAGTTACAAGAGACCCCACTTCCAAAGGAAAAGTGTTTGAATTAAATGCGTGTAATGACTTGGAGAGGAAAATTAACAGTTTCGCACTGAAATTTGATAAATTGATGAGTGTGTTGCAGCCCCCACTAGCTGCCCAAGTGTAGGAGGCATGTCTGATATGTCAGTCCCTCACACGCTCCATTCAGGATTGTTCCTCTTGTGGTCTTTATCTTGATTTGGTCATGGAGCATGCCAATGCAGCTCAGACCTATGGGCAGCAACAACAGCAACCTATTAGGTATCCAAGGAGGAACCACCCCAATCTGAGGTGGAACTAAGAGAATCACTCTCAATCCCAGCAGCAGCAGCCAATACCCCATAGACCACATCAGTACCAACACAAAATTTTCCAAAATTATCAATCCCAACAGCTAATTGCCCAGCAAAATCATATGTCTGAACAAGAACCCCAATCTAGAACTCCCTCCCTTGAGGAACAGGTTTTGTCCTCATTACAGAGCCTCAACTCCTTAGCACAGACTGTGCAGTCCCACAGCCAGAGCATCAAAAAGATTGAAGACCAACTTGGTCATCTCTACAATGCTCTGACTAAAAGGGAAGAGGGTAGACTCCCCATCCAACCAATCAATAATCCTAAGGGATTGCACATGATGGGTGAATCTTCTTTCAAAGAAGATGACAGATAACAAGGTATTTTTGAACCAAAAAGAGGCGCAGAAGGACAAGGCAACAAGATTCCTTACTACAATTTTCATATTTAAGCATGTTGATTTTTTTTTTGTATAATAATAAAAAAAAATAAAAAAATAAAAGAAAATACAATCACAAATTAAAATTTTAGACTTGTTTTCATTATTGTTTGTATTCTTCAGCAGTAGTAAATAAGGGCTATTGTTGAGCCCTAGCTGATCAAAACCAAATAAAAAAATCAATAAATTATAAAAACATAAATTTTTTTTTCCGATGGGCTGTTTTCCTTTGCTTTCATTCATGAACTCCCATCTGGAACTACTGAGATCATGGTTCTTAAATTTTGAAGAATCATGAAAGTTAATGAGTAGAGAATCACATTTTGTTTTGAATATTCACTGGAGCCTCGGATTTCATTCAGTTTCAAGATCTTTCATCACTAATGGGTGTCAGCTATGTATGAATCCTGCTTTTAAATGTATGCATCCATGCAACTTTGAAATTCTTATTGATTCATACACATACACAACACACACAACAACACAAACCTTACCTTATCACAGCTGACTATAGGTTTTTGTCTTAGGATTTTCTGTTTTAAGCATTTTATTTTTAGTTTAAATGTTGTTTTCAGTTTGCTGATTTTTCTCTCTTAGGTTAATATGTGTCCTAGTTTTATTGTTTTTCTTCATTTTTGTAGTTTTGTATTCAGTTTTTGACTTTGATTTACTAATTTTGTATATGAATTTTTGTTTTGGTAGGAATTTTCTTTCATTTGTATATCAATCTTTCTATATTTCTGTCCATATATACAGTTTTAAACTTTTTCTTTTGCAGCATATAGCATTTGTTTTGCTGCTTAGTTTTCTTTCTTATTTTTACCCTGCTGCCCCTAGTTGCTCATTGTGTAAATATTGAGGACAATGTTCATCTTAGATTTGGGGGTATGGCAGGGTGTGCGAATGAAATAGTTAATGTTAGTGCAGCAGTGTTGGATAAATTTTTTAAATAAAGTGATTTCCCACCTGATTTTTGAAAAAAAAAGAGGAAATTAAAGACCTTTTAAAACTGAAATTTGTTGTAGCTCTAACATATTCATGAAGCAAATGTCAAGAATTTTTCAAAATTTTGTGTTTAGTGAACCTGAAAAGAGAAAAAACTATGAGAATATACCCCAGGTTTTTGATGGATGGCCATACCTAGTGAGATTTGGACTTGAAAAATTTTCTTTGAAGAGTTTTGACAATTTTTCTTCTCTAAGAATTGATTGAATCTAGTCTTGCTCACTAGAAGTTAGGCAAATCCAAGTTAAAATAGCATTGACAGTATTCATGACATTGAAGAAATGAAGTAAGGTCATCCTTTGGACAATTTGAGCTTAAAATTTCTCACCTTTGAACTACCCTTGATACACACCATTTTAACCTTGAAAAATTCAAGATTTCCTTTGATAAAAATCAGAAACTTTGAACTCAAAACTCAGTGACCTGATGCAGCCTGACCCTCATCCTGAGATTTCAGAAGGTAAAGGTGAAGGAGTTGAAGAAGGTAGAGTTGGTTTGACATTTGATTGAAAGAGAATAAAGCACATTTGATGGTAGTTGTGACATTCCAGCCCATAAAAAAATAAGAAAAATACAAAAGAAAGGAATACAAAAAGAAAAAGAAAAATAGAAAAGCAAAACAAAAATGAGAAAGAGAAGTCACTTCATTGGAAAACTAAAATGAAGATTAGAAATTGATCACTTCAAATCTGAAAATTCAAAGAAGATGAAGATTGTGCTGAGAAGAAGGTGTGTGCACCACCTCCCTACCTTACTGATTTCTCAATTTTGAATCCCTTTTTATTCCCCCTTTTTATTCTTTATAAACCTCACCCATAATGTAATAACCCGAAAAATCACGCCAAACTGTGACCTCGGGATCCGTGCCCGATCGGTCATAAGTTTGACCAAATAGAAGTCCAATAGTTAGTATGGGGTGTGATGAACGAACGAGATGTGATGGGTTGAGTGTCTATGTGGTGTATGATGGAAAATGCGAAGTCGCATACACCTACTGCGGTGTATGTGCTCAACACACAAAGAGGGGGGGAAGATAAAAGGGTTTAATAACCCTAAAATTCTGGAAATTGATTGTTGAAGGAGTAAAGAAGAGAGAGAGATGAGTGAGAGGTTGAGCAAGCATTATTGTGAGAGATTGGAAGGGGGATTCTAGCATTAAAGAGGCCGATTTAGCGAGGAGAATCCGTTCAAGCTAAAGCTGGAACCCTAGCCTTTCCAACCATGGATTTGAAATCAATTTGAGATTGATTGAAGGTAAGAGTTATGTAGTTTAAATGCATGGATTGAAAGGGTAAATAGTGGTTAGAAATAGTGTAAAATGTAGGATAAAAGTGTAGAAAAATAGAGGAAAAAGAGTGGAAAAAGATTGGGAAGAACAGCCAAAAGGAGGCTGAATCTAGCAATTTCGATTAATCGAAATTGGGGTTCGATTAATCGAAATTGGCCAAGAAGTTGAAAAGTCAGAGGACCCCGATTTCGATTAATCGAATTGGGTTTCAATTAATCGACTTTGGATTTCGATTAATCGAATTGGAAATCGATTGATCGACTGGGAACCTACAGTGAACTCCAGTGGAGGAAAGAAAATAGGTTGGAGAAATCGACTAATCGAAATGGGAATTCGATTAATCGATTTAGAATTTTGATTAATCTATTTGGCTTCGATTAATCGATTCTGGAAATTCGATTACTCAAATTGAGAATCGACAGATAGAGTGGAGAATTTCGATTAATCGAATTGGGTTTCGATTAATCGAATGGGAATCTCGATTAATCGATTTGAGAATCGATTAATCGATATTGATTTTCGATTAATCGATTTTGGAAATTGATTAATCGAATCAGATTCGATTAATCGATTTTGGAGTTCGATTAATCGACTGTGCTAAATTTTATTGACCTTTGAGTTTGACTTTAAGCTTCATGGAGGGTCTTGGACCTCCTTTATTGCATCCTTAGTGATGTGTTTCACCTGTTATGTGGTACCATAGGTGGTACGTATGAGCTAGTGCACAAGGAGCCACGTGGGACCTTGATACATTGATCGAACGAAGACTTGAGGTAGGGAACACCTTGAACATGTACTTTATTTTACAAGAGCATGTATGTAGTGATATAGAATTCAAATTCAAAATGCTTTATTGCTTAAGAATTGTGAAAAGTGTGTGTGTGTGACATTCATAAAAATAAGTATAATGAGCCATCCCCAGGGGATGAAGAAGTAAAGAGATAAGAGCATCAGGTGTGATGCAAGTGAATGGATACATGTTTGATAGGGCCTAACTGATATAAGATAGCACACTTACACGGTGAATAACTATATGTAAGGCACCGATATTTTTGTTATTTGAGGTTTGATAGGGTACCCCACCGACGTGGCGGGATATCCACGACTGACACGGCAGGATATCCGTGACCGATACGACGGCGAAATCGTAAGCCAGTGCGGAGGCTTATCCGTACATAGTAAGCACACCCCAGGGGTGTTGATTTGAGACAAGTGAAACCCCGCCACCAATCCCCAGGGGAAAGGGGCTTGGGTACTATTTGTATTCCCAGGGAATACGTTAAAAGTGTCTATATAGATGACGATGAAGGGTATCTCATCGGGGCTCGATGCTATATTGCTCGGGGATTACTTAAGTTGAAAGTTTAAGTTTTGCTTTAGGCCTCTTCAGCATCATTCATGAATAAATAAAGACATAAGTAAACTACCAGTAAAATGTAATGCTTTTAATTATTTTCATCATTGACTGCATAGACACATCATGCATGGCATATCATGGAATATATGTGAGTAATAATTTATATGTTCAACTGTGTTTGTTCCCTATTGAGCTAGGATGTAGCTTACCCTATAGACTATCTTGTGTCCACTACTAGCGGCCGAGGCTTGAGGAGGCTGACGACCACAGTGAGTCGGACCTTGCAGCCGGCGACGAGTTGGAGCCACCTCCTGAGGACTTCTTCTAGAGGACTCCGTTGTGCCGCTTTGAGGGCTTTTTGAGAGGGATTGTACGGCTTGGTATGTCAAGCCTTGTTTTGGTTAAACCATGTATATATTGAATTTGAGTTTATTCTTTTGGGGTGAACCATCTGTGATGATTGCTATAATCGATGGTTCGAATCGGTTCTCCATTCATGCAGAGGCATGAGGGTAGAACTGTCTTTTGGAGAATTGCTTTAATATAGATTTAAATTCTGCAGTTTCATTTATTATTTTATTTTATGCTTAATATGCCAATGTTCCGTGCTTAGCTAAGGGGCACGGTCAAGATGATCGTGCTGATGGCACGGGTTTCGAGGTGCCGAAATCCGGGCTGTCACATATAAGCCACATTGCAACCCAATAAAAAGACCCTACTGATCTGAAATCGAGTGAGCCGTCATGTGGAGATAAGGAGCTGTGTAATCTATGGTGAAAATAGTTAAAAGATTTTAGGAATTAGAGCAATGCTCATGCTCATGGTTGCAGTCCTATTTGAGGGTTGTAACTATTCTTGAGCTGTGTGAAATGATGCACCCTTCTATTTTTATTTTGAGTGACAACCCTGGTGAGACTTGGGTCTGAAATTGAATTTGGTGGGGGCATTATCAAAATAGAATTCTCAAATTGATGGTGGGCTTTGCACTAATTTTCACACACAAATGCCTTGACATGAGCTAATTGATGGTGAAGGAATTACAGCAAAATTTCAGAATTAAATTGTTGTTTTACTGCTGAGAATCCTCTAAAAATTTGAATGAAGAAGGTGTGGAATGAATTTTATTTTGTTTGAACTCTGTTTTAACATGTTGCACTGATATTAACTGATTTATTAGAGAAGTTTATGGGTACCATCACTGAAAACCCTCAGGAGACTCCACTCCTCCACTAGGGATCACCTAGGGGTTTAAAAGGCTTGGTGCATATGCTAAATGCATTTGTGCTACCTATGAAAATGGCATTTAGTTTTGTAGGTTAATGGATTTAAATTTCAATTTGCTCAAGGGACTAGCAAAGGTTAGGTTTGGGAGTCTTTTAGTCACCGATTTATACCATTTTATGCCCCTTTAACCTGGCTTTTATGAGGACTTCGAATGACTAATAATTACTTTTTAGTTGATTTTTGTAGTTAGGCAATACTATGCAGTCGTCCAGATAAAAGGTGCTAAGAAAACGAGATTAGAGCAACCAAGTTCTTCAATCCATATCAGCAGAGGCTTACAATCATATGGTTCAGCATGTTCTCTAGCTATGCAGTCAAGCAATTATAGATGTTTCAGATACACCAGAGCAGTGCACCTTAGAACTACTGACCATCTTCACAATCTTCAGCAAGGACAGTTGTGTGCACACATGAGAACTTCAACATCTTCAGCTGCAGCAACATTGTGCTTCAGCAACTACACATGAGATGGGTGAACAATAGAATAGCCTTGGGGTTTAGTAGCAGCTACACATTAGAAACCTGGATGCAGCTGCTCAAGCATCAGCAAATATCAGTAAGTAGTCCTTGTAATGCATACATTTACATTGGTGCTAAAACATAAGGGTGCAAGTCGAGTGGACCCTATCCATTCAGCCGATTTATCAAGCTGTTCAGCTCCAAAGAGAAGCTCATGAGATGTATATACAGCTGGTGGCTATAAGCAAGCCTGTCGGAATGAAGGAGGTGGTGAACCAACCCATCAAATGGAGCTGCTGCTGAAACTATAACTGATCGAGTGGTTCCTAGCTGGAAACCCAAGCTATCGAGTTCTAGCTGACCCCTTCAGCCAACTGCTCAAGCAGTCCAGCTTCCCAAATCAAAAGCAACAACAACCTGTCGAGCTTTTCAGTAGCTAGGTTCAGTACCTATCAAATGGAAGGAGGCTTGCCCATGATCCTGTCAAGTAGAACCATGCATGCTTCAGTACCTATCTATTAGTTCAAAGCATACACTTCATCAACCTCTCGAAATGCATTGCAAAGCCAACCTGTCGACATCTTTGCAACTCCACTCAGCATCCTGTCGACTTTTAGATGCACTCCAAACTCCTAACCCGTCGAGCTATTAAACTTCAGGAACCTTCAACAACTTTTCGAATTGCTCTCGTCCATCCTATCGAAGAGTGCAGCCTCCAAACATCATCTTGTCGAGTTTTAAACTATAGCTTCAGTACCTATCGAGTTTCAGCCCTCCATCCAGCCATCCTATCGAATGGAAGATTCACCTTCAGCCTACCTATCGAGAAGACCAGGTTTTCAACCTGTCGACCAGCATTCTAAAAGCGAAACCTCTCGAGATCTCTATCAGCCATCCTATCAATGGAAGTGCACATTTCATCCAGCCTATCGACAACAGCCCTTACCCCCTTTAGTACCTATAACGTTCAGCCACCATCCTCACGAATGGTTGCTGAAGCCATCTCCAACCTGTTGAGTATATACTTCAGCAACTCCCATCCTCTCGAATGGAGCCAACAACCTCACGAATTAATACCTAGAGCTGCTGGGTTTTCAGCTGAAGCCTCTCCATTAAAGCCCCATCTACTACAACTGTTTTTCAGCCATTACTAATAGACATCGGGGGAACTCTTGAGAATTCCATCAAGTCTCAAATATGTTCAGCAATTAGGTACAGGCTGCAGTTGAAGTTATCTTTGGCCGGTAGGGGCAAATGTGAGAACTCCCAAGCACAAGAAATCTCTGCACATGGGCAAAACTATTTTTCAAATAGATTGGAGAAATTCTTGGCGAGAAGCTTCAGCTGAGCATAACAGAATTGAATCTCTCTCTTCTCTCTGATTGGTTGGAATGCTAAAACAGGGATTAGCATAAACTGAAATCAAATTCGCTCCTCTGATTGGCTGCAATTCAAAGCACATGGATCATTGCATCTGTATAAATAAGCTTCCTTGCTGTTGTAATTCTTCAGCAAGGAAACCAAGGAATAGCTTTAGTTCTCCTTGACTCATTTAGGTTTAGTTTTAGTTTTATTTTTCCTTTTTCTCTTCCCCATTCTCTCCCTAATCCAGCCTCTTGTATTAGATCTAGATAGCAGCCCAGATCTATTTTGTAATTGTAATTTTGGCATGAAGATGTGTGGATCGATGCACAAACTATAGATCTGAGAACAAGGTTATTATAAGTTGTTTGATTCAATAAATTGTTGATTTTAAAGTCCAATTAAATCAAAAGATCTTGTGGTTTCATTAGATGTCTATAGGATCCATGTATTTGAGAATAACCCATTCAGTTTACCAGTAGATCTATTGAATGCCATCTGATTTCCCTTGGTTTAATATCCTTGTGGATGCCTGAGCTTGTAGCCTTGCATCCACAACATTTGTAGTGATTTTTATGTTTCAATTTGAACCATTGGATTGGATCAAGTCTATAGGATGATCTGTGACCATTCAAGTGGACATATCATACCCTTAAGATCAGTTCAAGCTCTTAGTTTGGGTTGAATTCTTCTACCTTGCACTTGAGCTTGTAGCCAAGTGAAGGGCTGCTGCAAATTCACATGTCTTAATCTATTTTACAATAAGAATCAGTCCCTGGCTGCCTATTTCTCCCCATTTTATATTTTATTTTACCATCCATCTCCATCAATCTTGTAGATCTAGTTTTATATTTCTGTTTTGTAGATTAGATCTAGTGACACTCGAAAAACTCTCTTTCTTCTTAGATTAGGCTAGAATTGCCAGATCTGTAGGAGATCTGGAAGTCTACTATACAAACTATTAGGTTTTAGATCACTACTCCCTGTGAGATAAACTCTTACTTTTAAAACTTGCTACAAAAGGACCCTGTATCTTGCAGGTCTGAATATTTTAGAGTTGCTAGTTTCATCTTTTGTTGTACTTTGCTTTTATTTTTCCTTTATAATAATCAGCACCTAAAATATCCCCAACAAGTCATCATTGGAGTCCACCACTTTACCTTTTTGCTTATCAAGTGGCTTATACTAGTTTTCATATTATCTCCATGAGTGCTTCTGCAAACAAGTTGTCGAAGATCAAAGATCGTGCAAACGAATACACGACTCTGATTATGGAGGAACTGGACCCGGATAATTAGGGTTACAGAGACGTATCTCTCTAGCTGAATTTCTAACCCACCTAGCCTGACCTAGTTTCTAGGTCGGTCAAGCTAAAATCTGCTAGACCCTGTTCAAATTAGGGTCAAGCTGGTTGGAGCACAGGTCTACCCGACCTGTTGACAACTCTAACCCTGACAGAGAGCTATGGATTTGTATCAAACGCTATTGCTTGCTAACATGAACCATGGTGCTACATCTCTCTTATGTTTGTTAACAGATCAGGCCCGAACCTGGCCCGACCCATGTTTGTTAGAGATGGGCTCGCGCCTATCTTATTTTTTGTTAAAAAAAACTGCTGCTAATAGGCTTATTTTTTGTAGTGAACCCAGCGAACCATGTTTGGGTCTAGTTTAGGCTTAAATAAAAAGTCAGAATTCTAAAGGACCCGCAAAGCTGATACCAAATAGATGGGATAAGACTATGATGATGATGACAACATTTGAGGATTATCCATTGAAAGGAAGGATTCCATAGCCATGTATACCAAGGTGAGTTAGAGGACTATGACATGCATGGCAGGCCGTGGTATGCACGTCCATGATCTCCCTGGGTTTTAGGCACGACCCAAGTACAGCTCTGGGTTGGTGGCGAAGCAAAGACTTCACAATGGCGCACACCAGACGATTATGTGTTATAAACATGGGACATGCTGGTATTTAGTTGTGTGACAGGCCTAAAATCAAGTTGGCTTATAAGCTCGGCTAACAGAGTGAGTTGCAGATTTGACAGTTATGAGACACTTGTTGCCAGCCTTTATGATCTACTCACATCTTATGAATATAGGCCCAAAGGTGATTGATGAGGGCTGGGGACCAGTCCACATTCTACTAGGCAAAAGGTGAAGTTCAAGTAGGCCAAAACATTATCAAAAGTTACCTTTAGGCTTAACATTGCACAATGGTATTGGGAATGTGTGACAAGGATCTCAACATACATCGAGGTTGGCTAACAAAATGAATGTGTGTCATGACGTTGCATAACGTTTGGGCAGTTAGATTTTCGTCGAATGACAAGTGGTATCGGAGCTGATGAGGAGTCAAGGCAACTTTGGGTTGCAGGTGGGAGTGCCACACGAGGCAAGCAGTTGAAAAGAGTTTTCCTGCAACAACATGGTTTGTTTGGAACTGGGAGCCACCTTAATTCCCTATATTCAAATCTTTATGTACACTGAGAAAACATAACCCATGCATTGCATGCATACACATACTGACATACATAAATAAATGTATCTGTGTGTATTTGTTTATACTGTCATGCATTGTTCTAATCTTTCCATTAAAGGTGCATATGTATGCACATTTACAATTCTATACACACACACACACACCTTGTTATTTTTATGTTTCTAACAGTTTTCTGAGACCCTTTAAGCTGGTTGTATGTCAAGGCCAGCGATCAGGTTCTCCTGCTTTTGAAACCATTGGATAGTTGGATTATGGTATGGAAATATGAGTATAAATTATTGTATGATTTTGACCTTCACGTTTTTTTATTATTTATACAAGTATTTAACTATGAGAATTAGAACCATTACAATTATTTTCCAGTTTTTTTCTCTCCTCCCTCCACTCTTCTTTTTTATTAGTTTTTCCTTTTTTCTCCCTTGATCGGGAGCGCTCTTTGTATTGCTTTGCAGCTGCTTGCTGGCCTTCGAATATAATTTGGCGATTACCGACAAAAAAAAAAAATTATAATCATTAAATAGATGTTAAAGGATGTACAATAATCTTTCGATCATTGCTGTATAGTCAAACATTTAAACTTAGCTGCATGTATGTAGCTGTTGTTTCTATGATATCACCTTTTCCTTTCAAATTTTTAATGGAACTTTTTACCAATATCTATTAGGGGCTTCTTGTACTTTCTAACCGCATCAAACATTTATTTGTTGTGATTTTAGTGTTCCAAATAGTCTAAATACCTTCACACCAGATTCTACTTCTGTTGTGTCAAGCATTAAATATCATGCAGAATTCACACCATCATTCTCTATGGAGAATATTGATCTTCCCAAGGTTTATTTTGCAACTGCTGAAAGTGTTCGTGATATGCTTATCATCAATTGGAACGCAACCTATAATTTCTATGAAAAAATGAATGTTAAACAAGAAAATCTTACAATGGCTGTTTTGATTTATGAATTTGTTCAAATTAAAATATGTTGTCCCCATTGTTGATACACTCTTTTCTTTTGTCCAGAGCATTGCAGGGTAGAGCATTGCTAAATGCAATTGGTAATTCAGAGCTCTCGGGTGCATATGCCGAGGCTTTGAGAAAGCTTGGACACAACTTAGAGAATGTTGCTAGGGAGGTCAGATAATGCTTCATTATTTTCTTTCAATAATAGTTCCAATAACCTAGATGGACCTCTTGTAGGGTGATTTTGCGAACCTTTTTCGGCAGTGCCCTTTTTGAATAATGCCGAGCGACTAAAAATCGTGATGGTTTAGGATTATGTTTTTTTTCTTCTTTTTTTTTTAAAGGATTATGTTTTCTTTTGTATACACTAAACGTGCTTTGCATACAAGCATGCATGAAAATTATTATTCAAAATATATGAATTTTTCTGATTGATCTATGTATAGGAGCCAGATGTTGCACTTGGAAATGGAGGTTTAGGACGTCTAGCTTCCTATTTTTCAGATTCACTGGCAACGTTAAACTACCCTGCTTGGGGTTATGGCCTTAGATACAAGTACGGCTTGTTCCATCAGAATATTACAAAAGATGGTCGAGAGGAAGTTGCAGAAAGTTGGCTTGAGCTGTGATTTTACAAGTTTATTTTTACGAGTAACAAAAGGGTGATGCACTGGTTTTATATAAAGTTGTGTGGGATGCGTTAAACTTCATTTGAAATGACTCTATCATCTATTTTTAGCTTACTGTATCTCCACCTTGCAGATGGGAAACCCCTGGGAAATCGCAAGACATGATGTTTCATATCCTATGAAATTCTATAGCAAGGTTGTTATGGGATCGGATGGAAAGAAACACTAGGTCGGTGGAGAAAATAAAAAGGTTGTTGCCTATGATGTTCCCATACCAGGATATAAAACTAGAACTACAATCAACCTTCGCCTTTGGTCAGCAAAAGTTCCATCCGAAGATTTTGATTTGCAAGCTTTTAATGCTAGTGAGCACACCAAAGCAAGCGAAGCCCAATTAAATGTTGAAAGGTTTGGAATATCAGCTGCTTTTGTGATCATTAAATTTTCAGTTAAGTTCTTTTGGCTTTATGATTTTTAAGTTTATTCCTTCCTTACTAATGTTTTGTCAAAGTTCTTTCGTAGAAATTTGAATTGTTTCTAAATAGGAATTTAGTTTATCTATTACATGTAGAGCATTCTTCTATAAATTTTTCTTCTGGTAAGGTGATTATTATTTTTTCTTATTTTTTTATATTCTATTTTAAACTTCATGAATTGATTGAAATATGCCTGAGGGTTTTCATAATGACCAAGAGACCCATTTAAATGAGTTAAGTGTCCTTTTTTAGCAGTGACATGTTTATGTCAAGGCTAAGGTCAATAGTTTAAGAAATTTGCTTAATATTCCTTTAATCCCAAAATATGACTTACAATAATTGTTTCTTGTATTAGATTTTCTATATACTATACCGTGGAGATGAATCAATGGAAGGAAAGATTCTTCGTCTGAAGCAACAATATACACTATGTTCTGCTTCTCTTCAAGATATCATTGCACGTTTTGACAGGAGATCTGGACAATCTTTAAACTGGGAAGAATTTCCTTGAAAGGTTGCAGTGTAGATGAATGATACTCACCCAACTCTATGCATTCCAGTGCTAATCATAATATTGAACGATGTGAAGGGTCTGAGCTGGAAGGAAGCTTGAAATATTACTCAAAGGTATTTTCCTTTATTATTAATATACATCATACAAAGATGTTGGCATAAAATTAAATGTTGAGACTTCAAATGCATGCATATGGTTTTGCTTAGTTATTTCTTGTTGTGAGGTCCACTACCTAAATTCTAGAACATATGCTTGAGCCTAAGTCGCATACTAACAGTTCTGTGATGCCAGAAGTTGTGGACCTTGTGGTTACAACATGAATAGAAAAGGACAATTGAGTATCCATGTACCAATTATTTGTCATTAATGCTAAAAGCATAGCTAATTGGAATATCATTCTTAAGAAGGAAACCTTTTTAGAGGAGACATTTTTGTGAATTTGTGCCACATATAACCACTTTGCCAGTCACTACAGGCAGATTTAGAGGGTGTTTCAATGTTTGGATGTAGGGTTTAGGCTTTGTTTTAATTGGGTTTTTAGTAGGGTTTAAGGGCATTAAGGAAAAGGAGAGGGGAAAAGTAGACACCCAAATTTAACCCAAGGCCCGATCGAAACACATTTCGAGAGAGGCATACTTTCGAGCTTTCGATGGCATGTATGAAACCCTTAGGAAACCTCCCGAAAGCTTAGGAGTCATTCCAAACCCTTAGGAAACACCCTAGATCCCTTAGAACTCACCCCGAACCTAGAAAACAACCCCGACCTTTAGAACTCCTTCCGACCCATGGCTGATTTTCCTAGGCAATGGATAAAGAGTGGTGCATCGGGACTAGCTGAGATCTTCTGCTATGATCGAATCATATACCATTGAAAAGTAAAAGTCTTCAGCTTTCCAACAAGCCAAGAATCACCCCACTGTACATCAAAAGATATGCGCTCCGAAGTTTGAGACAAATTAGTGTTTGAAGGAGGGGAACCCATTGAGACTTGGCACATGTATTAAATGCGCCAGCTTCAAGTGGGTCCCACCTTGGGCACTCAACATCCCAAATCCCTGCTCTACACTATTTTACTATTCCTAAGCTTGGTACAACTTGTAGTTGTGCCAGGCTTAGCTACAGTAACCCTGGTTTTCTGCTCAAATTTCAAGATTGGGGTTTGACTTGTTGACCATCTTGATCCCCTGGGTGTGTTTTGCTTGTTCTGTTGCATCTAGTCCTATTCTATTTGCAACACTTTGAGTGACTTAAAACTCTAACCTATCATCCACCATTAGAGTCAATGTTCACACTTTTCTAAGCCTTTGAAACCTTAGGAAACCTTAGATGGCTAGATTACCTAATTTCTAAACCTACTTAGCCTCTAAACGACCCTCCTAACCTCTCTTTTTCCTAAGCCTTTTAAACCCTAGGAAACCTTAGATGGCTAGATTACCTAATTTCTAAGCCTACTTAGCCTCTAAACACCCTCCTAACCTCTCTTTTCCCTATAAATAGAGAGGCACCCCCCCTTTACAAAAGGCTTGAAAAATTTTAATGAGAGAGAAAAGATGAAGAGAGAGAGAACCCTCCTCCCCTTTCGTGCACCTATTCTCCATAGAAATTCTAGAATTCCAAAACCTTCTTTGAGCCATATATTCCACCTTAGATCCCTTAGTTTAGGTGAGAGCTACCCTCTAGCCCTCCTCTCCTACCCCTTAGCTAGCAAGCTTTAGAGGTTAAAACCCCATATTTCAACGTCCAAGCTATCAAAAGCTCACCGAAGCGAGCCTACGCAAGGATCCACAATGGTGCAACAATGGCCTGAGAGCTCCGGCTCTCCCCTCTACTCCTCTACCATCTTTATTCTTGCTCTACCCTCGCATTTGTGTCGTTACGCCGTCGAATTTTAGGTAGGAACCGAGGGGCACAAATAGGATCTTGGTGTCTTAGGGCAAGAGAGAGAGAGCCTTTTTACTTCGTTTATTTCATTTTTGTTTAGGCCATAAGTAGAGACCACATTTAGCGGGTTGATCGGGTGCCTAACACCTTTACGATTGATAACCAAAGCCCCTACCCAAGAGCCTTTGGCGTAGTCCGGTGATTCAGAGTCATTTTTAGCACTACGATGCTTTTAAATTTGATTTTAGGTTTCCCGGGACACCAAAAGCTCAGGGTGGTGGCTCTAAAGTTTTTAACTAAGGGTGCGCATCGTCGCAACGGGTCCCGTGAAGTCCATGGTTGCAATGATGGAAACTCTGCTGGGGAATAGCTAGTAGAGCTTCCCCTTGAATTTGGCCTATTATTTTTTATTTTACTAACCATTTTTGCTATTTTTTTACTCACCCCTATGATTACGTCATTTTACTCACCCCTACTTTTACGTCATTTACGTGTCTTAGCCTATTGGCGGACCTACTTGCACTTTGTCATTTAATTTCTTTACTTTTATGTCATTTAAAGCGCCTTAGCCGATTGGTGGGCCTACGCGTGCATTTAATTTCTGCCAACATATTCCAACAACGGATGCTAGCCCTTAGAGGCAGCACGGGACCAACACCCTCGGTCTTTGAACTTTAAAGAAAACTCCCTTCAAATTGAAAAATAAAATGGAACCAACAAGGCAGACATAATTGAAATTTGCTGGGTAGATTTTCAAGGGTTGGGTATCTAGGCAAACAAATAAATTCCTGGTTCTTAGTATGGCGGCAGTCCCTAGTGGTTATGATCCGAAAAAGTTCTAGCTCACCTAGTACCTAAGAAAGCACTTACGCTGGAGGTATATCGGGTGGGTAACCTTCTCATTACTTAGCCTAAAATTCGTGGGAAGTGAGCGTTAGCAGACTTGCACTGGCCTTGTATCCCTTAGGTTTGGTGAGGAGCTGTTGCAATTATGTGACCAATCCCCAAAAGCATTGCTTCTAGAAAACCAACAGAAAAGACCAAAATCCAGGTTGTTGTTCTGCTGTCAAAGCAATTGTCCCCACACTTTATCCTGGTGCATCTATTACATGCGCCAACCCTGGAATCCCCAGATTTGCATTGGCACATGTAATAGTTGCGCCAAGCATAATTAGGCCTAAGATTGGCTTGGCACAGGTAATTCAAGTACCCAGTGTGATTTGTTCCCACCGGACAGTGTAGCCCGAGTCTGTGGCCTATCTCACCTTCCCAGAGTCCCCGATTAGTGATTTTTACACCTCTGTTTGGGCCTCGTAATTTTCGACACCCAATATGCCCCCGTCGGTCAATAGAAGGTGACTTCTTTTTTGACCCATTTCGGGGGATCTGGTTACTTGCATCCATTTTTGTGCCTTCAATAGATCAAAAGGCTTTCCTTTGATTCTTTCAAAGCGCATCGGGGTCTTGTCTCGGGACCTATTTAGGGTACAAAAGCCACCCAAGACGGGAATTCAAAGGCCTTGAAACCCTTTTAATCATTTCATTTTCGAAAAATCCAAAAAAGCTAAAGAAGTCAAACACCCAAAAATAGCGATTTGTTGTGTCGACACAATGGCATCATCTTACCCTCTGTCATCTCGTAGGGGAAGGACGAAGCTTTACGGGCCCCACCTGAGGCACTCGTACCCTACCTGATACTGAGCCATGTCGTGGGCTGTGGAACCGGCATACGCCGATCCCGACTCATCCCCGCCACATTCCCCAACTCACTCCCATGCAAAGGAGATGTTCAGATCTATCCCCCTCACCTAATCTCCCTTTACCATTATCGGCCCATTCGGTGCCCCCATTTTCTCATCCACCACCTCCCAAAATATCCAAAATCCAACCCCCCAATCTCCATTATTTTCCCAAACCATGCCCTCATCCCTAGCCATCACCCATTCAAAACCTGGCCCAATCCTCCACCTTCACAAATATAACCCATTTGTCATCCACCCGACGTATACCCAATCCACCCGCATCTACTCATGCCACATCCAACTTACCCAATCCCCCACAGATCCCTCAATCTACCCTGGTCATGCCCATTTTTACTGGGGCCATGACCAGTTTGTCTCACACACCTCCCACAACCATACCCCATTCTTCATCATCCCATTTTTTACCTCCACCCACATTCACCAATGCCCCACCTAATTTCTCCAACCCACCCCATACCTCACCACTTACCTAGGTCATGCTCAATTTTACTGGGGCCATGCCCAATTTTCCCACCACATCCACCCCATTTATACCCCACCATCCCTTAAATATACCATCCCCATCCGGTCCCTCTCCAATGGCCATGATGGAGGAGATGGTCCAAGCCTACAATAGATGGAAAGCCTCTCAAGAAATTTCCCCTCACCCACACCCCACATCCCTAAATCCATCCCATGCCCTACCAAGCCTCCATGACTCATTCCCCCATGGCCCCCATTAAGCCCCCATTATCCATACTCATGAAGGGCTCATGGCCCAGACCCATAAGGGCCCATGGCCCAACCCCATCAAGGCCCAATGGGCCGGATCCATCAAGGGCCCAATGGGCTAGACCCATCAAAGTCGAATGGGCTAGACCCACTAAGGGCCCATGGCCCAGACCCATCATGGCCAAATGGGTCAGACCCAACAAGGCTCAATGGGTCAGACCCATAAAAGCCCAATGGGCCAAACCCAAATTCCCAAGGCCTCATGGCCCAACCTTCTCAAGGATTTATGGCTCAAACCCTTCAAAGCCCTTTTCCCTACACCCAAGCCCAACAAGGCCCAAACCTTGAAACCTCAAACCCATACCCTTCACAGTTCCTCACAAATTTCACTCAGCCCTCATAATCAGGTCAAACCCATGCCCTGCATCAACCCCAATTTACCCATGTCCATACACTTCAAAGCCATCTCCAAGACTTTTCCCATACCCAATGGCCCCATCAGGCCCAAAATTTAACTTTCACTCACCCCATCACCCAGCAAAATTTCCCTCACATTCAATGAACTCACGCAACTCCCATTCAATACATACAGCACCAACAAGAGAATCCTGGTATCACTGCATCATATGTAGACCAACAGTATGAAGAGGATGAGATTAGGAACAATGGGGCTTATGCCGGGGCATTGGCCAACATCAATCCACCACCCATAATAACCAACCCCCTGTTAGCACAGAGTGAATCCCGACCAACTGTTGAAAAGATGACCCCCATGTCAAAGTAATCAAAGTAGTTGAAAGAGCAGCGTGATAAAATTTAAAAGCAGCTATTGAAGATGGGTGGGGCTGAAATCCATGCCACTGATTTCTCGGACTTGTGTTTATTTGTTGAAGTCCCATTACCCCCAAAGTTTAAAATGTCGATTTTTGACAAGTACAACGACAGTGGCAATCCTATTGCCCACCTCAAGTCCTACTGTGGGGACATGTGCCAGTATGGGGGGGATAAAAGACTATTAATAAAGGTCTTTCAGAAAAGTCTAACTAGCCCGACCTTGAGATGGTTCACGTCCTTAGAACCATCTATGATAAAAACTTGGAAAGACTTGACACACTTGTTTCAAGAGCAGTACGTCTACAATATAGACATTGAACCGCGTAAGTTAGACTTGGCCCGATTGAAGCAGAACCCCACTGAAACCTTCAACGATTACTTAGGGTGTTGGAGAGCACTGGAAGCTCAGGTAAGAAACAAGATACCGGATGACAAGTAGATTGAGATGATCTCAAAAAATACCTTGCCAGTGATCTCGAACTTCGTTATTTACCAATAGCAGTCTAGTTTTGCTAATTGGTTCGAAATGCCAATCGTTGCGAGGATGCTATCAGGGAAGGTCACCTGAGCAAGAATGTGTCTGGTGGAGCCAACTGGGTTAGGAGGTTTTTTATGCAGAGGAATGAGAAAAGAGCAGGAGCAGAGGTTCAAAATATTACAAACACCTGACCCAACACTAATATAACCCTATTCCAGTTTAAAGCCGCACAACCAGCTCCAGGCAGAACTGAGCCGATACATAGAGTAGGGAATGGACAGGGGATGCAGATGACCCCAGATTAGAGAAGGGCCCGCTATGACCAAGCTTTTACACCCTTGGGCAATCTTTGAATGTACTTTTACCTTTATTAATAGAAAACGGATTAGTCACAGCCCTTTAACCATGACCTCCTCCAAATCCCATCCCAAGGAAGACCCCAATACCCACTATAATTTTCACCAAGGTCCAGGTCACCCAACTGATCACTGCTTCCCATTGAAGCATGCAAAATAGGATATAATTAAGGCCGAGAAAATCATTCCCCCGGTGCCTTTCCAAGTGAATCGGCACACAAATATTCATCAGGTCCCATTACCCCCACACCCTACCGATGGAGCAGGTCAGAGACCCACCATTGGGATGATAGAGGAAGAAGACGATGGAGAATTTGAATTGTACCCGTCAGATTACATCAGTGACTGAGAAATTTTTTTGATGCCTTTGCAGAGAAACTGTCAAGAGAGAAGTATTGGGGTGATTCAGATTATTTTCCTACCCATGCACCCCAAGCTGAACCTTTAGATCTTAGGGTTTACTTTCCATTGCCCACTCCCGTCAATTATGTATAAATAAATGCCTATCAATCGTACACAACCACCCCCACCAATTGCCCGGTAGCCAATCATGTGACATATCCCCCACCATCGCCTATTAACCATCAATACCCCATTACCTCCAACACAATCACCCACAATCATCATCACCTCAACATGGCCCACTTTTTCCACCCACTCATCTATCACCAAGGTGAACCAGGTTTTTCCCACCCTTCCTGAGCCATCAGTACAACCGCATCAAATACCGACAGTCACTCCATTTCAGATTTTGGGACTAACTTACAATCCTCATCAGGTCCCGCTTAGTGACAAACAAACAAATGCCAATGCCGACAGCAGTAGAGAAGGGGCAGTGGACTTTGTTACCAGATTCTGAATGATATCCAAGCAACAAAAGTACCAGCAGCAGCATAAACCCAACCAGAGGGGAAGAAAGATAGTGCAGTAAACCCATTCGAAAAAATGAGCTGAGAGCATATACTTGAAACACAATTGAGAAGAATGCCAGCTCATATCATAGTTTTATGATTTATTGATGACGTCCTCACTCCATTTTCAAGCTTTAATGGGGGCATTAAAAAATGCGCACGTATCTCTTCAGGTGAGCCCAGATGAAGTCGGGCAGATAATTGGGCAAGGGATGGCTCCTAATGCCATTTCATTTTCGGATATCGATTTACCGGAGGAGGGAAACAGTCACTCAAATTCTCTCAATATTATTGTGGAATTCAGAAACATGATAATCCCCTTGGTGTTAATTGATAATGGGTCTGCTTTGAATGTATGCCCTCTGAGAACTGCCACAAAGATTAGGGTAGATCCTTACATGCTAAGACCAATAAGAACCAGTGCCTGAGGTTTTGACAATACGAGAAGGGAGATAATGTGAGAAGTTAACCTTGAGCTCGTGATTGGGCCAATGACCTTCTCCATACTCTTCCAAGTAATGGATATCAAGTCCTCATTTAACTTATTACTGGGGCGCCCTTGGTTACATAAAGTCAGAGCAATACCATCAACGCTGCATCAAAAGCTCAAATTCGTGTCTGAGAAAAAGGTGATAACCATCATAGGTGAGGGACATAATGAGAAGGAAAAGGCCACCCACAAAATCGAGAACCCAAAAATACTAGATTTGCCACATATTGATGAAGACACCAACCTCTACAGCTTTGAGTTCGATGTGTCAACAGTAGTCTCGGAGCCCCCGGAAAGCATCATTTTAAAAACTGGAGGTGGAATAGAAGTAGCAGTGGCCATGCTCCAGAAATGGGGCTACCAAAAAGGAAAAGGACATGGGTCCAGACTATACGGTAGGAGAGAGCCAGTCACGGCTAAGGGTGGGCAGAAGGTCAGATTTGGGCTAGGTTATAAGCTCACAGAGGAGGAGGTCTAAGAGGCTAAAGAAAAAGCCTGAGTCACAGCAACTGCGAGAGCCAGAGGAATAAACCTAGAGGAGACACCCCGTCCTAGGCCTCAAATCAGAGATACATTTATAAGTGTCGGAGTTGTAAAGATCGATCAAAATGGGGCAACCCAATTAACCCCACACAGACACGCAACACCTATCCACCCCACCAATCCCTAGATTATGCCTCTCGACTTGGAAATAGATCTAGTTGCTTTGTCCCTATTTGAAGAGCAATGTTCCATACCTGCACAATCTCCCCCTGTGGTTAACCACAACAGGACTTTGCTAGCATTTGAGGACATGATCTCAAATGAGCCCATGATCAACATGATGGAGGCTGACTCTGAGGAATCATGTCAACCAGCCTCCTCCATCCCAAAAGGTAAAGGAGCAGTACCCCAGGTACGCAATTGGGCATCTGTACCCCAAACACTGGAAGTGACTGGTGGCCTAAACTTCGGCACCTGTTTCCCCAAAAAAATCACCTATAAAAAGTGAGATGAGTCATTGGCAGGCAATACCATGTATATATAGGGACTCGCCTTGCCAAAGGCCCATCTCTGAAGAAAACCAAATACCCAAAAATATAGAAAAATTCAAAGGCTAAAAATATTGTCTTTTAAAATTCTGAATAAAGTCAAAGAAAAGGATGCCTTAATTGAAATTCCTGTCCCACGTGAAATCGACCCCTTCCCTGTAGAAATACTAGAAGAGGTAGGGGTCACAAGTCTAGACGAGGAAATCCCCACTGAAGAGCTCCCCAATGAGCTCCTCAAACGGTTTGTCGATTTTGAGCACGGTCTAACCCCTATTGTGGAAGAAACAGAGGACGTCAATCTAGGGACCGAGGAGATGCACAGAATTACCCAGATCAGAATATCACTGTCTCCCAAGGAAAGGAAAAGCATGATCGATTTCCTTTGGTCATATCAAGACGTCTTTGCATGGTCATACGAGGACCTGCCTGCTTTGGACACTGATTTGGTCGAGCATGAGTTGCCACTCTACCTTGATATCAAGCCAGTCAAGCAAAAATTGAGACGACTCCTACCCGAGTGGATGCTGAAAGTCAAGGATGAGGTCATCAAGCAATACAATGCAGTATTTCTCATGGTCTCCAAGTACCCCCAGTGGTAGCCAACATCATCCGGGTGCTGAAAAAAGATGAAAATGTCTGCATGTGCATAGATTTTAGAAACTTCAACAGGGCAAGCCCGAAGGAAGACTTCCCATTGCCTCACATCGACATCTTGGTCGATAACACTGTTAGATACGGGATGCTTTCATTTATAGATGGATTCTCTGGATACAATCAGATCAAGATGGCAGAAGCAGATCGAGAGAAGACAGTGTTTATCACCCCTTGGGTAACTTTGTACTACCGCGTCATGCCATTTGGGTTGAAAAATGTCGGTGCAACGTACTAGAGAGCTATGATAACACTATTCCATGACATGATGCACGAGAGATTGAGGTGTATATCAAAGACATGATCGCCAAGTCACCAAAATGATATGACCATCTAATAAACCTCCAAAAGCTATTTGAGAGGCTGAGAAAATATAGGTTAGTCTGAATCCTCAGAGTGTTTGGTGACTCACAGTTGATCATATGCCAAACGAATGTGGATTGGAAGATGAAGGATGAGAAACTAATCCCTTACCATGAGCACCTCGAGGATCTGATAGCATGCTTCAAGGATGTCGCGTTCTCCTATGTCCTGTGAATAAGGAATCACTTCGCCGATGCATCAGTAACTTTGGCATCGATGATAGAGATCTCTTATGGCATCGAGATAAAGCCGATCATGATTGAGTAAAGGAACAAGTGGACCTTCTGCCTCTAGATTGAGGAACCTACAAGGTTAGATGATAAGCCACCATGGTTCTCAGATATTAAGAACTTCCTCAAGACTCGAGCTTTCCTTGAGGATACATCCAGAATGGGCAGGCAGGCCATTCAGCGTTTGGTAGCAAACTATGTCATCTTGGGCGAGTGCCTTTACAAGCGATCCTATAACATCTTACTCAGTTGCCTTACTGAGAGCGAGGCAACAAATATTATGAAGGAGATCCACAATGGAGTATGCGGGGCCCACATCAGCGGGCACATGCTTGCAAAGAAAATCCTACGGCAAGGATACTTTTGGACCAATGGAATCTGATTGTTGCAAGCACGTTCAGAAGTGCTATAAATGTCAAGAGCATGCCAGTCTGATACACGCTCCAGCTATCGATCTATACAGCATGACCACTCCATGGCCCTTTGCCACTTGGGGCCTCGACACCGTCTAAATGATTAATCTAAAAGCCTCAAACAGACATCAGTTCGTCATTGCTATTGAACACTTCACCAAATTGGTAGAGGTAGCATCTTACGCCAACATCACGGCCCAACATGTCAAAAAATTCATCAAAAACAATATTGTGTGCCGATTTGGCCTACCCAAGGATATCATCATGGACAACGGCATGAACTTCAAACAAGCGCATTAAGGCCTTCTGTGAGTAGCACAAAATCAAGCACCATCGCTCATCGCCTTATCCGCCGTAAACCAATGCGGCAATAGAAGCTGCTAACAAAATGGTCATCCGCATCCTTGAGAAAATGGTTATCATCTAGTGTGATTAGAGTGAAATATTACCTTTCACTTTATGGGCCTACAGAACATCGATTCCTACCGCTACCGGGGCAACACCATTCTCCCTTGTGTATGGAACTGAGGCCGTCCTGCCAGTTGAAGTAGAAGTGTCCTCACTCTGCATCCTCATGGAATTAGGCCAATTTGAAGCTGAGAGAGAGAGATCTCACTTTGAGCAACTGAACCTGTTGGACGAGAAACGGCTCATAGCCTTGTGTCCTACCCAAGTTTACCAAGGGAAAATTGCACATGCGTACAATAAACGTGTTTGCGGTTGAGATCCGAAGGTGGGAGACACTGTACTCAAGAAAATATTTCCATCCCTCCACACTGATCCAAAAGGGAAGTTCAAGCCTAATAGGTAAGGACCTTATGTCATTCGAGAAGTGCTTCCAAGATATACCATCCGCCTTGCCACCATGGACGGAGATCACTTACCTGAGCCCATCAACGCTGGGTATGTTCAACGATTCTATTATTAGGTCTTCGCAATAAGGTAAGTATTGATAATACAGATACATGACTGCTCAATGTTGGGAAATTTCCCTGTGCTGATTTATTGTGTAATAGTGAAGGAAAGATAAAACAGAATGAAACAGGGCATGGAATCAGCACATCAGAAATATCCTAGACCTACAAGATACAGGGTCCTTTGTAGCAAGTTTTAAAAGTAAGGGAATGTCCACAGAGAGGTGAGTTAAAATATGGTAAATCTCCAGATCTGTAAGAGATCTGACACCCTAACTAGTACTAAGTCAGTAATAGACAGGGGAGAGGTTTGGAAAGGGTTGTCACTTAATTTAAACTTTAAATAAAATGCAGAATTTTTGAGATCGAGTCCAGAGATCCAGATCTTGCAGGTGGAAGGATTAAAACACAGAAAATAGAGAAATGTGGCTTGGAGATTGGTCTCACTGCAATCAGGTTGAGCTGATTCTATTACAGGGGTTCAAAGCACACAATTCCCTTAGCTGGCTACAAGCACAGCTGCAAGGTAGAAGACTCCACTCTAAATCAAAGGATCTAAACTAATCTTAAGGCTATGGTCTATCCACTTTAATGGTCACAGACCATCCTATAGACTTCATCCGATCCTAAGGATTATAGTGGAAGAATCCGATTGAAACCAGAGATTAGACTGATCTTAAGGCTATGATCTGTCCACTTCAATGGTCACAGATCATCCTAGGGATTTTCTTCAAACCAAAGGTTTCAAACAAATCATTAAAACTACTACAGATGCTGCAAGATCACAAACGTAAGAAATTACAGGGATATCAGATGGTATCCAAGAGGTCTACCAGTTAAGTGGGTGAGCTGATTTACAAACTCCTCTACACAAATTCGATCGAACACCAAATGAAACCAAAGGAACTATAGATCTAATTAAAACAATAAAAATAATATTTACATTGCAATCAAAATCACTCCACAATGAAATACTCTCAGATCTGTAGTATGTGCAGTAATTTACCCACAATAACACCCTCAGCCTTACCCAATTACAGATCTAACCTCTCTCTTCGCTGCTCCAAGGGAATTAGCCAACCATAGTCGAACTAAAGGAGGAAAATGGGATTTCACTGCAAGCTCTAATCTCTAGAAAATGGTCTGAATCTTGATCTCCCCCAATAACAGTTGGGGATCTCCATATATAGCTGTCTCTCTTATTTTTCTCGCCAATATTTTCTTCTAGAAGGTCCTCAGAGTTTGTTAGAGATCTGTCAGAGCATGTGGGTCAGTTAGGGTTTCTTAGGGCATCTTTTGGATCATCATGTCAGTCACTAAAGTGCCTCGGTTTACGTGTGACAGGTCACCAAGTCACAGCGTGTGCATAGGTGATTTTTCTGTGAAGTTCTCCTCGCGATTTCGATAAGTTCAGGAAGCTTCCGACAGGTTCAGATGACGCTTTGTGGCCCCTTTCAATAGGTTCCCAGGTCTCTTCGATAGGTTCCAATAGGATGAGCCTTCTCTTGAAGCTTCTTAGCCCTTTGTCTCGAGTGGCACATTCAATTTTCGCTGCCTTCTAAGATAACGAATAAATGGTTAATTCCACCATTCATTATGGGGACTGAAGTCGTGCACTAAATGGCAACCTATATTTAGTGCTGGGAGTTATGGTGTAATGCAGAAACCCAGGAGGGTTAAAAGAGTAAATCCCATGTTTCGCGCAGTTGGACGTATGGAATATGCCAGCATCGAGGAGTTTGACTACCTTCTTCATCACAACTTCCTGCATGTGTGGGTTGAGTTTCCTTTGCATCTCTCTAGAAGGTTTAGAGCCTTCTTCAAGATGAATTTTATGCATGCACACAGCAGGATTGATTCCCCCCAGGTCTGCGATGGTCCATCCTATTGCCCTCATATGCCTTTTTAGCACACAAAGTAGTTCTTCTTCCTGCTCGAGGGTGAGGGAAGAAGAAATTATCACTGGCAACTTGTTATTTCTCCTAAAAAGGCATATTTCAAAGATTTTGGGAGCTATTTTAACTCCACATCTAGGGGGATGATGAGGGAGGGCAATAGGGGTGCCTTAGAAGGTGGTGGAAGAGGCACCAAAGCAGGCCTCCATGGGTGATGCTTTGCTGGTTCTGTCTCAGAAGAAACAATTTTCACATGCTCTATCGCAGAGATGGAGGCATTCTCTTCCTCTGTTTTCTTCCATACTTCATCAAAAACATTAAACCACTCATTACCATGTAGCAGCATATTGAAATTCTCTTGCACAGCCTCATCTATGACATCGATGAAGAAACATTCCTCATCAAGATGGGGTTGATTAGCTGTATTGTAAACATTCAATTTGACCTTCATGTTACCAAAAGACACTTCCATGACTCCAGACCTGCATTGGATACAGGCATTAGCTATGGCCAAAAAGGACTTGCCTAGAATCACAGGTATGAAAGAAGCACTCCTACTTGGCTCCATGTCCAACACCAAAAAGTCAGCAGGATAGAAAAATTTGTCAACTCCAACCAAAACATCTTCAATTACCCCCACAGGCTTCCTTTTAGACCTGTCAGCCAGCTGTAAGACCACATGTGTGGGCTTCAATTTTTCTAAGCCCAGCTTCTCATATATTGAATATGGAAGTAAATTTACACTGGCCCTCAGATCTAATAAAGCCTTGTCAATGGTATCATCCCCAATGATGTAGGGGATAGTGAAGATTTCAGGGTCTTGCAGTTTGGTTGGAGTTGCAATGGAGAGAATGTGTTTCACTTTTTCTGCTGAAAAGACTTTCTGGGATAGGTGTATCCTAGACTGTCTTTTGTGGGTTCATAGGTCCTTCAAAAACTTGGCATAGGCTAGGACTTGTTTAATGGCATCATGTAAAGGCAGATTGATCTTTACTTGCTTGAAAGTATCCATCATTTCCTCAATTTTACCTTGCCCTTTATCAAAAGGAGAAGGTGCTTGCAATGCTTTAGAAAATGGTAAATGTGGGATGGCTCCCTGTTAAGACCTGAAAAGTACCACTTTTCACCCCTTAACTTAACCTGTGATTAGACCCTTAGCCCTTTAATAAATGTTTGTTAAGCTATTTTTATAGGTAATAAACAGCAGTGCAATAAGGCCATAAATCCTGCTAAGGAGCCTGTTTTAACCCCAGAAGTCCCTCAGAAGAATGAGCCATGGATCCAGACCTGAGGTAAGCCTCGTGCAGCTGACAATGCTCGAAAGGATTTAGGAATTTAAGCTTCGCACAGTCCTCGCTACGTTCCCCAAGACTTCACAACAACTTCCCACACAGTGGAGTGACAGAAGAGCTTCAAAAGCCTTGAGTCGCGCAGCTCTTGAGAAGTTCATAAGTTAGAGGTCGTGCACTCTCACGCAGTTCAAGAAGACCCCTCTCACCCTCGCATAATTTGCTCAGAACAGCTGAGGGTAGAGAGCTTCAGGAAAGTTGTCGCGTAGCTGCCGCCCAGTTGTCGCGAGATACAAAGCATCATAGGAGCTGTCGCGCAGTTCAGAAAAGCCTCAAAGCTATCACGAGGATCCTCGCGAAGTTCCATTAAGAAGTGAACTTCTCGCGTAGTTCTCGCGCTATTCAGGAAGAAATGGACTCTCGCGCAGCTCAGAAACTATTAAAGCCTCGCGAGGATCCTCGCGAAGATCCATTGGATTGATCCTCGCGAGAGCGCACCAACCTCGCGACAGCTGAAGCTTCAGAGTTAAACTCAACCACGCAAAGAATAGAGCTACCACACGACGAGTCTGGGAAATGATTGCTACCTAGCAAAGCTCTGAACTTTAACCTTCCATCACTTTAGTAAAGGACTTTTTAGGAATTTCCAAGGATTAGGGCACGCACTCCCATGCTCAAATCTCTGTGCACGTGCCCTGAGGCATCCAAGGAATAGTATTCGGCCATGTGGCATCGTTAAAATTAGGGTTTCCTAACCTTATTGCGCCGCCACACCACTGCTATATAAACCCATACTTGGTTTAGGTTTAGGAGCTCAGACTTTATCCCTGATACGGGATCTGAGATCATTTTCTTTTCTGTTCTTCTGTAGTTGTAAGTAGTTTTCCTTTTTTCTTTTTCTTTCTCTCTATAGTCCAGCACTTGCTGGCAATGCCTTTGTATGTATTTTTGAACTAGTTTAATGGATGTTTTGTAATAGGATATGTACTTTTATGGGATGTGTGCGATTGAGAGTTGTTCTGTGTAAGGTTGCTGCCTTGTGATCCGCCATTGCTTTGGCTGTGATTCAAAGCAATGGAAGACTGATTTTAAGGATCCATTCAGATCTAAGTGACCTGTGTGTCTGGGCTATCATGGTCCGATACAACCTTAGCCCCACCACAGGACCCACTAGATCTGAAGTCCCCATGGGAGCCTGAGTTGGTAGCCTTGTGACCATGGTGGTGGCAGCAATATTACTGTTCTGTTTTGGACTATATGAGGAGGATAGCCTTTGAAATAGTTTGTGACCATTCAAGTGGATAGGCTATAGCCTTAGGGTGAAGCCAATCCGTAGGATCCAAGATAGATTCTTCTTCTCTGCACATGTGCTTGTAGGCTTGTGGGAGATTGTACAGAGGCAGACTCCCTTATATTTGTATAGATCTGCCATCAGATGTTAGATCTGATCTGACTATGGAGATTGTAGGCTTGTGACTGGACCATTGTAGTCCCACTCAAGAAATGGGCAGCTAAATCGAAGGTTGTACTCAATCCCTTGCTGGTTCTATGGGTCTGGGCTAATATGGTCCTATACAGCCCTAGCCCCACACATAGAGCTTTAGAGGTTGAGGTTCCTTATGGATTCTTGAGCTTGTAGCCTGGATGAAGTAGTGCCTACAATGATTAACTTGTTTTGACCCATCTCTGGACCGTGGTTCCCCTATTAGATAGTCTGAGACCATTTGAGTGGACAGGTTATAGCCTTAAGGGATTAGATCATGGCACAGAGATGGGTTGGATTCTTTCTCCTTAGTGGTGATAATGTAGCCATTGGACAGGATTTCTATAACCACAGATCTGAATCTGAGTTACAAAACTCCTCTGATCTAGACCCAATAGCATACTTCTCACCCTTTTATATTTATTTTCCCACACTCCATCCATCTTCTCAATCCTTTCTGTAGTTAATTCATTAGGCTACCTTAGGATATTTAGAATAAGTGACCCTAAACTCCCTTCCTTTTAGGACTACCAGATCTGTAATCACATCTGGAGGGACTACTAGAGATGGCTCCCTTGGAGCCGTAGATCACCTTTTCCCTGTGGGACAAACTCTTACTTATCAAAACTTGCTATAAATGGAGCCTGTATCTTACAGGTCTAGGATTTCTTAGTTGTGCTGATTCCATCCCCTGTTTTACTTTGATTTTAAATTGTTGCTACCACCAACAAATAAAGTAAGCACACTGGGATCCGCAACAAGTTTTTGGCGCCGTTGTCGGGGAGCCTCTCGCTCACTGCAAGCTATAACATCCATCATCGCGAGATTCCGTTCCTATCTCGCGATCCCCTTGCCCAATTGCACGAGTCACATGCATTTGTCATTTCCCACGCTGATTGCTGTAACTTTTTACTTCCCAACTCACTCTCAATTAATTGTGGCAACTTGGATGTTATTACACCAATTCATCTTTCACCATCCTCGTCTTTAAATACACAGGGAGTCCCTTTCATAATCATCTCATCCTTTCTCCTCTCACCCTAGCGGTCCTTCCCTAGTCTTAACAATGGCAGATGACAAGCCTAATGCTCTGCCTAACAAATTTTATCCGATGTGGTTGGAACCGCCCCCACCTAAAGAGCCAGACCCACTACAATTCCTCTAGGATGAATACGCGGAGGTTCAGCAGATCCTGGCTAAGGAGGAGAAGGACATGCACCAGCAAAAGAAGAAATGGCGAAAGATAAAACCATCCCCATCCCCTGCCCCCTCCACTCAACCCCTTCCACCACCTTCTCAGCCCCCACATCCTTGATCCCTCTCTCCTTTCTTCTTAGGAGTTTTATTTTTATAATCTTTTAGTCTTAATGAAATTTCCTTTTCCTATTATTCTGTAAAGTTCTCTGTTTTTTATTGTTTTCATTCTTGCTATTTTCTTTTCTCTGACCATAAATTGGCTGCACACCCACCTTTGAATCAGTGGGGACACAGCTCCTCATAGGTTTGGGGGTGTGGCAGGCAGATCCTGCCAATGGAATAGTTAACCTAAGTGCAGCAGAATCTTGTGAGTAAAGATGATAATGGGTCATGTTCACTGGAGAATCAGAAAAATAATGAAATTTAAAATGTTTTCCAGACTTTAGGCATTACAAACTTTTAAAATTTCACATTTCCATGATAAGATTACCAAGGAAACTCACTTGTATCAGCACTTAGTGAATCATTAGAGAGAGAAAATGGTAAGGACATACTTAAGAATTCAAAGGAAGACCATAACCAGTGAGATTTGGGCCTATACAAAAATTTTTCTTTGAGGAGTGACTAAGGCAATTTCTTCTAGCTCTAAGGACTGGCTGAGTCACTGTGCTCACTAGAAGTTAGGCAACTCCAAGTTGAAATAACTGACAACACTCATGAGACTTAGGAAAGGATCAAGGCCTTCTCTTGGATAGTTTGAGCCTAAATAGACCAACCTTAAGCAACTGCCCTTGTCCATACCCCCTTTGAGCTTTAAATCCTCAATTTCTTTAAAATGCACCTGAGTACTTGTACCTGAACCTATGAACCTGATTCAGCCTACCCTCACTCTAAGAATTCATATGGTAAAGGAGAAAGAGTTGAAGATGGACTAGCTATGGTCAACACTAGGTGAATGGAGAAAAAGTATCTCAAAATTCTGGTAATATGGTAACTGAGAAAATGGTGGCATTTCAAAAAAGCAAAAACAAAATAATAAAAAAAGAAGAAAAATGCATAAAAAAGAAACAAAAACAATAATGAAGAGGAGTAAGAGAGGAGTCAAGAGGGAACTTTCATTGGGAAAATCGAAATCAAGAAGAGAAACTAATCACTTCAAATATGAAAACCTCAAAGAAGATGAAAGGAGCTGAATTAAAGAAGGTGAAGTCATGAATCACCTCCTTCACCCACTGATTTCTCAATTTTGAACCCCTTTTCAACCTTTCATTCTTTTTAACCCCACTCCATAAGCCACATTACAGCCCAGTTAAAGCTCTTGTGATCCAAAGTTGAGTGAGCTGTCATGTGGAGATAAAGAGTTATCCAATCTATGGTGAGGATCAGTCAATGATGCCAGCTCTTAAGAGCTTTGCCTATGCTCATGCTTACAGACCCATTTGGGAGATGTAACTGCTCTTGAGCTTGAGAGAAAATGAAACCCTCAACAGTTCTTCATGAGAGTATACTCTGGAGAGTTTTGGGTCTGATATTGAATGCATTAAGTATGATCTACAACCTAATTTTTGATCTAGTGATGAGCTCAGTGCTGACACACATGTGAATTGTTCTTTAGTATAAACTGATAGGAAATGCAGTGCTTTCATGAGAAGCTTATGCTGTTTAAATTTTTGTGCAGCCAAGGTGTTTGAATTTCTTATATCTCATACTGATTCAAGGGTGAACTAACTCTGTTTCTTGACTGCTCACTTGATAATAATGCACTTTTGTTAACTGTCTCATTGAGAAGTTTGTGGGTGTCTTCACTGAAAACCCTCAGGAGACTTCACTCCTCCACTAGGGATCACCTAGGGGTTTAAAAGGCTTGGTACATATGCCAAATGTATTCGTCCTCCCTACGAAAGTGGCATTTAATTTTTGTAGTCGATTTAATGTAGCTTTGCTAAGGGACTAGCAAAGATTAGGTTTAGGGGTGTGTTAAGACCTGAAAAGTACCACTTTTCACCACTTAACTTAACCTGTGATTAGACCCTTAGCCCTTTAATAAATGTTTGTTAAGCTATTTTTGTAGGTAATAAACAGCAGTGTAATAAGGCCATAAATCCTACTAAGGAGCCTGTTTTGACCACAGAAGTCCCTCAGAAGAATGAGCCATGGATCCAAACTTGAGGTAAGCCTCACGCAGCTGACAAAGCTCCAAAGGATTCAGGAATTTAGGCTTCGCGCAGTCCTCGCTACGTTCCCCAAGACTTCACAACAACTTCTCGTGCAGTGGAGTGACAGAAGAGCTTCAGAAGCCTTGAGTTGCACAGCTCTCGCAAAGTTCAGAAGTTAAAGGTCGCATAGCCACGCGCAGTTCAAGAAGACCCCTCTCACCCTCACGCAGTTTGCTCAGAATAGCTGAGGGAAGAGAGCTTCAGGAAAGTTGTCGCACAGCTGTCGCCTAATTGTCGTGAGATACAAAACATCATAGGAGCTGTCGCACAGTTCAGAAAAGCGTCAAAGCTATCGTGAGGATCCTCGCGAAGTTCTATTAAGAAGTGAACTTCTCGCGTAGTTCTCGTGCTCTTCAGGAAGAAATGGACTCTCGTGCAGCTTAAAAACTATTAAAGCCTCGCGAGGATCCTCACGAAGATCCATTGGAGTGATGCTCGCGCAGTTCTTGTGCTATTCCAACCCAACCTCGCGAAACTCAATCCAGCGAGAGCACACCAACCTCACGACAGCTGAAGCTTCAGAGTTAAACTCAACCACGCGAAGAACATAGCTACCACACGACGAGTCTGGGAAACGATGGCTACCTAGCGAAGCTCTGAACTTTAACCTTCCATCGCTTCAATAGAGGACTTTCTAGGAATTTCCAAGGATTAGGGCACGCACTCCCATGCTCAAATCTCTATGCATGTGCCTCGAGGCATCTAAGGAATAGTATTCGGCCATGTGGCATAGTTAAAATTAGAGTTTCTTAACCGTAATGTGCCGCCACACCACTGCTATATAAACCCAAACTTGGTTTAGGTTTAGGAGCTCAGACTTTATTCCTGATACGGGATCTGAGATCATTTTCTTTTATGTTCTTCTATAGTTGTAAGTAGTTTTCCTTTTTTCTTTTTCTTTCTCTCCATAGTCCAACACTTGCTGGCTATGCCTTTGTATGTATTTTTGAACTAGTTTAATGGATGTATTGTAATAGGATATGTACTTTAATGGGATGTGTGCAATTGAGAGTTGCTCTGTGCAAGGCTGCTGCCTTGTGATCTGCCATTGCTTTGGCTATGATTCAAAGCAATGGAGGACTGATTATAAGGATCCATTCAGATCCAAGTGACCTGTGTGTCTAGGCTATCATGGTTCGATACAGCCTTAGCCCCACCACAGGACCCACTAGATCTGAAGTCCCCATGGGAGCCTGAGCGTAGCCTTGTTACCATGGTAGTGGTAGCAATATTACTGTTCTATTTTGGACTCTATGAGGAGGATAGCCTCTGGAATAATCTGTGACCATTCAAGTGGACAGGTTATAGCCTTAGGGTGAAGCCAATCCATAGGATCCAAGATGGATTCTTCTTCTCTGCACATGTGCTTGTAGCCTTGTGGGAGATTGTACAGAGGCAGACTCCCCTATATTTGTATAGTTCCGCCATCAGATGTTAGATCTGATCTGACTATGGAGATTGTAGGCTTGTGACTGGACCATTATAGTCCCACTCAAGCAATGGACAGCTAGATTGAAGGTTGTACTCAATCCCTTACTGGTTCAATGTGTCTGGTCTAACATGGTCCTGTACAGCACTAGCCCCACACATAGAGCTTTAGAGGTTGAGGTTCCCTATGGATTCTTGAGCTTGTAGCCTGGATGAAGTAGTGCCTACAATGATTAACTTGTTTTGACCCATCTCTGGATTGTGGTTCCCCTATGGGATAGTCTGTGACCATTTGAGTGGACAGGTTATAGCCTTAAGGGATTGGATCATGGCACAGAGATGGGTTGGATTCTTTCTCCTCAGTGGTGATAATGTAGCCATTGGACAGGATTTCTATAACATCAAATCTGAATTTGAGTTACAAAACTCCTCTGATCTAGACCCAATAGCATACTTCTCACCCGTTTATATTTATTTTCCCACACTCCATCCATCTTCTCAACCATTTCTGTAGTTAATTCATTAGGCTACCTTAGGATATTTAAAATAAGTGACCCTAAACTCCCTTCCTTTTTGGACTGCCAGATCTGTAATTAGATCTGGAGGGACTACTAGAGATGGCTCCCTTTGAGCCGTAGACCACCTTTTCCATGTGAGACAAACTCTTACTTATCAAAACTTGCTACAAATGGACCCTGTATCTTGCAGGTCTAGGATTTCTCAGTTGTGCTGATTCCATCCCCTGTTTTACTTTGATTTTAAATTGCTTTTACCACCAGCAAATAAAGTAAGCACACTGGGATCCGCAACACTCCCTCACTTGCAGCCTAAGCCAGTTGATCATCATTTTTTTTCATTTTTTTCATTTCTTGAGGATCATCATTATCCTCTTTATTCTCATTGGGTTGTTCTTTTATTTCCACCATTGGTGGCCCTTGCTGTGTTTTCTCACAAATCACCTCTTTTCCTTTTTCAAAATTTTTCAAAACCTCACATCCAACCTGGTTATCCACCAGCCTTCCACTTCTTAATGTAGTAATGGATTTGGCTCCCTCATGGGTGGAGGAAACTTCACCCACTACATACTGCCTTCTTGGGTTGTCCAATGGTTTGCTAAGCAGCCTCCCCTCCTCTCTCCTGGTCAAAGCATTAGATAGCTGACCAAGATGGTCTTCTATCTTTTTGATGCTTTGGCTGTGAGAATGCACAGTTTGGGATAAGGAACAAAAATTCTGCAATGATGCCAGAACTTGTTCCTCAAAAGTAGGTGCTGTCACAGCTGGAGGAGGTGCAGGTTGTTGTACTGGTTGGGCCATGGGCTGGGGCATAGGCTGCTGGTACTGAGGCTTTGAAGCATAAGTCTGGTGGTAGGGCTGAGCATTTCTATAGGGCATGGGCTGCTGGGTTGGGTATGCATCTTGTCTCCACCTCAAGTTGGGGTGGTTCCTCCATTGGTATCCAACAGTCGGCTGTTGCCCATAGGACTGAGTGGCAGCCACATGCTCCATTACAAAGTCTAGAAACTAGATAGCAGATGGGAAATCCTCAAGGGAGTGAGTAGGGGATTGGGAAATAGCGCATGCCTCCTCCACACTAGCTGCCATAGGTGACTACATTGCTCCTATTAACTTGTCAACTTTCAGTGTCATGCTGTCCACTTTCCTTTCCAAATCACTTTGGGCATTTACCTCAAACAATCTAGAAGGATCAAGATCCCTAGACAAGGTTTCCCTTTGCATAGAGTTCTCACTGATGATATCAAATAACTCCCATGCCTCCTCAGCAGTTTTATGGAGGTAGGTGCCACCACAGGAAGCATCCACCATATCTCTGCTTTTCGAATCAATCCCTTGATAAAAGCTTTGAACCAATTGTCATTCGAGGATTTGATGGTGAGGGCATTTCTTTAGGAGTTCTTTGAATCTCTCCCAGGCTTGCTGAAAAGCCTCAGTTGGATCTTGGGCAAATGAGATGATGCCCTTTCTCAACTGGCTTGTTTTAGACATGGGAAAGAATTCGGCCAAAAACTGACATTGAAGATCACTCCAGGATTGAATGTTGTTGGGTGGAAGCATTGACAACCAGGTCCTGGCTCTATCCTTCAATGAAAAAGGAAAGTCTCATCCTGGTTGCCTCCACCCCCAAACCTTTAATATTGAAAGTGGTGCACAGTCCTAGGAATTCATCAATATGCTTATATGGATCCTCTTTAGTCAGACCATGAAATGAGGGTAGCATCTGGATGATGGAAGATTTGATTTCATAATTCCCTCGAGCAGCTGGGAACAGAAGGGGGAATTGTAAAACCTTGGTGCATTAAATTCCTTGAGAGTTCTAGGCTGGTGTTGCTCACCCATTTGGGAAAATTCAGCTGTAACAGATGTGGGTGGAGTTTACCAAGATCTGAGGATTCTTTCAACCTCTGGATTTAATGGAACAATCTGAGGTTGGAGAGTTCTTCCAGACATACACCACTCAAAATTTGAATGCAGAGAAAATCCTCAAACACAACAATCCGAAACAAAACAAATGATAAATGAATCTAAAAATCAACAGATCTGACAAATAAATAGGGGAAGAGGGATGCAAACTCAGGAGCAGCCTCTCTCCCTTGGCAGCAACTTCAGATCCGATAAAATGCCAAAAAGAACTAGAAAACAACAAAGCTTACAAACACAGTTAGTGAAAAATCAAACAAACTACTATAGATCTATGATCTACACTACATCAGACTTAGATCTACAACTTTTAAAAACACCTCCCCGGCAACGGTGCCAAAAATGTATTGGGGAATTTCCCTGTGCTGATTTATTGTGTAATAGTGAAGGGAAGATAAAACAGAATGAAACAAGGCATGGAATCAGCACATCAGAAATATCCTAGACCTACAAGATACAAGGTCCTTTGTAGAAGGTTTTAAAAGTAAGGGAATGTCCACAGAGAGGTGAGTTAAAATATGGTAAATCTTCGTATCTGTAAGAGATCTGACACCCTAACTAGTACTAAGTCAATAACAGACAAGGGAGAGGTTTGGAAAGGGTTGTCACTTAATTTAAACTACAAATAAAATATAGAATTATTGAGATCGAGTCTAGAGATCCAAATCTTGCAGGTGGAAGGATTAAAATATAGAAAATGGAGAAGAGCAGCTTGGAGATTGGTCTCACTACAATCAGGTTGAGCTGATTCTGTTACAGGGGTTCAAAGCACACAATTCCCTTAGCTGGCTACAAGCACAGCTGCAGGGTAGAAGACTCCACTCTAAATCAAAGGATCTAAACTGATCTTAAGGCTATGGTCTGTCCACTTTAATGGTCATAGACCATCTTATAGACTTCATTTGATCCAAAGGATTACAGTAGAAGAATCCGATTGAAACCAAAGATTGGACTTATCATAAGGCTATGATTTGTCCACTTCAATGGTCACAGATCATCCTAGGGATTTCCTCCAAACCAAAGGTTTCAAATAGAGCATTAAAACCACTACAGATGCTGCATGGTCACAGACGTAAGAAATTGTAGGGATATCAGATCTAGCAAGATCAGATGGTATCCAAGAGGTCTACCAGTTAAGTGGGTGAGCTGATTTTTAAACTCCTCTAGACAAATTCGATCGAGCACCAAATGAAACCAAAGGAACTATATATCTAATTAAAATAATAAAAACAACATTTACATTGCAATCAAAATCACTCCACAATGAAATGCTCTCAGATTTGTAGTTTGTGCAGCAATTTACCCACAATAACACCCTCAGCCTTACCCAATTATAGATCTAACCTCTCCCTTCGCTGCTCCAAGGGAATTAGCCAACTGTAGTCGAGCTAAAGGAGGAAAATGGGATTTCACTGCAAGCTCTAATCTTTAGAAAATGGTCTGAATCTCGATCTCCCCCAATAATAATTGGGGATCTCCATATATAGCTGTCTCTCTTATTTTTCCTGCCAATATTCCCTTCTAGAAGGTTCTCAGAGTTTGTTAGAGTTCTGTCAGAGCATGTGGATTGGTTAGAGTTTCCTAGGGCATCTTTTAGATCATCGTGCCGATCACCAAAGTGCCTCGGTTTGCGTGGGGCAGGTCACCAAGTCACAGCATGTGCATAGGTGATTTTTCTGAGAAGTTCTCCTCGCGATTTTGATAGGTTCAGGAAGCTTCCAACAGGTTCAGATGACACTTTGTGGCCCCTTTCAATAGGTTACCAGGTCTCTTCGATAGATTCTGATAGGATGAGCCTTCTCTTGAAGCAGCTTAGCCCTTTGTCTGGAGCATTCGAGAGGTTGGGGAAGCATTTCGATAGGTTCAGTGCTGCATGCCGACGTTTCGTTAGGTTCACTCTCCATTCCTATGGAAAGGCTTAAGTACCTTCTGATAGGTTCAGGAAACCTTCCGATAGGTTCCCCTTTTTCTCCTCAAGCAAGCTTTCGATAGGATGAACTCTCTCTTTCATTCAACTGTTCGATAGGTTCATGGATCCTATCGAACCCTTCCAATTGTACGAATTCCTCCATTTTTGGCTCTCAGGTCCTATTGAATTCTTTAGATAACCTCTCGATAGGATGTTTTCTGCCTGTTTTCACTTCCTTCCTCTTGCTCTACTGTAGCCACACATCTCAGGGGCCCAATAGTGTGCAGCCCTCTCGTGTGCTATTGCTGGCATGTACTGTACTGAGAGATAACTTCTTTGTGCTGCATTTTTGAGTTGATTTCTGCTTTATTCTTGTTTATTCTTGCTATCTACAAAATAAACTCAACAAAGGTTTATTAATGTGTTCACAGGTCTATCAAGGGTCAAGTTAAGGGGTGAAAAGTGGCATTTTTCACCACTTAACACTCAAGGGCCCTACAAAAGAGGCCATCATTTCAAAGCCAGTAGCCAAAAAGCATCCCTGAACACTTATACCCTTTGCTACCCAATTTGAGCCATGAGCCTTTCTTTCATAACCCCCCCAAGAAAATAAAATGTTTGTACATACACCAATAAAAAAGAGAAGAAAAAGCGTTACTATCAAAAACTCCAAAAAATTAGAAAAGCAAAATCCCAAAAAAAGGATATCTGAAAAGAAAAAAGAATCAAAACATAGAAAAGAAAAGTGGGGCATGTACAGTAAAAATACCCCAAGGAAGAAGTGTATTATGGCAACTAGAACCCTATGAAGAAAACCTTTTAAAACTCAGAATACCTTCAAAATTCCTAACCTTAACCATGGCCAAGATACATCCCTGAAGAAAGCCGTCTTTAAGGTCCACGAATAGTCATAGTATCCGTTGAGTCAGCACGAGCCAAGCTGTGAGACAAACAAGAATCCCATTAAGCCGGTTATGACGGAATCGATGCCCATGTCGTGGCTTTTGAAAGAAAAAAAAATAAAAAATAAAAATATACAAACTCAAAGCAAAAAGGACGTGGTGAAAACTCGAAAGGGCACCATGGGTAAAAATAGCAAGCATGTGTGGACCAGGTGAAAACTCGAAAGGGCACCGGGGGTAAAATGCATACCATGGATGTAGTGAAAACCCGAAAGGGCGCTACGGGTTAAAAAGAGGGCACAACGGGCACGACGAAAACCCACCTTGGGCGTTGTGAGTAAGAAAGTTGAAAAGGAGAGAAAGAAAGAAAAAAGTGAATCCTTCGGTTACCCTCCCGTGCTACCTCCTGGGCCGCTCATGTGAGCTCAAATCGGGGTCCCAGCCAAGTATGTATTTGGAACCGCACCGTCAAACGTATGACCCCGGGTAAGGAGAAAAGGTTGATTCAATCTAAAGGGACAGGTGTTCCGATCTTGGAAAAACTACTGGGCCTTTATTCAGATCCGACCACATGAACGGGTTCAGCTATGCTAAAAAAGGGACCTGTTACTTCACCTCACTGTTAAGGCATCAAACCAAAAAAGAGAAAAGGTAAAAAAGAACAAAAAAAAATTCAAGAAAAATCTAAATACAAAAAAATGTATATATTTCTTCTCTTTTCCATGTACATATTTACAGCATCGTACTTCCATCTCAAAAATTGAAGAACAAGAATAAAAAATCTTTGAAAGCAAAAATCCAAAATATATATATATATATATATATATAAATCTTGAAAATTAAAAAATATATGTATATATGTAAAAGTTTACTTCTCCTTCTATTGATTAGGATGCACTTTGTCATATATAAACAAAAAAGGGACTGGCGTTTTCTCAAGATGTGTTAGAACATCAAATGGTCTGAAGCCTCGAAGCAAGCAACCTCTCGGTGATGGACATATCAGATGAAGCATCTCACCACCGACGTCTAGTCTATTCAAAAAAGTGAAGAAAGGAAATCATTTTGGAAAAGAAAAAAAAAATGTTTTCATTAAACTTTTCATGCACAGCTACGCACCTGTGTGTTTTAAGGCGGTAAAATGTCAATATTATCAGCAATGCAGCTGTGCTAGATTATTGTCCTAAGTCTAGGGTTCACCTTGGATTTTTAGATCCTACTTAAATGTAGGATCAACGCTGTCAATCGTGATCAAGCGGTCAATGTTTCGATCAAGTTGATTCCACTGCTAAATCTTCGAGCTAAGTGCTTTGTCTTTGGATTCATATGAACGTAAGTGTCTAAGCTTCAGATTTTTCATGAACTTTTCAGAGGTGTGGACTCCTGGTTTGCGCAGTCTGGGAGTGCACTCTACGAGGTTTGAGGTCCGAGTAACTCTATTGAAAAAGGTCAATCTTTGGTTGAGACCAACCTGTTGAAAATGAAACTACATATCAATCAACTATGTGTAAACATGCATGCAGAAGGGTTCATTTCCCTTATTTTCGTAGGCTTAAAACCTGCATTGGCGTGGTATCCCTTAGATAGGCGTCATGCGTCTGGGTATCCGTAGGATGGTAGTTTATTCCTGTAAATAGTACCCAGACGGGTTCTTGGTCAGGACTTCCATCGCTTTTATTGCTTATCGCCCCTAATGGGTGCGTGTTTATGCATAGTTAAATGATTTGTAAGATTATTGTCGACAGAGACCAGAATTGGATGTCTCCTTTGGTAGACACCTAATTTTGGGTGGATCTGTTTAGTATTATTTGAAGTTGGATGCTCTAGGTCATGTTGATCCTGAGCACATTATCAAAAGCGACACGTACTCCCAAAAAGTGGTGCGACATCAATATTCGCTTCGCTTGGGTAGTCGTGCTAAACTAACTTCGGGATCATTGGGTTCACCCAAAGACCTCGAACATTGCTTCATGCAGGGGCACTCGCGCCCAGTCAAATGGGGCAATTAATGCTTCATGAGATTGGACGCAAACTGTGGTTCTTCACGTATTTTCTTCGCACCTATCTTTAATTATGGGTCGATCACCCTCTTACTTACGGAGCTATTATATTGAGAATGAAGCTCGAACATTAAACATCTTCAATCATCTAGAGAAGCAGATGTTTTTCGTAGCATATTGGGCTTTTGCAACTCATTCCATCTCGGTTATAATTAGTAATGTCACTAAGCGCTTGGGGACAGATAACCTTGTGGAACGAACAATTTTCTCAACATGCAGGGCTTCTGTTTACTCACTATATTACTCACCTGATGTTTGAGATTTATTTTAAATATAGTAGACCCGCCAATAATGCCTTGGGCCTCTTCGGATGTCTCTTGTCTTTGGCATTCGATCATTAGTGATCGGATACCAAAAAGGGGCATCTGTAGACACACAAATTTGGCCCAAGGCCCGATCCAAACATGTTTCGAGAGAGGCACACTACCGAGCTTTCGATGGCATGTATGAATCCCTTAGGAACCCTCCCAAAACCTTAGGAGTCATCCCAAACCCTTAGGAATCACCCTAGATCCCTTAGAACTCACCCCGAACCTTTAGAAACCAACTCCGACCTTTAAAACCCCTTCCAAACCCATACCTGACTTTCTCGGGCAATGGATAAAGAGTGGTGCATTGGGACTTGGTGAGATCTTTTGATATGATCAAATCATATAGCATTGAAAAGTAGAAGTCTCCAGCTTTCCAACAAGCTAAGAATCACCCTAATCTGAGTTGTACATCGAAAGATATGACGCTCCGAAGTTCGAGACAAATTAGGGTTTGAAGGAGGGAAACCCATTGGGACTTGGAGCATGTATTACATGCGCCAAGCCATTTCTAGGAGGAAATGGCTTGGCACAACTAATAGTTGCGACAGCTTTAAGTGGGTCCCACCTCGGGCACCCACCATCCCAAATCCCTGTTCTACACTGTTTTACTGTTCCTAAGCTTGGTGCAAGTAATAGTTACGCCAGGCTTAGCTATAGTAACCCTAATTTTCTGCTTGAATTTCAAGATTGAGGTTTTACTTGTTGACCATCTTGATCCCCTGGGTATGTTTTGGTTGTTCTATTGCACCCATTCCTATTCTATTTACAACCCTTTGAGTGACTTAAAGCTTTAACCTATCATCCACCATTATAGCCAATGTTTACACTTTTCTAAGCCTTTGAAACCCTAGGAAATCTTAGATGGCTAGATTACCTAATTTTTAAACCTACTTAGCCTCTAAACACCCTCCTAACCTCTCTTTTTCCTATAAATAGAGAGGCACCCTCCCCCTTTACAAAAGGCTTGAAAATTTTCAAAGAGAGAGAAAAGATCAAGAGAGAGAGAACCTTCCTCCCCTTTGGTGCACCTATTCTCCATAGAAATTCTAGAATTCCAAAACCTTCTTTGAGCCATATATTCCACCTTAGATCCCTTAGTTTAGGTGAGAGCTACCCTCTAGCCCTCCTCTCCTACCCCTTCGCTAGCAAGCTTTAGAGGTTAGAACCCCATATTTCATCATCCAAGCTATCGGAAGCTCACCGAAGCGAGCCTACGCAAGGATCCGCAACGGTGCAACAAGGGCCCGAGAGCTCCGATTTTCCCCTCTACTCATCTACCTTCTTTGTTCTTGCTCTATCTTTGCAATTGTGCCATTACGCCGCAGAATTTTCGGTAGGAACAGAGGAGCACAAATAGGATCTTGGTGCCCTAGGGCAAGAGAGAGAGCCTTTTTACTTCTTTTGAATTTTTTTTTCGCCATAAGTATAGACTGCATTAAGTGAGTTGATCGGGTGCCTAACACCTTCCCGATCGATATCCAAAGCCCCTGCCCAAGAGCCTTTGGCGTAGTCCGGCGATTCAGAGTTTTTTTTGGCACTTCGGTGCTTTTAAATTTGATTTTAGGTTTCTTAGGACACCAAAAACTCCGGGTGGCGGCTCTAAAGTTTTTAACCAAGGGTGTGCATCGTCGCGACGGGACCCGCGAAGTCCACGATTGCACAGGAAAGCAAAGACATGGTCTTTTGTATACTCTTTTTCCAAAAAATGTGTGTTTTACAAAATGAATGTGTTTTTGGTCACTATGGTCCAGACAGATATCTAACAATCTACAAAAACGCAAACCTTAAGACATGCACAAATTTCCATGCTCTCTAATGCATGTGCATGTCAAGGTCCTTTCATTGCACAACTAGTAAACCTTTGGTCATTTTTTGCATTGAGCCATTGACTAATTATAGTCTGATCTTTGTTTTATGTTATATATAATATCCGAACATTCTTCATGCATCTTAAATAGGAGTAGCAGCACCGATAATATACATAATGATATCTCTTCTAATATCAGTCTCGGGATCGATCATCCATCTTATTCCTTTTTTGTGTGCAGGTCCATTTGAGTGCCCCAAATGTTGAAAAATTTATTGATTTGCTTATTCGCGTGCTAGCTAAAGGCCATGAGAATTCTCTTGCTTATGTAATGTCAGAAAGGACCATACAACAAGGTTAGAATTTTGTTTACAAGTTAAAGATCAGTTCCTGATGTTTGCATAGTATGTAGCAAAGCTAATTAAAGTAGCAGAGCGGTGACACAATTGCATGATGTTTACTGCTCATAACACAATCTGATTACATTTAATTATCATTTCAATCTTCATTTACCCAAGGTAATGCCAGTGGTGGTGTTTGTATTAAAAAATAGGCTATTGAGAGGCCAAAGTGAGAAATTAAACAAAGAAAAAAAATGGTAAACAATGTCCCTACCCTAGTTGTGTGTACATCCACTTCATTCTGTACTTTGTTATAGAACTTTGGAAATGATCAATATCTCAGTATAATGATATTCTCTTTTTAATTTCAGGCAAAGCTTTTCGATTTGAAGCTCACCTCAAACGGATCACTAGGGGACGGGGACACTTGGCAAGAGAGGCGGAGCAAATTTTTTTATATTTTTCTTTTATTTTCAAAATGGGCCATGGGGTCCTTAGATTATAACTCTTTCTTTTCTTCTTTTTGTTCGAATAAAAGAATTGGACATATAGAGTTTAGAACGTTTGGCTGATTTGAAAGGCTGGATCATAGGTTGACATGCAACCTTTTGTTTGAATAAAAGAATTGGGCATCTATTTTTTTTATTAATGGCATTGAATGATTTGCATTTTAGTTGAATGGATATGTTGAAATATCGGATCAATAGCTTTTTTTCTTTATATGATTTTTTTTTTAAAGCATTAAAAAAATTGCATTAAAAAAAGCATAAAAAAATTGCATTAAAAAAAAGTATTAAAAAAAGCATAAAAAAAAAATTATTTTACAAAAAATTGCATAAAAAATCGTCGACGTAATTTAAAAAAAAAAAAGTTTTTTTTAAAAAAGAAATTGCATAAAAAAACTACTGCCAAAAGCAGTGGTATTTTTTCTATGACTGTTAAGAGTAGTCGTTGTTGAAGTTCATAAACCACTGCTATGTGTAGTGGTAAAAAAAAACACTACTTTTTTTTTACAGCTGGTTAGGGCTGTGGTTTTTTTGAAAAAAATTACTGTAAAAGATAGTGGTTTTTGGAAAAAATCACTGCTTAAGGCAGTGATTTTTGTGGCTTTTTCACATAGTGACCTAGAATTTACCAGTAAATCCACCAAATAAAAGATTACATATGAAGGGGGTGTTTGGTTGGCTGCAAATCCATGAAAAGGCAATAAACAGACTTGTTTGGGAAGCTGCCAACTTGCTACTGCGATGAAATTCCCCCAGGATCACTCATGAATTGATGGCACTGACCTATTCGAGGGCCACCAAAATACAACTCAAACGTTCCTTCCCAAAATGCAATTGGGATCAATTCTCCAATACCTGAATTTGTCCACAGTTTTGTTTTGCTAGGGTGAGTTTGGAATGGATCACATATTCACATATTACACATGCATCCAAACACCCCCTATAAATTACCTCATTTGCAAATGGGTGATTGGAATGTCTGGCAGGCCTCCAGACCATGTATTGAAGTATTGCCCATTCGCAAATAAGATAGATTTATGTGGAATTAATAAGGTGTCACCAGCCTCATAAGGTTAAGCTTTTAGAAGTCAGCTTTAGATAGGAATTATAAAATTAAGAATCATTCTACCAGCTCTATTGCTCATTTAAAAAATACAGCTAATTGCTAAGGGGTATCACCAAGAGGCTGGCATTGATCACAACGAAACTTTTAAGACCATTGTGAAGCCCTCTACAGTTGACCTTGCCACCCAATTTAGTTGGCCACTCAAGCAGCTTGATGTACGTAATGCTTATCTTCGTGGCACGCTTCATGAACATTTTTAAACCACGTTTACTAAACCGTCAAGATTACGTACATCATTGGCATCAAATCCGAAGCTTTTATGCTTTCAAACCACGTTCCACATTTACTAAACCGCCCGAACGTCAAACCCGGTGATTTCATCAATCCCCAATTTACAAACCATGTTTATCGACTTCATAAATCCATCAATTATCTAAAACAAGCTCTTTCTGTGTGGTTCAAGAGGTTTACTACCCATTTACATAACTTGGGCTTGGTCGAATCTAATGCTGATGCATCCATATATCTATGACACTTGCATACTCACTGGCCATTGTATTTTATACGGGGATAACATCAGCAAAATAGGGACAGATCCATCTCACATATCTTCTTTGCTGCACTAGTTGGGCAACATACTTGACATTCATTACTACTTGGAGTTAAGATACATCATGATGGTTTTGACAAATTCGTCTCCCAAGCCAAATATGTGCACGATCTTCTCGCCGCTGCCTCAATGGTGTGTTATAGCCTTGTAAACCCCTTCAATTCCTCATACTAAGCTCAGTCGCATGTCTGGTATGCCTTTACCAGATCCTACTTCATAACGCAACCTCGGTGGGGTAGTAGACCCATTCTTGCATTTTCCATGAATCGAGTGTGTCACCTCATGCACAACCCCACCAAAAGTCATCTTTCTATTGTTAAATATATCTGCCACTACATTAATAGCACCATCTCCCATAGTCTCTATTATCACTACAACAGCTTACACTTCCAATAAAGAACCTAGAGAAAAAACTTACACCTCTAAACTTTTTCTAATGCCGATTGGGCATGTGAGTTTGATGATCGAATAGCGGATTTTACTTATTCTTGGAATTCAATCAGACCTCATGGAGCGCTAAAAAAGTAACCGACTCATTGTAGCCCGTTCATTAATTGAATCAAATTATCAGTCCCTAGCACTCACAATTGTTGAATTATTATGAATTTTCTTAGGGAGCTACCCATGTTCCACCTGATTCCCCCTTATATGATGTGATAACACCTCACCAATATCTTTGGCATCAAACCTGGTGTTTCAAGTTGATGATCATCTTACTACAGAGGAGGCTAAAAGAAAGGCCACCACCTAGTGCTGGTCCCCCTATGTACAGGGTGCTGGGAGGGATGGGTGGGATACAAACCTAACCTCTGGCCTTTTTATGGACAAAGTGGCTGCTCTCTAGACTCGAACCCGCGTTTTCACGCTTGACAGCCCAAGCCTTCAACCATCACACAAATCAATGGCTCCTTTATTATAGAGAAGGCTGCAAGGAAATATCTTAATGGCAGATACGTTGCAAGTCAAGATCAAATTGCTAATATTTTAAAGGATTGTCTTCCATACAATTCATTCTTCTCAACAACAAGCTGATGGTCTGCGATCTCCCTATCAGCTTGAAGGGGCATATTAGACATACACCAGAACATAACCCAAATTAGCTACTGCCGCATCAACTACTCCCAAACGGTCTAATTATGTAGAAGGCCCCTGGCGTAACCATTGCATCCTCTAGAAGCATTCTAGGTACTACTGTTGCAATAAAAGTATTCTCCCATCACTATTTATTGTTGGATTACACCAACTAGGATTGGAAGAAGATGGCACTCTAAAGAGAAGAAAGTTGTTCTCTTATGTAGAACAACACCAAAAATGAAGACTAAAGTAATATACTACTTAGAACCTTTCAAATTTCATTCATACGACTTGTAAAAGGAAAATACATGAGTGATAAATATGGCTCAAAATACAAATCCGGGAATAAATAAGCATACACTTCCAAAACAACAACCTAGCCTAGAAAAAGCTAGAAAATTATATTCTCAAAGTATATTCCATATTCTCAAGACACCACATTAATTACACCAATTTCCTATGATAAAAAATAATTCCAAGATTGACCAATATAACTCCAAATGGGCCAATGACCCAAAAGACTAAATGGGCTAGATGGGCCGGTCTAGCTTATAATTCTAACAGTCCCCCTTGAGCTAGACCGATCGAACTCCAAGCTTTTCTTTGATCTTGATAAATGTTTCTTTCTTCAATGCCTTTGTAAAAATATCCACTATTTGATCTTGTGATTTACAAGGTTTCACATCAATTTCTCCATCATTGATCAAGTCACGGATGAAATGATACTTAATTCGAATGTGCTTACTTTTGTAGTGAAAAACGGGATTCTTGAATAGTGCAATGGCTAGACGATTATCACAAAACAAAGTTGTAGCTTCAATTGATGGATGCCTAAGTTCTTCTAAGACCCATTTTAACCAAAGTGCTTGACAACCGGCAAATGCTAATGAAATGTACTCCGCTTCGGTTGTAGAGAGAGTAACAACTTGTTATTTCTTTGAACTCCATGAAATTGAACCCGAACCAATATTAAAATTGTAACCGGAAGTGCTTTTGCCATCATCTACACTTCCACCCCAATCACTATCACAATATCTAATCAAACATGAATTTTGAACCCTTTTGTAATGTATACCATCATTAATAGTACCACATATATATCGCAAAAAAAAATTTCGGCATTCCAATGAATTCGTCTAGGTGATTCCGTAAAATGGCTAATCATGCTAACCGCAAATATAATATCCGGTCTTGTGACGGTCAAGTCATGAGGCTACCAACAAGACTCCGATAAAGAGTTTCATGAACTTTTTTTTCACTATCATTTTTGCTAAATTTCAAACCAAGCTCCATTGGAGTGCAAATAGGATTTGCATCTTCCATTCTAAACTTTTTCAATAAATCTTTTGCATACTTCTTTTGAGATATAAAAATCTCATCTTCATTTTTCTTTATTTCAATGCCAAGAACAAAATGTAGGAAACCCATATCGGTCATTTCAAATTCAAGCATCATGGATTTTTGAAATTCATCAAATATGCTAGAACTATTGCCGGTGATAATTAAATCATCAACATATAAACAAACAACTAAGAACTCACCTTGAGTATTTTGTTTGATGTAGAGAGAGTGATCAAAAGGACACCTTTTGAATCCATTCTTCATGAAGTACCCATCAATACGGCTATACCTCGCCCTTGGTGGTTACTTTAAACCGTAAAGTGCTTTCTTCAATCTACAAACTTTATGCTCTTTACCCTTTTCCACATACCCGGGAGGTTGATCAACATAAACTTCTTCTTCAAGAATATCATTTAAGAATGTTGATTTGACATCTATTTGATAAACCTTCAAATTTTTTTGAGCCGCCAATGCTATGACCAATCTAATAGTCTCAAGCCGAGCAACGGGAGCAAAAACTTCATTGAAGTCTATGCCATGTCTTTGCTTGTAGCCTTTCACCACTAACTGAGCTTTGTACCTTTCAACTTCACCTTTTGTATTTAACTTGGTTTTATATATCCATTTTACACCAATAGATTTGTGCCCATTTGGAAGTTCTGTTAACTCTCAAGTCTCATTTCTTTTGATGGAATCAATTTCTTAATTCATTGCATGGTTTCACTTTTCTTCTTGAGATGCTTCTTCAAAAGAAATTGTAGCGCATCGGCATATAGTGCAAAGTTAATCTCGTCTTCATCAAAAAGTCTTCTTGATGCTTCATAAATTTCATTGATGCTTTTGGTCTTCTTTGGAGGAGAAATAAAACTCGTTGATGATGATGATGAGGAGGATGAAGATGGTGAAGATGAAGATAGAGAGGAAGTTCTATCCTCTTCATGCTCACAATTTAGAGTATCTTTCAATTCTAGGTACAACTGTTGCAACAAAAATATTCTCTCATCACTATTTATACTATATTGATGTGAGCATAAAACCATTCACTAAAAACTAATAAATCTAACTTTGTACCTCTATTTCTTAAGTTGTAACCTAAGCATTTCGACAGCTATACTAACAAACAAAGGGAAAAAAAAAACAATCAAACGCCAATAGGATGAGAAAATGTTAAAAGGTAGAGTAGCCTCCTTCAGCATATTATTATAACTATCAACTAGTCAACATTCACATATCAAAACAAAAATCAAATAACACTGTATAACCAAGAACAACTCCAGTTCTATAACATAGAAATGTGAGTACCTTATACAAAGTGGCAAGAACACGAAAACACTATGGACCAACAGTAGCCAAAATTGTGCAGGTCACAGCTACACTCAGAGCTTGTTCTCAAGCCTCTTCGTCAATCCACGTAAGATATAATATTTAAATAAAGGAGGGGACTAAAAAAAGAGATATTGCATACTGAAAGCTCATGTTTGATGAAAATATAAATTCTAAAATCTGTTAGGACATTTAGCCATAAGACCTGGAAGTATCGTCGATATTTATATGCACATATTAGTTAGTCATGACTCAATAGAAAATAAGTAATATGCTTAGCAACATAAGTCCAATAAACAAATTAAATAAAATTGCAAGCATACTTATCACCAATTTGTCGTTGCTCAATTTGAGAAATGTCATAATAATGTAATGCAGCTTTAAAAAATATGAACTATCATCGATTTTAAAATCTGTAGATCTGATGGTTAATATCGGTCAATGAATGTAATTCTTAGCAATGACATTTTCTAAGAAACGTCTTTGAAAGCTTTTGCGAGTTAAACTATAAACGGCTTTGGGTAAACATTGCAAATTCTATTTGCGGCATTTTGCAAACTATGCTAAAAGCTTGTTTAACATAGAGTAAACAACAAAAATATTCAAATAGTTCCAATTTAATTTTAATTAAATTAAAATAATTTTGAATTAAGTATGCTTAACCCTTTGTTTCACTTCTCTTTTATAGCTACTCCATTTTTTATGCTTAACCATTTGTTTCACTTCTCTTTTATAGCTACTCCATCTTTTATGCTTAACCATTTGTTTCACTTCTCTTTTATAGCTTCTCCTTTTCTCACTTCTCCCATGAGCCTTACTCAACCTTACAAAATCGGCTTGTAGGGTGAGAATTGCCAAGATTATATACAGCCCACAGGCGATGTGGGACTATCATTCACTCTTTTATAGCTATTCCTTCTTTTCTAAACAACAGATGTGGGACTTTGTTTTCGCATTAGGATACTCTCATTTTCTAGTGCAACCCGGAAAGTGGTACCAATGAAAGAAACACTGGCTGCCAAAACGTGCAGGATCTTAGTAATACTCTACTTTAAAGATATTGATTAAAAATTGCATAATACTACAGAAACCATACTCTTCTCATGCATTTGATCAAACAAGTTGCCTACACTAATAACACGATCCCAAAATCTGACTATATTGTTTTTCTCTTGAGGCAGGGGCTTAACTTAGTTCATTAACATCTAAGGCCCCTTAAAAATACCATCAAAATGTGACCATGCCACTTCGTAGACTCTTAGTATAATTCACGGCGTCATTTAGGGCCATGTAGCACAAACTCAACACTAGGCAAACTAACGTCATTAGCAAGATTAATCAGTTCACCACAAGTTAAATTAATAAACATACAAACAAATTACAATTAAAAAAAAAATAACTACATAACCATAAATTTATATCAACAAAACATTCAAATAAAATAAATTAACCAAAAACAAACAATTAACCAATATTCCAATTTATAACAAAAACTAGTAGCAAAGGAATGTATGATAGCAGATCCATTAACTACAAAGCATAGAATATATATATAAGCAAGTTTACTTTTAAATATGCACATTTCCCTAGAGATATATTAAATCATCATAGCCAGAAAATGAGATCTGGTAATAAGTGTTTGAAAAATTCATCACCAAATCGTGTGGAAGGAGAACTTCAAGATAACAAATCAGATCTTCTTATCAAATTAATACAGAATAAACTGTAAATTTTGGGGGTATCCACAAAATTACCGAAGAAATCGTTCTTTTGGAGATTTTTAAGAAGTGAGAAGAAGTCAAATTGCAGCCATCGGATGCATCTTGTTCGATGGCTAAAGAGAAATCGAGGGAAAATTGTTAAGATGGAGATGAAACTGTTAGGCTTCGTCTTTGAAATCGGAGCTCAAACCCTAGCCTAGCTGATGATCGAATCATGAATCAAATGCCAGCTCGGATGAGATCGAATCTGAACCAAAATGAAGGGCAAATCTGGAGTGAGGAGTTCAAATCGAAGCCCAATTCCTACCTGTTAGGATTCATCTTTCCAATCGGAGCTCAAATCCAAAACGTAGCTGTAGACACCCAAATTTGGCCCAAGGCCTGATCGAGACATACTTCGAGAGAGGCGCACCCCCGAGCTTCTGATAGCATTCCCCATACCCTTAGGAATCACCCTGGATCCTTTAGGACCCTCCCCGAACCTTTAGGAACCAATTCCAAACCTTAGAAACCTCTCCGAACCCTAGTTAACCTTCCCGGGCAATAGATAGAGAGAGATGTTTCATGGCTAGTAGAAACCTCCACTAAGACTAAATCTTACACCATTGAAAAGTAGAGGTTCTCAGCTTTCCAACAAGCTAAGAATTGCCCCAATCCGAGCTGTACATCAAAAGTTACGATAATTCAAAGTTTGGCCATGAAAACAAGCATCAACTGAACCTCACGAGGCTGTCATTGAACTCCGAGAGAGCCTTGCGGGCATGGCGCATGTAATACATTCGCCAACCCATTTCTCCCCAGAAATGGCCTGGTGCATGTATTAGTTGTGCCAAGGTTAACCCTCCCCCCTATGGGCTCTGAATTTTCAGGCCCTGAAATTTTGCCTGGCGCTTGTATTAGTTGCTCTAGGCTTAGTTACAGTGACTGATGGTTTTTTGCTCAAAAATTATTTTTAGGGTTTGACTTGTTGACCATCTCAAAGTTTAGGATGGGTTTCATTAGGACCGTTGCACCCTCACTTACCCTATTTGCAACCCTCTAGTCATTTGAAACCTCACCCTATCATCTACCATTGAAGCCCATTGCCCACTTTTCTAGACCTTTGAAACCCTAGGAAACCTTAGATGCTAGAATTACCTAATTGCCAACCCTAATTAACCTCTAAGCACATCCTAACCTCTCCTTGTCCTATAAAAAGAGAGGCACCCACCCTTGCAAATGGCTTGAAAAAAATTCCAAGAGAGAAAAGATTAAGAGAGACCTATTCCCCCTTTGGTCCGCCAATCCCATACAAATTCTAGAATTGATCATTGCCCTTTAAACTTCATTTTCCATTATCAATCTTTGAGCTTTAGCTAGAACTACCCCCTGGCCTTCTTCCTCTACCTCTTAGCTACCAAACCTTTGATATTAGAACCCTTCTCCTAACCCATTTGCTATCGGAAGCTCACCGGTGACGCTCTTGCACGAAGGACCACATCGGTGCTACAGGGGCCCGAGAGCTCCGGCTCTCCCCTCTATTCCTCTACCTTCTTTGACTTTTCCTCTATCCTATAATTGAGCCGTTATGCTGCCCAAATTTCGACAAGTGGGAAAAGCTCAATAGGATCGGTGTGCCTTCGGACAAGGGGAAGTACCGCTCATTTTACTTCTTTTTTTTATATACATAATTATATATATATATATATATTATATAAACCAGCCCCACATAGACCCGGCCATAGTAGAGACCGCTTACGAGTGGGTTGATCGGGTACCTAACACCTTCCCGATCGATAACCGAAGCCCCTACCCAAGAGCCTTTGGTGGAGACTAGTGAATCAGAGTCATATTTTTTACACTTCGATGCTTATAATATTGATTTAGGTTTCCCGGGACACCAAAAGCTTCGGGTGGCGACTCTATATTTTTCACACGAGCGCATCGTCGCGACGGATCTTTAAAAATCCACTGTTGCACCGATGGCGACTCTGCTGGGGAAAGCTAGTAGAGCTTCCCCTTGAAACTTGGCTTTTTTTCTTTTCTTTTTTTCCTTGTTTTTACTAACATTTGCTTGTTTTTCTCATATTTTTCACTCACCCCTACGATTCCGTCAATTTTCTCACCCTTACTTTTCCGTCATTTACGTGCCTTAGTCGATCTGCGGGCCTACTTGCGCATTGTCTTTACGTTTTATTTACTTTTCCGTCATTTACGTGCCTTAGCCGATTGGCGGGCCTACTTACGCACGGTCCTTACGATTCCTTTATTTTGTGTCTTTTATATGCCTTAGCCGTTTGGCGGGCTTACTTGAGCTTTTACCTTTTTCGCAATCATATACTACCAGTGACGTAGGCCCGTTGAGGCGGCACAGGACCTTAACCACCCGTTTTTGAACTTTAAGAAAACTTTCTTAAAAAAAAAATCTGAAATTAAAATTGAATCAAGTGGGGGACTTAATTGAATTCTTACAAGGGTAGATTTTTCAAGGGTTGGGAGTTTTAGGCAAAGATACAACTACCTGGTTCTTAGTATGGCAGCAGCCCCTAGTGGTGATGAACCTGAAAAGTACCACCCCACCTAGTATCTAAGAAGGTGCTTGTGCTGGAGGTATATCGAGTGGGGAACCTATCCTGCTACAAAGCTTAAAACCATTGGGGAGAGCGTTAGTTGTCCTGAATCGGCTTTGTATCCCTTAGGTTCGGTGAGGAGAGACCTGCTGTAACTAAGAGACTAGTCCTCGGAAGCATTGCTTCCAGGAAACCAACAGAAAAAGACCAATTTTGGGCATGCTGGTCTGCTGTCAAAAGCATTTTGACCCCACTACTTGCCTGGCGCAACTAATACACGCGCCAAGTCTGGAAATCCCATATTTGGCCGGGCGCAACTAATACATGAGCCAAGCACAAATCAGACCAAAGTTTGCTTGGCGCATGTAATACTTGTGCCAAGTGTTGGTTGACCCTAGCTGAGCAGTGCAGCCCGAATCTGAGGCCTATTCCACCATCCAGAGTTCCCGGCTTAGTGGTTTTAGCACCTTTGATTAAGTCTCACACTCTTCGACACTCAATATGCCTCCGTCAATAAAATGAGGGTAACCTCTTATTGACTCGCTCCGGGGGATCGGGTTGTTTGCATTGATTCTCATTCCTTCAATAGACCAAAGGGTTCCCCTTTGATTCTTTTGAAGCGCGTCAGGGTCTCACCGCAGGATTTATTTAGGGTACAAATAACACTCAAAATGGGAGTTCAAAGGTCGTTGAATCCTTCATCATAAAAATCCTGTAACAAAATTTTCAAATATATATATATATAAACCAAAAAAACTGAAAAATTGTGGTGTCGGGACAATGACATTGCCTTATCCTCAGCCATCCCGTAGGGGAAGGAGAAAACCTTCTGGGCCCCATCCAAGGCTCCCGTACTGTGACAGCCCAAATTTCAGCACCCCAAAATCTACGTCGTCGATAAGACTTTCAAGGTCATACCCTATATATTTCATAGAACACCTGGTACATCCACGCCAAAAGCGGAAACAAAGCACATCTAACTAAATAGATAAAGTCATGATAAAGCACCCATACTTCTTTATATAAGATGACTCAACTTACAAAAGATGATTCAAATATCATGCCAATTGCATGAACAAAGAACCGAACCGAACCATCAGCGACACAACAAAAGTCACATTGAGATGGTTCGCAAAAAGAATAAGCATCAAGATAATTTAACATCAAAACAATATAAATGGCCGGACATACCAAGCCTTACAATAATCTCTCAAAATATCAAAGTGCAATAGCACGAGCCTACTAAAAGAACGCCTCTAGAGTGGGCTCTAACTCCTCCAAGGGCACGTAATCTGAGTCCTCCAAGTTCAGGTTCTCAGTATCCTAAGAAAATTTTGAACCTGTGACGTATAGTCGAAGGGTGAGCTACAACATAGCATGTGTCCATTATGTATCTTTTAAACATGTGAATTAGATAAGGTGATCACTAAGAGGAAAATGTGTGTGTGTGCTATGTGTGTGAAATCAAAACCCTCATTCAGGAGGTATGTAAAGAAGATGTGTGCGACATCAAGAGTGATTAAATTAAGTGCGTGTGGACATGTGACAACCTCCAATTACTATAATTAGCACAAATTCATGGTGATAAACTACATGTAAATGTGCACATCTGATTTAAGGTTTAATTGTGAATACCCAACCGACACGATGAGATTTCTGTGATCAACACGGCGGGATATCTGTGACCAGTACGGCGGAATATACGTACAAATTGTGCACCGATTTAGCGGGATATCCATTCTTTGTTTTCCAACAGTGGACATACATCGTTCGGCCCAAGTCACCTCATGCAAAGGGACTTGGACATTGTGTAACGGTTCATGTGGATGGTGGGTACTTCCATCAGGGGACTCGATGCTATATCGCTCGAGCAATTATTTACGTAATTGATTAAGTGTGTGCGTTATAGAGTTGTGTTTTGAGAAACTGTGAGTATTGTGTTTTGAAACCATGCATCTGAAATTCTTTTTTAATTATGATAAATGTTCTCAAGTGAGTTCATATGTTTCGAAATATGTCATGAAAGATATGTGTGATGCAAGATAATATACATGCTATTTGTTTTCCTTATTGAGCTACGATGTAGCTCACCTTTCGACTATATGTCACAGGTTCAGAATTTATTGAGGATACCGAGAACCTGGACTTGGAGGACTCAGATTACTTGCCCTTGGAGGAGTCAGAGCCCCCTCAAGAGAGGTTCTTTTAGTAGACTCGTGCTGTTGCACTTTGATATTTTGTGAGATTATTGTAAGGCTGGGTATGTTCGGCCATTTATATTGTTTTGATGTTAAATTCTCTTGATGCTTATTCTTTTTGCAAACCATCTCTATGTGACATTTGTCGTGTCACTGATGGTTCGGCTTGGTTCTTTTGTTCATGCAATTGGCATGATATTTGAACCATCTTTTGTAAGTTGAGTCATCTTATCTAAAGAAGAAGTATGGGTGCTTTATGATGACTTTATCTGTTTAGTTAGATGTGCTTTGTTTCTGCTTTTGTCATGGATGTACCAGGTGTTCTATAAAATATATAGGGTATGACCTTGAGAGTCGTATCAACGGCATAGGTTTCGAGGTGCCGAAACCCGGGCTATCACACATACCCAATCCACCGCCAAGCCATGTCGTGGGTAGTGGATCCGGCATATGCTGATCCCGACTCATCCCCGCCACATTCCCCAACTCATTCCCATACGGAAGAGATGTTCACATCCATCCCCCTCACCCAATCTCCATTTACCGTCACCGACCCCTTCGCTGCACCCATCTTCCCATTTGCCACCTCTCAAAACACCCAAAATCCAACACCCCAGCCCTCATCATTCTCCCAAACCATGCCCATGTCCACCCCCATGTCCATGCCAAATCAATCACACTTTCCATCCACATCCATTCAAAACCCATCCCAACTTCCCACCTTTACCAATATACCTCATCTTTCCTCCTCCCAACGCATATCCGATCCACCCACATTTACCCATGGCACACCCAATTTCTCTGATCCACCCCATATCCTCCCATTTACCCTAGTCATACCAAATTTTACTAGGGTCATGCCAATTTTTTCCACACATATACATCATCCACACCCCAAATACCCTCAAATTAACCATCTCCATCCAATCCCTCTCCAATGGCCATGATGGATGAAATGATCCGGGCTTACACTAGTTGGAAAGCCTCCCAAAATATCTCCCCTCATTCCCACCATACATCTTCCAACCCATCATACACATTCCCAAGCGTCCATGGTTCATTACCTCAAACACACCAAGGCCCAATGGCCCAAACCCCCATCATCCACACCCAGCAGGGCCCAATGGGCCAAACCCATCAAGGCCCAACGGGTTAAACCCATCAAGGCCCAATGGGCTAGACCCATCAAGGCCCAATGGCCCAAACCCAACAAAGCCCAAATGGGCCAAATTTCCAAAGGCCTTATAGCCAAAACACCTCCAAATTCCATACCTAATACCCAAGCCCAGCAAGGCCCAAACTTTGGGTCCTCATACCCATACCCTCCACAATTCCATCAATATATCCCTCACACACAAACCTCCCATCCAACCCAAGGCGGAAGCTAGGCTCCTATCCCTCATCAACCCCAATTCACCCATGTCCCAGCACCCCAAATCCATCTCCAAGTTTTCCCTCAAACACAGTGGCCCCATCAGGGCCCCGCCCAAAATCTAAATCCCACTCATCCTGTCACTCCACAGAACTTCCCCCATCTCCAATGGTCCCACCCGACACCTATCCATCCCAGCCACACCAACAGAAAAATTTCCCCCTCACTACATAATTGTAGACCCACAATATGAGGAAGATGAAATTAGGAATAGTGGGGTTTATGCCGAAGCATTTGCTAGCATCAATCCTCCACCCATAATCACCAACCCCCCAATAGCACTAAGTGAATCAAGGCCGACCGTTGACAAAATAGCCCCACTGTCTAAAGAGTCTGAGCAGTTGAAACAACAATTGGACAAAATCCTGAAACACTATGGAAGATGGGTGGAGCCGAAATCCACGCCACGGACATCTCGAACTTGTGTTTATATGCAGAAGTCTCCTTGCCCCCAAAATTCAAAATGCCAGTCTTTGATAAATATAACAGCACGGCCAACCCTATCACACATCTCAAGTCCTATTATGGGGACATGTGCCAATATGAGGGGACGAGCGTCTGCTTATAAAGGTCTTTCAGAAATGTCTGACAGGTCCGACCCTGAGATGGTTCACATCTCTAGAACCATCCATGACAAAAACTTGTAAATATCTGACGCATTTATTCCAAGAATAATATGTCTACAATATATACATTGAGGCTCGTAAGTCAGATTTGGCTCGGTTAAAATAAAACCCTAATGAGACCTTTAGCGATTACCTCAGGCGTTGGAGAGCACTAGCGGCTCAGGTAAGAAACAGAATACCCGACGATGAGCAGATAGAGATGATTTTGAAAAATACCTTTCCAGTTATCTCAGACTTCTTGGCCTACCAACAACAATCCAGCTTCACTGATTTGGTAAGGAATGCCAATCGTTGTGAGGACGCAATCAGAGAAGGGCGTCTAAGCAAGAATGTATCCAGTGGAGCCGACGGGGTCAGGAGATTCTCTTAGCAGAGGAATGATAGAAGAACTGAGACGGATGTGCAGAATGTCATGAATACCAGGCCCAACACCAGTATAATCCCATTTTAATTTAAAGCCGCCTAGCCAGCCCCAATCAAAAGTGAGCCGATGCAGAGAACCGAGAATGGGCAGGGGACACAGATGACCCCAGAATAGAGAAAGACTCACTTTGACAGAGTTTCCATACCCTTGAGGTAATCACTGAATGTTTTATTGCCCTCATTGATAGAAAAAGGGTTGGTCACGACACTCCAACCATGACCTCCGCCAAATCCCATCCCAAGGAACTACGACCCTAACACCCATTGTAATTTCCACCAAGGGCCGGGTCACCCCACTGATCGTTGCTTCCATTAAAGCATGCAATACATGATTTGATTGAAGCCGATAAAATCATCCCTCCGATACTTCCCCAAGCTACCCAGCATGCCAACATACACCAGGTACTGCTATCCCCACACCCTCCCAGAGGAGCAGGTCCAAGACCCATAATCAACATGATAGAAGAAGATAATGAAGAATTGGAGTTTGACCCGACGGATTACATCTGTGACTGGGAAAGTTTTGTGGCACTGCTATCGATATACTGGGAAGATTGGAATATTGGGGTGATTGAACCGCTAAATTTGGCAAATTACTTCCCTAACCCCACAACACAAACAGAGCCCTTAAATCTTAGGGCATACTTCCCAGCACCAGCTCCTGTCAACTATGTACAAATCAATTCCTATCAACCATACTCAGCCACCCCCACCAATTTCGTCCCCTATCCCTCATCATCACCAATCAATTATCAAAGGCCTACCCCTGCCATATCACCACCCCCAATAACCCCCTTTAGCCCACTTTCTCCACCCTTCCAGAAATTACCCAGGTATTGTCCACCCACCCCAATCCATCAAAACCAGCATCGCCAACACCCCCTGTTACCCCATTTCAGATCCCGGGACTAACTAATAATCCACATAAAGTCCCCTCAGCTACGAACAGATGAACGTCAATGCCAGCAGTAATAAGGAGGAGGCAATTGATTTTGTCACTAGGTCTGGGAAGATATCCAAGCAGCCAGACACACCGACATCAGCGCCAGGCCAACCAGAGGGGAAGAAAGATGTTACGGCAGTAAGCCCATTTGAAAAAATGAGCTGAGAGCACATACTTGAGACTCAGCTAAGAAGAATGTCGACCCATATCACGGTCTAGGACTTATTAATGACGTCCTCGCTCCATTTTCAAGCTCTAATGGGAGCGCTAAAAGATGCACATGTATTGGAAACATGAAAATCCCATTGGTATTAATTGATAATGGGTCTGCTCTAAATGTGTGCCCATTGAGAACTGCTACAAGAATCGGAGTAGATCCATGCATGTTGAGACCAATAAAAACTAGGCCCAGAGGTTTTGATAACTTGAGGAGAGAGATAATGGGAGAAGTTGACCTTGAGCTAGTAATTGGGCCAATGACCTTCTCCATACCTTTTCAAGTAATGGACATCAAGTCCACTTTTAACCTATTACTGGGGCACCCGTGGTTACATGATGTAGGGGCAATACCCTCCACGTTACATCAGAAGCTGAAATTTACGTCGGGATAGAAGGTCATCACCATCATAGGTGAGGGGCATGATGAGAAAGAAAAATAGCGCATAGCATTGAGAACCCCAAAGTGATAGATGTGCCGCACACGACCGAGGAAACGGACCTCCACAACTTCGAGTATGAGGTATCAACGGTAGTACCAGAACCCCCAAAAAGCATCACTCTGAAAACCGGAGGCGGAATGGAAGTGGTTGTGGCCATGCTCCAAAAATAGGGTTATCAGAAAGGAAGGGGATTAGGTCCTCGGTTATAAGGCAGGAAAGAGCCAGTTAAGGCCAAAGGCGACCAGCAAGCTAGATTCGAGTTAGGATACAAACCCACAAAAGAAGAAGTGTAAGCGGCTAAGGAAAAAGCTCGAACCATTGCTGCAGCAAGAGCCCGAGGGATCACTTTGGGAGTGGAATCCCGTCCTAGGCCTCACATTCAGAACACATTTGTGAGTGCAGGGATTGTAAAGATAGATCGAAATGGGGCAACACAATTAACCCCACACAAGCTAGCACCCCCTATCCACCCCACCAATCCTTGAATTCTTCCTCCCCACCTAGAAATAGACTTAGCCACCCTGTCCTTGTTTGAGGAAGAATTGGTCATACCGGCACAATCTCCCCCTGTGGTAAACCACCATAGGACCCTGTTGACGTTTAAGGATAGAATCTCAGACAAACTCATGATCAATATGATGGAGGCTGACTCTGAAGAATCATATCAGCCACCCCCCTCCATCCAAACAGGTAAGGAAGCAGTACCACAGGTACGGAATTGGGCGTTTGTGCCCCAAACTCTCGAAGCGGTAAGTGGCCTAAAATTCGGCACCTGTTTCCCAAAAAAACAACCAATAAAAAGTGAGATAAGCCCTTGGTAGGCAATACCGTGTATATATAAGGACTCGCCTTGCCAAGAGACCATTTCCAAAGAAAATAAAAATCTCAAAAATATAGAAAAAGTACAAAATCCAAAAACATTGTCATTCAAAATTTTGAATAAAGTCAAAGAAAATGATGCCTTAATCGAAAACCTCATCCCACGTGAAATCGATCCCTTTCCTGTAGAAATACAAGAAGAGGTAAGAATCATGAGTCTAGATGAGGAAATCTCTACTGAGGAGCTTCCCAATAAACTTCTTGAGTTGTTTACCAACTTTGAGCACGGTCCTACCCCTATTGTTGAAGAAACAGAGGATGTCAATCTGGGGACCACGGAGATCCCCAGAATCACCAAGATCGGAATGTCACTGTCTCTCGAGAAAAGAAAAAGCATGATTGATTTCCTTCGGTCATACCAAGACATTTTTGCATGGTCCAACGAGGACATGCCTGGTTTGGACACTGATTTGGTCGAACATGAGCTACCACTCTACCCTAATATTAAGCCGATCAAGCAAAAATTGAGACGACTCCGACCTGAGTGGATGTTGAAAGTAAAGGAGAAGGTCATCAAGTAATATGATGCAAGATTTCTCATGGTTTCCAAATACCCAAAGTGGTTAGCCAACATCGTCCCAGTGTCGAAGAAGGATGGAAAGGTCCGCATGTGCATTGACTTCCGAAACCTGAACAAGGCAAGCCCGAAGGACGACTTCCCATTACCACACATCAACATCTTGGTCGTTAACATGCTAGGCATGGGATGCTCTCATTTATGGATGGATTTTCTCGGTACAATCAGATGAAGATGGCAGAGGCAGACCGGGAGAAGACAACATTCATCACCCCATGGGGTACCTTCTGTTACCGCGTCATGCCATCGGATTAAAGAACACCGGGGCAACCTATCAAAGGGTCATGATAGCACTATTCCATGACATGATGCATTGAGAAATTGAGGTGTACATCGATGACATGACCGCCAAGTCACCAGAGAAAAGTGACCATCTGATAAACCTCCTAAAGCTGTTTGAGAGGCTAAGAAAGTATAGGTTGAGTCTGAATCCTCATAAATGCGCATTCGACTCCATGTCAGGAAAGTTGTTAGGATTCATCGTCAACAGAAAAGGCATCGAGGTCGACCCAGCCAAGATAAAGGCCATCAAGGAAATGCCATCACCATCTACGGAAAAAGTGGTCAAAGGTTTTTTGGCAGAATACAGTACATCAGTTGATTAATTGCATAGCTCACTCCTATCTGCGCACTAATCTTCAAGCTACTAAGAAAAAATTCTCTCGTTGAATGGAATGATGATTGTCAAGCAGCATTTGATAAAATCAAGTGCTACCTTCTAAATCCTCCAGTATAGTACTACCCGAGCCAGGGAGACCACTCCTAATGTATCTCTCTAAGACGAAAGTTTCGATGGGATGTGTCCTAGGGCAGCATGATGAGACAGGAAGAAGAGAGCAGGCCATCTACTACTTGAGTAAAAAGTTCACCGACTACGAGACGTGTTATTCTCATCTAGAGAAAGCATGCCAGGCTCTCATATGGGCCACACAGAGGCTTCGCCATTACTTGCTATCCCAAGTCGTTCTGCTCCTGGCTCGCATGGACCCATTGAAGTACTTGTTTGAAAAGCCAGCTCTCACTGGGCGGACTGCACACTGGCAGTTTCTCTTATCAGAATTTGACATCACCTATGTCACTCAAAAGTTAATCAAGGGGCAGGCACTCGCTGATCATCTTGCCGATAATCCCCTACCCGATTATGAACCCTTAAGAGCCAAATTTCCTGATGAAGACATCTTGTTTATGATAGAAGATGATACAGTAGAGACAGTGGAGTCCTGGGTGATGCACTTTGACGGGGTAGCAAATGCTGAGGGTTAGGGAGTTGGCACTGTCCTAATCTCTCCGAAGGGGTCCCACTTACCGGTTTCCATCAAACTCAACTTCCCCTGCACTAACAGCATGGCCGAATATGAAGCTTGCGCAGCGGGCCTACAAGCAGCTTTGGACCTGGACATAACTCACCTCAGAGTATTTGATGACTCACAACTAATCATATGCCAAATGAATTGAGACTGGAAGATGAAGGATGAGAAGCTTATCCCTTACCATGAGCACCTCGAGGACCTAATAGCTTTCTTCAAGGATGTCACATTCTCCTACTTCCCGCGGATAAGGAATCGCTTCACCGACGCATTTGTAACTTTGGCATCAATGGTAGAAATTCCATATGGTGGCATGATTAAGCCGATCATGATTGAACAAAGGAACGAGCCCGCCTTCTACCTCCAGATTGAGGAATCCTCACAGTTAGATGATGAGCCACCATGGTTCTCAGATATCATGAATTTCCTCGAAACTCAAATTTTTCCTGAAAGTACGTCATCTACGGCGAGTGTCTCTACAAGCGATCATATAACGATATCCTACTCCGATGCCTAAGTGAAAATGAGGTAACAAGCATCATGAAAGAGATTCACGAGGGAGTGTGCGGGGCCCACTTCAATGGGCATATGCTCGCAAAGAAGATCCTACGACAAGGATACTTCTGGACCACTATGGAAACCGACTGCTGCAAGCACGTAGAGAAATGCTACAAATGCCAAGAACATTCCAGCCTGATACATGCTCCTTTCATAGATCTACACAGCATGACCACTCCCTGGCCATTTGCTACTTGGGGCCTCGACGTCGTCGGAATGGTCAATCCGAAAGCATCAAACGGGAATCAATTCATCCTAATTGTTATCGAATACTTCACCAAATGGGTAGAGGCAGTTTCATATACAAACATCACAGCCAATCACATCGAGAAATTCATCAAAGGCAATATTGTGTGCCGAATTGGAGTACCCAAATATATCATAACGGACAATGGCCTAAACTTTGTGAACAAGTGTATCAAGACCTTCTGTGAGATGTACAAAATCAAGCATCACTGCTCATTGCCTTATCGGCCACAAACCAATGGGGCCATTGAAGCTTATAATAAGACGGTCCTCTGAATCCTTGAGAAGATGGTCGTCACTTATCGAGAATGGAGCAAAATATTGTCATTTGCTTTATGGGCCTAGAGAACATCAATCCGCACTACTACAGGGGCAACATCGTTCTCCCTTGTATATGAAACTGAGGTCGTTCTGCCGGTAGAAGTTGAGGTACCCTCACTCCGAATACTCCTTGAATCAGGCATACCCGAAGTAGAAAGAGAGAGATCCTGCTTTGAGCAGCAGAACCTGTTGGACAAGAAAAGGCTTCAAGCCTAGTGTCATACCCAAGTGTACAAGGGGCGAATCGTACGCACTTACAACAAATGTGTCTGCGGTCAAGATCTTAAGGTAGGAGACACCGTACTCAAGAAAATCTACCCATCCCTCCACGCTGATCGGAGAGGGATGTTCAAGCCTAACTGGGAAGGACCCTTCGTCATTCGAGAAATACACCGAGGATAAGCAATCTGCCTTGCCACCATGGACGGAGTTCACTTTCCTGAGCCCATCAACGCTGGGTACATCAGACAATTCTACTCATAGTCCTCGCGGCAAGGTAAGTATTGACAAGATGGTTATGTGACTGCTTAAGGACCCAGTAAAAGAGGCCATCAATTCAAAGCCGAGAAGCCAAAAAGCATCCCTAAACAATCATATCCTTTGCTACACCTATTGAGCCATGAGCCTTTCCTTCATAACCACTCCAAAAAAAAATGTGTGTGTACATACACCAGTAAGAAATAAAAGAGAAAAAGAGTTGCTATCAAAAACTCCAAAAACAAAATCAATCAAAAAAGAAAAATCCAAAAATAGGGTGTCTGAAAGAAAGAAAAAAAAAGTGGGGCATGTACTGTCAAAATCTCCCAAGAAAGAAGTATATTATGGCAACTAGAACCCTACCAAGAAAATATTTTAAACCCAGAATACCTTCAAAAAACCCTAACCATACCCATGGCCAAGATACATCCCTGAATAAAGCCCTCTTTGAGGTCCACAAGTAGTCATAGTATCCGTTGAGTCAATACGAGCCAAGCTGTGGGACAACTGAATTCCATCCGGTCGGCTATGACGGAATCGACGTCCATGTCATGGCTCTTGATAAAATAAAAGAAAAATAAAAGAAAAATATACAAGCTCAAAGCAAAAAGGATGTGGTGAAAACCCACAAGGGCACCACGGGTAAAGAGAACGAGTTTGTGCGGACTAGGTGAAAACCCGAAAGGGCACCAGGGGTAAAAATGCAAACCCATGGATGTAGTGAAAACTTGAAAGGGCGCTGTGGGTAAAAATAGGGAAACAATGGGCACGGCGAGAACCCACCTTGACCGTTGTGAGTAAGAATGTTGAAAAGGATAAAAGGTTGAAGGATAATAGGAATGATCCCTTGATTTCCCTCCCGTACTCCCGATCCTCAATAAGGCCGCTCATGTTAGCTCAAATCATGGTCCCAACCAAGAATGTATTCATGAACTGCACCATAAAATGCATGACCCAGGATAAGGAGAGGAGGTTGATTCAATCCAAAGGGACGGGTGTTCCAGCCTTGGTAAAATTGCTGGCCTCGCTCGAACCCAATCACGCGAAGGGGGTCCAACCAAGCTCAAATCTGGGATCTATTCGTTTCCCCTTATGTTTGAGGCACCAAAAAGAAAGAGAAAGAAAAAGAAAAAACCACAAAAGAGTTAATAATTTCCTCTCCCCAGTACTATGCAAGCCCCACTCCGGGATGATTGGCTCGATGACTGGAAAGGCCACTTTTGTAAAAAGATAATACATCTTCCTTTCCCATTTTCATACCCACACTGTGTGCACCACCACAGGCAGGGAGGCCGCAGTCGCAAATTATAATAAAATTTCCTTTCCCATTTCAGGCTAGCACTATGTGCACCACATCCCCAAAGGAATAGCCGACACTATACCCCAGTTTCTCATTTTATAAAAAAAAAAGAAAAGAAGAGAAGATAAAATCCTTATAAAAAGATAGATTTCCTGTTGTTTCACTTTCAAGTCTGTACCCGGCAGGCACCAAATCCCAAAAGATAATATGTGTGATGTCTAGCTTCTATCTAGCTTCTTTCTTTTCTATAAAAGTGCAAAAACAACAAAAAACATGAAGAAAATATGTATACCAAAAAGATGTATCTAATAGGGGTTTCTTATGCCCACTTTTCTATGGTTTTGATCTATGCAAAAAGAGTATGTGCAGGATAAAGTCAATGACCCAGCTTGCGCTTGAAGTCACAGATCTCTGCACCTAGAGCATCCTCCTGTACGTCCCGCTCTGTCATCCAGCGGCCATGAAGACTCTTATACCATTTTTGGGAAGCATTAGTAGCGCCAAGAGCGTCACTGAAAGCCCTTTTCAGACGAAGGACCTCACACTCAGCTACATCAGCCCTAGCTTCCGCCGTCCCTGCTCTAACTTTATGTTTGTCTAAATGCTCTTGCAGGACTCGCTTCTCATCTATCAGCAGCTCAATACGGGATCGAAGTTTCGACTCCTTCTTTGGCCAAGGCCCCACCGTATCATTGCTCTCTACCTGAACCAAGTGACTAATAGAATACCCCTCAGAAAATAGCTAAGCCTCGTACTTAGGAGAGGACAAAACTGAATTCCCCTGCTCCAGATCACACATGAACGTCGACTAACTCATCTCCTAGAGAGTAGTTATCCTGTCCATATCCCCAGAGGACCACTGAGAGAAGATCAAGTCACATAGACGAGGTCTGGTCGCACAGGCCACCTGTTGAGAACAACTAAACTGGTGCAGCACCTGAAATGGGAAGTAGTAAGTGCTGCTAGTCAGGCCAAGGAGGGTGATACCCTCGTGATCCCTGGAACGGACCATTGGGAAGGTCCGATCTAACCAAGGAAGCCTCCACACCAACTCAGCATCTTCCAGCCAAAGCTTCAACCCCTGCATGTCTCTTTGTGGAAGCACATGGCATCGGCCCAAAAAGCAATGGGCCACCTCGCCATAAGCAGCATAAAAGCGAGGCATGGGTCCCAAAATAGCAAGATGCTCCCCTAGCCAAACCTTAAATAGAAGCGGGCATCCCCTAAGGTACACCACCTTGCCCAAGGCAAAAGCATCGAGGCAACGGTAAAGCACCGCCAGGACAAGATGCATCACGGAACGGCATCCCTCCAATTTCGTCAAAACATCGCAGAGTGAAAGTAAGAAACTATCTCCCTCAATGAAGAAAAGGACCTCAGAGATGAGACCAAAAGCAAAAGCCTTCACGTTATAAATATTTCTAATTGGAAATTTTCGCAGGCTTTCGTCACCAAAAAGTTCTATCAAGAATTTTGTCGAGCACCTGGTGGGACCTCTAATGAGACTTTTCTCATAATCAGATTTCCTCAAACCTAGAGTCACCTGGACGACATTAGAATAGCTCGGTCTTAGCACTACCTTGGCAAGACCTCTATGAAGCTTCAAACTCGATAGGTTGGAGAGTTCTTCAAGTGTGGGAGACAACTCACGATTCCCAAAACGAAAGATGTGGGTATCCACTTCCCAAAAAGAGGCCTCCGCATGAAGAAGGTCCCACCGTGGAGGAATTTCAAGAAAGGTCGAGAGGTGGGTCAACCCAAGCCGATCCAAATCCATGAGCTCGCTTTCATTCAAGATCTCAAGCCACTTCTTTAAAAGGTTGGGCCCAGGCTCAAAGAGGGGAGTATAGTGGTCCCGGACCCCCCAAGAGAGGTGGGGTCGGAAAGCAAGTCCATTGTCATACAAAGATTTTCCAAAGATATAAATTCAATGTAGGACGATGGACCCATCGTTGGGAAAGAAAGAAGAAAAACATCAGCAAAAAATACTAAGCCAAATCAAAAGAGAAAGAAAACAGTGATCTCTCGAGCTTAAAAGGCCCCACTGCCCTCAGGTTTGGCCTGGCACATGTAATACATGCGCCAAGCCATTTTCTCCCCAGAATAGCCTAGCGCATGTAATACATGCACCAAACCATTTATCCCCCACCCAAAAAAATAATAAGGGATTAGGGAGAGGTTTCGTTTATGCTGGTCCCCTGGCCAGCTTGCCTGCATTCACTACCTTCTTTACTTAAAAGAGCACATTAGATTGCATGCAGAGGTGAGATATTTTGGTTACATCTAACTTATGTAAATCTTCATGCAGGAAAAATCCACACAGGCATGGAAATGAGGGCCAAGTGTTAGCAAAATATAAGGCCCCGAATGCCATCCTTTTTGTCAAAATTAAACCTGTCCTGCAAGCAATCTGATACACTACAACAAAGCAAACTAGGGCATGCAATTAAAAGAAAAGGCACTAACATTCATCTGAAAAAGCTAAAAGAAAACCATCCAATAGCAGTATCATGTCATCCATTACACATTTCCAAAATCCAAAAAAATAAAGTGTGCCCTAGAAAGTCTCAAAGTTCGAAAGGCTAAAAGCGGAGCCTAATCCCTGGAAGCACCCTTGGACTTCTTACACCGGCATGAAGAACTCTGATATGTTCAGACATCCCCCACTCGGGTCCATGCCTGAGAAAGTTGGCTAAGCAAAGAGCGTGATTCCTTTTAACCAGCACGCTGCAAGTCATATCGAAAGATATCAATTAGGATCGATCGAAAGAGAAAGACGACAAAGCAATGATAAGAACCAATCAATATGATACTCACCACTTTCGTATCCAGCAAGCCAATAATATTGCGGTAGTACTCAGCCTGGTTCACAGCCGATTCATAATCCTACGCGCAAAAGAGAGAGACATTAGCTACAAAATAAAGACTCACCCCAGGAAGTAGCAAGCATGCAGAAAAAGAAAGACTCACCCCAAGAACCAACTCAGGAGGGGGAATCTGGATCAGCTCAGTGGATATGCAAGCTCGCTCCTCGACAGCCGTACATAGACCCGAAAGGAAGGCATCATCAAGGTGCCTAAAGGTCCCCTAGACCTCAACAGGCGAATTGCCGGAAGCGCCGTACTAGAGGGGCCGGAAGGACCAGCTCCCGCAGTCTCAGCTGTACCTCCCCCGTCTCATCATCATCATCTGAATCACCTCTCCGGTAGAACTATAAGAGAGAGAATAGGGTGTCAGTCAATCAAAACAAAAGATGAAAACTAAGCCGAATTGGAAACTAGCCTAAGGAAAAAGAAGAATTACCTGGGATCGCGGTCAACCAAAGGCCAAAAAGTTTACACCAAGGATGAAACGTGGCAGGATGGACCGATAGGGAAAGGACTCATACCACAACTCATAACACCTGGGCACAAGAAGATCATTAACGGGGACCCCATGATGAAGGAATCCGGCAGTGAGCTCCTCGATCGTACCCACAGGTATCATAACATCCGCATGAGGAGCTTGTAGTACAGAAAAATGGTTTTGGTATTGATGGACCACCTGCTCTCCCAAGTAGTAGGCCCTGGACCAATCCCCGTAAAAGAAGATGATGCGGCGATCAACAAAGAGGCGAGACATACCCACGGCTACTCAATCCCAAAAGGGGGAACCAACATAAGGATCATAAATGACCTGCTCAAGCAGAAAGATGACTCATCAGCAAAACATACAGTATAATAAAAGGGGAAGCCTCGAGAAAGAAGAAGGAGGGATAGCCATACCTGCTCCAGGATCAACAAGTCAAGCTCGGACCTCAGGCCCATCTCCAAGTGCTTCATGCCGACATCCCTGTGACAGTGCGAGTTCCAATTGCTCATGAGCGGGTAGGTGGGTACATCAGAGTGAAAGAGGGGGTGCCCAGGCTGGAAGTACATATAGTAGTAAATCTGAAAAAGAACAGTATGCAGAAAGGATGTGTCATATGCGGAAAGGATGTGTCAGAACAGGACGGATGACTAATTAGTAAGCCAAGAAAACTAAAAAGGGGATCAGTGGTTACCTCAATCGCCGACCAAAAGCCAACAACAGAAACTGAATGCCCCAATGAGGCACGGGCTAAGCTGGACATCAGAACTGCGTATCCAGCCCCACCCCAATCATATATGTGCATGTCATCCCAGTTTCCTATAATACTAAGCAGGGATAATGTAACTCGCCCACCGCTGGCATTCAAAAAGAGGGTCTTACCCAACAGGAAAAGGAGCAAGATGCGGGCCAATTGCAATGCACGCTCAGGCTCATGAAGGATGTCTGCATCTAGCTGCCCCAGATCTACCAACTCGTTCTCACCAAACAGACTGTCCAACCATAACATCTTAACCTCGAAACCGTACAGATTCTCGAAGGTGGGGTAATCTCTGATCAATTTGACTATCTCGTCCTGGCTAGGAACATGAAGATTGGCCACCGGTAGCCCTCCTACCTGAATCCTTGTAATCATCGACCAACCGACGAGGGTAAGAGTCATCTCCGCCATGGCCATATGAAACGTCATCGTCTCAGGGCGAAAGTGCTCAATCAAGGCCTTCAGATAGGTCGAGTCAGTTCGCATAGCAAGGCACGAAAGGAAGTCTCCAAAACCGGCCTGTGCAAGAAGGAACCTCACGATCGGAGGGAGGGAAAGACAGAAGCGCTGGAGGTCCAGCCAACCCCCTCGAAAGGTGATGGGAGGTAAATCCTGCATCCAATAAGCGGGCTATTAGATCCTAAAAAATTGCAAGATCGCACAAAGAACAACCACAAAGCTTTTACCTTCCTGGCGATCCCAAAATTGGAGATATGGATATATTGAAGGTGAAGGAGATCAGTACGGGCGACCTCGCCTTGCATTTCAAACCAGGTTACGGAAGAACGCTGCACAATGAAAATTTGCTCCCCCCGGGAACCATAGATCACGTCTGGCCCTTCATCTTGTTCCTGCCCCTCCTCCTACACGTGCTCCTCATCACTTGACATTCTGAGATAGAAGCAAGTAATAGAATCAGGTTGTATCAGTAACGAGAGATCATTTGCCAAAACAAGCCAACAGGAAGGTAACTAGGCCCCCTTTTTCTTCCATCGACCCTAATCATCATCATCATCACAATATATATATATATATATATATATATATATATAATAATACAAACCACCCATCATTTTCCGAAAAAAACATCCCCATCTTCAAGAAGAAAAACAAAAAAAAACAACCACAAATCACCCTTCTTTATGTACAAAAAAATAAATAAAAAAAAATGCCCCTCCTTTATATATATATATATATATATAAATTTTCTCTTTAGGTGCAAAAATAATGCAATAAATAAAAATCTCTCTTCTTTACATAAAAACAAAGACAAAAAAGGGGGAGAAGGGAGAGAGCCTTCTTCAAAACAAAAAAGAGAGAGCAAAGAGATATGCCCACACTTAGATCCAAGAAAAAAATGCCTTAATCATGAAATAACTTAAAAAAAATCGATAAAAAGGACAAGGAAAATATAGGGCATCATTTACATTGAACAAAATCTAACCAATAATCATGCTTGCAAGAGAAAACCACCCATTTATCATCTAGGAAAGCAAGAATCATAAAACACATGGGAAAATAATTCAAGAAAAATCAAATAAAATGGAGAATAAACAATGGTTACCTTCACAAATGGATATTTGTACCGGCATGGAGCGGGGGTTTAATCGACGTGAGTGATCATTGACAATGAGGCACGCTTGGAATCAATCCAAAGGAACCCTAGGAAGGAGCTCCGTTCGGTTTGGAGAGGGAGGGAGAGAAATTTTTGAAAAAAACATCTTTTGGCTCGGGCTCGGGTGTTTAAAAGCCCCTCCCTAGGTTTTCTTAGCGCAACTAATATACACGCCAAGCATATTTTTCCCCCCAGTTGGCCTGGCACAACTAATACTTGCGCCAGGCAATTTTTGGCCAACTTTGGTTTGGCTTGTGTGTTGCACACACCGAACCTGATCTCCCTTGGACCCGAGGAGGTGCACATGCCCCCCAAATGGCATGTCGATCTCCATTTGACCTGCTCGGGCGGCTGTGCTAAATTAAACGTTTCCAGATCAATGAGCTCGCTCAAAATCCCGAACCCACATAATATAAAAATCACAAAAAAAAATCCACATGAAATAAATAGGAAAAAAAAAATTCACATAGCAAGTTCACATAAACTCACAAAAAAATTCACATGAAATCACAAAAAAATCCACATGAAATAACACAAAAATTCCATAAAAAATTCCACATCAAATCACAAAAAATTCCACATAAAAATCCCACAAAAAATAATAAAACATTCTTCATAAAAATAAACAAAAAAGTGGCATGTACTCCTAAAAAGCATTGGGACATCAATTCACTCTGCTCGGGTAATCATGCTAAATTAATTTCGAGGCCGATGGGTTCGCCCAAAGCCCCTAAATCCTGCTTCACACAGGGGCACCCGTGGCCAATCTAATGGGGCAATCAATGCCTCACATGATTGGATGCTAACTGGGGACCTTCGCGCATGTGCTTCGCGCTTATCTTCAAGTATGGGTCGATCACCCTCTCACTTACAGAGCTATTGAATTCAGAATGAAACTTGAATGTCAAGCATCTTCAATCATCTTGAGAAGTGGATGTTTTTCCTGGTATATTGGGCTTTCGCAACTCGCTCCATCTCGGTTGTGCCCAGTAATTTTGCTAAGCGCTTGGGGATCGATAACTTTGAGAAACGGGAATTTTCTCGACATACATGGCTTTAGTTTACTCTCAATGTTACCATCTAATGTTTGAGGTTCATTCTAAATATAGTAGACCCATCAGTGATGCCTTGGGCCTCTTCAGATGTCTCTTGTCATTGGCATTCGATCATTAGTGATCGGATAATAAAGAGGGGCATCTACAGACACCCAAATTTTGCCCTAGGCCCGATCGAGACATACTTCGAGAGAGGCACACCCCCGAGCTTTCGATAGCATTTCCCATACCCTTAGGAATCACCCTAGATCCTTTAGAACACTCCCCAAACCTTTAGAAACCAATCCCAAACCTTAGAAACCTCTCTTAACCCGTAGTTAACCTTCGAGGGCAATGGATAGAGAGAGATGTGATATGGCAAGAAGAGGACTCCACTGAGATTAAATCTTATACCATTGAAAAGTAGAGGTTCCCAGCTTTCCAACAAGCCAAGAATCGCCTTAATCCGAGCTGTACATCAAAAGTTACGACAATTCAAAGTTTTGGCATGAAAACAAGCATCAACTAAACCTCGCGAGGCTGGCATTGAACTCTGCTGAGAGCCCCGCGAGCATGGTGCATGTAATACATGTGCCTAGCCATTTCTCCCCAGAAATGGCCTAGCGCATGTATTAGTTGCGCCAATGTTAACACTCCCCCCCGCTGGTTGAACTTCCAGGCCCTAAAGTTTTGCCTAGCGCATGTATTAGTTGCGCCAGGCTTACCTACAGTGACTGATGGTTTTTTGCACGAAAATCTTTTTTAGGGTTTGACTTGTTGACCATCTCAAAGTTTAGGGTGGGTTTCATTCGGACTGTTGCACCCTCACTTACCCTATTTGCAACCCTCTAGTCATTTGAAACCTCACCCTATCATCACCATTGAAGCCCATTGCCCACTTTTCTTAATCTCTGAAACTCTAGGAAACCTTAGTTGCTAGGATTAACTAATTGCTAACCCTAATTAGCCTCTAAGCACCTCCTAACCTCTCATTTTCCTATAAAAAGAGAAGCACCCCCCCCCCTTCCAAATGGCTTGAAAAAAATTCCAAAAGAGAGAAAAGTTAAGAGAGACCTTTCCCCCCTTTGGTGCCCCAATCCCATACAAATTCCAGAATTGATCTTTGCCCTTTAAACCTCATTTTCCACCATCAATCTTTGAGATTTAGTTAGAACTACCCCCTGACCTTCTTCCTCTACCTCTTAGCTACCAAGCCTTAGAGATTAGAACCCTTCTCCTAACCCATTTCCTATCGGAAGCTCACCAGCGACGCTCTTGCGCGAAGGACCACATCGGTGCTACAAGGGCCCGAGAGCTCCGGCTCTCCCCTCTATTCCTCTGCCTTCTTTGGCTTCTCTTCTATCCTAGAATTGAGCCGTTACGCTACCCAAATTTTGGCAAGCGGGAAAGGCTTAATAGGATCAGTGTGCCTTCGGGCAAGGGGAAATAAATCAGCCCCACATAGACCCGGCCATAGTAGAGACCGCTTACGAGCGGGTTGATCGGATGCCTAACAACTTCCCGATCGATAACCGAAGCCCCTACCTAAGAGCCTATGGCATAGACTAGTGAATCAGAGTCATATTTTTTACACTTTAGTACTTATAATATTGCTTTTGGTTTCCCAAGACACCAAAAGCTCTGGGTGGCGACTCTATATTTTTCACACGAGCGCATCGTCGCGACGGATCGTTAAAAATCCACTGTTGCACAGTAGTTGATGATCGAATCCCAGCTCGACTGCAAGGGATGCGTCGTGTAGCTTCTCGGCATTGCCTGGCGAGAGTCTAGGGTTTCAGAGAGAAAGAAAAGAGATTTGGGAGATGGTGGTTCTGTTAGAAAGATAAAGAGAAAATATTTTGGAATTAGGGCTCCTGATAGTTTTGCATGTGACGAGAGGATAGAGTTGCACGTGATGAGGGTTAAGGAATTAAACCACTATTTTATTATAATAAATAGCCGAGTTTGGCGGTGAATTATTATACTACTTTTGGGAAGTGGTTCTTTTTGTATTTGCAGGTGTGGTTTATGTGTCATTTTCACATAGTGATATGGATGTCACTTTGTTTAGTTGTTAGTGCTGATTTGGGTATTGCTTTTGTTTAACTTATTTGTTGTAAATTTATAGTTCATTAATAGCCATGTCCATATAAATCCAACACATATACCTTGTTATTGAGTTATCAAGATATAAGGAATTTCGAGAAATGAGTTACGAAAATATAGTGAAGCAAAAATCTTAAATTGTTTTTGAAAAAAGAAAATGTAATACTAATGCTAGAACAGAAAACTTGTGTTATCTCTAAGCTTTATCAAGACATGGAAGATTTTATATGCGATTACTAAGACTAGCTAGAAAAATAATGGAACATATGAAAGGGAATTTGCCTGCTTGTAGCTACCACCATTGCCTGGAATAAAAAGAACAGGTACGCCGCAGAGCTTCTTAAGATGTTCTTTGAAATTGATCTTTTTCCATCCTTCATGGTATAAGAACAATCCATAACCGTCAGAAGAGATGTTAGCAGGAGTCGAAATGGGAATGTTGGTCGGATACATGTAGGTCATCGTACAACCATTCGAAACTGGCTTTAGCAAACCATAGAGAGCCGCGAGACCACCCATACCGAAAAAAGAACCAGTGCAGCCACTCTACATTTCCCTCTAAACCCTGGCATTGTTAGATCCAACTTCTACAACAAAGAATAAACCATTTGTAAACACCAGTAGTTCAAATTACTACAGAAACCCTCTCTCAACAAATCTAGATGGTTTGACTGTTAGATAGAGAAAAACCATCAATAAAACCCAAGCAATGTGTTAATCAATGTCAATTTTTATTGTGAAGCTAGAGGGTTTCAAACACTCAATCTGAGAAATCACCCGATTTTGATCTCAAGCCCTAAGTAACTCTGTTACGCCCTCAGGTTCCAACCTTTATAGAGAAGTACCGTCTGAAACACCAAATAGATCGATCCGAAGAAGCTGATCAGGCAGAAATTTTTGTTTCTAGAATTTCTTAAAAATTAATTGAGACTTGATTGGTTTCGATGTACGGAGATCTTTCGTCGAGATCTCGATCAGAACCTCACTGAGATCATATTTATAGAACAAAATTTTGGCAGCTAGGATTTATAGAACAAAATTTTGGAAATCTAGCGCTCGATCTAATCTGAAATAGGGAAAGTTGAGAGTTTCGATCTGAGATGAAATAGGGCTTAAAATTACAAAAAAAAGGGTCAAATCTAGGGTTTGTCGACAGAGAGAGAGAGGAAGAGGAGAGGGAGGCTATGGTTTGAAATGAGGTTGCTAAGGGAGAAGGCAGTTTTATAGGAAAGATAAAAAAGAAAAGAGTTTGGAATTAGGGTGCCCAATAGATTTGCACGTGACAGGAGGATAGAGTTGCACGTGACACTATTTTAACTTATAAAGCAGCTGTTTTATAAGTTACACCACTATTTTAAGTAGTGGTATATTATACCGCTATTCTAAGTAGTGGTTTATTTTATGCTATTATAGTGGTTTTTCCCTCATTTTGATGTAGTGTTATCGGTTCGATTTTGGGGTTTTTATGTCAAAATTGAAACTGAACCGATAACCCGATGAACCACTTTTCACTACAGAAAATAAGACTATTAGCGACAGTTTTTGGCTATAAAAAATTGTTGCTAATACCCTTGCAGCTAATAGTCGTAATAGACTTTAATAGTTTTTTTTGTTAATAGCGGCAGTTTTTGGCTACCGCTAATAGTCTTATTTTTTGTAGTGTTTCCAAATCTGAAACCAAACCGATATGCCCTAAAACTGAAATCGATCAAAAATTTCGGTCGGTTTCGGTTGGTCGAGTTCGTTTGGTTGGTTTTCTGGACAACCCTACTCCTATACTTTCATCTTTCCGATGGCGTTACAATTTTTAAAATTTTTTTACTATTTTTCTATATATAAAAAATCCCTTTTGGTTATAATAAATTTTGCGCATATATATATATATATATATATATATATATATATATATATATTTCTTTTAATAGATAGATGAAGTTGGTAATAAATATATTTCAATAACTACTACAAGTGAAACAAGAAAAAGACATGCTAGGATGTGAAAGATATCTCCTGAAACACATATATAGCTAATATTAGGTGAGGGTAGGTGGGTGCTTTTAGAGTTTTGGTTGGGTGTTGATTGCCTTGAATCAGAAAATGAGATGGTTTTTCATTCCAGTCTTTTACACTATAGATCTTGTAGCTGTCAATTAGATTACCATTTGGCCGGAACATGTTCGAACGATGGATTGCCACTTGGGCAATTTAGATTGATTATATATGTGAGCCACATAGCACAAATCACAATAATTAATCACACTTCAATGGTGTGACATAAAAAGTGGCATTTTATTAGTGCAAGATCATTTAAACACCATTTAGTATTTAAATGTTGCCTAGGAGCCATTATCCCTTAGTTAATGGGATACTAATGCATTTTGAAAAAATTGCCTTGAAGATAGACCCTTGGAGTCCAAATCACTGTGATCATTTTTTCATTCTTTGCCTCTCTATTGATCTTCATGTCCTTCTATTATTTTTCTAACATAATCATCATCCGATCATCTAATTGACGGCTGCAAGATCTATTGTGTAAAAGACTTGGAATGAAAAACAATCTCATTTTCGGATTCAAGCCAATCAACAACCAATCAAAACTCTAAAGCACCCACCTAGCCTCACCGGATATTACCTACGCATTTCACGGCATATCTTTCACATCCTAGCATGTTATTTCTTGTTTCACTTGTAGTAGTTATTGAAATAAATTTACCAACTTCATCTATCTACTAAATGAAATATATATCTATATATATATATATATAATAGGGCCTTCTTAAACCTAGAAGAGAGAACAAATTATAGAGGTGAGAGAGAGATGGAAGAAAGTGTATGGTATGTAGGTATGAGCATGGTAGTAGAACTGGTAATGTTGGCAATATTGAGGTGAAGAAGTGTCATAGCGAAGTCGACAAAATGGCCAGTTGGGCCACAAAAAGTTCTGGTTATCGGGAACCTACATCAGCTAGGAAGAGGAGGCGATTTACTCCATGTCGCCATGATGAAATTAGCTCGAGTACACGGACGAGCGATGACAATTTGACTTGGGAGCTAGCAACCCGTAATTGTCTTTAGCGATGAGTAGCTAGCATGGGAGGTGTTAGTTAACAAATCCTCCCATTACGCATCGCGAAGCATCCCTCTCATCATCCAAATCTACACAACAAACAGGAATTTGATTAGCAGCTCCAACTTCGGCCAACATTGGCACACCCTCCGTAGGGGCCTTCAAAATGGCGCCCTCAGCCCTATCAATATCTCAGCACAAACCGGCTTACATGAGGGGGACATCATCCAAATGATTGAGAGCATGCAAGAAGAAGTGTCAATGATTGATGGGATTGTCAAGCCTCTCCCTCACATTTGACGAACTACAGTTTAGCTAATAGCCCGCCTCTATTTTGGACGTGATTTTCAAGATGAGACATTGTTTCGAAGAATAGATGGAGCAGTTGAAGACACCGTAGACCTCATTGGCCACACCCGTCTAGTCAATATTTTCCCATTAACTAAACACATCCCGGGCCTCAACGGCACCTTCAAGAAGGCGTATGAAATAAAGCACCGGATTGAGCAATTTATACGTCCTTTCCTCTCCCTAAATCCTCCTTCTCAATGCTACCTTCACTTTCGTCAATCTCAAAACCTCCCAGAAAAAATCATCATCTTTAGCATCTTCGAGTTGTTCTTTCTCAGCATCGATAGCACCTCTGAAACTGCTTCATGGGCACTTGCATTTCTGATCAACCCACAGAGCCAACAAAAGCTCTATGATGAGATTAAGGGGGCTAACATTAAAAAATAAAGTCAATTGGTGGGTACTAAGGTGTCAAGTAAACTACAGTATCTTGATTCAATTGTGAAAGAGACTATGAGAATGAAGCCAATTGAGCCTTTAGGAATTCCTCACAAGGCAAGCAAGGAGACCAGGTTGATGGGATCAAGAGTGGCTCAAGGTACACTAAGTTTTTGTGAATCTTTATGCCATACACCATGACCCAAAGATCTGTCCTGAGCCATACAAGTTCATGCCTGAGAGGTTTTGGCCTTCTGGTGGGAATACTATCGTGAGAGCCACAGAGCAATCTTTTCTTCCATTTGGGGCTGGTATGCGAGTTTGTGTAGGAATGGAGATTGGGAAGCTTCATATTGCTCTTTTCATCGCCAATCTGTTCAGCACCTTCCACTAGTCATGCGCTGTTGAAGGGCAATTCCTAGATTTGAGTGAGGAACTAACCTTCGTTCTCATGATGAAGACCTCACTCACAGCAGGCATCACTCCCATCCTTTGAGGTTTTTTTTTTTTTTAATTGTATCCCTTTCCTGTAAGAACCATGTAATGATGGTTTATATTAGTAATATGCATTTGGTTGTTTTAAATAATATTGATTATCATATAATATATTATAATGAAGTTTACAATCGCTGGTCCAAAGCCCAGATGGGAAAGGAGGGTTGGTGTCAGGTTGACAATCAACTTTAAAAACCTTCTCAAATTTTTATGATATGACCTACTACGAAAAAACTATTTATGGTGTTCCCTGCATGTGACGCCCTACACGATTGGAATGAGAACTAAGCAAGGGTGCCCCTATTTTAAGCGACACTCTACAATAGGTCCCAATTGTAGAGACAAATTGACAAGAGTTCACTAGGACGTCCCTGTAAATGAGGCAATGTTGGCTAGGGGGTTCTCCTGTAAGCAGCACACTATGCCTATTAGTCCTAAAAATTTTGACCGTTGATTGATTGCCTACCATCACTTGATCACAATGGGAATTGCCGCGAGGCTAGTGACCACCTTTAGCTAATGTTTCTCCTAATCCATCTTCATCGCTACTTTCCACCATTGGATCAATGTTTATCATTGTATTTTTCACATCTCAATTGGGTCCATCAACTCTATTATATAGACAGTTCAAAATCCATAAAAAACCATTTATTGTGGTGTTTGGATACCATAATAACACATGGGAACCAAGCAATGAAGATGACAAGATAAGTTCCTTTTGGTTTTTTTAATGATAGGGTGAGGTCCCTTAATCCTCAAATTATTTATCCAAAAAAAGTAAAAAATATGTTCAATTGGGGTGGTCTGACCATTCTGCAAATTAATTGGAGAGAGGGTCAAGGTATCAAAAATTGGCCGATACCGATACATATCGGTGATACATATCGGTATCCCAACTTGGATACCCGATACGTATTGGTTTGCCCTCAGTTTTGTAGTTTTTTTTAAATAAAAATAAAATAGGCCAATACATATCGGTATAGGCCGGTACGTATCGGCCGAGTCATATTGGTCTTAGGAAAACCGATACTCGAGACCGATACCGATTTTGATACCTTGGAGAAGGTGTCAACGTTCTAAGCAGATCATTACGTGGACCATCACTTCCCATATCATCTTCAATAAATAAGAGTACTTTTATTGACTACTAGAAATTCTATGCAAGTAGAGCTTGCAAGTGCAAAAGTCATTCATTGTTTTGAATGCGAAGGCGGAGATGGTTTTTGGTTCGAATATAACATGGAATACAAATATGATAGTGTGATGGTCTACCCATGATATCAAATCTGTTGTGTGGAAGAGTGAGACGTAATAAATCTCCATTGTCTGATTCAAATCAATCAACATACTTTTGCACGTACAACCCCTTATTGCAGAGAAAGAATCTCTAATTGCAAGTAAGTACTCATGAATAAAATGCCAACACCCCAAGAATAGGATCCTAAGATTCTTCCATCTTAACCACGGCTTCACATGCGAAAATCGTTCACTACTTTGACTGGGAGTAGGGAGATCGTTTTTAACACCAATCTCCCAGACAATAGATCTTGAGATCTTGTGCATGCCATAAACCGATCATACTTTTATACCACCTGGCACACATCTGATCAAGAAGTGAACATGATAATTGCATACATCAAACACTCTTCTTGGAACACTTTTTGAGATGAGGGCCACATGTAATAGAAATCTGACCGTTCAATGGTAGGGCCATAACCTAATAATGTGAAAATTTGGACGTTCGATGGTAGGACTATAACCTCATAATGTGAAAATTGGGATGTCAGCATTTGGTTGGGAGAAGTCAAAGGATTTAACACGTGCAATCCGAGTAGAAAAGAAATAATATAGGGTTGAACCCATCACAATACACATTCATTCTCTCTCCAAAATTATTGTACCACCTCTCTCTCTTTCTAGGTTTGTGTAGACACCCCTATTTCGCCCTCTCGGAATGTACAAATTTGCTCGGTCAACCTTTGACCTCTTTAGACCCTGACATGGGAACCATGCACTGAAACAATAGTGCATGGCTGAACGCAGGTTGAAACAATAGCTCTGGGGCTCAGATCCCAGCGTAGGGAGACTATATACTGAAACAATAGTATACATTTGAAATGCAGACTAAAATAATAGTCTTGAATTTCAGACCCGACCCCAACTCAGACAACCCCGAATAAAGCGCATGAAACCCCGCGCGTAATTCGATTGCACGCAAAACCACGAGCACGCAATCTGTCCATCTTCAGACCAGACTTCCCTTTCCCAGACCACTTCGAGACTCGATCATGCGCTTGATACCAGACGCCCGATCGGATTGAGCGCCCCACCACCGGCGCGCAATCGGCCTACGCCCGACCTAGCCTCATCATCCTTGACCCCCAAGTTTCCTTGATTAAATGCTTCAGAAGTGGTGCATAATCAGGTTGAGCACCCCACAATGGGCGCGCAATTAGTTCTAACTTGATTAGGACTGGGAAACTCGCTGAGCAAGTCATCCGGTTGCTCACTGAGTTGGTGACCAACTCAAAGCGATTAAGCACCAGGAAACTGGCGCTCAATTAGATTAAATGCCTAAAATAGGGTGCGTAATTAGAGAAATACCTATAAAAGCTTTTTTTAATTCGCCCCAAGAGAGGCTGGCAATTTCGAGAGAGAAAGGATTCTTCTTGGGTTTCGAAACTAGAGAATTCTGAGGACGAATCCACAGAGAAGCCTAGCAATGATCCCGAAATTCAAACTCCGAACTTTAGATGATTTCTATCTGTAGCCCCAACCTTAGGTAAAAATCTAGTTTTTTTAAAATTTTAGAATTAGGATCCATCTTAGTTCTAATTATTAGTTTTAATTTTCAGTCCGAAGCCGTAGCATCTTTTTTAGACCGTAAACTTTTTATAGCTAGTTCTAATTCTTCGAATTTAGAACCAGTCCTTAGTCTCATGGCCTAATTCGCTAGAATTTAAGACTTAATTTAGTTTTGAAATCACAATTTCCAGTCCTATCATTAATTTCTGGGTCTAGTCCTTAGGTTCTAGAACCAGTCCTTAATCATACGGACTGATTCCCTGATTTCGGACCCAAATTCAGTCCTAAAATTCTTAAATTCTAGTTTAATCCTTTTAATTTAATATTTCTAAAATTTCAGTTTATAGTATAGTTCCTTTTGAATTTTAGTTCTCGATTTAATCTATAATTACGATCCGAAATCAGTTCCGAAAATCTAAAAATATAATATTATAATCTGAAATCCAATTTATCTTCAATCTCAGCCATCCGATTTACCCAAGGGAGCTTACGGAGGGTACTAGGAAACGAGGCCAATCCTCCTTAGCATAGCGGGCCCAAAACCCCTTTTCTCAAAATTTTAGAATTAATTAATTGCTTTTCTTATTTTTATCTAGTATAATTAATTAGTTTATTTCTTTTTATCTCAGCATAATTAATTAATAGAATTAATTAGATTTTAGCTTAATTTATTAATTTCATTAAATCAGATTTTAATCAATTAATTCCTTGCTCTAATTAGAATTTAAGTTTAATTAATTCATTGTTTCAATTAGAGTTTCAGTAGAATTAGTTCTCTTACTTTAAGTAGAATTCTAGTAAGATTAGAATATTTTCTTTAGTTAGAATTACTATATTCACTTCAATTCAAATTTCAGTACAATTAGCATGTTTGATTTAATTAAAGTTTCACAAGAACTACTACATGTGCACTCCTAATACAATTAGGAAGCCTAATCATAGTCGGACTCCTAACAAGATTAGGAAATTAATCATAACCAGACTCCTAGTACCACTAGGAGACTGATATTAATTGGACTTCTAGTAGTATTAGGACATCAAATTGATCAGAATTCTAGTAAGAGTAGGAAACTATGATTAATTAGACTCCTGATAGTATTAGAACACTAAATTAACTCACTATAATCAATCCACACAATTAAAATCACAACAAAATTGGGAAATCTAAACTGACTAAGACTACAACAAAAACGGGAAATAAAAAGAGAACTAAACTATCTAAACCATAAGAAAGAGCACTGCTGCTGATGTTTGCAGGCGGACGATTCAGTAAAGAAGTAACCCACCCCGCTTTAAAGCGTGATCATTGATGTGTTGTAGCATCAATAAATCTCTACAGCTGGCGATCGCAATAAAGTTGGAGCCTTCCTAGAAACTCTTATATAGATAGTTAGTTCTTATTTCATTCTATGTTTTCCTTTCCATCATGTCATTTAGATCCCCCTCATTTTTAATATATATGAGTCTTTGTCAAAGACTCGAAATGTCCGATATACGAAGAGTAAGTTTGGAGACCCACCCTTGTGGGGACTCCATGACAACCCTATATATGAAGAAGAACCACCTTACAATCCTGGCTTACGAGACCAGTAATAATCATAATGGGAGAGATACTAATACTGGACAAAATCTCACTACTCAGCAAATTGTAGAACTCAGTGTTCAGAGGATACAAAGAGGAGATGATGACTCCGAAGAGTTACTTCGAGGACTAGCCGCTGCATACGAGACTGTTAGGGCACGACAATTTTCAGAGGAACAAGAAAGGCAGGAGAAGCCACCTCCAACCCCAAGCACGGTATCGACCAGCGCCTCACTATTGAGACAACCTGCACACACATTCTTTGACGAGGATCCTCCAGACAAGGTTTGCTCGCGGGTTGCTCCTAAAGATAACATTATCAAGGTCGAAGATCTCCCTAAAATGCTCAATGAATACATGGCCAAAAGAGAACGCCCTGGTCGCTCATTCGAATTCGACAAATTTTGCCGGGACGTTGAGTTTAACCTATCAATGGGGTTCAAGCCGCCTAAATTTACTAAATATAACAGCACGGGAAATCCGAACCACCATTTAGCCGTCTTTTGCAATCATTGCCGACCCATATGTGATAATCAAGGACTTCTTATTCATTAATTTCAATGCTCATTAGAGGGAGAGGCTCTAGATTGGTTTGCGGGACTCCCGCTTTATAAGATAGAAACATTTGATGATTTAGTTGGCCAGTTCCTAGACCAATATAAGCATATCATCTAAGAGACCATCAGTCTCAGCGATCTGATGGCAGCCAAGCAAGGACTCGATGAAGAATTTACCGACTTCGTCGCCAGATGGAGAAAACTCGCCGTCAGGACCGACACATTAATGAAAGAAAAAAACTCAGTCGATATCATCATCGATAATACTAGAGAACCACGAAAAAGCGCACTTGTCATAAGTGATTGCCCCGACTTCACTGTACTTTATTCCCGAGCGTCCCGACTAGCGCGACACATTAAGGGTGGAGAGCTCGCACTATCCATAGTCACGTCAAAAGTAGGCTCCTCTAGCGAATCAAAGTAAAAAAGTAATAAGAAGGCCTTAGGAACCAAACAAGTTAACACCGTTGTTAACTAGGGACAAAACTCGAGGGACGGAAACTTCCAATAGCAAAATATTTAGCACAATAAAAATCAGCAGCGGTACACAAACCAAAATCAAGGTGCTAATCAACAGAGATATGCAAGTCAAAACCAAGGTCAGAACTAGGGTCAGAGCCAATATCAAAATAGAAATCAATATCCCAACACCTTCTAGAACAATAAAACAATGTAGAATCGACCGGCCCACGCGTCGAACTATAATAATGTACCCCCATCGCAAAACTTAAACCCAGCCAGAGGCCCCTACAAGCCGAGGCGGGAACAGTATCCTCCTTTATGGGATACAATTCCCAACATCTTTCGTTCCCTTAACACCCAAAATCTTCTCCGATTCCCACCGGAAAAACCTCAATCGAAGCCAACGAATTTAGACTATAGTAAGTACTGTGCATTCCATCGATACACGGGACACAACTCAGAGGACTGTTGGGTCCTCTGGGATGTAATTTATGATATGAATGATCGAAACCAAATCGATTGGGAAGCGCTTAAGAATCCTAACCCTAATAATAGCGAACCCCAGCAAAACTTGGGGATCATTAATAACCCCATGCTCGATCACAACCAAGCAACACCGGCTCAGGTCACCACCGTAGATCTTTCTGGTCGATCCTCTTTCCAGCCCTCTACCTTAATCACTCACATTCCACCCTCTAATACCTTTGTCACAGTAGCGAGAGTTCCTTCACCCCCGCATCCCTCTACCTTGATCACTCCAATTGCGCCGCCGAGCCCACCTCCATATCCAAAGTTTACCTAAATACGAGTCCACCTTTTTAGGGCCAGGAGACCATTCCTCCATAATTCTCCATCAGAACCTTCAGCCCCCCTAAATCCTAAACCGACGCCATTACCGCCCCCTTCATCTGATTCTGAACTTGAGTTGGAGAACACATCCTCCAAAGTACAGCCCAGATTGCTGCATGGGTAGAGAGTGTTATCCGAAAGACTCCAAACCTAGAAGACGAAACTAGGACTGAGTGTACTCCAAACATGGAAGAGAGCGAACGAGAATAACATCCTGACTTATGCGAGACCTTGGTTTCTGCATATCTAGAAGAATAGGATTACACATAATACCTCCCACCTTGGAGCGGCACCATGCGGGTACGCGCCCCGACCTCGAATTTCACTCTCTTCATAAATACATCGACGTCGAGCCACGCTGGATTCGGCCAACAACCGACTTGCCCATTTCTCAAATCGGGAACCCATTATCCACCATCGTCGTTCCCTCAGAATAAGGATTCCATGAATGCACAACCACCAGAGGGGAGTGTGAGAGAAAGAGAGGTTAACTTGCCACCCTCGCCTCACATTATTCCCCCACCAATCTTCGTGCCTCAAACAATCCAACCACCCGCACCTAAGGCCCATCGGCCAGGCAAATAAATGGCACTTGAGCTAGGGCAAGAATACAACCTTCTGCAACATCTCCAAAAGATCCCATCTCAGATATCTATACTATAACTTATTAAGAAATCGCCTGATCATCACCGATTGTTGATAAGGACACTCGAGGACACACAAGTGGACGAGGACATGACCCTAGATAAGCTTCATCAAATCACCTCAGTCATGGCGCAACCTCCAGCGCTCACTTGCACGATCGCAGACATGCCTAAGGAGTTGCTCCATGGAAGCGCAGCTCCTATATATCTCACGGTCATTAGAGGATTCTCTGTACCACATGCACTAGTTGACACAGGAGCAGGACTTAACATCTGCCCTCTCACAACCTTAAAGGCGCTTAAATACATGGAATAGGATATCAAGCCCTCTGCACTATCACTCATAGCTTATGATGGCTCACGTCACTTTGTCAAAGGAATAATCAAACTACAGGTTCACCTCGGACCTGTGACAAAAGACGTAACCACGTTTCTAATTTTGCTAGTACTTATAATCTTATTTTAAGGAGAAAATGGCTGGAGTCAATGAAGGTCATTGCATCAACATACCACCAATGCGTTAAATTTCCCTACGAAGACTCCATTGTTCGAATATATGCTGATGCACCCCTCCAAGAGATGGACACTGACTACGTGGCAAGTATACTAACCGCTCATGATTCTGTGTTAAACACGGGTCATATTCAAAAGACTCGAATCCCTGATGGGACAACCATTGCGAAAGTTCGTCCTCCTACCCCTCCTAGTCCTCCCCCAGCATGTCAACAAAAATTGATGAAAAGAGAGGTTGGCCCTGACCTCGCAAAGCTTTACGACATCAACCCAACCGAGACAAAAGGATGGGATCTTATGTATCAACTCGAGTACATCCTCCACACTTGACTCGGTAAAAACAAGCAAGGTCGTGTAGGGCCCGTCGTCCCAAAAAAAATATGCAAACACATAGGGTTAGGTTATTAACCCGACGGCACACAAACTGACCTGTTCCCCACCTCACCGAAATGGTCTCTATATGATCACTTCATCTACGGGACCACCGAGAAAGCAAATGTGCCAAAGCAGAAGGAAGTGTCCTTCACCAAATCTCAAGAAGCGGAGATTGAAAGAATGACCAAAGCATTCAATGATTTAACAAAGCTAAGTGACGACATTGATAAACCGCTCAAAGGAGTCAAACCCTTGTTTGATACTAAAGAACTTATAGAAGAGGGGAAAGAAGAACCTCCAGAATTCGAGCCGCAATCAGAAGATTGGGAATCCACTGACAATGAAGGCTTTCACATAGCCACCTTACAGGATGATGAGGAGTATTTATACTCAACCTCGAAGGAAGATGACACCCCAGAAGAGAATCTTAACCCATATAGCATCCACCTAGGCCTCGGCCTTAAAGGATGGGAATGCCTGTGGGATTCCCCTTGCATATTCCACCCATACCAACCCCGCTGTAGAGCATGCACTAACATATTGGAAAACTTTGCTAGCTGGACTCAACATCCTATAATAGTAGAACCAAATCACTTTGATCTTGTGACAATAGAAACGAGCAACGACTTGCCCACTCGACTATCAACGCAAGAAGAAGAGAATGCCGGGAGGAATCACTTATACCGCCCTCATAGAGTTCGAAGAAGAACTTGAATTAGACAATCCTCCATCCACGAATGCAACACAACTCCAAATATTTTGGAAATCTCTCGAAGAAGAGTGGCTACCTCCCTCGAGTGACGACGAGGACTACTTGATAGATCTCCTTGCACTCGAATTAGTGGAGCAAGCCAACTTAGTGACCTCAAGCACTGTTAGATCAAGAAGGGGAGTTTGATACTAGTCTCGACTCTAACTCGGAAGGATGGGAATGCCCTTGGGGATCTCTCTGCATTTCTCACCATTACCAGCCGTGATGTTGAGCATGCGAGCTCATTCTAACATATTATGAAGTTCAAGGGAAAGAGCTCACTATCCCAGAGGATCCCTTACAAGATCCCCATCAGTCGAAAGAGCAAGCACATTACAACTCAGAGGATGATAGTTCAATTGACTACGATCTCTTGAGCCTCTTCAAAGAAGAAGCGATCCACGCGATAAAGGAAACCCGAATGTTAGTGTCGCCGTCACCCGCGTCGCTTATCCAAAAGGTCTCATTAGCTGAAGATTCCAAAAAAAAAATGCCAAACTCATAATAAATCCATGTCTCTCGAAGAATCGTTCAAATGGCCCCGACAGCCATCTCGCTCCCTCAATTAGAGGAAGCAACTATCCCGGCGCCTCTTGAGGCGACCGACCCTATACCATACCTATTATCCAAAATCAAAAAAATAGAAAAAATAAAAAACCCTGAAAATCAAGAAATTCAAAATCCTAAAAAATTAGAAAATCTCATTAAAAGGAAGGGAACTCATCGTTTGAAATCAATTTTGCGATCAACCTGGGAGCTTTTCTCCTAAGACTGCTATCCCATCTCCCGCACTAGGACTTAAAGCATCCAGGCTAAACAACAAGCCAGTGATCATACCGGAAGAGATACTTCGTGACTTTGAGAGAAGGATCTATAGCCTTGACCTGTACCTTACTAAAGATCTCTCAGTCATAAATTATGATGATGAAGGGTTACCTTTCGCAAAATTGAATCTCTAGTGTAGTAACTTCATAGTATATGAACTTAGCGAGGAGGATGAAGAAGGAGTGCTAGTCGCCGAGGAGGCGCAGGACTCTCACCGGATTATCAAGCGTTTTGACGAGCAATCCCAAGCTGCCGTGGAATCCATAGAAGATATTAATTTCAGTACTGAAGAGAAACCTAAGAAGCTCCTAATTAGTGCAACGCTCAACTCCAAAGAACGATAACAAATTGCCTAAGTCCTACAAGAGCACCTTAACTCTTTTGCATGGTCCTATGAAGATATGCCTGGTCTGGATCCGAGTTTAGTAGAACATTCCTTGTCTTAGAACTCGATGAGAAGCCCGTTAAGCAGAAGCTCCGTAGGATGCACCCACACATAGACCTTCAAGTTAAAGAGGAAGTTGACAAATTACATAAAGCTAAATTCATTCGAGTCGTCCTCTACTCCAAGTGGGTCGCCAACATTGTACTTGTCTCCAAGAAAGATGGCAATGTACGAGTTTGCACTGACTTCCAATACCTTAACCAAGCATGCCCAAAAGACGATTTCCCACTTCCACACATTGACACTCTAGTCGACAACACTGTTGGACATGAGATGTTATCCTTTATGGATAGTTTCTCTGGATATAATCAGATCAAATTAGCAGAGTTTGACCAAGTGAAGACTTCCTTCACCACACCATGGGGGACTTAGTGTTATGTCGTCATGCCCTTTGGGCTCAAAAATGCAGGAGCCATATATCAACACGCCATGATGGCAATCTTTCATGACATGATGCATAAGTGTGTAGAAGTCTACGTCGATGACATATTAGTGAAGTCCCAAACGCGGGCAGGACATGTTGAAGCACTTCGACTAGTGCTGCATAGAGCTAAGAAATATCAACTAAAGTTGAATCCAAAGAACTGTGTCTTCGGAGTCACCTCTGAAAAATTACTCGATTTCATAGTCAGCAAGCGGGGGATCGAAGTTGACCCTGCTAAAGTCAGAGCTATCCTTAAGATGCCACCTCCCAGTAATATTAAAGTGTTGTGAGGCCTGATAAGAAGATTGCAATTCATCAGGAGATTTATCTCCCAACATTTAGACCGATGTGATCCTTTCTACAGACTACTTAAAGGAGAGACTGAGTACAAATGGGATGACCAGTGCCAACAAGCTTTTAATAACATAAAAAAGTACCTCCTCAACCCACCAATACTATCGCCACCAATTCTCGAAAAATCCCTAATCCTATACCTTTCAGCAAATGACAAAGCAATGGGAGTAATCTTGGGACAATATAAAGAAGACGGCAAGAGAGAGAAGGCCATTTATTATCCTAGTAGAACGATGGTCGAGTACGAAGGAAAATACACTCCTATGGAGAAGACTTGCCTCACGCTGATGTGGGCCTCAACCAAACTACGACAGTACTTCGAGGCACATGAGATACTAGTACTATCCTGAATGGATCCTTTGAAGTATGTATTCGAAAAGCCTGCAACCTCGGGGAAGATCGCTCGTTTGCATATACTATTACAAGAATTTGATATCACCTACGTCACACTGAAGTCGATCAAAGGACAAGCAATTGTTGATTACCTTGCAGATCTCCCTCTCCCGGACAATAGGACCATACACGCGGACTTCCCCGATGAAGACCTACTCACAATTCATAACGAGGAGCCCGATAAGACCTCATGGACCCTTTATTTCGACGGTGCTCTAAACCACAAAGGAAAAGGCATCATGATAATCCTCCTAAGTCCGGAAGGAGTTGTCATACCTAATGCCTTTCAGCTAGATTTTCCTGTTACTAATAATGTCGCAAAATACGAAGCCTCTATAACTAGACTACGAGCAGTGCTACAATTAGGTGTTAAATAGTTAAAAATCATAAGTGATTCTAAACTAGTAATTTCACAAGTCATAGGAGAATGGAAAACTAAGGAAAGGAGACTAATGGCATACCTAGAAACTGCTCAATATTTGGTAAGAAAATTTGAAAGAATTTCTTTCACACACATCCCTAGATTAGAAAATGAGCTCACAGATTCCCTAGCCACATTAGCCTTGGTCATCCAAATACCTGTTGGACAACATACCAAGACCTTCTTTATCGAAAAGCTAATAGTACCCACCCACGAGGTAGCATGGACCGTCAAGAGAGAATTACCAATCCTCCCCATGAGCATGAAGTCAAATGAAGCAATCACTCTAGAAAAGTAGGTCAAGCCAGAAACCAAAGTCGCCATGTTCAAATTTGAAAAATCACCAACCGACGACGGACAGCCATGGTATTTTGACATTTGGAACTTCCTGAAGCATCAATACGTTCCCCCATACACCACAAAGATCGAACAGAAAAATATAAGGAATCGATGCACCCGATTCTATATACTCGGCGAAACATTATACAAGGAAGCCTTCACTAAAGGAGTACTGCTACGATGCGTCACAACTATTGAAGGACAATACATCATCCGAGAAGCACACGTTAGCGCCTATGACCCCCAGGCCGGTAGACAGAGACTCGCCAAAAAAATTACACGACAAGGCTACTTCTGGCTGACAATAATAAGAGATTGCCACCTCCACGTCCAATCCTGCAAGCAATGGTAAGAACACGCCGCACTTATCAAAGCTCCATCCGCTGCATTGAACACTATGGCCTCGCCATGGCCATTTTTGATGTGGGCCTTCGATGTCATTGGACCCTTCGCAGACACAATTGGGAACACTCACAGCGACCGAATACTACACCAGATGGGCAAAAGTTGAATCCTGTGTCAGAATTACCGCGTCAACACTCGTAAGGTTTCTCATTCGAAATATCATCACCCGGTTTGGATTACCCAGGATGTTTATCACTGGCAATGGACCACAGTTCATTTCAAAGAAGATGAAGTTATGCAAGAAAGATGACATCGATCTATGTCACTCATCGCTGTTCTACCCTCAAGGAAATGGACAAGTAGAAGCTACAAACAAAACGTTGATTCAAATTCTGAAATGCACAGCAGAAATAAGAAATGGAGCTGACTGGCCTGAACAACTACCAAAAGCACTCTGGGCTTATAAGACCTCTATTCGTATGGCCATTGGCCAAACTCCCTACCTCCTTACCTACGGAATGGAGGCAGTCCTACCCTATGAGATATAAGTACCATCCTTACGAATTCAACTTGATGATGAGCTATCTTTAAACGAGAGGAGGATTGCCCTACTCACCCAGTTAGAGCAGCTTGATGAAACATGTGGTGCTATCCCAGCTATGCTTTCTTTATTTATTTATGGTAAAATAAATTTAAAATCAAAATAAAACAGGGGATGAAATCAGCACAACTGAGAAGTCCTAGACCTGCAAGATACAGGGTCCATTGTGGCAAGTTTTGATAAGTAAGAGTTTGTCCCACAGGGAAAGATGATCTACAGCTCCAAGGGAGCCATCTCTAGTAGTCCCTCCAGATCTGACTACAGATCTGGCAGTCCTTAAGGGAAGGGAGTTTAAGGTCACTTAGTTTATAGATCCTAAGGTAGCCTAATGTCTAAACTACAGAAAGGGTTGGGAGGATGGATGGAGTGTGGAAAATAAATATAAAAGGGTGAGAAGTATGTTATTGAGCCTAGATCAGAGGAGTTTTATAACTCAGATTCAGTTCTGATGTTATAGAAATCCTGTCCAATGGCTACGTTATCACCACTGAGGAGAAAGAATCCAACCCATCCTTGTTCCATGATCCGATCCCTTAAGGTTATAACCTGTCCACTTAAATGGTCACAGACTACCCCATAGGGGAACCACAATCCAGAGATGGGTCAAAACAAGTTAATCATTGTAGGCACTATTTCATCCAGGCTACTAGCTCAAGAATCCATAGGAAACCTCAACCTCTAAAGCTCTATGTGTGGGGCTAAGGCTGTATAGGACCATGATAGCCCAGACACATAGAACCGGCAAGAGATTGAGTACAACCTTCGATCTAGCTGTCCATTGCTTGACTGAGGCTACAATGGTCCAGTCACAAGCTTACAATCTCTATAACCAGATCAGATCTAACATCTGATAGCGGATCTATACAAATATAGAGTAGTCTGCCTCTGTACAATCTCCCACCAGGCTAATACAAGCTCAGGTGAAGAGAAGAAGGATCCATCTTGGATCGGTGGATTAGAATCACCCTAAGGCTATAACCTGTCCACTTGAATGGTCACAGACTATCCCAGAGGCTATCCTCCTCACGGAGCCCAAGACAAAACAAGAATATCGCTGCCACCACCATGGTCACAAGGCTACCAGCTCAAGCTCCCATGGGGATTTCAGATCTAGTGGGTCCTGTGGTGGGGCTAAGGTTATATAAGACCATGATAGCCCAGACACACAGGTCACTTGGATCTGAGTGACCCTTAGAATCAGTCCTCCATTGCTTTGAATCATAGCTAAAGCAATGGCGGATCACAAGGCAGTAGCCTTGCACAGAGCAGATCACATTCAAACATAAATCCCATAATGTAAAAATCCTATTACAAAACTTCCATTAAACTAGCTCAAAATGCATACAAAGACATAGCCAGCAAGTGCTGCACTATGGAGAGAAGGAAAAAGAAAAAGAAAACTACTTACAGTTACAAAAGAAAAGAAAAATGATCTCAGATCAAGTCTCCAAGAGATGAGATGTGTTCCAAGATATCTAAACCTAAGCTAAGTATGGGTTTATATAGTAGTGGTGTGGCGGCGCATTAGGGTTAAGAAACCCTAATTTTAATCATGCCACGTGGCCTAATAGTGATCCTTGGATGCCTCAGGGCATGTGCACAGAGATTTAAGCGTGGGAGTGTGTGCCTTAATCGCTGGAGATTCTTAGAAAGTCCTCTGCTGAAGCGATGGAAGTTAAAGTTCAAAGCTTCGCTAGGTAGTTATTATTTCCCAGACTTGTCGCGTGGTAGCTCTTGCTCTTCGCAAGGATGGTTTGACATTAAAGCTTCAACCGTCGCGAGGTTGCCTTGTTTTGCTCTTCAGGCAGTCACGCGGTAGAGAATTGCGCTCTCGCTAGATTGGGCTTTGCGAGGTTGAGTAGACATCAAAGCCTCAGATGTCGTGGGGTTGGAGTTCAAGCAGTCGCGAGGTAGCTGCGCATTCGCTGGGTTGATCTTCGTGAGGATGCTTTCTTCTTGAATAGCGCGAGAACTACGCGAGGAATTCTCTTATAATATTTACATCCATGACTCTGTCATCGACAAGCTGCTAAGAGTCTTCAAGCTCTCTCCTCGGCCGGAGCGAACTACGCGAGGTTGAGAGAGGTCTGCTTTAAACTGTGCGAGACTGAGCGATGTGTTCTACTCTTGAACTTCGCGAGAGCTGCACGAGTTTGTGCTTCTGAAGCTCTTCAGTCACTCAACTGTGCGAGAAGTTATTGTAAAGTCTTGGGAAGCTCAGTTGGACTGCGCGAGGCATATTTCTCCTGAATCCTCTAAAGCTTGGCTCAGCTGCGCAAGGCTCATTTTAGGTCTGGATTCAGAGTCAATCCTTTTGAGGGACTTCTGGTGCCAAAACAGGCTCCTTAGCAGGATTCCTGGCCTTATTTCATTGTTGATTATTACCTACATAAAACACTTAACAAGAACTTATTAGATGGCTAACGATCTAATCAAAGGTTAACTTAAGGGGTGAAAAGTGGTACTTTTCAGGTCTTAACACACCCCCAAACCTAATCTTCGCTAGTCCCTTAGCAAAGCGACATTAAATCTACTACCAAAATTAAATGCCACTTTCGTAGGGAGCACGGATACATTTAGCATATGTACCAAGCCTTTTAAACCCCTAGGTGATCCCTAGTGGAGGAGTGAAGTCTCCTGAGGTTTTTCAGTGAAGACACCCACAAACTTCTCAATGAAACAGTTAACAAAAGTGCAATATCATCAAGTGAGCAGTCAAGGAGCAGACTTAGTTTACTCTTGAATCAGTAAACATAAAAGAAATTTAATCCATTGGTTGCACAGTAATTTCAACAGCATAAACTTCTCATGAATGCACAGCATTTCCAATTAGTTTACAACCACAGAAAATTGCATAAGCGTGTGCCAGCACTGAGCTCATCATCAGATCAAAAATTAGGTTATAGGTCATACATAATGCATTCAAGATCAGACCCAAAAACTTTCCAGGGCATACTCTCATAAGGGTCTTGTTGAGGGGTTCATTTTCTCTTAGGCTCAAGAGCAGTTACAGCCCCCAAATGGGTCTGTAAGAATGAGCATAGGTAGAGTTCTTAAGTGCTGACATCATTGACAGATCCTCACCATAGATTGGATAACTCTTTATCTCCACATGACAGCTCACTCAACTTTGGATCACAAGGGCTTTTAACTGGGCTGTAATGTGGCTTATGGAGTGGGGTTAAAAAGAATGGAAGGTTGAAAAGGGGTTCAAAATTGAGAAATCAGCAGGTGAAGGAGGTGGTTCATGACTTCACCTTCTTGAATTCAGCTCCCTTCATCTTCTTTGAGATTTTCAGATTTGAAGTGATCAGTTTCTCTTATTGATTTTGATTTTCCAATGAAAGTTCCCTCTTTACTCCTCTCTTACTCCTCTTCATTATTATTTTTGTTTCTTTTTTATGGAATTTTCTTCTTTTTATTTTTATTTTTGCTTTTTTGAAATGCCACCATGTTCTCAGTTACCATACTGCCAGAATTTTGAGATACTTCTTCTCCATTCACCTAATGTTGACCATAGCTAGTCCATCTTCAACTCTTTCTCCTTTACCTTTTGAATTCTCAGAATGAGGGTAGACTGAATCAGGTTCATAGGTTCAGGTACAAGTACTCAGGTGTATTTTAAAGAAATTCAGGATTTAAAGCTCAAAGGGGGTATGGACAAGGGCAGTTGCTTTAGGGTTGGTCTTTTTAGGCTCAAACTGTCCAAGAGAAGGCCTTGATCCTTTCCTAAGTCTCATGAGTGCTGTCAGTTGTTTCAACTTGGAGTTTCCTAACTTCTAGTGAGCGCAGTGACTCAGCCAGTCTTTAGAACTAGAAGAAATTGCCTTAGTCACTCCTCAAAGGATGGAAAGTTTTTTTATAGGCCCAATTCTCACTGGTTATGGTCTTCCTTTGAACTTTTAAGTATGTCCTCACCTTTTTCTCTCTCTAATGATTCACTAAGTGCTGATACAAGTAAGTTTCCTTGGTGATATCATCATGGAAATGTGAAATATTAAAAGTTTATAATGTCTAAAGTTTGCAAAAATTTTAAATTTCTTATTTTTCATGATTCTTAAGTGAACATAGATCCATTTCCATATTACTCACATGACTCTGCTGCACTTAGGTTAACTATTCCATTGGCAGGGTCTGCCCGCCACACCCCCAAACCTATGTGGAGCAGTGTCCTCACTGATTCAAAGGTGTGTGTGCAGCAGGTCCATTATTTGCAAAAAGAAAGGGAAATAACATGGAGCAAAATACACAACAAACAAAGCAAAATAGTAATGACAAAAGAAGAAAATCTATTAAAAATGAGAAATGTACAAACTAAAAGAAAATAGAAGCAAATGCAAAAACAGAAAAATCCTTCGTACAATCTAATCAGAATCTGGATCAAAACTTGTCCCAACCCATCTTCTTGGCATGCTCTTAAAGGTAAGCCTCTTCCTCTTTTTTCTTTCGTTCCCTCTCTTCCTTTCTTTGGGTCGTAGTTTTGGGCATGGTTGGTGCCCTGACCCTCATTTTTCTGGTCATTGGTTGAGGAGGGATCACTGAAGATTTATCTGTGGTTGGCTCTGGAGATTTGATAGGACTTTTTCCTTTGGGACTCTTCCCTTTTGGGCCCTTCCCTGGCTGAGGCTGAGGGGGAATGAGAGGGGATTGTGCTTGTTCTGTCTCAGGAGGGACAATAGGGGATTTATCTTTTTCTTTCACCTGAGGCAGGAGAGGACTTTTCCCTTTGTCAAGCTTAGGGGGAGCCACAAAAGACTTTTCTTCTTCCTTTGCTGCAGGAATGGCAGGGCTCTTCACCTTCTCTGGCTGGCTCATTGGTGGTGCCTCCTCAGACTGGGCAGATGTTTATTTTCCAATTTTTAGAGAGGCAGTAGTGTGAGAAGTTCTTTTAGCTGTAACTTTCCTTCTCTCAGGGTAGGTGTGTTCAGCAGGGCTTGATGAAGGAGCAGCAACAGGAGTCCTCGCACTTGGATCCATAGGTGGTGCAGAATCAGAGTCTGAGTCAGAAGGAAAAAGCTCAGTGGGATCCAAACCAAGGGCAGCAGCAGCCTGTCTGTATTCCTCTTTGGAAAGTAGGCGACCATGGGGATCATCCTAAGCAGAAGCTCTGGTGACCTTTGGAGGTGGGGATGGAGGGGCTGACCTTTTTTCTTTTTGGGCTGCAGTGGCTCTTTTGGAGGTGGAAGGTTTCTTGGAAGGAATCCTTTTTCTTTTGGGGGCAGGAGATTGAACAGGGGGAGGCACTGAGACAGGAGAAGGAGCTGGAGTATGGACTTTAGCAAGAGCAGGAGGAGGTACCGAAGTTGGGGCTATAGGAGGTGGGGGAACAAGTTGTGTAGGTGTAGGGGCAGGGGGAGTGGAGGAAGAGGGCCCTAGTTGTGTGGAAGAAGATGGGGCCTCAGGGGGTGCTGTGGCGAGAGGGGTGGCCTGAATTGGTTGGGCTAGTAGGAAGGCAACCTTCTATTCCAAAATCTCAATTTTCTTGGTAGCATACAGGAGATTGGTATCTGAAAGCTCCTTACTAAGTTTGTTGATCTCCTGAGCATTGTTCAGTTTCCTTTCTAACAACCTGGCTCTCGATTGCGCATGCTGGGCATTTGCCTTCTCCATCTCTGTAGTCATTCTATAGTAGGTTGCCTCAGCCTTCTTCGCATTGAGTGTCTCCAAAATTGCCTCCCACCCCTTGGAAATATCTCTCAGCTTCTCGCTGTGAGCAAGCTTCAAGTCATTCAGCTTCTGCGCCAAGGGGATTCAATGGATTGTCAAAGTTGTGCCATGCCCCTCAGGACATCCCTCTTGATATAGGCATTATCCCTCATGGCATGGAGGAGGGTGAAGTAGGGAGGGGTGTAATAGGAGTGTTTGGGAAAGATTAGTAGAAATGGAGTGGAAGAAGTAGAAGGTGATTGATCCTGGGGGGGTAAAGTGGGAGCTATAGTGATGAAGTCAAGAGGAGGGGTAGAAGTTGCTGGGGTAGTCTGTGTTGAGTGGTCAGTGAATTAAGGAGGGGGTAGGATAAGAGGTGGAATGGAAGGCATGGGTGGAAAATTAAATGAAGGATGGTCAGTGGAGGTGGATGGTTCTGGGTAAGGAAAAAATGGAATGGTGAAGGGTCGAAATGGAAGTGGTGGGGTTACAAATATGTGTGGTTGAATGGGAAAGGTGGATGGGAAAGGAGTGGGGTCTGTTTGGGTGGAAGTGTTGGTAAATTGTGGTGGAGGTAATATGAGTGAGGGAAGGATAGGTAGAGTGGGGAAGGAGTGGTGGGGTATGGTGTCTTGGAGGGTGAAGGGTGTAGTTAAGTCAATTAGGGTGAGGTCTGGTTGCACTGTGGAGTCAGAGGTGGAAGGGGGCTGAATCAGTGGGGTGGTTGGAGGTTGTGTAGAGATGGGTGGGTTTGTCAATGTTTGAAGGGTGGATTGTATGTTGGTGATGTCAGTCTGCATTTGGTCTTGGGTTTGTGTTGTGGTGGATAGCTGGGTCTGGATGTCATGTATTAAGGAAAGGATATGGGTAAGGGTGTCTGAGGTTGGTTGAGGTGGAGTATGAGAAGAGGAGGGAACAGGTTGGAAAGGGGAAGTGGGGGCATGATGGAAAGTTGTAGGGGAAGTTGATGAAAGGTTCGGGGAGTGATGTCGTGAAGGGAGTGGGGAATCTAGGAGAGGGATGTCATGGGTTGGCATGGTATCAAGCAAGGTAGTCATGAAGGCCTAATACCCTGAAGTGGTGGTAAGATTAAAGTCAAGGTCTGGGAGTGGAGGTGAAGTAGGGATGGTTGGTATGGTGTCTGGGTCAATGTGTATGGTTTCAATGGTTGTAGAAGGAGTAGGGTGTGTCTGTGTTTGTCAGGGAATGGTAGAGGTTGTGGTCTTCTTTTTCAAGTAGGATATCAGGGGAGGGCTGTCAGGGTTTAGGTCAGATGATGTTGGAGATACTGGGGTTGTGTATTGAGGTAAGGTGGGTGAAGGGGGAGTGTTGTCATGGGGTTCAACAATTTCCACCCAGGAACGAATCACAGGGGGAGGTGGAATGGAAAAGGGAGATAAGAGAGGGAAAGGGAGAGATGGAATAGGCAAAGAAACTGATGGAGGGGCAAGTGTGGTGGATGGAGGTATTGCTGCAGAAGCAGAGGTGACAGAAGCTTGCACCATCTTCTTTAGAGTAGGGGCTTTAGCCCTCTTTTTGGGGGCAGGGGTGGCCTTTGTCACGGCAGTTCCCTCTCCTTGCTTAGAAACAACCTGAGCTTCAGCCTTCTTCTTCTTCTTCTGGGGATCCATCAGACTCCTACTGATCCCCCATTATCTTTTGGCAAAAGTGGTGGGAGTGAGGTCAGCAGATAACTTCCCCACTGATATCTTGTACCCTCCCCTCAGAAGTAATTTGGTGATGAGTCTTCCATAGGGGAGAGTGTGGATCTTCTTTTTCAGCCCGAGCTTCACCATTATATCCTTCATGGCCTCAAAAATCAACCATGCAGCATTAAATCCATGGCCTAGAGAGAAGGAATAGAGAGCATCAGCAATTGGTGTCCTCCTCTCTTGCTGATGGCCGGAGCAATAAATATTCTTCCTCAGCACTTGATCAATGAACAACAATTTGGGATCCAAATCTCTTCTTCTAATGGAGTCCCCTGTGGCCTTCAAACCTCTGGTAAGGGCCTGTGCAATGGTATCAATGGGGGCACTCACAGGGGAACCATAACCATAGTTGGGATCAAAAATGGCAGGGATGCCCATGACTTCAGCAATCAACTCTGGGTTGAGTAGCATCTCAAAATTGTCAACTAACACAAGCAAGCCTGACTGCCCATGTGTGTCTGGTCTGACCCCTAAGGTGCTGGTAAAAGAGTTGCACTAACCTAGGGTAGGCTAGTGCAAGAATCATTTTCATCAAGGGGATCAAACCAGCCTTGCGTAAGAACTAAATGGCAGGTGCTGACAACGGCTCAGTTTCAAAGAAAGATATATCAATAATGGCTTCAGGCTCTAAGGGAATGGAAATAAGGAGCTCAAAGGGTGTAGAGTAATTAGGTGTTTGTTCAGCCACCTCAGGAACCACCTCCTTCCCTTTTTGTTGTGCCGTAGAGGACTTGGCTTTCTTAGGGGCAGGCTCCACTTGAGCCTGATCCTGCCTCTTTAGGAGCCATTAAGATTCTCCTTGGTGAGTGTGCAGTTGAAATTTTGAAAGAAAAAATTAAGAGCTGAGTCTTACCCTAAAAGTTAGGATTCTGTTCAATTTGATGCACGGTAGACCGCAGGAGCTCCTAGCAGGGGGCAACTGTTGATGGAAGCTTTAAGAACAAAAATTCAGAATTTCAAAGTGAACGATGAACTGTAGACAGGATGCTGGAGGAGAGAGATTGAGAGGAGTGGGAGCTAGGGTTTCACTAGCAGGAGAGGAAAGAGAAAATAGTAAAGAAAAGCAGCGCAGGGTTAGATTTTAAATATCGCGAGGCTTGGCGCGCTTTAAAAATATCTGCTCGCTGGATAGGCATGAATGGGTCGCGAGATTGGATGTTCATTTAAACTGCGCGAGGAAGCCCACACAACTATATCTGAAACTCGCTATAGCAAAGCAAAGTAATTCTTTATGAACTGCGCAAGAGAAAACCAAACCAAATTTTCAGAACCTCGCGACAGCTTAAACAGAGTCAGAATTCACACACCCACTAGTCAGCCTTTTGACCTTTGTTTTGTGGGTGGATTCTCTCACAGGCTCTTTTCCAGGGACACCCATAAGCATTATAAAACATTCAAAAATTCCCACACTCTCAAAGCATTAAATTCACACATCATGAAAAGCATTCAAACAATACCATCATCATTCAATCACTTGAAATTATCAAACAAAGGAAACAGGAATAAAAGTTGGCATAAAGCACTAAACTCAGACTCCAACAAGATCACTAAAAATTCCTATAAACAGTAAAATACATAACATACAAAGTGCACAGTTCTTAGCATCAATTCAATGAAAGATCCCCTTCAAGGTTTTAGGATCCTTCACCAATCAAAAATTGGCCCTTGGGATTAACCACTGGTTGACTGGGCAACCTTCCCTCTTCTCTTTTGGCTAAGGTATTCGCCAGTTGGCCAATCCGCTCTTCCATCTTCATGATGCTCTGGCCATGAGAATTCACTCGAGCTAAGGAACCTGTGTTTGACCGAGGTCAAGACCTGGTCCTCGAAAGAAGTATTTCTGGGTTGAGATGGGGGTAAGACCAATTGATTTTATTGCTGATGGGGCTACTGATGGTGCTGGAAGTTAGACCTAGGGGCATACCCTTGATTGAACTACTGCTGTGGCCTTTGAGGTAAAGCCAACATCTGCTGGGGCTGCATATAATTGTCTTGCCTCCACCTCAGATTTGGGTGGTCTCTCCATTGGTAACCAACATTTTGGTGCTGGTAACCATATGGCTGTCTGTTGTAGCCTCCAGATTGTTGCTGGCCAAAAGATTGCGCAATGACATGTTCCAAAGACAAATTGTGGTACGCCTGCAGATGGGCACTCCTCAATCGTCTTTGTGGTGGAGGCATATCAGACATGCCTCCACCACATGAGCAACCCCTCTGGGTTACATCACAGTCATAAATTTGTCAAACTTCTCAGAGAGGTTTGCCAACTGCAACTGCAGGTCATTATTCCTAGACACCTCATAAACCTTTCCTCGTGATAATGCAACAGGCCCCACTTTTGATACAGACTCCGGACTAGTTCTTTTCAAGGATAGCTTTTGAAAAGCATTTTCACTAATCACCTCAAACAATTCCTATGCCTCATCAGCAGTTTTGTGCATGTAAGTGCCACCACAAGAGGCATCAACCATATATCTACTTTTTTCATCAATCCCATTGTAGAAGCTTTGAACAAGCTACCAGTCTGGGATCTTATGGTGGGGGCATTGTTTGAGCATTTCCTTAAACCTATCCTAGGCTTGATTAAAATCCTGAGTTGGGGCTTGGGAAAAAGCAAGAATTGCCTTCCTCAACTGGCTAGTTTTGGTCTCAGGGAAGAACTTGGTCAGGAACTTGGTCTGCAGGTCTTTCCATGAAGCAATGCTATTGTTGGGAAGAGTGGTCAACCAGGTACTGGCCCTATCCTTCAGAGAGAAGGGAAAGAGTCTGAGCCTAGTAGCCTCAGGTCCTAAACCAATGATATTAAAAGTGGTGCACAAGGCCAAGAACTGGTCAATGTGCTTGTAAGGATCCTCCTTGCTAAGCCCTGAACATCAGGGAATTGAATGCTAAAAGGGGAGTTATAGTCATCTGGAGCATTCAACTCCTTGAGAGTTCTGGGTTGTTCTTCACCCATATTTGCTGTCACAGATTCACTTGGGGGCTCTCCTGTGGTGTGCCTGTCTCTTCTAAGTCTCCTTCCCCTTTCTAACTCAGGGTTAAGAGGCTCTAAAGTAGGGCTGAGAGATCTCCTCCTTAGCATACAAGCACACCAACAGCAAGGAGAGCTTCCTGCAGGCACATTGCAAATGAATAACTTTACAATTAACAAATTTATCTAACTAATTTACAGCTATTCAAAGAATACATTTACAACTATCCTAGATACTGCTAGAGAATTTTCAAGAAAGATAGACAGAGTTTTAAAAGTTAGAGAGTTTGCAAACAGAGGTAGCTAAGCTCCAATTGCGTCAATCGTTCCTTCATTCATTGCCTAGATCTCAGAAAAAAAATTCACAAATACACCAGCAGTATCAATTATTCTTAATTACCAAAGAATAATAAAACTATAAAAACTTGGTCCACTAATAGATCAACTTTCCCTGGCAACAGAGCCAAAAACTTGGTGCTACCCCAGCTGTGCTTTCTTTATTTGTTTGTGGTAAAAGAAATTTCAAATCAAAATAAAACAGGGGATGAAATCAGCACAACTGAGAAGTCCTAGACCTGCAAGATACAGGGTCCATTGTGGCATGTTTTGATAAGTAAAAGTTTATCTCATAGGGAAAGATGATCTACAGCTCCAAGGGAGCCATCTCTAGTAGTCCCTCCAGATCTGACTACAGATCTAGTAGTCCTTAAGGGAAGGGAGTTTAAGGTCACCTAGTTTACAGATCCTAAGGTAGCCTAATGTCTAAACTACAGAAAGGGTTGAGAGGATGGATGGAGTGTGGAAAATAAATATAAAAGGGTGAGAAGTATGTTATTGAGCCTAGATCAGAGGAGTTTTGTAACGCAGATTCAGATCTGATGTTATTGAGATCCTGTCCAATGGCTACGTAATCACCACTAAGGAGAAAGAATTCAACCCATCTTTGTGCCCCGATTCAATCCCTTAAGGTTATAACCTGTCCACTCAAATGGTCACAGACTATCCCATATGGGAACCACAATCCAGAGATGGGTCAAAACAAGTTAATCATTATAGGCACTATTTCATCCAGGCTACCAGCTCAAGAATCCATAGGGAACCTCAACCTCTAAAGCTCTATGTGGGGGCTAAGGCTGTATAGGACCATGATAGCCCAGACACATAGAACCATTAAGAGATTGAGTATAACCTTCGATCTAGCTATCCATTGCTTGAGTGAGGCTACAATGGTCCCGTCACAAGCCTACAATCTCTATGACCAAATCAGATCTAACATCTGATAGCGGATCTATACAAATATAGGAGAGTCTGCCTCTATATAATCTCCCACCAGGCTAATACAAGCTCATGTGTAGAGAAGAAGGATCCATTTTGGATCGGTGGATTAGAATCACCCTAAGGCTATAACCTATCCACTTGAATGTTCACAGACTATCCAAGAGGCTATCCTCCTCACGGAGCCCAAGACAAATCAAAAATATCGCTGCCACCACCATGGTCACAAGGCTACCAGCTCAAGCTCCCATGGGGATTTCAGATCTAGTGGGTCCTGTGGTGGGGCTAAGGTTGTATAGGACCATGATAGCCCAGACACACAGGTCACTTGGATCTGAGTGGCCCTGAGAATCAGTCCTCCATTGCCTTGAATCACAGCCAAAGTAATGGCGGATCACAAGGCAGAAGCCTTGCACAGAGCAAATCACATTCAAACACAAATCCCATAATGTAAAAATCCTATTACAAAACTTCTATTAAACTAGTTCAAAATGCAGACAAAGACATAGCCAGCAAGCGCTGGACTATGGAGAGAAAGAAAAATAAAAAGAAAACTACTTACAGCTACAAAAGAAAAGAAAAACGATCTCAGATCAAGTCTCCAAGAGATGAGATGTGTTCCAAGATATCTAAACCTAAGCTAAGTACGGGTTTATATAGCAGTGGTGTGGCGGCACATTAGGGTTAGGAAACCCTAATTTTAATGATGCCACGTGGCCTAATAGTGATCCTTGGATGCCTTGAGGCGCGTGCATAGAAATTTAAGCATGGGAGTGCGTGCCCTAATAGTTGGAAATTCCCAGAAAGTCCTCTGTTAAAGCGATGGAAGTTGAAGTTCAGAGCTTCGCTAGGTAGCTACTATTTCCCAGAGTTGTCACGTGGTAGCTCTTGCTCTTCGCAAGGATGGTTTGAGATTGAAGTTTCAACTGTCACGAGGTTGCCTTAGTTTGCTCTTCAGGCAGTCGCGCGATAGAGAATTGCGCTCTCACTGGATTGGGCTTCGCGAGGTTGAGTAGACATCAAAGCCTCAGATGTCGCGGGGTTGGAGTTCAAGCAGTTGCGAGGTAGCTGCACATTCGCTGGGTTGATCTTCGTGAGGATGGCTCTGTCTTCGCGAGGATGCTTTCTTCTTGAATAGCGCGAGAACTGAGCGAGGAGTTCTCTTCTGATATTTGCATCCCGTGGCTACTGCGCGACAGCTACGCGAAGAGTCTTCTGAAGCTCTCTCTCCTCAGCCGTTCTGAGCGAACTGTACGAGGTTGAGAGAGGTCTACTTTAAACTACGCGACACTGCGCGATGTGTTCTACTCTTGAGCTTCGCGAGAGCTGCGCAAGTTTGTGCTTCTGAAACTCTTCAGTCACTCAACTACGCGAGAAGTTGTTGTAAAGTCTTGGGAAGCTCAGTTGGACTGCGCGAGGCATATTTCTCCTAAATCCTCTAAAGCTTGGGTCAGCTGCGCGAGGCTCATTTCAGGTCTGGATTCAGAGTCCATCCTTCTGAGGGACTTCTGGTGCCAAAATAGGCTCCTTAGCAGGATTCCTGGCCTGATTTCACTGCTGATTATTACCTACATAAAACACTTAACAAGAATTTATTAGATGGCTAAGGATCTATTCAAAGGTTAAGTTAAGGGGTGAAAAGTGGTACTTTTTAGGTCTTAACAACATGTCTAAGGGCAACTGATCACGCTGAGGTATATTAGGGGAGAGTGGTCAGGGCTTATAATAAGAAAGTCCTCTAACGAACTTTTAACATTAGAGAATTAGTTTTGAAGATAATCATGCCCTCCAAGCACGCACATCCAAAAGGAAAACTGAAACCGAACTGGGAGGGCCCCCATATTATAATAGCCGCATGCCCTGGGAATGGATACAAACTGGTGAACCAAGACGGGGAAGAACTCCCTAGCCCTTGGAACACCATGTACCTTAGAAAATACTACCCTTAGCCCTGTGATCATCACATCCTGTGGTTAAATACTTATACTTATCACCCCCGTAGTCGTCACGACCCATTCATTAGTCGTGCGTCATCTATTCTTCGATTATTCTTAAAACCTCCAACTTATTGCCCACTTTTTATTTTTATTCGAAAAATCTGACTAAGGGACTAGTGGCCTATCTATTCTCTTTCAAAAGCATAAGTAACACCTAATCCTCATTTCCTTTTCGCCCGTCATTTGAGGAGACGTTAGAGCAAAACAAAAATAGAGATGCTAGGTTCAAGCAAAACTCATTATTCTTGCACTAGCAGGATGCTTTCAAAAATGTATCTACACATCAAAATTGAGTGAGAGCATTACGACGAATGAACAAGTCAATGAGCTCAGGGAAGCATAAGCAGACCGTGAGGACATCTCTGTTATTTTACTAGAAGTGTATAAGCAAGCTGCGAGGACACCCCTGATGTCCCTATACTACTACATATCATCATAAGGTGGTGGGAGGAGGATAAACTCCCGCTAACCATAAAATATGAGATTTTGATGGTGCCGAAACATGACGAAGAGCTCAATTATGGCAGCCCTTATCCCCATTGAGGAGAAGATTGTTACTCATCCCTTTTGTTGAGCATTAGTTACAAACTACTCCCCACATCATTGAACCTTATACCTCCTTCACCCTTTTTTATTTTCATTTTCGGATGATAAATTGGAAGCCTTGCAGGATACTCCTAAGAATGAAGCCGAAAACTGATGAATGATGATTGATGCAATCACAAACTATACCTACCATACTTCTCCCTAATAACCACCAGATAGGATGACCATCACCCTAAGATACACCTCGTACGTAACTAACCTAACTAAAAAAATACCTCCCTGGTTTGATGACAGCACTGATCAACTTTTTCTTCCAAATTAACTCACCAAATACCCATGACTGCTTATAAAGCCAGAATGCTCATCTAAAATCAAGAAAGGCTCCATTGCATCTACACACTGGGGCATTTTTTTTTGGATTAGAAGAAGAATCACGTTAGAAGCACAAACTCATCCACAAACAAGATGAGGAATAACCAAGTTACCATCCAGAGAATGCTACTGAAGATACCATACTACCAATTCTACCACGGTCCTACGCTGGGGCATTTTTTTTTTAGCTAGTTGATTGATTCTATTGGTCCTGTCTTAGCTATTTCCTTTCCCTGTTGCATTATTTTTTATTTATGTCAAAAAAAAAAAGAGAAATATATAGAAAAAGTAGAAAGAAAAAAGAAAGAAAAAAAAAAGAGAGAAAAAAAATGCGTATCCACCTTTATTACCAGACTTCGGTCTGAGACACTTATCCCCTTGACAATTTACAAGGGGGAGAACAAAAACTACTGATAGCATTACCTTTACATGTACAAATACGAAGCAACCTTCAACCATCACCGGGCCAGCTCAAGGTGGCTTCCAAGTCTCGATGACGATTGATGGCACCAAAAAAAGGAAAAGTGAAAGGTAGACGCAGAAGGTAACTAAAAGAAAAGGAGCCAATCAGGTATATCAAAAGTAAAAATCTCTCTATATATATATGTCAAAATTTCTTTTTTTTACACTTTTCCCCGGGGGCATACCCCCTGTATATACAATGCACACTCACAATGGACAAAAACACACATACACACTCACCTAATCCCTACGCTGTCGCTGAGACGGTCGAGCGTCACTATCCCTAGTATCATCAGCTAGAGATCCGTAGACTGGGCATCCGAAAACACAATCCCAGTGCCCGGAGTCTGCGGAACCTCTAGGCGACGCGACCCTGCTACAGAGTCCCCCTCACTCACCTGCCTGACAGTCCGCCTCGATCGAGAACGAGGAGGATACCCACCAAGAACTCCACGGACGACAGAATCCTCACGAGTATCACTCCTGACACGATCACATGACATGTGATGAGACTATCCAACCGAAGAACCAGTATCCCTCGACTCTGATCCATCAAGCTGATTAGCTGGCCTACGCACCCCTCGCTCACTCCTCGCCAAACGATACTGCAACCCATCCATAGACACCTGCATCTCTGCATGCATCGTCCGACGCACCCCCTCCAATGCCTCAGCCTGAGTCTGTTGTACGACCATCATCTCGACTAGCAGGTCGTCGTGACTCTGTGTCTCCCCAAGGATCCGTCTAGCCTAGGGAGTGGCACGTGCTCGTGTTGCCTCTAGGCGCGTCTCCTCAAGCTGGCAGACCTACGTAATCACACAAAGTCATAAAACTAATATATATATATATATATGAATATGAAAGGAAACTTTGATAAGAAAGAATCATTTCAGATCCAACCTCTCCTCCAAAAGTCACGCCACTATCCCAGTAGTCACGAGATCAGCAGGCTGCACGAAAGGAACAACGAATGTAGGTGGCTACGACAAGAACAAAACAAATACATCAGAAAATACTACGATAACAAATAAACTACAGACACAAGAACTAAAAATACGTGAGAAGGAATGGGAGCAGACCCCTAAGGGGGAGCCTCAAGAGCAAAATCCGGAACAGCCTCCACAAAGAACTAAACAAACCAACACAAGTTACATTAGAACGAAAAAAGTAAATAACCTGAATTAAATTATACAAAAAAAATCATACCCGTCTCTCGGGCCGTAGAGAGGTAGCAGTCGCCTCCCTCGTTTGGAGATCCTCGGTAACCTGACGTTGAAATCCCACCTGACGTTAGTAAACTATGTCGAAAAGAGAAACAATAACATCTGACAAACTATCTCCATTACGCAAATAAGTTGAAAGATCGAACAACCTACCCAATGCTCCAGCTTGGCCCGAAGATGAGCCACGACTGGATCCTCCCGACTGGAGGAAGCAACTGAAGAGGGATCAAAAGCCAGAACAGGACATCCAGTAGCGAGCTCGGCTCTCTACGAATAACAATAGATACATCAAACAGCAAGCCCATGACACTAATAAAAACCAGCCTTATACAGGTACCTACCAAGTAGTCAATCTAAGATCATAGACCGACCTCTACTGCTCGACCAGCCTACTGCTGACCGCATAAAAACTCGATCATCGTCACATGGCTAGCAACATTGGCCTCCCTCTCAGACTGTCAGAAATAAAACAAAATGCCACAATCGTCTCGGAACCGCTGAAAGGCCAAGTTCGCATAATACATAAACAATCAAACAAACTAACTAACTCACCAGGAGCTCTCGAGTCTCCGCTAGCCGAGCCCCCAACTCATCCTCCGCTGCCCTAGCCTGAGCGACCGAGAGGGCTAAGGAGTGTAGCATCTCCTCATAAGGACGAAGAGTGCTCCCCATCTGCTCCATCGCCCTATCAAGGGCATCTAGTGCCCCTCGCACAGTGGCAGTAAGATGGTCATGCTCCAATGTGGCCAATCTCTCCCTCAACGCTGACACTGACTCCAGCACACCGATTGCGAAAGAGCCACTCCCATGGAAGGGACGTGTGAAGAGGTACCCACCGCCCAATGCGCTAACCCATCTTCTATACTCTCGGACGTCTGCCTCATCACGCGCTACTGTCACCATGGTCCCTCAAATCCTAAAATTGGCCATCTAGAGCGCCATCTGCTCCATGAAATTTCGGCCAGGAGGGCCGGTCATCCTCTTCGCCACCCTGTGGTGAATCTCTGGAGGGACTCCCTGAGCGAGCCCCAGCTCCCGCACAACCTGAGAAACGTGGATCCTCTCCACCTTCTAGAAACAATGGACCCATATGTCCACATCAAAGAAAGGTCAACCGGACTCGATCACTGGCACCCCGACATCCTCCTTGACATCGTATGGCCTCCAAATCACCTGACAAACACAAACAAGCCAAGCTATCAATGAAATTTTCAAGCCCAAAACGAGACACAAAATAAAAAAGAAATAAAATGGTAACATATACCTGTCCCTCATGCATGTCCTCGAAGAGGCCCCGCGCGGTCTGAATATCGGAAGACCAACGGTGACCCTGCAATGCCTCCCTCCACACACACATCCTTGGGAACGTGAACTTAATCTCCACTGGAACCCCCGGACGAAGGAAAGCGAAATGATTGTACGCCCAAAATTGAAAAAAATAAACAACAACAACCATGACACATAAGAAGGAACGCTAAGAATAACTACGACCAAAAAACTAACGAAACTAAAATGATGCTAATTTACTAAAACATACCTGGAGGAACGGAAGGAAACCTCCGATCGTCGCGACGCCCTGTCCTTGATGATAAAACTGCTCATAGAGATGCGCCAATGGGGCTGCACCCCACATTTAGGTAGGGACCCAATCCAAGTCCCTAAGAATCATAAAAAACAACCTGGTGATGCATCCCACAGTCGAAGAAAAAAAGAGAATGACACCAAGGAAGTGCATCAAGAATGCTCAGAGCACCCTCTCCACAGCCACCCCAGGCTTAGTCACGGGCTCTCGACCCGCCACCACTACACGACGCACCTCATAAGATACCCCTAGCTCTGAGTGACGCTTCAGAGGGATGAAACCACTCGCAAATGTATCAAAAAACAAAGTGACTCAAACTATACCTGGCCCCGAGCCGCTCGACTTATACGGTATGCCTAAAATCTTCTGACACACCTCCAAATACGCTCCTGCCATCCGGCCTGTGATCGGCTCGCCCTCAAAATGAAGATCGGTAATGCGAACCCAATTCTCAGGCGTCGGTACCATCATACCAACTGGAAAGAGAAGCGCTTGATGCTCCTCCCTCCACCTCTCTAGAATCGTCGTAATTAGGCAATGATCGACCTGAAAGGGCTCCAACTCTAAGACTTACCCAAAGCCAAAGGACAACAGCCGCTCTAGTTGAAACTTTGGCAAGGCGCGATACCAAGTATGGGACTCAGTCCATGCCGAGTTGATAGCCAGCTGCGGAGGCTCCTATCGAATGAAACGCATGCCAGAAAATAAGACCAACCTACACTAAGGACAAATAAACCTAAAACTAAAAGTGAATAGAATTAAAATACACGAATAACGATCTATAACAAGCACACAAAACATGATGAATCACAACTAAACTAAAAAGCAAACATGAACTATCCCTAGATGCGAACATAATGCATGAGTGAGCACCCAACTAACAATCAATGCAGGTTCGACATAAATTAAAAGGATTTTCGGATCCTAATAAGTCTATGTCATAACCTAACTGCCTAGAAAAATTAAGGATCTCTTGCTCACGGGTACTTACCCGACCTCGAGCGAAGAAATCCTCTAGTGGGAAGTGTCTGCGATCCGGACGCTCCGCACCCTGCTGCGCCTCAGCCTTATCCTAAGGCATCTCACCTTCAGCTCTATCACCCTCAACCCTCTCACCATCATCCTCAACTGTACCCTGATCAATCTCAGGTACCTCCTCCTTGAGCACCACCTGGTCACCCTCCGGTACCTCCCCTCTAACTATCTCTCCAACGACCTCCTCCGCGACGACCGCACCGGTCCAAGCCTCAGAAGTCTCACCTACCTCTACCCCTAACATCCTCTCCAACTCAAAAATCATCATATTGGGTCTACCACCACCCTCACCCTCCATCCTGGCACAAAGAGCTCAAAAAACCGAAAGGAATGGAAGAAATGACACCTGAAACGGACGATCAGATCACAAGATATCACGAAAACACAAAACCCCCAGCACATAGGAACGAGAAAATAGACAATCAAAGACAAACGGATTGCATGGAAAAAAATGAAAATCTTTAAATTACTTATAAGACACAGCTGAATCACGCGCATGACCTCGCACGCTCAAACGAATCATGCACCACTGTTGAGAACTGGAAAATACCATTTTTCACCCCTTAATCTGAGCCTTGATAGACCCTTGAGAGAACTAAATAAGTGCTTTAAGTGCCTATGTTGCAGCTAACAATAAAGACAGGCTTAACCATAAAAGCAGCTTAAAAGTGCCAAAAAGATGACAATCCATGTCAGTCCAAAGAAAGGAAGTGAAGAAACAACCTCATCAGCTGTTGAAAGGTCTAAAGTAAAGAGGCAAAGACCTATAGGCGAAGCAGGGAACAATTCGAACAGAGAAATGCACTACAGAGTTCTTTTCGCAAAGAACCTGCACTTTTCGTAAAGAACCTTGAACTCTGTGAAAAGGACTAAAACTCCAGGCATAGCTTTCGAAGAGCATCTGAACTCCTCGAAGAGACGATTGAACTTTGCGAAAAGGTCCCCAAGCTTTGCGAATAGATCTCCAGAAGTTACAGTTCTTTTCGAAAAGGTCTCCAATCTGTGCGAAAAGAGCTTCAGAAGTCACAGCACTTTCCGAAAAGACCCTTAAGCTCTGCGAAAAGGTATTATGGAGATTCTATTCTTTAACAAGGGCAATTCAGTAATCTATTGCATGCGTCCCAATGCATTTTAAAACCCAAGGACATTCCGGAAGATTCTGAGCACGAACCAAAGGCATATTCCACCCCATGTGAACACCCAAAAATGAAATTACTTGGCGAGAACTTCTAGAAGCTCAAACAGATTTTTGAATTACATAACAGAATTGATGCCTCTTTCTCGATTGGTGAACCCGGATCAAGCATTTACGATTGGCGAGCGGTCCGATCCTGGTGCTCGACTCCTATTGGTTGATACAGATCTATCCAATTCTGATTGGTTGATACACATCTGAGTTGGCTTAGGGAAAACTATAAATAGACGAACCATTTGCCCAATTTGGGTATCCAGATTTTGAGTTTTCATCTCTGTTTCCCTCCTTCCGGTCAGATAGTCTATCTGTACCCCTTGTAATTTCTTCCTCTGTTTTGCTTTTGAGAGTTGCTGAGAGTGATTTTGTAACTCCAAAGAGATCGGATTCAAGACTGCTAGTCTGAGGGCTTTCTAAAGCCGTGCTCTCAGAATTGTAAGATTGAATTTAAAAGGTTGTCAGAAGTGTTTTCTCCATTGGATTCATGTCAAGGGTTCTTATTGATCACCTTAGTGCATTAGACTCCTTTAGATTCACTACTTTGCATGCAATTTCCTTGATTCATTACCCTATAATTAGCGTTGGTAACCTAGTTCGACAAAGACTTGCGATGTTCATGTTCGAATTGAGAATAGGTCAACAACTATTGGATGATCTGTGACCATTTAAGTGGATGATCATAACCATAAGTTTAAACCCTTCCTTAATTCAGATTTATTTCTCTTACATCTGTCTTTGGTAGCAGGATGAAGATTGAATCAACTTCATTTAGTTGCATTCTCCATTAAAATTCAAAGCGAAATCACGTAAAGTTATTATTTCTCCATTTGATTTATTTTAATCACTTCCCCAACTTGAATCTGGATCGCTTAGTTAGTTCTTTTTTTATTTGCTTTTAGTTAAACGTGACAAAAACCCAACACTCTCTTTTATCTCGCTTTCTAGATAATTATAGAGCCGGATCTGGTAGCAGATCCGGAGGTCTATCTCATATTTCGCAAATTCTCTGTGGATCTTTAATATACTCACTTTTAAAACTTACTACAATTGGCCTCGATCTTGCAGCTATTGTTAGCCCTCAATGTGCTGATATCTCTTTCATAATTTAAAATTATGTAACTTATTATTCATTAATTCGTTCTCAAAATACACATAAAAAAGGCACATGTGGAGTTACAACAAGTTTTTGGCGCCGTTGCCGGGGAATAGATTTTAAAATTGGTAGACCTAAGTTTTTCAATTTTGTAGATTTGATTTTCATTTTAATTTTTGCTTTAAACCTGCACTTTGCATTCCAAGTGCTTGATTAAATGTCTACTGTAGTTTTGTATAGAAAACCTGTTTTACTGCAGCAGAATTTTTTTTATTTTTCTGAGTTTTTTCTTTGCCTTCTAGTTATTTGAATAAATGTTGCTGCCACTTTTTTGTCTTTTTGTCAAATTTGGGCAGGAGCCTGAGTTTTTCTTTTTATTTTTGTCAATATACTTGAATAAGGTATCAGCTTTTGGATTTTGCGATCCGAGCGGCCATTCAACAAGGAGCATCTGACCAAAGTGGAGCAGATCCGCTTGAGTTTGCATCCTTCTCCTTTGCATTCATTTTCTGTTTTTACATTCTTGAGAACCAGCAGTACTGCTGTGTTTAATGTTTGTTTTGATTATAATTTCTGCTGTCTTTTAGGGATGCTGATTTAAAAAAAAAAAAAGAAATCAAATACAAAATAAAAGGAAATGAAAACACAAATAGAAAATCTCGAGTTGTTTCTCATTATTTTCAAGAGTAAATAAGGGCTCTGTTGAGCCCAGTCGATCCAAAACAAGTAAAAAAAAATAGAAAATTATATAACAAATATATATATATATATAGATATCTTCCGATGTAATGTTTTTCTCCATTTGCATCCACTTTTCCCATCCGGACTTCTTTGAGATCATTTTTCTTTTTTAGGAATCATGTAGGATAATGAGTAGTGAATCATAGGTTGTTTTGAATATTCAATGATTTTATTTTCCTTTGAGATTTCTTCATCATAAATGGGTCTCAAATTGTGTGTGAACCCCTGCTTTAATATGTGCTCCCATGCTTCATTATTTTTTTTTTATTCATACACATCATCAACAAAGGGTTAGTCTTATGAATCTTGCTTTTCACCTTTGTATTCCTAATCATTTTTCACTTAGATTCATAAGTATCTCGTGCTTTTGGGTTTGTTTCTTTGGGCTTAGGATGTATCATTTGGCATTAGATTTTCTGTTAGGAATTTTAGTTTCAAATTCTGCTTTTTAGATCATTGATTTTTCTTTCTTAGGTTAATGTGTCCTCGTTTTTCGATTTTCGCTGCTTTTCTCGTGAGTATAGTTAGTTTATAACTTTGTTTTCCTATTTTGCATTCACAATTTCTTTTTTGTATCAACACTTTTCTTTTTCTTTTTAACTTTGTATTCATTCTTACCTTGCTTTTCTTGTTTCTCATATTAGCATTAGTTTCCTTCCATTTGCTTTGCGCTTCTTTTATTTTTCTCGATCATATATTCAGTTTTTAGATTTTATTTTGTAGCAGTTCTAGCTTAGTTTTGTTATTTTTCTGTTTTATCAGTAATTTCCTATATTTATATAACATTTTTTTCCCCTTTCCTGTTCATATATTCAGTGTTATTTTCTTTATTTTCTCATTATATAGTCGCAAATTTTTTTCTCGCTTAGTTTTCCTTTCTTCTTTATCCTCGCCTCGTTTCAAAGGTTCAGAACATTGAGGACAATGTTCATCTTAGGTTTGGGGTATGGCGGTATGCCAATAAAATAAGTTAATGCTTGGTGCGACTTATGATCGAGAATTTTGAAAATGAAGTAATCTCACACCTGTTTTTTTGAAAAATGAGGAAGTTAAAACTTTTTAAAATTAATTTCTAGTGTAATTCTAATACTTTCATGAAGTGAATGTCAGAAAATTTCCAAAATAAAAATTGATGTTTTAGTAAACCTAAAAAGAAAGAAAACAGTGATGATATACCTCAAGAATTTGATAGAAAACCACACCCAGTGAGATTTGGGCCTGCTGAAATGTATTCTTTGGAGGTATGAATTGGCAGTTTTACGCTCTAGGGCTTGAACCGGGTTGTTTTCACTAGAAGTTACATATCCAAGTTAAAATATCTTGACAAAGAATCATGATATTAAAGACATGATGTAAGGCCTCCTTTTGGACAGTTTGAACTTCAAAAAAAGCCCAACCTTTTGAAACTACCCTTGATATACCCCAATTGAGCTTTATAAATCCAAGATTTCTTTGAAACCTCATCAACCTCATTTAGCCTAACCCTCACTCTGAGGATTCGTAAGGTAAAGGAAAGAAAGCGGAAGAAAGATGAGTTGGGTAATAGCTTGGTAAAGAAAAGAAAAATAATTGAAGGCAATGATGTACCAGCAGAAGAAATGTGGTATTCCAGTCAATGTTGATTTGAAAAAAAAAGAAAAAAGAAAAGGAAAAGGCATTTCATTGGAAGTTTGAAAAAGAAAGAGAAAAAGATGGCCACTTTGGCTCTGAAAATTCAAAGAAGATGAAATTGTGCTGAATTGAAGAAGGTGTGTCTATCACCTCCTTACCTTGGCTGACTTCTCAATTTTGAACTCCATTCCACCCTTTTATTCTTGATAAATTTCACCCATAAGCCACATTACAACCCAAGTTAAAGTCCTTACTGATCAATGATGGATTGAGCTGTCACATGGAGATAAGGATTTGTGTAATCTATGGTGAAAAAAGTAGTAAATTCAGAATTGGAAAGCAATGCCTATGCTCACCTTACATTCCTATTTGAGGGTAATTGCTCTTGAGTCATGTGAAATAGTGCAAGCATCGTATTAGCATGGTGAGTGAAAACCTTGGTGAGAGTTGAGTTTGAAATGAAATTATTTGGAGTAACATCAAAACAGAATTTTCAAATAGAAGGCAAGCTTTTCGTTAATTTTTCTTGTAAAAACTTTTTGACACCAATCGAGTGAATGGTAAAGGAATTACAGAATTTTAGTTTTGAACTGATGTTTTCTTGAAAATCTTCTTACAACTGATGATGCAGTGTGAATAATCGATTGGATGAATGTTTGCTTTAATGTAATCGCATTGATCTTAACGATTTATTGGAGAAGTTTGTGGGTACCTTCACTGAAAACCCTCGAGACTTCACTCCTCCACTAGGGATCACCTAGGGGTTTAAAAGGCTTATTGCATATGCTAAATGCAATCATGCTCCCTACAAAATGGCTTTTCATTCTATTTTTAAATTTTGTCTTTGCTCAGGGGACTAGCAAAGCTTAGGTTTGGGGTGTGTTGAGAACCTGAAAATACCATTTTCACCCCTTAACTGAGCCTTGATAGACCCTTGAGAGAACTAAATAAGTGCTTTAAGTGCCTATGTTGCGACTAACAATAAAGACAGCTTAACCATAAAAGCGACTTAAAAGTGCCAAAAGATGACAATCCATGTCACCAAAGAAAGGAAGTGAAGAAACAACCTCATCACCGTTGAAAGGTCTAAAGTAAAGAGGCAAAGACCTATAGGCGGCAGAACAATTCAACAGAGAAATGCACTCTGAGTTCTTTTCAAAAAGAACACGCACTTTTCAGAAAGAACCTTGAACTCTGTGAAAAGGACTAAAACTCCAGGCATAGCTTTCGAAGAGCATCTGAACTCCTCGAAGAGACGATTGAACTTTGCGAAAAGGTCCCCAAGCTTTGCGAATAGATCTCCAGAAGTTACAGTTCTTTTCGAAAAGGTCTCCAATCTGTGCGAAAAGAGCTTCAGAAGTCACAGCACTTTCCGAAAAGACCCTTAAGCTCTGCGAAAAGGTATTATGGAGATTCTATTCTTTAACAAGGGCAATTCAGTAATCTATTGCATGCGTCCCAATGCATTTTAAAACCCAAGGACATTCCGGAAGATTCTGAGCACGAACCAAAGGCATATTCCACCCCATGTGAACACCCAAAAATGAAATTACTTGGCGAGAACTTCTAGAAGCTCAAACAGATTTTTGAATTACATAACAGAATTGATGCCTCTGTTTCCTGATTGGCTGAACCAGATCAAGCATTTCTGATTGGCCAGAACAGATCTGGATCCTGGTGCTCGACTCCTATTGGTTGATACAGATCTATCCAATTCTGATTGGTTGATACACATCTGAGCTGGCTTAGGGAAAACTATAAATAGACGAACCATTTGCCCAATTTGGGTATCCAGATTTTGAGTTTCATTTCTAACCCCCCATTTCCCAGCCAGACAGTTTGTTTGAAATCCCTGTAATAGCTTCACTTTGACTTGCAATTGAGAGCTGTGAGACATTTCTGTAATTCAAAAGAGAGTTGTATTCAAGACTACAAATCTGAGAGTCAGGCTCAGAATTGTAATGGTGGATTTTAAAAGGTTGTCAGAACTATGCATTCTCCATTGGACTCATGTCAAGGGTTCCCTCCGATCTCCTCAGTACATTAGACTCCTTTAGATTCATTATTTTGTATGCAATTTCCCTTGATTCATTAATCCTGTGAGAATTAGTGTTGGTAACCTAATCTCTCACGGCATTTGTAGTGATGCTTCTTGTTCTAAACTAAGGCTTTGGATTAAAGACTGGATGGTTTGTGACCATTAAAGTGGATGCATACCATAAGCTTAAACCTAATCCTTAAATTAGATTTATCACTCTTACATCCGTGCTTGTAGCCGATGAAGATTGGATCACCTCTGTTGAGTCAGCTATTCTCATTAGATTTCAAGGGTCAAATCAAAGTTAGATATTACTTCTCCATTCTTTGTATAAGTTTACCTCAAACGTTTTCCCAACTCAGATCTGGATCATTTAGTTTAAATCTTTACTTTTATCATTTAGTTTAAATCTTTACTTTTATCATTTAGTTAACGTGACAAATTCAACCTCCCATCTTATGTGCTTTGTAGATAGGATCAGAGGCCAGATCTGGTAGCTCAGATCTGGAGGTTTATCTTAAATTTTAAATCAATTCCCTGTGGACGATCTTTTACTCACTTACATTTAAAACTTGCTACAATTGGCCCTGATCTTGCAGGCTAATTCGCTTCTATCTGTGCTGATATTTCTTCACTCTTTTTAATATTCTAGATTCATTATAACTTAGCAGTTGCAAACCTGTTTTCAAAACACAAATAAATCAAGCACACTAAGAAGCACCCTCTCCGCAGTTAATTCAAATTAAACACCCATCTTTAAGTGCGCAAACGAATCATTGCCCGCTCAAACTAACCCGGCCACCTGGTTGCGCGCATACTACTAGGCGCGTAATCACTTCAAGCGGCCTAATTGGCACACGTGAATGCCAAAAGTCACTCCAACAGTGATCACCACCGCCATAATCTAGCGCACCATACCATGCGTTAAACTCAATTAAACGACCTAAAACTGGCACTTAATAGCCTTCCAAACTCCTAAAACACGCTGTTAAGACCTGAAAAGTACCACTTTTCACCCCTTAACTTAATCTTTGTTAGACCCTTAATCATTTAATAAATGTGTTTTGAGTATATTCTATAGGTAATAAGTAGCAGCTGCAAATAACCCCCTAACCATACCAAGGAGCTCACTGTTGACCCAGAGGCCCCTTAGAAATGTGAAGATAAAACCCAGACAGAGAGTTGGCTGCAGCATAGGCACAGCAAATCAGAAATAAACCAAGAAGAATGTCTAACGTAGATGTCGCAGGGTTCAACTGAACCAGAGATGATGCCTTCGCGCAGTCGTCACGGGCTTCTGAAGATGGTATAAAACTAGTCGCGCAGTCTTCACACCATTTTCGCACGATTTGGTGCCAGAAAGAATTGAAAAGCAGACTTCGTGAGGTCCTCGCGAGGCTCAGTCTTAAGTGCTCGAATAGTTTTGCATAGTTTCACACAGCTCAAGAAAGGAGTCTTCAGTTGTGACGCGATTCACTAAAGAGAGAGAGCTCCAGGCACTCTCGCGCGCAGTTGTAATGCAGTAGTCGCGGGGCACATGCTTTTCTCTTTGCGAGGATCGCCGCAGGATTCACAAGGAATGAATTACACGTGCCAGTTCTCATGCCATTCAAATTCAAGATACCAACCCCGCGATGCTCAAATTATTCTCACGATGATTACAGCACCAACCCCACGACTGCAAGAGCTTCAAAGTAAGCAATCTCGCGACAGCCATTAGTACCCCACGATGACTAAGATGTCAATCCCGTGACTGCATGAACTCCAAGTCAGAGCAACCCCGCGATGCCAAATCTACCATGCGGTAAGATCCACAAATCCTTTCTATCCAGTGAGGATCGGGTTCCAAACTTCTCCCCACTTCTGTAAGGGCAATCTGGGCATCTCCAGTCATTAGAGCACGCACTCCAATGCTCTAATCTCCATGCACGCGCCCTGAGGCATCCAAGGGATAGGAATGGGCCGCAATTACATTGAGAAATTAGGGTTTTTTTCCTAATCCTAATTGTGAGAGAACCGACTGCTATATAAGCCTAAGCCTAGCTTAGGTTTTGGGGCGATCTTGGAAAGGACTCTCTTTTTCTCAACTTCTGTGCTTCTTCTTGAAATCAACTATAGAATTACAGTAGGCTAAGGTTAGGTTTAGGAGTTTTCTTTTTCCTTTTTCTTTCTCTCCATAGTCCAGCATTTGCTGGCTATGCCTTTTGTATGACTATTTGGTATAGATTGTAATGGAGTTTTGCAATAGGATTTATAGCATGTATGGGATGATGTTCTTATTTTGAGTTGTTCTGTACAAGGCTGCTGCCTTGAGATCCTCCATTGCTAAGTTGTATCGTAAGCAATGGAGGATTATTTTTATTATTTTATTTATATCTAAGTGACCTGTGTGTCCAGGTTAGGCACATTGCAGGCCTTCCCCCACCACAGGATCCACTAAATCTGAATCCCCATAGGAGCTTGAGCTGGTAGCCTTGTGAACATGGTGGCAGCAGTAATGCTCTTGTTCTATCTTAGACCTTTGTGAGGAGGATAGCCTCTGTGGATAGTCTGTGACCATTCAAGTGAACAGGTTATAGCCCTAGGGTGAAGCCAATCCACAGACCTAAGACAGATTCTTCTTCTCTGCACTTGTGCTTGTAGCCCTATGAGAGATTGTGCAGAGACAGACTCCCCTATATTTGTATAGATCCGCCATCAGATTACAGATCTGATTTGGCTGTAGAGATTGTAGGCTTGTGACTGGATCACTGCAGACTTTCTAAAGCAGTGAATAGCCATGCTTAAAAGCTAGTACTCAAACTCTTGCTGGTCCTGTGTGTCCAGGCTCGTGCACTTTGTAGGCCTAGCCCCACACACAGAACTTTAGAGGATGAGGTTCCTATGGATTCTTGAGCTTGTAGCCTGGATGAAGTAGTGCCTACAATGATAAGCTTGTTCTGACCCATCTCTGTATTGTGGTTCCCCTATTGGATAGTCTGTGACCATTTAAGTGGACAGGTTATAGCCTTAAGGGATTGGATCATGACACAGGGGTGAGTTGGATTCTTTCTCCTCTTTGGTGATAATGTAGCCATAGGACAGGATTTCTATAGCCACATATCTAAGTCTGAGTTGCAAGACCCATCAGATCTATACCTAATAACATACTTCTCACCCTTTTATATTTATTTTCTCACTCCATATTCTTTATTAACCCTTTCTATACTCTAGCCATTAGGATACCTTAGAATTTAGATTATAGTGACCCTAAATCCCCTTTCATTTAGGATTGTCAGATCTGTAGTCAGATCTGGAGGGCCTACTAAAGATGGCTCCCTTGGAGCTTAAGATCAACTTCCCTGTGGGACAAACTCTTACTTATTAAAACTTGCTACAACGGGCCCTGTATCTTGCAAGACTGTGCATATTTTAGGCTTGCTGCTCTGTACTCCTCACTTTACCTTTCGTTCATTTTCATTCACTGTCTTCAATAAAGTCAGTAGCAAGCACTTAAAAAACATCAACAAGTTTTTGGCGCCGCTGCCGGGGATCTTGATCTTTTAGTAGACTCTAGATTTTTGATTATTTATTCTTTGGTAGCTGTACTTATGAATAATTGATACTACTGAATTACATTTGGAATTTTTCTTGCAGATCTGGACCATAGCAGAAAAGGAGCATAGAATTGCACTGGGAGTTTAGCTACCTTTGTTTGCACTTCTCTAACCCTCAAAAACTCAGTCTATTTCTCCTTTGAAGATTCCATAGTAGTTGATTAGGATAATTGTAATTTTTGTTAAGTGCAATGTGCCTGTGAATAGTCTTCCCTGCTGTTGGTGTGTGTGCATGTTAGGAAGGAGATCCCTCAGTCCTACATTAGAGCCTGCTAACCCTGAGATAGAAAGGGGTAGAAGACCGAGAAGGCATAGACACACCACAGTTGAGCCCCCTATTGAAATTGAGATAGCAGTTATGGGTGAAGAACAACCTAGAACATTGAAGGAATTGAATGCTCCGGACGATTACAATTCTCCATTCAGCATCCAATTCCTTGATGATCAAGGAAACTACGAAATCAAAACTTCCATCATCCAAATGCTTCCCTCTTTCCATGGGTTTACCAAGGAATACCCTTATAAGTACATTGACCAATTCTTGGCCCTGTGCACGACATTCTCCATTGCTGGTTTGGGACCAGAAGCCACTAGGTTAAGGCTCTTTCCTTTCTCCCTAAAGGACAGGGCCATGACTTGGTTATCTACTCTCCCAAGACTTTTAATTCCAAACTTGAAACAAAACTCAGAGCAACAAGAACTCAAAGCCCGTAGCTCACACTCATATAAACAATGCCCCTTGAGCCACGGAGTGACAAGTGTCAAACTCTTAAATCCTCCTAATCTGAATAAATCTAAACCAAACACATATCCCCCCTGAAGGACCACAATCCATGACAATTTAGATCAACCAATAGTCACACAACACTTGCCCCTCCAAGGAAACACAAAACCAAAGCAAAAGAAATAATCCAATAAGATTCAAACACCCAACACCTATCTAGAAACTCTAAAATAAACCTTAAATTCACACATTCTAGCAAGTACCATGTTGAATCAAACAAATGACTAAAACAAAACACCTAACTCTCTAAGAATAGGACCTTGATTTATTTGGGAACACAAAAGAATGCCCCCAATAAACCCGATGGAACCAACTAAATCCTCTAAACAAGATTCCTAAAAAAAATTAATTAACTTCAAGGCAAACCTTGAATAAATCTAGGATAAATCCTAAAACTCTGAGTTAAATCATAAACTAAATCAAGAAAATTAAAGACACATTGACTAATCCATTAATAAATTTAAACAGACAAATAGGCACAACAGAAACAAAAACAACCAAATAAACATCTTTTATTCATAACTTAAAAATTTCTTTTACGAGTATCACCGGAGGCATACCTCTTGAAAATTACAACCCAAAACGACCCAGAACCTAACTTACAACCCAAAATGAAAACCATAAATCTAAAATGGACACAAGGCGAGGAGCAGAGCGCCCAATCGGAGGCGACAAAAATACTACCACCAGACTTGGAGCGTCCAAGCGGAGGCTTCAGATGGAGCATTGGTTGGGGAACACATCCCTCCATTTGAAACACCGTCTCTTCTGCCATCTTCACCTCCTCCGCCGTCGCCTCCTTTATGCTGCCTTCACTGCTCCCTAAAAGGGAATGATGTGAAGACTAGCACCTTTATTCCCAATACTGCCCATTCCTAGAATAACGCTAACTCCCCACATCACCTCAGGACAAAGATCACGTGAAACAACGAATATAGGAAGAAACGGCATCCCCGTCGGACGGTTAGATCACTCGATATCACTAAAACTTGAATTTTAGAACTTCAAAAGATCCAGAAAAGTAAAACTCGAGACTAAACCGAAGAATAGAGAGAAAATAAAGGCTCTCTCGCTTATATAGAGTACGGACTTAATCACGCGCCAGACCACATGCGTTTAACTCGATCATGCGCAGCACACTCTGCACACAACCCAAAACACGCACTCTGACTCGAGCGTACAATTCAATCGTTACCTCCGCCACCTGCGCGACGCTCTGATCACACGCACCCTATTAGTCGCGCAAACCCATCACACAACCAATACTATACGCGCAATATGAAAAGTCACCCACATAATAACCGGGTGGTGCTCCAATCACGCACAGGCTATGAGCCGTGCAAACACATCAAATGACTCACACGAGCCGCGTGATACGAAAGGTCACTCGTACATTGACCTGGTGACGTTTCGATCACAGATAGGCCATAGACCGCGTAACCCTATCAAATGACCAACTCTCACCGCGCAATGCGAAAGGTCACCCGCACAATAACCTGGAGACGCCCCGGTCACGCGCAATGATCAGAGTGCGTGATCAAATCACATACGCATGTACATTCGCGTGAACAACCCCTAAAGCCTGTGATTGCACACGCGAACATAGGCATGCAATCATATTGAGCGACCTGAAACAGGTGTGCATTACCTGACCCCAGACAGAATCTACACCCTCACACCTTTTTTTTATCACATCGTAGTCAAAAATACACCTATCCCATCGCATACCCTAACACGAGAAGAGGGCATTGAAAGCACCCCCTGTCCCATCGCGACAGGACACGCATATCACCAACGCAAATAACGCCCCCTATCGCGACGCAGTAAAAGTAACTAGCACACCACTTCAACCCTCGATCAAAGTCACTCACCCCTACCCGATCGTATAACCTTGTCACACATGTCTCACCACGATAAAACACACATATGATACCACTCCACTATCCAATCACACCGCGATAAATTGACCATGCCTTCATGCCCAATCGTGAAAAGCTAAAAGCAAATCCCCAAAAATGCAGTCACGCCCCCTCGAAAAACAAAGAAAAAAGAAATAACACCCCCAATCACGACGCAACCGCAACACGATCTTTCATAACCCAAGATCTGCCAAGGAAAGAAATAGGACATACCTATGTCACGAATATCTCACTAGCGTCCCACAGCCAATTACGCTCAGCTGACACCCCATCACAAAAATACTTTTCGAAAAAGCTCAAACAACACTACCACGCTAATAGAAGAAAGGGAGAAAGCTCGACCGTGTCCCATCACCAAAATGAAGAACCTTCCTCCCGAGTTTCCCACCAAGCATCTCGCCGAAAATCGCCACGACTCACTAGGACTCACCCAACACATAGCCAAAGAAAGGAAGAATCGTCGAAGTCCCATCGTGACATCACTTCTCCAAGGCATCACATTGACGATGGCTAGGCCCCACCATAAAAAAAATATCCCTCCAAAGTCCCATTGCGACATTACAACATCACCAGTCCCATCGCACAATTCAGGTAAGAATCACCCCAGGTAAGTACTACCCACTTTTCAATTACTCAATATTGCTTATAAATATAGTTAACTATGATTAAGTAAAAATATATATATATTTTCAAAAGCCATCTCTCTCGACTCGCGAATCACTGTAGTCCTCCCATAAGAGACAATCATCAATATTCGTCGAGAAGGTTAGACGGAGTATTCAGCATGCCAAGTGCCATCTTGACAACCACATCAATGATCGGGTCCACAAATCCTGTATCGGTGGATCTGCTCAGCGATGTCTCCGAAGCCATGTTTTCTACCGTTTTACCACCAAATTGATCTTAAGTTCAAACCCCAAAATTTCATAACCCCTTACTTCCAAAATCTTTTATTACCAAAGAAAAAAAACAAAAAAAACAAAGCAATAAAACAAATAGACCCAATTCACCTTCCTTTAAAAACTATAAAAACCGATTAAGTGCCCCATTACCCACACATAATAAATTACACTTAAACCTGACCTTTAACTCCTAAGACTGCCTAAACTTGCAATCAAGCGCATATCCCACTGCATAGAATTGGATCAAGCACACACACCACTGCGCAGAATCAACTGTTCAGATACATTAGGACTAGAATTTCCCAACCTAAAGATTGCCTGAACTTGCAATCAAGCTCATATCCCACTACGCAGAATTGGATCAAGCGCACATGCCACTGTGCAGAATCATTTGTTCAAATGCATTAAGACCAGAATTCCCAACTTAAAAGCCAACTCTAGAATCAAGTGCACGCGCCACTGTGCAGAATTCAATTGAGCACACCTCACAAGACCCACCAAAAATATCACTTCAACTACCAACCCAAACCTTCCATTCCCCTGGGAAATTGAACAATGAGTATATTTAATCTAAGAACTTATAAACGCCTATTAGAAAAGGAACGCCTGACGCGCATTGGTGTGAGCAATGAGGCGCCCGGTCTGACTTGACTTGCAAAAGCTTTCAACATTACATTATATTGTCTTTATCTCTTTTAATTAATCGGTCCCTGGGCCTTCTTTATGGACATTTGTATGATGCCCCTCGATACCTCGATCGTATAAAATCCCTTTGTTTGACCACGCCATGCAGCAGGATGCGCCATGCACCCACAGATCCGGAACATGCCTTTTGACAGCTACCACTGGGCCTCCGAATGCTCCATTTTAGCTTGCGCTGATAGATAAGAAAGTCAAGCATGTCATATCAGCATCCCCAATTCACATTTGTTATTTCCTATGAGAAACAAGAAGACACCTCGTAGACACCCCTATTTTCCCTCTCGGAATGTACAAATTTGTTCGATCAACCTTTGACCTCTTTTGACCTTGACATGGGAACCATGCACTGAAATGATAGTACATAGCTGAACGCAGGTTGAAATAATAGCTCTGTGGCTTAGATCCCAGTGTAGGGACACTATATACTGAAATAATAGTATACAGTTAAAATGCAGACTGAAATAATAATCTAGCATTTCAGACCCGACCTAAACCCAGACAATCCAAAACTAAGCACATGAAACCCCGCGCATAATTTGATTACACGTAAAACCATGAGCGCGCAATCTGTCCATCTTCAGACCAGACTTCCCTTTCCTAGACCACTTCGAGACTCGTCACGCACCTAACACCAGACGCACGATCGGATTGAGCGCCCCACCACCGGCACGCAATCGGCCTACACCCGACCTAGCCTCATCATCCTTGACCCTCAATGTAGACACCCAAATTTGGCCGGAATCCCGATCAGTCTGTACTCCGAGAGAGCTGTACCCCTGTGCTTCTGATGGCACCTTTGAACCCTTAGGAACCTACCTAGACCATTAGGAATCACCCTAAAACCTTTAGATCCATTCCCCCAACCCTTAGAAATCACCCCTAAACCCTAGATCCCTTCCCAGACCCAACTTGAACCCTTCTGAGCAATTAATGAGATGAGAGCTACAGAATTTCACACATACCACTACCAAGGATGAGCCATATACCATTGGAAAGAGGACTTCTCCAAATTTCCAACAAGCCAAAGATCACCCAATTTGGAGCTACGATTCAAAATTTATGGTCGATTGAAGTTCCACATAAAATCATAATATATACATATACCAATTTGACATTTTTGAACATATATATAACATTTTGGCTGGGCGTATATAATATATACGCCCAGTATAGGTGGGACCCACCACGGGCTTCATCTTCCCAAAGCTCCCCTATTTTTCGTGGAAATCACTGTGCATAAATTGAGCGTATATAATATATACGCCCAGCTTGGCTACAGTAACTGTCATCAGTTGCTTGAAATTCATTAATCTGGTGTGACCTTTTGACCATCCCCTTGGTTGGGATGGGTGTCTTGAGATTGGTTGCACCCCCTTTGAGCTTATTTGCAACCCTTAAGTCACCTATGGTCTCACCTGATCATCTGCCATTGAAACCAGTTTCCCAAAACCCTAGGACCTTAAAAACCTAGAAAACCTTAGCTGGGGGATTACCTAATTGCTAAACCAATTAGCTCTTAAGTAAGCCCCTAACCCTCCTCTTCTCTATAAATAGAGAGGCCCCCCCTCTTCCCAAAGGGTTGAAAAAATATTAAGAATTTTGAGCTTAAGAGAGAACCCTAGTGAGAGAAAATGCACACATTTTGCCAAAATTTCAGCATGCTTAGTTCACCCATTTCAACCCATTTTCACCATTAGATGACTCCCTTTAGCTAAAGTCTAGCCTTGAGCCTCATCCTACACTTCCTATTTTATCGAATCTTAGCATTAGAATCCATTTCCATACCATTTAGATCATCAGAAGCGCGCCAAAGGGAAGATCTTTCACGGTGCAACAAGGGCCCGTGAGCTTCGGCTCACCCCTCTTTTCCACTACCTTCTTGGTGTTTCCTCCGTCTAAGGATTCAAGCCGTTATGCCACCGAAATTTCGATTTGGCTCAAAGCTTGATAGGACCGTATTGCCTTCGGCCAAGGGAAAACTCCGCCCTTTTGTTTTTATTTTGGCCATAGGTAGAGACCGCTTTGTGCGGGTTGATCGGGTGCCTAAACCCTTCCCGATCAATAACCAAAGCCCCTACCGTAGAGCCTCTGGCAAAGACCGGTAAATCAGAGTCATATTTAGCACTTCGGTGCTCAAAATATCGATTTGAAGGTTCTCGGGTCACCAAAAGCTCCTGGTGGCGACTCTACATTTTTATTCATAGCGAGCGCATCGCCGCGACGGGTTCGAGAGGATCCATGGTCGCACAGATGGCGACTCTGCTGGGGACATCACCCTAGCGCTTCCCCTCTTGTTGGCCTTGCTTTTTTTGTTATTAACCATTGCTGTTTTCTTCTTATTTTATGCTATTTTTTTCTATATTTTTGTTGTTTTTTCTAACGTACTCACCCCTACGATTCAGTCCTTTAAGTGCCTTTACCGATTGGCAGGCCTACGTGCGCCTTTAAATTTCTATTTTTTCGATTCTTGTCATTTGTCACTTTAGCTGCTTAAGGTGCTGCTCGTCAGATTTACTTTTCACGTCATTTAAATTTCAGTCATTTACGAGCCTTAGCCGCTTGGCGGGCCTACGTGCTCTTTTCATTTCAGTCATCATATATCACCGTTGAATGCCGGCCCGTTGAGGCGGCACAGGCTTGTCATCCCCGACCCGATTTTGGACTTAATTTCACTCCCCTATAAAAATTTGTAATTAAAAGTGAATCAACAGTGTGGGGATATAATTGAATTTATTTTTGTGTTTTTAGGTAGTTTTTGGGGGGTTTAGGCGCAGATATAATTTACCCAGTTCCCAGTAAGGCGGCAGCCCTAGTGGTGATAATCCTGAAAAGAACCACCCCTTCCAGTACCTGAGAAGGCGCTTGCGCCGGAGGTATGTCGGTTGGGTTGCCAATTCCGATAAAGCCGTAAAACCCGCTTTGGTGAGAGCGTTAGACAATTGCAAAATTCAGTCGTGTATCCCTAGGAAGCGGAAAGGAGGGACCCGATAACGTACACAGCAGTCCCCGGGAGCATCCCTCTCAGGAAACCAGTTCAAAGACCCATTTTCAGGCTTGCTGTTCACTGTTAAAAATAACTGACAGAGCTGTTTTTGCCAGGCGTATATAATATATACGCCCAGCCAAATCTGCCCTTTTTTGGTCGGGCGTGCATAATATATACGCCCAGTATATACTGGGCCACAGCAACCCGACCTGAGGCCCAATCCACCACCCCGATTCCCCGATTAGCGGTATTAGTGCCCGCAGTAGCCTCCCGCATTCTATAACACCCAACATGTCCCCGCCCAATCAAGAGAAGGCGACTTCTCATTGATTTGCTCCTGGGGATCGAGTCGTTTGCGTGGATTCCCTCACCTTCAATAGAACGAAAGGGTTCCCTTTCGCTTCTTCCGAAGTGTGTCAGATCCCGTCGTGGGACCTGCTAAAGGTGCATATATCACCCGAAATGAGAGTTGACCCTGGGCACTAGCTTATCGTTCATCTAGGTAGAGGGGAGTTAATTGCCATTTGAAAAAAAAAAAAGAAAAGAAAAAATAAATCCTCATCTTCAAAAAATCCATCTTCAAAAAAAAAAACAAAAAAACAAACAAAACAACAAAAAAAAAAATCATCATCTTCAAAAACCAAAAAAAATCATTTTCCAAAAAAACCAAAATAAACAAAAATAAAATAAAATATATATATATATATATTGGTGTGACTGTCACTACGACAACCTCAAACCCGGCCCGTAGAAGGAAAACCAGGAAGGTATTTGACCCTTACCTGAGACATCGATACAACACTCGGATCATGTCAAGAGCCGATACATTCCCGCTGTCATCCCCATCCCATTCCCATATAGGAGAAGACCCGATCTCCGACACCTTCACCCAAACCAGGTTCGATATCAGGGGGCGCCCGTGTTCACATCCACCCCACCCCCTCCCTCACATTCTCCCAACATACCCCCTTTTCATCCCCTACTGAAACCCCTCATTTCCCAACCGACCCATACATCCCCGTCTCCCATCCATACACCCTTACCGCACCCCCATACTCCCAAAGACCCCATAGGGAGCCCCATCCCCTGCCTACTTCCCACGTCCCATCCATCTCATCATCCATGACCCCTGCATCCCACATCCCCTCCACCTCATCTCACATACCATTCCCTCCACATGGCCCACCCACATCCCAACATACCCTCCCATTTGCCCAGGTCATGCCCAACTTTTCCCAGGGTATGACCAATAACCCACTACCTTCCATAGCCATACATCCATACCCCCCAAGCACAATTACCCATACCCCCCATACCCGGGTCATGCCCAATTTCTCCCAACCCCCTCCATCCTTAAGTGAGCCATCACCCCCCAATCTCACACCTGAATCCATGCCCTCAATGGAATACATGAGAACGATGTACGCCCTGTGGGCTACTTCTCGAAACCCTACATCCCAAACCCCGCATCCAAATCTCCAAAACCTCCATACCCCATTCCCTCCTAGCCATGCCCAACCACCCATCGTCCATACCTCCCAAAATCCCCCACCTCAACTCCAGGCCCAAACCCACACAAATCCATGGGCCCAAGCCCATCAGACCCAGGCCCAAGCCCAAAATCCTCAAAGCCCATGGACCCAGACCCAAGCCCAGGCTCAAAACCCTCAAAGCCCATGGGCTTAAGCCAAACCCATCATACCCAGGCCCAAGCTCATCAAGCACAAGCCCAAAACCCTCAAAACCCATGGGCCCAAGCCCAAGCCCATCAGACCCAGGCCCAAGCCCAAGACCCTCAAAACCCATGGGCCCAAGCCCATCAGACCCAGGCCCAGACCCAAAATCCTCAAGGCCCATGGAACCAAGCCCATCAGGCCCAGGTCCAGGCCGAAAACCCTCAAAGCCCATAGGCCCAAGCCCCCCAGGGCCCTTGGACCCAAACCTATCAAGCCCAAGCCCAAGGCCCATGGACCCAAACCCAATACCCTCATGGCTCATTAGCCCAAACCCAACAGGCCCCATTGGCCCAAAATCACTCTAATCCCCACCCCCAGGCCCAAGGCCCATCAACCTAAGCCTTCCAACATCATCAAGCCCAAGCCCATCAAAACCAAGGCCCATCCACCCACACTCATCAAGGCCCGTTCACAAACCCCGTACCCCCCCCCCCGTACCCTTCATTCACTTATACCCCTTATGCCCCCATCCCGCCTCCAACAGAAAATCTGACCCACCCCATTCCCCAAACCCAAGTCTACAACATCCCACCACGTCAACCACCCACCCATCACCCCCAGAATATGCATCCAGCTCAGCACATCATTTATCCACAAACCACCCATCCATTCATTCCTTCTCATCCCCTACAAACCTTATGGCCCCACCAAGTCATCCAACCCATCACCCCCCAAGTCCAAATAGCAGACCTCGCCCCTCACCAATACCATGACAAACAGTACAAGGAGGATGAGATCCGCAACAATGGAGGAGTTGCCAGCTTCAACCCTCCCGGGCCCACCATCATCACACCTAGGGTCGAACAAAATCAGGGGGAAGAAGTCCCCACTACAGCCTCAAAAGAACCAGAGCAGCTGAAAGAACAGACAGACAGAATACAGAAGCAGTTGATGAAGATGGGAGGAGTAGAAATGCATTCAACTGACTTTTCAGATTTATGTCTGTTCTCTGATGTCCTCCTGCCACAGAAATTCAAGATGCTATCATTCAATAAATATAATGGCACTGGCAACCCCATCGCCCACTTAAAATCTTACTGTTGGGATATGTGTCAGTATGGCAGAGATGAACGACTCCTCATCAAAGTGTTTCAGAAGAGTTTAACGGGCCTAGCACTGAGATGGTTCACATCCCTGGAATCGTCCATGATAAAAAATTGGAAAGATCTGACACGCTTATTTCAAGAGCAGTATGTCTATAACATGGACATAGAACCAAGGAAGTCGGATTTGGCCCGTTTAAAGCAAAGACAAGATGAAGCTTTCAGTGCTTACTTGGGAAGATGGAGGGCATTGGCCGCTCAGGTAACTCATCGGATTCCCGATGATAAGCAGATTGAATTGTTAACCAAGGGAGCTCTCCCGGTCATCGCAGATTTTTTAGTATATTAGTAGCAGTCTAGTTTTGCTGATTTGGTCAGAAATGCAAATCGTTGGGAAGATGCCATTAGAGAAGGCAGGTTAGGGAGAAATGCGGCCTGTCAATACCGGGTTCAAAAGTCACGAACCAAAATTGAAAGAAGACCAGGGATGATGCGAATATCGCACCCCTGTGCCAATACCAATGCCCCCTCGATGCAGCTCCAGGCCGCACAACCACCCCCAGTTCGTTTCAATCAAGCACCAAGGCCAAGCAACGGACCCAGAGCCCCGTTTACCCCAGAACAGATGAAAGCACGATTCGAACGAGTGTTCACACCATTGGGGCAATCCTTGAGTGTCTTGTTGCCAGTGTTGCTACAAAAAGGATTGGTCAATCTGCTTCAGCCTCGCCCACCAGCCCATCCCATCCTAAGAAACTATGACCCAAATCTGCATTATAATTTTCACCAAGGATCGGGTCACCCTACGGACCAGTGCTTTCCACTGAAGCACGCAGTCCAAGATTTAATAGAGGTGGGAAAAATTATTCCCCCGCCGCTTCCTCAAAGGCAGAACTAGAACATCCATCAAGCCCCTCTACCACCGCACCCAGGAGGCCCCCGACCTAACATCCATTGGATAGAGGAGGAGGAAGAAGAGCTTGACCCCTCAGATTATATCAGTAATTAGGAGGAGTTTTCATTCCCTAGGATAAATGAAAGAGGACCGTTCATTGGGGTGATCGAACCGTTGTATTTGGCTGATTATTTCCTCGCACCGGCGTACCAAGAGGAGCCCTTAGATTTAGGGTAGTATTTTTCCACTCCAGTTCTCGCCTATCAAATCCAAATGGGCATAGCCCCGCCGTAATCATACACATATCCACCCCACACCCAATTTACCCCATACACCCCTTCGTCACACCCAAATCATCCCATACCATACATAACTCCGCCATCCCCACATTATCCTACCCCATACACACCCTTAAATTTCTCCACCCAATACACTACTCCGCCATCCCCAAGTTACCCCATTCCATACCCACCTCCAAATCCCACCACCCAATATACCATCCCACCATCCCCAAATCACCTTGCTCCATGCACAACTCCATCATCCCCAATCTACCCTATTTCATCCACAAACCCATCATCACCTCACCATGCCACCCCCTACACAAACCCTTCACATTCATACCCCCCCTACTCCACTCACTACCCCGCCATATTCAAATCATCCCGCTCCATGCACAACTCCATCACCCCCAATTTTCCCCACTTCATCCGAACCCATCATCATCCCATCATGCCACCCCATATACAAATCCTTCATATCCCTATCACCCCGCTCCACCCGCACCTCAGACGTCTCCCCATCCCTCCATCCCAGTCACACTCTCGCCATCCCTTCGTTATTTTGGCCCCAATCCAACTCCACCCCCACTCACACAAGCAACTCCTCACCCAGTCCCCTTATCACCCGCTCCCAATCACCACTGGTCTTACCAAGCCCAGATAATACCAGTACAAGCCCCCTCCGCACCCACAAATCCTACCCCACCAATTCCGTCCATTACCATTCCACCCCCTATTGGAGTCAACCTGATTGGACCCAGGAATCCAGCATACCTAGCCCAATCCTCCCCAGAATCACCATGCACTCCTTTCCTCATTCCAAAACCTGCCTATGACCCGCATCATGTGTTGTTAAGCTATAAACAGATGGACATGAATGTTGGTTGCAACCAAGAGGAGGCTGTTGAATTTGTTACCCAGTCAGGCTGGATTTCTACACAGCCGGAAGCATCAGGAGCTGTTAGAGGAGAAGAGAAGAAGAAAGAACAAGCCGTAGGGAATCCCTTTGAAAAAATGGCCAGAGAACACATACTGGAAACACAGCTCAAGAGAACACCCGTGCATATTACTGTGTGGGATTTATTAATCACGTCACCGCTCCACTTTCAAGCCCTAATGGGAGAGCTCAAAGACGCCCATGTTTCCGCCCATGTAACCCCAGATGAAGTGGGAGAAATAATCGGACAAGTGTTGGCCCCAAACGCCATCTCATTCACTGATGTGGACTTACCAATCGAGGGGAATGACCATTCTATACCCTTGAACATAACGGTGGAAGTAGGGAACTTGGTAGTGCCGTTGGTCCTAATAGACAACGGGTGGCATTGAACGTATGCCCTCTAAGGACGGTAATCAAAATTGGTGTAAACCTCGACACCTTCCTGCCATCCATGTCAAGCGCCAGAGGATTCGACAACACCAGAAGAGAATCATAGGGGAAGTAGACCTCTACCTGATCCTCGGGCCGCAAACCTTCACTACCCCCTTTCAGGTGATGGACATCAAGTCTACGTTCAATCTGCTGTTGGGCCGGCCATGGATACATAAGCTCGGGGCAATACCATCAACTCTACACCAAAAGCTCTTATTTATCTCAGAAGGAAAAATTGTCACCATCTTAGGCGAGAGCAGAGAGGACAGGGAGAAGAGCGCTCTGCATATTGAGAATCCGAAGGTGCTGAACATACCGTACGCAATAGAGGACGCCGATCTCCATCGATTTGAGTATGACTTCTCAGCCATTACCCTCGGACCAACTAAAAAGACCCCGGATAAAACTAGAGGAGGAATGGATGCAGCTGTGTTCATGCTCCACAAATGGGGCCACCAAAAAGGGAAAGGGCTGGGCCCCCACCTCCAAGGAAGAAGAGACCCCGTCAAGGCCAAGGGGCAACAAACCAAATTTGGCTTTGGCTACAGGCCCAGAGAAGAAGAAGTCAGAGAGGCCTAGGAAAAGATGAGAGCCGCAGCAGTCGTTAAGACCAGAGGAATTGATCTGGAAGAGGAACCTCACGCTTGACCCCACATTCGTCAAACCTTTGTGAGCGTTGGGGTGATAAAGATTGGTCTAAATGGGGAGACAAGGGTAACCCCACGCAAGCCTTCTCCTGTCCACCCCACTAATCCCTACATCATCCCCCCAGACCTCGAGGTGGACTTAGCCGCTCTCTCCTTATTTGAGGAGGAGATTCCTCGGTCCCCCCATCACTCTAGCACCAGCCGCTTTGGGCCCATTCTAACCATGGAAGACAAGGTCCCAAAGGATCCCTCTGTAATCATGCTGGAGGAGGAACTGTAAGAGCCTACCGATGCTGCTTCCAACCAAAGAGGTAAAGGCCAGGCCTCGCAGGTAAGCAATTGGGCATCTTTGCCCCAACTCCTTGGAGCCGCCAAATATCGTGAAAACGACATCGACTCTTTAAAAAAAAATAACCTGTAAAAAGTGAGGTTAGCCTCTGGACCACTCTACCCTGTATATATAGAGATCCACCTCGCCAGGGGCTGACCTTCGAAAAAATGCAAAAAACCATAAAAATAGAAAAAATACCAATTCCAAAAATATTGTCCTTTAAAATTCCCAATAAAATTAAAATTGATGTCGTGATACCCGTTCCACGTGAAGCCGACCCCTTTCCTGTAGAAATACAAGAAGAGGTAGGAGTCACGAGTCTGGACGAGGAAGGTCAAACCGATGAGCTCCTCAAACAATTTGCCAATTTTGAGCATGGCCCTACCCTGATCGTCGAAGAGACAAAGGATGTTAATTTGGGCACCAGAGAGGCCCCTAGAATCACCAAAATCGAAACATCGTTGTCCCCTGCGGAGAGGAAAGGTATGATAGACTTCCTTTGGTCATACCAAGACGTCTTCGCATGGTCGTATGAAGACATGCCTGGTTTGGATACCGATCTGGTTGAGCATTAGTTGCCACTCTACCCCGATGTTAAGCCAGTTAAACAGAAGCTGAGACTCCTCCGACCAGAATGGATGTTGAAAGTTAAAGATGAGGTCATCAAGCAGTATGACGCAGGTTTCCTCATGGTATCCAAGTACCCCAGTGGCTGGCCAATATCGTCCCCGTACCGAAGAAGGATGGAAAGGTTCGAATGTGCATTGACTTCTGAAATCTCAACAAGGCAAGCCCTAAGGATGACTTTTCGCTACCACACATCGATATCTTGGTAGATAACAGTGCAAAGCACGGGATGCTCTCATTCATGGATGGATTCTCAGGCTATAATCAGATTAAGATGGCAGAGGCTGACCGAGAAAAGACGGCGTTCATCACCGCTTGGGGTACCTTCTACTACAAAGTAATGCCATTTGGGCTCAAGAATGCTGGGGTAACCTATCAAAGAGCAATGACGGCCCTGTTCCACGACATGATGCACCGAGAGATTAAAGTGTATGTTGACGACATGATTGCCAAATCACCAGAAAGGGAGGACCACTTGATAAATCTTCAAAAGCTATTCGAGAGGTTGAGAAAGTACAGGTTGCGGTTGAACCCCCAGAAGTGCGCGTTCGGCGCTATGTTCCAGAAAACTATTAGGCTTTATTGTCAGTAGGAGAGGGATTGAGGTCGATTCGACCAAGATCAAGGCCATCACATAAATGTTGTCACCATCTACAGAGAAGGAAGTTAGAGGCTTCTTAGGCAGACTCCAATATATCAGCCGGTTCATTGCACAGTTAACTCCGATATATGCACCGATCTTCAAGCTACTAAGGAAGGGCTCACCAGTTGAGTGGAATGGTGACTGGCAAGCTGCATTTGACAAGATTAAAGGTTAGTTCCTAAATCCTTCGGTATTGGTACCGCCTGTACCTGATAGACCGCTGATAATGTACCTGTCCACAACAGAGTTTTCCATCGGCTGTGTGTTAGGACAACATGATGAGAAAGGAAGAAGAGAGCAGGCCATCTATTACCTAAGCAAGAAATTCACTAATTACGAGACACGCTATTCTCATCTGGAGAAAGCATGCTTGGCACTCGTATGGGCTACTCAAAGACTTCGACACTACCTGTTATCCCAAGCCGTTCTACTTCTAGCACGGATGGATCCGTTGAAGTACCTATTCAAGAAACCTGCTCTCACTGGTCGAATTGCATGATGGCAACTACTCCTATCCGAATTTGACATTACCTATGTCACCCAGAAGTCAATTAAGGGGCAGGCACTAGCTGATCATCTTGCTGAGAACCCTCTACCGGACTATGAGCCTCTATGGATCGAATTCCCCGATGAGGACATTCTGTTCATGACTGACGAGGATACTGAGGAAATAAAGGAGTCTTGGGTAATGCACTTAGATGGAGCATCGTATGTTGAAGGCCAAGGAGTTGGCGCCATTCTTATCTCGCCAAGAGGATCACATGTACCCATCTCAATCAAATTGAATTTCCCATGCACCAATAATATGGCCGAGTATAAGGCCTATACAGCTGGTTTACAGGCGACTCTTGATCTGAATATAACTCACCTCAGGGTACTTGGAGATTCACAGTTAATTATATGCCAGACCAACGGAGATTGGAAGACCAAGGATAAGAAACTGATCCCATTCCATGAGCATCTATAGGATCTGATAGTCTGCTTTGAAGAGGTCACCTTCTCCTATATACCACGAGCAAGGAATCGGTTTGTTGACGCCCTGGCTACCCTGGCCTCTATGGTTGAGATTCCATACGGAGTTGTGATGAAGCCGATCATGATAGAGCAGAGGAGCAAACCAGCTTTCTGTCACCTAATCGAGGGACCTACAAAGGTAGATGATGAACCACCCTGGTTCTCAGACATCAAGAATTTCCTCGAGACCCGAACTATCCCAAAAGGAACATCGAAGGTAGACAGACGCACCATCCAATGATTGGCAATGAACTACGTCATCTGCAGCGATCTCTTATACAGACGGTCTCACGACAATATTCTGCTCTGATGCCTAACTCAAAAAGAAGCGGGTGAGATCATGAAGGAGATCCATGAAGGAGTCTATGGGGCACACGTCAGTGGAAACATGCTTGCTAAGAAAATTCTAAGGCAAGGATACTTTTGGACCACATTGGAGACCGATTGCTGTAAACACGTGCAGAAGCGCTACAAATGCCAAGATCACTCCAGTCTAATACATGCTCCGACCATTGATTTACATAGCATGGACACCCCTTGGCTGTTCGCCACCTTTGGTCTTGACGTCATCGACAAAATCAATCCTAAGGCTTCCAACGGGCATCAGTTCATCCTCCTCGCGGTAGAGTATTTTACGAAGTGGGTAGAGGCAGCCTCCTACATGAGCATTAAGGCTAGTCATGTTGAGAAGTTCATCAAGAACAACATCATTTGTAGATTCGGCGTACCCAAAGATATCATCACCGATAATGGCACTAATTTTGCCAATAGGCGCATCCGGGCCTTGTGTGAGCAATTCCAGATCAAGCAGCATCGATCATTCCCATACAGGCCGCAGACGAACGGAGCTGTGGAAGCAGCCAACAAAACTCTGATTCGCATCCTAGAGAAGATGGTAGTCACTTACAGAGATTAGAGTGAGCAGTTACCCTTCACACTTTAGGCCTATAGAACGTCTATCCGTACCGCTACAGGGGCAATGCCATTCTCCATTGTGTACGGAACCGAGGCCGTGCTACCCGTTGAGGTCAAAGTACCGTCACTCCGTATCCTTTTGGAATCCCATCTACCTTAAGCTGAGAGGGTAAGATCCCGTTTTGAGCAGTTGGATTTAATTGACGAGAAAAGACTCCTAGCCTGTGCCACACCCAGATCTATCAGAAGAGAATTGCACGTGCTTATAATAAGCATGTCTGCAGTCGAGATCTGAAGGTAGGAGACACTATGCTGAAGAAAATTTTCCCGTCTCTCCACGCCGATCCAAGAGGGAAGTTTAAGCCAAATTGGGAAGGACCCTACGTCGTTCGAGAGGTTTTTCCAGGATACGCCGTTCACCTTGCCACCATGGACGGAGACCACTTTCCTGAGCCCATCAACGCTAGATACCTCTGTAAGTTCTACTCATAGGTCTTGAGACAAGGTAAGTTTTGATAAAAGTAGATTCGTGACCGCTTAAGGACCCCATAGAAGAGGCCATCATTTCAAAGACAAGTAGCCCAAAAGAAATATTCCCTAAAAACCTTCTACAATGAGTGTCCACTAGGAATGCAAACCCTAAATCGAAAATCGACCCCGAAATGAAAACCGAGGGTCCCGACCTGGCTCAAACCGCATCGAAATCAGACATAGACCAAATTGAACCAAACCAAATTCAATTCGGTTTGGTTTTCAATTTGGGTTCCTTGAAACTGATTTCCGATTTGGTAGGTTGAGTAAACCGATCTTTAAATGGGCCTTAACCGATCCAAACCGGCCAAAATCAAACCCGAACCGGTACGTGGTACACCGAACTGAACCGGTGGTACTCCTCGCCCAGATCCGACGATATAACCCTCTCCCATAAGCGATTATATAGCTGACCCAGACCCATGCCCAGAATCGACGATAGTCTTTATACTAGCTATAGTCTATATATAACATTATATACACTAACTTTTACTCCAAGTAACTAAACTATACATTAACTAACTTAATATTTTTTAGCCCCAACCAGTTTCCTAACCAAACCGAACACCGAAATACACTGACACGAACTGATCAGACTAAACCCAAACCGACCAAACTGAACGGAGCACCAAAATGCACCGAAATATTCAATTTTGGTTCGGAAACGGGTTGGGGGTTTCTGAATTTAGGTGCACCAAAACCGATATGTTTTGGTTCGATATCGGTTTGGGTTGTACCAAACTGAAAAGCAAAAATTCAGGTTCCGTTCTATTCGGTACACCGAACATGCATCCCTAGTTTCCACCCATGGTTGTCCACCCGGCTTTGTGATCGAGTGATGTGCACGGACTTCCAAAGCATGGAATTTCTTGCATGTCATGCAATCACACAAATGTGTAGGCTAATTTAATGCACATGACGGGTGGATACCATTGGAGACTAAGGTTTTGTATGGCATAGCTCTCTGCTAGCCCTTGCCACAGTAGAGTTCACCACCTTTAGTTGGTTCCTATTCTCTTTTCTAACTCCTCGCAAAGGAGGATTCGCCTGCTCTAGTAAGGAGTAAGTAGGGAGGAGGGTAGAACTGTTGAATAGGTAAATCTTACATAAACTCTTGCTATGCAAGAAGTTATCAAGGAGAGGGGGTACCTGCTAAAGTAGGTAGCAGGATGTTAGGAAAGAAGATGGTAGCAGGTGAACTCTGCTATGGCAGGGGCTAGCAGAGAACTATGTCATACACAACGTAAATCTGCGTGGAAATATGACACGAATGTACAGATCAAGAACTATTTTTTGCAAGAAAATCTTTTGAATATTTTATATGTAACACCCTGAATTTTCGCTAACGTTGAATTATTGACTTTCGATGATGATGCGATTTGCCTTGACCGGTTTGACGTTTGTCAAACTTTTCACGTCTACAACGTGACCTTTGACCCATGTTGAGCACTAAAATATACCACTTTCTACCCCTTAACCTGACCTATGATGGACCTTTGAGCATGTTAATAATGTCTTTTAAGTATGTTTTTACAGATAACAACAAAATAAGAGCTTAATGCTGCAATCCATGTTATTGAAGCCAAGAAGAAGGAATTTTGTGTTTAGCAGTGGAGCTGATGGATTTATTGAAAAGGCACCATGGTGGTCCACACCATTGGGGCTTTTTAGCATGCTTTGGAGGCCTTGAAGACCTGCTGAGAGAGAGAGTGGTGAACCCCAAATGGTTAATAAGGTGCCATGCAGTAATACAACATTTTGTGTTTGTAGCAAGGCAGCACCTTGGATGGAAGACAACAGCAAATCAGCACTTCAAGGCACTTTATGCGAATAGCTGCAGAGCAATTAAAGTGGTATATTATAGCTATAACATTAATGCACTCCAGTACTTTAAGTGTTGAAGTTCATCTACTCGAGTTGATGATGGAAGTCCATGAGCAGCACAACTGCAAACTTGAAGAATTCGAGCAGTTTAGAGGGCTGGTGCAACCACTCGAGTGGTTTAAATGCATGATTTAGTGAACCCCACGAGTGGATCATGTTGAAAACCAACCCCTCGAGTGGTGTAAAATGATAAGATCCAACCTCTCGAGTGGTCGGTTGAACCCCACGAGCTAGTATGTGCTGAAATCAAGCTATAGTGCTGAAAGAAGGCTAAAATTGAACTTGTCGCAACCTATCGGATGGCTGTTTGAACCTATCGCAACCTATCGAATGGTCAGTAGTACCTATCAAGCATCCTGTTGATAGGTTTTGATGCCTAAATCAACTTGTCGAAAGGTTCTGATGCTAAAAATGAACCTATCGAGCATCCTGTCGAATGGTTGAATGAAACTGTCAAGCTCCTGTTATAACCTGTCGAGAACCTATCGAATGCATACCTGAAGCCCATTCAACCTGTTGAACAGTTGCCTGAACCTATCGAGATTGAAGTTTTGAAGCTCCAACCTATTGAGGCATGGGTTTCAGCCATCTATTTCACACTTTAGGGACATTTTGGGGATTCCAATGCTTCTAGGGCATACATCCCAATGTTCCACACATCTCAAGGATCTAACTCGGGTTCCAGCAGAAAATATCAATGGCCGGTAGGGGCATCTTTTAGAGCTGCAAGAACACATCAGCTGGGTGAAAAACTCTGCACATAGGTCAACAATCCACATGGAATTTTCCTTAGCCGAAATGAAGACACCTCAATTGTGCATAACAGAACTGAGTCCTCTGCTCTCTGATTGGCTGCAACTCAAGGCACATGGATCAATGCACACCTATAAATACCCATCTATCTTGCTATTTTTCTTCAGCAAGGAAAGTAGGAACAAAGGAATAGCCTGAGTTCTCCATAGCTCATTTAGGTTTAATTTAGGTTTTTATTTTGCTTTTTCTCTTCCTCCTTCTCTCTCTCCCCCAACTTATTGGGTTAGATCTAGATAGCAGCTTAGATCTGGTTTGTAATTGTGATTTCGGCATGAAGAAATGTGGATCGATGCAAAGACTACAGATCTGGGAACAAGTTTATTGTCAGTTGTTTTATTTGAAACAATAAATTATTGATTTTAAAGCTTAGTTAAATCTAAAGATCTTATGGTCCCATTAGATTCTCGATCGGATTTGTGTAGAGGAGTTTGTTAATTAGCTCACCTACTTAACTGGTAGATCTCTTGATGACCATCTGATTTCCCTGGGTTTGACACACCTGTGGGTGTCTGTGCCTGTGGCCTTGCATCCACAGCATCTGTAGTGATTATCTTGTTTTGATCGAAGGCATTAGAATTGAGGAAATCTATTGGATGATCTGTGACCATTTAAGTGGCCATATCATAGCTATAAGATGAATCCAAATCACCGGTCTAGATCGGATTCTTCTACCTTGCATTTGTGCTTGTAGCCAAATGAAGAATGGTTGCATAACCTCAGATCTTGATCTATTTTGCAATAAAAACCAGGCCCTAGTTGTCTATTTCTCTCCATTTTATATTTTATTTTACCATCTATCTTCCTCCATCTCTTAGTTTAGTTTTATTTTAGTTTTGTAGAATTAGATCTAGTGACACCCGAAAAGCTCCCTTTCTCTTTAGAATTACTAGATCTGTTGCCAGATCTGGAGGTCTACTATACACCTTCTAGGTTTAGATCACTACTCCCTGTGGCACAAACTCTTACTTATTAAAGCTTGCTACAAAGGACACTGTATCTTGCAGGTTTAGGATATTTTAGATGTGTTGAATCCATCCCCTATTTTATTTGATTTTATTTTGTCTTTACCGTTACACAATAAATCAGCACGCTAGAATTCCCCAACAAGTTTTTGGGGAACCCGTGTCTCGATAGGTTGGAGCTTCAAAACTTCAATCTCGATATGTTCAGGCAACTGTTCGACAGGTTGAATGGGCTTCAGGTATGCTTTCGAAAGGTTCTCGACAGGTTCTAATAGGAGCTCGATAGGTTCATTCAACCATTCGACAGGATGCTCGATAGGTTCTTTTTCAGCATCAGAACCTTTCGACAGGTTGATTCAAGCATCAGAACCTATCAACAGGATGCTTGATAGGTTCTAACAACCATTCGACAGGTTGTGATAGGTTCAAACAACCATTCGACAGGGTGCGACAGGTTCAATTTTAGCCTTTTTTCAGCACTATAGCTTGATTTCAGCACATACTAGCTCGTGGGGTTCAACCGACCACTCGAGAGGTTGGATCTTATCATTTTAAACCACTCAACGGGTTGGTTTTCAATATGAACCACTCGTGGGGTCACGAAATCATGCATTTAAACCACTCGAGTGATTGCACCAACCCTCTAAACTGCTCGAATTCTTCAAGTTTGTAGCTGTGCTGCTCATGGGCTTCCATCTTCAGCTCGAGTAGATGAACTTCAACACTTAAAGTACTCGAGTTCATTAATGTTGTAGCTATAATGTGCCACTTGAATTTTTCTACAGCTGTTCGCATAAAGTGCCTTGAGGTACTGATTTGCTGCTATCTTCCATCCAAGGTGCTGCCTTGCTACAAACACAAAATGTTGTATTATTGCATGACACCTTATTAACCTTTTGGGCTTCACTACTCTCTCTCTCAGCAGGTCTTCAAGGCCCCCAAAGCATGCTAAAAAGTTCCAATGGTATGGACCGCCATGGTGCCTTTTCAATAAATTCATCAGCTCCACTGCTAAACACAAAATTCCTTCTTTTTGGCTTCAAAAGCATGGATTGCACCATTAAGCTCTTATTTTGTTGTTATCTGTAAATACATACTTACAAAGACATTATTAACATGCTTAAAGGTCCATCATAGGTTAGGTTAAGGGGTAGAAAGTGGTATATTTCAGTGCTCAACACACCCCGAACCTAACCTTTGCTAGTCCTCGAGCAAAGTAAATTTTAAACTACTAACCTATGAAATTAAATGCCACTTTCGTAGGGAACACGGGTGCATTTGGCATATGCATCAAGCCTTTTAAACCCCTAGGTGATCCCTAGTGGAGGAGTGGAGTCTCCTGAGGGTTTTCAGTGAAGGTACTCGCAAACTTCTCCAATAAAATTAGTTAATACTTATGCAGCATGCTAAATAGAGTTTAAGTGAAATAAAATAAATTTCTTACCATATCCATTCAATTCTAGAGGATTTTCAATGAAAAAATCACCAATTCAAAACCTGAAATTCTGTTGTAGTTCCTTTATCATCAATCAGTTCATGTCAAGGCATTGTGCCTGAAAATTAATGCAGAGTTCACCTTTAATTTAAGAATTCTGTTTTGATAATGCCCCAACCAAATTTGATTTCAGACCCAAATCTCACTAGGGCTGTTCACTCATAGCAAGGATCGAAGGGTGCATCATTTCACACATCTCAAGAGCAGTTGCAGCCCACAAATAGGACTACAAGCAGGAGCATAGGCATTGCTCGAATTTTTTATTTTTCCAACTCTTTACACCATAGATTAAGCAGATCCTTATCTCCACATGACAGCTCAATCCATTTCAGATCAGTAAGGTCTTTTTATTGGGTTGTAAATGTGGCTTAGGAATGAGGTTTGTGAAAGAGCAAAGGGATAAATAGGGTTCATAATTGAGAAATCAGTAAAGGTAAGGAGGTGATCTAGAATCCTTCTTCATTTTAGCACAATTCTATCTTCTTTTTGAATTTTCAGAGCTAAAGTGGCCAGCTTCTTCTCTTCTTTTCAAAATATCTAATGAAATGACCTCTTTCTCATGCCTTTGTTCTGTTTCTCTCTCCTTTTTTTATTTTTTTTTAGGCTGGAATGCCACAACACCACCAAATGAGTCTTCCTCTTGCTTAACGAAACTTGAAACCTTGCTCCTCTAACCTCCCATCTCCTTCCATCCTCTGACTTCTCATATCAAGGGTGGACTGAAACAGGCCAAGTGGTTTGGGTTCAAATTTTCTAGTTTCCATCAAAGAAAACTAGAATTTTTAAGGCTCAATGTGGGTGTATCAAGGACAGTTCAAAGGTGGAAAAATTTTAGGCTCAAACTGTCCAAGAGATGGCCTTACTTCATCTCCTCAATGTCATGAATGCTGTCAAGATGTTTCGAAATGGATTTGCCTAACTTCTAGTGGTCAAGATTAGACCCAATCAGTCCTCAGAGCTGAAAAATTTCCAAGACACTCTTCAAAGAAAAAAAAATTCAGGCCTAAATCTCACTGGGTATGGCCTTCCATCTAAATTTCTGGGGAGTATCCTCACAGTTTTCTCTCATTTCAGGTTCACTAAACATCAATTTTTGAAAATTCTTGACATTTACTTTATGAAAAATGTTAAAACTACAGCTCATTTCAGTTTTAAAAAGTTTTTTATTTCCTCTTTTTTTTCAAAAATCAGGTGGGAAATCACTTTATTTTCAAAAACTTTTTTCAACATAGCTGCACTAGCATTAACTCATTTCATTGGCACATCTGCCATACCCCCAAACTTAAGATGAACATTGTCCTCAATGTTCTACACAATGAGAAACTAGGGGCAGTAGGGTAAAAGAAGAAATAAAAACTAAGCAGAAAAAAAAATTGCAGCTATGTGCAGCAGAAATTAAAAAGAGCAAAACTGAATACATGAGCAGGAAAATGGAAAAATTATTATACAAATGCAGGAAATTACTGAAAAATCAGAAAAAACAGCAAGACTAAGCTAGAAGTGCTACAAAATAAAAGCTAGAAACTGAATGACTAGAAAAGCTGCAGTGCAAATGAAGGGAAACTAAAGCTAATGACAGAAAATCAGCAAAAGCGAAGTAGGGAACTGAATATAAACTACAAAAACAGAAAAAATGTTGATACAAAGACAGAGTTGTAGATAAAAAATTGAAAACAAAATTAGAAACTAACTATAGTCATAGATAAAATGCAAAAAATCAGTGAAACTAGGACACATTAACCTAAGGCCGAGAAATTAGTAATCTAAAAACAGAATTTTAAACTAAAATTCCAAAAACAAAAAATCCTAATGCCAAATGATAAATCTCCTAAGCCCAAAGAAAACCCCAAAAGCCTGAGACACTTATGAATGTAAGTGATTATAAAAATGATGAGCAGGAATAACATACAGTGAAAAGCAAGATTCATAAGACTGACCCCTTTGTTGATGATGTGTATGAATCAAAAAGAATAATGAAGCATGGGAGCACACATTAAAAATAGGGTTCATACACAGCTGAGACCCATTTATGATGAAGAAATCTCAAAGGAAAATAAAATCAGTGGGTCCATTGAATATTCAAAACAGCCTATGAGCCACTGCTCATTATCCTACATGATTCATAAAAATGAAAAAAACATGATCTCAGCAGGTCCAGATGGGAAAATTGGATACAAACAAAGAAAAACAACCCATCTAGAAGATATTTTTTTTTTATGTTTTTATAATTTTCTATTTTTTTATTTGTTTTGGATCAGCCTGGGCTCAGCAAGAGCCCTTATTTACTATTGTTGAAAAATAATGAGAAATTTTAATTTGTATTTTCATTTTCTTCTATTTTTGTATTTGGTTTTGTAAAAAAAAAATCAGCATGCCTAAAAGACAGCAGAAATTATAATCAAAACAAAGATCAACATTGCAAAACGGTTGGTTCCAAAGAATTTAAAATTTGAAAATCTATGCAAAGGAGAAAGGGATGCAAACTCAAGCGGATCTACTCCTGCTGCAATCCATCTGCTCCTCGTTGGACAGCTGCTCCAAATTTGTAAATATCCAAAAACTGCAGCAGTAGCTTATTCAAGTATAGTGATAAAAACAAACAGAAAAACTCAGACTGTAGCCTTACTTTTGCAAAAATGCAAAGGCTACAGCAGTATTTATTCAAACATCTAGAAGGCATAAAATATAACTCAGAAAAATCAAAAATTCTGCTGCAGTAAAACATATTTTCTATACAAAAAATTGCAGAAGACATTTAATCAAGCACTTGGAATGCAAAGTGCAGGTTTAAAGCAAAAACTAAAAAAAAATCAGATCTACAAATTTGAAAAACTCAGATCTACTATCTAGATCAAAACTCCCTGGCAACGGCGCCAAAAACTTGTTGGGGAATTCTAGTGTGCTGATTTATTGTGTAATGGTAAAAATAAAATAAAATCAGAGTAAAACAGGGGATGGATTCAGCACATCTAAAATATCCTAGACCTGCAAGATACAGGGTCCTTTATAGCAAGTTTTAATAAGTAAGAGTTTGTCCCACAAGGAGTAGTGATCTAAACCTAGAAGGTATATAATAGACCTCCAGATCTGGCTACAGATTTGGTAATTCTAAGGAGAAAGAGAGATTTTCGGGTGTCACTAGATCTAATTCTACAAAACTAAAATAAAACTAAACTAAGAGATGGAGGAAGATGGATGGTAAAATAAAATATAAAATGGGGAGAAATAGACAGCTAGGGCGTGGTTTTTATTGTAAAATAGATCAAGATTTGAGGATATGCAACCATCCTTCATTTGGCTACAAGTGTAAATGCATGGTAGAAGAATCCAATCTAGACCGGTGGTTTGGATTCATCTTATGGCTATGATCTGTCCATTTAAATGGTCACAGATCATCCAATAGATTTCCTCCATTCCAATGGCTTCGATTAGAACAAGATAATCACTATAGCTGATGTGGATGCAAGGCCGCAGGCACAGACACCCACAGGTGTGCCACACCCAGGGAAATCAGATGGTCATCAAGAGATCTACCAGTTAAGTCGCTGAGCTGATTAACAAACTCCTCTACACAAATCTGATCGAGAATCTAATGGGACCACAAGATCTTTATATTTAACTAAGCTTTAAAATCTATAATTTACTGCTTCAAACAAAACAACTTACAATAAACTTGTTCCCAGATCTGTAGTCTGTGCATCGATCCACATTTCTTCATGCCAAAATCACAATTACAAACCAAATCTGAGTTGCTATCTAGATCTAACCCAACATGTTCGGCTAGAGAGAGAAGGGAGAATAGAAAAAGAAAAATAAAAACCTAAACTAAACCTAAATGAGCTAAGGAGAACTCAGGCTATTCCTTTATTCCTACTTTCCTTGCTGAAGAAAAATAGCAAGATAGATAGGTATTTATAGGTGTGCATCGATCCATGTACCTTGAGTTGCAGCCAATCACAGAGCAGAGGACTCAGTTCTGTTATGCATAGTTGAGGTGTCTTCATTTCGGCCAAGGAAAATGGCATGTGGATTGCTGACCTATGTGCAGAGTTTTACGCCCAGCTGATGTGTTCTTGCAGCTCTCAAAAATGCCCTTGCTGGCTACTGATATTTTCTGTTGGAACCCAAGATAAATCCCTGAGATGTGTGGAATATTGGGATGTGTGCCCTAGAAGCATTGGAATCCCCAAAATGTCCCTAAAGTGTGAAATAGATGGTTGGAACTTGTGCCTCGATAGGTTGGAGCTTCAGAACTTCAATCTCGATAGGTTAAGGCAACTTTTTGACAGATTGAATGAGCTTCAGGTATGCATTCGATAGGTTCTCGACAGGTTCTAACAGGAGCTCAACAGTTTCATTCAACCGTTCGATAGGATGCTCAATAAGTTCATTTTCAGCATCAGAACCTTTCGAAAAGTTGATTCAGGCATCAGAACCTATCAACAGGATGCTTGATAAGTTCTAACAACCATTCGACAGGTTGCGATAGATTCAAACAACCATTCATAGGTTGCGACAGGTTTAATTTTAGCCTTTTTTCAGCACTATAGCTTGATTTCAACACATACCAGCTCGTGGGGTTCAACCGACCACTCGAGAGGTTGGATCTTATCATTTTAAACCACTCGAGGGGTCTATTTTCAACATGAACCACTCGTGAGGTTAACTAAATCATGCATTTAAACCACTCGAGTGGTTGCACCAGCCCTCGAAACTACTCGGATTCTTCAAGTTTGCAGTTGTGCTGCTCATGGGATTCCATCATCAGCTCGAGTAGATGAACTTCAACACTTAAAGTACTCGAGTGCATTAATATTGTAGTTGTAATATGCCACTTGAATTACTCTGCAGCTATTTGCATAAAGTGCCTTGAGGTGCTGATTTGTTGCTGTCTTCATAAAGTGCCTTGAGGTGCTGATTTGCTGCTGTCTTCCATCCAAGGTGCTACCTTGCTACAAACACAAAATGTTGTATTACTGCATGGCACCATATTAACCTTTTGGGCTTCACCACTCTCTCTCTCAGCAGGTCTTCAAGGCCCCCAAAGCATGCTAAAAAGCCCCAATGGTGTGGACCACCATGGTGTCTTTTCAATAATTCCATCAGCTCCACTGCTAAACACAAAATTCCTTCTTTTTGGCTTCAAAAGCATGGATTGTAGCATTAAGCTCTTATTTTGCTGTTATCTATAAAAACATACTTAAAAGACATTATTAACATGCTCAAAGGTCCATCATAGGTCAGGTTAAGGGGTAGAAAGTGGTATATTTCAGCGCTCAACAACCCACTCACCTCTATTGGGTGAATACACCCAACCGCGAATCTAGAACCAATTCATGATGCGAATTTTTCCTTGAAAAATCGAACCCTGAGATTGGGCCAAGTTCAATCTCAATGACCCAAACGAATGTTGGTTTATTCGTATAGACATACAACATTGACAGTCTAACACTAATACGCCGACTATGTGCGCGAGCCTAAGAAGGCGTATGCCATCATTTTTGGAATGTTGTAATTAAGATGGACATTTCAGTTATCCCACTGGTTGATGCTTTGGAGGGTAACCATGAGATCTTGGCATCAAAACACACCTAAGCCATCTGGCCTTAGTTATCTCTGTTACTTATTTTTATCTTAGTCAAGCCTGCTCATCGCACTGACTATGGGCCACATGGGTATTGACCAAACCCTCGTGAGCACTCCTGGTGTGTTTCAGTTTTAAATTTTGTCTTAGGGATCAATACACTGAGACGGAACCATTCGTTGATACCTAAGCGATCGCGACCCATTGGGGAACCCAGCCCATGATTTGGAACCCACTATTGAAAGCCTTGAGACAGACCCATCTGTTGATGACCCTAGAACCCAGAACTAGTAGTGAATCAGGCCCTAGAATCAGGACCGATTAATTAATATGGACCGAGAGATTCAGACCAATAGTTGAGGCCCAATTCTAGATCCATACATCGAGCTGTGTATACCAATTACACACTGAATTTGGGCACCCCATGTCATAAAACCCACACTCCCACGCATGGAATACATGCAATTAGGTTGACTGTTGTGAGAGAGAGAGAGCCCTTACAATCTCCTCTATCGGTTTTCCATTTCGAGAAGCCTCCAAACCAATCAACCTCTTCAAATCGTTCAGCGAGAACCAGCTAGGGAGATAAAGAGTCACCGTGAATCCGATCTTCACAATGACCTTTTGATATCTTGGGCCCCTACGGTCAAGGAATCGTGCAGTTGAACTCGTGAACCATGAGATATCTACACACCGGAGCTCGGAGCCTCCGCATGCGAAGAATCCGCTAAGGTAAGCTGTGTTTTCGCTACCTTATTAATCTCGATTTCCCTAGAATTAGGATAGCTTTGATCGCATCTAGACTGCATGCACAGAAATCCCCAAAGATCGGATGCGTGAGAGGCCTTGTAGCTTATTTGCTCCGAATCCTGATGTTTCACGTGTTGCATGCGCAATCAAGTTAAGGAAATAGGTTAAGATTTAACTTTAAAGCATAAATCTCGGTTAGACTAATGGTTTAGGATGAAGATTATACAAAAAAATTAGAATTTCAAAGCCAGAAGGAGAAAAAAATTAATTCTGGACGTTCTCGGTTCTGAAACAGTCATTGCAGCGACCTTCGAACTTGCTGCGGTGAGCTAATTTCTGAACACCACGGCGAGCTACAATAACTCGCCTCAGCGAGTTACTATTCATAGGCCGACACCTGTTCGGTATTTTGATCATAACTTTTGACCCCGAGCTCCGATTGACGCAATTTGCACGACATTGGAAAGAAGATGACAAGCCGTATCACTTTAATGAATTAATAGTTTCATGAATCAAATATTTTAAAGGTCATATTTGGATGGGAAGTTGCGTCAAGTTTAAAAGTTAACATGAATTTGCCCATTTCCGCCTAGGTATCGAGAAGACACTTAAGTGCGTCGAAGTCAATAGTATTTAGAGTCAAAAACATGTGTTAAATTGTTGAACTAGGTCAATTTGTTTAGTTGACATGAAGATTAGTTATGAGAGTTAAAGGTTAAGACCAAAAGGAGTGAACCATAAGACTGGCGAGATGTTAATGCTCGCTGCGGCGACTTAGAGGCTCGTCCCAACGAGAAATCACCTGAAGCACTCGCCGCGGTGAGTGCTACCTTGAAAAGTAGGTTACTGTAGCCTCTAAAAAATCTCACCGCGGCAAGATGGGTTGAAGCCTATGGCACCTGAAGAGCTCACCGTGGCGAGGTATGCCCTGTTGTGTACTTTGGAGTATTGTGTGTTCTATGCCTCGAGAGACATTGTTTAGGCTACGCATGGTTCATTAACCATTAGTTTATATGATGTGCATGATTTAGGGTATATGTAGGACCCATTTGCTAGAGCTTTGACTGTGATTTGCTTCCTTTAGCTTGTAAAATACCAACACTTGAGGTAGGGAAGAACACTTTGCCGAAACCTTGTTTTTCTTGAATTCATGTTATTAATGCAAGTATTTAATAATGATGTTTTCTAAAATTGTTATACAAGAATATTGACAGGTTTTGAAGAATATGAATTTAGATTTACGCATGTACTTTTCATGTTTTAGTGCTCGCATCTTGATATGTTATTGCATATGATCTTGTTACACCCTTAAATTTTGTATGTGATTCATGTCATTACTATCAGCATGTGTACATCAAATTTGATATATCGTTGTGCTCGACTCGATAACTGGCAGTCCTTGTTTGTTGAATTGTGTATATACTTGTGGATCATGCCATCGCTCATGTCTCAGTGATTGTGAGATCCGGTTCAAGTGACCCTACTAACTTGCTCAGGGGCTTGGTAATGGCTAAAGTTACCCTGCTAACTTGCTCAGCGGATTGGGAAATCCGGCTCAAGTGACCCTATTAACTTGCTATGGGGCTTGGCAATCTGTTTCGTTCCAAGTGACCCTGTTAACATAGCTCAGGGGTTTGGCTTTGTGCTTCAAGTGACCCTGTTAATGTAACTCAGGGGCTTGACGTCTTAATTTGACCCTGTTAACGTAGCTTAGGGGCTTGACCGGTCTCGTGTAAAGTGACCTTGTTAACGTAGATCAAGGACTTGACTTCTCGGTTTTAGTGACCCTGTTAATGTAGCTTAGGGGCTAGACATTTAATCTCGTTTGTGATTTCTGTTACACGTTCTTGTAACTTGTTTTGGCTTGACATGATTTCTAGTTCTTGATATGCATTCCTTGATCTGATATGCATTATTTTGAATATGATTATTTGCATCCATGAAAGAATATGCTTTGCCATCAATATTAAGTTTTATTTCTTTAAACTTCTCTTATCTATGCATCAAGAATTATGAATGAGATTGATCAAATAAGTGATTTAGCAATTGTTATTCCCTATTGAGCTTGGATGAAGCTCACTCCTTGACTATACGTCACAGCTGCAGGAGTTGGTTTTGAACATTATCCGGAGTAAGAGGCAGATCAGGCCTACAGTCCTGCGAAAGAGGACTTTCCTGAGGAGCATTTCCCCTAGTTGCTCGAGTGGAGCATGGGTTTTTTTAGGATTTTGATAAACGGTACATGGAGAAATTGTAATTAAACATAATAGTACATCTTGATCCACTGTTTAGATGGAGGTCAGCCTTCATCGGTGGAAGTATAGTTTCTTTTTGGACATGTGCATGTGGTAGATAGCTCTGTGGGATAGTTTGCCATTCTGTTAGTGATATAGCTCTGTTGTGTTTCCGCTTTTGCACACTTTGCTTCCGCTTTTGTGGGCTTACCATTATGAGATGACCCGATCCATCCTATTGGTTAATGTGAGGGAAGATCGAGCTGTCAAGGAGTGATGCTTGCACAGCGATACCTTAGCATGACTGTACTCGGATCGTATGTGTGATTCGACGGCGCGGGTTTTGTAGTAAGGAAAACTCGGGCTGTCACATTATATTTACTATAAAGGTCGGACGACAGAGGATTTCTACCATCTCAAGGGTTTGCAAAATTTCATCAATCAGCCATTGAAATAGAGCATTGATCAAGCACCAATAGCATCTCTCTCTCTCTCTATCTCGACATGTCTCTCTCTACAAGGTGTCTGTGCAACAACCTTTCTCTCTCATCATTTCATTTAGGAGCTAAAACATACACACAAGATTTGTACCGTGGCACATGGTTAAAAAGAAGGTCTTTGTTATATTGGGGATTTGTGCCATATAAAATATCATCTAAGTTGTCTGATTTGAAGACCATGACAGAAATATAATGAACACTAAAGATTAACACAAAGCACGATCTCTATCATCTGATTTGCCAGAGTCAACCATGGAATTGGATGGCGGCCTTTAACTATATTTAGTTAGATGATAGAGATCACATTTCTTGCAAATATTTGGCCTTAAAGATCTTTCAAGCATGCACTTCAAATTAGATGACTTAGATGGTGTTCCACGTGGCACACATCCCATAAATAACAAAGTCTTTCTTTTTAACCTTGGGCCATGGTACAAAACTCATGTGCAAGTTTGTGCAACTGTCAATTTCAACAATCCGTAGTGACGATGAGCTAAAAAATGGAGTCACCACCTAGAGCTTTTGGTGTCCCAGGTTACCCAAAATCAATATCATGAGCACCGAAGTGCTAGATTTTACTTTGAATCACCGGTCAACGCCAAAGCCTCTAGGGTAAGGACTTCGGTTATCAATTGGAAAGGTGTTAGGCACCCGATTGACCAGCTCATAAGCGGCCTCTAATATGGCCAAGTCTAAGAAAAAATATAAAATTATTCAACACTTCCACTTGCTCGAAGGGACTTCGATCCTATTTGAGCCATCCGCAACCACCAAAATTTCAGCGGTGTAACGGCTCAAATTCTAGGATAGAGGAAAAACAAAAGAAGGTAGAGGAATAGAGGGGAGAATCGAAGCTCTCAAGCCATTGTAGCATTGGTTTCGGATTGCAGAGTCGATGCTAACTCCGGTGAGCCTCCGATAGCACAAGAGGGTATGGATGGTTCCTAATTTGCTAAGGTTAAGGAGCTAAGAGATTGGGGATGATGGTGTGAGAGATAAACTAATGTCTCTTGGCTAAAGCTTTAAGGGATTGATGATGGAGGTGTAATAGTTGTGAGGGAAGAACTAAAACCTCAAGGTTTGAGATGGATGACTATTTTTCTAGATTTTTTGCTTTAGGATTGAAAAAAGGTGATTAAACAAGGGGGCGGCTCTCTATTTATAGACTTAAGAGTAATTAGTGAGGGTTTAGGGTGCTAATTGATTTAGAAATTAGGTAATGGTCCATCTAAGTTTCTTGAGGTTTTTAAGGGCTTGGAGAAGAGGGAGTTGGGTTTTAATGGTGGATGATGGGGGGTGGGGTGGCAAAAGGGTTATATGTTAAGCTACTAAGGGTACTAGGGTCCTAAAAAAATGAACCTCGAAGTCCGGGATGGTCCACAAGTCAAACCCCCAAAAGTAAAAACTCATTTTCAGACTAGAGAAGTTTAGTCCCGCGGTGGAAAAAACCATTTTGGCTATGCATACATCCATTCTATGCATAGCTAATTTTTGCAAAACATTGCCTATGCGTACATCCATTCTATGCATGAGTAAATTTTTTGAGTCCAGTGGATGTATCATCTCAAGCTACCCCAAAGCGATATATAATAATAGTCAATAGGACATTTCTATCAAAAGTTATGGCCATCGAAAGTTCGAGAGCCACGCAACATCATGAATCCGTGAAACACAAATTATTTTTGGGGCCTCGTGCCTCCATGGGCTGACCTTGGGACCATCTGAGGACCGGGGATCATTTTCTAAGGTTTATCTAAGGTTCCTAAGTGTGCATCGGGTTCTAACGGGTTTAGTTTGGGTTCTATAGGTCCGGTAAGGTTCTAAGGATCCGGGAAGGATTCAAAAGGTTATGAGAAGTGCTTTTAGAAGCTCAGAAGTATGCCTTTCTCGAATTATGAGTTAATTGAGCGTTGGGAAAATTTGGGGTGTCTATAGATGCCCCTCTTTGGTGTTCGATCACTAATGATCGTATGCCAAAGAAAGAGACATCCGAAGAGGTCCAAGGCATACGCTAATGGGTCCACCGTATTCAAAGTGAACTCATCGGCCCCGAAGGTAATTTAGCACGACCATTCGAGCGGAGCAAATTTTGATGTCAAACTACTTTTTCCGGAGTGTGTGCCACTTAACAAGCCACATTTTTTTTTGTTATTTATGTGATATATATATATTTTTTTCTTTTCATACATTTTTTGTTCAAAACTTTTGAGCGTGCTCATCGACCCAAATTTCAATTTAACACAACTGCCCAAGCGGAGCGAATGGGCGTCAAACAACTTTTTGGGAGTGTGTGCCATCAGAATATATCATTCTTGTTTTTTGTTTTTGTTTTTCTCTCTTCTTTTCTTTTCTCTCTCTCTCTCTCTCTCTCTCTCTCTCTTTTCTTCTTTTTTTGTTTCTGCATTTTTTTGCAGGAATGCCCAAAAAGAGCAAGAATATGCTTCAGTTTTGGACCACGAGAACCTTTGTTTGGAAGGAGCTTTGAATGAGGTCCTTGGTTCACTAATGCTTCTTGAATGAGGGCCCTCTAGATGGATGGATGAGTAATCACAATGTTTGTGGAAACGCGCTTCTCTACAGAATCCGTGCCTTGTTGACCTGACCTATACATACATACTTCAAAAACATATTTGCATTTTTTTACAGTAATGCCTAGAAAGAGCAAGAACGAGCTTTGGCTTTGGACCACAAGAACCTTCGTTTGGAGGAGCATTGAACGAGGTCCTTGGTTCACTGATGCTTCTTGAATGAGGGCCTTCTAGATGGATGGATGAGTAATCACAATGCTCGTGGAAACGCGCTTCTCTGCAGGATCCGTGCCTTGTTGACCTGACTTGTACATTCTTCGAAAATAGATCAAATACCAAAGAAGTGGGGTAGGAACCCCTAACAGATTATTTTTTTGTTTTTTTAGTTATATGCTTGTTTTTAGTTTTTTTTACTTTTTCAAAAATGTAAAGGCTAAAAGCACAGCACCAAACAGATTATTATATATATATATATATATATATATGTTTTTTTTGTGATGTGCTACTAGCAAAGTAAAAAAAATGAAATCAAAAGGGAACTATTTTTTTTGGTTGACACACATTTTTTTTCTATTTGTTTGATGTCATAAACATGAGGGGAGGTAATGGGTCCCATTTTGAGAATGGTTAAACCCGTTCGCGTGGTTGGGCTTGAGTGAGGTCCAGAATTTTACCAAGGTTGGAATCTCCATCCTTTTGGATTGGGTTAACCTTTTATCCTTACCTCTGGTCATGCGTTTGATAGTGCAATTTGAAGATATACTTGATCAAGACCCAATTTGAGCTAACATGAGCGGCTCGATTGAAGACCAGATAGCCCAAAAATGTAACCAAAGGAGTAATTGATTTTTCTTTCTTTTTTCTTTTTCTTTCAGAACATTTTTACTGAAACTGCCCAAGATGGATTTTTGCCATGCCCTTTATCGCCCTCTTTTTTATCCGTAGTGCCCTTTCGGGTTTTCACTACGTCCATGAGTATTTTGCATTTTTACCCCATGTGTCTTTTCATGTTTTCGCCTAGTCCACACATGCCTGCTTGTTTTTATCCGTGGCGCCCCTGCAATTTTTCACCACATCCTTTTTGCTTTGAGCTTGTATCGTTATTTTCTTCTCTTTATATTTTCGAAGACCACGACATGGACGTCAATTCCGTCATAGTCGGCTGGATGAAAGTCTTTGTTGTCTCTCAGCTTGGCTGGTGCTAACTCAACGGATATCATTACTTCCTGCAGACCTTAAAGAGGGATTTCTCTAAGAATGTATCATGGCCATGGGTTAGAATGGATAGGTTAGGAATTTTGAAGGTATTCTTGGTTTTAAATATTTTTCTTGATTGGGTTCTAACTGCCGTAATGCACTTCTTGGGGGATTTTTACTGTACATGCCCCATGATTTTTCCATCCCTTTTTTATCTATTTTTTTTATTCCTTTTCTTTCTTTTCAGACATTCTTTTTTTGGGATTTTGCTTTTCTAATTTTTTTTGGATTTTGACGATAACTCTTTTGCTTCTTGCGTTGGGAGTTTTTCTTCTCTCTTTTTTTTGTATATATACACATTTTTTTCTTGGAAGGGTTTATGAAAGAAAGGCTATTGGCTCAAATTGGGTAGCAAGGGGTATGAGTATGCAGGGATGCTTTATGGCTACTTGGCTTTGAAATGATGGCTTCTTTTAGGGATCCTTAAGCAATGACGTATCCATTTTTATCAATACTTACCTTACCGCGGGAGATTAAAAGTGGAATCTTTGTACATATCCAGCGTTAGTTGGCTCAAGAAAATGCTCTCCGTCCAATATGGCAGGACGAAGTGCATATCCGAGGAGCACTTCTCTAATGGGATAGGGCCCTTACCAGTTGGGCTTGAATTTCCCTCGAGGATCCGCATAGAGGGGAAATTTTTCTTGAGTACTATGTGTCACCCACTTTTAGTGCTTGAATGCTTACATGCTTGTGATTCGCCCTTGACAGACTTGGGTATGACACAAGGCTCGGAGCCTTTTCTCATCGATCAAGTTTAACTGTTCGAAATGGGATCTCTCTCTTTTAGCTTCCGATAGATCTATTTTAATGAGGATGCAGAGTAAGGATACTTTGACCTCAACTGGTACCACAACATCGATTCTGTACACAAGGGAAAATGGTGTTGCCCCTATAGATGTACGGATCGACGTTCGTTAGGCCCACAATGTGAAGGGTAGCATCTCACTCCAATCTCGGTAGGTGACGACCATCTTCTCTAGGATGCAGACAACTGCCTTGTTAATAGTTTCTATGGCTCCGTTGGTTTGCGGCGTATATGGTGATGAGCAATGTTGTTTGATTTTATACTGCTCGCAGAAGGTTCTGATGTGCTTGTTCATAAAGTTGGTATCGTTATTTGTAATGATGTCCTTGGGCATGCGGAAATGACAAACGATGTTATTCTTAATAAACTTCTCGACATGACTTGTCCTGATGTTTGTGTAGGATGTTGCCTCTACCCATTTTGTGAAGCACTCGATAGCAACGAGGATAAATTGATGCCCGTTGGAAGCTTTTGGATTGACTTTTTCGATGGCGTCGATGCCCCATATGGAAAATGGCCATGGAGTGGTCATGCAGTGCAGATCTATAGGAGGAGCATGTATTAGGCTGGAGTGCTCTCGACATTCGTAGCACTTTTGGACGTGCTTGCAACAGTCAGTTTCCATGGTAGTCCAGAAATACCCTTGTCGTAGGATCTTTCTGGCAAACATATGCACATTGACGTGGGCCACGCATACACCCTCGTGAATCTCTTTCACAACATTTGCTGCTTCGCTTTCAGTCAAGCATCTAAGTAGGATATTATTATATGATCGTTTGTAGAGACATTCACCATAGATGATGTAATTTGATGCTAAATGTTCGATGGTCCACCTATCTACTTTAGGCATTCCCTTAGGGAAAGCATGTGTTTCGAAGAAGTTCTTGATATTTGAGAATCATGGAAGCTCATCATCTGTGTTTGCTGATCCCTCGATCTGGAGGCAAAAGGTTGGCTCATTTCTTTTTCCGATCATGATTGGTTTCATCTCGATGCCATAGGAAATTTTGACCATTGATGCCAGAGTTGCTAGTGCATCAGCAAATTGATTTCTCGCTCGGGGGACATAGGAGAAAGTGATATCGTCGAAGCGAGCGATTAGATCTTTCAGGTGCTCATAGTACGGGATCAACTTCTCATCTTTCATCTTCTAATCTCCATTGGCTTGGCATATGATCAGCTATGAGTCACCAAATACCCTGAGGTGAGTTATGTTTTGGTCGAGAGCTACTTATAAGCCTGCTACACAGGCTTCATATTCAGCCATGTTATTTGTGCAGGGGAAATTAAGCTTGATGTAGACCGGTATGTGGGACCCTTTTGACGAGATTAAAATGGTGCTGACACCTTGACCTTCATCATTCGATGCCCCATCAAAGTGCATCACCGAAGAATCCTCTGCCTCTTCTGTTCATCCTCTGTCATGAACAAGATGTCTTCATCAGGGAACTCGGTGAACTCAGTTCTCAGAGACCTGTAATCGGGTAAGGGATTCTCATCAAGATGATCTGCAAGTGCTTGCCCCTTGATCGACTTCTGTGTGACATATGTTTTGTCAAATTTTAACAAGAGGAGCCACCAACGTGCAGTTCGGCCAGTGAGAGCCAGTTTTTCAAATAGATACTTCAATGGATCCATACGTGCTAGTAGGAGAACTACTTGAGATAGCAAGTAGTGATGGAGCCTTTGGGTAGCCTACACAAGAGCCAAGCATGCTTTCTCCATATGAGAATAGTGTGTCTCATAGTCAACGAATTTCTTGCCCAGATAGTAGATGGTCTACTCTTTTCTTCCCGTTTCATTGTGCTGCCCTAGGGCACACCCCATTGAGAGTTCCGTCATTAAGAGGTACATTAAGAGTGGTCTTTCGGGCTCCATCACCCAAAAATTTGATGTGCTCTAAATTCCTACTAAAGTCTTAACCTATTGCAAGCGTATAGTGGAAATTATAGCACTAGTATAGGATCATTCCCACGAGGAAGTGATTATCTCATATATTCTCTTCTTCTAAATTATGGGAGAAATATGAATAAAAGAATGGTTTGTTTAAACTAATTACAGAAAATAAATCTCAATCCTCCTCCTTTCAGATTATGGTCATCAATCACAATCCTTCAGTGCTCGGATATTTATAAATTGAAAGTTTCGTTACACCCTATTGCAGTCTTCTAGAATTTGGGCATCAATCAAATACTAAAATTCTTTAACACAGATTAATCTAATCAACAATCTTCCTAAAATTTGGGCGTCAATCAAACTCAAGAAAATTGAAGAAGGAAAAGTAAAAACCGTTACACTAATTTGCAAATTCTCAATTTCAGTCATCAATTCAAATAAAAAACTTTTAGATGTTTACAAAGTAGTAAAAGTGCGTAAAATAAATTTAAACTAGAAAGATATAAAAAGATCTTTCATCCCTCGGTCACAGACGTCAATTGCTCTTGAGAAATTACAGATACTTTGCTATAATCTTCTAGCTCCCAATTGCAGTCATTAATTACTCTCGAGAAACCTTGGATATCTAAACTAAACTAAACTAATGTTGATTGGAAGAAAACACAACCTCAGTCATCAATTGATGCTGAGAGTTCCTTTGATAATTCTGCTCCTATGTCGAGCTCTCTTATTTATAGATCATAAGGAGTCAATTTACAAAACTTTAAATTCTAATAAAAGAAACTACTAAGAACAAAAAGTTTCCTAATATTACTCTAATTCCTAATTTCATCTATCCTTGCTTTGAATAGTAGATGCACTTTGGATTATTCCTTCTTTTAGCAGTAATAGAGATCTTTAGGTGTCTTTCTTCTCAATCTTCTCAGATCTGTGGATTGTCAAACATCTATTTTGAATAATCTTCTAATTCTGTGTATGGTGGTGTAGCTCTCACGTGATCAACTACAACAAGAGTCTTTACTCTGTAAAATCATAAATCACGATTTTCTCTTTTCAGCTCATAACTCTCGGTACGATTCTCTAGTACGAACGATCACAATTCTCTTTTGTATCGCACTCCGCCTAAAGTATCATTTGAAGAATCGTGAATTATGATTTCTCATTTTCTCTTTGACTTCGTTTAATCGTAAAGTATGATTTTTGGCATAAATCTTGCGTCGAATCATCTTTTATGTTCAATCATCTTTCTTATTGCTTTATGAGTTCATTTTGACAAAGATTAACACTTTGGTTCTCTTTTGCTGTTGATTCTAAATATCTACACATTAGTATCTCATTAGTAGCAAATTGGGGTCTAGCATCACTAAGTTAAGGGTGATAAAATGGTATATTTTTTGACTGATCACACCCCCAAACATACGCTTTGCTAGTCCCTAGCAAACAAGGAAAGAAATACTAATCTAAATTAAAATTTTAAAATGCCACTTTTGTAGGGAGCACAATTACATTTAGCAAATGTAACAAGCCTTTAAACCCTTAGGTGATCCCTAGTGGAGGAGTTATAGTCTTGTTAATCTCTAAATTATGCCACTTTCCACCTCCTAACCTAGCCTTTGATAGACCTTTGAGATGTGTAATAATTGTTTTTTAAGTGTGTTTTTATAGATTGCAATAAACTGCAGCTTAGTGCAGCAATCCAATTAATGAGAGCCAAGAAGAAAGAATTTAGAAGCAAGCTATGGAGCTGATGGAATTATAGAGAATGCACCATGATGGTCCCCACCATGTGGGCCATTTAGCATGCCTTGGAGCCGTAGAAGTTTTGTAGAGAGAGAGAGAAGTGGGGCCCATGCCTAGAGGAGTGCTGCAGTAGAATGGACAAAACTGTAGAGAAGACTGCTATACACACTCGAGTAGCTGTTGTATATACTCGAGCAGATCAACAGCTTCACAGTCCCCCACTCGGGCAGCTTGAGTACATCAATGTTGCAGCAAGTCCACACTCAAGCACTTTATTACTGAAGCACTATATGTTGTCGAGTGGAGGAAGCATTTGAACTTGTCGAGCAGATGAAAGCTGCTTCAAATTTAACCATTCGAGTAGTTCATAAGCTTGAAGCATCCTGTCGAGATCCTGTCTAGACCTGTCGAGCTATAGTGCTGAAACAATGATCTACTCGAACTATATTGCTGAAGAAACCAACCTGTCGACCTACTGCCTCAACCACTCGAGCAGTTTTAAAGCTTCAAAAGAATCCTGTCGAGCAGTTGAAATGATTTTGTCGAGTATAGCCTAAAATAATGATCCTGTCGAGCTGTTCTGTGCTGAAGACCTGAGCCTGTCGAGAAGTTCTGTGCTAAAACACTGAACCTATCGAGCTATACACCTAAAGCACTCCAGCCACATGAGATCTGCTTGACAATACATGGCTAAAGATCTATCCACTCGGTAGCCACTCGAGATTCAAATTCTAAAGCTCTATCCACTCGAGATCTGCTCGAGAATACATGCCTGAAGACTATCACCATTCGAAGCTCGAGTTCTAGCTTTTGCATTCGAACTTCAGGGATATTTTGGGGATTCCACATCACCAGGGGCACATGTCCCAATGTGCTGAGCTGTTCCCCACATCCCAAGGCAACACTAGGCTGAGAGTAAGCCACGACAGTAGCCACCAATACTTTGATTTTTCCTCTTTTTCTGACCGGCCTCACGCTTTTCTCTGCCGTTGTGCTTGTTATTTATTGTGTGGTGAGAACAAATTAAAATTCAAAAGAAAATAAAATTAAAATTCAAAAGAAAATAAAAGATGGAAACAAGATAATTGGAATAAGCATAGACCTACAAGATACAGGGTCCGTTGTAGCAAGTTTTGATAAGTAAGAGTTTGTCCCACAGAGAAATTGATCTAAAACCCATAAATGGGCTATAATAGTAGGCCTCCAGATCTGGCTACAGATCTGACAATCTTAAAGAAAGGGAGTTGGGTGTCACGACTACACTAAATTAACCTTAAAAACAGAGAAATGAAACATAGCCCTATCCTGTTTAAGAAGAAGATGGTGGTAGTGTGTTCCAAAATAAAATACAAAAATGATGAGAAGTAAGCAGGTTAAGCTAGAGTTAATGATGCAGTAATGTAACTCAGATTTAGTCTGTCTGTGTAGTGGTCCTTGCTGAGACGCTATTAATAGCCTCAAGAAGGTATAAGCTCCCAGTTTAACCCATGCCATTTGGGGTGCTCTTAGGGCTATACCCTGTCCACTGCAATGGTCACAGGGTATTCGATAGAGTCTGCCAAATCCCATTAGTTAAACTAGAAATTCGCTAGTCTAATCCAGGGGAGTGGACTGATCATTTCCCCAGCTACTGGACCAGCTCTAGCCATGAATACTATTGTAGCACTATATAATGTCAGTGCTACGAGCTCCCTAGACCTACGCACACACCTAGCTGACATCCATAGGTATTCCAACCCATAAATCCTAAGTGCTTTGCCAAGCCCGACGGTACTTGATGCTCACACAAAGGACCATGCACAGGTTGGGTAAGGTTCTAAGTTAAGCTGGTCATTGCATCAAAGGCCTGCAATGACCCTACCTCAAACTGCAATTACTACAGAGAGATTAGATCTAACATCTGATATCAATTAGATAAAACAGAGGGGAGTCAGTTACTGTACAAACCTTCTCACAAGACTCTAGAAGCTCATGTGCAGGGGAGAAGAATCCTCCTCAAACATGTGGCTGGACACAACCATAGGGCTATACTCTGTCCACTATAATAGTCACAGGGTATCCCATTGGTCTGTCCATACCTCGGAGGTCTGAGGAAGAACATGTAAGCTGTTACAACCGCCATGGTCTACAGGCCTCCGAGCTCCCTAGATCTCTCTGCAGATCCAGCATTGCTTTCTATGGGTCTATCGAACCAAGGGAAATCAGATGGTAAATAATAGATCTACTAGAAACTAAATGGGCTAATCCCAAATACATGGATCCTATAAACATCTAAGGAAACCATAATATCTTTAGATTCGATTAAGCATTAAAGTAGCAATCCATTGATAAAATTAAAACTTATAATGAACTGCCCTCTAGGCTGTAGCTGGTACACAACTACTCATCTATAGTCCCAATGTATACAATATCTATTACAAAACTAAAACAAAACTAAACCTAACTGCTTATAAGGGGATTAGCCAGTAAGTGTTGGGCTAAGAGAGAAGAAAATAGGAAAAAGTGGTGATCAAACCCTAACCCTAGCCTGCTAGAGCTCTCAACCGACAGAGGATGAAGGAAAGATTCAATTCTAAGCTCTAAGTATAGCTTATATACTCTTTGAAAATGGCCTTGGCTCTAAAGAGATTAACCCTAATATTCCAGCAGATGTGGCACTATTACAACCCTTGGATGACTAAGGATATGTGCCTCAAAATCTATGCCTCGGGAAGTGTGTGCTAGCCTTGGGAAATTACCAAAAAGTCCTTGAGTTAAAATTAAGAAGTGGAGAGCTCGTGCTTTGCGGGGCTTATATGTGCTTATAGCTCATTCGCATAGCTACTTTGCCTTTGCGGAGTTGCCTTTGTTGATGGGAAGAGCTCATTCGTGTAGTAAACCTTTGCTGGATCGCGCAGTTGCTTCGCGTCACAGTGTTGTCACGGAGATGATCTAGAGCGCCAGGATTTCTCGTGCAGTAAAGCTTCAGGAGCTCTCTCTCTCTCGCTAATTACTCGCGCAAGTGGGCTCCTGCACTCGCGTAGTAACTTGAAAGGCTCCAGAGTGTGCGAGATCTGCGCGAAGAGAATTCTGGGCGTCTCTCTTCCAAGGCCACGCGAGAACTCCGTGAGGTGACATTTTGTTCTCTATGCATATGAGCTTGCTGTGTTCTTCGCACGGCTGCATCAAGGCTTGATCTCCACGAGAGCTTCGCGACCACGAATTTTGAAGGTTTTACTCCGCAAGGTCTTCACGATGTCTTTACAATTTTCCTCTTAACTACGCGACATATCTGTGGGAGGACCTCTTCCACTGCATCTTGTGCTTCGCGAGGAAGCTCCTCAACTCAGCGAAGTCTATCTTTTGCTACTCTGGTGCATGGCACTTGCTGCTGTTGCAGTCTCCTCCCTTCTCAGCTGACTTCTTTCATCTGCTAGACTTTGGTCACCGATGATCAACAACAGTGAGTTACCATGGTGAGCACTACTAAGGTGTTCCATCAGGCTTTGGTTCAGCTGTCACCTTTGCTTATATTCTCTCTCTCTCCTTTGGGCCAGAAAGCAAGGATTTTGCATTAAGCTAAACATTTTATTACTAACTGTAAAACATACATAACAAAGGGTGGTTATTAGTAGGCTTCAAGGTCCATCAAAGGCTAGGTTAAGAGGTAAAAAGTGGTACTTTTCAGTGAATAACACACCCCCAAACCTAATCTTTGCTAGTCCCTGAGCAAAGCAAAAATTAAAATACTATTCTAAAAATTAAAATGCCACTTTCATAGGGAGCACGGATACATTTAGCATATGTACCAAGCCTTTTAAACCCCTTGGTGATTCCTAGTGGAGGTGTGAAGTCTCCTGAGGGTTTTCAGTGAAGATACCCACAAACTTCGCAATAAAAATAGTTAACAAAGGTGCAACATTATCAAGTCAGCTGTCAAGAAACAGAGCATTAGTTCTAAAAAGGTGAGGAATTTAGATACATGATATGCATAGACATTTAAATATCATAAACTTCACATGAATGCATATCCTTGCCAATTAGTTCACAACTAGGGGGACAACACCTGTATGTCAGCACTAAGCTCATCATTAATTCAAAAATTAGGTTTTAGGTCATGCCCGATACATTCAATATCAGACCCAATGCTCCCCAGGGCATACTCTCATAAGGAACTTTGAGGGTTTCATTTTCTCTCAATCTCAAGAGCAGTTATAGCCCCCAAATGGGTCTGTAAGCATGAGCATAGGTAAATCACTTAAGTTCTGGCATCATTGGTAGGTCCTCACCATAGATTGGACAACTCTTTGTCTCCACATGGTAGCTCATTCAACTTTGGATCACAAGGTCTTTAATTGGGCTGTAATGTGGCTTATGGAAGTGGATTATATAAAAAAAATGGAAGGTTGAAAAGGGGTTAAAAATTGAGAAATCAGTAGGTGAAGGAGGTGATTCATGACTTCACCCCTTTGTAGTTCAGTACCTTTCATTTTCTTTCAAATTTTTTAGACTTGAAGTGGCCAGCTTCTCCTCTTCATTATGATTTTTTTCAATGAACTTCTCCTCTTGATTCCTCTCACTGCTTTTCATTATTATTTTTCTTTCTTCTGTTGAATTTTTCTTTCTATTTTTGTTTTTTTTATTTATTTTTGTTTTTGTGACTTGCCACCTCTTTCCTCAGCTGCTACACTGCTCAACTTTTAGATATCTCTTCTTCATTCACCCCATGTTGACCCTATCTTGTCTATCTTTAGCTCCTCCTTTGCCTTCTGAATTCTCAGAGTGAGGGTAGGTTTGAATTAGGTCCACAGGTTCAGGTGTAAATACTTAGGTGATTTTTGAAGAAAAGTTGGAATTTAAGGATCAAGGGGTGTATGCACAAGGGCAGTTACTTAGGGTTTGGTCTGTTTAGGCTCAAACTGTCCAAGAGAAGGCCTTGATCCTTTCCTAGGTTTCATGAGTGTTGTTAGTTGTTTCAACTTGGAGGTGCCTAATGCCTAGTGAAGGCACTGTCTTAGCCAGTCCTTAGAGCAAGAAGAATTGCCTCAGTCTCTCCTCAAATGAAGGCAAAAAAATTTTGTAGGCTCAACTCTCACTGGTTATGGTCTTTTATTGAGTTTTTAGGCCTGTCCTTACCTTTTTCTCTCTTTAATGATTCACTAAGTATGGCTACAAGTGAGTTTACTGGTGTTCACATCATAGAAGAGTTAAAATATCAAGTTGTTCAGCTTAGATTTCTGTAAGAAGTTTTAAATTTCTCCTTTTTTAGTGATTCTTAGGTGAACATGGTTCCATTTATGTTACTCACATGATTCTGCTGCACTTAGGTTAACTATTTCATTGGCAGAACCTGCTACACCCCCAAACCTACGAGGAGAAGTGTCCTCACTGATTCAAAACACAATGGGTGTGCAGCAATTAGAAAAAAACAAACAGAGAAAGTTAAAATAGCCCTACAGCAAAGAAGAGCAAGAAATGAACAAACAACACATTGACAAACACACAAACAGACAAGCAAAAATGAGGGGAGACTGTACTAAACAAACTAGCACATAACGAAAGTATATTAAAAAACTAAAGGATGTACAAAGGAGGGGAAAGAGAATTCTAAATACTAGACACTACTTCCTAGCTAAATACCTGTGCACAGATTTAATCATCTAAGGGTCAGCTGGTTCTTTCTTAATTTGAACTCCTTTTCCTTTGTCTGGCTCCACAGCAGTTGGTGGGGGTACTCTTCTAGTTGATACAACTAGCTGCCTCTTAAGGATTTTTGCCTTTTTTTCAGCTAATTCAGCTTGGACAATGAGGAGAGATCTGATCTCCTTTGAAGCAGTTAACCTTTTCTCTAATGTATCAGCACTCAGCTTTTCTGTTGCAGTAGCCATTTTCACCTATTCAGCATTGAGCTTCTCCTTTGCAGCCAAACTCTCTTTGTCATTATATACATGCAACATTTGTTTCCAGCCCACAATGTCCTTTAGCAGCTTTTCAGTGTCCACTTTGAGGAGATTAATCCTTTCTTTGTAGGACTGTTTGATACTAGTAATAAAATCCCTTTTGATGTAAGGATTGGCTTGCATGGCATGTAGGAGGGTGGATTAGAGGAATGGAAAAATAAGAGGCAAGAATTAAGGGTGGCTCCTGATTGGTCGAAGGGCTAGCCAAATGTGGGGAGGGGGTGGTCGGGGGAGGTGCAGAAGGAGGTGCAAGTTGGGGCTGGGGTTTAGGGTCTATTTGGACTGATTTGGAGCAGGTGGGTATTAAATCCTCCACATCCATGGCAGCATTTGAAGTTACCACAGTAGGGGAAATAGCGAGTAGGGAAGGAATGGTAGGGAAATGGGAGCAGGAAGGGGTTCAGGTGTGAGGTCGGTCTGGGTGGAAGCATTGGTAAATACAAGGGTAGATGGCTGATGTGAAGGGTGAGGCAATAGGGATAAGGTGGACTAGATTGACTCTAGGCTTGCTTGGATAAAGGATTGATTTAGGAGGGTAGGGATTATGTTATGAAGGTTGGCAACAATGGAGGAGTGGACCTGGTTGGTGGCCAACACTTAGGCTGGTAGCGAGAGTAAGATTTGTAGGATTTGGGGTAAGAGGTCTGGTATGGTACTAGGTGTGGGTTGAATAGGTGAAACAAGTTGAAAGGAGGAACTGGGTGTATGAGTGAAGGAAGTGGCCTGAGGTGGTTCATGAGGGTGGGTAAAGTGTGGAGGATGAGGTGAGTCTGGGAGAGGGGTATACTCTAGGTTGATGTCCCTTAAAATAGTGGACATCATAGTGGAAAATTCCTCTCCTGTAAATGGCTCACAGTGATGGGGTACGGGAATGGAATGCCCTGCAGGATCACTAAGGATAGAAATGAAGGGTGGGGAAGTCTCAATGGACTGCTGGGGGGTATCAAAAGTATGGGGTTCATGTTCATAGGTTGTGGGTGTTGGGTCTGGTATGGCTGTTGTGTCAAGGATTGGAATGGTTTAGGAGATATAGGTAGGCTGGGCTTCTATGGGGGCTTTGCCTTCAGATAATTTCCTCTTTTTAGTGTAGGCAACTTTCACAGGTGGGCTGGTGTGGGCTGGAAAAAAAGGTAAGGTTGTGGGGATAGGTTAGGCTTCAGTGGGTGGTAATGTGGTTGGTGTGGCTATGGCTGTGGTGATGGGGGAGATAGGCTCAGGTAGGGGTAGTGGGCTTGTGTGGGGCTGTGATGACTGGAAAAAGGGTGGAGGTGGTGGGGCAATGGGTGTGAGCAAGGTTGAGGGAGACGGGGTTGGTACTGGCAATGATGTTGGGGGCATGGCTGGCCCAACAGAGGCTGCTACCTCAGCAGTAGCAACAGTAGCAGCTACTTCCTGAATGGTGGGGGCTGCCTCTCTCAACATTTCCTTCCTCTTCTTCCTCTTTTCCATCATTGTGCTACTGATACCCTATTATTTCTTTTCACTATTTTTGGGGTCCAAGGCCACTGTCTCCTCCTCCCTTTTAAAGGGGTATTTCCCATCTTTTAGCAGTCCAATAATCAACCTGCAGTAGAGAAGGGCATGAGGTCTCTTCTTTACTTTCACCTTCTCACACAAGTTCTTAATCCCTTGAAACATCAACTTGGCTGCATCCAAGAAGTAATTTCTATGAAATGAAAGGAGGGCATCTGCTATGGAGTACCTCCTCTCTTGCTCATGACCTAAGCAATAGACATTCTTCCTCAACACTGCATCCATGAGCCTGATATTGGGGTGCAGGTCTCTCTTCCTGATCGAGTCCCTTGAAGCCATGATTCCTCCAGCTAGTTCCCTGGCTATCTCTGTAATGGTGGTAGTCAGGGGAGGTCTCAAACCAAACTTAGGGTCATACCCAGCTAGTATCCCTAGTACCCTTGCAATGTCAGACTGGTTAAACAACATTTCAAAATTATCAATCAGTACCAGCAGTGCTGGGTTCCCATCGTCACCAGTCTTCAACCTCATATTCTGATAAAATAATCTCACCAATTTTGGGAACACCAGCTGCATTGGAGGTCTCAGCAGTGGTAGCAGAGTTGCCTTAGTCAGATATTCAATGGAGGCTGAGGTCTCTGGTAGGTCCTCAAAATAGACTTTGTCAAAAATAGACTCAGCCTCTAGTGGGATTGCTTCTGCAAAGTCATTAGGGACCCTGAGGTATTCATTATTTACTTCCTCCTCAACCTCATGGGCCACAGGGGTCACAACCTTGCCCTTTTTCTGCTTCTTCTTTGATTTTTCAGGGCTCATAGTAGGTGGGTGCTCTCTAGCCCTCTTCTTTGGAGCAGATTTTTCAGGGCTCACCGCAGAGGTCTCCAATGTGGAGGCCTCTATAATCCTTGCGGATTTCCTAGTGGCCACAGGGCTGCCACTAGGAGCAGGGTTCAACATGGCAGTTAATGAATTGATAAATCTTGAACTAGAGGCCATGGGTGCTTCAAATCTCAAAAACAGGGCTCACAAATCTTAGAGAATGTAGATTACTCTAAGAAGGCACAAAAATATCACAATATGGCTGCTCTCTCTCTAATTTACTAAACGAATCAAAACACAGAGGGAGAGCTGCAGAGCTTACCTAATGTAAGCTAGGGTTCCACTGAGAAATGCTCACAGTGGTTTAAATCCCCCCAAACCGTGCTCAAAGTAGCTAGGAGTAGCTGGGGAGCAAACTGGTGAGAGGAAAAAGCTTCAGGTGGGGTAGCTTAAGAGATAAAGAGGAAAGAAAGAACTGGGAGCTCTGGTTGAGCGCGCCGAAAATTAGGGCAGATAGATGAAATGAAGAAAATGATGGGTTTCACTGAGTTTAAAGAGCAAATCCCGCGGCTCGCTCAGTTAGCAATAAGTGCTCGCGAAGTAGATTTCTCCCGTAGTTGGTTTTGAAGTCCGCGAGACGTTTTGTTGCGCAGCAGAGCATTAGACATTCAGTGGATTTCGCGGGGTTGTCGACAGTGGCTCAGGTGCATGTAACATCCTTTTGCTCTAGAAATGTACTTCGCGCAGTGCTCATGTAGAACAATACATAAGGCATTCTTTGCACACAAATTCAGGTCATGTAGTAGAAAGCAACTCCGTGAGGCACTTTTACAATGAGTGCATAGCTGTTCTAGCGCGCGAGGAAGCCAAAAGATGGCTCGCGCAGTAATTTGAAGCCTTCCAACTCAGCGAGATTGCATTTCTGGCACAGCCTGCATTCTGTTAACTCAATGCAGTACATTGGTTGGTGCCACCTGTTGTTGTGCACCCTTCCACTATGCATGGGCACCAAGTTACAGACAGGTACTTCATTTTTCTCATTCACAATTCATGCCCATTTTGCAATCAGCAGTTCATCGTCATTGCTGAATCTTAAAATAGTTTTTCAGCTCAATTCTTCATGCAAAGTATGATAAGGGCACCTCAACCATTCTTCATTAAACACACAAAAAATTTAGATGATATAATGCACATGTATTCAATCAGAAGACAAAGCAAAACAAACAATTCTACATTAAACTACACACTCAAATGATAGAATGTGAAAGACAACTCAAAACAGAATTTTCAAACATATGATACAGTTATTACCAATATTCAACTCACTGGGCACTAGCTTCCTCTTGAGTGGAAGATGAATCCCTAATCATGAACTAACCCTTCGGGTTTGTCAAGGGCTAACTAGGTAATTTTCCTTCTTCCCTTTTGTTCAAAGCATTACAAATCCGTCCCAGTTGGTCCTCAATCTTCTTGATGCTCTGTCCATGAGAGTTGACAGTTTGCAACAAGCTCCTCAGATTCTACGTTGAAGCCAGCATCTGCTCTTCAAATGAAGAGGATCTGGGCTATTGTGGGGGCAGGACCAATTGGTTAGACTGCGGGGTAGGTAATAGGAAATTTTGCCTTAGTGGGTATCCTTGATTAACCTGATGCTGGGGTCTGTAAGGAGCTACCATCTGCTGCTGCTGGGATTGAGGATATGAATCTTGTCTCCACCTCAGATTTGGGTGGTTCCTCTAAGAATAACCAGCAGGTTGTTGCCCAAAGGTTTGAGCAACATTGGCTTGCTCCATCACAAAATCCCGAAACTGGTTGGCAGATGGACAATCATGAATAGAATGTGTGGGGGACTGGCATATTAGACATGCCTCCTCTACCTGTGCAATCATTCGGGGTTGCATCACATTCATCAGTTTATCAAACTTCAAGCTCAGGTTGTCCACCTTCCTCTCCAAATCACCTTGCATGTGACAGCCCGGATTTCGGCACCCTGAAACCCGTGCCATCAGCACGATCATCTTGACCGTGCCCCTTAGCTGTGCACGGAACATTGGTATATCAAGCAATGAACTGAATTGAAATAGTAAATAAACTACAGAATTAAATTGTCATATAAGTATCTCTCAAAAGACAGTTCTACCTTCAGGCCTCTGCATGAATGGAGAACCGATCCGAACCACCGATGATAGCTAATCATCACAGATGGTTCGTCCAAAAGAATAATCCCAAACTCTAATTACATTGTTTAACCAAAAACAAGGCTTAACATACCAAGCCGTACCAATAATCTCACAAAAACCCTCAAAGCTGCACAACGGAGTCCCCTAGAAGAAGTCCTCAGGAGGTGGCCCCAATTCGTCTCCACGTGCAAGGTCCGACTCACCGGGGTCAACGTCACCTGAAGCCTCGGCAGCTGCTAGTAGTGGACCTGCGACGTATAGTCTAAAGGGTGAGCTACATCCTAGCTCAATAGGGAACAGAACACAATTGAACATATAAATTACCACTCACATATATTCCATGATATGCCATGCATGATGTGTCTATGCAGTTACTGATAAAAAATAGTTGAAAATAATCACATTTTTCTAGTAGTTTACTCATGTCTTTTACATATTCATGAATGATGCCGAGAAGGCCTAAAGCAAAACTTAAACTTTCAACTTAAGTAATCCCCGAGCAATATAGCATCGAGCCCCGATGAGATACCCATCATCTTCATCTATATAGACAGTTTTAAAAGTATTCCCTGGGAATACAAATAGTACCCAAGCCCCTTTCCCCTGGGGATTGGTGGCGGGGTTTCACTTGTCTCAACTCAACACCCCTGGGGTATGCTTACTGTGTACGGATAAGCCTCCGCACTAGCCTACGGTTTCGCCGCTGTATCGGTCATGGATATCCTGCCGCGTTAGACGTGGATATCCCGCCACGTCGATGGGGTACCCTATCAAACCTCAAATAACAAAAATATCAGGTGCTTTACATATAGTTATTCACCGTGTAAGTGTGCTATCTTATATCAGTTAGGCCCTATCAGACATAATTCAATCTTGGATACATCCCTGGGACGTATCCATTCACTTGCATCACACCTGATGCTCTTATTTCTTTACTTCCTCATCCCCTGGGGATGGCTCATTGTAACTACTCTTATAGATGTCACACACACACTTTTCACAAACTCTTAAGCAATACAAATAGTTTGAATTGAATTCTATATCACTACATACATGCTCTTGCAAAATAAAGTACATGTTCAAGGTGTTCCCTACCTCATGTCTCTGTTTGATCATGCATCAAGGTCCCACGTGGCTCCTTGTGCCCAAGCTCATACGTACCACCTATGGTACCACATAACATATGAAATACATCACTAAAGATGTAACAAAGATGGTCCAAGACCCTCCAAGAATCTTAAAGTCAAGCTTAAAAGTCAACAAAAACTGGCACAGTCGATTAATCGAACTCTAAAATCGATTAATCGAAATTCAAAATCGATTGATCGATTCTAAAATCGATTAATCGAAATTCTCATTCGATTAATCGAATCTCAATTCGATTAATCGAAATTCTCCATTCTTTCCAGTCAATTCTCAATTCGAGTAATCGAATTCTCAAAATCGATTAATCGAACTCTCATTTCGATTAGTCGATTTCTCCAAGTCCTTTCTTTCCCTCCACTGGAGTTCACTGGAGGTTCCCAGTCGATTAATCAATACCAAAATCGATTAATCAAAATTCAAGGTCGATTAATTGTTGTTGCTTCTTAGTGTGCTTGATTTATGTGTGTTTTGAAAACAGATTTATAGCTGCTAAATTATAGTGGCTCTAGACTATATAAAAAAATAAAGAAATATCAGCACAGTTAGAAGAGAATTAGCCTGCAAGATTAGGGCCAATTGTAGCAAGTTTTAAAAGTAAGTGAGTGAAAGATCGTTCACAGAGAATTTGTCTAAAATGTAAGATAAACCTTCAGATCTGAGCTACCAGATCTGGCTTCTTATCCTATCTAGAAAACTGATAAGATGAGAGGTTTGAATTTGTCACGTTTAACTAACTAAAAACAAAGAAAAATTTAAACTAAATGATTCAGATCCGAGTTGGGGGAATGATTGAAACAAAGATGGAGAAGTAATATCTAAATCTGATTTGGTCTTTGAAATCTAATGAGAATAACTGCAGCTCAACAGAGGTGATCCAATCTTCATCTGGCTACAAGCATAGATGTAAGAGAGATAAATCTAATTCAAGGATTAGGCTTACACTTATGGCTATGGTCTGTCCACTTTAATGGCCACAAACCATCCAATAGTCTTTAATCCAAATCCTCAATTCAGAATAAGAAACATCACTACAAATGCTGTAAGAGACTAGGTTACAAACACTAATTCTCACAGGATTAATGAATCAAGGGAAATTGCATGCAAAATAATGAATCTAAAGGAGTCTAATGTACTGAGGAGATCAGAGGGAACCCTTGACATGAGTCCAATGGAGAATGCATAGTTTACAGCAACCTTTTAAAATTCATCCTTACAATTTATAGAGCACGGCTTAACAGCTCTCGGATTTGCAGTCTTGGATGCAAACTCTCCTTTGAGTTACAGCAGTATCTCACAGCTCTCAAATGCAAGTACAAAGTAGGCTATTACAAGGATTGTAGACAAGCTGTCTGGCTGGGAAATGGGGGATTAGAAATGAAACTCAAAATCTGGATGCCCCAATTGGGCAAATGCTTCGTCTATTTATAGCTTTCCCTAGGTCCAGCTCAGATGTGTATCAACCAATCAGAGGTTCTCAGATCTGTATTGACCAATGGTAGTCGAGCATGGGGATCCAGATCTGTTACGCCAATCGAATTCCTCGATCCGTTGACCAATCGTGAAAAAGGCATCAATTCTGTTATGCATTTTGAAAGTTTGTTAGAGTTTCTAGAAGTTCCCGCCAAGTTATTCCCTCTCTAGGTGCTCACGTGGGGTGGAATATTCCTTCGCTTCATGCTTAGAACCCTCTAGAATATCCCTAGGTTTTAAAATGCATTGGGACGCGTGCAATAGATTACTGAATTGCCCTTGTTAAAGCGGCGAATCTCCAGAATGCCTCTTCGCACAGCTTAGGGCCTTTTCGCAAAGTGTTGTGACTCCTGAAGCTCTTTTCGCAATGTTCTGGTTCTTGAATTGTGTGTTTTCTTCTTTCATAAGTTCAATCCTCTCTTCGAACAGTTCAGATGCTCTTCGAATGCTACGCCTGGAGTTTTATTCCTTTTCGCAGAGTTTCAGGTTCTTTGCGAAAAGTACAGGTTCTTTGCGAAAAGGACTCTGTAGTGCATTTTTCTGTTCGAATTGTTCCATACTTCTCTTCCAGGTCTTTGCTTCTTCTATTCAGACCTTTCAACAGCTGATGAGGTTGTTTCTTCACTTTCTTCCTTTAGATTGACATGGATTGTCATCTTATTGGCACTTTTAAGCTACTTTTATGGTTAAGCCTGTCTTTATTGTTAGCTGCAACATAAGCACTTAAAACACTAATTTAGTTCTCTCAAAGGTCTATCAAGACTCAAGTTTAGGGGTGAAAAATGGTATTTTTCGCTTGTCAACATTAATCGAAACTCAATTCGATTAATCGAAATCGGGGTCCTCTGACTTTTCAACTTCTTGGCACAAATCAATTAATCGAATTTCACTTTTGATTAATCAAAATGGCCAGATTCTTCCCCCTTCTGGGTTGTTCCTTCCAATCTTTTTCCAACTGGTTTCTCTCTCCTTTCTAAGCCATTATCCTATAATTTTAGCTATTCCTAACTACAATCAAACCCTTCGATCTATGCATTTAATTTACAATAATTTTACCTTCAATCAATTTTCAATTGATTAGGTTAAGTGGTTGGAAAGGCTAGGGTTTCCAGCTTTACTTCTAGCGGATCCCTCACGTCGAATCCGGTGTTTATTGCTCGAATCCCCCTTCCTCAACTAGCATTTACTCCTTGAATTAACTATGCTCTCCTTCTCTCTTCTTTACTCTCTCTCAATCAACCAAATGAAAGAGAAACTAGGGCTATTAAACCCTTTTATCTGCCCTCTAACTTGTGTGTTGAGCACATGCACCTTAATAGGTGTATGTGACTCCAGATTTTCATCGCACTCCCCCTATTCACTCGAATCCTCATATCTCATCCATTCATCGTATCCTATGTTAACTTGTGAACTCATATTTGGTCAAACCTATGACCAATCGGGCACGGATCTCGAGGTCACTGATTAACGTGATTTTTAGAGATATTACATCCTCCCCACCTTGAGAATTTTCATCCTCGAAAATAACCCAAAGGCGCGTAGGTCTGGGTTCCCCCCCACACTCGCAGGTGAGGTGGCCCAGTTGACTCAGAGGTATCACGACAATTACAAGAAATACAAGTATAGACTATAAATTTTTACGATAATGGAAAAGTTACACCAAAATTTGATTTTCTATTAAGTGTTTGAAGATGTTTACAATTTTCCAGAGAGTTTGGCATACAAAATATACATACATACAAGGAACAACAAAATAAGGAACTGCTATGGGGGTCAAGTGGTCTTCTGAGTCAGGCCGGCCGGGTCTGCGGTGGTGAAGTCTGTGCTGGCTGGGTGGTCGAAGGTAACGGCGGCTGCTGTGACTACGGCGTCTCGGTCGGCGGAGCTGATGTAGAAGTGGAAGGACCAGCGTCGGTAGTCGCGGTGGTCAAATGAAAGACGGGACCTCTGTGGAAGGCGGTCCGTCCCGCAGTCCACTCCTCCTCCTGAGCCAGGTATCGCTGGTAGTCCAACGGGTAGATGTAGCGGAGGGTATGGAACATAAGGAAGTCCATCCTCCGATTCATCCTCTCGTTGTTGGCCTCCATGCGTGCCAACACCTCCTCGATGGTAGGACCGGATGGAGCTGCGCTCCGGCAGTAGGATGATGTGGGTGTAGCTGGCGCGGAGTGAGCTGGCGGTGTCGGTGAAGCTGTGGTATGAGAGGTAGCCCTCTCCACTGATGGCTCGACCGGGTGTGCCCCACCCACGGGTGGGTCCTGATGTGGTGGTGGGGGTGGGAGTGGTGCTACTTCTACTGCTGGTGCGTGACTCAGAGCCGGTAGGGTCCGCTTCAATAAATTGTAACTACGGCTCCATGAAGACTTCGAAAATGTCTTCACTCGGTCGGTCGCCCACACCTCGTGGGGCGATATCGCTTACTCGGGAGCGTTGGAGTAACACTCTAACATGCTCAAAATCAACCGAGCATACGACATTTTCTCCTTGGGCCTCAAGTTGCTCTTCATTAACTTGCCCTTAATGTACCTCATCCCTTCTAGGATGAGCATGGTCGCGTCGAACCAACGGCCATAAAAGGCCGCATACAGTGCCTGCTGCACCATATCTATCCGCTCGGTGTCGTGCCGCAACGGGTAGAGGTTACACTTGATTATGGAATCAAGCATCCACATGTAGTGGGGAAGGTCGACCCTCTTGATGGAGGATCCCGACCCCTTCTTCCCGTTGGTCATGCGGGTCATGATCTCCTCAAATTTAACCTCTTCCTCGAAGGGTGGAAAGAGGGTGGTCTATGGGGTGAAATCGAGGTAGCACTCGAGTACCTCGTGTATGTGGCGACGGGTGATTATATACTCCCGACCCTCTATGGTGGTCTTGATCACGTCGTTAGTCGGGCCGTCCACAAGCCCTTGGTAAAACAATCGAACTAATCTAGGGTACCCCGAATTGGCTTTAAGATATTGCCGAGACCGGCATTGGTAAGGTAGTTACGAGCCCATTGGGTCTGGCCTGGCACATCGAGAATTGTAAATAGGGTTGGGTCGATGATGTACTTGACCTCGAATGTCTTGGCCTCCCACCACTCATTAGGTTGAAGGACATTGGTGGGTGGTGGCGGCATGGGTGTGGACTCGCGTGAAGACTCGTGCGAAGACGCGCTTGTCGACCCGGACGTGGTGTCCGATGTCGATGATGACGGAGTCCTCACGGGTGATGGGGTAGGTGGTGGTGGTGCGGCGTTCTTACGCCGAACCGGGAGCTTAGTGGTCGCCTTCTTCGAAGACAACCGGGTTTTGGGCGGCATTTTTGGTGAAATATCAAAAATTAGGGTTTCTCTAACTCAAATTGAAAGGAAAAACACAAATTTAGGGTTTATCATGGGTTTTGGATGCGATGGCACTTGAATCCGATCCGAAAACCAACGGAAATGCAAACCCTAGAGTGCTCGGCTGGTTGGAGAAGAAGAAGAAGAAAATGGCGCCCACTTGCAAAATTTTCGAAAGGCACCAAAAACCCCAACTCATATATATATAGGCTGGCTTCGATTAATCGAAATTCAAATTTGATTAATCGAGTTTCAAAATTAGGTTAAGCCGTGCAAAATCGATTAATTGATTTCCCAAATCAATTAATCGAAGGTCAAAATCGATTAATCGAAACCATTTCGATTAATCGAAATTGTATCCGTTTAAAATTTCAAGTTTTTTTGAGCTCACTGGTGCGAGCCAGTCGATTAATCGAAATCCATTTCGATTAAACAAATTTTCAAAATCGATTAATCAAAATTCACTTCGATTAATCGAAATCTTGCAATCCTTTTTAAATTTTCAGGATTCTTCAAGTTATTCGATTAGTCGAACTATGATTCGATTAATCGAAATCTAAAATCGATTAATCAAATTTCACATCGATTAATCGAAATCGTTCCTCATACTTCAAATTTTTCTAATTTCCCTAAGTTTATCGATTAATCGAACTTCCAGTTCGATTAATCGAAACCATAAATCGAGTAATCGAATTCCTCCTCGATTAATCGAAATTTCACAAAATCCCTTTAAGTTCTTCTAAAATTCTCAATTTGTTCGATTAATCGAACCTTCAATTCGATTAATCGAAAATCCTAAATCGATTAATCGAAGCAGGAATCGATTAATCAAAATTTCACTCTGTCATTTTTCTAACTCTTATTCAAGTTTCCAGTCACTTGCACATGCCAGTCGACTAATCGAACAAAATCGATTAATCGGTTTTGCTCAAATTCTGTAGGTTTCCAAGTTTTCTCTGTTTATTTGATTTCTCTTGGTAGTGTATGATACCAACTGATTCTTAGGTCTACAAAACACATCCTCATGATTATGTGTGCATAAAGATCTTGCTTCTTTATCATACTTCAATCCAAATTTCCATTGAATTACAAGTGCCGTTAAAATCCACAAACATGTTTACGGTTTACATTTGTCTCTCAAGTGGTCGAAAACAAGGCTGGATATTGTTCTTTCACATCGGCCTCTCGTTCCCATGTAGCTTCTTCGTTCGGATGATTTTTCCATTGAACAAGCACTAAGGGAATCACTTTAGTGCGCAGTACTTGTTCCTTTCGATCCAAGATTTCCACTGGTTCCTCTATCATGCTCATGTCCTCACACATCTCCAAAGGTTGACTTCCTAACACATGAGATGGATCGTTCACATACTTTCTGAGCATCGATATGTGGAAAACGTTATGTACCCAATCAAATAGCGGTGGTAAGCCAATGCGATATGCAACTTCACCTACGCGTCCCAAAATTTCAAATGGTCCAACATAACGGGGACTTAACTTCCCTCCCTTGCCAAACCTCATTACGCCTTTCATAGGCGACACTTTCACAAACACATGTTCACCCACTTTATAGTCGACACTAGTCCTCTTGATGTCGGCGTAACTTTTCTGTCTGCTCTGTGCTGACTTCAGCCTTTCTCTGATTATTCGCACGATGGTGGCGTTGTCTTCAAGTAGTTCTGGCCCTAAAATAAATTTCTCACCGGTTTCTTCCCAATTGATGGGTGATCTACATCATCGTCCGTACAGAGCTTCATACGGTGTCACGCCAATGCTCGTTTGGAAACTGTTATTGTATGCGAATTCGATCAACGGTAGATACTCATCCCAGTATCCTTGCATATCCAGCATGCACGCTCTGAGCATGTCTTCTATCACTTGGTTCACTCGCTCTGTCTGCCCATCAGTTTGAGGAAGGAAAGCTGAACTAAAATCTAGTCGTATTCCCATTCCTTCTTGAAATTTCTTCCAAAACTTGGACGTATATAGTGGATCACGATCTGAAACTATGCTGCTCGGAATCCCGTGTAACCTTACGATCTCCTTCATGTATAAGTCTGCCAATCTTCCTGCCGTATACATTGTATTATACGGCAAAAAGTGCGCTGATTTGGTCAATCGGTCTACGATTACCCAAATGGCATTGTGTCTCTTGGCTGTAAGCGGTAATCCGACAATGAAATCCATCGAGATCGATTCCCACTTCCATTCTGGTATTAGTAAAGGTTGCAATAGTCCAGCAGGATGCCTATGATCAATCTTCACCTGCTGACAGGTCAAACACCGTGATACGTGTTCGGCCACGTCTTACTTCAAACCTCTCCACCAATAGTTCTTCCTCAAGTCTTGGTACATTTTGGTGCTGCCAGGGTGGATAGCGTAGTTTGACTTGTGGGCTTCATCAAGAATTGTTCATCTTAGATCGACATTGTCCGGAATGCAGAGACGGCCCTTGAACAATAAGGAACCATCTTCTTTGACTGAGAAGTTCGACCTGATGCCCTCAATCACGTCTTGATGAATCTTTATTAATGTTGGATCTTTCATCTGTAGATCGTGGATATGCTCAAATATTACTGGTTTCACTGATATGTTAGCCAAAAAGGATCCTGTAGCTTTTGACTCAATATTCGCATCATAAAGTGCCAGGTCTTCCAATAATTTCCACCGGTGCATACCCAAAATCAAGCAAGCTAAGCTAATTTGAACTTACGACTCAAAGGCATCTTGTATAGAACAATCATAGTCCTTGAGGAACTCCATCCATCTGCATGTCTCATGTTGAGCTCTTTACGTAAAGCAGTATCGGAGGCTCTTATGATCGGTGAAAATTTCAAACGTCTCACCATACAAGTAGTGTCTCTAAATTTTCAGCGCAAAAATGACTGCTGCTAGCTCCAAGTTATGAGTCAGGTAATTTTTCTCGTGTTCTTTCAGCTGTCTTGATCCGTAAGCTATCACCTTCTTGTGTTGGTTGAGCACACAACCCAAACCATTGTATGACGCATCGCTGTACACTGCGTATCCTCCACTGCCTGAAGGAATTGCTAGTACTGGAGCTGAAGTGAGTCTCATTTTGAGTTCTTGAAAACTCTTCTCGCATGCCTCACTCCACTCGAATCTTGAATCCTTTCGTGTCAGCTTCGTGAGAGGTCCCGATATCTTTGAAAACCCCTCGACGAAACGTCGATAGTAGCCTGCTAACCCAAGAAAACTTCGGACATCGGTCACTATCTTTGGTTGCTCCCATTTAACCACTGCTTCAACCTTTGTTGGATCTACAATGACACCATGCTTTGAGACAATATGTCCCAAAAAGCTAACCTCTTTCAACAAAAACTCACATTTGCTGAGTTTGGCGTACAATTGGTGTTCTCGTAGCATCTGTAGAGCAATCCTCAAATGTTCTTCGTGTTCCGTTTTGGATTTGGAGTATATCAAGATATCATCCACGAACACTACGACGCAAGAGTCCAAGTGTGGTTTAAACAATCGATTCATCAAATCCATAAAAGATGCCGGAGCATTCGTCAACCCAAACGGCATCACAAGGAACTCATAGTGTCCATACCATGTCCTAAAAGCTGTCTTCTGAATGTCCTCTGCCTTGACTCGCAACTGATGGTATCCAAATCTCAAATCGATCTTGGAAAAATACTTTGCTCCTTGCAGTTGATCGAATAGATCGTCAATTCTAGGCAAAGGGTAGCGGTTCTTCACAGTGAGTTTGTTCAATTGTCGATAGTCAATGCATAAACGCATTGACCCACTTTCTTCTTGACAAATAAGACCGGTGCTCCCCATGGAGACACACTCGGTCTGACAAACCCCTTGTCCATGAGCTCCTGTAGTTGTTCTTTCAACTCCTTCAATTCAGCCGGAGCCATTCTATATGGCGCTTTCGAAATTGGCTCCGTTCCCGGTGCTAAGTCAATGGCGAATTCTACTTCTCTCTCTGGAGGTAATCCAGGCAATTCTTCTGGAAACACGTCGGCGAAGTCTCGCACAACTACTATCTCAGAGATGATGTTCTTTCCTTCCTTGTCCTCTTTTAAGAAAGCCAAGTATCCACTGCAACCCTTTCGGATCATTCTCTCGGCCCTTACTGCTGAGATCAGTGGCATAGGTGATGACCTCACTCCTTGAAACCGAAATGATCTTCTTGTGTTGGGTCTGAAAATGACGACCTTGTTCTTGCAATCGACTGTTGCCAAGGATCACATCAAACCCTTGCATGTCCAGCAGTATCAACTTTGCTTCCAATTCATGTACTTCCAGGTCTCGAATTGCTACGATGACGGATTTACAAGTGAACTCCGTGTCCACTAACTCTCCAGTCGGAATAGACACAGATAGGACGAAGTCCAACGCCTCTGGAACAATCTTCATCCTCTTGGCAAAACGTGGAGTGACGAATGAGTGGGTAGACCCTGGGTCGATCAACACTCTAGTGTCATATCCAACAAAGCATCCTTTCTCATATACAGTTAAAGTACCTATAGTATGCATACATACATACAATAATTTACACATCAATTTACACCCCTAATTCACATATAAATTTAGTGCTGAGAAAGAGAATCTACACTAATTCCTAATGAATGCACCTTCTCTATCTAAAATTTTGAATGAAATTGAAAATTCTTTACTTTAAAAGAGTTTCACCTTGGATGACGTCATGCACGTTCCCTGCTTCCTGAGCAGTGACTGCATAGTCTCTCCCATGAACGACCGGCTTCCGTGCTTGAATGGGTCGTGGTGCTGCAACCGAAGCCATCTTTCCTTTATCAGTCTCGGGGCAATCCTTGATCAAGTGGCCCACCTTGCCACATCGAAAACAACCCCTGGTCCCTGCTCTGCAATCCACTGTCCTATGAGGCTTGCCACACTTGGCGTGGAAGAAAGCTGTCGAGAGCCACTGTGATAGTAGCGCCAGTAGACATGGCAGGGCTCTCATAACGTAAAGGTCTCCCTGACGCAAGTAGTGGAAATCTCTGTTGGTGTTGCTGTTGCGCCGGCCTTCCAAAACCCCCTTGGAATTGTGGTCTCTGATTTTGGGCCACGAACCTCAGCTTTTTATTCACCGGTTCGTAGTTCCCCGATCTCCCTTGATCATTGCCTCCTCTTTGTTGCTCTCTCTGTCGGTATCTATTTGTATTTTCCTCTTCCACAACTAATGCCTTGCTCATGACCTCCTCATAGGTCCTTAACTGAAATGGAGCTACTCCTCCCCTAACCTCAGGCTTCAAACCTTGCTGAAACCTTTTGGATTTCATCACATCGGTAGCGACGTAATCCGGAGCAAAACGGGCAAGTCGTAGAAACTCCACTCCAAATTCCATCACTGTCATTATCCCTTGCACCAATTGTAGAAATTGGATCTCAAGCTGATTTTTTACCACTTCTGGAAAATATTGTTTGTTGAACTCCTCAACAAACTCCTCCCAAGTCCAGGGCAACTCCAGGGTCTCCTGAGCCTTAGTCCGTATCACGGACTTCCACCAAGGCCCAGCCTCCCCATCTAACATGTATGCTGCCCATCTCACACTCTCATCCTCCGTGCATGTCAGCACACTAAAAACCTTCTCCATTTCCATCAACCAATTTTCTGCTGCCATCATGTCTGCCTGCCCAGAAAACGAAGGAGATCTCATCCTCCTAAACTTCGTGAATGACGAAGGCACAGGCAATGCGAGTCCTACAGGTGGTGTAGGTGGCTGCTGTTCTCTCGCTGCATGAGCTGCAAAGGATGCGGCTTGTTGTGCCATGGCAGCTGCCATGGTTTCCATGGTATGCATCATCCCTTGTCGCTCCTCTCTATCCTCTTGTCTTTCTCTAACTCTCTCTTGTTCTCTTTGATCTTGATCCTGACGATCTCGATCCTCATCATCTTGCTATCTACTACTGCTGCCCCCTGGGGCCTCACTACCTCCTAAAGGCACTCTATTTGTAGGAGAGATGTAATCATCTCCAGTACGCAAACTTCTCTGTTGGCCTCCCCTTGGTCGGCCTCTTCCTCTAGACGACATTGGCGGCTGCATTTGAAACTAAAGTTTCGTTAGCAGAAGTCCCTATGTTCTGACAAAAGAATGATTGTCAGAATTGCTAAAAGAACTGGCTTTGATACCAACTGTGATAGCCCGGATTTCGACACCTTGAAACCCGTGCCATCAGCACGATCATCTTGACCGTGCCCCTTAGCTGTGCACGAAACATTGGTATATCAAGCAATGAACTGAATTGAAATAGTAAATAAACTGCATAATTAAATTGTCATATAAGTATCTCTCAAAAGATAGTTCTACCTTCATGCCTCTGCATGAATGGAGAACCGATCCGAACCACCGATGATAGCTAATCATCATAGATGGTTCGCCCAAAAGAATAATCCCAAACTCTAATTACATTGTTTAACCAAAAACAAGGCTTGACATACCAAGCCGTACCAATAATCTCACAAAAACCCTTAAAGCTGCACAACGGAGTCCCCTAGAAGAAGTCCTCAGGAGGTGACTCCAACTCGTCTCCAGGTGCAAGGTCCGACTCATCGGGGTCAACGTCACCTGAAGCCTCGGCAGCTGCTAGTAGTGGACCTGTGACGTATAGTCTAAAGGATAAGCTACATCCTAGCTCAATAGGGAACAGAACACAGTTGAACATATAAATTACCGCTCACATATATTCCATGATATGCCATGCATGATGTGTCTATGCAGTTACTGATGAAAAACAGTTGAAAATAATCACATTTTACTGGTAGTTTACTCATGTCTTTTACTTATTCATGAATGATGCCCAGAAGGCCTAAAGCAAAACTTAAACTTTCAACTTAAGTAATCCCCGAACAATATAGCATCGAGCCCCGATGAAATACCCATCATCGTCATCTATATAGACAGTTTTAAAAGTATTCCCTGGAAATACAAATAGTACCCAAGCCCCTTTCCCCTGGGGATTGGTGGCGGGGTTTCACTTGTCTCAACTCAACACCCACAGGGTGTGCTTCGTGTCTGGATAAGCCTCACAGCCTCTGGTTTCGTCAGTCAGTCGTCACGGATATCCTACCGCGTCAGTCATGGATATCCCGCCACGTCGGTGGGGTAACTTATCAAACCTCAAATAATAAAAATATCAGGTGCTTTACATATAGTTATTCACCATGTAAGTGTGCTATCTTATATCAGTTAGGCCCTATCAGACAAAATTCAATCTTGGATACATCCCTGGGATGTATCCATTCACTTGCATCACACCTGATGCTCTTATTTCTTTACTTCCTCATCCCCTGGGGATGGCTCATTGTAACTACTCTTATAGATGTCACACACACACACTTTTCACAAACTCTTAAGCAATACAAATAGTTTGAATTGAATTCTATATCACTACATACATGCTCTTGCAAAATAAAGTACATGTTCAAGGTGTTCCCTACCTTAAGTCTCTGTTTGATCATGCATCAAGGTCCCACGTGGCTCCTTGTGCCCAAGCTCATACGTTCCACCTATGGTACCACATAACATATGAAATACATCACTGAAGATGTAACAAAGAAGGTCCAAGAATCTTAAAGTCAAGCTCAAAAGTCAACAAAAACTGGCACAGTCGATTAATCGAACTCTAAAATCGATTAATCGATTTCCAAAATCGATTAATCGATTTCCAAAATCGATTAATCAAAATTCAAAATCGATTAATCGATTCTAAAATCGATTAATCGAAATTCTCATTCGATTAATCGAATCCCAATTCGATTAATCAAAATTCTCCATTCTTTCTAGTCAATTCTCAATTCGAGTAATCGAATTCTCAAAATCGATTAATCGATCCCAAATCGATTAATCAAAATTCTAAATCGATTAATCGAACTCTCATTTCGATTAGTCGATTTCTCCAAGTCCTTTCTTTCTTTCCACTGGAGTTCACTGGAGGTTTCCAGTCGATTAATCGATACCAAAATCGATTTATCGAAATTCAAGGTCGATTAATCGAAACTCAATTCGATTAATCGAAATCGGGGTCCTCTGACTTTTCAACTTCTTGGCATAAATCGATTAATCGAATTTCACTTTCGATTAATCGAAATGGCCAGATTCTTCCCCCTTCTGGGTTGTTCCTTCCAATCTTTTTCCAACTGGTTTCTCTCTCCTTTCTAAGCCATTATCCTATGATTTTAGCTATTCCTAACTACAATTAAGCCCTTCGATCTATGCATTTAATTTACAAGAATTTTACCTTCAATCAATTTTCAATTGATTAGGTTAAGTGGATCCCTCGCGTCGAATCCGGCATTTATTGCTCGAATCCCCCTTCCTCAACTAGCATTTACTCCTTGCATTAACTATGCTCTCCTTCTCTCTCTCTTCTTTATTCTCTCTCAATCAACCAAATGAAAGAGAAACTAGGGCTATTAAACCCTTTTATCTCCCCTCTAACTTGTGTGTTGAGCACATGCACCTTAATAGGTGTATGTGACTCCAGATTTCATCACACTCCCCCTATTCACTCGAATCCTCATATCTCATCCGTTCATCGTATCCTACGTTAACTTGTGAACTCTTATTTGGTCAAACCTATGACCAATTGGGCACGGATCCCGAGGGCACTGTTTAACGTGATTTTTGGGGATATTACATTGCACCTTTACTTCATATATTCCACCTCTAGGGGTGTCCTCTTTCACCATCTTTGTTGAAATCTAGTTGTCATTGCATGACAGAGATTCCTGCTGCATGGAATTTTCTCCAATTATATCAAACAACTCCCATGCTTCCTTAGCTATCTTGTGGAGGTAACTACCACCACATGAAGCATCCACCATATCCCTGCTATTGGCATTAATTCCTTGATAGAACACTTGGACAAGCTACCACATTGGGATCTGGTGGTGGGGGCATTGTTTCAACATTTCCTGGAATCTTTTCCAAGCTTCATTACAATTCTCAGTTGAGGATTGAGTGAATGACAAAATGTTAGTCCTCATCTGGCTGGTTTTGTTCATGGGGAAAAATTTAGTCAGGAATTTGGTTTGAAGATCACTCCATGATTGTATGCTGTTGGAAGGGAGCTTTGTTAGCCATGTGCTGGCTTTGTCCTTTAGTGAAAAAGGAAAAAGCCTCAATTTAATGGCCTCAGGCCCCAAGCCAGCAATGTTGAAGGTAGTGCGAAGTGCTAAAAACTAGTCAATATGCTTGTAGGGATTTTTTTTACTTAGCCCATGAAATGAAGGCAGCATACTGATGGTGGAGGATTTAATTTTATATTTCCCTTCCACAGAAGGGAATTGAATGCAAAAGGGGGAAGTGTACTCCCCAGGTGCATTGTACTCTTTTAAAGTTCTTTGCCTCTCAGTCATGGTGGCTGGCTCAGTATTAACAATAGGGCCCTTGTTGGTGTGTATAGGTCTAAGGATCCTCTCAACCTATTGATTTGGGGGTTCCTAGTCAGGGTTTAAGGGCCTCCTACCGAGCATACACTCACCAGCAATAATGGAAATGCTTACAAGCACACAGAAAGAATTTCAAACAAAAATTTAATAACTATACAGATTTACACTAAACAAAATAACAGGGGATTCAACATAAATGGCATGAGATTTAGGGAAAAGAAAGTGCAAACAGAGATAGCTAGACTCCCATTGCAGCTCTAACTTTTCGCTTCTTCTGCTGTCCATTTCTGTAAAATTCCACAAAGAATCAGTAGTACTTTTTATTTTATATTAGGCACAACTATAAAGAATTTGTTAGTCTAAGTTATAGTACAACCCAGGTCTAATAAAAAGATCAATATCCCCGGCAGCGGCGCGAAAAACATGTTCGCGCTTTTCTCCGCCATTGTGCTTGTTATTTATTGTGTGGTGAGCACAAATTAAAATTTAAAAGAAAATAAAAGATGGAACAACACAACTGGGATAAGCATAGACCTGTAAGATACAGGGTCCATTGTAGCAGGTTTTGATAAGTAAGAGTTTGTCCCACAGAAAAATTGATCTATAACCCATAAATGGGCTATAATAGTAGGCCTCCAGATCTGGCTATAGATCAGACAATCCTAAAGAAAGGGAGTTTGGTGTCACGACTATACTAAAAAAAGAGAAATAAAATGTAGCCCTATCCTAAAGAAAGGGTTTAAGAAGAAGATGGTGGTAGTGCGTGCCAAAATAAAATACAAAATTGGTGAGAAGTAAGCAGGTTAAGCTAGAGCTAATAATGCAGTAATGTAACTCAGATTTAGTCTGTCTTTGCAGTGGTCCTTGCTGAGCCGCTATTAATTGCCTCAAGAAGGTGTAAGCTCTCAGTTTAACCACTGCCATTTGGAGCGTTCTTAGGGTTATATCCTGTCCACTGCAATGGTCACAGGGTATCCGATAGAGTCTGTCAAATTCCATTAGCTAAACTAGAAATTCGCTAGTTTAATCTAGGGGAGTGGACTGATCATTTCTCCAGCCACTGGACCAGCTCTAGCCATGAATATAATTATAGCACTATGTAATGCCAGTGCTACAAGCTTCCCAGACCTGCGCACAGATCTGGCTGACATCCATAGGTATTCCAACCCATAAATCCTAGGTGCTTTGCCAAGCCCGACGGTACTTGATGCTCACACAAAGGACCATGCTCAGCTAGTCATTGCTACAAAGGCCTGCAATGACCTAGCCTCAAACTGCAATTACTAAAGAGAGATCAGATCTATCATCTGATATCGATTAGGTAAAATAGAGGGGAGTCAGTTACTATACAAACCTCCTCACAAGGATCTAGAAGCTCATGTGCAGGGGAGAAGAATCCTCCTCAAACATGTGGTTGGACACAACCTTAGTCTATACTCTGTCCACTATAATGGTCACAGGGTATCCCATTGGTCTGTCCATACCTCAGAGGTCTGAGGAAGAACATGTAAGCTGCTACAACCGCCATGGTCCACAGGCCTCCAAGCTCCTCAGATCACTCTATAGATCCAGCATTGCTTTCCATGGGTCTATCGAACTAAGGGAAATCAGATGATAAACAATAGATCTACCAGAAACTGAATGGGCTAATCCCAAATACATGGATCCTATAGACATCTAAGGAAACCATATGATCTTTAGATTTAATTAAGCATTAAAATAGTAATCCATTGATAAAATCAAAACTTACAATGAACAGCACACAACTGCTCATCTACAGTCCCAATGTATACAAAATCTATTACAAAACTGAAACAAAACTAAACCTAGCTGCTTACAGGGGGATTAGCTAGCAAGTACTAGGCTAAGAGAGAAGAAAAATAGGAAAAAGAGGTGATCAAACCCTAACCCTAGCCTGCTGGAGCTCTCAGCCGACAGAGGTTGAAGGAAAGATTCAATTCTAAGATCTAATTATAGCTTATATACTCTCTGAAAACGGCCTTGGCTTTAAAGAGATTAACCTAATTTTCTAGCAGACGTGGCATTGTTACAACCCTTCAATGCCTGAAGATATGTGCCTCGGGAAGTGTGCCCTAGCCTTGGGAAATTCCTAAAAAGTCCTTGAGTTAAAATTGAGAAGTAGAGAGCCCGTGCTTTGCGTGGCTGATATGTGCTTTTAGGTCATTCGCGCAACTGCTTTTCCTTCATGGAGTTGCCTTTGCTAATGGAAAGAGCTCATTCGCACAGTAAACCTTTGTTGGATCGCGCAGTTGCTTCGCGTCCCAGTGTTGTCACCGAGATGATCTAGAGCGCCAGGATTTCTAGTGCAGTAGAGCTTCAGGAGCTCTCTCTCTCTCGCTAAGTACTCTCGCAGGTGGGGTCCTGCGCTCGCGTAGTAACTTGTAAGGCTCCAAAGTGGGCGAAATCTGCGCAAAGAGAATTATGGATGTCTCTCTCTTCCAGGGCCATGCGAGAACTCCGTGAGGTGACATTTTGTTCTCTATGCATATGGGCTCGCTGCGTTCTTCGAGCGGCTGCGTTGAGGCTTGATCTCCGCGAGAGCTTCAGACCACAAATTCTGAAGGTTTTACACCGCAAGATCTTTGCGATGTCTTTACAATTTTCCTCTTGACTATGTGGCAGATCTGTGCGAGGACCTCCTCCAATGCATCTTGAGCTTCGCGAAGAAGCTCCTCAACTCTGTGAAGTCTATCTTTTGCTGCTCTAGTGCATGGAACTTGCTACTGGTACAGTCTCCTCCCTTCTCAGCTGACTTGTTTCATCTGCTAGACTTTGGTCACCGATGATCAGTAACAGTGAGTTACCATGGTGAGCATTACTAAGGTGTTCCATCAGGCTTCGGTTCAGTTGTCATCTTTGCTTGTATTCTCTCTCTTTTGGGGCAAAAGGCAAGGATTTTACATTAAGCTGCATATTTTATTACTAACTGCAAAACATACTTAACAAAGGGTTATTAGTGGGATTCAAGGTCCATCAAAGGCTAGGTTAAGAGGTGAAAAGTGGTACTTTTCAGTGAATAACACCACAACATCTCATTATTTTATGGATTGTATATATAGATGTAAGGTTGTTTCGTAAAATCAGCCAGGATTTGCCTGAGCTCACTTTTAGGTTTTATATTTTTAGGGTTAGGGTTTTCTTTCTTTTTTATTTTCTTCTTCTATCCTTAGCTCAGCAGCAGTGTTGGGTTAAATCTTTATAACAGCTAGATTTATTTTGAGCTGTAATTAGTTTTGTAATAGCATTGTGAGCAGCCTTGGAATCTTGCAGAGACTGCAACTTGAGGGCAGAGTCATTGTAAGTCCTTTTTAGCAATGAGCAACCATTTTTAATGCTTTATTTAATCTATATTTTTCTTATGTTTATCATTTAGATATGTATAGGTTTTATGCACCTATGGTTGCATGAGCTTGTAGCCTTACAAACATAGTGGATACAGTAGTTTTCCTGTTCTAGTTTAACTCCTTAACTGGATCATGGGATATTCTATGACCATTTAAGTGGATAAAATATAACCCTAGGATTAGTCCAGATCATAGGGCTGAGCTGGATTCTTTTTCCCTGCACTTGTGCTTGTAGCCAAGTGAGAGGCTGCTGCAGATCTAGCTCCTCCTCTGTTTTAGAGTCCTATTTTAAGTGAATAAATCCAGAGTCTTGCAAAGATTGCAGACTTAAGAGCTAGCTCATTGCAAGCCTTTCTGTAGCAATGACCAGCTGATTTTAATGACCCATTCAATCTGTGAGTTCTTTTGGTTTCCACTAGATCTTCATGGACTGTGTGCTCTTATGGATGCATGAGCTTGTAGCCTTGCAAACATAGTGTCTACAATGGTTTTCCTGTTTCAACTTTAACCCCTTGATTGGATTAAATCCCTGGGATACTCTGTGACCATTTAAGTGGACAAAATATAGCCCTAAGATCAGTTCATGTCTCTAGGATAGGCTGGATTCTTCTACCTTACACTTGTGCTTGTAGCCAAGTGAAGGACTGCTGCAGACCCAACTCTTGATCTGTTTTGCAGTGAAGATTAGCCCATAGCTGTCTACTTCTCCATATTTTCTATTTTATTTTACCAACCCATCTTCACTCTCTTCCACCTCCTTTCTTTAGATCTAGTTTTTATTTTGTTTTTAGTTTAGTTTGTGACAATTCAAAAACACCTCTCTTTACCTTGCTTTCTAGTTTAGGTTTAGTGTTGTTAGATCTGTAGCAGATCTGAAGATTTACTATTCTACTATTGTGTTTAGATCATCACTCCCTATGGGACAAACTCTTACTTATCAAAATATGCTACAATAGCCCTGAATCTTGCAAGACTGTGTGTTTTGTATTTTATCCCATATTTTTATTCCCCTTTGTTTTTGGTCATTGTCATTCTTTATTTCTATCATATTTTTGTAATAAAGAATACAGACCAACAAGTCTCCTGAAGGTTTTCAGTGAAGTTACCTACAAACTTTAAATATTTTTGTATTTGTAAAAATTTTAAAATCTAAACGAAACAAAAGATTGAAAATCTAAACTACTTTTTGTACACTAACTAGTTTTAATCATTACATGGTTGTTTTGATTTTCCCAAAAGTATAATTTTTTTATCCTCAACTTTCCATCATAGCATTTATCATTGATCGGAACTCAGCAATTTTAATTCAGTCAGGCATGGAGTGTGTGTGTACCAGTGAAAAGTTTATTCATCGTAGATTTTACTAAATCGCAGATGTAGAAAATATTTTCATTCAAACTCTCACTATTGGCATACTCTCAAAAAATATTAAAATTTTTGGGTTCTCTCAGTATACGATATGTATGATAATTTTTAACAGATAATTGACTAAAGAGATAAATCTCATGGAAAGATAATCAATTCTATTTATATGTTTCTTTACTTTTCCATAATATTTATTATAAATATCTCTACTAGGCTCATGTTATAATAAACCATAAATCAAAAAGGTCTTTATTTCACTTGTAATGGGGTTTTGTGTTAAAAGGTTTTGAAAGAAAGGTAGAAAGGATTCAAGGATTTATGAGAATTCAGTTCTTCTTCTACCTATCTTCTTCTTTTCTTCTTTTTAATTCAGTAAGTATCCAAAAAGTTGGATTACCTCTTCCCATTATTCTTTCTTCGTTTCTTATATAAATTCCTTTTCTTCAATTGATTTCAGATATCCTCTTGAAATTTTTTCCGCTTGGAAGCTTTTTGCTTCTCCATTTGTTTTTAGAATCGTAATTACAATTTCTTGATTATGTCCCGTATTTCTTCATTCTCTTTCTTCTCAGTTATACCCTTTTTGGCATATCCCTTATCTGTTTTCTTATACTCCTTTCACTCCCTCTTCTTCCCCTCTTTTATGTTCTAAGCTCTTAGAAATTTTAAGGGTCAAAGGTTTTTTGGGCAGTACATATGGTTAAGAGTTTATAAGATTTTGGTATAAAGAAATTCAATTTAGGTTTCAGATATGTTCAAGGGATAAATATTTTCTAGGATATTAGCTTATTGGCTCTGTCTAAACAAAAGATGGCCTTAGATCATCTTTATGATTGACTAGCTTGAATGCCATATTGTTTTGATATTTCTAATAAACATTTCCAGAAACACAAATTATCATAATTATAGAATATTTGATTCAAATTTTCAGCAAAATGAGATATCATTAAAATGCAGTCAAGAAGTTTAAAAAGAATTTTGATTCGAATAGAAAACAATCTCTCACAGAATAAAAGAGGAATTATGACTCAAAAGATCACTTGTTTTATAAAATTTTGAAACTATAATCCAAATATTGCAGTTTAAATCAAAGTATATGTAATGACCCGTATTTTTAAATATGTTGAATTGTTGACGTTTAAGGAAAATGTAACTTTTGTTTGACTAGTTTGACCTTGGTCAAAACTTTGACATAAGTGATGTGGTCTCGAACCCACCCTTTTAGTAGTAGGTGAGCACCCCATAACATACTTAATTAAATCCAAGTACAAGCTCAAGCCCCAACACGTGACATGTGTGCATGTTGCACATGACTCAAACCACAAGACCGAACCAAGTTCGAGCCCACCTCTACTTTAGGGTGTGTGCACCCACACACTCTCGAACCCAACATCTCTCGGTGGTGAAATAGTATGTGGGTCTTTAGATGGGAGAAGTATGGGGACTTGGTATAGGTGCCCAACATCAAAAGCAAACCCCCTCCCAAATTAGAAGGTTTTAGAGCCCTTTAGGACTTGCTTTCTCAGGAGGTCAAGTTGCCAAAAAAAAATCCCCTTTCCATCTTCTTCTCTCTCTACTTTGCAGGTATTAAAATCCCTTTGGACTATTGCTATTTTACTCACAACAGTCATCTCTCTCGATATCCTACCAACCTAAGAAATTGCAGCCAACTCTCTTTCCTCTTTCCCTCAAGACTTCTCTCTCTCTCCTTTCTCTCTCACCGACCCAAGTGGCAGCAGCCAGTAGCCAACCCAAGCCGTCCCCCAATTAAACACTCTCCCTTCCTCCCTCTCTACGCCCCCCCTCTTCTTTTGACTAGATACCCAAACAACAAACCCATAATTAATCCACCTCTCTTTCCCAAACATCCACCTCCTTTCTCTCTCTCAGCCCATGCTTTCTCTTTGTCACACCGTTGACCCTAACAGCCTGTAGCCAACAACCCAAAACTCTATTAAATCCTTCTCTCCCAATTAATACTCTCTCTCTCTCTCTCTCCCTAAGACCCAAGCAACCCCAACCGTGTTCTTCACTAAGACCCAAGTAGCCACTCTCTCATCCTCTCTCATCTACAGCCCCCTATTATGCTATTAGATCCTCTCCCCCTCTCTCTTTCACCATTAACCCAAGCAGCCCTAGCTCCAGTCGTTCCCTTTTTTTTTTCCTCTTTCTCTCTCTCCCCCTGCCCCTCTCACAATTAACCCAACCAACCCCCCCCAGCCAATGCCATGTCCCCAATTGTTACACAGAGTCCACGTGTGATTCAATCATGGAAAAGCCCAAACAGCCTAGCCACCTTTTATGTATTGAGATTAAGAAGAAACCAAAGGTGATCTTGATCGAGTCGTCGACGGCCGAACTATCCACTTCAACTCAAATCGACGCGTCGAACCCGATCTATGCCGACCCGAGACCATCCGAATCAATCGAATCTTCGCGAAATCTTTGCGATCACGCTGTAACAGGTGGGTGCCCTTCTATCCATCCAAATCTACGCATTTACAATTTTTTTATAATTATATGAAATCTACTATATTCTATTCTTAGGTTTTGTGTGGATTCACAAGACGGCTATAACAAAAGGGTTGACCCTATGGTTGAACCCATCGGCCGAGAACTATAGTGTACTATACCCTTCCACAGGGCACACAAGTGTGCAGGCAAAATAGATCTCGAGGACTATAAATCAGACACAACAAAAAGCCCAGGTAATGTATGGGCTGATGCCCTGTTTTTTTTTTGTGCACACTAGGCCTAATGGTCCTTGTTTAACTGCTTAGATCTAGATGATCCCAATCATTTTGAGATTTGTATCAGTGGGTAAGCCCCACATACTTCTTGACAGTCTATCCATCTAGATGACTCATACTGCTCGTGAAGTTATTATTTTAATTCTTTTCTATGCCTTAAAAATCCGTGAAAATGGGGTATTAACACTTAGATTAATTCATTTGGTTCCTGCATTTGTAAATAGGCGCACATTGGTCAATTAACGCCTTTTCTTGAGCAAACTATGGGCTGAAGAACTAACTATAGATCATCCAACCATCTGCCAAATCAATGGTAAATTTTTTTATTATAGATAATGAACCACGATATTTATGCCACTTGACATAGTACACATGCGTACTGGAAAATACACTTTATAGCTAAATTCTCAAATTGAGACGTAAGGACCCTAAACCTTTAAATAGGTCCATATCCTTAACCATATGGATCCTACAAGATCCACAAATCATTAATTGAGTCTATGGATTCCACCAAATAGGCCTATGTACCTAAGAAGCCCAATTACTCAATTTAAGCCCAAGATCTCGCAGAAGTCGAAGACCAAACTTTGGTAATAGGCCCAACCCACCTTATAAATCTTAATGGACTCATTAGATGTTTTATCTATCAATGCTATGAAACACATGGTACACCGGTGATCATACGATGGGACAATTTCAATCAGGAATGAGTGACCGCTCAATTAATGGTCTAAATGATCAAATCATTAGTGAAAATTATGAGAAACCTGAATACCCTTTACATCGATGGCATCGATAGGATTAGAGCATTTAAAACTCGAGTACGTTCACCTTTAAATGCGTGTATCGACTATTCAATGGTCTATAAGTGATTCAGTCATATCGAGACTAAATCTGATCGACAAGATCTAACTGATGAGACTAGTCGAACATTACCTTGTGATATAGATTATAGTACTCACGTACCTTCATTGTAGGTCACCTTATTCTCTCTCTTAATGATGAGCGAGGCATCCAAATTACGAGTAAGATTAGTTCCCTTATGGTTAAATGATTTCTTATTATATGTTTCATTTGCATTGTGTGACATTCATAACTAAGAAATATGTTAGGGTATATGTATGATAAGAAAAGGGAATAAGATATGACCCACGACTTTAAGCCTTCGGCATGGTGGGATTTCTATTACGATTACATGAAACATAGAATGTAGGCGTCCATGTACGGATGCAACCCTCTGTGGTAGTATGAGATGTCACACAAAGTACATCCAGGTTACTACGGAACACGTCCCTTGAAAAGCATGGTTTGTGAATCCTATCGCACCGTGACTCATTCTAATTAAGTTTAAGAAAAGATGAAATATGAATATGTTAAGTTATGAGATATTAAGAAAGTGGAGACTTAAGCCCACACAAATATGAAATTGAGGCGGGGACCTAATCCCAGAACCAAATAATATTATGATATATTAAGATACGCTGTGAAGGCTAGCTGAACATGAAATAAGTTCCTACACATGCCATGTCTTGCGTGCCACCGTAAGATCTAACGTCTGCAGCCAAGACAGGTCTTAAGGACAATATGATACGACAGTGTCTCGACGTAAGGGGACATTGATTTTTATGCGTGCAACCTCATCAGGCTGGATGGTGGTTTATGTTATGATATGGAGGTTATGTGGTTATCTACACGTGGACCTCACGTGATAAGCTTGAGCAATGGCCTTGGCATAGGTTGTATACGTACGATAAGTAAGATGCCAAGTACGTTGTGTAGGCGTATGGAGTAATAATAAGACTTTCGATATATCACGTAAGTTAAGTTGACAAGACTAGTAAGAAAAGTAATAAGCATTAAAAGTATCATATGTATTGAAACCTATTACATTCTTTCAGCTTAATTGATATGGAATGTTTATGAGATTCCTTTATGCTAGTTATATGTATATTTGTAAGGGTTTCACTTCTACTCACAAGGTTGCACCCACGGTCACCCGGGTAGATTGTGGTGGATCGGTTGTGCAACCCACTAAGTTTATGTGACCAAGTAAACTCATCCCCCTCCCAAAAACTAACAGCTGTAGGTAAAGATATGGACTACACTGGCCGGTGGGCTTGATGCGCTGGTAGACTATGCAGTTTATGAGGGTGATGATATTGAGGACCAATTAGACGACATCAGGTAAATATTAAATATTTGAAAAGACTTTCTAGTAGTTGATCGTATGTTTATTTATGGTCATTTAGTATCGTGGACTCCAAATTCAATGTAAACTTAATGGAGGGAATTTTTAATGTAGAAGAAATTTTAGTTCACGATTTTTGGGAGCCCAGTTTTATGTAAAATCTAGTAAGATATGTATGTCCGCATATCGCCTTAACAAGCGTGCGGTGTCATAACACGGAATTCTAGGCCCTTGAGATCATCTAGGATTCTGGCTCGTGACAGAGATGGTATCAGAGCTTAGGCTTTACGTCTTCGAGGACTGTGTGACTCATGTTAGTATACTATAGTGATTGATGTGATTATGATTCTAGTAGACCCCAAACTCTAGATCTTTGAAGACTGAAGGATTTTAAGAAAGTAGGAAGATCAATGACGTAATATTTGAAGGTTCAATTGAGGATTTAAGGGTTTATTGAAGAAAAACTTATATGAGTTCGGACCATGTGAGGGAAATTGAAAATAATCTTTGAAGATTGAGGAGTAGTTAGAAGAGATATTTTAAAGTGTTGGGCAATAATTAGAATTGATAAATTCTAAATGATTTGATGATTTAGAACTCATTATAGCTTGAGATACCGACTATAAAAATAACTCTTTAGAAGTGAATTAAGATAGAGGAATAAATTATTATCAGTAATTTTAGATAATATTGAAATAGTCTATAGTCAACTAGATATGATAGTGAGGATATTGAAATAGTCTATGGTCAACTAGATATGATAATGAGGATAGCCTACAATGGAGCTTTAGGAGTTATTGATTTTGGCAGGTGATGCTAAATCACAAATAAATTATTTAAGAGGCTACAAAAAGTGTGAGTTTTGAAAAGTTAAGGTATCCCATTGAACAAAATATTTAAAATTTTCTTTAAGAATATTTTTTTGTGGATTAAGGGTGATATGGAAAAATAATCATTGAAGACTAGATGTTAGAAATTTAACTAAGGATGAGACTTAAGAATCAGGAAATTGCAATATATCAGTCGAAATTTTATGACTAAGGATTTGGACTAAGTGTGACATGAGAAGTGTCGAGTGCATAAGGATAATTTGAAATGATAAATAATTTGATGCTTAAAAGACCGCATCACGATATTATTCATTAAGGATTAATGAATCATGAGTAATAAAATAATGAAAACTCGTGAAAAGCAGACATTAGTTTTTATTCCTACGTACCCACTTTATTGAACTCATAAAGAATAATTTACACATTGAGTTTCGACTTCACAATCATTAATTGGGTGTGACTTTGACTTATTTCGAGAAATTGGAGAAAGATTCAAGGAAAATGCGAAGAATCGAAAAATCGAGAGAATATTTTATACAAAGTTCAACAGATCATGTGTTCGGAGAAATCTAGGATAGAAGTTGGCACCATTTTATTGAATGAAAAATTTAAATCGACCCCTCTTATAAGGAGGGGAGAATAATATTGTGGTGTAATACATGACAAATTACTTTCAATTATTTAAGTATTGGCAACGTTTGAGATTTACAAAGCGAATCAAAAAGGAAAAAGAGATGGGGTACTAATTCAATTTCGACTTGACAATTATTGGATGGGTACTAGTTCAATTTAATTCGTCAAATTAAAGAAATTCATGATGAATTTGAAAATTTTGAAGAGACTGAAAAATCAAGCTGATATTCAATGAAAATTTGACAGACAAAGTATTAGGAGGAATTCGTAATAAAGAATGTGATTATTTTATAGATTGATGAGTCATAGTCAATGACTTTATAAGGTGAGAATCATGTTGTGGTGCAAAAATAGTTAAATAAAAATTTAAAGTATTGGGTGATGATTAAGATTCACAAGACGGATAAAATTAATAGTAATGACTTGAGTTTTAGGCACCCTAAGCTTAATGTGATCAGAAGTTGCGCGCTAAAACTTGCATACAACATCTGTACCGTGGCACATAGTTAAAAAGTGAAACTTTCGTATTTTCGGGGTCTGTGTCACGTTAAACACCACTAAGCCATCTAATTGATGATACTGGCGTAATGATATCTATGACAAAAAGGCAGTGCAAAACATGATCTCTATGATATGTTTGTCTGTTTCATTCAAATGTTAGCAAATAATTATAATCGGGACATACATATCTTACTAGATCTTACATAAAACTGGGTTCCCAAAAATCATGAACAAAAATTTCTTCTACCTTAAAAATTCCCTTCCTTAAGTTTACATTGAATTTAGAGTCCATGATACTAAATGATCATAAATAAAAGTACGATCAACTACTAGAAAGTCTTTTCAAATATTTAATATATATCTGATGTCGTCTAATTGGTCCTCCATGTCATCACCCTCATAAACCACATAGTCTACCAGCGCATCAAGTCTACCAGGCAATGTAGTCCATATCTTCACCTGCAGCTGTTAGTTATTGGGAGAGGGGTGAGTTTACTTAGTGACGCAAACTCAATGGGTTGCACAACCGATCTACCACAATCTACTCGGGTGACCGTGGGTGTAACATTGTGAGTAGAAGTAAAACCCTTACAAATATACATATAACTAACATAAAGAAATCTCATAAACATTCCATATCAATTAAGCTGAAAGAATGTAGCAGGCTTCAATACATATAATGCTTCTAATGCTTATTACTTTTCTTACTTATCTTGTCAACTTAACTTACGTGACATATCGAAATTCTTATTATTATTCCATACAACTACACAACGTACTTCGCATCTTATTTATCTTACGTATACGACCTATGCCAGGGCTACTGCTCGAGTCTACCATGTGAGGTCCACGTATAGATAATCACCTAACCTCCATATTGTAACATAAACCATCATCCAGCCCGATGAGGTTGCGCGCATAAAAATCTATGTCCCCTTACGTCAAGATACTATTGTATCATATCGTCCTTAAGACCCGTCTTGGCTGCAGACATTGGATCTTGCGGTGGTACGTAAGGCATGGCACTTGTAGGAACTTATTTCGTATTCAACTGACCTTCACAACATGTCTTAACATATCATAACATTATTCGGTTTTAGGCTTAGGTCCCCACCCCAATTTCATATTTGCGTGGGCTTAAGTCCCAACTTTCTTAACATCTCGTAGCATAACATATTCATATTTCATCTTTTCTTAAACTTAATTAGAATGAGTTATAGTGCGATAGGATTCACAAACCATGCTTTTCAAGGGACGGGTTCCATAGTCACCTAGATGTACTTCGTGTGGCATCCCATACTACCATAGAGGGTTGCTTCCGTATATGAACACCTACATTCCAAGTTTCACATAACCGTAAAAGAAATCTCACCGTGACGAAGGTTTAAAAGTCGTGTGTCTTATCTTATTCTTTTTTCTTATCACACATATACCTTAACGTATTTCTAAGTGATGAATGTCACACAATGCAAATGAAAGATATAGTAAGAAAACATCTAACCATAAGGAAACTAATATTACTCGTAATTCGGATGCCTCGCTCATCATTAAGAGAGAGAAGAAGGCGATCTACAATGAAGGTACGTGAGTACTATAATCCATATCACAAGGTAATATTAGACTAGTCTCATCAGCTAGATCTTGTCGATTTGATGAAAACCGACTGACCATTTACGTGATTCCAATCAGATTTAGTCTCGATATGACTCAATCACTTATAGACCATCGAATGGTCGATACACACATTTTAAGGTGAACGTGCTCGAGTTTGAAATAATCTAATCCTACCGATGCCCTCTGTGTAGAGGGTATTTGGGTTTCCCATGATTTTCACTAATGATTTGATCATTTAGACCATTAGTTGAACGGTCACTCATTCCTGATCGAAATCGTCCCATCCAATGATCATTGGTGTACCACATGTTTCATAGCATGGATAGATAAAACATCTAATGAGTCCGTTAAGACTTAGAGGGTAGGTTGGACCTATTACAAAAGTTTGGTCTTCGACTTCTCAGGGATCTTTGGCTTAAATTGAGTAATTGGGCTTCTTGGGTACTTAGGCCCATCTAGGGTCTAAAGGTCCAGTAGGTCCATTTGGTGGAATCCATAGACTCAATTAATTATTTGTGGGCTTTGTAGGATCCATATGATTAAGGATAAGGACCTAGTTAAAGGTTTAGGGTCCTTACGTCTCAATTTGAGAATTTATCTATAAAGTGTATTTTCAAGTAAGCATGTGTACTATATCAAGTGGCAGAAATATCGAGGTTCATTATTTAAGATAAAAATTTCACCATCGATTTAGCAGATGGTTGGATGATCTATACTTAGGTCTATGGGTTTTGACCCATAGTTTGCTAAAGAAAAGGCGTCAAAGTGCACCCTTTGGCCAATGTGCGCCTATTTACAAATGCAGGAATCAACAGAATTAATCTGTGTTAATACCCTATTTTCAAAAAATTTTAAGGTATAGAAAAGAATTAAAATAATAACATCATGAATAGTATGAGTCGTCTAGCTGGATAGACCGTCAAGAAGTATGTGGGGCTTACCCACTGATACAAATCTCAAAATGATTGGGATCATCTACATCTAAGCGGTCAAACAGGGACCATTTGGCCTAGTGTGCATAAAACAAAAACAGGGCATCAGCCCATACATTGCCTGGGCTTTTTGTTGTGTCCGATTTATAGTCCTCGGGATCTATTTTGTCGTCACACTTGTGTGCCATGTGGAAGGGTATAGTACACTATAGTTCTCGACCACTGGGTTCTACCTTGGGGTCAACCATTTTACCATAATCATCTTGTGAATTCACACAAAACCTAAGAATAGAATATTGCAGTTGTCATATAATCATAAAAAAAAGTGTAAATGCATAGATTTGGATGGATAGAAGGACACGCACCTGTTGAAGCGTGATCGCGAAGATTTCACGAAGATTCGATTGATTCGGATGGTCTCGGGTAGGAGTAGATTAGGTTCGATGCGTCGATTTGAGTTGAAGTGGATGGCTCGGCCGTTGATGACTTGATCAAGATCACCTTTGGTTTCTTCTTAATCTCAACACACAAAAGGTGGCTGGGCTGTTTAGGGCTTTCCATGATTGAGTCACATGTGGACTCTGTGTAACAATTGGGGAAATGGCATCGGCTGGGGCAGGGGTTGCTTAGGTTAATTGTGAGAGGGATAAGGAGAGAGAGAGAAAGAGGAAAAAAAAAGGGAACCTCTAGGGCTAGGGCTGCTTGGGTTAATGGTGAAAGAGAGAGGGGAGAGGATCTAATAGCTATAACAGGGGCTGTAGCAAGTAGATGAGAGAGGACGAGAGAGTGGCTTCTTGGGTCTTAGTGAAGAACACGGCTGGGGTTGCTTGGGTCTTAGAGAGAGAGAGAGAGTATTAATTAGGAGAGAAGGATTTAATAGAGTTTTGGGTTGTTCGCTGTAGGCTGCTAGGGTCAACAGTGTGAGAGAGAGAAAGGAGGTGGACGTTTGGGAAAGAGCGGTGGATTAATTGGGGGTTTGTTGTTTGGGTATCTAGTTAAAAGAAGAGGGGGGACGTAGAGAGGGAGGAAGGGAGTGGGTTTTATTGGGGGACGGCTTGGGCTGGCTGCTAGCTGCTGCTACTTGGGTCGGTTAGAGAGAAAGGAGGGAGAGAGAGAGAGAGAGGTCTTGAGGGAAAGAGGAAAGAGGGTTGGTTTCAATTACTTCGGTCGGTGGGATATAGAGAGAGATGATTGTTGTGAGTAAAATAGCAATAGTCCAAAGGGATTCTAATACCTGCAAAGTAGAGAGAGACAAAGATGGAAAGGTGATTTTTCTTTTTTGGCAACTTGACCTCCCGAGAAAGCTAGTCCTAAAGGGCGCTAAAACCTTCTAATTTAGGAGGGGGTTTGCTTTTTATGTTAGGAACCTATACCAAGTCTCCGTACTTCTCCCATCTAAAAACCCACATTCAATTTCACCACTGAGTGATGTTGGGTTCGGGAGTGTGTGGGTGCACACACCCTAAAGTAGAGGCGGGCTCGAACTTGGTTCGGTCTTGGGGTTCGAGTTGTGTGTTAATTAAGCATGTTATGGGGTGCGCACCTACTACTAAAAGGGTGGGTCCAAGGCCACATCACCTATGTCAAAGTTTTGACCAAGGTCAAACTAGTCAAACAAAAGTCACATTTTCCTCAAACATCAATGATTCAATATATTCAAAAATCCGGGCCATTACAGTATAGTTTCAAACATTCAATTTGATACAGTGTTCAAGAGAGCTAGACATGAATCATAACTACTCTATTGTGATGGTTGAACTTCTACTATGATGGAACGTGAAGTTTATGGATTCATAAATTTTTATTTTTCATAACTCACATATAATGGTTAAATTTTCCTAATATTTAAAATCGGGAAAAAATTCGTAAGAAAATATTTTGGTTTTTTTTTTATGCAAAAAGCAAACTAAGCAAACTATTATACACAGAAGTTGTGTACAACCCCCCCCCCCCCCAAACTTAAATAGGACAATGTCCTCATTGTGCAAAAACAGGGGATACTCAAAAATTTTAAAATTTTCATTTTTCATACCTTAATTGTGTTGCTAATTAACCGGGCTTAAATTCTACAAAATTATTCAAAAATCTCCCCCCAAAATTGGGAGAAAATACTTTTGACATATCTAGATAGAAATTTTCACCATAAACAAATAGATTAGAGACAATAATCAAAAAGAAATTTTCATATAATATCCAAAATATTTATAGACTGTATTAAAAGAAAGAAAAATTGATTACATAAAGGATTAAACCTAGGAAAAGTCTAGACACGACCTAACTACGACACTGATAGCAACGTCCAAGAAAAAATTTTCTTCAATAAAGATCGGTCCTCAGCTTCTAACCAAATTGTGCTACTAAAATTGGTGATTCACCCGCCGGTGGTGGGTGCATTCAATGCTTTACGAAGATGGAGGAGTTGGCAATGGGAGATGAGATGCACAAGGTGGGGTAGGTTCAGGGGCTACCGGGCTGGTGAAGAGAGAAAGGATTTCCTGAATTAGTCGCGCCCTCTCTTCTAGGAGCGCAGTGACTTCTTCATGGCGTTGGGGAAGGCTCTCAAATGCTTCGTTGACCTCGGCCCAACTCGATAGTTTTGCAATGGCAAAAGTGTTGATGATGGGAGAAAACAAAAGGAATGGAATGATTTGTTTAAAGATTTGGTTGCATATTTATAATTGGTTTGGGTTAGGGATCTAAAAAGTTGCCATAAATGTGCATTATGGGCTGGCGTTGAAGAATGCGATCTTGTAACAGTTTCCATATTTGAAAACCATTAGTGGATAGGGACACGGGTCCGGTCAGGCCTGTGCCTAACATGGGACACAAAAGACAAATTTCATTTGGTGTTCAGACTTAATAAGAATGTGAGGCCAATAGTGGCCCATTACATTTTGTTAGTAAACCCCGGTCCTCAATACACTAAATTTAGACCATCCCATAAATTATCAATGTGTATTAGATCATACACTCAAGATTTAGATTAATATATATATATATATATATATATATATACACCTAGTGTATGAGAGTGACACTACATCTAATTCCAGCAGAAGTATATTGAGCAAAGCCAGCCCATACACCTACAAGTGTAAACACCTTTACACTTGAATATATATCCCAGCAATATATGTTAACTGTGTCATACAATTACACTACAGCCAAGCCTAAGCTGCCTTATACCTATAAACCATGTGTAGTAGCTTGGTATTCAAGTTAAGCCCATTTTGGCTTATATGGGTATACACTCAAAAGCAAGTGCTGGCCTTGCATGGAATTACAGCCTTAATAGCTGATAAGTTGTTTTCTTCGCCTCTTGACTCCATGACTGCATGAGTCATCTTTTGACTCCACGCACACAAAGTGGAAACCAACCACTATAAACCTCGCCAAAAACACTTCCTTCTTCTTGCTACAATCTGATGCAAATCAGCCTAGCCAAATTTGTAAAAGCCATAGCAAAAGAAACCATTCTTCTAGCTCAAAACCATTATTCTATTCAATTTCTTCACACCTTAGATTCGAAATCGTGAGTCACAAAACAACCCTCTGATTCGGTATTGAGAGTTTTGACAGATGAACCATTGATCTCAGAGAATCCTTACGACCCTAGCTTCGGCCCTAGTTCTTACGAGCTCGGTGAACTCGACACCGACACACGTTCGGCGTCATCATAACTCCGAGTCCACCAAATGGTACATCCGAAAATGAACTACATATTAGTTCTTTTGGACTAGTTTTATGATAAAATTATATGTCTGTGTTGTCAACTCCATGAGATCTAATCGACAACACGGTGATATAAGCTTGTTTGACGGTGTCAGAGTAAAAAAACTTTGAATCTCACACTCCCGACCTCTCAGACCGAATTCATATATAAAAGAGGGTCTCTGTGCTATATATAGAATAATATATATATATATAAGGTTAAAGTCCAGTAGACCAGAAGCATCAAAAAGTAAAAGAGGATCACGAGGGAATCACAGCAAGCATTTCATCAGGTTTGCCGTGGCAACCTCACAAGGTTGCCGTAGCAAGGTGCTGTGAGGTTGTCGCGGCAAGGTGCTCAGCTGGTGAGCTTGCCGCTGCCACTCTGTGGCTTGCCGAGGCAAGCCCATGTCTGGCTTGTGCATATGCTTTGAGGTGCCTTTGGTCAGTATATGGGTGTGTGTGCTGACTCGTAGGCTAGTTCACTGTGTAGGGCACTTATGTAGGGTCTAAGATGACCCAGTAACATTAATAAATGCTAAAACAATATACATGTAAATTATAGGTGCTTGGTGCGTACCGATGAATGTAGCTTGAATGTGTGCGTGCACATGTAGCATGTAAAGTATAAGCTAAGGTAGGGAGTTTACCTTGCTGAACTATGTTTTGGTTTCTCATCCACCTCTAGTTAGCAAGTTACTATATGTATGACTATGCCTATGATAGTTTTGATGTATGAATCCATATGCTATGAATGGTGTCAGTTCGATGAATGTTGAGATATGAATATGCTCGTTCAGTTGATGTATAGTAATTTATAATGATAGTAAGATCAGTGCAACATATGGTTATACTATGAACTTCGGTTTGATAGACGTTTATGCTAGGACCATGCTCGTTCAGCTCGACATATGATTATACCATGAATATGCCAATGCAGTTTAATGAATAGTGAAATCTAATGATAAGAAAAGATTCAGTATAGACGAATGTTGTTGTATATTCATGACAGTTTTGATGATGATGATAGAGGCAGTTTCAATGAATGTTTTTGCATGACTATGCTCATGTCAATTTTGATGAATGGGTGTGTATGCTAATAATGAAATCAGTTTCGATATATGTCTATGAAGGATTATGCTAATTCAGTTTAAATGTATGATTCTTAATGATGATGCTCCATCAGTTTAAAAGAATGGTTTTGACTAATGATGCTCATGTATTGCTCATGTATGCTAAGTTCAGTTTCGATATCTACTTATATGCTATCTGCTCATGATGTTCTTGCATACATGATACCATGCATTGTTCATGTCTTATTATCCTTGATGTCAAGTACCAATTTTGTTTCGTTTTTGAGCCATGTGATCCCGCTAACTTGGGAGATTGACTGTGTAAATCTTGGTCCATGTGATCCCGCTAACTCGAGAGCTTGACAAGTGATCTCGCTAACTCGGGAGATTGATTTGTCTCAGTCCAAGTGATCTCGCTAACTCGGGAGCTTGACAAGTGATCTTGCAAACTCGGGAGCTTAATTTTCTTGTTTCTTATACACGTATGCTTTACATCGGATAGCTTGTTTCAGCTAAGATGGTTCCAGCAGGATTCCTTGTTCACCATGATTTCCTTGTATTTATTCAGCATGATTGTTCAGCATGTCAGCATGATAAATTAGTCGCATGATAATGACTTGTTTATATTATATGTTGCTAGAATAAATACAGATCAAGACATAATATGCTTCGATTGTATTTTATGCATCAAGAAGTGAATTGGTAATCTAACATATATATTTGCACTGTAAATTTCCCTACTGAGCTTTGATGATAGCTCATCCTATGACTTTAATGTCTTAGCTACAGATATTGATCCGGAGCACTAGGGTGATCCCACGTATCAGTTGGAAGAGGAGGAAGAAGAAGAGGACGAGGAGGATGTGGAGGAAGAACTCGCTGAGGAATTCTTTCTGAAATAGGTTTGAGGGAGAGAGATTTATTTTAAACACTTGTATAAACCACAGTATGATGTTTTTTGTGATATTTTATACTTCATGTATAGGTTTTCTTTCCATTATTTAGATGACGGGTGGCCGTCATCTGTGGAAAGTTATACATTGCATCAGTTAATTTTGTTGATACCTCTTGTTAGTTATTGTTTAATAGATGAGTAAATATCAATTTTTTCCATATTATTTCATGTCAGTGTTATTAAATTGCTTTCGCATATGCAATACTTTGTACATGACATGATGCACTGGTATGAGAGGATCATGTTAGGTCACAGGTGGTATGTAAGCACCCAACGTTAAGTCATTTAGAGACTTAACTCTGGCCTACACATATGGCAAAGTGTCTGATATTTGTTCAGTGTTAGGATTTAGGCTGAGTCTGATTTATCTGATCAAGTTGTTGCTTGATCATAATAGGTTGTGATGCCTCCAAGACAAAGGAGAGGAAGGGGTAGACCACCGTTACCCCATCGCACTGGGCTGAATGCTATTCCAATGGCGGGCTAAGACCACGACGCTCTCACTGAAAGAGGAGAGAATGTGCATATGGCGGAGAGCCGAACTATGATGGAGAATGTGGCTGAACATACTCCTCCTATAGCATATGAATATCAGATGGGTCCTGCTCTCGGAATCGAGCAGAATGCGGGACAGAATCCGTAGCTGATGGAGACAATGGTCCACACTAGGGCCCTGCTAGCAGAGAGACGACCCCAGAAGGCTTTGCAAAGTTTATACGCCTTCGACTGCCAAGCTTCTATGGTCAGCATGACCCAGTGGAGGCTAAGAAATGGTTAACACAGATTGAGAAGGTGCTTCTATCGGTTAGATGCATTGAGGTCGAGAAAGTCTGTTGGACATCATACAAACTAGAGGGTGAAGCAAAGCCCTGATGGCAGTCTGTAGACCAGACAAGAGTACCCGGAGTACCTTGGACGTGGGCAGATTATACTGAAGCTTTTAATGATAAGTATTTTTCGGTACCTGAGAGATACCGGATGGAGGTTCAGCTTGCAACCTAAGTACAAGGTCAGATGACAGTTAGAGAGTATGAGGCAGAGTTCACTCGCCTTTTACGGTTTGCGCCATTGCTAGTACCCACCGAGCTCATGAAGACATAGAAGTTTTAGCGCTGTTTGAAGCCCATGATAAAGGAAAGAATTTCGTTGTTTCAGGAAACGACTTATTCCCACGAGATGATGTTGGCCCTTATAGCAGAGACCGATGTTGAGACTATGTTAAGGAGGAGAGAGGAACATAATAAAGGTAGAAAGGCTCAAGCTTTGAGTCCCGATCAAGCGAGTAAGAGACATCAATATCCTATGCAGCCAGCATTCCAACCAGCTGCAGTAGCCTACACGCGGCCCTATAATCCCAGAAATCTACCACCATTACCACCTCAGGTTCCACATGTGTTAGACTAGCCTGCCCAGCCTGTATCTCGCATTTCACGAGTACGTCCGGCAGTTTCCCTCATGGGTGTTGGCTACCTGCCTTGTGTTTAAAAAGGGGTTTAAAATCACACAATTAAAGGACCTATTGATGGCACACACCAAGGCAAGCAGATACACACTCCTACAAGTATTCAGGATCTGTTGTAGCAAGTTTTACAGAGTAAGGGAATGTCCACAGGGAAATGTGAGTTAAAATCAAGTAAATCTCCAGATCTATGGTAGATCTGGCACCCTACCTACAACTAAAATAGCAAAAGGCAGAGGAGAGGTTTTAAGGGGTTATCACTTTAAACTAAACTATAAAAAAACAATTAAATACAGAAATAAACTGGAATCAAGTCTAGAGTTCAAATCTTACAAGTGATGGGAGTGTTGGGTGAAGTAAAAAATAGAAAATGGAGAGAAGCAGCTTGGAGTTTGGTCTTGCTGCAATTGGGTTAAGCTGATAGTGTTACAAGGGGTTCAAAGCGCACCAATCCCTCATCTGGCTATAAGCACCGCTGCAGGGTAGAAGGATCTGATCTAGACCAGAGTTTTGGATTGATCTTAAGGCTATGATCTGTCCACTTCAATGGTCACAGATCATCCAATAGACTCACTCCATTCTCTGATTTCCATCAGAACATTATAACCACTATAAATGCTACAACTGCCAGGCCACAGACACAGGCAATTGCAGGAATATCAAATCTAAGGAGATTAAATAGTATCCAAGAGGTCTACCAGTTATGTGTGTGAGCTGATTCCCATCTACACAAATCCAATCGAGCACCAAATGAAACCAGATAAATTATAGATATAACTACAACAATGAAACCCACATTACATTGAAATAAACTCACTATACAATGAAATGCTCTTAGATTTATAGTCTGTGCATCATCTGACCCTCAACAAAACTCTCAATCTTCCCCAATTACAAATTCAACCTTGCTCCTTGCTGCTCCAAAGAAATTAGCCAATCGTAGTTGGGCTAAAAGAAAGAAGTAGGAATTTCGATGCAGGCACTGATCTTGAGATTGATCCCCCTTTTTTGGAAGCTTCCTCCCCTTTTATAGCTCCCCGCAGATCTGTTCTTCCTGCCAATCACAGCTCCACTGGGCTGCCCCTATTTTTACCTTTTTATCCCCCTTCTAGAAGGTCCTCTGGGTTAGTTAGAGCTAGGGGAGAGCATGTGGGTCGGTTAGGTTTTCCTAGGGCATTTCTAAAACCGTTGTGCCGGTCGCCAGGGTGCCTCGGATTGCATGAGGTCACCAACTTGCAGTGTGTGCACAATAGCTCTTCTGAGAAGTGTTTGAATCGATTTTGATAGGTTCCTGAAGCTTTCGATAGCTTCTGTTCAAGCTCTGTACTCCTTTCGCTAGGATTCAGGATCCTATCAAAAGGTTCCGATAGGTTGGCCCTTTGATTAAAGCTTCAGCATCTGAAGCCTTCACCTGATATTTTCGACAGGTTGAAGGATCCTTTCGATAGGTTGACCTCTTGCACAATCACTTTTGATAGGTTTGCCTTTCTGTGCCATACGTTTTTTATAGGTTCTCTTCTGGCTCCTATCGATATGTTTCCAGACTTTTTGATAGGTTCTGTTCAAGCTCAGGCAACCATTCGATAGGATGCTCCTTTTTATTTTTGACTGCACGATAGGTCCTGGATCCTATCGAATTCTCCCCATCTTCACGATATCTTCCTTCTTCAGCCTTCAGATCCTATCGATAGGTTACAATAACCTATCGATAGATTGTTTTCAACCGGTTTTCACTTCTTCAATGTTGTCTTGTTGTTGCTGCATGCCCCAAGTGGGCCTTGGTGTGCAACCCTTTTGTGTGCCATTATTGGGTCTGAGCTATACTGAGAGTTGGACCTTCTTGTGGAACACTTTAGGGTAGATTTCTGCACTATGACTGCTTTTTACTGCTATCTACAAAACATATTCAACATGCACTTATTAGCTTACTCACAAGTCTATCAAAGGTCAGGTTACAGGCTAAAAATTGGCATTTTTCACTGATTAACTGGCATTTTTCACTGGTTACGGGATCTTATACAGTTTCGTCGACAGCTTCAACCAATATATGTGAGAAGTGTGGGATGGTACACAAGACAGACCAATGCCGTAAAGCATCTGGTGTGTGCTTTCGTTGTTAAAAGATGGGACATCAAATCAAGGATTATCAAGAAATGGCAGGAACGACATCAAAGATGGGACTAGCTCTACGATCTGCATGGCCAATGGTACAAGCCCCAGCTTATGCTATGTCAACACACGGTGCTCAAACCAATAATGATATTATTCAAGGTATTTGTGATATTATGATTTTATCATTCTTTTTAGATGAAGTAGGGGCATCAGTTTCAAATTTAGAAATATATACGCTTTGTACACTGTATTATTTTCCGCACTAGTTTTAGAAACTTATAGTCGTAGATTTGATAGTTTATAAATTCCATTAGTTCGAGCTAATTATCAAATACATGTGTAATAGGTACATTACTACTATATCCGTAGGGTGCGTACTTGAGTTATGAGACACAAGTTTTGATAGATCCTGGATCTACACACTCGTTTGTCGCACCTGTGTTTGCTGATAAGAAGGGAAGGGTTATTCACTGAAAAGTACCACTTTTCACCTCTTAACCTAGCCTTTGATGGACCTTGAAGCAGACTAATAATCATTTGTTAAGTGTGTTTCGTAGTTAGTAATAAAATGTGCTACTTAATACAAAACTCCTGCATTTGGTCCAAAGAAGAAAAAGATTTCATGCAAAGATGACAGTTGAGCTAAAGTTTGATGGAACACCCTAGTAGTGCTCACCATGGTGGCTAATTCCTACAATTCACCATTGATCAAAAGTCTAGCAGATGGTTGAAGTTAAATGAGAATGAAGGATGTTGCAATAGTAGTAAGTGCATTGCAACAGGGGGACAAAAGACAGATCTCGCATAGCTGAGGAGCTTCCTCGCAGAGCTAAGGCTGCAGTGGAAGTTACTTTTGCACAGATAGAATGCGCAGTCAAGAGGAGAACCAGAAAGAAGTCGTGAAGAACTCACGCCTTAAAACCCTTAGGAATTTACTGGCGGAGCTCTTGTAGAGATTAGACCTTAAAGCGGCTGCACGTAGAACATATCGAGTCCATATGCATAAAGAACAAATTGTTACCTCGCGGAGTTCTCGCATATCCCTAGAAGAGAGAGACACCCAGAATTTCCCTCGCGCAGCTGTCACACACTCTGAAGCCTAATCAGTTATAATGCGAGCGCAGGAGCATACTAGCGAGAGTACTCAGGGAGAGAGAGCTTCTGATGCTCTACTGTGGGAGAAATCCAGGCACTCTAGATCATCTCCATGACAGCATTACAGCGCAAAGGAACTACGTGATTAACTGAAGATTTATTACGCAAGTGAGCACTTCTCACCAGCCAAAGGCTACTCTGCGAAGACTTTGCGATTGTGTGAATGAACTAATGCAGATGCCAGCCCCACAAAGCTTAGGCTCTCCACTTCTCAATTTTAACTCAAGGACCTTTTGGGAATTTCCTAAGGCTAGGGCACACTTCTCGAGGCATGGATTTTGAGGCACACATCCCAAGGCATTCAAGGGTTGTAACAGTGCCATGTCTGCTAGAAAAATTAGGGTTAATCTCTTTAGAGCCAAGGCCTTTTGGATAGAGTATATAATCTATACTTAGGAGTTATTATTTTCATCTTTCCTTCATCCTCTGTCGGCTAAGAGCTCCAACAGGCTAGGGTTAGGGTTTGATCATCTCTTTTTCTTATTTTTCTTCTCTCTTAGCCCAGCATTTGCTGGCTAATCCTCTTGTAAGTAGCTAGGTTTAGGTTTATTTCAGTTTTGTAATAGGCTTTGTATACATTGGGATTTTGGATGAGCAGTTGTGTACAGGCTGCAGCCTAGAGACAGTTCATTGTAAGTTTTGCTTCTATCAATGAATTATTATTTTAATGACTAATTAAATCTAAAGATCTTATAGTTTCCTTAGATGTTATAGGATCCATGTATTTGGGACTAGCCCATTCAGTTTCTTGTAGATCTATTGTTTACCATCTGATTTCCCTTGGTTTGATAGACCCATGGAAAGCAATGTTAGATCTGTAGTCAAATCTGGGGAGTTCGGAGGCCAGTGGACCATGTTGCCTACAGCAGTTTATATGTTCTTTCTCAGATCTCTATGGTATGGACAGACCTATCGAATAACCAGTGACCTTTGCAGTGGATAGAGTATAACCCTAGGGTGGTGACCATTCACATGTCTGAGAAGGATTCTTCTCTTTTGCACATGAGCTTCTAGAGCCTTGTGAGGAGGTTGGTACAGGAACTGACTCCCCTCTGTTTTACTTGACCGATATCAGATGTTTGATCTAATTTCTCTATAGTAATTGCAGCTTGAGGCTGAGTCATTGCAGGCCTTTTGTAGCAATGATCAGCTGAATCTAAAGCCTTATTCAACCTGTTGCCAGTCCTTTGTATGGGCACATTGAGCCGTCGGCCTTTGCAAAGCACATAGGATTTTATTGGTTGGAATACCTACGGATGTCAGCCAGATCTGTGCACAGATTTGGGGAGCTTGTAGCACTGGCAATACATATTGTCTGTAATAATATTCATGGCCTGATCTAGTCCATTAGTTGGGAAAATGATTAGTCCACTCCTTTGGATTAGGTTAGCATTTCTAGTTTAATCAATGGGATTTGACAGACTCTATTGGATACTCTGTGACCGTTCAAGTGGACAGAGTATAGCCCTAAGAGCACCCCAAATGGCATGGGTTAAATTGGATTGTTCTACCTTGTTTAGGTTATTGATATCATCTCAGCAAGGACCACTGCAGAGAAAGACTAAATCTGAGTTACATTATTGAATTAACTCTGGCTTAACCTGCTTGCTTCTCATCATTTTTATATTTTATTTTGGTATACACCATCACCATCTTCTTCTTACCCCTTTCTATAGGATAGGGTTGCACTTTATTCTTCTTCTTTTAGTATTACTTTAGTGTAGTCGTGACACACAACTCCCTTTCTTTTGGATTGTCAGATCTAGAGGCCTACTATTATAGTCCATTTTGCGGTTCTAGATCAATTTATCTATGGGACAAACTCTTACTTATCAAAACTTGTTATAACAGGCCCTGTATCTTACAGGTCTAGGATATTCTAGGATTGCTGTTTTCACCATCTCTTTATCCTCTGTTTTACTTTGATTTCAATGTTCTTCCGCAACACAATAAAATCATAGCACCATCCTAAATGTCGACAACAAGTTTTTGGCGCTGCTGTCGGGGATCTTGATCTTTTTAGTAGACCTGAGTTGTACTATAATTTAGACTAACAAGTTCTTTGTAGCTGTGCCTAACCTAGAATAAAAGTACTACCGATTCTTTGTAGAATTTTGCAGAAATGGACAACAGAAGAAGGGAAAAGCTAGAGCTGCAGTTGGAGTGTAGGTAGCTCTGTTTGCACTTTCTTTCCCCGAAATCTCAGTCTATTTATGTTGAATCCCCTGTTATTTTGTTTAGTGTAAATCTGTGTAGTTATTAATTTTTGTTTGAAATCCTTTGTGTGTGCTTGTAAGCATTTTCTTTACTTACTGGTATTGTGAGTGTATGCTCAATAGAAGGTCCCTAAACCCCGCATTGGAACCTCCAAATCCAGAGGTGGAAAGGATCCTTAGACCCAGACACACCACCCAAGGCCTTGCTATTGAAACTGAACCTGTGGCTAAGAGGCAGAGAACATTAAAGGAGTACAATGCACCTGGGGAGTACACCTCTCCCTTATGTATTAAATTTTCCTCTGTTGAGGGGAATTATGAAATTAAATCCTCCACCATCAATATGTTGCCTTCGTTTCATGGGCTTAGTAAAGAAGATCCCTACAAGCATATTGACCAATTTTGGGCACTTTGCATTACTTTCAATATTACTGGCTTGGGACCTGAGACCACTAAATTGAGGCTTTTTCCTTTTTCACTAAAGGACAAAGCCAGCACATGGCTATCAAAGCTCCCAGCCCACAGCATACAATCATGGAGTGACTTTCAAACCAAATTCCTGGCCAAATTTTTCCCCATGAACAAAACCAGCCAGATGAGGACTAATATTCTATTATTTACTCAGTCCTCACTGAGGATTTTTATGAAGCTTGGAAAAGATTCCATGAGATATTGAAACAATGCCCCCACCACCAATTTCCTCAGTGGCAGCTTGTCCAAGTATTCTATTAAGGAATTGATCCCAAGAGCAAGGATATGGTGGATGCTTCCTATGGCGGTAGTTACCTCCACAAGACAGCTGAGGAAGGCTGGGAGCTGTTTGATATAATTGGGAAAAATTCCATACAGCAGGAGTCTCTGTCACGCAATGACAGCTCTACCCCAGCTTAGATGGTGAAAGAGGCCACCCCTAGAGGTGGAATATATGAAGTTAAGGTGCAAGGTGATCTGGAGAGGAAGGTGGACAATTTGTCCTTAAAATTTGATAAATTAATGAATGTGATATAGCCCCGAATGGTTGCACAGGTGGAGGAGGCATGTCTGATATGCCAATCTCCCACACATTCAATTCATGATTGTCCATGTACCAACCAATTTTCTAATTTTATTATGGAGCATGTCAATGCTACCCAAACATTTAGGTAGTAGCCTGCTAGGTATTCTTGGAGGAACCACCCAAAGTTGAGGTGGAGACAAGATTCATATCCTCAACCTCAGCAGTAGCAAATAGTAGCTCCTTACAGACCCCTGCACCAATTTAATCAAGGTTACTCACCAAGGCAAAATTTTCTATTACGTGCCCCACAGTCTAACCAGTTGATCTTGCCCCCACAACAGTCCAGATCCTCTTCATTTGAAGAGAAGATGCTGGCTTCAATGTAAAATTTGGGGAACTTGGTGCAGACTGTCAACTCTCATGGACAGAGCATCAAGAAGATTGAGGATCAGCTGGGTCAGATTTGTAATCCTCTGAACAGGAGGGAGGAAGAAAAATTGCCTAGTCAGCCCCTGACAAATCCAAAAGGCCAATATATGATTGGAGATGCATCCTCTACTCAGGAGGAAGCTAGTGCTCAGTGATCTAAAGATTGGTAATAAGTGTACCATATGTATGAAAATTCTATTTTGATTTATGTTCTTTAAAATTTTGTCAATTATGTTTTTAGTGTTATGTTGATTTGCTTATGTTGCTTTATCTGTGTTTGAATTTTGTGATTGAATACATGTGCATATTTTTCATCTGAATTTGCTGTGTATGTTTGTTGATGAATGGTTGAGGTGCCCTCATCATAATCTGTAAGAACTTGAGCTGAAAAACTATTTTTAGGATTCTGCAATGTTGATGAACTGATGTTGAAAATGGGCATATATTTCTCATGATTGAAATGAAGTACCTGTCTAAGGGTTGGTGCTCATGCACAATGGTAGGGTACACAACAACATGGATTCACTAACCAATGTGTTGCACTGAGCTAACAGAGTAAAGGTTGAGAAGAAATGTTGTCTCGCAGAGCTAGAAGACTTAAATCTGCTGCGCAAGTCATTTCTTAGCTTTCTCGTGTGCTAAAATGCCAAAGCAATGGTTGTAAAAGTGCCTCGCGGAGTTACATTTTACTCTGTGAGCCTAATCTATGCGAAAAGTGTGCCATATGTGTTGTTTTGCGCGAGGTAAAATTTCTGAAAGGTAAAATAGCTCTCGTGTACCAAAGCAAATGATTCAGCTCTGTGAATTTCACTGTGAAGCAATGTTCTTCAACGCCACAGAACTTCTCACGGAATTAAATGCCAACTACGTGAGAATTCTACTCCGTGAGCACCTATTGCCAACTCTGCGAACCGCAGGATTTGCTCTATAAACTCTGCGAAACCCTTCATTTTCTTCATTTCATCTCTCTGCCCTAGCTTTCTCCGCACAAAAATCGAGCTTCCTTTTTCTTCTTTCTTCCCTACTTCCTAAGCCACTCCACCTCAAGCATTTTCCTCTCACCATTTTGTTCCCCAGCTACTCCTAGTCACTTTGAACAAGGTTTGGGGGGATTTGAGCCACTGTGCAAGTTTTTAAGTGGAACCCTAGCTTCCAATTGGTAAGATCTCCATCTCTCTTGCTGGACTTTGATAGATTTATTAATTAGAGAGGAGGGCAAATAACTGGTGCTTCGGTGTTTACCTAGTGTGTTCTGCATTTTCTAAGCCTTGTGAGTTTTATTTTGGATAATGTGAGCACCTATGGCCACGAGTTCAAAATTCACAGACGTTTTAACTGCCATGCTGAACCCCCCAGCTAGTGGCAGCCCTGTGGCCACAAGAAAATCTGCAAGGATTGCAGAGGCCTCCACATTTGGGACCTCTGAGGTGCCTCCACCTGTTGCTCAGCCCCCAATTCTAAAAGAAAAGAAGAAATGTGCCCCAAAGAAGAGGGTCAGGGAGCTCCCACCTGCCAAAAGCCCTGGAAAATCGCAGAAGAAACATAAGAAGGGCAAGGTTGCGGCCCCTGAGGTTGAGGAGGAAGAGACTACTAAATATCTCAGGGTCCCTTCTGAGTTTGTGTCAGTAATCTAGCTGGAGGCAGAAATTATTTTTGATAAAGCCTATTTTGAGGAGCTACCAGAGACCTCTGCCTCCATTGAGTATTTGACCAAGGCATCTCTGCTGCCCCTGTTGAGGCCCCCAATGCAGCTGGTCTTCCCAAGGCTAGTGAGACTGTTTTATCAGAATATGAGATTGAAGACTGGTGATGATGGGAACCCAGCACTGCTAGTTTTAATTGATGACTTTGAGATGCTGTTCAACCAGACAGAAATTGTTAGAGTATTAGGGATACCAGCCAGGTATAGCCCTGAATGGGGCTTGGGTCCTCCTTTGACAGCCTCCATCACTAAAATTTCAAAGGAGTTAACTGGAGGAATCACAACCTCAGAAGACTCAATTAGGAAGAGGGACCTGCACCCCAACCTCAGATTCATGGATGGGGTGTTGAGGAAAAATATCTACTGCTCTGGTCATGAGCAAGAGAGGAGGCCCGCCATAGCTGATGTCCTCTTCTCATTTTACAGGAATCACTACTTAGATGCAGCCAAGTTGATTTTTGAGGGAATTAAGGACCTATGTAAAAAAGTGAAGGTCAAGAAGAAACCTCACGCCCTTTCCTACTGCAAATTTATTACTGCATTATTACAGTTTGGGAAATACCCCTTTAAAAGGGAGGAGGAGACAGTGGCCTTGAACCCCAAAAAGAGTGGAAAGAAACAGTGGGGAATCAGTGGTATAATGATGGAGAAGAAGAAAAAGTAGAGGAAGGAGTAACTGAGAGAGGTAACCCCCACCATCAAAGAAGTAGTTGTTGTTGTTGCTGATGCAGCAGCCTCTGTTGGGCCAGCCATGCACTCCACCTCACATGTGCCAGCCAGCACAACCATCACATCTCCAACCATTCCCTCTACCTCCATGCCATCCCCAACCCCCTCTCCCTCAGCTTACCTGCACCCATTGCCACACCACCTTCAACCTTAACCCAGACCTCACAACCCCACACAAGTCTAGTACCCTTACCTGAGCCTATCTCCCCAATCTCCACAGCCATAGCCACCTTAGTCTCACCACCAACCATTATACCCACTGACACCTTACCCATTTCTACATCCTTACCTACTCTGCCAGCCCATAAAAGCCCACCTGTAAAGATTGCCTACACCAAGAAAAGAAAATTAATCAAAGACAAAGCCAAGAACCCCAGCCCACCTATATCTCCCAAATAATTCCAATCCCTGAAACCACAACCATTCCAGACCCAATACCCACACCCTATGAACTTGAAACCCATACCTTTGAAACCCCACATCAGTCCATTGACACTTCCCCACCATTTATACCGGGCCCATTTAAGCCTTTCCACCAATCCATCCCATTTTCCATTTCCCATGGCCAGGGGCCAATTATAGGAGAGGAATTTTCTACCATGATGTCCACTATCATAGGAGGCATCAACCTGGAATATACCACTCTCCCTGAGTCGCCTCTCCCTCCCCACTTTACCCCTCCTCATGAACCACCATAGGCCACTACCTTCACTCATAGACCCACTTTCCCCTTCCAACCAGTTTCCCCTATCCAACCCACTGCCACTACCATACCCGACCTATTACCCTAAATCCTAAACCTCCTCATATCCCTTCAAGCACAAGTGTTGGCCACCAACCAATCCCAATCTTCTATTGAGGCCAACCTTCAAACCATTACCCCCACCCTCCTAAATCAGTCCTTTATCCAAGCTAGCCTAGAGTCAATCCAATCCACTTTATCCCTATTACCCCATCCTTCACAACAGCCACCTACCCCTACAGTTACCATTACAACTACACAGACTGACCCTGAACCTGAGCCTCAGCCTATCCCTATTCCATTACCACTTCCTTCATTACCCAAAATCCCACCTGCTGTGGCAACTTCCAATGCTGTCACAGATGTGGAGGATTTAATATCCATCTCTTTCAAGGCAGTCCAAACAGACCTTGAACCACAGCCCTTACCTCAGCCTCCATGTGCACTTCCCCAACCCATCCCCTCTCCATTTTTGGATGGCCCTTCTTCCAATGAGGAATAACCCTTAATTCATGCCTCTTCTTTTCCTACTTCCCCATACTCCACCCTCCTTCATACAATGAAATCCAATCCTTACCTCAAAAAAGATATCATTCGGGGGATGGCTGATATTAGAAAGTCAATCAGAATACCCTATGAAGCAAGGATCCATCTCCTGAAATTGGATACCGAAATGCAGCTGAAGAACATTGCGAAGGGCTGGAAATAAATGTTGCGTCTATAAAGAACCCTAGAGCGTATGACTGAACAAGAGAAGTTGAATGCTGAACAAGAGAAAATGGCTACTGCAACGGAAAAGTTGAGGGCTGATGGATTAGGGAAGAGGTTGGCTGCATCGAAGGAGATTAGGGAGCTCTATGTAGCAAGAACTGAATTGGCAGAGAAGAAGGCTGAAATTCTGGAGAAGCAACCTGCTCAATTGACTGGGAGAGTACCTCCATAGGCTGTTGTGGAGAAAGAGAAAGGAAAAGGGGTCAAAATCAAGGATGAACCAGCAGACAGTTAGCTGCAACTTTGGAGGATTAGAGTTGTGCATGTATTTAGTTAGGAAGTAGTGTGTTAATTTTATAGTTATTTTCTCTTACATTGTACATATTTTTTTGATTATAATGAAATTTCTTTTTCTGATATTCTATTTAGTTCACTATCTTTCTTTATTTCTTTATGTCTATTTGTGTGTGTTTGTATGTTGTGTGCTTTATTTCTTACTATTTCTTTTCTTTTATCTCTGTTTTGAACCTGTTGCACATCCACACTTAACTTTGAATCAGTGAGGACACTACTTCTCATAGGTTTGGGGGTGTGGCAGGATCCGCTAATGATGCAGTTAACCTAAGTATAGCAGAGTCAAGTGAGTAAGATAGGAATGGAGCCATGTTCACCTAAGAATCATGAAAAATGAGAAATTTAAAATTTTGTAGACCTTTAGGCATTACAAGCTTTTAAATTTTAACCTTTTCATGATGTGAACACTAAGAAAACGCACTTGCATCAGCACTTAGTGAATCATTAAAGGGAGAAGAAGGTAAGGACATGCCTAAGAACTCAATGAAAGACCATAACAAGTGAGATTTGGGCCTACAAAAAAATTTTCCTTTCTTTGAGGAGTGATTGAGGTAATTTTTTTAGCTCTAAGAACTGGCTGAGTCAATGCCCTCACTAGAAGTTAGGCATCTCAGAGTTGAAACAACTGACATCACTGTTAAGACCTGAAAAGTACCACTTTTCACCCCTTAACTTAACCTTTGATTAGACCCTTAGCCATCTAATAAGTTCTTGTTAAGTGTTTTATGTAGGTAATAATCAGCAGTGAAATAAGGCCAGGAATCCTGCTAAAGAGCCTTTTTTGGCACCAGAAGTTCCTCAGAAGGATGGACTCTGAATCCAGACCTGAAATGAGCCTCACGCAGCTGACCCAAGCTTTAGAGGATTCAGGAGAAAAATGCCTCGCGCAGTCCAACTGAGCTTCCCAAGACTTTACAACAACTTCTCGCGTAACTCAAGCTTAAGAGTAGAACACATCGCACAGTCTCGCACAGTTCAAAGCAGACCTCTCTCAACCTCGCATAGTTCGTTCAGAACGGCTGAGGAGAGAGAGCTTCAAAAGACTCTTCACGCAGCTGTCGCGTAGTGGCCGCGGGATGTAAATATCAGAAGAGAACTCCTAGTGCAGTTCTCACGCTATTCAAGAAGAAAGCATCCTCGTGAAGACAGAGCCATCCTCGCGAAGATCAATTAAGACATGGAACCTCACGCAGTTCAGAACTCATTAAAACCTCATGAGGAAACTCGCGAAATCCATTGAAGAGAACTCCTCACGTAGTTCTCGCGCTATTCAAATCCATCCTCGCGAAGATCAACCCAGCGAATGTGCAGCTACCTCGCGACTACTTGAACTCCAACCCCACGACATCTGAGGCTTGGATGTCTACTCAACCTCGCGAAGCCCAATCTAGCGAGAGCGCAATTCTCTACCGCGTGACTGCCTGAAGAGCAAACCAAGGCAACCTCGCGACGATTGAAGCTTCAATGTCAAACCATCCTCACGAAGAGCAAGAGCTACCACACGATAAGTCTGGGAAACAATAGCTACCTAGTGAAGCTCTGAACTTCAACTTCCATCGCTTCAGCAGAGGACTATTTGGGAATTTCTAGCGATTAGGGCACGCACTCCCATGCTTAAATCTCTGTGCACGCACCCCGAGGCATCCAATGATCACTATTAGGCCATGTGGCATCATTAAAATTTGGGTTTCCTAGCCCTAATGCACCGCCACACCACTGCTATATAAACCCATACTTAGCTTAGGTTTAGATATCTTGGAACACATCTCATCTCTTGGAGATTTGATCTGAGATCGTTTTTCTTTTCTTTTGTAGCTGTAAGTAGTTTTCTTTTATTTCTTTTTCCTTCTCTCGATAGTCCAGCACTTGCTGACTATGTCTTTGTATGCATTTTGAACTAGTTTAATGGAAGTTTTGTAATAGGATTTTTACATTATGGGATTTGTGTTTGAATGTGAGATGCTCTGTGCAAGGCTGTTGCCTTGTGATCCGCCATTGCTTTGGCTGTGATTCAAAGCAATGGAGGACTGATTCTAAGGGTCACTCTGATCCAGGTGACCTGTGTGTCTGGGCTATCATGGTCCTATACAGCCTTAGCCCCACCACAGGACCACTAGATCAGAAATCCCCATGGGAGCTTGAGCTGGTAGCCTTGTGACCATGGTGGTGGCACCGATATTCTTGTTTTGTCTTAGGCTCCGTGAGGAGGATAGCCTCTGGGATAGTCTGTGACCATTCAAGTGGACAGGTTATAGCCTTAGGGTGATTCTAATCCACCGATCCAAGGTGGATCCTTTTTCTCTGCACCTGAGCTTGTATTAGCCTGGTGGGAGATTGTACAGAGGCAGACTCCCCTATATTTGTATAGATCCGCTATCAGATGTTAGATCTGATCTAGTTATAGAGATTGTAGGCTTGTGACTGGATCATTGTAGCCTCACTCAAGCAATGGATAGCTAGATCAAAGGTTGTACTCAATCTCTTTCTGGTTCTATGTGTCTAGGCTATCATGGTCCTATACAGCCTTAACCCCATACATAGAGCTTTAGAGGTTGAGGTTCCCTATGGATTCTTGAGTTGGTAGCCTAGATGAAATAGTGCCTACAATGATTAACTTGTTTTGACTTATCTCTGGATTGTGGTTCCCCTATGGGATAGTCTGTGACCATTTGAGTGGATAGGTTATAACCTTAAGGGATTGGATCATGGCACAGAGATGGGTTGGATTCTTTCTCCTCAGTGGTGATAACGTAGCCATTGGATAGGATTTCTATAACATCAGATCTGAATTTGAGTTGCAAAACTCCTCTGATCTAGGCTTAATAACATACTTCTCACCCTTTTATATTTATTTTCCACACTCCATCCATCCTCTCAACCCTTTCTGTAGTTTAGACATTAGGCTACCTTAGGATCTGTAAACTAAGTGACCTTAAACTCCCTTCCCTTAAGGACTGCCAGATCTATAGTCAGATCTGGAGGGACTACTAGAGATGGCTCCCTTGGAGCTATAGATCATCTTTCCCTGTGGGACAAACTCTTACTTATCAAAACTTGCCACAATGGACCCTGTATCTTGCAGGTCTAGGACTTCTCAGTTATACTGATTTCATCCCCTATTTTATTTTTATTTTAAATTTCTTTTACCACAAACAAATAAATAAAGCACAGCTGGGGAAGCAACAAGCACTCATAACACTTAGGAAAGGATCAAGGCCTTCTCTTGGACAGTTTGAGCTTAAACACACCAAACCCTAAGTAACTGCCCTTGTGCATACACCCCTTGAGCCTTAAATTCCAATTTTCTTCAAAATACACCTGAGTACTTATACCTGAACCTATGGAGCTGATTCAAACTTACCCTCACTCTGAGAATTCAGAAGGTAAAGGAGAAGGAGCCGAAGATGGACAAGCTAGCACCAACATTGGTTGAATGGAGAAGGAATGCCTAAGGTTTAGCAGTGTAGCAGCTGAGGAGAGAGGTGGCAATTTAGAAAAGTAAAAACAAAAACAAAAAGAAGAAAAAATGCATCAAAAAGAAAGAAGAATAATAGTGAAAAGGAATAAGAGAGGAGTCAAAGAGGAAAAGTTCATTGGAAAAAATCAAAATTAAGAGGAGAAGCTAGCCACTTCAAGTTTGAAAAATTTTAAAGAAGATGAAAGGTGCAGAACTAAAGAAGGTGAAGTTAAGAATCACCTCCTTCACCTACTGATTTCTCAATTTCGAATCCCTTTTCACCCTTCCATTCTTTATAATCCATACCATAAGCTACATTACAACCCAGTCAAAAGATCTTGTGATCCAAAGTGAATGAGTTGTCATGCAAAGATGGAGAGTTGTCCAATCTATGGTGAGGACTAGCCAATGATGCCAGAACTTAGATGTTTTACCTATGCTCATGCTTACAGACCCATTTGAGGGCTGTAACTGCTCTTGAGCTTGGGAGAAAATGAAATCCCTCAAAGTTCCTTGTGAGAGTCTGCCCTAGTGAGCATTGAGTCTGATGTTGAATGTATTAGGCATGGCCTATAACCTAATTTTTGAATTAATGATTAGCTCAGTACTGACACACATGTGATGTTTTCCTTGCTGTGAACTAATTGGAAGAGATGTGCATTCGTGTAAAAGTTGCGATGATTAAATGTCTGTACATATCATGTATTTAAATTCCTCACATTCTTATTGATTCAAAGGTGAATAGATGCTCTGTTTCTTGACAGCTGACTTGATAATTTTGCACTTTTGTTAACTATTTTATTGAGAAGTTTGTGGGTACCTTCACTGAAAACCCTCAAGAGACTTCACTCCTCCACGAGGGATCACCTAGGGGTTTAAAAAGCTTGATGCATATGCTAAATGCATCTGTAATCCCTATAAAAGTGGCATTTACATTCTTAGAGTAGTTATTTTAATTTTTCCTTTGCTCAGGGACAAGCAAAGCTTAGGTTTGTGGGTGTGTTATTTACTGAAAAGTACCACCTTTCACCTCTTAACCTTGCCTTTGATGGACCTTGAAGAAGACTAATAATCATTTGTTAAGTGTGTTTTGTAGTTAGTAATAAACTGTGCAGCTTAATACAAAAGTCATGCTTTATGTCTAAAGAAGAGAAAGATTTCATGCAAAGATGACAGCAGAGCCAAAGCCTGATGAAACACCCTAGTAGTGCTCACCATGGTGGCTAATTCCTGTTGTTCACCATTAACCAAAAGTCTAGCAGATTGGTGAAGTTAAATGAGAATGGAGGATGTTGCAACAGCAGCAAGTGCATTGCAGCAAAGGGACAGAAGACAGATCTCGCACAGCTGAGGGGCTTCCTTATGGAGCTAAGGCTGCAGTGGAAGCTGCCTTCACGCAGATAGAATGCGCAGTTAAGAGGAGAACCAGAAAGAAGTTGGTAGAGAACTCGCGCCTTAAAACCCTCAAGAATTTGATCGCGGAGATCAGGTCTTAAAGCAGTTACGCGCAGAACATAGCGAGTCCATATGCATAAAGAACAAATTGTTACCTCGCAGAGTTCTCACATAGCCCTGGAAGCGAGAGACGCCCAAAATTTCCCTCTCACAGCTCTCGCGCACTCTGAAGCCTTATCAGTTACTACGCGAGTGTAGGAGCATACCAGCGCGAGTACTTAGTGAGAGAGAGTTTCTGATGCTCTACTGCGCGAGAAATTCAGGTGCTCTAGATCATCTCTGTGACAGCATTGCAGCACAAAGGAACTGTGCGATTAACTAAAGATTTACTGCGTGAGTGAGCACTTCTCACCAGCCAAAGGCTACTCCGCGAAGACTCTGCGACTATGTGAATGAACTAATGTAGATGCTAGCCCCACAAAGCTCGGGCTCTCCACTTCTCAGTTTTAACTCAAGGACCTTTTGGGAATTTTCCAAGGCTAGGGTACAATTCTCGAGTCATAGATTTTGATGCACACATCTCAAGGCATTCAGGGGTTGTAACAGTGCTACATCTGCTAGAAAAATTAGGGTTAATCTCTTTAGAGCCAAGGCCTTTTGGACAGAGTATATAAGCTGTACTTAGGAGTTATTATTTTCATCTTTCCTTCATCCTTAGTCGGCTGAGAGCTCTAGCAGGTTAGGGTTAGGGTTTGATCATCTCTTTTTCTTATTTTTCTTCTCTCTTAGCCTAGCATTTACTGGCTAATCCTCTTGTAAGCAGCTAGGTTGAGTATGATTTCAGTTTTGTAATAGGCTTTTTATACATTGGGATTTTGGATGAGCAGTTGCATACAGGCTGCAGCCTGGAGATAGTTCATTATAAGTTTTGCTTCTATCAATAGATTATTATTTTAATGACTAATTAAATCTAAAGATCTTATGATTTCCTTAGATGTCTATAGGATCCATGTATTTGGGACTGGCCCATTCATTTTCTAGTAGATCTATTATTTACTATCTGATTTCCCTTGGTTTGATAGACCGATGGAATGCAATGCTGGATCTGTAGTCAGATCTAGGGAGCTCGAAGGCCTGTGGACCATGGTAGCTGCAGCAGTTTACATGTTCTTTCTCAGATCTCTGTGGTATGGACAAACCTGCCAGATACCCTGTGACCATTGCAGTGGAGAGAGTATAACCCTAGGGTGGTGTCCATTCACTTGTCTAAGAAGAAATCTTCTCCTCTGCACATGATCTTCTAGAGCCTTGTGAGAAGGTTTGTACAGGAACTGGCTCCCCTCTGTTTTACTTGACCGACATCAAATGTTTGATTTGATTTCTCTGTAGTAATTGTAGCTTGAGGATGAGTCATTACAAGCCTTTTGTAGCAATGACCAGCTGAATCTAAAGCCTTATTCAACTTGTTGCTGGTCCTTTGTGTGGGCACATTGAGCCGTTGGCCTTTGCAATGCACATAGGATTTTATGGGTTGGAAAACCTATGGATGTCAGCCAGATCTGTGCGCAGATCTAGGGAGCTTGTAGCACTGGCATTACATAGTGTCTGCAATAATATTCATGGCCTGATCTAGTCCATTGGTTGGGAAAATGATCAGTCCACTCCTTTGGATTAGGTTAGCATTTCTAGTTTAATCAATGGGATTTGACAGACTCTATCAGATACTCTGTGACCATTCAAGTGGATAGAGTATAGCCCTAAGAGCACCCTAAATGGCATGGGTTAAATTGGATTCTTCTACCTTATTGAGGTTATTGATAACATCTCAGTAAGGACCACTGCAGAGACAGATTAAATTTGAGTTACATTACTGCTTTAACTCTAGCTTAACCTGCTTACTTCTCATCATTTTTTTATTTTTTTTTGGCACACACCATCACTATCTTCTTCTTACCCCTTTCTATAGGATAGGACTGCACTTTATTTTTCTTCCTTTAGTATTAATTTAGTGTAGTCGTGACTCCTAACTCCCTTTCTTTAGGATTGTCAGATCTATAGCCAGATCTGGAGGCCTACTATTATAGCCCATTTTGGGTTCTAGATCAATTTCTCTATGGGACAAACTCTTACTTATCAAAACTTGCTATAATAGGCCCTATATCTTGCAGGTCAAGGATGTTCTAGGATTGTTGTTTTCACCATCTCTTTATCCTCTCTTTTACTATGATTTAAATATTCCTCCATAACATAATAAAATCACAGCACCATCCTAAATGTCGACAACAGGAAGGTTGGGAGCCACTCCAGAACCTCTCGACTTTATTTTAGAAGTGTCAATCCCGACCGGACAATCCGTCGCTACTGACATGGTGTATCGATCCATTGTTGTTTTGATCAAAGATTACTAGGAATACGAAGCAGTAGCCGAATTGATCTTGTTTGATATGCAAGGATTCAACGTAATCCTTGGCATGGATTGGTTGTTCAATCACCATGCAAATGTCGACTGTCGAAAGAAGATTGTTACTTTCCGTCCCTAAGGGAGGAAATCAGCTAAACTTTTTTGTATACAGTCAACTATACTTCCTTTTATCTCCACAATTCGAGCAAGATGATTACTTGATGATGGTGCTCAAGGGTATATCGCTTGTATTCAAAGTCACGATTAGGATGAGAAGAAAGTCACACTTTTAAATCTACCGATTGCCTATGAATTCCTTGATGTTTTCCCTGATGAGTTGCTAGGATTACCGCCTGACAGGGAAGTGGAGTTTGCTATTGATTTAGCTCCGGGCACCGAGTCGGTATCAAAGGTGCCGTATCGAATGGCACAAGCAGAGTTGAAAGAACTCAAGGAGCATAATACAAGAGCTTCTTGATAAAGGCTTTATCAGACCGAGTGTGTCTCCGTGGGGCGCACCGGTGTTGTTCATGAAGAAGGACGGTTCAATGCACCTCTGCATTGACTACCATCAATTAAATTAATTGACGATCAAGAATCGATACCTGCTCTCTAGAATCAACGATCTCTTTGATCAGTTACAAGGAGCATGGTATTTTTCAAATTTTGATTTACGATCAGGATATCACCAGATGAAGGTGAAAGGTGAAGATATTTCGAAGACAGCTTTTCGGACATGATATGGTCACTATGAGTTTCTCGTCATGCCCTTCGGGTTGACCAATGCACCTATAGCATTTATGGACTTGATGAACCAAGTCTTCAAGCCGTATTTAGGTCAGTGTATCGCAGTACAGTCCTCGTTATGTTGGACCATTCTCAGTTTTGAACAGAGTGGGTGAGGTCGCATGTCGAGTCGCGTTACCTCCGCATTTATCCAGCGTACACGATGTATTCCACGTGTCTATGCTGAGGAAGTATGTCAGCGATCCAACACACGTGTTGGATTATCAACCACTTGATATTCAAGAGGATTTGGCGTTGACTGAAGAACCAGGTCAGATTTTGGACCGCAATGATCAAATCTTGAGAACGAAGCGTATTCCACTAGTATTGATCCAATGGAAGAATCATGGTTCTCATGAGGCCACGTGATAACATGAAGCTAATATTCGCGCTCAGTATCCCCATTTATTTACCTAAGGTAAGCCGTTGATTGCATTTAGTAGAGTAAATTGATGCATATGATATAAACATTTTCATCTACATTGCCATTATATATATATATATAGATATATATATAAATTTACTCTTCAAAAGTAGAGAATGAGATGGAAATTTATTTTTCTTACATCATATATAAACTATGAATATATATATAGAGGACATTGATTGAACTGAAAACAGTTAAACTATGCCCAACCTTGGGCTTAAACCTTCACTACTGAGTGAGTTATACAAATTAGTTCTATATTTGTATAGAACTAACAATACTTGACATGCTTATAAATATCAATTTGATCAACACGTAATTTTGAATGATGCCTAGTAATGTGTGTGACATATAAATAACACTCTTTCACCTAAAATAGTCACATTAGACCCAAAATTATGCTTTACACGTTTGGTTCAACACATTTTTTTATAGTTTGTGTAAAAATAAAAATATTTAAAGCTTGTATAAGTATAAAATCTATCATCAACTATTTTTAGATGATACACCAATATGTTTGACACATAGATGTGTCAATATTTTGCACTAAGATCCTGCATGGCCTAAAAATCTGGGCCAGTCAAGATCTGAGGGCCTTACCACAAGAAGGGATAGGTTGTCCGTGATAAGCAGCTTGCCACGGCAAGCATATTGGGTTGCTAAGGCAACCAGCTCAAGTCTTCAGTGGGTCTGAGAAACCCCAAAGCTTATTTTATGGTTTTGTTCTTTGGTGGGGTCTGTGTATTTTTCCCTCCCAAGCTATAGACAAGATTTGTGAATGCAAAACACACCCCGATTTTGCACCAAAATCCATTGCATGTCAGAGAATCACGCTTGGCTGGGCTCCTTCATCTGCAATTTTAGCATATTGTTCCATAGTTTGTTGTCTTTGTGAGGTAAAACCCTCATTTCTCCCCTTGTCATTTTTCTTTTCACAATCTTTGAAGTACCATGCCTCCAAGGAAGGTCATGGTTTCCAAAAACACACCCGTACGCTCAAAGGCGATAGCCTAAGCGAAAGGAAAAGCCCCATCCATATACCAAGAGCATGTCGATCCACCCGTGGATCGTGAGCAACCCGTTCCATGGTGGGTCATAAAAGCCATAGAACCTAATTGGCTGATTGAGGAATCATTACTTGTACCAACCGATCTGACTGCATGGTCCTTACGCTACCTTGAACAGGCGTATTTAGACGTCCTATTCCAGTCAATACACACACTTTTATCCCTGCCTCGTCAAATTATTTTACCAGAATTTAAAAAGTGTTGAGTTTTTCAGCCAATTAGATACTGAAATTTATGGCCGAAAAATTCATTTTGAATTGCACGACATAGCCAAGGCTATGGATTGTAGTGTGACCTTTGATGAGAGCTTAGGTCTATAAGCCCCACGCCTGAAGGATGTGAAATTCCATCACATCACTGCCAAGATGACGGATGGACAGACCTCCTCCACTCAAGGTCTTTCGGTTCGACGCAGCCAATTACCACAAAACATGTGGTTTCTCGATTGTGTGTTTAGATGTAACCTATACCCTATGTAGCATGACCGCGAGCAACATGACGCTCTCTTAGAAGCCTTGTTTGCGATACATGAGACTCATTAGGTTAATGCCCATAAGGTTGTTTGGGAGGACATTAAGTACGTCAGTATCCATCTATGTAGTAATGTAGCCACACCCATGCCCGCATGCCCTTATCTGCGTCTGATCACTCGACTTCTAAAGGGTCATCAAGATGCCCATAATAGGTAACCCTATCAAGTACCTCTTGGTGAGGAGCTATGCACCGACCATATTCGGATATTTACCCCACAATATGGAAAAATGTATACCAACAGTCTCAACAGGCGCTGAAAAACCGACAAGCATGACAATCACGTGCTCCTCCACCACAACCCCAAGCCACAACATCAGCACCAACTCAAGAAGCCCCAATTCCCTATCAAAACAAACCAATTCCCTCTACGGAAGAGACATTTACCATTGCAGACCTTGTGTGGCTAATGAGAAAAAATCATGAACAAACCCTCCAACAATTCGACAACCTCTACCAGAACAATTATATGCTTCATCAACGTGTCGACTACATTGAAGAGGCCACCACTCTTTTGATGGAGCATACATTCCAGACCGCCTCAACCTCTAACATCAGATGGGCACAAAATTACGAGTCTGGGTACACCCGCAACGTAGACACCTTAGTGCCAGAGCTTGCGCGGAGGGATGGAGGACCATCCTCAGCTGGTCAGCATTAGCGTAGCTCACAACCTGGTGAGTATGAAACTTACTTTTATATAGTTTTTTTATAAATCATGACATAATGGTAAAACTATTGTATACTTTAGACACCCAAATTTGGCCCAAGGCCAGATTGGAACACACTTTGAGAGAGGCACGCCTCCGAGCTTTTGATGGCATGTATGGAACTCTTAGGAACCCTTTTCAAAACCTTACGAACCCTCCCAAAACTTTAGGAACCCTCCCAAACCCTTAAGAATCACCCTAGATCTTTTAGGAAACTTCTCAAACCCTTAGAAACCAATCCTGACCCTTAGAACCCATTCCGGACCTAAACCTAACTTTCCTGAGTAATGGATGAAGAGTGGTGCATCAGGACTAGCTGTAACCTTTTAGCATGACCAAATCACATACCGTTGAAAAGTAGAGGTCCTCAACTTTCCAACAAGCCAAGAATCACCCCAATCGGAGCTATATGCTAAAAGATATCGCTATCCAAAGTGCAGGGGCAAAAGGGTTAAAACACACTAAAACCCCCTAGGGTTTTGGCGCAACTAATAGTTGCACCAATTATAGGTGGGTCCCCTCGCGGGCAGTAGACTTCCCAAAGCCACTGTTCCTGCACTATTTCATTGTACATATGCTTGGCACAACTAATAGTTATGCCAGGCATATGAACAGTGACCTGTGTTTTTTGCCTCAAAAATTATGATTAGGGTTTGACTTTTTGACCACCTCGACCTTTGGGGTGTGTTTTGATAGTTCTGTTGCACCCATTTACTATCTATGTGCAATCCCTTAAGTGGTTTAAAGCCTCAACCTATCATCTACCATTGGAGCATTTCTTCACATGTTTCAAGGCTCTAAAAATCCTAGGAAACCTTAGATGCTAGATTACCTAATTCTTAATCTTGCTTAGCCTCTTAGAAGCCTCCTAACCACTCTTTTCCTATAAATAGAGCCCCCCACCCCTTGGTTTAGGGGTTGAGAATTTTTGTCTAAGTGAGAAAGAGCTTAAAATGAGAAGATCTTTCTCCCTTTGATGCACTATTCCCATACAAATTCCAGATTTCAAAAAACTCCTTTAGACCTTAGCTTCAAGCCTTAGGAGTTAGAACCCCATTCCATACCATACAAAGCCTTCAAAAGCTCACCGAAGCAAGATAACACAAGGCTCCCCAATGGTGCAACAAGGACCCGAGAGCTGCGGCTCTCCCCACTATCCCTCTACCTGCTCGGTTTCTCCTCTATCCTCTTATTTGTATAGTTACGCCATCGAATTTTTGGTAGGAACAGAGAGGCACAAATAGGATTTTAAGACCCATTTGGGCAAGAGTAAGCCTTTTTCATTTCTTTTTCATCATTCTTATTTTGGCCTTAAGTAAAGCCCGCATTTAGCGGGTTGATTGGGTGCCTAACACCTTCCCAATCGATAACCGAAGCCCCTACCTAAGAACCTTTGATATGGACCGGATTCAGAGTCATATTTGTGGCACTTCGATGCTTATAAAAATGATCTAGGTTTTTCGGGACACCAAACACTCCGGGTGGCAACTCTATATTTTTTGTTAGTGAGCGCATCGTCGTGACGGGATTGTCAAAAATCCCACGGTTGTACAGATTGCAACTCTGCTGGGGAGTAGCTAGTATAGCTTCCCCTTGAACTATACCTCATTATTTTTTTATTTTCCTAACAATTTATTGCTGTTTTTTATTTTATTTTTTGTTGTTTTTTTACTCACCCCTTCGATTAAGTCATTTTACTTTCCCCTACTTTTACGTCATTTACGAGCCTTAGTCGATTGGCGGTCCTACTTGCGCATAGTCTTTAAATTTCTTTACTTTTCCGTCATTTTAAGTGCCTTAGCTGATCGGCGGGCCTACTTGTGCACTCATATCCTAACAGTGGATGCCGGCCAGTAGTGGCGGCACAGGATCATCACCCTCGATTTTTAAACTTATGAAAACTTTCATAAAATTTATTAAAAAATAAATAAAACTGAACCAAGAAAGGGGGCTTAATCAATCTATTTTTTCAAGTTAGATTTTTCAAAGGGTTGGGTTATTAGGCACACATACAACCACTCGGGTCTTAGTATGGCGGCAGCCCCTAGTGGTGATGATCCAGAAAAGTCCCAGCCCACCTAGTATCTGAAAAGGCGCTTGCGTCAGAGGTATTTCGGGTGGGTCACCTATTCCTTCAAGCTTAAAACACTTTGGGGAGCTTGCTAGCAGTTATACCAGACTCAACCCTTAGGTTCGGTGAGGAGAGAACGGTTCACTAAAAATCAGTCAGTTCCCGAAAGCCTAGCTTCCACAAAAAACCAAAGAAAGACTCATTTCGGGCTACTATTTGCTGCTGTCAAGGGTTCTGGAAACCCAATTTTACCTGGCGCAAGTATCCCCAAAAACACACTGGCGCAACTAATAGTTGCGCCAACCTTATTTAGGGGAGTTTTTGCTCTAGTGCATGTATTAGTTGCGCCAGTGTTGTTTGAGCAGTCCAGCCCGAATCCGTGGCCTTTCCCACATCACGAGTCCCCCGATTAGTGTCTTAGTGCCTATGTTTGGGCCCCGCCATCCCCGACACTCAATACGCCCCCACCGATCAAAAGAAGGTAACTTCTTTTTGACTCATTTCGGGGGATCGGTTCATTTGCATTGATTTCCATGCCTTCAATAGATCAAAGGTCTTCCTTTGATTCTTTCGAAGTGCTTCAGGATCGTCACCGCGGGTCCTAAATTAGGGTATGAAAGCCACCCAAGAAGGGAATTCTAAGGCCTCAGAACCTTTGTTTTCACTTATAAAAAAAATTTAAAAATAAAAAAAAAACCTTAAAAAAATATATAGTCTTTGTGGTGCCGGCACAACGGCATCGCCCGACTCTCCATCATCCCTTAGGGGAAGGAGGAGAAAAGTTTTTGGGCCTTATCCAAGGCACCCATACCCTACCCGATACCGAGATATGTCATGGGTAGTGGACCCGCCTTATGCCGATCCCGATTCATCCCTGCCACGTTCTCCAATCCACTCTCATACCGAGGCAGCCTTCAATTCCACCTCCCTCACCCAATCACCCTTTGCCATTTTCGGCCCCTTTGGCGCCCCTATTTTCCCATCCACCACTGTCCAAATTATCCAAAATCCTCCCCCCCCCCACCCCCAATTCCCTATCTTTTGCCCAAACCATGCCCACTTTTCCTCCCATATCCATGCCAAACCCATCCCACCTTCCATCCACATCCATGCCGGATCAACTTCTTCCACCCACATCTATACCCCATTTTCCGTCTTCCCCCTATAGAGCCAATCCCCCTACATTCACATATACCACTTCTGCCTTATCCAACCCCCCACAAATCCCCCCATCTATCCGGGTCATGCCCATTTTTACCGAGGCCATGCCCGGATTTTCTCACCCATCCACACCATACCCCCAATCACCCTAAAACATACCCAATACGTCCCCTCATCCCTCCAATCCACCACATATTCTATCACTTACCCGGGTCATGCCCAATTTTACCGGGTCCATGCCCAATTTATCCTCCACATCTTTCCCATCTATACCCCATCAACCCTTAAATCCACCATCTCCATCCGAGCCTCCTTCCATGACCATGATGTAGGAGATGTTCCAAGCCTAATTCATGTGGAAGGCTTCTCAAAATGCCTCCTCTCCTCCACACCCCATATACATGAAACCATCCCATACCCTAGCCAATCTCCATGCCTCACTCCCCCATGACTCCCATCAACCCCCCATCATCCACACCATTCAATCTCCCATGAATCCCATGCCCCAAGGCCCAATGGCCCAACCTCCCACCACCCATATATCCTAAGGCCCAATGGCCCAAACTCCCCCATAACCCATATCTACCAAGGGCCCATGGGTCAGACCCACAAGGCCCAATGGCCCAGACCCATCAAGGCCCAATGGGCTAGACCCACAAAGACCTAATGGCCCAGACCACCAGACCCACTAGGCCTAATGGACCAGACCCATGAAGGGCCCATGGCCCAAACCCACCAATGGCCCATGGCCCAAACCTATCATGACGAAGGCTTCATAGCCCAACCCTCCCAAGGCTTCATAACCCAAACCCAAGCCCAAGCCCCACACTCATACCTTCCACAATACCCCCAACATTTCACCCACCCTCGACCTTCACACCCGGGTCAAACCCATGCCATACCCCAAACCCAATTTTCTCATGGCCCCATACCCCAAGACCATCTCCAAACCTTCCCCCCTGCCCAATGGCCTCATCAGGCCCCACCCCTAAACCAAACTATCACTCACCCTATCACCCCACAACACTTCCCTTACATTCAAGGGGCTCACCCAACCCACATCCAATCCAATCCCATCCAGTCCATACATCAACATAAAAATCTCGTCCTCGCTGCACCCTATGTAGACCAGCAGTATGAGGAGGACGAGATCAGAAATAGTGGGGCCTATGTTAGGGCAGTGACCAATGCCAATCCTCCACCTGTAATTAACCCACCCCTGGCAGCCCTAACTGAGTCCAGTTTAATAATTGAGATGACGACCCCCATGTCCAAGGAGTCAGAACAGTTGGATTATGCCGGCATTCGACAAATACAATGGCATAGGCAACTCGATCGCACACCTCAAGTCCTATTGTGGGGACATGTGTCAATACGGAGGGAACTAGAGACTACTAATAAACGTCTTTAAGAAAAGCTTGACCGGTCTTGCTTTGAGATGGTTCACATCATTGGAATCATCCATGATGAAGACATGGAAGGACTTGACACACCTGTTCCAAGAACAATATATCTACAATATAGACATTGAGCCGCATAAGTCAGACTTAGCTCATTTGAGGCAGAACCCGAATGAGACCTTCAACGATTATTTGGGGCGATGGAGAGCACTAGCAGCTTCGGTTAGGTTTAAGATACCTGACGATGAGCATATTGAAATGATTTCTAAGAATACTCTGCCAGTATCTCAGACTTTTTGGTGTACCAGCAGCTGTCCAGCTTTGCTGATCTGGTGAGAAATGCTAATCGATGCGAGGACGCTATCGGGGAAGGTCGAGTGGAACCAGTGGGGTTTGGAGATTTATCGAATAGAAGAATGACAGGAGGATAGGGGTAGAGGTACAGAATGTTGCAAACACCTAGCCCAATAATAACAATATTGCCCCTTCCAGTTTAAAGCAATGTAACTAGCGCACGTCAGGACAGGACCAGCACAAAGAGCGAGGAATGGGTGGGGGATGCAAATGACCCCAGAGAGGAGAGCCCATTATGATCGAGTTTTTACGCCCTTGGGGCATTCATTGAGTGTACTTTTACCTTTATTAATTGAAAAGGGATTAGTAACTGCGCTCCAACCATGACCTCCTCCCAATCCAATTCCATATAATTTTGACCCCAATACACATTGCAATTTCCATCAGGGCCCGGATCACCCAACTGATCGCTGCTTCCCATTGAAGCACACAATCCAGGATTTAATCGATTCTGGGAAGATCATTCTCCCTGCACCAACCTAAGCAAACCAGCATGTGAATATCCATCAGGTGCCTTTATCACCACACCCTACCAGAATAGCAGGTCCCACACCCACCATAGGAATGGTAGAGGAATTTGAAGAAGAATTGGAGTTTGATTCGTCGAACTTCATTTGTAATCAAGAAATGTTTGTGGCACTGAGGCAGAGAAATGTAGGAGAAGGAACTATTGGGGTGATTGAACCCCTAAATCTAGCAGACTACTTCCCCACCCTTGCACCGCAGGCCGAACCCCTAGATCTTAGAGCCTATTTTTCGCCACCCACCCCCATTAAATACGTGTAAATAAATGCATATCAACCATATTCCATCACCCCCTTAAATTACCCAATAAACCATCAGGCCCCCAATCCTCTACCCGCACCTGTCAGTTATCCATGGCTTACACCCACCCCTTTTCCCTCGGCACCACCACTCACAAGCTTCACCACCCTCATCTAGCCCAATTTGCTACCCAACCTTCTATCACCGAAGTAAACCATGTGATACCCATACCTCCAGAGCCTGCAGTACAAGAGCATCTGATACCAGTAGCCATGCCATTTCATATTCCTGGACCAACCTACAATCCACATCAGGTTCCTCTGAGTTATGAGCAAACAGATATCAACGTCGACAGCAGTAGAGAAGGGGCAGTGGACTTCATCACTCAATCTGGGAAGATTTCAAAGTAGCCCGAAGCACTGGCAACAGCATAGGCCCAACCAGAAGGGAAGAAAGATAGTGCAGTGAATCCTTTCGAGAAAATGAGTCGAGAACATATACTGGAGACTCAGCTGAGAAGAATGTCTGCCCATATAACCGTATGGGATCTGTTGATGATGTCTCTACTACATTTCCAAGCTTTAATGGGGGGCATTAAAAAATGCACATGTCCCACTACAAGTTAGCCCAGACGAAGTCAGGCAAATAATTGGTTAAGTGATGGCTCCAAATGCCATTTCATTTTCTGATGCCGATTTACCTGAGGAAGGAGGTAGTCACTCGAAATCTTTGAATATAACCGTAGAGTCTGAAAATATGGTGATCCCTTTGGTTCTAATCAATAATGGGTCTACGTTGAATATATGCCCACTGAGAACCACCACAAATATCGGGGTAGATCCATACATGTTGAGGCCCACGAGAACCAGTGCCAGAGGTTTTGACAATACGAGGAGAGAAATAATGGGAGAAGTTGATCTTGAGCTGTTAATCGAGTCAATGGCCTTTTCCATATTGTTTCAGGTAATGGATATTAAATCCTCATTCAATCTGTTATTGGGGCATCCAGGCTACATGAAGTCGGAGCCATACCCTCCACATTGTACTAGAAACTCAAATTTACATCTGGGCGTAAGATCATCATGATCGTCGATGAGGGGCACAGTGAGAAAGAGAAGGCCACCAATAGCATCGAAAAGCCCAATATGCTAGATGTACCACACACTGTTGAGGACGTCGACCTCAACAATTTTGAATATGAGGTATCGGTAATACTCCTGGAGCCCCTTGAGGGCATCATTCCTAAAACTGGAGGTAGAATGGTAGCAACGATAGCCATGCTCCAAAAATGGGGCTATAAAAAAGGAAGGGGACTTGGGCCCAAACTCCAAGGCAGAAAGGAACTCGTCACAGTCAAGGGGGTCAGAAGGTCAGATTTGGGCTTGGTTACAAGCCCACAGAAGAAGAGGTAAGAGAGGCTAACAAGAAAGTCCGTGTGACGGTGGCCGCAAAAGCCAAGGGGATCCACATTGAAGAGAAGCCCCATCCCAGGCCTCACATCAGGAATTCATTCATAAGCGCCAGGGTTTTGAAAATTGATCAGAATGGGGAAACTCCATTAACCCCACACAAACCTGCAGCACCAGTTCACCCCACCAATCCCCACATCACCCTTCCCAACCCTGAGATAGACTTGGCCGTGTTATCCCTCTTTGAGAAAATACGGCTCGTACCTGAACGAACTCCCCCTGTGGTGAATCACCACAAAACTGTGCTAACGTTTGAGAACATGATCTCAGACGAAATGGGGATCAACATGATGGAGGCTGACTCCAAAGAGCCATATCAATCAGCATCCTCCCTCCAAACAGGTAAAGAAGCGGCCTCTCAAGTACGCAACTAGGCGTCTTTGCCCCAAACCCTGGAAGCGAGGAGTGGCCTAATATATGGCACCCATTTCCTAAAAAAAACTTATAAAAAGTGAGATAAGCCCTTGGCAGGTAATACCTTGTATATACACAGACTCATGCTGTTAAGGGTCCATCTCCAAAGAAAACAAAAATCTCAAAAACATTAGAAAAATACAAAATCTCAAAAACATTGGAAAAATACAAAACCACAAAAACATTGAAAAAATATAAAGTTCAAAAATATTGTCATTTAAAATTCCAAGTAAAATCTCACAAAAAGATGCCTTAATTGAAACACCCATCCCATGTAAAATAGACCCCTTTCCTGCAGAAATACAAGAGGTAGGAGTTACGAGTCTGGACGAGGATATCCCTTTAGAGGAGCTCCCCAATGAGCTCCTTGACCTATTTGTCAAATTTGAGCATGGCCCTACCCCATTGTTGAAGAAACGGAAAATGTTAATCTAGGGACGGAGGAGATTCCCCAAATTACCAAAATCGAAACGTCGTTGTCTCCCGCAGAAAGAGAAAGCATGATCGACTTCCTTCGGTCATACCAAGACATTTTTGCCTGGTTGTACGAGGACATGCCTGGTCTGGACAGCGATTTGGTAGAGCATGAGTTGCCTCTCTACCCTAATATAATGCCGGTTAAGCGGAAGTTGAGACGTCTCCGACCCGAGTGGATGTTGAAAGTAAAAAATGAGGTTAGCAAGAAATATGATGCGAGTTTTCTCATGGTATCCAAATACCTGCAGTGGCTAGCCAATATTGTGATTGTACCGAAGAAAGATGGAAAGGTCCGCATGTGCATCGATTTTTGAAATTTGAATAAAGCGAGCCCGAAGGATGATTTCCCATTGTCCCACATCGACATCTTGGTCGATAACACTACTAAGCACGGGATGCTTTCTTTTATAGATGGATTCTCAGGATACGATCAAATTAAGATGGCAAAGGTTGATCGCAAAAAGACCGCGTTCATTACCCCCTGGGGAACGTTTTGTTACAGAATCATGCCATTCAGGCTGAAGAATATCGGGGCAACGTACCAGAGAGCTATGGTTGTGCTGTTTCATGACATAATGCACCGAGAAATTGAAGTGTATGTTAATGATATGATAGCCAAGTCACCGGAGGGAAGCGATCACTTGGTAAACCTTCAGAAACTTTTTAAGAGACTGAGGGAGTACAGATTATGTCTGAATCCATAAAAGTGAGTGTTTGATGCTATGTCCGAAAAACTGTTGGGATTCATCGTCAGCAGGAGAGGGATCGAGGTATCGATTTCATCAGAAACCTTCACATTTTTGTCCTATCAAAATTGATCGATCACATACTTATTTCGATCAATCGGTTTTGACTGATTTTTCTGAAACACAAGTTTAAACTTCCCAAATTCATTTTTTCCCCCAAATTAAACTCTTATTCTTAAATTTTTCCACTCATATCTTCACTAAAGACTATCATAATTATAAATCACAACTTAGCATAAATTCTCTTTCACCTTAAAGTGATCGATTCCTCAATCTACGTGCTCATGCCCAAGAAAGGGATTTCCAAGTCGAAAGGGGTTTCCAAGTCAAAAGAGGGCTTTTCTCTCGCCATTTGATAGTAGCCGCATCACATCGGCATTCTCTTACAGTGACTCAAAGAAGAAGTTGAGCGGAAGATCAACAACGCTCAAGGAGAAGGCAAGGAGGAAGCTCTTCCTCTTCTCTTTCTCTCCAATCTCTCATTCTCTTTCTCTTACAAGCTAATGAGAAACCCACGTGAGGGCTTGCTTTTCAATTGGGGGCAGTTTCGGTGCAAAGCGCACATGCCGAAATGGTGTGTTAGCTTCTATAGCTAATGGGGGTGGTTTTGGTGTGAAGCCCATAGACCTAAATAATATGTTTATTCCCACAACCCTTGGTGTTGGTTGGGTGTGAAGCTAACGTACGCAAACGAGATGTTGGCTTATATCAAATGGTCAAAACGTAGGGTCTTATGTGTGTGGCATAATTAATCGGTTATTAGCATTCGGGAAAAATTCGGGTTGTTACATTCTTCCCACCATAAAGAATTTTCGTCCTTGAAAACTGACATGCCTATTTCGAATAGGTATGGATATTTGATAGGTCCGATCAATAGTAATCACACTCTCCTTGAGAGTCAATGATCGAGTATTAATGAAATAATCAGGGCTATTACATTCTCTCCTCCACAAAGGAATTTTCATCCTGAAAATCTATCTGGATATTTTTTTGTGTATCTGATTAATTATTTGGCACCAAAGTTCTGCTAAAGTTTGTAGTAACATTTAAACCATTATTTTGAAGAAATCTAAACCATCAACCAATAGCAAAAACACACCCACAATGTTTATAAACACATCCACAAGAGTTAAGTCGGTCATCATGAAAAAGTTCACACTATTAATCATCAAAAGTTTAAGTTATCAACACCTGATAAATCCTTAAAGCACACCCACTACTACAAAGTTTACCCATGAACCAGTGGACCACCAACACTCTTGCATCTTATGTCACCCGCCACAACGTGCGCATGTCTCAATTGGCGCTGATGAGGTGGTGCATGCAAGTTGCTGCACCCTTGACGTTCCAAGCATAGTCACAGGTGGTCTCGAGTAGTCAGTCTGAGCAGACAGGATAGGTTCTGGCATGAGGAGTCTCGATTCTTTGCTTGTCTGCTCATAGTTATCAGTTTGCACTTGATCCATCCTATTTGCATTCTGTTGGACCATCCTTTTATAGATATTGTCTATATCCTCTTCGGCTACCAAAGCCTTACTCATCACTTCCCCATACGTTTCCAACTCCAATATGGAAATCCTATCCCTAATGTTCAACCTTAAGGCGCGCTAAAATTTCTTGGCCTTCATTATATCGAAAGCCACATGCTCTGGAGCAAACCTTGCAAGTCTCATAAATTCAACTCCATATTCTCGAACTGTCATCTGACCTTGTTCTAACTGGATGAACTTCACTTCCGTTTGGTTCCTTACCAGCTTAGGAAAGTACTATTTATTGAACTCTTCAACAAACTCTTCCTAAATCCACAAGATACCTAGAGGTACTTGCTCCCTTGTCCTTGATACAGACTTCCACCATGGGTCTGCTTCCCCATCTAACTTGAATGCAACCCATCTTACCCTCTCATCTTTAGTGCATGGAAGTACACTGAATATCTTTTTCATCTCACTGAGCCAATTCTCAGCTTCCATTGAATCTGCTTGTCCTGAGAAATTTGGAGGGCGCATCCTCCGAAACTTGTTAAATGCCGAAGGAGTAGGTGGAGGTTAAGGCTAATGGTTATTAGTATTATGAGCAACCATCAATGCAGTTTGTTGGGCCATCGCATTGGCCATGGCTTCCATGGCCTGTGCCAATCGTTCCTCTCTTTCTCTCTTTTCCCCTAATGGGGTAGCATTCTCACCATATTGTAAACCTCTGCCACCTCACCCAGCTCTGGATCATCTACCTCTACCCGACATAACGATCTATTATAATGAAGTAAAGTTTCAATTAATAGATGGTTACCATCTTCGGATAGAACTTTTAAACTTCACAGCCTATAACCTAACAAAATCTAATATCACATCTCTAGACCTACGACCATATTCTTGCACCTACGGCTAGGGCTCTCAATATCCCAGAAGACTTAAAGCCAAGCCTAGGCACCGAAAAAATCTAATGCCATCGCGTATGAGTCCCAATAATACCTAACACTTAAGCTTTGATAGCAACTGTGACACGTAGCGCCTCTTTTGTGAAGTGATGGGTGGCATGGGACCTACTTTACTAACTAGAGCTAAACTTTTAAAATATTTTAAAAGTTATATTCCTTTTTAGCCGTCATTCTTGACTTTTTTAGAAGTCTTTTTAAAGTCTCTTTCTTTTCTCTCTTTTTCTAAGAAAGTGTCAGATTTACTTTTTCAGGTATATTTTAATAAAAAATATGAGCATCCGAGAGCGAAGCGCTAGCACCACTGCAGAGAAGCGTTGACTTGTTTTATGGGCACCAACGCTTTGTTTAGGGGCGTCGGTGCTTCGATTATATATATATATATATATATATATATATATTTTTTTTTTTTTTTTATGGAAGCGCTAGCGCCCCTAAAATGAAGCGCTAGAGCTTCGAAAATTTCTCTTATTTTTTTATTTTTTATTTTTTGTTTTTTATGGAAGCGCCAGCACCCCTAAACGAAGTGTCGGCACTTCGTTTTAAGGGCGTCGGCGCTTCAATAATTTTTATTTTTTTTTTGAAGCGTCGACGCTTTGTTTTAGGGGCATCAACGCTTTATTTCGGGGTGATGGCTCTTCGCTCCCAAGGTGTTAGCGCTTTGCTAAAAGGTGCCACATTTTTTGAATAAAATATGCATGAAAAAGTAATTCTGACATTTTCTTTGAAAAATCGAGAAAAGAAAGATACTTTAAAATGTCAAGAATGATAGTTGAAAGGGTATTTAACTTCTAAAAGCGTAACCCTAGTTAGTATAGTGGGCCCCATGCTACGCATCACTTCACAAAAAGGGTGCTACGTGTCGCGCTCAGATCAATTGGCATAGAGATATCTCTACACCTAGGCGCATATCCCCGACTCTATATATATATATATATATATATATATATATATATATATTTGTTTATGAAATCATAAATTCTCAACTCTGTTATTTATTTATGTAGACACTCAAATTGGGCCCAAAGCTCGACTTGCCCATAATTCGAGAAAGGAGTACTTCCGAGCTTCCGAAAGTACTTCCCGAACCCTTGAAACTCAACCTAAACCTCTAGGAACCTTCCTAGACCCTTAGGAATCAACCCTAACCCTTAGAACCCTTCCCAGACTCGTTTTGAATCAACCAAAATAGTAGATGAAAAGAGGAGTGCCAAAGTTTACCTGGATATCTGCTTGAACTGAGGTCTATACCATTGGCAAGAGGAGGTTCCTAGCTTTCCAACGAGCCAAGAATCGCCTGATTCCGAGTTGTACATCAAATTGTGACCGATTTTCACTGGGCGTGCATATTATGCATGCCTAGCCAAATTGGTTAAAACTTAGCGGGGGCCCCCACGAGTCTTCACTTCTAGAAATCTTTTGGCCTGGTTATTAGCATAGGCGTGTATAATATGCACGCCTTCATTAAAATTCAACTTTTGTGCAAAAATGGCCAAATTTCAAATTTTGGGTTTGACTTATGATCCACCCTAAAGTTTGGGGTGGGTTTCTTTTGGACCATCGTAGCCCCACTAGCCCTCTTTATCACCCTTATGCCACTTAAAACCCCACCCTATCATCTACCATTAAAACCCAATTTCCACCTATCTAAGCCCTAGAAATCCTAGAAAACCTTAGATCCCCATTACCTAATTTTTAACCCAATTAGGACCTTAAACATTCACTAATCCCCTCTCCTTATATAAATAGAGAGCCTCCCCCCCCCCCCTTTGTTTAGGCACTTCACAAATTTCTAAAAGAGAGAGAAAACTCTAGAGAATTCCCTCCCTATTTTCAAGCCTTAATCCTCTAAACTTTAAAACTTAAGTTCTTCCCCCACACCCTTAGCCTAGATTATCATCATTATTCCAAACCTCCCAAGATCATAACCCCCTAGCCATAATAAGCTAGAACCCCTCCCTAAACCTTTGTGATATCGGAGGCTCACGGTGTTGCTCTCGCATGACGATCCAACTATGGTGCAACAAGGGCCCAAGAGCTCCGTCCCTCCTCTCTATTCTTTTACTTTCTTTGTTTTTCCTCTATCCTAGAATTTGTGCCGTTACGCCGTAGAAATTTCAGTGATTGCAGGGGGCTCCAATAGGGTCGGAGTGCCTTTGGCCAAGAGGAAGTGTCATTCAATTTTTATTTTTTTCTTATAGTTGGCCATAGTAGAGATCGCTTACAAGCTGATTAATCGGGTGCCTAACACTTTCCCGATTGATGACTAAGTCCTTACCCAAGAGACTTTAACGTAGACCGGTAATCCGGAGTCATATTTTGGACTTCAGTGCTTACAATATTGATTTGAGGGTATCCCGGCACACCAAAAGCTCTGGGTGGCGACTCCATCATTGAGCGCATCTTCCTGACGGATTGATATAATCCACGGTTGCACAGGTGGCGACTCCACTGGAGATAGTTTAGAACTACTACTTGAAGTTGGCCCCTCTTGCATGTGTTTTTCATTTTATTAACTTTTTTCCTCACTTACCCCTACGATTCCGTCATTTTTTCTACTTACCCCTATATTTTTGTCATTTACACGCCTTAGCCATTTGGTGAGCCTACTTAAGCATTTCATATAAATTTCTTATTATTTACCACTTTAGCCGATTGACTGGTCACTTGATAACTTAGCGTTAATTTCTTGTCATTTACCACCTTGGCTGATTGGCAGGCCAACTTGATGCATTTTACATTTCCCGCCTAGTCCCTTGACTGGCCCCGTAATTTTCTTATTCCTTGACATATTCCAACAGTGGACGCCGGCCCGTAGAGGCGGGACAGGACTCTCACCACCCGTTTTTAGACTTAAGTAAACTCTCTTAAAATTGAACTTTAAAAGTGAACCAAGGGACTTAATTAAATTGTTATCGCGGGTAGCTTTTACAAAAGGGGGGAATTTTTTGGCAGCGAAATACCCGTCCCAGTTCCAAGTAAAGCGGCAGCCCTAGTGGTGATAATCTAGAAAAGAGCCACCCCATCCAGTATATGAGAAGGTGGTTGCGCCAGAGGTATATCGGTAGGTGACCGAACTTTATAAAGCTTTAACACCTTGGGGAGCGCATTAGCTGCATCGAAATAAGCTTATATCCCTAGGTAAGGAAAGGAGGGACCCAATAAAAATAAAGAAATACAGTCCCAGGTGGCATTACCCCCAAAAACCAAGTCAAAAGACCAACTCGGTGCTGCCAAAATAAATAAATAAATAAATAAATATATATATATATATATATAAGCCGAGTCTTCATATTACACACACCCAGCCAAAAAAGGCCATTTTTTACTCAGGCATGCATATTATGCACGCCTAGCATATCAGTTGGGCAGCCCGAATTTGGGGCCTGTTCATACCATTCCTCGGAGTCCCCGCTTAGTGGTTTTAAGACCCCCGATAAAGCCCACATTTTTTTACACCCAAAACGCCCTCGTCACTCAAGAAACATCGCCCTCTTATTGACTCTTCCGAGGGATCAGGTTTTTGCATGAATTTTCGTGCCTTTATATAGATCATTCCCTTTGATTCTTCCAAAGTGCATTGGGATCTCACCTTGCGAGGCATTAGGGGTGTGAACGTCGCTCGAAAAGGGAGTTCAAAGGCCTCAAAAAAGCACCGTAACGATAGAAGAGAAGGATGTTCAAATTTCTATCATCCCAAAAAAGCAAAAATCAACAAGATCATAAATTCAAAAAGGAGAGCTTGTGGTGCCGAAACTACGACATCGCCTTAGCCTCCTTCATCCCTTAGGGGAAGGAGAAAGAAAGTGTTCGGGCCTCAATCAAGGAACCCATACCTGACCCGCCACCGAACCATGTCTTGGGCGGTCGATTCGGCTTACGTCGGTCCTGATTTACCCCCACCACCTTCTCCATCTGTGCAACCATAGATTTTTAACGATCGGTCATGACGATGCGCTGGTGTGAAAAATATAGAGTTGCCACCCAGAGCTTTTGGTGTCTCGAGAAACCTAAATCAATATTAAATGCACTGAAGTGCCAAATATAACTCTGATTCCGGTCTACACCAAAGGCTCTAGGGTAGGGGCATCGGTTATCGACCGAAAAGGTGTTAGGCACCCGACCAACCCGCTCATAAGCAGTCTCTACTATGGCTGTTTGGATGTGTATATAAATATATATATATATATATAAAGAAAAGAAAATGAGCAGCACTTCCTATTGCCCGAAGGCCTACAATCTTATCAAGCTCTCCGCCAACACCAAAATTTCAGCGGCGTAACGACATGAATCCTTGGATAGAGGAAAAGCAAAGAAGGTAGAGGAATAGATGGGAAAGCCGGAGCTCTCGGGCCCTTGTAGCTCTGTTGTGGACCTTCGCGTGACTGCGTTTGATGAGCTTCCGAAATCTTTGATGGTTGAGAGATGGGTTCTAGACTCTAAGGCTAGGAAGCTAGAGGATAGGAGAAGAAGGCTAAGGTTTAATTCCTATCAAACCAAGGAGATTGATGATTGAAAATGGGATAAAAATGGGTGAACTCAGTTCTGAAATTTATGGGTTTTAATGCTCAAAAGGGAGGAAAGGGATCACTAAAGGTTTCTCTCTTGAGAAATTTTTTCAAGCCATTTGCAAGGGAGGGTGCCTCTCTTTTTATAGGAAAATGAGAGGTTAGGAGGTGCTTAGAGGCTAATTAGGATTAGCAATTAGGTAATCCTAGCATCTAACATTTCCTAGGGTTTCAAAGGCTTAGAAAATTGGACAATGGGCTTCAATGGTAGATGATAGGGTGAGATTTCAAATGACTAGAGGGTTGCAAATAGGGTAAGTGAGGGTGCAACAATCCTAATGAAACCTACCCTAAACTTTGAGATTGTCAAAAAGTCAAACCCTAAAAATGATTTTCGAGCAAAAAACCATCAATCACTGTAGCTAAGCCTGATGCAACTAATACATGCGCCAAGCAAAACTTCAAGGCCTAGAAGTTCAGAGCCCACGGGGGGAGGGTTAACCTTGGCGCAACTAATACATGCGTCATGTTCCCAGGGCTCTCGCGGAGTTCAATGCCAGCCTCGCGAGGTTCAGTTGATGCTTATTTTCATGCCAAAACTTTGAATTGCTGTAACTTTTGATGTATAGCTCGGATTGGGGCAATTATTGGCTTGTTGGAAAATTGGGAACCTTTACTTTTCAATGGTATAAGATTTAGTCTCAGTGGAGGCATATTCTAGCCATGACACATCTCTCTCTATCCATTGCCTAGGAAGGTTAACTACGGGTTCAAAGAGGGTTCTAAGGTTTGGGATTGGTTCCTAAAGGTTCGGGGAGGATTTTAAAGGATCCAAGGTCATTCCTAAGGGTATGGGGAGTGCTATCGGAAGCTCGGGGGTGCTCCTCTCTCGAAGTATGTATCGATTGGGCCTTGGGCAAAATTTGGGTGTCTACATATGCCCCTCTTTTGTATCTGATCACTAATGATCGAATGCCAAGAGACATCCGAAGAGGCCCAAGGTGTCACTGACGGGTCCGTTGTATTCAGAATGAAACTCAAACATCATATGGTAACTTGGTGAGTAAACAAAAGCCCTGTATGTCGAGAAAAATATCTATTTCTCAAGGTTATCGGTCCCCAAGTGCTTAGCGACATTACTAGGCTTAACCAAGATGGAACAAGTTGCGATAGCCCAATATGGTGGGAAAAATATCTGCTTCCCGAGATGATTGAAGATGTTTGACATTCAAGTTCATTCTGAATTCAATAGCTCCGTAAGTGAGAGGGTGATCGACCCATACTTGAAGATAGGCGCAAAGCACATGCGCCAAGGTCCACAGTTTGCGTCCAATCATGTGAGGCATTGATTGCCCCATTAGATTGGCCACAGGTGCCCATGTGTGAAGCAGGGTTCAGGGTCTTTGGGTGAACCCTTCAGCCTCGAAATTAATTTAGCATGATTACCCGAGGAGAGTGAATTGATGTCGCAATGCTTTTTGGGAGTACATGCCGCTTTTTTGTTTATTTTTATATAGAATTTTTTGTTATTTTATGTGGGAGTTTTATGTGGAATTTTATGTGGGAGTTTTATGTGGAATTTTTTGTGATTTGATGTGGAATTTTTTGTGGAACTTGTGTGTTATTTCATGTGGATTTTTTTGTGATTTCATGTGAATTTTTTTGTGATTTTATGTGGGCTTGTTATGTGAATTTTTTTGATTTTCCTATTTATTTCATGTGGATTTTGTTTGTGATTTTTATATTATGTGGGTTCAGGATTTTGAGCAAGCTCATCGATCTAGAATCGTTTATTCTAGCACAGCCGCCCGAGCAGGTCAAATGGAGATCGACGCGCCATATGGGGGGCATGTGTACCTCCTCGGGTCCGAGGGAGATCAGGTTCGGTGTGTACAACACACAAGCCAAACCAAAGCTGGCCAAAAATTGCCTGGCGCATGTATTAGTTGCGCCAGGCCAACTAGGGGGAAAAATATGCTTGGCGCGTGTATTAATTGTGACAAAGAAACCTATGGAGGGGTTTTTAAACACTCGAGCCCTAGCCAAAAGGGGGGTTTTTTCGAAAATTTCTCTCCCTCCCTCTCCAAACTGAAACGGGGCTCCTTCCTAGGGTTCCTTTGGATTGATTCCAAGCGTGCCTCATTGTCGATGATCACACACGTCAATTAGACCCCCTCTCCACGCTGGTACAAAGATCCATTTGTGAGGGTAACCATTGTTTTATCTCCATTCTATTTGATTTTTCTTGAATTATTTTGCCATGTGTTTTATGATTCTTGCTTTCCTAGATGATAAATGGGTGGTTTTCTCTTGCAAGCATGATTATTGGTTTGATTTTGTTCCATGTAAATGATGCCCTATGTTTTCCTTGTTCTTTTTATTGATTTTTCTTGAGTTATTTCATCATTAAGGCATTTTTTTCTTGGATATAAGTGTGGGCATATCTCTTTGCTCTCTCTTTTCTGTTTTGAAGAAGGTTCTCCCTTCTCCCCCTTTTTTGCCTTTGTTTTTATGTAAAGAAGAGAGAGATTTTTTTTTATTGCTTTATTTTTGCACCTAAATAGGAGATTATATATATATATATATAAAGGAGGGGCTCTCCCCCTTTTTCTTGCTTTTGTAAATAAAGAAGAGATTTTTTGCTATTTTTTGGACATAGAAGAGAGATTTTTTTGTTGTTTCATTTCGTTTTTGGACATAAAAGAAAGAATTTATTTATTTTATTTTTTTGTTCATAAAGGAGTGGCTTTTTTTTTTTTGCTTCTTTTTTTGTACATAAAGAAGGGAGATTTGTGGTTGTTTTTTTTTGGTTTTTCTTCTTGAAGATGGGGATGTTTTTTTTGGAAAATGATGGGTGGCTTGTATTATTATATATATATTTTTTTTTTGTGATGATGATGATGATTAGGGTCGATGGAAGAAAAAGGGGGCCTACTTACCTTCCTGTTGGCTTGTTTTGGTAAATGATCTCTTGCTACTAATACAACCTGATTATATTGCTTGCTTCTGTCTCAGAATGTCAAAGTGATGAGGAGCACGTGCAGGAGGAGGGGCAGGAACAAGATGAGGGACCGGACGTGATCTATGGTTCCCGGGGGGAGCAAATTTTCATTATGCAATGCTCTTCCCATACCTGGTTTGAAATGCAAAGCAAGGCCACCTGTATTGGCCTCCTTCACCTTCAATATACCCATATCTCCAATTTTGGGATTTCCGGGAATGTAAATGCTTTGTGGTTGTTCTTTGTGCGATCTTACAACTTTTTAGGATCTGATACCCCTTTTATTGGATGCAGGATTTGCTTCCCATAACCTTCCGAGGGGGCTGGTTGGACCTCCAGTGCTTCTATCTCTACCTCCCTCCAATCATGAGGTTCCTTCTTGCGCAGGCCAGTTTTGGGGACTTCCTCTGGTGCCCTGCTAAGTAGGCTGACTCAGCCTATCTGAGAGCCCTGATTGAGCGCTTCTGCCCTGAGACGATGATGTTTCATATGGCCATAGCAGAGATGACTCTTACCCCCGTCAACTGGTCGATGATTACAGGGATTCGAGTAGGAGGGCTGCCGATGGCCAATCTTAGTGTTCCTAGCCAGGAAAAGATAGTTCAATTGATCGGAGATTACCCCACCTCCGGGAATCTGCACAGTTCCGAGGTTAAGATGTCATGGTTAGACAGTTTGTTTGGTGAGAACGAGTTAGCAGATCTAGGGCAGCCAGATGCGGACATCCTTCTTGAGCCTGTGCATGCCCTGAGTTGGCCCGTATCTCGCTCCTTTTCTTGTTGGGGAAGACCCTCTTTTCGAATGCCAGCGGTGAGCGAGTCACATTATCCCTGATTAGTATTATGGGAAACTAGGATGACATGCATAGATATGACTGGGGTGGGGCTAGATACGTAGTCCTGATGTCTAGCCAAGCCTGTGCCTCATTGGGGTATTTGGTTTCGGTTGTTGGCTTCTAGTCGGCGATTGAGGTAACCACTGATCCCCTTTTTACTTTTCCTGGCTTACTGATTAGTCATCCGTCCTGTTTCGGACACATCCTTTCCGCATATGACACATCCTTTTTGCATACAGTTCTTTTTCAGATTTAGGGCTATCTGCACTTCCAGCCTGGGCGCCCCCTCCTTCACTCTGATGTACCCACCTACGCACTCATGAGCAATTGGAACTCGCACCATCGCAGGGATGTCGGCATGAAGCACTTGGAGATGGGCCTGAGGTCCCAGCTTGACTTGTTGCTCCCGGAGCAGGTATGGCTTTCCATCCTTTCTCGGGGCTTCCCCTTTTGTACGTTTGGGTGATGAGACATCTTTCTGCCTAGGCAGGTCATTTATGACCCTTATGTTGGTTCCCCCTTTTGGGATTGAGCAGTCGTGGGTATGTCCCGCCTCTTCGTTGACCGCCACATCATCTTCTTTTACAGGGATTAGGCCAGGGCCTACTACCTGGGAGAGCGGGTGGTCCATCAGTACTGAAACCATTTTGTCGTACCGTAAGCTCCTCCTGCGGATGTTATGATACCTATGGGTACGATCAAGGAGCTCACTATCGGATTCCTTCATTATGGGCTCCCCGTTAATGATCTTCTCGTGCCAAGGAGTTATGAGTTGTGGTATGAGTCCCCGCCCTACCGGTTCATCCTGCAACGTTTCATCCCTGGTGCCAACTTTTTGGCCTTTGGTGGCCCGTGATCCTTCTTCTTTTTCCTTAGGCTAGTTTCCAATTCAGCGTAGTTTTCATCTTTTACTTTGACTAACTAACACCCTACTCTCTCTCTTATAGTTCTATCGGAGAGGCTATTCAGATGATGATGATGATGATGATGATGAGATGGGGCAGGTACAGTTGAGACAGCGGGAGCTGGTCCTTCCGACTCCTCTGGTACGGGTGCTTCTGGCATTTCGCCTGCTGAGGTCTAGGGGACCTTCAGACACCCTGATGATGCCTTCCTTTTGAGTCTATGTAAAGCTGTCGAGGAGCGAGCCTACATATCCACTGAGGCGATCCGGATTCCCCCTCCTGAGTTGGTCCCTGGGGTGAGTCTTTCTTTTTCTGCATGCTTGCTGCTTCTTAGAGAAATGCCCGTGTTTACGCCTGTGGATTTTGTAGCTGATGTCTCTCTCTTTTGCGTGCAGGATTATGAATCGGTTGTGAACCAGGTCGAGTAGTACCATAATATTGTCGACCTGTGGGATACGAAAGTGGTGAGTGTCATACTGACTGGTTCTGATCATTGCTTTGCCGTCTTTCTCCTTCGATCGATCCTGATTGATGTCCTTAGATATGACTTGCAGTGTGCTCATGAAAAGGAGTCACGCACTTTGCTTAGCCGGCTTTCTCAGGCATGGGCCCGAGTGGGGGATGTCCGGACATATAAGAGTTCTTCGCGCTCGCGTAAGAAGTGCAAGGATGCTGCTAGGGATTAGGCTCCGTTTTGGCTTTTCGAACTTTTAGACTTTCTAGGGCACACTTTTTATTTATTTATTTTGGAAATGTGTAATGGATGACATGATACTACTATTGGATGGTTTTCTTTCAGCTTTTTTAGATGAATGTTAGTGCCTTTTCTTTTAATTCCATGCCCTATTTCCCCTTTGCTTTATCGTAGTGTATCAGATTACTTGCAGGATGGGTTTGATTTTGACAAAAAGGATGGCATCCGGGGCCCCATATTCTGTTAACACTTGGCCCTCATTTCCACACCCGTGTAGATCTTTCCTGCACGAAGATTTACATAAGTTAGACATAACCAAAAATATCTCACCGCTGCTTGTGATCCAATGTGCTTTTTTAAGTAAAGAAGGTAGTGAATGCAGGCAAGCTGGCTAGGGGACCAGCATAAACAAAAGCCCTCCCTAATCCCCTATTATTTTTTGGGTGGGGGATAAATGGTCTGGCGCATGTATTACATGCACCAGGCTATTATGGGGAGAAAATGGCTTGGCACATGTATTACATGTGCCAGTCCCAACCTAGGGGGCAGTGGGGCCTTTTAAGCCCAAGAGTGCACTGTTTTCTTTCTCTTTTGATTTTGGCTTAGTATTTTTTTGCTGCTAGTTTTTCTTCTTGCTTTCCCAAGGGTGGGTCCATCGTCCTACATTGAATTTATATCTTTGGAAAATCTTTGTATGACAATGAACCCGCTTTTCGACTCCACCTCTCTTAGGGGTCCGGGACCATTATACTCCCCTCTTTGGGCCTGGAGCCCAACCTTTTAAAGACGTGGCTTAAGAGCTTGAATGAAAGTGAGCTCGTGGATTTGGATCGGCTTGGGTTGACCCGCCTCTCCTCCTTTCTTGAAATTCCTCCACGATGGGACCTTCTTCACGCGGCGACCTCATTTTGGGAAGTGGATACCCACGTCTTTCATTTTGGGAATCGTGAGTTATCTCCCACACTTGAAGAACTCTCCAACCTATCAGGTTTGAAGCTTCATAGAGGTCTTGCCAAGGTAGTGCAAAGACCGGGCTATGCTAATGTTGTCCAGGCGACTTTGGGTTTGAGGAAATCTGATTATGAGAAAAGTCTAATTAAAGGGCCCACTAGGTGTTCGACGAAATTCCTGAGAGAACTTTTTGGTGATGAAAGGCTATGAAAATTATCGGTTAGAAATATTTATAACGTGAAGGCTTTTGCTCTTGATCTCATCTCCGAGGTCCTTTGCTTCACTGGGGGAGAAAGTTTCTCGCTTGCAAGCTGCGATGTTTTGACTGAATTGGAGGGTGGTCATTCTGTCATGCATTTGGTCCTAGCGGAGCTTTACCGTTGCCTCGATGCTTTTGCCTTGGGCAAGGTGGCATACCTTAGGGGATGCCTGCTTCTGTTTCAGGTTTGGCTAGGGGAACATCTCACCATTTTGGGACCCGTGCCTCGATTTTATGTTGCTTGTGGCGAGGTGGCCCATTGCTTTTTGGGCAGATGCCATATGCTTCCACAGAGAGACATGCAAGGGTTGAAGCTTTGGCTAGCCAATGCTGAGTTGGTGTGGAGGCTTCATTGGTTAGACCGGACCTTCCCAGTGGTCTATTCCAGGGATCACGAGGGTATCACCCTCCTTGGCTTCACTGGCAACACTTATTACTTCCCATTTCGGGTGCTACGCCAGTTTGGTTGTTCTCAACAGATGCCTTGTGCGACCAGACCTCCTCTATGCGACCTGATCTTCTCTTGGGGGTCCTATGGGGATATGGACAGGATAGCTGCTCTCTGGGAGATGCGTTAGTTGACGCTCATGTGTGATCTAGAGTGGGGGAATTCAGTTCTATCCTCTCCTGAGTACGAGGCTTGGCTATTGTCTGAGGGGTTTTCTGTCGGTCACTTGGATCAGGTAGAGAGCGATGATACGGCGGGGCCTTGGCCAAAGAAGGAGTCGGCACTTCGATCCCATATTGAGCTACTGATAGATGAGAAGCGAGTCCTGCAAGAGCATTCAGAGAAACATAAAGTTAGAGCAGAGGCGACAGAAGCCAGGTCTGATGTAGCTGAGTGTGAGGCCCTTCATCTAAAAAGGGCTTTGAGTGATGCTCTTAACGCTACTGATGCTTCCCAGAAGTGGTATAAGAGTCTTCATGGCTGCTAGATGACAGAGCGGGACTTACAGGAGGATGCTCTACGTGCAGAGATCTGTGCCTTGAAGCATGAGCTGGGTCATTGACTTTATCCTGCACATACTCTTTTTGCATAGATCAAAACCATAGAAAAGGGGGCATAAGAAACCCCTATAGTTACATCTTTTTGGTATACATATTTTTTGTTATTTTTACATATTTTCTTTTTGGGGCATAAGAAACCCCTATAGATACATCTTTTTGGTATACATATTTTCTTCATAATATTTGTAAAAAGAAAGAAGCTAGATAGAAGCTAGACATCACACATATTATCTTTTGGGATGTGGTGTTAGCCGGGTACAGACTTGTAAGCGAAATAAAAGGAAATCTATCTTTTTACAAGGATTTTATCTTCTTTTCTTTTTTGTTTTTTCATAAAATGAGAAACTAGGGTATTGTGCCGGCTATTCCTTTGGGGATATGGTGCACACAGTTCTGGCCTGAAATGGGAAAGGAAATTTTATTATATTTTACGACAATAGCCTCCCTGCCTGTGGTGGTGCACGTAGTGTGGGTATGAAAATGGGAAAGAAAGATGCATTAGCTTCTTTCAAAAGTGGCCTTTCCGGTCATTGAGCCAATCATCCTGGAGTGGGACGTGCACAGTGCTTGGAAGAGGAAATTATTAACTCTTTTGTGTTTTTTTCTTTTTCTTTCTGTTTCTTTTTGGTGCCTCAAACATAAGGGGAAGCAAACAGATCCCAAATTTGAGCTTGGTCGGAGATCCTTCGCGTGATTGGGTTCGAGCGAGGTCAACAATTTTACCAAGGCCGGAACACCCGTCCCTTTGGATTGAATCAACCTCCTCTCCTTACCTTGGGTCATGTGTTTGACGGCGCAGCTCATGAAGACATTCTTGGTTGGGACCCTGATTTAAGCAAACATGAGTGGCCCAATTAAGGACTGGGAGTACGGGAGGGTAATCAAGGGATCATTCTTATAATCTTTCAACCTTTTCTCCTTTTCAACATTCTTACTCACAACGCCCAAGGTGGGTTCTCGTCGTGCCCGCAGTTTCCCTCTTTTTACGCACAGCGCCCTTCCGGGTCTTCACTACATCCATGCGTTTGCATTTGTACCCCTGATGCCCTTTCGAGTTTTCACCTGGTCTGCACAAACTCGCTCTTTTTATCTGTGGCGCCCTTGCAGGTTTTCACCACATCCTTTGTGCTTTGAGCTTGTATGTTTTTATTTTATTTTTCTTTTATTTTATCAAGAGCCACAACATGGACGTCGATTCCGTCATAGTCGGCCGGATGGAATTCTGTTGTCCCATTGGATCGTGCAAAATCAACAGATACTATGACTACTTGTGGACCTCAAAGAGGGCTTTCATCATGGATTTATCTTGGCCATGGGTAAGGTTAGGGTTTTTTGAAGGTACTCTGAGTTTAAAAGGTTTTCATGGTAGGGTTCTAGTTGCCATAATATAGTTCTTTCTTGGGGGATTTTGACTGTACATGCCCCACTTTTCTTTTTCCTTTTTTTCAAACATCCTATTTTTGGATTTTACTTTTCTAATTTTTTTTGGAGTTTTTTATAGTAACTCTTTTTCTCTTTTTTTCTTGCTGGTGTATGTACACACATTTTTTTTTGGAGTGGTTATGAAGGAAAGGCTCATGGCTCAACAAGTGTAACAAAGGATATGATTGTTCAGGGATGCTTTTTGGCTACTTGTCTTTGAAACGATAGCCTCCTTTACTGGGTCCTTAAGCAGTCACATAACCATCTGGTTAATACTTACCTTGGCGCAGGGACTATGAGTAGAATCGTCGGACGTACCCAACATTGATGGGCTTAGGAAAGTGATCTCCGTCCATGGTGGCGAGGCGGATTGCGTATCCTAGGAGTATTTTTCGGATGACAACGGGTCCTTTCCAGTTAGGCTTGAACTTCCCTCTCGGATCAGGGTGGAGGGATGAAAAGATTTTCTTGAGTACGGTGTCTCCTACCTTCAGATCTCGGCCGCGGACACATTTGTTGTAAGCGTGTGTGATTCACCCCTGGTATAGTTGGGTATGACACAAGGCCTGAAGCCTTGTCTCGTCCAGCAGGTTCAGCTGCTCAAAGTGGGATCTCTCTCTTTTTGCTTTGGGTAGGCATGAATCAAGGAGTATTCTGAGCGACGGTACCTCAACTTCTACCGACAAGATGACCTCAATTCCATATACAAGGGAGAATGGTGTTGCCCTTGTAGTAGTGCGAATTGATGTTCTATAGGCCCATAAAGCAAATGGCAACATTTCGCTCTAATCTCGATAAGTGACGACCATCTTCTTAAGGATGCAGATGACCGTCTTATTAGCAGCTTCCACAGCCCCATTGGTTTGTGGCCGATAAGGCAATGAGCAGTGATGCTTGATTTTGTACATCTCACAGAAGGCCTTGATGCGCTTGTTCGCAAAGTTCAGGCTGCTGTCCGTTATGATATATTTGGATACGCCAAATCAGCACACAATGTTGCCTTTGATGAATTTCTCGACATGATTGGCCGTGATGTTTATATATGAAGCTGTCTCTACCTATTTGGTGAAGTATTCGATGGCAACTAGGATGAATTGATGCTTGTTTGATGCTTTCGGATTGACCTTTCTGACAACGTCGAGGCCCCAAGTGGCAAATGGCCAGGGAGTGGTCATGCTGTGTAGATCTATGGCAGGAGCATGTATCAGGCTGGAATGTTCTTGGCATTTGTAGCATTTCTGTACATGCTTGCAGCAGTTGATTTCCATAGTGGTCCAGAAGTATCCTTGCCGTAGGATCTTCTTTACGAGCATATGCCCATTGACATGGGCCCCACACACTCTCTCGTGAATCTCTTTCATGATGTTCGTTGCCTCTCTTTCAAATAGACATTAAAGTAAGATATTGTTATATGACTGCTTGTTGAGACACTCGCCGCAGATGACGTAGTTTGTTGCTAGGCATTGAATGGTCCGTCTATCCGTCTTGGACGTGCCTTCAGGGATAATTCGAGTTTCGAGGAAATTCTTGATATTTGAGAACCACGATGACTCATCATCTAACTTTGAGAGGTCCTCAATCTGGAGGCAGTAGGCGGGCTTGTTCCTTTGTTCAATCATGATTGGCTTCATCATGGCACCATATGGAATTTCTACCATTGATGCCAAAGTTGCTAATGCGTCGGCGAAGCGATTCCTTATCCGCGGGACGTAGGAGAATGTGACATCCTTGAAGCAAGCTATCATGTCCTTGAGGTGCTCATGGTAAGGTATCAGTTTCTCGTCCTTCGTCTTCCAATCTCCATTCATCTGGCATATGAATAGCTGTGAGTCACTAAATACTCTGAAGTGAGTTATGTTCAAGTCCAAAGTTGCTTGTAGGCCAGCTGTGCCAGTTTCTTATTCGACCATGTTTTTAGTGCAGGGGAAGTTGAGTTTGATGGAAACTAGTACGTGGGATCCCTTCGGCGAGATTAGGACAACGCCAACTCCCTGGCCCTCGACATTTGCTACCCCATCAAAGTGCATCACCTAGGACTCTGTTATCTCTATTGTATCATCTTTTGTCATAAACAAAATGTCTTCATCCGGGAATTATGTCCTTAAGGGCTCATAATCGGGTAGGGGATTATCGACAAGATGATCAGCGAGTGTCTGCCCCTTGATTGACTTCTAAGTGATATAGGTGATGTCAAATTCTGATAAAGAGAAGCTGCCAGCGTGCAGTCCGTCCAATAAGAGCTGGCTTTTCGAACAAGGACTTCAATGGGTCCATATGGGCTCGAAGTAGAACGGCTTGGGATAGCAAGTAATGGCAGAGCCTGTTGGGGAATTTTAGGTGCTGATTATTATGAAGTAAAAGAAAGAAAATAAAATCAAAGTAAAACAGAGGATGGATTCAGCACATCTAAAATATCCTAGACCTGCAAGATACAGGGTCCTTTGTAGCAAGTTTTAATAAGTAAGAGTTTGTCCCACAGGGAGTAGTGATCTAAACCTAGGAGGTGTATAGTAGACCTCCAAATTGGGCTATAGATCTGGCAATTCTAAGAAAAAAGAGAGCTTTTCGGGTGTCACTAGATCTAATTTATAAAACTAAAATATAAGACTAAATCTAAAAGATTGAGGAAGGTAGATGGTAAAATAAAATATAAAATGGGGAGAAATAGACAGCTAGGGGCTGGTTTTTATTGCAAAACAGATAAAGAGTTGGGGATTTATAGCAATCCGTCATTTGGCTACAAGCACAAATGCAAGGTATAAGAATTTGATTTAGACCGGTTGTTTGGATTGATCTTAAGGCTATAATTTGTCCACTTAAATGGTCACAGATCATCCAATAGATTTCCTCCATCCCGATGGCTTCGATCAAAATAAGATAGTCACTACAGATGCTATGGATGTAAGGTCACAGGCACAGGCACCCACAAGCATATCAAACCCAGGGAAATCAAATGGTCATCAAGTGATCTACCGGAAAAGGGCCTGGGCTTGTGCCGAGTGCAAAAATCCGATCGAGAATCTAATGGAACCACAAGATCTTTAGATTTAATTAAGCTTTAAAATCAACAATTTATTGCTTTAATAAAAAACAACTTACAATAACATTGTCGATGCACAGACTAGATCTGCAGTCTATGCATCGATCCACATTTCTTCATGTCGAAATTACAATTACAAAACAGATTTGAGCCGCTACCTAGATTTAATCCAACAGGCTGGATTAGAGAGAGAAGGGGAAAGAAAAAAGGGAAAAATAAAACCTAAAACTAAACCTAAATGACCTAAGGAGAACTCAGGCTATTCCTTTGTTCCTACTTTCCTTGCTGAAGAAAAACAGCAGAATAGATGGGTATTTATACATATGCATTGATCCATGTGCCTTGAGGCCGGATGAGCTTGTAGAATTAATCAGTTATACCGTTCATAGCACGGCTGGAAAAAAGAGCCCGGCCAAGTAGGGGTAGCAGTTTTCTTGGATGGATTTATTTTTAGTAGTTTTAAAGGCAACCACCAAATCTTATTGGGCCCCTATTCTAGAAATCATTTTTTCCTTTAAATCAGACGATGAAGATCATTTCTTGATCCTATCTTCCCCATAGGAGATCTTGAGATCATGCCTCATCTATTAGATGACCAATTTATATTATACATGGGACAAATCCCAAACAAGTGGCCCTAAAGTCACATGGCACATATCACGGTCAAATGTGATCTTAGGCTTTCATTTTTTATCAATGTGTCATCAGTCTAGCCCAACAACGGATACAGAGGCAGAATTTGTGTTATTGCTTTGGTTGAAGCATGTACCATTGCCGAATTAAAATAAAAAATCAGCCTTCTTTCTTTTTGATAGGTGTCCTTGGTCTTTAAAGGTTCTTCCTTTCCTATCTTTAAAATTTCAATTAGGTTTCAACGCTTGTGAAACAATTGATGGATCACTTGATTTTGTTCCTACTTACGACTAATAGCATACATGATCCCAACCACCACAAATCCTTGGGTAACCTGATGACTTGACTGTTAATTGGATAGGCAACCAAACGTGTGCGGCTGCGTGGCCAAGATCGTGAATGGTTATTCATTCATGCGATTAGCCTTTGCACTTACTAATTGAAATAGTACTTCTCTCAAACGTTGCACATACTAATTAAGCAAATACAACCACTCATAGTTAAATACATTAAAGAGAAAGGCATAACCCACTTGTCCGACTGGTGCTGAGCAGTTTTTGGAAATCAAACAGACCTCCCCAAATGGTAAGCATGCATAATGTTTGCAATTTACTCTCTTTTACAATCAATTTTTCTACAGAACTTTCTTCTCTATGAAATTATGGTATTGAAATTACCAACCTCAAATTATGTGATTTTGGAACTAAAAAAAAAGACCAAATCATCTGAAATTAAGGCGGTAGATGAGTGAATGGACTTGAGAGCAGTATTACAAAGAGTACCTTAATTAGTATGTGCTTAAAACCCCACACCGCCATTGACGAGACCATCAGTTTTGTCCTTGCTTATAACGATTGGGGAGACGGCATCACTAGGGGTCCCTCCAACGAGTCCCATGTGTACACAATTTTGTAGGCCTTCGGTCCTATTCGTCCGAGTTCCTTTTCGTTTTTGTTTTGTTTTTTGTTCCTTTTTTGGCCTCTGGCTTTCCTAAGCATCTAACTAATTTTGATTCATCTTTGTATTTCATTCATTTTTAATGGAATTATATCTTTACCAATAAAAAAATAGTATACACTTATTTGTCATCTTTTATATCAAATGGGGTTTTAATGTTTAAACATAGTTTTAGAACATGAAATTATTTTTTATAAAGATTTGTATGACTTTGATAATAGTTTTATATTTACTGTGTCTGTTTCATGTTTTGCTATTTTATTTTATTTTTATTTTAATCAGCATGGTTGCGTTCTTGCCTCTGACATATGCTCTTCGATACTTACAACTGTCTATAGTAATTGAAATTGTGCTATTTTTATTGTTTATTCCCTACCGATAGCCTTTAGCAAGTGCATTTGGTCTTGCCAAACATAGAGATGGTCATTAGGAATTGGGCAATTGCTCCTGGGGTCTCACCGTCTTCTTGATACCATCATGCTGCAGCAGGTTTCACTTTCTCCTTTTCGGTTTCTTGTCTTCTCATTATATTTATATCATCCATTACATATCCATTGTATATGTCAATGCACGACTTCATGTATCCGGAGGGGCTCTCGGAGGCGGCCGGATGGTAGAAGACTCATCTAGCATTGCAAGTTTGGAATAGTTGACATCTTGTCTACAATAATGTAATTCTTTACCATGTGTGTGATATGAATTGGTACAGATACAGTCATTGTCATATTTACAAAATGGTCTTCTTACGGCGTGTGATATGTATTGGTACAGATGCAATTTTAGGCTTTAGCGGCGTTTTAGAAATGCTGCTAATAGTCAATGTTTTTTTTAGTGATTCCTCTTTGAAGACAAAGAGCAGCTCTCAACTCTGGGGTAGAGCACTGTAGTATGAGATTGTATTTGGTTATAATTGCTCTTTAGCTCTTTCAAAGAGTGAAAGAGCTGAAGTTGAGGCTCTTTAAAAGAGCAATTTAGATGATTTTGTGATGATTTTGATCTATTTTTTAAGAATTTTTATGGAAAATTTAGATCAACTGTTACAATAATCATCTCCAAAATTGAGACACTTTTAATGTTTTGCCCTTTTCGAGCTTGAAGGTACGCATTGCATTCTTTGATGGTTGGTGCTAAATCTTTTTTTTTTTTCAATGATGATTTAGTGGTAGGATGTTGTTGTTGCATGATCTGAAGAGTTGGGTTTCTATCCAAATTTCTTACATAAAAAGGACGAGATTTAAAGAAAAAAAAAGACCATTATTTGCATTTGTTGATATAGTTTATGATGTTTTGTCGAATTTTTCTTGCATTTATATGGTTGGGACTTGGGATCTGCATTTTCTTTATGTTTTTTTGTTCTTTGAGGGGAGCAAGGGGGGGGCGCTTAATAAATTGGGTTTTTTTATAAGCTTCAAAATGAAAGAGTTTTAAAAATTAAATAAATAGTAAATTTCATTTGCACTTTGCTTTTAGTTAAAAGATACTTGTCTTGTTTTCTTCTAGCATTTTTGCTGATGGGTCTGTTCTGTGGTAATTTTTCTTTTGTTGGAAACTGCTAAGATCTGGTTATTTTGATGGGTTTCAAGACCTGCTGGGATTCAAAGAGTTGGGTTTTATATTATTTTGATGGGTTTCATATGCATACTTTTTCATGTTAAATTTTGGCGCTTTGTGTATAAAATCCCAGAGGCTAGGTATGTATCCTGTCCACCTCTCCCAGTACATACGGGACAAACACTTGATAATGGCCTTTTTTTATCCACTTAATCATGTCAAAAGTTGATTTTCACAGATTTTTAAGGGCCCTAAAATATGACAAAGTTAGCTTTCGACAGAATGAAGGGCCCCACATCAATCCTTGATTGTCTCCTACTACTAATGGAAATAAGTTCTTCAGCTTCTATACGGTAAAAAGGGGAAAAGAGAGAGCCAATTTATGTTATTTGATTACTTTCTTAGTTATTTGCATACTCATAAATAGTTGTGCACTTCACAAAGTTTGGTGTGAGCCTAATGGTTTTTGTAGACCACATTAATTTTAGAAAGAGAGATGCAATGTCTATGGTTACAAATTAGCGGGTCATGAGATTGAGAATGATTCATTCTTTGGTGTTGGTGACATGCATCTTCAATGTCTCTGACCAGCTACATTTCTTGTGTATGACTATTGCATGCATCTTTCTTAAGGACCAGCTCTCGTCACTGTCCAGTGTCATTTAGTCAGTCTTCTTTGCCATCTCTTAGCTTAGATGCCAATTGAACCAGATCATTCAATATTTGGCAATCTCATTAACATCCCACAGCTCAAATACCATAATGATTAGGTGCTACCAACCAACCATTTGATCACTTTGACTGTTGCTGATAGCTTTACAGACCATCCAAATTTAAGGGATGTGTTAATTTTGAATGCTCGCTTGGCATGCTCGATAGAAGTTAGTCGTTGAATCTAAACTGCGGTTCAATTATAAGAACTGATGAACCATGAATTTTTTGGAATCGGTAAATTTGGAATTCATGGTGGTTTTGTGTTCATTATTTTAATGGACTTTCTTCATTTGTAGATATATATGCTTTGGTGTCTTTACTGAAGGAAAGTCATGCAGGGCATGAGTGAGTTCCCTTTTTTTTGTATCTGTAAAGATATACTTTTATTGAAAAATGAAAGGTGCTTTCCCAACAAAAATATAGTAAGGAATTCGTACTGACTCCTACAATTACCACAAGTCTAATCAACGTTCAATTCCAACAATTGTATGAGAGGTTTTATGCTTTTGAGCTGATCTGCTGGCTTTGTTTTTCTCATAGGAAATTCCTGAGTGAAATTGTGATTAGGAACTCATATAAATTGCACCTCAGATTTATTTGATCTTCTGTTTGAAAACTTGGAAAGAGGGTTTTGGTTGGATCCCTAAAATTATAGAGTTTCTTGATGCATTTGCTTGATTATATGCATTCATGTATCTCTCTAAGGAATAAAAGAAATAAATTGTTTCCTCAGATTGTTGAGAATTTTTGCTGTTTTTTTTTTTAATGATGATTTAGTGGTGGGATCTTGTTGTTGCATGATTTGAGGAGTTGGGTTTCTGTGCAAATTTTTTTACATAAAAAGGACTAGATTTAAAGAAAAGAAAAGACCATCATTTGCATTTGTTGATGTAGTTTATGGGGATTTGTGGAAATTTTTCTTGCATTTATATGGTTGGGACTTGCGACTTGCGTTCTCTTTATGGGTTTTTGTTCTTTGAGGGACTTAAGGAATTGGGTTTTTTAATAAGCTTCAAAATGTAAGAATTTTAAAAATTAAATAAAAGGAAGCAAAATGAGCGGCACTTCCCCTTGCCGGAAGGCACACCAATCCTATTGAGCCCTTTCCGCTTGCCGAAATTTGGGCAGCGTAACGGCTCAATTATAGGATAGAGGAAAAACAAAGAAGGTAGTGGAATAGAAGGGAGAGCCGGAGCTCTTGGGCCCTTGTAGCACTGTTGGGGAGCCTTGCGTTGGCTTACTTCGATGAGCTTTTTGAAGGCTTGTATGGTATGGAATGAGGTTCTAACTCTTAAGGCTTGAAGCTAAGAGGTAGAGAAGGAAAGCTAAGGGGTAACACACACCTAACGTAGAGGTTTTTAGTGAAATACTAAAATCTAAAGGGGCTTTTTCAATTCTGAAATATGTATGGGGATGATGCACCAAAGGGAGAAAGATCTTCTCAGTTAAGCTCTTTCTCTCTTAGGTAAAAACTCTCAACCCTTAAGCAAGAGGGGTGACTCTCTATTTATAGATAAAGGGAGGATTAGTGAGGGGTTAAAGTCTTAATTGGATTAGCAATTAGGTAATGGGCAATCTAAGATTTTTGTGGTTTTCTAGAGCTTAGAGAAGAGAGATTTGGATTTAATGGTAGATGATAGGGTGGTGACTTGAATAGCAAAAGGGTGATAACTTAAGCTAATAGGGTCACTAGGGTCCTAAAGAAACACACCCTAGACTTTGGGATGGTCCACAAGTCAAACCCCCAATGTCAATTTTGGCCATTTTTTGAAGGAAAATCAGGTCCAAACTGTTGGAAGTTGAAGACCCGCGGAGGCCCGGCTCGGTTTGCAATTTCCTGCACAAATTCGCATTTTCCAAATTGTCATAACTTTTAATGTACAACTCCAAATTAGGCGATTCTTGGCTCGTTGGAAAGCTGGGAAAGTCTACTTTCTAATGGTATAGGCCTTAGGTTGGGAAACTATCTATGCTAACCTTGGCACTCTACTTTTCATCAGCTGTTTTGGTTAGTTCGAAATTGGCTCTATGGGTCCGATTTTATAATTTCTTGCACAAATTTACGTTCTTCATTCTGCCATATCTTTTGATGTACTACTCCAAATTAGGTAATTCTTAATTTGTTGGAAAGATGGAAAGCTCTACTTTCCAATGGTATATGCCTTAGGCTGGAAAACTATCCACAAAAACATTAGCACTCCTCTTTCTAACCGCTGTTCAGGGGGTTCGAATCGTGCCCGGGAAGGGTTCTAATAGGTCTGGGAAGGCTATGGTTGATTCCTAAGGGTTCGGGATTAGTTTCTACAAGTTTGAGATAAATTTTAAGGGATCTAAGGTGATTCCTAAGGGTTTGGGGTAATTCCTAAGGGTTCCATACATGCCATCAAAAGCTCAAAATTGCACCTCTCTCAAAAGGTGTTTCGATCGGGCCTTGGGCCAAATTTGGGTGTCTACAGATGCCCCTCTTTGGTATCCGATCATTTATGATCGTATGTCAAAGAAAAGAGACATCCGAAGAGGCCCAAGGCATTACTGACGGGTCCGCTGCATTCAGAACGAACTTCAAACATTAGGTGTGTAACACGGTGAGAAAACAAAAGCCCTGGGGTGCCAGGCTAATCATTCGTTCCTCAAGGTAATCGGTTCTCAAGTACTTAGCGACATTACTGGGTATAACCGAGGTGGAATGAGTTGCAAAAGCCCAATAGCTAGGAAAAACCTTCACCTCTCGAGTTACGAAAGCCCGTTAGTCGAGAAAAACATTCGCTTCTCGAGATGATTTGAAGGTAATTGATGTTCGAGATTTACTCTTGAATATAATAGTTTCGTAAGTAAGAGGGTGATCGACCCATATTCAAAGATAGGCACGAAGTAAACATACGCAAGGTACCACAATTTGCGTCCAATTCTATAAGGCATTTTACGACCTCATTGGATTATTCGTGGGTGCCCCTGCTGAAAGCAGGGTTCGAGATCTTTCGGTGAACCCATCGATCCCAAAGTTTATTTAGCATGACCACCCAAGCGAAATGAATAGATGTCACAACGCTTTTTAGGAATACGTGCCATTTTTTTTAAAAATGTGCCCTGGATCAACATGAGCTAGAGCATCCAGCTTCAACTACCTTGAACAGATCCAACCAAACATTGGGTGTCTCCCAAAAAGGGGCATCCAATCTTGGCTTTCGCCGACAATGATCATAAACATAACTATGCATAACCATGCACCCATTAGGGTAATAAGCAACAATAAAGGCGATGGAAGCCCCGACCCGAACCTGCTCGTGTACAATTTACGAGGACAAACGACAATCATACCGATACCCAGACGCATGGCGTACACTTTACAGGGATACCGCTGTCCATACAGGTTTTAAGCCTGCAGAAAATAAAAAGGAAAATGATCCCTTCTGATGCATGGTTGCACATAGTTTGATTGACACATAGTCTCATTCTCAACAGGTTGGTCTCAACCAACGATTGACTTTTTTTCAACGGAGAATCTGAAGCTTAAGACACTTAAGTTCATATGAACCCAAAGACAGAGCGTTTGGCTCAAAAGATTTAGCAGTGGAGTCGACTTGAACGAAACATCGATTGTTTGACCGGGACTGACGCCGTTGCTCCTTCCTTGAAGTAGGATCCAGAATCCAAGGCATGCCTTAGACTTAGGACATTATTATAGCACAGTGGTATTGCTGATAAAACATCGACATTTTACCGCATTAGAACACGCATGTGCGTTGCTTTGTGGGGAAGCACAAATTTATTCTTTTTCTCTTTTTTCCTTTTTTTAAAGATTGCTTTTTTTTTTTAAGCATTATCTGGACCTCGAACCCCGGGAGGCGCACGCCCAGACAACGCATACCAAGAGCTCGTGCCTCCGCAATAGTTTGTAACAAAATTGAAGCCAACGTACTCAAGTTCACCTGAAACTGAAATATGGAACGATCAGGGTGAAGATTTAGCGGTGGGATCAATCTGATCCAAGCATTGACTGTTTGACCGAAATTGACACCGTCTCTCCTATTTTGAAATAGGATCCATGGATCCATGGATCCAAGGCGAACCTTAGACCTAAGACATTAATTTTACACAGCTGCGTTGCCGGTAACCTATTGACATTTTACTGCATCGAAAATATGCGAGTGCATAGTTGTGCGTAGCATGAAAACATAGATTTCTTTTTCTTTTCGAAATGATTTTCATCATCAATTTTTTTTAGACCTGGCGTCGGTGGTGAGATGCTTTATCTGATTTGTCCATCGCTGAGAAGTTGCCTGCTTCGAGGCTTTGGACCGTGTGATGTTCCTGCACATTCTCGAAAAAACGTCAGTCCCTTTTTTGTTTATACATATAAAGAAAATGCATCCTAAACAATAAAAGAAAAAGTAGATTTCTACCTACACTTTTTCAATATATTTTGTTTTGGATTTTTATTTTTGGAGATTTTTTGTTATTTTTCTTCATTTTTGAGATTGAAATATGATGCTGAAAATATGTACATGAAAATTAGAAATATATACACATTTTTTGGTGTTTAGATTTTTCTTGATTTTTTTTAGCTTTTCTTCTTTTTTTGTTTTTGATGCCTTGATAGTGTGACGGAGTAACGGGTCCCATTTTGAGCATAGTCGAACTCTTCATGCAGTCAGATCTGAGTGAGTTTCTTGATTTTACCAAGGCCGAAATGTTGATCCCTTTGGATTGAGTTAAACCTTTCTCCTTACCTCGGGTCATACGTTTGGCGGTGCGGGTTTCACAAAGACAATTCTGGTCATGACCCGATTCTAACTAGCATGAGCGGCCCAGTCGGACAAGAGAGTACAGGAAGACTAACAAAAGGGTTCCTCAAACATCAATCTTCTCAATCAGTCAAACCCTTTCTTCTTTTTTTTTTTTCTTCTCTTTTTTCTTTTTTTTTTCTCTTTTTATTTTTTTATTTATCTTCTTTTTTACCGTTCGCCCTTCGGGTTTCACTGCGTTCATAGGTTTAGCTGTTTTTACTCGTAATGCCCTTTCGAGTTTTCACTATGTCCATCTTGCTTTGAGCTTGTATTTTTATTTTATTTTTTATTCTTTTTATTATTTTACTTTTTCAAGAGCCACGACATAGACGTCGATTCCGTCATAGCCAGCTGGATGGAGTCTGGTGTCGTCTCACGACTCGGCTCATGTTGACTTAACAGATATTATGACTGCTTGCGAACCTTCAAAGAGGGCTTCCTTCAAGGCGTAGCTTGGTCATGGGTTAGGTTAGGATTTAAAGATATGCTGGGCTAAAAGAGTTTCCTTGATACGGCTTCAGTTTTCTCAACATACTTTCTTCCTTGGGGGTTTTTACTATACATACCCCGTGATTCTTATATACATATTTTTTTTGTTATTCTTTTTCCTCCATTTCAGGCAATCTCTTTTTGAGGTTTTGCTTTTTCAATTTTTTTGGATTTGATAGTAACTTTATACACATGCATCTTTTCTCTCTTTTTTTTTGGTATATGTACACGTATATTTTTTTTTTTGGGGAATGAGTTTATTGAAAGAAAGGCCCAGGCTCAAATGGGGTAGCAAAGGATATCATCATTTTTAGGGATGTTTTTGGGCTACTGTGCTTGGAATGATGGCCTCTTTTGGGTGGTTCTTAAGCAGTCACGTATCTGTTTCATCAATACTTACCTTATCGCGATAAACTAATAGTAGAACCGTTGGACGTATCCACCGTTGATGGGCTCAGGAAGATGATCTCCGTCTTCGGTGGCGAGGCGAATGGCGTATCCTAGTAGCACTTCTTGAATGACGTATGGTCCTTCCCAGTTTGGCTTAAACTTTCCTCTTGGATCGGCATAGAGGGATGGGAAGAGCTTCTTCTGCACAGTTTCTCCTACCTTTAGATCTCGACCGCGGACACGTTTATTATAAGCGCGTGCGATTCTCCCCTAGTAAACTTGAGTGTGACACAAGGCTAGGAGTCTCTTCTCGTCTAATAAGTTTAATTGTTCAAAGCGAGATCTCTCTCTCTCTGCGTCAGGTAAGCCTGATTCCATGAGAATTCGGAGCGAGGGTACTTCAACCTCTACTGGGAGGACGGCCTCGGTTCCATACACAAGGGAGAATGGTGTTGCCCCTGTAGTGGTACGGATCGACGTTCGGTAGGCCCACAAAGCAAATGACAGTATTTCGCTCCAATCTCGATAAGTGACGACCATTTTCTCAAGGATGCGGATGACTACCTTGTTCGCGGCTTCCACGGCTCCATTAGTTTGAGGCCAATAAGGAGATGAACGATGGTGGTCGATCTTGTATTGCTCGCAGAAGTCTCGGATGCGCTTATTCGCAAAGTTTGTATTGTTGTCCGTCATGATATCATTTGGTACTCCAAATCGGCACACAATATTGTTCTTGAGAAACTTCTCAATGTGATTGGCCGTGATGTTGGCATATGACGTTGCTTCTACCCACTTGGTGAAGTATTCAATGGCGACGAGGATGAACCGATGTCTGTTTGATTCTTTTGAATTAATCATTCCGGCAACCTCAAGGCCCCAGGTAGCAAATGGCCAAGGAGTGGTCATGCAGTGAAGATCAACGGCATGAGCGTGTATCAGACTGGAGTGTTCTTGACACTTGTAGCATTTTTGAACATGTTTGTAGCAATCTGATTCCATGGTGGTCCAAAAGTATCCCTACCGTAGGATTTTCTTAGCGAGCATGTGACCGCTGACGTGGGCTTCGCATACTCCCTTATGGATTTCTTTCATAATATTGACCACTTCACTTTCAGTGAGGCACCTGAGTAAGATGTTATTGTATGATCGCTTGTAGAGGCATTCCTCGCCAATGACGTAACCTCCCGCTACGTTGAATGGTTCGTCGATCTTTCTTGGATGTACCCTCTGGGAAAGTTAGGGTCTCGAGAAAATTCTTGATATCTGAGAACCAAAGTGGCTCATCATCAAGCTTTGTAGGTTACTCAATCTGGAGGCAGAAGGCTGACTCATTTCTCTGATAGATCATGATCGGCTTCATCTCAACTCCATAGGGGATTTCAATCATTGACGCCAAAGTTGCTAATGCATCGACAAAGCGATTCCTTATCTGAGGGACATATGAGAAAGTCACATCTTGGAAACAAGCTATCAGATCCTCGAGGTGTTCATGATAGGGGATCAGTTTCTCATCTTTCATCTTCCAGTCATCATTCATCTGACATATGATTAACTGTGAATCGCCACATACTCGAAGGTGAGTTACATTCAGATCGAGAGCTGCCTGCAGACCAGCGGCGTAAGCTTCGTACTCAACCATGAACAAGATATCTTCATCTAGGAATTCAGTTCTTAACGGCTCATAGTCAGGTAAAGGATTATCAGTAAGATGATCAGCAAGTGCCTACCCCTTGATCGATTTCTGAGTGATGTATGTGATGTCGAATTCAGATAATAAAAGTTGCCATCGTGTGGTTCGTCCAGTGAGTGCTGGCTTTTCAAATAGGTATTTTAATGGGTCCATTCGGGGCAAGAGTAGAACCGCTTGAGAGAGCAAATAATGGTATAGCCTTTGAGTAGCCCACACAAGAGCAATGCATGCTTTCTCCAGATGAGAGTAGCACGCTTCATAATTAGTAAACTTCTTGCTCAGATAGTAAATGACCTGCTCTCTTCTTCCCGTTTCATCGTGCTGCCCCAAGACACATCCCATCGAAACTTCTGTCATGGAGAGATACATCAAGAGTGGTCTCCCTGGCTCAGGTGGTAACAAAACAGGTGGATTTAGGAGGTAGCTTTTGATTTTTTCAAACGCTGCTTAACAATCGTCGTTCCATTCAATGGGCGAATTCTTCCTTAGTAACTTGATGATCGGCGTGCAGATTGGAGTTAGCTGTGCAATGAACTGACTGATATACTCTATTCTGCCCAGAAATCCTCTAACCTCTTTCTCGATAGATGGTGGTGGCATTTCAGTGATGACTTTGACTTTGATTGGGTCGACCTCGATCCCCCTCCTGCTGACGATGAACCCTAGAAGTTTCCCTGACATAGCACCAAATGCGTACTTCTATGGATTCAGTCGTAGTCGATACTTCCTCAGCCTTTCAAACAGCTTCTGAAGGTTTACTAGATGGTCGCTTCACTCTGGTGATTTAGCTATCATATCATCGACATATACTTCAATCTCTCGGTGCATCATGTCATGAAATAGTGCAGTCATAGCTCTCTGGTACGTTGAACCGACATTCTTTAGCCCAAATGGCATGACATGATAGCAAAAGGTTCCCCAGGGGTAATGAACGCTGTCTTCTCGCGATCAACCTCTGCCACTTTGATCTGATTGTATCCTGAGAATCCATCCATAAAAGAAAGCACCCCGCGCTTAGCTGTGTTATCAACCAAGATGTCGATGTGTGGTAATGGGAAATCGTCCTTTGGGCTCGCTTTGTTCAAATTATGAAAATTGATACACATGCGGACCTTTCCATCCTTCTTTGGCACAGGTATGATATTGGCTAGCCATTACGGGTATTTGGATACCATGAGAAACCCTGCATCGTATTGCTTGATGACCTCATCTTTGACTTTCAAAGATCCATTCGGAATTAGAAGTCTCACACGCTTGGAGCTTCATATCAGGGTAGAGGGGCAACTCATGCTCGACCAAATCAGTATCAAGACCAAGCATGTCCTCGTACGACCAAGCAAAAACGTCTTGGTATGACCGAAGGAAGTCGATCATGCTTTTTCTTTCCTCAGGAGACAGTGACATTCCTATTTTGGTTATCCTGGGAGCCTCCTTAGTTCCTAGGTTGACGTCTTTGGTCTCTTCGACAATGGGGGTAGGGCCATACTCAAAGTCGGCAAATTGGTCAAGGAGCTCTTTGGGGAGTTTCTCGAAGGGGACATCCTCATCCAGACTCGTGATCCCTACCTCTTCTTATATTTCTACAGGGAAGGGGTCGATTTCACGTGGGACGGGCATTTTGATTAAGGCATCCTTTTGTGAGACATTTTTCTAGAATTTTAAATGACAATATTTTTGGACTTTAGATTTTTTCAATGTTTTTGGGATTTTGTGTTTTTTCCATGTTTTTGAGATTTTGTATTTTTTCCATGTTTTTGAGATTTTTGTTTTCTTCGGAGACGGACCCTTGGCAAGGCGGGTTGGTATATACACAAGGTATTGTTTGCCAAGGGCTTCTCTCACTTTTTATAGGTTGTATTTTTTTGGGAAAAGAATGCCAAATGTTAGGCCACTCCCCGCTTCTTTACCTGTTGGGATGGAGGGTGTTGACTGATATGGCTCATTGGAGTTAGCCTCCATCATATTGATCCCCATTTCATCTGAGATCATATCCTCAAATGATAACTCAGTTTTGTGGTGATTCATCACAGGGGGTGTTTGTTCAGGTACCGACCGCCATTCCTCGAAAAGGGATAATGCGGCCAAATCTATCTCCAAGCTGGGAAGGGAGATCTGGGGATTAGTGGGATCGATTGGGGATGTGGGTTTGTGTGGGGTCAAATGGGTTACCCCATTTTGATCGATCTTTACGACCCCTGCGCTGACAAAGGAATCCCTGATGTGCGACCTCGGGCGAGGTTTCTCTTCTATGTTGATTCCTCAAGCTCTTGCCACTGCGGCGACCCTGGCTTTCTCTTTGGCCTCTCGGACCTCTTGCTCTGTGGGCTTGTATCCTAGCCCAAATCTTACTTTCTGTCCCTTAGCCACCACTGGCTCTCTTCTGTCTTGTAATTTGGGTCCCAGACCCCTTCCTTTCTGAAGCCCCACTTTTGGAGCATTGCCACTGCCACTACCATACCGCCTCTCATTTTAGACATGATGCCCTCAATGGGTTCTGAGAGTATAGCCGACACCTCATATTCAAAACTGTGGAGGTCGACATCCTCAGCAATGTGAGGTTTATCCAGTATATTAGGTTTCTCCACGCTATTGGTGGCCTTCTCTTTCTCACTATGCCCCTCTCCGATGATTGTGATAATTTTATGCCCAGATGCAAATTTGATTTTCTGGTGCAACGTGGAAGGTATGACTCCGACTTCATGTAGCCACGGGCGGCCCAATAACAGGTTAAATGAGGATTTGATATCCATGACTTGAAACAAGATGGAAAAGGTCATTGGCCCTATCAACAGCTCAAGATCAACTTCTCTTATTATTTCTCTCCTGGTATTGTCAAGCCCTCTACTGCTGGTTCTGGTGGGCCTTAGCATGCACGGATCAACCCCGATCTTAGTGGCGGTTCTTAACGGGCATATATTTAATGCAGACCCATTATCAATTAGTACCAAGGGGATAATAATATTTTCAGACTCAATGGTTATATTCAAAGATTTTGAGTGACTACCTCCTTCGTCAGGTAAATCGGCATCAGAAAATGTAATGGCATTTCGAGCCATCACTTGACCAATTATCTGCCCGACTTCATCTGGGCTAACTTGGAGTGATACATGCGCAATTTTTAACGCCCCCATTAATGCTTAAAAATGGAGTAGAGACATCATCAACAGATCCCATACAGTGATATGGGCAGACATTCTTCTCAGCTGAGTATCTAGTATATGTTCTCGACTCATCTTCTTGAAGGGGTTCACCGCGCTGTCTTTCTTTCCTTCGGGTTGGGCCTATGCTACAGCTGACGCTTCTAGCTGCTTTGATATCCTCCCTGACCTGGTAACAAAATCTACTGCCCCTTCTCTGCTGCTGCTGCTGGCATTGACATATATTTGTTCGTAGCTTAGCGAGACCTGATGAGGATCATATGTGGGTCCCGAGAGCTGGAAAGGTATGGCTATCAGTTCTTGAGGTACTTGTACTGTTGGCTCAGGAGGTGTGGCCAATACTTGATTCACCACGGTGGCGGCGGGTTGGGTGGAAAGATTGGGCCAAATGGGGGTGGTAAAGCTTGAGGGTGGTGGCATTGGAGAGAAGGAGGTAAAAGTAAGCCATTGGTAGCTTGTGGGTGCTTGCGGTAGATGGGGGGTCTGATGGGCCGTTAGGTAATTGACCGGGGTGGTGGGGTTTGCTAGTGGCTGAACTGGGGGTGATGGGGTGGGTGCAGGCCACTGATAACATATGGGTGCATGTGTTGGATTGGGGGCCTGGTGGCTTAAAGGATAATCGATGGGGGTTGTGGTGTATGGTGGTAGTTGAAATGGGGCGGGCGCAGTTCATTGATAACTGGCGGGTGCGGGTACAGGATTGGGGGCAAGGGGGCTTATAGGGTAATTGATGGGGGTTGTGGTGTATGGTTGGTATGCATTGATATTTACGTAATTGACGGGTGTGGTGGACGGAAAGTATGCCTGGAGATTCAAGGGTTCAAATTGCGGGATTGGGCCGAGTATTGACTATGTTCTGGACATCGCCCCCTGTTCTCTTCTCATTCCTTTGTTCTGAAAATCTTCTAATCCCACTGGGTCCACTCATCATACTCTTATTCAGACGCCACTCCCTGATGGCATCCTCGTATCGGTTAGCATTTCTCACCAGATCAGCGAAGCTGGTCTGCTGCTGATATACCAAAAAGTCTAAAATCACTGGCAGAGTGTTCTTTGAAATCATCTCTATCTGTTCATCATCAGGTATTCTATTCCTGACCTGAGCTACTAGTGCTCTCCATCGCCCCAAATAGTCGTTGAAGGTCTCGTTCTGGTTTTGCTTTAAATGGGCCAAGTCGGACTTACGCGGCTCGATGTCCATATTGTAGATATACTATTCTTGAAAGAGATGCGTCAAGTCCCTCCACGTTTTCATCATAGACGGTTCTAAAGATGTGAACCATCTCAAAGCCTGCCCGGTCAGACTCTTTTAAAAGACTTTTATTAGTAATCTTTCGTCCTCCCCGTATTGGCACATTTCCTAACAGTAGGACTTCAGGTACGCAATAGCATTGCCAGTGCCATTATATTTGTTGAAGGCTGGCATTTTGAATTTGGGGGGCAGGGTCGTTAGGCTAATTTTAAGTGCTTGCTACTAACTTTATTAGGGGCAGTGATAAGAATGGGGTGAATAAAAATGAATGAAAGGTGGATTGAAAATGATAGAGGAGCAAGCCTAAAATATGCACAATCCTGCAAGATACAGGGCCTGTTGTAGCAAGTTTTGATAAGTAGGAGTTTGTCCCATAGGGAAGTTGTTCTTAAGCTCCAAAAGAGCCATCTTTAGTAGGCCCTCCAGATCTGACTACAGATCTGGCAATCCCAAATGGAAGGGGATTTAGGGTCACTAAAATCTAAATTCTAAGGTATCCTAATGTCTAAACTATAGAAAGGGTTAAGAAAGAAGATAGAGTGAGAAAATAAATATAAAAGAGTGAGAAGAATGCTATTAGGTTCAGATTTGATAGGTTTCATGACTCAAATTCATATCTGCTGCTATAGAAGTCCTGTCCAATGACTGCATTATCACCACAGAGGAGAAAGAATCCAACTCATTTCTGTGCCATGATCCAATCCCTTTATGGCTATAACCTGTCCACTTAAATGGTCACAGACTATACAATTGGAAAACCACAGTCCAGAGATGGGTCAGAATAAGTTTATCATTGTAGGCACTACTTCATCCAGGCTACAAGCACAAGAATCCATAGGGAACCTCAACCTCTAAAGTGTTATGTGTGGGGCTAGACCTGTGTTGGAGCATGTTAGCCCAGACACATAGAACCAGCAAGAGTTTGAGTGCTGCCTTAGATCCAGCTGTCCACTACTTTAGAGAGACTGCAGTGATCCAGTCGCAAGCTTACAATCTCTATAACCAAACTAGATCTGCCTTCTGATGGCGGGTCTATACACATACAGGGGAGTTTGCCTCAGCACAATATCTCATAGGGCTACAAGCACAAGTGCAGAGAAGAATAATCCGTCTTGAGTCTGTGGGTTGGCTTTACCCTAAGGCTATACCCTGTCCACTTAAATGGTCACAGACTATCCCAGAGGTTATCCTCCTCACAAAGCTCAAGATAGAACAAGAATCATTGCTGCCACCACCATGCTCACAAGGCTACAAAAGCTCATTGCTCCCATGGGGACTTCAGATCTAGTGGGTCCTGTGGTGGGGCTAGGCCTATATTGGAGCATGTTAGCCCAGACACATAGGTCACTTGGATCTGAGTAAACCATAAAATCAGTCCTCCATTGCTTGCAATACGTCCTAGCAATGGAGGATCTCAAGGTAACAACCTTGTACAGAACAACTCACAAACAAAAATCCCATAAATGTAAAACATCCTATCATAAAACTCCATTAATATATTCCAAATAATCATACAAAGGCATAGCCAGCAAATACTGGACTATAGAGAGAAGAAAAAGTAAAAAGAAATCTACCTAAACCTTACTAGAGATTTACAGCTACTGCAAGAAGAAGATAGACAAAATTTTATTCTAAGCAGAGAGTCCTTAAACCTAAACCAGGCTTAGGTTTATATAGCAGTTAGTTTGGCGGCGCATTAGGTTAGGAAACCCTAATTTTAACAATGCCACATGGCCTAATACTGTTCCTTGGATGCCTCGAGGCACGTGCACGAAACTTGGAGCATTGGAATGCATGCCCTAATTGCTGGAAGTTCCCAGAATGTCCTCTGCAGGGGTGAGGGAGAGTTAGAGTTCAGAGGCTCGCCATGTAGCATTGGTTTCCAAGACTGTCGCATGGTAGCACGGTGTTCGAGAGATTGAATTAGCTTGAAATTCTAGCCGTCGCGGGGTTGTCTTAGTTGCAGCTGAAGCAGTCGCGCGATAGAGCATTGAATCCTCGCTGGATTGCTCTGGTCTTCGCAGGATTGCACTTTCCTTCTGAATGGCGTGGGAATTGCGCGAGTTGTTTGTTTCTCAATGGATCTTCATGAGGATCCTCGCGAGGACATGATGTGTATTGGTCTCTGAACTGTGTGAGAGATTTTTCTGAAGTTTTACATCCCGCGGCCACTGCGCGAAGAAATACCTGAAGCTCTCTCTCCTCAGCTGATCTAAGTGAACTGCGCGAGGTTCTGAGAGAAGCTTTCTTGAGCTACGCGAGACTACGCGAACGTTTGCATTTGAGCTTTGCGAGAGCTGCGCGAGGTATGATTCTGAAGCCCCTCTGTCACTCAACTGTGCGAGAACAGCGCGGGCAATTGGAAATGAAGTCTTGAGAAACTCGTGAGGACTGTGCGAGGCTTAATTTCTGAATCCTTTAAAGCTTGTGAAAGCTGCACGAGGTTCAATTCTTGTCAGGGTTCTGCTTTCATCCTTCTATGAGACTTCTGGGGCAAAAGTGGGCTCCTTAACAGGGTTCAGGCCTTTTCAAGTCAGCTGTCAAGAAACAGAGCATTAGTTCACCCCTGAATCAGTAAAAATATAAGAAATTTAAATACATTGTCTGCACAAATATTTAAACATAAAAAACTTCACATGATAGCACAACATTTCCAATCAGTTCACAACAGGGGAACTACACGTGTGTTAGCACTGAGCTCACCATTAAATTAAAAATTAGGTTGTAGGTCATGCCCAATACATTCAATATCAGACTCAAAACTCTCCAGGGCGTATTCTCACAAGAACTTTTGAGGGTTTCATTGTCTCTCAAGCTCAAGAGCAGTTACATCCCCCAAATGGGTCTGTAAGCATGAGCATAGGCCTAGCATTATAGTTCTGGAATCATTGGCAGATTTCCACCATAGATTTGGCAACTCATTATCTTCACATGACAGCTCATTCAACTTTGGATCACAAGGGCTTTAACTGGGCTGTAATATGGCTTATGATATTGGAGTATTAAAAAGAATTGGAAGGTTGAAAAAGGGGTTTGAAATTCAGAAATCAGTAGGTGCAGGAGGTGATTCATGACTTCACCTTCTTTAATTCAGCTCCTTTCATCTTCTTTGAAATCTTCAGATTTGAAGTGATCAGTTTCTCATCTTGTTTGATTTTTTTTTATTTTTTTTTGTCAATGAATGTTTCCTCTTGATTCCTCTCTTACTCCTCTTCATTATAGTTTTTTTTTCTTTCTGGTGCAGTTTTCTTCTTTTTATTTTTTTTGTTTTTGCTTTGATGAATTGCCACCTTTTTCCTCAGTTGTTACACTGCTAGAACTTCAAATAATTCTTCTCCACTCATCCAATGTTGACCCTAGCTAGTCCATCTTTAACTCTTTCTCCTTTACCTTCTGACTTCTCAGAGTGAGGGTAAGGTTAAATCTGATCCATAGGTTCAGGTACAAGTACTCAGGTGGGTTTTTGGAAAAAAATTAGACTTTGAAGCTCAAAGAGTATGAACAAGGGTAGTTGCTTTAGGGTTTGGTCTGTTTGGGCTCAAACTGTCCAAGAGAAGGCCTTGATCCTTTCCTAAGTGTCATGAGTGCTGTCAGTTGTTTCAACTTGGAGTTACCTAACTTTTAGTAAACACATTGATTCAGCTAGTCCTTAAAGCTAGAAGAAATTTGCCTCAATCATTCCTCAAATAAAAAAAAAAATTTGTAGGTCCAATTCTCACTGGTGATGGTCTTCCTTTGAACTTTTAAGCATGTCTTTACCTTTTTCTCTCTTCAATGGTTCACTAAGTGCTGATACCAGTGAGTTTTCTTGGTGTTCTCATAATGAAAATGTGAAAATTTAGAAATTTATAATGTCTAAAGATCTGCAAAAAATTTTAAATTCCTTAATTTTCATAATTCTTAAGTGAACACAGCTCCATTTTTATGTTACTCACATGATTTTGCTGCACTTTAAGTTAACTATGTTATTGGCAGACCTACCTGTCACACCCCCAAACCTAGGAGGAGCAGTGTCCTCACTGGTTCAGAGGTGAGAATAAATGATAGAATCCAAGGAAACATACAGAAATATACACAGAAGAAGAGAGAAATAAAAATGTAAAACTGAACAATATGGAACTAAAAGAAAACTTTCATTAAAAGAAAAAGAAAATATGACAAAAAGATGGAAGAAAAAGAAAAGAGAAAATGGGGGGGGTTAAGGTGTAGCTGGGGAGGGTTGGAGGAAGATGGAGGGAGAGATGCAGGCGGTGCCATATTTTTCTTTATCTTTTTCTCTCGCTTCTCCCTTTTTTTCTTTTTCTTCTCCTCTAACTTCTCTCTTTTTTTCTTTTTCTTTTCCTCCTTGGCCAGGATCCGCTGGACCTTGTTATACTCATCCCAGAGAAATTGCAAGGGGTCCGGCTCCTTAGGCGGTGGAGGATCGTCCCAGATGGGATAAAATTTGATTGGGAAGCCAAAGGGGCTGTCATCAGCCATTTGTGTGAGGAGGTATGGACTTCTATGGTTGGAAGAGGAGGGATGAGATGAAAAGGGGTGAGGGCGGTTTAAAGAGAGGACGAGGAACATGAATCGGAATTGAAATTGCATGGTTGCACCAGCAATAAATGAGTGTTGTGTGAGGAAAGAAGAAAATACACAACTGTCTCTTTGGAAAAGAGAAGTAGCATTAAATGAATGTCCAAAGAGGCATGGTATTTAAAGAGGAAAGTGTATCGCACGGGGATCCTCGCGAGGTGCAATAAGTGATGAGGAAAGGACATTTCTCGCGCAGCTGAGCTGGGGATCTTCGCGAGGTACACTTATGATGGCACATCAGTTTGAAGAAGGAGCCATTGCAATCCCGAAAGCAGGTAATTGCACAAATTTATATAAACACCATCTCTGCGAGGGTATTGATTACATCTAGATTGCGCGACAATCTCTAAAGTTGACCTTGGAGCGCGCGACAGAGTGAGATTAATTCATATGAATTGCGCGAGCGATTCCTAAGGCTCTATTTGGATTGCGCAAAAAGCTCTGAGGTTCATCTTGAATCTCGCGACAGACTTAGAATCTCGCGACAGTAAATGGAATATTTCTGTTGAATTGCACGAGATTCTCCCAATTTATCTTGTGAACTTTGTGACAGCCTGATAATCTCGCGACAAGTAATGTATGGCTCTATATGAATTGCGCGAGAGACTCTCAGCTACACATGGATCTCGCGACAGCGAATAGAATGTGTCCAGGTGAACTGCGCGAACTTCTCTCAGACTCCCTCCTTTAACCTCACGATAGGTTTCCAGGCTTCCTCTTTTAACCTCGCGAGAGCATGTGAATCTCGCGATAGTCTCCCAGGCTTCCATTTTGGACCCAGCGATAGTAAGGTATAAAACAGAGAGCATGTGCTCTCTATTCTGCCCTTTTGCATGTTTGCTGTGGTTGAATCCTGGGCATGACCATCTCCTATGACTGTCTTTAGTCATATGTAAACTCAATCATACACTCAAGGACAACGAAAACGACCTCCCACATTAGGCATTCAACAGAAGCTATCAATTCAAAAGCAGTAAGAATCAAGCCAAGCATAAAAAGTTCAAAAACAGATAGGGAAAAAATTCAGATAAGGTCACTAGCAAATCCTAGAGAATAGAAACTAAAGAGAGCAAGATAAATCAACCAAAAACTAAGTACATATGCTACAGTAATGACACACCTGTGGAATCAGTTTGAAGAAGGATCCCCTTTACAGTGAATGGTGTCCAAAAGGTCGGCAGGTTTTTCGAAACAAGGCTTAAGCCTTTGACCATTCACCTTCAAGAGTCTCCCAGATTTAGGATCCTTGATTTCCACAGCACTAGATGGGAAAACATGCATGACAATGTAAGGACCTTCCCATCTGGATTTCAATTTGCCTGGAAAAAATTTAAGTTTGGAGTTAAACAACCAAACCTTATCACCAACATTGAAACTCTTTCTCAACAACCCTTTTTCAAAGAAAGCTTTGGACCTTTCCTTACAGATCCTTGCATTGGCATATGCATCCATCCTTAGTTCTTCCAATTCCGACAGCTACAGCAACCTGTGATGACCAGCCGAAGTTGGATCTAAATTTAAATGTTTGATGGCCCAATAGGCCTTGTGTTCTAACTCCACCGGGAGATGACAGGCCTTGCCATAGATCAGTCTGAAAGGGGATATACCGATGGGGGTCTTATAGGCAGTCCTATAAGCCCACAGTGCGTCATTAAGCTTGTCAGCCCAATCCTTCCTATCAGTCCTCACAGTCTTCTCAAGGATATGCTTGATCTCCCTATTTGAAATTTCAACTTGCCCACTGGTTTGTGGGTGGTAGGGAGTAGCAATCCTATGGGTGACAGAATATTTCTAGAGCAAGCTCTTGAAATTTCTGTTACAGAATGGCTTCCCCCATCTGGAGAAGATATTCTGTTTTATGAATTTGAGGACCACCTGATTATCATTAGTTCTTGTGGCAATGGCTTCTACCCATTTGGAAACATAGTCCACTACCACTAAGATAAAATGAAAACCATTTGAAGGAGAAAAGGGGCCCATAAAATCAATACCCTACACATCAAACAGTTCTACAACAAGGATGGGCTGTAAAGGCATTGAATTTCGTTTAGACAACCCTCCTAGTTTCTGACATCTTTCACGGGCCTTGCAGTGTGTATGGGCATCTCTGAAAAGAGAAGGCCAATAGAAACCACACTGCAACACTTTGTTAGCTATTTTTCTCCCACTAAAGTGACCCCCACAGGCATTTTCATGGCACATGGCCAGAATACTGGGGATATCACTTTCGAGAATACATTTCCGAATAATTTAGTCTGCACAATACTTGTACAAGCAAGGTGCCTCCCAGAAAAAGAATTTGACCTGTGAGAAAAACAGGTCTTTATCCATTTTTTTCCAATGGGAAGGGATCTTACCTATAACTAGATAATTGACAATATGTACATACCAAGGAACTAAAGATTGGATGGCAAACAATTGCTCATCCGGGAATACATTATTTGTAGTGAGGTCATCAACATCTTTCTCCAACATAATTTTGGACAAGTGGTCAGCCACCACATTTTCTACACCTTTCTTGTCTTTGATTTCAATGTCAAACTCTTACAACAGGAGTATCCATCTAATCAATCTAGGCTTTGCATCCTTCTTAGACAGTAGGTACTTTAATGCTGAGTGGTCAGTGAAGATGACAGTTTTAGACCCAAGTAGGTAAGGTCTAAACTTGTCCAATCCAAAAACCACTGCCAGAAGCTCTTTCTCAGTGGTTGTGTAGTTTAGTTGAGCTTCAGCAAGTGATTTGCTGAGATATGTAATGACCACAGGCAGCTTATCTTTTCTCTGGCCCAAGACAGCACCTATTGCCAAGTCAGATGCATCACACATCAACTCAAAGGGCAGGGTATAGTCAGGTGTTTGTAGTACAGGGGCAGAGGTGAGGCAAATTTTCAAAGTTTCAAAAGCCTTCAGACATTCAGCGGAGAAGTCAAAGGGCACATCCTGGCAGAGCAGGTGGCACAATGGTTTAGCAATTTTGCTGAAGTCTTTGATAAACCTCCTGTAGAATCCAGCATGGCCAAGGAAGGATCTGATTTGCTTGACTGTTCTTAGAGGGGGCAGATTTTTAATGAGGTCATCTTTGGCCTTGTCTACCTCAATTCCATCTTTAGAGACTACATGGCCCAACACAATTCCTTGTGTTACCATGAAGTGGCTCTTCTCCCAACTTAAGACCAAATTGGTCTCTTCACATCTTTGTAGGACTTGATGGAGGTGTTGTAGACATTGGTCAAAGCTATCCCCATAGACCGAAAAGTCATCCATGAAAATTTCCAAGAATTTATCAATCATATCAGAAAAAATGGCATACATACACCTCTAAAAGGTGGCAGGGGCATTACACAGTCCAAAAGGCATCCTTTTGTAAGCAAAGGTGCCAAAAGGACAAGTAAATGTAGTTTTCTCTTGATCAAGGGGTGCACAGGGATCTAATTGTACCCTGAGTACCCATAAAAAAAACAGTAAAAAGCCTTTCCAGCCAACTTGTCCAAAATTTGATCAATAAAAGGGAGAGGGAAGTGGTCTTTTCTGGTCTTGGAGTTGAGTTTTCGATAATCAATGCAAACTCTCCAGCCAGTGGTCTCCCTGACTGGTCTCAACTCTCCAGAGTCGATTTTGATCACTGTTATGCCAGATTTCTTGGGTACCACCTGGATTGGTGCCACCCATTCAGAATCAGAGATGGGGTAAATTACCCCAGCATCCAGCAACTTAATGATTTCTTTCAGAACCACCTCTTGCATGTGAGGATTATGTTTCCTCTGCATTTCCCTGGAGGGTGATGAACCCTCCTCTAGATGAATCCTATGCATATAGATTGATGCATCAATTCCTCCTAGATTAGCAATGGTCCAGCCAATTGCTTTCTTGTGCTTCCTCAAAACTGTTAACAACTCCTCTTGCTCACTGGTAAGAGAAGAGGAGATAATCACAGGAAGTTTCTCTTCTTTATCGAGGAAAGCATATTTTAATGTCTCTGGCAGCTTCTTGAGCTCCAGATCAGGGGCTTGTTGTATGGATGGCAGGATTGGTGTATTGTTGGTTGGAGGAAGGGGCAGCAATGTAGGTTTCCAATTGGAATGCTGCACTAAGCCCACAGAAGACTTCACTAGGGGTATGTCTTCTGGCATCAAAGCTAGGCTTCCATCCTCCACCAAGTTCCAAACTTCAGTTAAATCAGTGGCAATGTTGCTCCACTCCAGCAGAGTGTGCAGTTCTTCTTCAACAATTTCTTCTAGTACATCCATTGCAAAGCATTCCACATTGTCCAGCTGAGGGTGCTTTGCACTGTTGTACACATTAAGCTCAACTTTCATATGTTTGAAAGTGACCTCCATGATTCCAAACCTGTATTGAATGCATGCATTGGCAGTGGTCAAAAATGGTTTGCCCAAAATAACAGGTATCGGAGATGTACTCTTGTTGCAGCCCATGTCCAAGACAAGGAAGTCTGTAAGATAGAAGAACTTGTCTACCCCCACTAGGACATCCTTGACCACTCCCATGGGTTTCCTCTCGGACCTATCAGCCATCAATAGAACAATGGGGGTGGGCTTCAACTCCCTCAAACCTAACTGCTGATATACACTGTATGGCAGCAGGTTACCACTGGCTCCAAGGTCCAAAAGGGCCCTTCCAATCGTGTGGTCACCAATAATACAGGGAATAGTGGGTATCCCTGGGTCTTGCAACTTCTCAGGTATTGTCATGGTTAATACAGAATTCATTGTATCAGTCGTAAAGACCTTCTTGGACAAATGGCCTCTGGCCTTCCTTTTTTAAGTACAAAGGTCTTTCAGAAACTTTGCATAGGCTGGGACCTGTCGGATTGCATCAAGCAGGGATAAATTATCTTGACCTGCTTAAAGGTCTCCATCATTTCCTTGATTTGTGCCTGACCCTTATCAAAAGGGGCAGGGCCACTCAAAGCTTGAGGAAATGGCAGCTGAGGTACTGCTGGTTCCTCAGCTGCAAGCCCATGGCTGAACTTTTATTTATTTCTTTTTTCTATTTTTATCTCCTGCTGAGGCTCAACTATAACCTTTTTATTTTTCCCTAGTTGAAGGGCAGCAGGCAGTTCTTTACTCTGTGCCTTAACAAAATCCTTATCACTTTCACATGACATTTCCTTAGGATCGACCTCTCCTTGTTCCTTTCCCACCTGGTTGTCTATCATCCTACCAGACCTTAGGGCAGTTATGGCATTGGCCCCCTCAAAATTGGAGGAGCCTTCTCCGATGGAATACTGGCCCTTCGGGTTGGCAATTGGTTGGCTTGGCAACCTGCCCTCCTCTCTTTTAGCCAGAGCATTGGCTATTTGGCCAAGCTGCTCTTCTATTTTTTTAATGCTTTGACTGTGAGAAATCACAGTCTGATTCAAGGGTCCAAGGCTTTGCAATTGGGCCAAAACTTGGTCCTCAAAGGAAGCACTCTGGAGCTGGGGTGGTGGAACTACCAGTTGATTTTATTGTTTGGGCTGTTGTTGTTGGAAATTCGACCTTTGGGCATAACCCTGGTTAAACTGCTACTGTGGCCTTTGAGGTAAGGCCAACATCTGTTGTGGCTGCATATAATTGTCTTACCTCCACCTCAAATTTGGGTGGTCTCTCCATTGGTATTCAGCATTTTGGTGTTGGTATCCATATGAATGTTTATTGTAGCCACTAGATTGTTGCTGTCCAAAAGATTGGGCAGCAGCAGCCTGTTCCATTACAAACTCAGGGTATTGCCTCGCAGATGGTCATTCTTCTCCTGTGTGCTGTGGAGATTGGCATATCAGACATGCCGCCATCACTTGTGTAGCCATTCTGGGCTGCACCACAGTCAAAAGTTTATCAAATCTTTCAGTAAGATTGGCCATCTGCATTCTCAGATCATCATTTCCCCTAACTTCATTCATTTTTCCTTTAGAAGTCTCAGCAAGTCCCAGCTTAGGAGATGGTTCTTGAACAGTTCTAGAAGAGGACATCTTCTGGAAAGCATTTTCACTTATGACCTCGAACAAGTTCCATGCCTCATCAGCTATTTTATGCATGTACGTTTCACCACAAGAGGCATCTACCATGTTTCTGCTCTTCTCATCAACCCCATTGTAGAAGCTCTGGACAAGCTGCCAGTCAGGGATCTTGTGGTGGGGACATTATTTGAGCATCTCTTTAAATCTATCCCAGCACTTGTTAAAATCTTGAGTTGGGGATTGGGCAAAAGAAAGTATGCCTTTCCTCAACTAGCTGGTCTTGGTCTCTGGGAAAAATTTAGACAGAAATCTTGTCTGGAGGTCTTTCTAGGAGGTGATGCTATTGTTTGGGAGAGTAGATAACCAGGTCATGGCCCTGTCCTTTAGGGAGAAAGGAAAGAGCCTTAACCTAGTGGCTTCTGGTCCCAAACCAGCAATGGAGAATGTCGTGCACAGGGCTAAGAGCTGGTCAATGTGCTTGTAAGGTCTTCCTTGCTAAGCCCATGGAAAGAGGGAAGCATTTGGATGATGGAAGGTTTGATTTCGTAGTTTCCTTGAACATCAGGGAATTGGATGCTGAATGGAGAATTGTAATCATCCAGAGCATTCAATTCCTTCAATATTCTAGGTTGTTCTTCACCCATAACTGCTATCTCAATTTCAATAGGCGACTCAACTATGGTGTGTCTATGCCTTCTCGGTCTTCTTCCCCTTTCTATCTCAGGGTTAGCAGGCTCTAATGTAGGACTGAGGGATCTCCTTCCTAACATGCACACACACCAATAGCAAGGAAGACTAGTTGCAGGCACATTGCACTTAATAAAAATTGCAACTATCCTAATCAACTGCTATGCTATGGAATCTTCAAATGAGAAATAGACTGAGTTTTGAGGGTTAGAGAAGTGCAAACAGAGGTAGCTAGACTCCCAGTGCAATTCTACTCCTCTGCTACGGCCCAAATCTGCAAGAAAATTATCAAATGTAAATCAGCAGTATCAATTATTCACAAGTAAAGCTGCCAAAGAATAAAGAATTAAAAATCTAGAGTCTACTAAAAGATCAATATCCCCGGCAACGGCGCCAAAAACTCGTTAGGCTAATTTTAAGTGCTTGCTATTGACTTTATTGGGGGCAGTGATAAGAATGGGATGAATAAAAATGAATGAAAGGTGGATAGAAAATGACAGAGCAGCAAACCTAAAATATGCACAATCCTGCAAGATACAGGCCTGTTGTAGCAAGTTTTGATAAGTATGAGTTTGTCCCACATGGAAGTTAATCTTAAGCTCCAAGGTAGCCATCTTTAGTAGGCCCTCCAGATCTGACTACAGATCTAGCAATCCTCAATGGAAGGGGATTTAGGGTCACTAAAATCTAAATTCTATGGTATCCTAATGTCTAAACTATAGAAAGGGTTAAGAAAGAAGATGGAGTGAGAAAATAAATATAAAAGGGTGAGAAGTATGCTATTAGGTTCAGATCTGATGGGTTTCATGACTCAAATTCATATCTGCTGCTATAGAAGTCTTGTCCAATGGCTACATTATCACCACTGAGGAGAAAGAATCCAACTCATCTCTGTGCCATGATCCAATCCCTTTATGGCTATAACCTGTCCACTTAAATGGTCACAGACTATCCAATTGGGGAACCACCGTCCAGAGATGGGTTAGAACAAGTTTATGATTATAGGCACTACTTCATCCAGGCTACAAGCACAAGAATTCATAGGGAACCTCAACCTCTAATGTGCTATGTGTGGGGCTAGGCCTGTATGGGAGCATGTTAGCCCAGACACATAGAACCAGCAAGAGTTTGAGTACAGCCTTAGATCCAGCTGTCCACTGCTTTAGAGAGACTACAGTAATCTAGTCGCAAGCTTACAATCTCTATAACCAAACTAGATCTGCCATCTGATGGCGGGTCTATACACATACAAGGGAGTTTGCCTCAGCACAATCTCTCACAGGACTACAAGCACAAGTGTAGAGAAGAATAATCCGTCTTGAGTTTGTGGGTTAGCTTCACCCTAAGGCTATAACCTCTCTACTTAAATGGTCACAGACTATCCCAGAGGTTATCCTCCTCACAAAGCTCAAGATAGAACAGGAAACATTGCTGGCACCACCATGTTCACAAGGCTACAAAAGCTCATTGCTCCCATGGGGACTTCAGATCTAGTGGGTCCTGCAGTGGGGCTAGGCCTGTATGGGAGCATGTTAGCCCAGACACACAGGTCACTTGGATCTGAGTAAACCATAAAATCAGTCCTCCATTACTTGTAATACGTCCTAGCAATGGAGGATCTCAAGGTAACAGCCTTGTGCAGAACAACTCACAAACAAAAATCTCATAAATGTAAAACACCCTATCATAAAACTCCATTAATCTATTCCAAATAGTCATACAAAGGCATAGCCAGCAAATGCTGGACTATGGAGAGAAGAAAAAGTAAAAAGAAATCTACCTAAACCTTACTAGAGATTTACAGCTACTGCAAGAAGAAGATAGACAAAATTTTATTCTAAGCAGAGAGTCCTTAAACCTTAACCAGGCTTAGGTTTTTATAGCAGTTAGTTTGGCGGTGCATTAGGGTTAGGAAACCCTAATTTTAATGATGCCGCATGGCCTAATACTGTTCCTTGGATGCCTCGAGGCGCATGCACAGAACTTGAAGCATTGGAATGTGTGCCCTAATTGCTGAAAGTTCCCAGAATGTCCTCTATAGAGGTGAGGGAGAGTTAGAGTTCAGAGCCTTGCCAGGTAGCACTGGTTTCAAAGACTGTCGCGTGGTAGCACGGTGTTCGCGAGATTGAATTAGCTTGAAATTCTAGCCGTCACGGGGTTGTCTTAGTTACAGCTGAAGCAGTCGCGCGATAAAGCATTGAATCCTCGCTGGATTTCTCTGGTCTTCGCGGGATTGCACTTTCCTTCCGAATGGCATGGGAATTGCGTGAGCAGTTTGTTTCTCAATGGATCTTCGCGAGGACGTGATGTGTATTGGTCTCTGAACTACGCGAGAGGTTTGTTTGAAGTTTTACATCCCGCGACCACTGCGCGAAGAAATACCTTAAGCTCTCTCTCCTCAGCTGATCTGAGTGAACTGCGAGAGGTTCTGAGCGAAGCTTTCTTGAGCTACGCAAGACTGCCCGAACGTTTGCATTTGAGCTTCTCAAGAGCTGCGCGAGGTATGATTCTAAAGCCCCTCTATCACTCAACTGCGTAAGAACAGCATGGGCAATTGGAAATGAAGTCTTGGGAAACTCGCGAGGACTACGCGAGGCTTAATTTTTGAATCCTTTAAAGCTTGTGAAAGCTACGTGAGGTTTAATTCTTGTCTGGGTTCAGCTTTCATCCTTCTGAGAGACTTCTGGGGCAAAAGTGGGCTCCTTAACAGGGTTCAGGCCTTATTGCAGCTGCTGGTTATTATCTATAGAAATTACTTAACACACATTTATTAGATGGCTAAGGGTCTAACAGAGGCTAAGTTAAGGGGTGAAAAGTGCTACTTTTCATGTCTTAACACAGGAGGACCTCAGCGAACAGGCATAAGTCTGTGAAGTCCGTGGCGTGAATTTCATTACCACCCATTTTCATTAACTGCTTCTATATTTTGTCCAACTGTTCTTTCAGTTGCTCTGATTCTTTGGACACGGGAGCTGCTTTCTCGGCAGTTGGTTGGACTTCACTTTGGGCTGTTAGGGGGTGGGCAATTAAAGGAGGAGGGTTTAGGCTGGTCAATGCCCCAACATAGGCTCCGTTGTTCCTAATCTCATCGTCTTCATACTGCTGGTCGACATATTGTACAGTGAGGGCGGGATTCTCATGTTGTTGTTGTGTGGGTTGGATGGAAATGACATGAGTGGGGGTTAGGTGAGCCCATTGGGGGTGAGGAAAGGTTTGTTGGGTGATGGGAATTTGGTTTTGAGGTGGGGCCTGATAGGGCCATTGGGTATGGGGGAAGGTTTGGAGATGGCCTTGGGGTGTGGGGCCATGGGAGAATTGGGTTTGAGGTATGGCATGGGTTTGGCCCGGCTGTGAAGGTTAGGTTAAATGTTGGGGGTATTGTGGAAGGTATGAGTGTGGAGTTTGGGTTTGGGCCATGAACCCTTGGCCATTTTGGGTCACATGTCATTGATAGGTTTGGGCCATGGACCCTTGGTAGGTGTGGGCCAGTGGGACTGGGTAGGTATGGGCGAAGGGCCCTTGAGGGGTTTGGCCCAATGGGCCTTGATGGGTCTTGCCCAATGGGCCTTGATAGGTCTTGACCATGGGCCCTTGGTGGGTCTGGCCTAGTGGGCCTTGATTGGTCTGGGCCATGGGCCCTTGGTGGGTATGGCCCAATGGGTTTTGATGGGTCTGGGCCATGGGCCCTTGGTGGGTCTGGCCAAATCGGCCTTGGTGGGTCTGGCCTAATAGGCCTTGATGGGTCTAGGCCATGGGCCCTTGGTGGGTCTGACCTAATGGGCCTTGATGGATATGGGCCATGGGCCCTTGGTGGGCCTGGCCCAGTGGGCCTTGATGGGTTTGGGCCCTGGGCCCTTGGTAGGCTTGGGTGATGGGGTATTGGGTGGTGTGGATTATGCGGGGTTGATGGTGGTCATGGGAGAGTGAGGCATGGAGATTAGCTAAGGTATGGGATTGGTTCATGGGCATGGGGTGTGAAGGAGGAGGGGGTGTGTTTTGAGAAGCCTTCCACATGGAATAGGCTTGGAACATCTCCTCTATCATGGTCATGGAGGAAGGGTTGGATGGAGATGGGGGATTTAAGGGGTGATGAGATATAGATGGGATGGAGGTGGCGGAAAAATTGGGCATGGCCCCGGTATAATCGGGCATTGCCACGGTAGGTGGGGGGGTATGGGGTGGATGAGGGGATGTATTGGGTATGTTTTGGGATGATGGGGGCATGATAAGGGGGGATGAGGAAAGTTGGGCATGGCCCCGATAAAAATGGGCATGACCCAGATGGATGAGAGATTTTGCGGGGGGTTGGATAGGGTGGAAGTGGTGTATGTGAATGTGGGTGGATCGGGTCTCTAGGGAGATAATGGGAATTGGGGCACGGATGTGGATAGGGAAAATGGGTTTGGGTTTGGGTTTGGGTTTGGCATGGGCATGGTTTGGGTAAAAGATGGAGAATGGGGTGTTGAATTTTGGATATTTTGGTGGGTAGTGGTTGGGAAAATGGGGGCGCCAAATGGGCCGGTAAAGGTAAAAGGGGGTTGGGTGAGGGGGATGGTGGAAAAAACTTCTCCCGAATGGGAGTGGATTGGAGAAAGTGGCGGGGATGAGTCAGGGTCAGTATAAGCTGGGTCCACTACCCACGACATTCATCGGGAGCGGGTCGGGTAAGGGTGCCTTGGGTAAGGCCGAAAAATCCTCCTTCTTCTTCCCTTACGGGACGGCGGAAGGTAAGATGATGCCGTTGTGTCGGCACCACAAACTATTTATTTCTTTTTGGGTTTTAATTATTTATTTTTTTTATGAATTTTTTGAAAGAGTTTTGAAAAACAAAGGTTCCGAGGCCTTGGAATTCCCTTTTCAGGTGCCTCTCGTATCTTAATTCAAGACCCGCGGCTACGATTCCGAGGCACCTCGGAAGAATCGAAGGAGAACCTTCGATCTATTGAAAGCATAGAAATCGAGGCAAACAACCCGATCCCCCGGAATGAGCCAAAAAGAAGTTGCCCTCTTTTGACCGGCGGGGGCATATTGGGTGTCGGGGATGGCGGGGCCCAAACAGAGGTACTAAGATACTAATGAGGGGACTCAGGATGTGGAAAAGGCCACAGATCCAAACTGCTACCGTTCAAAACTACACAGTAGCAACTTCAGTTTGGAGTTGGTCTCTAAACTAGTTTTCTTGAGGAAGCTGGGCTTCCGGGAACTGATTGATTTTTTAGTGAACCGTTCTCTCCTCACCGAACCTAAGGGATGTGATTCCGGTATAACTCACTAGCGTGCTCCCCAAGGGTTTTAAGCTTTGTAAGAATGGGAACCCACCCAATATACCTCTAGCGCAAGCGTTTTCTCAGATACTAGGTGGGCTGGGACTTTTCTGGATCATCACGACTAGGGTTGCTGCCATACTAAGACCCGGGTAGTTGGATGTGTGCCTAAACCCAACCCTTTGAAAATCTACCCCATAAAAGTAAATTAATTAAGTTCCCTATCTTGGTTCAATTTTAAAACTTTTCAAACTTTTTTCTTTTTTTATGAAAGTTTTCTTAAGTTCAAAGAACGGGGGTGATGATCCCGTGCCGCCTCTACGAGCCGGCGTCCACTGTTAGGATATCACAAGAAATAAGGAAAAATGACGGGGCCAGTCAAGCGACTAGGCGGAAAATATAAAGTGCTGAAATTTAAAACTGAATCGTAAAGGTAAGTAAGAAAGGTGCCAGTCAAGTAACTAGGCAAAAATTGCTGAAATTTAAAGTCGAAACGTAGGGGTAAGTAAAATGGCGTAATCAGAGGGGTGAGTAAAAAAAAAGAAGTAAAAAATGCACTAAAAAATAGCAATAAAAGGTTAGTAAAAATAAAAAATAAATGGGCCAAGTTCAAGGGGAAGCTCTGCTAGCTATTCTCCAGCAGAGTCGCCATCAGTGCAACCGTGAGATTTTTTTGACGATCTCGTTGCGACGATGCGCTCGCTAAATAAAATATTTAGAGTCGCCACCCAAAGCTTTTGGTGTCCCGGGAAACGTAGATCAATTTTTATGAGCACCGAAGTGTTAAAAATATAATTCTAAATCCGGTCTACACCAAAGGTTCTAGGGTAGGGGCTTCGGTTATCGATTGGGAAGGTGTTAGGCACCCAATCAACCCGCTAAATGCGGTCTCTACTTAAGTTCAGGTCTATGTGGGGCTGGTTTATATAGTATATATATATGTATATATAATTATATATATATATATATATATATATATAAGGAAGCAAAATGAGCGGTACTTCCCCTTGCCCAAAGACACACTGATCCTATTGAGCCCTTCCCGCTTGCCGAAATTTGGGCAGTGTAACGTCTCAATTATAGGATAGAGGAAAAACAAAGAAGGTAGAGGAATAGAGGGGAGAGCCGGAGCTCTCAGGTCCTTGTAGCACCGTTAGGGAGCCTTGCTTTGGCTTGCTTCGGTGAGCTTTTTGAAGGCTTGTATGGTATGGAATGGGGTTCTAATTCCTAAGGCTTGAAGCTAAGAGGTAGAGAAGGAAAGCCAGGGGGTAACACACACCTAACCTAGAGGTTTTTAGTGAAGTACTAAAGTCTAAAGGGGCTTTTTCAATTTTGAAATTTGTATGGGGATGGTGCACTAAAGGGAGAAAGATCTTCTCACTTAAGCTCTTTCTCTCTTAGGTAAAAACTCTCAACCCTTAAGCAAGAGGGGTGACTCTCTATTTATAGAGAAAGGGAGGATTAGTGAGGGGTTAAAGTCCTAATTGGATTAGTAATTAGGTAATGGGCAATCTAAGATTTTTGTATTTTTCTAGAGCTTGGAGAAGAGAGATTTGGGTTTAATGGTAGATGATAGGGTGGTGACTTGAATGGCAAAAGGGTGATAACTTAAGCTAATAGGGTCACTAGGGTCCTAAAGAAACACACCCTAGACTTTGGGATGGTCCACAAGTCAAACCCCCAATGTCAATTTTGGCCATTTTTTGAAGGAAAACTAGGCCCAAACTATTGGAAGATGAAGACCCGCAGGGGCCCGGCCCGGCCCGGTTTGCAATTTCCTGCACAAATTCACATTTTTCAAATTGTCATAACTTTGAATGTACAACTCCAAATTGGGCGATTCTTGGCTCGTTGGAAAGCTGGAAAAGTCTATTTTTCAATAGTATAGGCCTTAGGTTAGGAAACTATCTATGCTAACCTTGGCACTCCTCTTTTCATCCGCTATTTTGGTTAGTTCGAAATTGGTTCTATGGGTTTGATTTTGCAATTTCTTTCACAAATTTACGATCTTCATTTTGCCATATATTTTTATGTATAACTCCAAATTAGGTGATTCATAGTTCGTTGGAAAGATGGGAAGCTCTACTTTCCAATGGTATATGCCTTAGGTTGGGAAACTATCCATAAAAACTTTAGCACTCCTCTTTCTAAACGTTTTTCAGGGGGTTCGAATCGTGCCCGAGAAGGGTTCTAATAGGTCTGGGAAGGTTATGGTTGATTCCTAAGGGTTCGGGATTAGTTTCTATAGGTTCAAGATAAGTTTTAAGGGATCTAAGGTGATTCCTAGGGTTTGGGGTAATTCCTAAGGGTTCCATACATGCCATCAAAAGCTCAGAATTTCACCTCTCTCAAAAGGTGTTTCGATCGGGCCTTGGGCCAAATTTGGGTGTCTACATAAATTTATTATTTCATGACTTTGATCGAGTGGGCTTGCTTCTCAACGAACGTGACAAGGGGCCGAATCGACCTCGCCTCAGCTTCTAATGCATCAACTCTATAAAGAAGCCTGGTAATAACCTCAGATTCTCCAATATCGGTGCCGACCGGTGCTAATCTTGGCCGCACCGTATACTCATCCACATCTTTATCATATTCTTCTCCTTCTTCTTCCTTTTCCTCATTATCTTCTTCCTTTCTACACACGTAATCTCCTTGTTCTAGTTGCTCTCTTTTCCTTGGTATCTCTTTTGGGCTGCTCGATCTAAGAAGTTTAGGTCCCTTAGGTGGCTCCAAATTTCCAGCCACAACCTACAATAACAGACATATGTATATTAGTCAAATAAGGCAAATATAATACATCAATATTTTATTAAATGTCTGATATCAAGTCTCACATCAGTACTTTATTGTCTGATATCAAAAACATTAAATGTCTGATATTAGTCCTCTAATGGTCTGATATCAGAAACATTATTGGATTTATAAGAGTCAGTAAATGTCTGACATAACGGAGATAATTATAAAACTACATATTTTGTATCTAATAATTGATCTTGTTGATAGAATAGTACCTCGAACTTTTGAAACTTCTGAAAATAGAAGTTCACGTCGGTGCGCAAAATCTTCAGTGGTATATATTTCAAGAGTAGTGGCCACTTGTTACATGCATTCTTCACTTTACTCGGTGAAATTTGAGGAACATGCTCGAATGCCCATACATGTAACAAAATAGTGCAGCCTAGCACACAATACCTCTTACCACCAAGAGAATGCGTGATTGCATATATGAAATCGGTCATGTAAGCGTAAACCACATCCCCCCAATTCTTGCCAATGAATGTATGAAGATTATTCGTGAGATCGATGTAGTCCCAATCAATCGTATGGTGAATGTCGGGGAGGAGGAAGTTCGCTAACATGTACAAGTTCGCAAGTCGGATGAAGTCAACATCGGCTAGGTTAGGTGAATCGAAGGTTTATTCAAGCTGATCCCTGGTGACCGACCGCCTGGCTGCCACTTAACCAAATAACCGCTCTCTAAAAGTGGTTGAACCTTCAGGATCTGCCGGCACTGAAGGATCTGTCGATGTTGAAGGGGAGCCAACTTTCAAGCACAAAATCTTACTCACGTCTGTCCGGATGAATGAAAAAACATACTCTCCAATGGAGAATGTCACATGCTCTGAATTGAAGCCTCTAACAATGGCATGTACAAGCTGTTCGAATTAGGTGAGGAATTCGCTAATTCATCATGAATATTTAATACAACTTTCTTGAAGGAGGAGCTGTTTCTTGTCACTGCTTAATTGACCATACCATCGGCCTAATTTGTCACAGTTCATTTCTCCTTTGATGACTTGTCAGTCATCCTCATCGACTTTCCATTTTCCTTTCTTCAATCGTTTTTCTATTTATGTTTCGGACTTTAAAATCTAACTGAATATCTAAAATATAATGATTGAAAGAAGTTAGACGACTAATATGAGATCGATATAAGATATTATAATATATTAAATGTCTGATGTGAGAACATTAGAGGACTGATATCAGAGAATAAAGTACTGATGTGAGACAGAAAATGATTGATATCAGACCATAAAGTATTGATATGAGACAAGATAGGACTGATGTTAGACTCATATTTACCTTTAAGCTACATTGTCACAGGCATGTGTAAAGTTATCTGGAACATTAAATGTCCGATATCAGTCCTCTAATGGTCTGATATCAGTCATTTAATATTTCTGATATTAGACAATAAAGTACTGATGTGAGACGGTTAAGGACTGATATCAACTCATATTTAGCTTCAAACTGCATTATCACAGGCATGACGAATTTTATTTGAAACATTAAAGGACTAAACTCAGCCATAAAGTACTGATGTGAGACAAGACAAGACTGATATCAGGCTCATATTTACCTTTAAGCTGCATTATCACATGCATGAGTAAAATTGTCTAAAACATTAAATGACTGATATCAGTCCTCTAATGGTATGATATTAGTCATTTAATGTTTCTAACATCAGGCCATTAGAGGACTGATATCAGACATTTAATCTTTCTGATATCAGACTATTAGAGGACTGATATCAGACATTTAAGCTTTCTGATATTAGACCATTAAAGGACTGCTATCAGACAATAAAATACTGATGTGAAACAGGGAAGGACTGATATTAGACTCATATTTAGCTTCAAACTATATTGTCACAGGACTGATAACAGACCATATAGTATTAATGTGAGACAAGACATGACTGGTATCAGACTCGTATTTACCTTTAAGCTACATTATCATAAGTAAGAGTTTGTCCCACGAAGAGTGATGATCTGAAACCTCAAGGGTTGTATAGTAAACTCCAAACCTAGCTATAGGTCTGGCAACTCTAAACCTAAGCTAGAAAACAAGGTAAGGAGAAGGTGTTTTGGTGTCACAAAACTAACCTAAAACTAAAAACAAGAATAAACTACAACTAAAAGAAGGAAAAAATAAGGATGATGATGGAGTGAGAAAATAAAATTAAAATGATGAGAAATAGACAGCTGAGGTTAAATAAGGAATGCAACTTAGTGTTAAAACAGGATTTGCAGCAGTCCTTCAGATGGCTACAAACACATCTGCTAGGTAGAAGAATCTAACCTAACCCAGAGGTAAGGACTGATCATAGGGTTATATGTTGTCCACTACAATGGTCACAGCATATCCCAAGGATTTCATCCAATCAATGGATTAAATCAGAACATAAATACCATTGCAGACATTATGTTTGCAAGGCTACAAGCTCTTGCATTCATAGGAGCAAACAGTCCTGAAAACTCAAGTGGAAACCATAAGAAATCCAAGGCTGAATGAGGACAAAGACTCAGCTAGTTATTGCTACAAAAAAGCCTGTAATGATCTAGCTCGCAAGTCTGCAATCTCTAAAAAAGCTCAGATCTAAATACTGATGATGGTGATGAAAAACAGATGAGAGATTGGCTCTATAACAATCTCTCACTTGGCTACAAGCTCAAGTGCAGAGAAAAAAAATCTATAGCGTAGAGAAAAAAAATCTATCTCAGCCTTGTGATTTGGACCACTTAAATGGCCATAGACTATCCCAGAGGTTATCCGGATCACAAAGGTTGGGGATAGAACAATAATACTGCTGCTGCCACCATGGTTCCAAGGCTACATGCTCAAGCAACCGTGGGAGCATCAAACCTATAAAAATCCATGTAAAAACATGGAATTTCATTCATTAAACAAGACTTATAATGAGTACCCTCAAGACAGCAGCCTTTGTAAAGAATCCCGAAACTGCTCACTATGCTTATACAACATATATTGCAAAAATAAAATAAAACCTAGCTTCTACAAAGAACTTAGCCCAACATTACTAATGTGCTAAAGCAAGAAGAAAAAGAAAAGGAGAAGGGAAACTAAACCCTAACCTTAGAAAAATACTAAAGATATCCAGCTACTCTGGATGATCTCAGGCTGATCCTGGATATTTTTCAAAACAAGAATAATGTTCTATATATAAGTAATCAATGTTCTTGTTGTGTGCCTTGGCCAATAATAGATGAGAGATTTGGCAATTTATTTTGTGGCTCATTTGTGGCCCTTGGATGTCTTGGGAAGTGGGAAATAGTTCAGCACCTCAGAGTGTGTGCCCTAGCTGCTGTGCAATCCTAAAACTGCCCTTGTGTGTTGGCTAGGAAGTGAGGAACCAGTGCCTCGCAAGGATTAAGTGTGGCATATTTTACAGCTCGTGCGGTTCTTGCGTGGATGGTTTGGCTGTTGAAGAAGGCTCGTGATGTTCATAATGATGTAACATAAGTAACTCATGAGGATAAGGCTGCAGCTCGCGCGGATGAGCCTTCAGGAGATTCTACTCATGAGGATCTCGACAGGATTAAATGCAGTTCACGAGGTTGCTTGCCAAGATCAAAATGTAGCTCCTCGTGAGGCTGGCTTTGCCTTTGAAGCACGTGAGATCTACCCGAGAGCTAAGCGAGGGATTTTCTGAAGCATTGAACCTCGCGAGGACTAATCGAGTAGATAATGCTAGAAGCTCTGAACCTCGCGAGAATTGTGCTAGGGGACCTTCTGCTTCTTTAATCCTCGCGAGAATTGTGCGAGATCTATGCAAGATAATTATGTGTTGCAGGCTTGGACTTCGCGAGATCTGTGCGAGAGGACTTTCCGAGCATTTTCAAACTGCGCGAGGGTCACACCTGCCTCTCTGCTGCAGTCCACATACTACTGCAGTAGTCTCCTTTGCTTTGGTCCATCTTCCTTTCATTTATTGGACTTACAGGGCCCATTTAGGCTAACCAAATGGTCACCATGGTGTACTCTATGTTCTTCATTCAGCTTCAAGATGTGGCTTTGAATTCCCTCTTCTTAGCTTGAAAATGTTGGATTGTTACATTAAAGCTATATTTACCTATTATCTACAAAACACACTTAAAACTCATTATTAACAAGCTTAAAAAGCCCATCAAAGGCCAGGTTAGGAGGTTGAAAGTGGTATTTTTCAGTGCTCAACACACAGGCATGAGTAAAGTTATCTGATTCTATAAAGGATTGATGTGAGAACATTAAAGGACTAAAATCCGACTATAAAGTATTGATGTGAGACAAGATAGGACTAATGTCAGACTCATTTTTAGCATTAAACTATATTCTGACATGCATGAGTAATCTGAATCTATAAAGTATTGATGTAAGAATATTAAAAGATTGATATCAGATAATAAAGTATTGATGTGAGACAATACAGGACTGATATTAGACTCATTTTTAGCATTGAACTACATTCTGACCTGCATGAGTAATTTGAATATATAAAGGACTGATGTGAGAACATTAAAGGACTGATATAAGAAAATAAAGTACTGATGTGAGATAGTACATGACTGATATTAGACTAAAATTTAGCATAAACTACATTATGACTTGCACATAAAGGACTGATATCAAACAAAAAAATACTGATGTGAGACCATACAGAGATCCACATATATTACACATCAGAGAAAAAGAACAGTGGATTATCCAATAACATAACAAAGTACGATGGTCGTACAATGAATAACATAAGACTCATAAAAGTTGTATATTATCCAACGATATATTTATTACAATGTTTTATACATTTCTCATCACTTTTCTCATTTTGTACCCTACTTATTACAACAAGTTTGTCACTTAAAAATTTTCATAATTTTTTTCTGTATTTTTTTACCGTTGTCCTTGTCAAGTTCAACGATTTTGTCTCTTGTCAACTTCTCATTTACTTTAGGCATTTCGACATTCTCAATTTACTTTTAAGGAGACATGGATATCTGAAACATGATCCACTTTCAGACATATGAATAAGAACATGAAGAGCTAATGACATTGTAAGAACTGGTATGAGAAAATAAAGTATTGTTGTTAGATAATAAAAGACTTATATGAGAGTTAAAATAAAACTTTAAACTTCAGTTGTCCCTTGCATGAGTAAAATTCAAGAACTAAATATGACATTAAAGGATTGATGCGAGACATATTAAGCAATTTATATGAGAAATAAGAGAACCTATTACGAACATTATGGACTGATATAAGCTGTAAACATTACAGTGAATGACACATATATTAGACATCAGAGATAAAGGAAAAATAGTGGATCATCCATATAAATAACAAGGTACAATAGCTACTTATTAGAATATATTATACATTCCTCACCATTATTAAGATTGAATACTCTACTTATTATAAGATATCTCACTTAGCAAAATTAATTATTTCATTTTGTATTTTTTATTACTTTGGTCCTTGAAGAGTTGAATGATTGTGTCCCTCCTGCTTATAAGTTGGACAATACATTCTTTGTTTCCTTTTTAAGTGCGGATTTCAACCTTCTTTTCTGTGGTCGACCTGAGGGGTTCCTACAGTGAGGTGGGTGAACAACAAGACTAACATGCTTGACATGACATTGAGATTCATCTAGAGTGGATTCGATTACCTTACTATATGTCACACAATACCGTATAGATGTATACCCTTCCTCACAATATATGGGTGGATGTGCATTACTCCAATGAATGGCAGCCATGACATGGATACAAGGGAGGCCCAGATTGTCAAAACAACGACAAGAGCAAGGCCACTTATCTAAATGTACATTATATTTAAATGTCAACGTTGATACCTCAAAAACGTTGGGTGATAATGGTAGAACTTGACAAAACCTAGCTGCATCGTCAGCCTCTTCCATGATATCGGATGCATATGGGGTTAAAACCTTTGACATCTTTTGACCTTTTATGGCTCTGTCATGAAAAAGTTAGGTAACTTTCTTCCTCATTGCTTCAATAAGGGTTATTATTGGTAGACCTCTAACATGAACTAGGATTTTGTTCAAGCACTCAGACATGTTTGTAGTCAGAAGATCGTATTTACCACCAGGGAAGAGCGCTCTAGACCTCCTCCATGGTTCACTCTGCCGAAGATATTTTACACCAGTAGGGCTCACATCCTCAAGTTTTGTCATTAACTCATCTCATGTTTTTACGGTATATGCTCGAGCTATAGGCCATAGTTGACTCCACAAAGCCAGATTTTTATACTTATCCCTGAAGTTCTTAGCAACGTGAAAGAAGTAAAAGCTATGAGTGACATTTGGAAATACTTTTGAAATCGTCGATCTAATTGCATCCGTATGACCTGAAATTATGAAAATTGCTCTATCATCATCCATGATCGCTTCTCGAAGACATCAAAGAAACCATTCTCAAGCATCTTCTATTTCACCATTAACTACAACAAAAGCAATGGGGAACAAACCGTTGTTGCCATCGACTGCTGTTGCAATTAGCATCGGGTGAGAAATTTATCTTTTGAGTGTGTTCCATCAATCAAAATTATAGGTCTCAACGTTCTTCTATATCCACTGATAGAGGGACTGAATGCCCAAAAAAATATAAGGAATGAGTCATCATACAAAACATTGTAGTTTCATAATGACGTCGAGATCGGATCTATGCAATTCTGTAATATATGAAGGGAGATTAGCATAAGACGACTCCCAACCACCACTAATGTTAGCCAACACTATCTCTTTCTCCTTCCACACTTTATGATAGTTTATTATAACCCCCTAATTTATTTGGATTTCAGAGATAATTTTGGCAGGTACATAATCAGTAGCGTCCTTCAACATATTCAATATTTTAGAAGCTACCCAATCACTTGAGGCTTGTCGATGACCTCCCTTTTTTTTTTATAGTTACACTAAGTGGACCGTGCTTATGCTCAGGATTTATTATTTTAATTACGAAAGAATCCCCACCGATGTTGCCCCTACTCTCACGAATATGCCATGGACAAATATTGTCCGTACATCTAGCAGCAGCAATCCTCTTGGTTGTCTTTGTTGGTTTCAATTGAAAGTTCTCCAATACAATATTATTCTTTAAAACAGTGAAAAATTCTTCTCAAGAAGAAAAAAAAATTTTGACAGTCAAAGATGTATTTCCAATCCTATTAAATCTTGACTTCCTTGCGGAACTCTCTCCTTCTAAGTTATCACCTTCAATTTCGAAGTTTGTATCTTTTAATTTGTTCCCAATAATTTGTCCCTGTAATCCCACTCCAACTGAATAACTCGAGTCGCTATTTGAGCCCGTATATTCAGTAATCTCATCGTCTCCTGATAGTTCATCGATACTGTAATTCTAAGTACTAACTGAACTGAAACCCATGTCTTCGATGGCAGAACACTCTCATTCCTTCAACAAAAATAAATATATAATGTGTCACTCATATGTAAGATATGCACTTTAATATTACACATGATTATGGAAAAACTCAATTCAGAGTCACCTCTGAGTTGGCAGAGAATTTTTTACCGAATTTGAGTCTTCATATACTTGACCCTCTTTAATTACTTTTTCCTCTACACGAGTATCGGGGAGGGGTTGTGGAAATAGATATGAATGCTCAAAACTGTAAAATTACTCATAAGTATCAACCAAATGATGTGAGTCTTCATTAACAAAACTACTATTTTCCTAAGGAAATGAGAGACAAATCACTTAAAATTGGTATTTCATTCACGCTTTTCTTCGGCAACAGGGTGCGAAAAATTAAATCATAAGCATTGCGAGAGGTTGAGTACTATGTATATAAGAAAACAATTACAAATCATATAAAAAACTATGTAAAATACTCACTGTCGTGGGTCGAATTGATAGCACGATATGTGAGTTTGATGGGCTCTTGAATTAGGTAACATGCGGTCATAAGCAATTCTACGATAGAAAGCATGCCAGTATATGTTAGTCAACTTATTGATAATTTATCAATTAATATTAAATAAAAGTACAAGCATATAACTTCATTGACTTACCTAAATGTCTCTGTTTCCTCCCATTTCTTCACTGTGTCTAAGTACAGGTTGTGCCGTTCATTACATCCAATTCCTTTACTCCGCGAGCCGTCGGACTTCTCACTACCAAATAAGCAACATAAACCATAGAATGTTTGACTACCAAACAGCTTTAATTGCATTTACTTCTAATCTACTAGCACATACCTCCCTAGCATTCCTGTCTCCAAAATTTCCTTTCTTTTATGCTCGTTCAACTTTTTTGACTCCGCAGTCTTTTCATAAATATATAGGATAATGTGAGGACAGTCAATAGGGCATAGGGTCATCATGTCATGAAAGTCGGTCGCATTGTCTATGTAAAAAATAAAACTCCCTTCGGTAGCCGGGTATCTAAACCTTATATCAATCTGCTCCGATATTGATTTACACAAGTCATACATTTTTCCTACAAATTCGTTATATGTTGCACCCCGACTTATCGGTTTCTCTTTACATTTTCGACCATAATACATCATATTATTTCCTTGGACTGTCAATAGCCCATTATAGTGACATACTACTATAACTGTGTCATTACTCATAATACACCTGCATGCGAAGCCTATATATATTAATATATAAGGTATTATCTAACTCTATAAAGATCAATTAGCCTACTATAGTGACATACTAGTATAATTGTGTCAGTACCCATAACGCAACTACATGTGAAGCCTACATATATAAGGATTATCCAACTCAGATTGGTATGGAGAATACAACCACGAACAACCAATTGGTGATCCTAATATTTTGTTTCATACTTCTACGACGCGTCTTATACAAAAATCAAATAAGAAAAGAAATAAATTCTTAAACCCTAATGTCTTAAAGAAGATACTAATTATATCTTAAAGAAGACAGCCTAACGAAGGGACATCATAATCTTATATACAAACTATGATGCGTCTTATATACAAACTATTGATCATGTCTTAAAGAAGAAACTGCCAAATGAAGGGGCATCACACTCTTATAAATGGTGGATCTGATCGTGTCTTCTAGAAGCAACTGACTTATAAATAGATAATACGGTATTATAAAAGACTCATAATGTCTTCGAGAAGCAACTGACTAATAAATTGACGATACGGTCATATAAAAGACTACTCATGACTTACCAATGGTGTGATCATTCTAATTTTTTTATTAATCTATAATGGAAGCATGTCTTTACGCATGCAAAACTGAAAAATAATAAAAAATTTATTTTTTAGATAATAGTTTTATATTTTATAAAGATTAAAAATCACATCGATTAAAATAGATAATTCAATCTATACGTTATAGGTTAGAAAGATAATTCGTTATGTATAACAGTATACAAACCCTAAAATTTGCAAATTTTTATAATTACTTATGAACAAAGGAAAATAATAAGCTTAAACTCTAAATGACTCATTGACTATCAGATTTGGAGCCTATAGGTCTCACATGAGTCATACTTGGACTTATAAGAGTCATTAAATGAACTATATATGACCCAATCATGAAAAATGTTTATTGGTACATCACTATATAACTTGACTGATATCATTGACTATCAGATTTGGAGCCTACAAGACTCACATGAGTCTCCTTTTGACTTATAAGAGTCAGTAAATGATTCATATGTGACCCAGTCCACCGATCTCCCTATTGGTACATCACAATTATCAGTGTATAACATGACTGATCTCATAGACTATCAGATTTGGAGCTTGCAGGACTCACATGAGCCTTCCTTGGACTTATAAGAGTCATTAAATGACTCATATGAGACTCAATCATGTAAAATGCATATTAGTACGTCACTGTTATCAGACAATAATATGACTGATCTTATTGACTATCAGATTTAGATCCTATCAGACTCACATGAGTCATCATTAGACTTATAAGAGTCAATAAATGACACATAAGAGACCCAGACACGAAAAATGTTTATTGGTACATCACTGTTATCAGACTATAACTTGGCTGATGTCATTGACTATCAGATTTGGAGCCTACATGACTCACATGAGTCTCCCTTTGACTTATAAGAGTCAGTAAATGACTCTTATGCGACCCAGTCATGTGAGATCCCTATTGGTATATCACTATTATCAGTGTATAATATGATTGATCTCATTGACTATCAAATTTAGATCCTACACGACTTACATGAGTCATCCTTGGACTTATAAGAGTCATTAAATGACTCATAAGAGACCTAATCATGAAAAATTCTCATTTATCAGTGCTCTGATCAGTATAAGATGATTTTACCGTGACTGAGTATCAATTTTGGAGCCTACAGAACTCACATGTGTCTTCCTTGAACTTATAAGAGTCATTAAATGACTCATATCAAACCCAATCATGTAAAATACAAATTAATACGTCATTGTTATCAGACTATAACATGACTGATCTCCTTGACTATCAGATTTGTATCCTATCAGACTCACATGAGTCATCCTTGGACTTATAAGAGTCAGTAAATGAATCATAAAAGACCCAGTCATAAAATAATAAATAAATCTTGTAACTATTTTTCCAATGGTTAAGAAGAAAGAAAATTAATGGAAACACAAAAAAAATTCTTGCCATTTATAAACATCTATTTTATATAATTAAAACAACATTCTTGTCATTTATTATACATAATTATAGCAGAACATCTGAATAGAGTATCAAAACCTTAGAAAGGTAGTGAGTGTTTATTTTAACTAGCTCAGAAACCTTAACTTAGAATCATTGACTGTGGAAAAGAACCCAAAGCCAACAAAAGGTCTTTCTAACAACAATCGATGGCGAGAAAGAGATCGAGCATACAATGGGTGGATTACCCAATACAAATTTAAACTGAAAAAATTGGGAAAAATAATGTCCCTATTTGTACCAATTTAGGGTAAAACCCTACTTCAATTCCATCTCACAAAAATCATAACTTCAAACCCTAAAGATGAGAGTTTTACGTAAAGAAAAAAAAAAAACTCCACCCGCAAAATGGAGAAGACGAAGAGTGATGGGAGGCTGAGACTCCACCTCTGCAATGGTCGATGACAAACTTTTCTCTGCAACGGCGACGAGAATCGGCGGGGACTGCGAATGCCTTAGCTTAGCAGGGTAGGAGGGTTTGAAACGAACAGGAAAAAAAATGAATGTCCGCTTCATTTTCTTCTTTTAAAATGAAGGGCATTTTCATTATTTCCACTGTCTTTAAGTAATGGCATTTTCGGCATTTCCTATTTTTCAAATATTGACAATTTTCTACTTTTATTACACATGTGTTCATTTCATTTGAAGTTAAAACCCACAAACTGAAAGTTTGAGGGTCTTAGACCCTGCTGGGTCGTTTCATGAAGTTGGGACCCCGATGGGTAAATAGGGGGATAGTTGGGACCACGGTGGGTACATAACTCTTAAAAAATTCTCGTATAATATGATCAATGTACATTACATATCTATCCTACGTAAGTAGTCCTGTGTATATATAATCTTCAGTACAATACTATGTATGTCAAAAAATGTGAATGCACATTTATGTATATAAAAAATTTTCAAGAAGCAATTCCACATCATCACTGGCATCCCAATTCTCTTCCTTGTGTGCACCAATGGCATGCCCAATCTTTGCCTTGAAAGTTTTGATGTCTTCCTGTTTGAAATTTGGTTGGAGTTTTCCAGTTAAATAATCTATGTATTTCATCATGAAAACCTCGCAGTCAGTATCATTTCTTTAGGTCAGCGCATCGTCGACAATCCGCATATTCGAAGGCCATTTGTCAAAAATGGAAGCCAGGGCATGGAAGTCGGGGCGCTGAGCATATGAAACAGGTCTGGGAGGTAATGCGTCTATCAATAAAAAAAGCAAAATATCAGTTACATAGTTATTGACATACAATGGAGCGCTGACGCTTCCTTGCGTTTTGGAAGCACTGATGCTCCATTTTAAAAGCGCCGACGCCTCATTGTCAAAGCGTTGATGCCCCATTGCCAAAGCACTGATGCTCAATTTTGAAAGCACTGATACCCCATTTTGGTAGCGTTGACTCCCCATTTTAAAAGCGTTGATGCCCTTTTAAATCGTTGATGCCCCATTTGTAAACTGGTGACGCTCAATTACCAAAGCGATTTCGGTGTTACTTTTGAGAGTATTCTAGTGTAGCTTACCAGTGTCCTTATCACCTCGTAAAATTTGATTTCTAAACGAAGATCTAGGAGGGGATCAAGGACATCGATTTCATGAGCTGAGGGGTCCGCCATAGCAAACGCCCAGTGTCTTGGCTTCTGGATGTGAATCAGAATAAAAACTTTTTCACAGTCAATCGGAATCAAGTTGCGATTTTTATTTCTGATGAAACGTTGTAATGGCGGCATGCAAATCTGTACCAAAAAACAATCAGCGTAGTATGAGCATTGACTAGCCATGTCGGGGGGTGCGTGTGAACCACTCTCCTTAATGTAATTCTCAAAATCTCTAAAATCCATGCTATAACATGTGAGTCCAAAGATGACCATGTGGAAAGTCTTCCTCTTCTTCTTAATGTCTTCCTGCTTGTTCACCTAAAGTACATGGTCATTATTTGCATAATAAAGTATAAATATAAATATGGAATCAGGATAGCGTAAGGGTTGAATAGGGACTAATACTAATTTGGCCTTCTATTTCCTGTTTGGATCGAAGGCAGCGCATCAAATCAACGGTAATACACTTGGACCCAACGGTTGAGATGACAGTCCTATGTTTAAATTAAAACAAAAGTGGATCAGTCTCTAGCGCTTCGAAGTAGACGCGTTAGCGCTTATTTAACAAAGCGCTAACGCTGTCACCTAAGGGCGACGATGCTTCGATAACGACACATTGACGCTTTGTCAACGACAAGTTGATACTTTGAAAAGCATGTTAAAAGTTGTTTAGAGGGAATATAGTTACTCGTTGGGCATTTCTCAAATAGCATTCATATAGGCTGTGCAACCATGGGAATCGTGACGATCCTGTCGCGGCGATGCACTCTCTAACGAAAATATAGAGTCGCCACCTGGACTTTCGATGTCCCGGGATACCTAGTTCATTTTTATGAGCATTGAAGTGCTAAAAATATGACTCTGAATCTGGTCCACACCAAAGGCTCTTGGGTAGGGGCTTCAGTTATCGATCGGGAAGGTGTTAGGCACCCGATCAACCCGCTTAACGCGGTCTCTACTAATGGTCAAAAATAAAATGAAGTAAAAGAAAAGAAAATAACTTCCTCTTGCCCAAAAGGGCTTAGAATCCTATTTGTGCCCCTCAATTCCTACCGAAAAGTCGGCGGCGTAACGACACAAATGGGAGGATGGACGGAGCTAGAAAGAGATAGGAGAAGAAAGGGGAGAGTCGGAGCCCTCGGGCCCTTGTAGCACCGTGGGAGAGCCTTGCGTTGGCTTGCTTTGATGAGCTTTTGAAGGCTTTGTTTGGTGTGGAATAGGGTTCTAACTCCTAAGACTTGAAGCTAAGAGGTAGAGAAGGGAGGCTAGGGGATCACACACACCTAAGCTAAGGTTTTGGATGAATGGTAAGGCTTGGAATGGGGTTTTGGAATTTTAGAATTTGTATGAGCAATGGTGCTCCAGAGGAAGAAAGATCTTCTCACTTTAATGTCTTTCTCTCTTAGGTAAAAATTCCCAACCCTAAACCAAGGGGTGGGGGTCTCTATTTATAGGAAATGAGTGGATTAGGAGACCACTTAAGTGGTAATTGGGTTTAATAATTAGGTAATCTCAAATCTAAGGTTTTCTAGGGTTTTTGAAACCTTGAAAAGTGTGAGAAAATCCCCCAATGGTGGATGATGAGGTGAGGCCTTAAGTCACCTAATGGGTTGCAAATAGGCTTCCCAAGGGCGCAACAGAACTATCAAGACACACCCCAAAGATCGAGGTGGTCAATAAGTCAAACTTCAGACATGAAATTTGAGGTAAAATTCAACGGTTACTATTCATATGCTGGCACAACTATTAGTTGCGCCAGGCAAATGCATAATAAAATAGTGCAAACCAGGGCTAGAAGATGGCTCGTGGGGGTGGGGCCCACATTTGAATTTGGCGCAACTATTTGTTGCGCCAGGCTTAAAATGAGGTAGAATTTGCTTGGCGCAACTAATAGTTGCGCTAGGCAAAGTTTATTACTGGCGCAACTATTAGTTGCGCCAAATCCCTATGGGGGCCCACATGCTTTTACATTTCTGTCCTCCGGACTCGGTTTGCCATATCTTTTAATGTATACCTCCAATTGGGGCGATTCTTAGACCGTCGAAAAGCTGACGACCTCTACTCTTTAGTGGTATAGGACTTGATTGCCATAGAGGGCCGTAGCCATTTCCGGTGCATCCCTCCTCATTCATTATCCGGGAAGGTTAGGTTTGGGGTTTGGAAGGGTTTCTAAGAGTCGGGGATTGGTTTCTAAAGATTTGAGGTAAGTTCCTAAGGGATCTAGGGTGATTCTTAAAGGTTTGGGATGATTCCTAAGGATTCCATACATGCCATCAAAAACTCAAAAATGTCCCTCTCTCGAAATGTGTTTCGATCGGGCCTTGGGCCAAATTTTAGTGTCTACAGATGCCCCTCTTTGGTATCTGATCACTAGTGATTGTATGCCAAAGAAAAGAGACATCCGAAGAGGCCCAAGGCATTACTAACGGGTTTGCTACATTCAGAATGAACTTTAAACATCAGGTGAGTAATATTGTGAGAAAACAAAAGCCCTGGGGTTTCAGGATAAACATTCGTTTCTTGAGGTAATTGGTTCCCAAGTGCTTAGCGACATTACTGGGCATAACCGAGGTGGAATGAGTTGCGAAAGCCCAATAGCTGAGAAAAATGTTCGCCTCTCGAGTTGCAAAAGCCTGTTAGTCAGGAAAAATGTTCGCTTCTCGAGATGATTTGAAAGTGATTCATATTCGAGATTTATTCTGAATACAACAGTTTCGTAAGTAAGGGTGATCGACCCACATTCAAAGATAGGCGCGAAGTAAACATACGCAAGGCTCCATAGTTTGTGTCCAATCCTACAAGACATTTGATGACCTCATTGGATTATTCGCGGGTGCCCCTGCTGAAAGCAAGGTTCAAGATCTTTGGGCAAACCCATCGATCCCAAAGTTTATTTAGCATGACCACCCGAGCGAAGTGAATAAATGTCACAAAGCTTTTTGGGAGTGCATGCCATTTTTCTGAAAGCATGCCTCAGCTCAGCATGACCTGGAGTATCCAGTTTCGACTTCCTTGAACAGATCCAGCCAAACATTGGGCACCTCCCAAAAGGGGGCATCATATCCTGGTCTTTGTTGACCATGATTATAATCATCAATTAACTGCATAATCATGCACCCATCGGGGGCAACAGCAACAACAAAGGCGATGGAAGCCTCGACCCAGACCCGCCCGGGTATAATTTACGGGGACAAATGACCATCATACAGATACCCAGACGCATGGCATACACTTTACAGGGATACCGCTGCCCATACAGGTTTTAAGCCTGTAGAAAATAAAAGGGAAATGAACCCTTCCGAATGTATGGTTGCACATAGTTTGATTGATATGTAATCTTATTCTTAATAGGTTGGTTTAAACCAACGATTGACCTTTTCCAACGGATAATTTGAAGCTTAAGACACTTAAATTCATATGAATCCAAAATAGAGTGCTCATCGCAAAGATTTAGCAGTGGAGTTGACTCGATTGAAACATTGGCTGTTTGATCGGGATCGACACCGTTGCTCCTACCTTAAAGCAGGATCCAAAGATCCGAGGCGAACCTCCGACTCAGGTCTTTAATGTGGCACAGCTGCATTGCTGATAAAATATTATCATTTTACCACTTTATGCTTGTGCGTTTCTGTGGGGATTTTGTATTTTCGATCTCCAACTATTATTTTGTAATAACTTTTTTATGTTTTTCAAACTAATTTATGTGATTTTTTTAGAATTTTGAAGTTATGTGAATTTTTGGGTTTTTTCAAACTAGTTTAAGTTATTATTTCATGTGAAATTCTTTGGGATTTTTTCAAACCAGTTTATGTGATTTTTTGGATTTTTTTTTTGGCTTTTCTGCGGGGATTTTGGATTATTTTTTTTTTGTGTAGGACCGAGATTCTTATTGACCTCGGTCCGTCTTTAATTTAGTACGGCTTCCTCGGCGAGTCGCTGGATGATTGAAATGCCATCTTGGGAGTGTGTGCATCGGCCATGGGCGATAAAACAAATAAGGAAGAAGTGGGGAACCAGCCTTCCTATCTGGCCTGTACCAGGCCCAAAACCCGACCTAAGTGCCTAGCGCAACTAATAGTTACGCCAGGTCACTAGGGGCCTCAAAATAGCCTGGCGCAACTAATAGTTGCGCCAAGCAAAAGGTGAGGAAATTATGCCTGGCACAACTATTAGTTGCGCCAGGTTTGGCTGGGGGAATTTAAACAGCCCGAGCTCAGGCTGTGGGGCATTATTTCAAATTTTTCTCCCCCTTCTTCCACTTTGAAATCGAAAATCGCCCCCCCTAGGGTTCCTTTACTTTGCTTCTACGTGTGCCCCATTGCCATTGCTTCGCTTGTGTGGATCGATCGTCGGCTCACGCTAGATCAAAGACCCCTTTTCTCTCTAAAGGTAACCATTAAAACCCATTTTCTTTGATTTTTCTTGCTTTTTCTTGTGGATTTGACAATGATCTTGTATTCTTTGATGAGTAATGGGTTACTTATATGGTGTGTATGTTTATTGATGAAATGTGGATGATTCTTTATGAACAATGCCCTATTTTATTATTTTATGGATTTATTGGTGCCTAATATATTTTTTTTTTTTGTTGTTTTTACTTGTGTATATGGAAAGGGATTTTTTTGTTTATATATATTTTTTGCAAAGAATTTTTTTTGTTTTTTTTTTTATTAAAATAAAGCAAAGGATTCTTTTTATTTTTTGTAAGTAAAGTAAAGGATTTTGTTTTTGTTTTTATTAAAATAAAGCAAAGGATTCTTTTCATTTTTTTGTATTTTTTGTAAGTAAAGTAAAAAAATTTTTTTTTTGTTTTTTGTTTTTGTAAACATGAAGGAAACGACATTTTTTATTTGTTTTTTTTGTTTTTTATGAAGGAAACACATTTTTCTTGTTTTTTGTTTTTATGAAGGAAACACCTTTTTTTTTTGTTTCTGTAAACATGAAGGAAAAACATTTTTTTCTTTTTGTGTTTGTGAACATAAAAAGGCATTTTTTTTTTTTGCTATTTTTTTTTTTTCAAAAGAACTCGTTGCACGTGTATCTTTGTATTTGACCAGATGTGACTGCCTTTTGTTGCCCCAGTATGTCAGGCAGTGATGAGCACATTCCCAAGGAGATCGTATATGGCCCGCGGGGGGAGGAATTTGTTTAAGTGGAACGGAAGACGGGCCCGTGGCTTGAGATGCATGGCGAGGCTACCTGGGTCGGCCTCCTTCACCAGCAGCATACCCATATTTCAAACTTTGGGATAGCGGGCAAGGTAAAAGAGAGGTTCAATTTATTTCCATCATGCACTTTTTCTGCTTTGCCTCTTGATCTGATGCACATTTCCTTTGGGTGCAGGACCTGCCTAATATTGTATTCCACGGGGGGTTGCTCATCTTTCACGAGTTCTATCTCTACGTCCCCCCCGTGGTGAAGGTCTTGTTGGAGAAGGTTGGCTTTGGGGAGTTCTTGTCCTGTCCCGCCATGAGAGCTGATGCTGCCTATTTGAAGGCCCTGATTGAGAGGTTTCGTCCTGAGACCATGACATTCCATATGACGTACGCCGAGATGACGTTGATGCCCGTTGATTGGGCTATGATCACCGGTATCAGGGTGGGGGGGATACCGATATCCAATTTGTCGGTACCGAGCCGGGAGGACATTACTCGATTGATTGGGGCCTATCCTCCTCGCGAGCAGACCCATGGCACAGAGGTCAAGATGTCTTGGTTGACCTCCCTCTTTTCTCCTGATGAGTTGGTGGACTTGGGTCAGCCGGATTGGGTGCTCTATATTACGCCAAAGCGGGCGATTGTCCTAGCTCGCATCACCCTCTTACTCCTACTGGCCAAGACTCTTTTCACAAATGCTAGCGGGGGCCGAGTCAGCCTGGCCTTGTTGAGCGTGATGGACAATTAGGGCGACGTCCCCAGGCACGACTGGGGAGGGGCAGGTATGCGTGGTTGATGTACAATTTATCTCAGGTTACGACCAGGGATTCGAAGTCTGTCGTGGGTTTTTGGGCCGCCTGGAGGTAATTCCGCATCCCTTTGCCTTTGTCAAATTTTTTTGCTGCATGACCTTATGTGTGTTATTGACCTGCTCCTATGTGCTGTCTCTCTTCTTTTTTTTTAGGTATGGGGATACCACCACTTCCACCCTGGGCACCCGCTCCTTCACTTGGAGGCGCTCACCTATCCTCTGCTCAGCAACTGGCATCAGGCCCGACACCGTGACGTGGGCCTAAAGCACCTGGAAATGGGCCTAAGGTCCCAACTTGATTTGATGGTCCCCAAGTAGGTAACAACTCTTCAACCTTTGTTTACTTTTAGCTTGGATATTTTCTTTGACTGAGGTGTTGCTTGCTTGGTTTCTCTCTTTTTTCACTTGATCAGATCCTCCCCGATCCGTACTTGGCATCCCCCTTCAGGGACCGAGCAGCTGTGGGTGCCTCCCGTTTATTCAACAATCGCCGCGTCGTGTTCTTCTATGGAGCGTGGGCTAAATTTTATTATCTGGGAGAGCAAGTGCAGCACCAGTTTCAGGGCCATTATGCCATACCCATGGACCCCCCGACGGATGTCTGGTATCCTGCTGGTAGTATCGAGGAGCTTACAACGGCTTTCTTCAATAATGGGCTCCCTATCCATGCTCTTCATGTGCCTGGGGACTATCATCTCTGGTATGAGTGCCTGCCTCATCGATTCATCTTACCGCGCTTTATCCTTAGCACCAATTTTCTGGCATTTGGCGGCCCGCTTGGTCAGGTAATTTGTCTTAGCTTGGATTATTTTCTTTTTTACTTTTATTCAGTTTTTATCCCTTCTAAATGGATCTCTATTTTGTTCATAGTATGCCCTAGGAGACGATTCGGATGGCGAAGGCGAACCCAGTGCGGCTGATATGTCAGGGGTGGATCCCTCTGGTGTTGCCCCCTCCGGTACTGGTCCCTCGGGTGAGGGCTCGTTAGGTGCTGGTCCATCGGGGACCTCTTACGCTGGTATCCCTGGTGGTGATCCAACCGTAGTCTATGGGACCTTCCGGCACCTCGACGATAGCTTCCTCTCGAGCCTCTGCGCTGATGTAGATCGATAGGCACGGCTCCCTGCCGAAACGGCCCACGTTCCCCCTCCTGAGGTGGTCCCAAGGGTAAGTCTTTTGATGACCAAATCTCCCTCCATTTCGGTTTCCTTCGGCACACGCTTTTAGGATTGTCCTGACAACTGATATTGCATCGTTCTGAATGTAGGACTTCAACTCGGCCATGGAATATGCGACATATCATCGCCACCTGGCGGAGCTTAGGAAGGTAGAGATGGTGAGTACCTTGCTATTCTTTTCCTCATTATTTTCCTTGTCATCATTTTCCCCTTAACTGATCCTGACTCCTGACCTTGGTTTGTGTCTCGCAGCGTGCTCGTGCTAAGGAGTCGCGCTCCTTACTCAGTAGGATCTCGCAGGCGTGGTCTAGGGTGGGGGCATGCGGACTTTTCAGAGTTCTTCTCGCCGCTGCAAGAAGTGAAAGGGTGCAAACCAGGGATAGGCTTTTAGTTTTTTTGAAAAAAACTCAGTACTTTTGGAATTTGGATTTGTTTAAACAATTTGAGGGATGGTTGATGTGATACTTTGGAAACGAATTTTTATTAATATTTTTGGAGGATAGTTCTGCTTTGATTTTATTAGTATCAGATCCGTTTCTCTGCAGGATGTGTTTGTCAAAAAATGCTCTCAGAATGTGATCCCTTGGGTTGCATACCTTGATGTAGGATCAGTCCTGCACATAAACAAAATAAAGGCCCAGTTTGTTAAATGACCAGGGTGTGTGAAATAAACAAAAAGGGGTGCAAGTCTCCCAGCTAGGTCCCGAAGAGGGGGAGCCGGGAGTGTGGAACAACTATTAGTTGCACCAGGTCAAAATCTCAGGGAATTTGTACTGGCGCAACTAATAGATGCGCCAGGTAAAATGAGGGCTGAAAATGCATTGACGCAACTATTAGTTGCGCCAAGTTTAACCTGGGGAGCAGTGGGTCCTTATATACCCGAGTTGGTCCAAAAAATCAATTCTTTTGGCCTCGTTGACTGGCTCTTTTTGCTCTTCTTTTTTTCAAGGCAGGTCCATCGTCATACATTGATTTTTATCCTCCCAAAATATCCCTGTACATTCATGGACTCGCTTTCTAGCCCTCCCTTCGAAAAGGTCCCCAAATTGTGCGAAATTGTATTATGAAGATTCTCAGCATCTGCAAGGGCATTTCAGTAATCTCTACACGCGCCCCAATGCATTTAAAAACCTAAGGGCATTCTGAAAGATTCTGAGCACGAACCAGAGGCATATTCCACTCCATGTGAACACTAAAAGATGAAATTACTTGGCAGGAACTTCTAGAAGCTCAACCAGATTTTTGAATTACCTAACAGAATTGATGCCTATGTCTCCTGATTGGTTGAACCAGATCAAGCAGTTCTGATTGGCCAGAACAGATCTGGATCCTTGTGCTTGACTCCTATTAGTTGATATGGATCTAACCAATTCTGATTGGTTGATGCACATCTGAGCTGGACTTGGGAAAAACTATAAATAGATGAACTATTTGCCCAATTTGGGTATTCAGAATTTGAGTTTCATTCCTACTGCCCCATTTTCCAATTCAAATCAAGATAGCTCGTCTGAAACCTCTGTAATAACCTAGCTTTTGTCTGTAATTGAGAACTGTGAGATACTTGTGTAATTCAAGTGAGAATTGTATTCAAGACTACAAATCCAAGAGTTGTAAGCTGTGTTCAGTAATTATAATGGTGGATTTGAAAAGGTTGCTTTCATCAGTACGTTCTCAATCGGATTCATGTTGAGGGTTCATTGTGATCTCCTCACTCATTAGATTCCTTCAGATTTACTCTTTTTAAGCAATTTCCCTTAATTCACTATTCCTGTGAGAATCTGTATTTGTAACCTGGTTCCCACAGCATTTGTAGTGGTGCTTATGTTCTGAATCAAGACTTTGGATTGAAGTAGAAAACTATTGGATGATCTGAATCCATGACAGTGGACAGATCATAGCCATAAGTTCAACTCAATTCCAATCCTTGAATTGGATTATTTTCTCTTACATTTGAGCTGGTAGCCAGATGAAGATTTGATACTTTCTCAACTGTGTAACGCTATTTCTCACTCTGCAATCAATTACTAAGCTTAAGTTAGCTGTTATTTCTCCATTCTTATTAATTTTGCATCCAATTCCCCCAACTCGGATCTGGATCACTTAGTTTAAATTCTACTTTTAGATAATTTAGTTAATGTGACAAATTCAACCTCCCATCTTACTTGCATTGTAGATAGGATTAGAGGCCATACCTGGTAGCTCAGATCTGGAGATTTACCATACATTTTTAAATCAATTCTCTGTGGACGATCTTTTACTCACTTACATTTGAAACTTGCTACAATTGGCCCTGATCTTGCAGGCTAATTTATTTCTCTCTGTGCTGATATTTTTTTCTTTATAGTTTTCCAATTTCAGTATAATCCTTATTTTGAAAAATCTGTTTTCAAAATACAAATAAATCATGCACACTTAGGACGACAACAAGTTTTTGGCTCCGCTGCTAGGGAATAGATTTTAAAATTGGTAGACCTAAGTTTTTTTTTTTTTTTACATCAATGTTAACTGTTTCTATTGCTTGAATCTGTGCAGATATTCCTATACAGTTGAGTTTGGAATCTACTCAGTAAGGAGTATTGAAGGTTTGCTTTGTATAATTTTTTTCTCTGTATCTGTGTTGTATGTTTGGTAGGAGGACTCTCAATCCTGAGATTGTCCCTCTGAATTTAGAAGTTGAAAGGCTACTAAGAACCAGAAAAACATCACAGAATTTTGTTGAGACTGCTACTATGGGTGAGCAACCTAGACTCTTGAGAGATTACTTTGCACCCGGTGCATATAATTCCCCATTTTGCATTCAATTTCTTACTGTTGAAGGAAATTATGAAATCAAATCATCAACTATCTAGATGCTTCCTTCCTTCCATGGTTTAAGTAAGGAGGATTCATACAAGCATGTAGATGAATTCTTGTCTCTTTGTACCATATTCAACATAGCTGGACTGGGTCCAGAGGCAACCAAGCTTAGGCTCTTTCCTTTTTCATTAAAGGATAAAGCTAGAGCATGGCTGTCCATGTTGCCACCAAATAGTATTACTTCTTGGAATGATTTACAGTGTCAATTTTTAGCCAAATACTTTCCTATGTCTAAGACCAGCCAGTTGAGACAAAGCATTGTCACTTTCTCTCAACACTCAACTGAAACTTTCCATGAAGCGTGGGAAAGATTTAAGGAGCTTATAAGGCAATGCCCTCATCATCAAGTTCCCCAATGGCAGCTTGTTCAAAGCTTTTATCAGGGAATTGATCAAAAGGGTAAGAACATGGTAGATGCCTCTTGCGGAGGCACCTATTTGCAAAGAACAGTTGAGGAAGTCTGGGACCTATTTGAAATTATTGGTGAAAATTCAATCCAACAAGAATCTCTGTCAAGAGACATTGAGAATCCTGCTCGGTTGAATAAAGAGCAAACTACCAAGGGAAAGATTTATGAAGTGAATGAATTGGAAAGGAAGGTGGACAAGTTAACCACCAAGTTTGATAGATTGATGGACTCACTCGAAAGTCCAATGGTTGCTAGAGTAGAGGAGGCATGTCTGATATGCCAGTCCCCTACTCATTCCCATGATCAATGTCCAGCTGCACCACAGTTCCCAGATCTAGTGGTAGAGCAAGCTCATGATGTCCAATCGTTTGGACAGTTGTAATCTAATGAATATGCATGGAGAGGGCACCCCAATTTAAGGTGGAGCCAGGGCAATTATCAATCACAATAGCAGCAGCAACCAAAGCACCAAGTACCTTTCAAAACTGTTTAGCCCTACCAGTAGAATTTCTATACCAAGCCTAATTTTCAGCAGCCCATTTCCCAACAGATGGCACAACCTGTGCATCAATCTGCCCCACCTCAGCCTCCTTCTAAATCCCCTTCTTTTGAAAACCAAGTTCTAACTTCACTCCAGAATTTAGGGTCTTTAACTCAGACTGTGAACTTTCACAGTCAGAGTATTAAGAAGATTGAAGACACATTGGGTCAACTTTCAAATACATTGACCAGAAGAGAGGAAGGCAGGTTACCCAGCCAACCTTTGAACAATCTCAAAGGACAATTCATGGTGGGAGATGCCTCTTTTTCACATGAAGAAGTAAAAGCTATCACTACTTTGAGAAGTAGAAGAGTTGTAAATAACAATGTGGATACAGAAAAAGAAGAAGAAAAAATTGAGAAAACTGTTAGGAACATGCAGCAGGAGCAGCATGATTTTAGCATTGGGGGTGCTGATGTACCTCAGAAAAATGAAAAATAGAAAAATAAAAAAAATTCTTGTGATTATGCTAAGGCTGTAAATGAAGGACTAGTTTCTCATTTACCATTTCTCCATGCCATGAAATCTGCATCCCCTTTTGATAAAGGTAATACAAAAATAGACGAAATGATGGAGACTTTCAAGCAAGTCAAGATAAATCTTCCTTTGCTTGATGCAATAAAGCAAGTCCCAGCTAATGCAAAGTTCTTGAAGAATATTTGCACACACAAAAGACAATCTAGGATCCAATTATCCAAGAAGGTCTTTGCTGTGGAGAAAGTCAAACAGGTTTTGTCTATTGCCACACCTCCTAAACTCCAAGATCCTGGAATCCCCACAATCCCTTGCATTATTGGGGAACATACTATTGAAAAAGCTTTATTAGATTTGGGTGCTAGCGTTAACCTGCTTCCATATTCTGTATATGAGAAACTAGGTTTGGGAGAGTTAAAACCCACTCATGTGGTGTTACAACTAGCAGACAGATTTGAAAGAAAGTCAGTTGGGGTGATTGAGGATGTGCTGGTAGGAGTAGATAAGTTTTTCTATCATGTTGATTTTCTAGTATTGGACATGGAACCTACAAAAAACATAACTTCCATTCTTGTCATTTTGGGGAGACCATTCCTGGCTATAGCCAATGCTTGTATTCAATGCAAGTTTGGTATTATGAAAGTGTCCTTCGAAAATATGAAGGTGAAGTTAAATGTTTACAATGCAGTTACCCAGCCTCAGTTCAGTTCTAAGGAGTGTTTTCTTGTTGATTTGTTGGATGAACTGGTAGAGGAAACTCTACCCCAGTTCCTGCAGTGTAATGATTTAATCACAGATTTCAAAGATGTTTGGAGAAATGTTGTGGAAGAGACAGCTTGTGCCTCAGAGACTGAAGAGGTCAACGCTGTGAAAGAAACTCCTGTCCAAATAGCAAGGTTTTCTTCATGGAAACTTGCTATTTTTCCCCTTCCACAACCAGCCAAGGTACCTTTGTTACCTTCTCTTCTCAGCCCACCGGATGTAGAGCTGAAACAATTGCTAAAAAATTTGAAATATGTATTTTTAAGAGACCATAAAATATTGCCTGTGATTATCTCTTCCTCCCTCACTGAGGAGCAGGAGGAAGAGTTGTTGATTGTACTGAAGCAGCATAAAAGGGCAATTGGCTGGACTATTGTTGATTTGGGAGGAATCAGTCCAGCTGTTTGCATGCATAAAATTCACTTGGAAGAAGGTGCAAAGCCTTCTAGAGAAATGCAGAGGAGGATGAATCCTCATATGCAGGAAGTGGCCATGAAGGAGGTTGTTAAGTTGTTGGATGCTGGGGTCATTTACCCCATCTCCGATTCAGCTTCGGTGGCACCTACATAGGTGGTACCTAAGAAATCTGGGATTACTGTTGTAACCTAAGAATCTGGTGAGCTTATTCCAACCAGACAAACAACTGGTTGGAGGGTCTATATTTATTACCGAAAGCTCAACACAATGACCAGAAAGGATCATTTCCCTCTTCCATTCATTGATCAGATTTTAGATAAGCTAGCAAGGAAAGCTTATTATTGTTTTCTTGATGGTTACTCTGGTTACAACCAGATTCCTGTGTATCCACAAGATCAGGAAAAGATCACATTCACTTGCCCCTTTGGCACTTTTGCTTATAGGAGGATGCCTTTTTATCTTTGTAATGCCCTTGCTACTTTTCAAAGATGTATGTACTCCATTTTCTCTGATATGATTGACCAATTTATGGAGATTTTTATGGATGACTTTTCAGTATATGGAGACAGTTTCTCCCAATATTTACATTATCTCAGCCTGGTGCTACAAAGATGTGAAGAAACCAATTTAGTTTTAAGCTGGGAGAAGAGCCATCTCATGGTCACCGAAGGCATTGTCCTAGGCCATATTGTCTCCCATAAAGGCATTGAGGTGGACAGAGCAAAAATAGATTTAATTTTACATTTGCCTCCTCCCAAAACTGTTAAGCAAATCAGAAGTTTCTTAGGGCATGCTGGATTTTACAGGAAGTTCATTAAGGACTTCAGTAAAATGTCCAAGCCTCTTTGCCATTTATTGTGCCAAGATGTCCCTTTTATTTTCAATGATGAATGCCTTAGGGCATTTGAATTCTTAAAAAATTGTTTGATTTCAGCTCCAATACTTCAGTCTCCAGACTACTCCCTGCCCTTTGAGCTGATGTGTGATGCATCAGACTATGCTTTGGGAGCCGTTCTTGGGCAGAGAAAGGATAAGCTACCTCATGTCATAGCTTATGCTAGTAGATCAATGATTGATGCACAGCTCAATTACACAACAACTAAGAAAGAGCTGCTGGAGGTTGTTTATGCCCTGGAGAAATTCAGGTCATATGTTTGGGGTTACAAATTGTGGTGTTCACTGACCACTCAGCCCTGAAATACCTTCTGTCTAAGAAGGATACCAAACCAAGATTAATCAGGTGGATCCTCCTATTGCAGGAGTTTGATTTACAGATTAAAGACAAAAAGGGTGTGAAAAATGTGGTGGCGGATCACTTGTCTAGAATTTTGATTGCGGAGATTGATAGGTTGCCTATCAATGACTCTTTTCCTGATGAGCAATATTTTGCTATCAGTGTGCATACCCCTTGGTTTGCAAATATAGTCAACTTTTTAGTTACCGGAAGGACCCCCCAACACTGGAATAAAATTGACAAAGATATCTTCTTTTCAAAGGTTAAACATTTTATTTGGGAGGATCCTTACCTGTTCAAGATATGTGTAGACCAAATCATTAGAAGATGTGTCCATGAAGAAGACTTCCACAGCATACTTTCCACGTGTCATGAGCAGGCCTGTGGAGGTCATTTTAGTGGGAACAAAACTGCTGCAAAGGTTTTACAGTGTGGATTTTATTGGCCCACTGTTGTTGCTTCTTAGTGTGCTTGATTTATGTGAGTTTTGAAAACAGTTTTATAGCTGCCAAATTACAGTGGCTCTAGACTATATAAACAAACAAAGAAATATCAGCACAGTTAGAAGAGAATTAGCCTGCAAGATCAGGGCCAATTGTAGCAAGTTTTAAATGTAAGTGAGTAAAAGATCGTCCACAGGAAATTGATTTAAAATTTAAGATAAACCTCCAGATCTGAGCTACCAGATCTGGCCTCTGATCCTATCTACAAAGCACATAAGATGGGAGGTTGAATTTGTCACGTTTAACTAAATGATAAAAGTAAAGATTAAACTAAATGATCCAGATCCGAGTTAGGGAAACGTTTGTGGTAAACTTATACAAAAATTGGAGAAATAATATCTAACTTTGATTTGGTCCTTGAAATCTAATGAGAATAACTGTAGCTCAGCAGAGGTGATCCAATCTTCATCTGGCTACAAGCACAGATGTAAGAGAGATAAATCTAATTCAAGGATTAGGCTTACACTTCTGGCTATGGTCTGCCCACTTTAATGCTTTAATGGCCAAACCATCCAATAGTCTTTAACCAAATCCTCAATTCAGAACAGGAAACATCACTACAAATGCCGTAAGAGATTAGGTTACCAACACTAATTCTCACAGGATTAATGAATCAAGGGAAATTGCATGCAAAACAATGAATCTAAAGGAGTCTAATGTACTGAGGAGATCAGAGAGAACCCTTGACATGAGTCCAATGGAGAATGCATAGTTTACAGTAACCTTTTAAAATCCACCGTTACAATTACAGAGCGCTACAAATGACTCTCAGATTTGTAGTCTTGAATACAACTCTCTTTTGAATTACAGAAATGTCTCACAGCTCTCAATTGCTAGTCAAAGTAGGCTATTACAAGGATTACAGACAAACTGTCTGGCTGGGAAATGGGGGATTAGAAATGAAACTCAAAATCTGGATATCCAAATTGGGCAAATAATTCATCTATTTATAATTTTCCCTAAGCCAGCTCAAATGTGTATTGACCAATCAGAATTGGATAGATCTGTATCAACCAATAGGAGTCGTGCACCAGGATCCAGATCTGTTCTGGCCAATCAGAACTGCTTGATCTGGTTCAGCCAATCAGGAAACAGAGGCATCAATTCTGTTATGCATTTTGAAAGTTTGTTAGAGTTTCTAGAAGTTCCCGCTAAGTAATTTCATCTTTGGGTGTTCACATGGGGTGGAATATGCCTTTGGTTCGTGCTCAGAATCTTCCGAAATGTCTCTGGGCTTTTCAATGCATTGGGCGTGTAGCGACATCGAATTGCCCTTGTTAAAGTTGCGAATCTCCGAATACCTTTTCGCAGAGAGTTCGTGGGCCTTTCGCAAAGTTCAATGACTTCAAGCTTTGTTCGCAGTTCAATCTTCTTTCGAGGAGTTCGGATGCTCTTGAAAGCTACACTGAGTTTTAGTCCTTTTCGCAGAGTTTAGGGCCCTTTCGCAAAGTTCAATGACTTCTGAAACTCTGTTCGCAAAGTTCAATCTTCTTTCGAGGAGTGTTTTCTTCTTTCGCAAAGTTCAAGGTTCTTTTTAAAAGTGCAAGTTCTTTTGAAAAGAACTCAGAGTGCATTTCTCTATTCAAATGTTCGCTTCTCTATGTGTCTTTGCCTCTTCTATTTAGACCTTTCCACAAAGAGATGAGGTTGTTTCTTCACTTCCTTCCTTTGGGCTGACATGGATTGTCATGTTTTTGGCACTTTTGAGATGCTTTTATGGTTAAGCGTGGCTTTATTGTTAGCTGCAACATAGGGACTTAACATACTTATTTAGTTCTCTCAAGGGTCTATCAAGGCCCAGATTAAGGGTGAAAATGGTATTTTCAGTTCTCAACACACCAAACCTAAGCTTTGCTAGACCCGGAGGAAAGACAAAATTTAAAAATAGAATGAAAAGCCATTTTTGTAGGGAGCACAGTTGCATTTAGCATATGCAACAAGCCTTTTAAACCCCTAGGTGATCCCTAGTGGAGGAGTGAAGTCTCCTGAGGGTTTTCAGTGAAGGTACCCACAAACTTCTCCAATAAATGATTAAGATCAATGCGATTACATTAAAGCAAACTTTTATCCAATCAGTTATTCACATACTGCATCGATCCAAAGTTGTAAGAAGATTTTAAGAAAACATCAGTTCAAAACTAAAATTCTGTAATTCCTTTACCATTCACTCGGTTGGTGTCAAAAAGTTTTACAAGAAAAATTAATGAAAAGCTTGCCTTCTATTTGAAAATTCAGTTTTGATGTTACCCCAAATAATTTGATTTCAAACTCAACTCTCACCAAGGTTTTCACCATACAAATATGAGGTTGCACTATTTCACACTCAAGAGCAATTACAGTCCTCAAATAGGAATGTAAGCGAGGAGCATAGGCATTGCTTTTCGATTCGAATTTACTACTTTTTCACCATAGATTACACAAATCCTTATCTCCATGTGACTCAATCCATCATTGATCGAAGGACTTTAACTTGGGTTGTAATGTGGCTTATGGGTGAAATTTATCAAGAATAAAGGGGTGGAATGGAGTTCAAAATTGAGAAGTTAGTCAAGGTAAGGAGGTGATAGACACACCTTCTTCAATTCAAGACAATTTCATCTTCTTCTTTGAATTTTGAGCCAAAGTGGCCATCTTTTCTCTTTCTTTTCAAACTTCCAATGAAATGCCTTCTTTTCTTTTTTTCTTTTTTTTTTAAATCAAAATTGACGAATGCCACATTTCTTCACGATATATCATTGCCTTCAATTATTTTTCTTTTCTTTTACCAAATGTACCCAACTAACCTTTCTTGACTTTCTTTCCTTTACCTTACGAATTCTCAGTGAGGGTTAGGCTAAATGAGGTTGATGAGGTTTCAAAGAAATCTTGGATTTATAAAGCTCAATTGGTGTGTATCAAGGGCAGTTTCAAAAGGTTGGGCTTTTTGAAGTTCAAACTGTCCAAAAGGAGGCCTTACATCATGTCTTTAATATCATGATTGCTGTCAAGCTATTTAAACTTGGATATGTGTAACTTCTAATGATAACAAGCAAGTTCAAACAGTCCCTAGAGCAGAAAAATTTGCCAATTCATACCTCCAAAGAATACATTTCAGCAGGCCCAAATCTCACTGGGTGTGGTTTTCTATCAAATTCTTGAGGTATATCATCACTGTTTTCTCTCTTTTTAGGTTTACTAAAACATCAATTTTTATTTTAGAAATTTTCTGACATTCACTTCATGAAAGTATTAGAATTATACTAGAAATTAATTTTAAAAAGTTTTAACTTCCTCATTTTTTAAAAAAAACAGGTGTGAGATTACTTCATTTTCAAAAATTCTGCTGATCATAAGCTACATCAAGCATTAACTTATTTTATTGGCATACCTGCCATACCCCCAAACCTAAGATGAACATTGTCCTCAATGTTCTAGACAATGAGAGACTAGGGGCAGCAGGGTAAAAGAAGAAAGAAAAACTAAGAACAGAAAAAATCTAAACTATATGCAGCAGAAAATAAAAATGTAAAACTGAAGATATGAGCAAGGAAATGGAAAACATGATATACAAATGCAAGAAAAATTAACAAACCAACGCTAGAACTGCTAAGTAAAATCTAAAAAATAGAAGGATTACTATGCAAATGGAAGGAAACTAATGTTAATAACAGAGAAACAGTAAAAACAAGGTAAGGGACTGAATATAAAGTTAAAAAAAATTAGAAAAGTGTTGATACAAAAACAGAATTTGTGAATGCAAAATAGGGAAACAAAGTTAGAAACTAACTGTACTCACAGAAAAATGACGAAAATTAGTAAAACGAGGACACATTAACCTAAGAAAGAAAAAAATCAGCGATCTAAAAATAGAATTTGAAACTAAAATTCCTAAAACAGAAAATCTAATGCCAAATGATATATCCTAAGCCCAAAGAAACAAACCCAAAAGCCTGAGATACTTATGAATCTAAGTGATTATAAAAATGATTAGCAGGAATACAGTGAAAAGCAAGATTCATACGACTGACCCCTTTGTTGATGATGTGTATGAATAAAATAAAATAAAATAATAATGAAGCATGGGAGCACATATTAAAAACAGGGTTCACACACAGCTGAGACCCATTTATGATGAAGAAATCTCGAAGGAAAATAAAATCAGTGGGTCCATTGAATATTCAAAATAGCCTATGATCTACTACTCATTATCCTACATGATTCCTAAAAAAAGAAAAAATGATCTCAGCAGGTCCAGATGGGAAAAGTGGATGCAAATGGAGAAAAACAGCCCATCCGGAAGATATCTATATATATATATATTTTTATTTTTTTATAATTTTTTTTTTTTTTTTACTTGTTTTGGATCAGCCCGGGCTCAACAGGAGCCCTTATTCACTACTGCTGAAAATAATGAGAAACAACTCAGAGATTTTCTATTTGTGTTTTCATTTTCTTTTATTTTGTATTTGGTTTTTTTGCAAAAAAATCAGCATGCCTAAAAGACAGCAGAAATTATAATAAAAAACAAACATTAAACACAACAGAACTGCTGGTTCTCAAGAATTTAAAAAGAGAAAATGAATGCAAAGGAGAAGGGGATGCAAACCCAACCAGATCTGCTTCAGCTTTAGTCCAGATGATCCTTGTTGGACGGCTGCTCCAGATCTGCAAAAATCCAAAAACTGCAGCAGTACCTTATTCAAGTATTGACAAAAATAAAAAGAAAAACTCAGGCTACTGCCCAAATTGGAAAAAAAAAAAAAAAAAAAAAGTGGCAGCAGCATTTATTCAAATAACTAGAAGGCAAAGAATAAAAACTCAAAAAAATAAAAAAAAAATTATGCTGCAGTAAAACAGGTTTTCTATACAAAACTGCAGCAGACATTTAATCAAGCACTTGGAATGCAAAGTGCAGGTTTAAAGCAAAAATTAAAATGAAAATCAAATCTATAAAATTGAAAAACTTAGGTCTACCAATTTTAAAATCTATTCCCCGGCAACGGCGCCAAAAACTTGTTGTTGCTTCTTAGTGTGCTTGATTTATGTGAGTTTTGAAAACAGTTTTATAGCTGCCAAATTACAGTGGCTCTAGACTATATAAACAAACAAAGAAATATCAGCACAGTTAGAAGAGAATTAGCCTGCAAGATCAGGGCCAATTGTAGCAAGTTTTAAATGTAAGTGAGTAAAAGATCGTCCACAGGAAATTGATTTAAAATTTAAGATAAACCTCCAGATCTGAGCTACCAGATCTGGCCTCTGATCCTATCTACAAAGCACATAAGATGGGAGGTTGAATTTGTCACGTTTAACTAAATGATAAAAGTAAAGATTAAACTAAATGATCCAGATCCGAGTTAGGGAAACGTTTGTGGTAAACTTATACAAAAATTGGAGAAATAATATCTAACTTTGATTTGGTCCTTGAAATCTAATGAGAATAACTGTAGCTCAGCAGAGGTGATCCAATCTTCATCTGGCTACAAGCACAGATGTAAGAGAGATAAATCTAATTCAAGGATTAGGCTTACACGTCTGGCTATGGTCTGTCCACTTTAATGCCCACAAACCATCCAATAGTCTTTAACCAAATCCTTAATTTAGAACAGGAAACATCACTACAAATGTCGTAAGAGATTAGGTTACCAACACTAATTCTCACAGGATTAATGAATCAAGGGAAATTGCATGCAAAACAATGAATCTAAAGGAGTCTAATGTCGAGGAGATCAGAGAACCCTTGACATGAGTCCAATGGAGAATGCATAGTTTACTGATAACCTTTTAAAATCCACGTTACAATTACGCAATTTTAAAGCAGTCTGATTTGTAGTCTTGAATACAACTCTCTTTTGAATTACAGAAATGTCTCACAGCTCTCAATTGCTAGTCAAAGTAGGCTATTACAAGGATTACAGACAAACTGTCTGGCTGGGAAATGGGGGATTAGAAATGAAACTCAAAATCTGGATACCCAAATTGGGCAAATAATTCATCTATTTATAATTTTCCCTAAGCCAGCTCAAATGTGTATCAACCAATCAGAATTGGATAGATCTGTATCAACCAATAGGAGTCGTGCACCAGGATCCAGATCTGTCCGCCAATCGAATCGCTTGATCCGGTTCGATTAATCGAAGCAGAGGCATCAATTCTGTTATGCATTTTGAAAGTTTGTTAGAGTTTCTAGAAGTTCCCGCTAAGTAATTCCATCTTTGGGTGTTCACATGGGATGGAATATGCCTTTGGTTCGTGCTCAGAATCTTTCGAAATGTCTCTGGGCTTTTCAATGCATTGGGGCGCGTGCAGCAGATTACTGAATTGCCCTTGTTAAAGGTGCGAATCTCCAGAATACCTTTTCGCAGAGTTCAGGGGCCTTTTCGCAAAATTCAATGACTTCTGAAGCTCTGTTCGCAAAGTTCAATCTTCTTTTCGAGGAGTTCAGATGCTCTTCGAAAGCTACACCTGGAGTTTTAGTCCTTTTCGCAGAGTTTAGGGGCCTTTTCGCAAAGTTCAATGACTTCTGAAGCTCTATTCGCAAAGTTCAATCTTCTTTTCGAGGAGTGTTTTCTTCTTTTCGCAAAGTTTAAGGTTCTTTACGAAAAGTGCAAGTTCTTTGCGAAAAGAACTCTGTAGTGCATTTCTCTATTCGAAATGTTCCCTGCTTCTCTTACAGGTCTTTGCCTCTTCTATTTAGACCTTTCCACAGCTGATGAGGTTGTTTCTTCACTTCCTTCCTTTAGACTGACATGGATTGTCATCTTTTTGGTACTTTTGAGCTGCTTTTATGGTTAAGCGTGTCTTTATTGTTAGCTGCAACATAGGCACTTAAAATACTTATTTAGTTCTCTCAAGGGTCTATCAAGGCCCAGATTAAGGGGTGAAAAATGGTATTTTCCAGTTCTCAACACACCACACTCTTCAAGGATGCATTGTAGTACTGTAAGTCTTGTCAGAACTGCCAGAGATTGGGCATCATTTCCAAGAAAAATTCAATGCCTTTACAACCCATTTTGGTAGTTGAATTGTTTGACATTTGGGGGATAGATTTTATGGGACCATTTCCTCCTTCAAATGGTTTTAATTTCATTTTAGTAGCTGTGGATTATGTATCCAAATGGGTTGAAGCCACAGCTACTAAAACCAATGACCACAGAGTTGTCCTTAAATTCTTAAAGGAGAACATCTTTTCCAGGTTTGGTTCCCCTAGAGCCATTATCAGTGATGGGGGAAGCCATTTTTGTAACAAGCATTTTGAGGCTCTATTAAAAAAGTATTTTGTGACTCATAGAGTAGCTACTCCATATCATCCACCGACCAGTGGGCAAGTGGAGATTTCCAACAGAGAAATCAAACATATATTGGAAAAGACTGTGAGGAAGGACAGAAAGGATTGGTCTTTTAAGCTGAATGATGCATTGTGGGCTTACAAGACAGCCTATAAGATCCTAATTGGCATGTCCCTATTCAGATTGGTTTATGGTAAAGCATGCAATTTACCAGTGGAGTTAGAATATAAGGCCTTTTGAGTCATTAAAGCTTTAAACATGGATCTCACTACTGCTGGTAAGCACAGGAAACTGTAGCTCTCTGAGTTGGAAGAGCTGAGGATGGATGCATACACCAATGGAAGATCTTACAAAGAAAAAGTTAATGCTTTCTATGACAAAAATCGTCTGAGAAAAGAGTTAACAGTTGGCGCTAAGGTATGGTTATTCAACTCAAAACTCAAGTTTTTTCCTGGAAAGCTGAGATCCAGATGGGAAGGGCCATATACTGTCATTCAAGCATCCTCATCTGGAGCTGTTGAAATTATGGACCCAAGTGATGGGAGAACCTTGAAAGTAAATGGTCAGAGGCTCAAACCATGCATTGAAAATATCCTGGAGCCTGTGATGACCATCTATCATCAAGAGCCTCCACAAATCTAATGTCACACAACTATAACATATGTATTTTAATTGTGTCTGTTCTATGATTTTTTGCATAGTTTTGTGTAATTGTTTTCCTCTGTTTTAGTCATGTTTTAGTTAAATTTTCTTTGAGGAATCATAAGTTTTGAAAGTTTTGTGGTTTTGAATTGAGTGAGAGAATAAATTCCAATGATTTTAATATGGAGATTTTGTTAAAAATCCAAAAAAAAAAAAAAAAAAATCAGTTCTGTACTACAGAACATTTTTTCAAAAGTAAATTCATACTATTCAAAAAGTTTTACAGTTATTTCGCAAAAGAAAATTCATTTCGAAAAGAGTAAACTCCTGTTCGAAAAGGATCTGAACCTGTAACCACAACATTTCGAAATAAACTGTAAACCTTACGAATAGATGCAGATCTTTTCGAATAGATGTTTCTGAAGCCATTTGCTTTGCGAAAGGTATTGATGCCTTTCTCCTTTTCGAAAAGGACTTTTTTGAACTTTTCGAAAGAATCAATGATGCTTTGCGAAATCGATTTAAACATATTTAAAACCCTTCGAATAGAGGTTTTCATATTCGAAAGCATTTCCAGCTTGTCCTGTTTCACAGAAAACCTTTCTTTTTCCATTCCTGCATTCTTTTGAAATCCAGATCCAATTTCCTTCATTTTTTTTCCGTTGATTAAGCTTGAAGAGAAGGATCTTTTGCCTCTGACTCTTGTGGATTTGATCAAACGGTTAGAGATTTCAAGCAAACCCTAGGTTTTAGTATTTTCCTCTCCATATCCTCTGTCTGTGGTTTAAAAATTTGATTTCTGTTTAAGCATACATTGTCTGGGATTCAGGAGAGTTGTTTGTTAATTGTTGTTAGAAGGAGGAATTATTTGAACGAATCCTTAGAAATTTTTAAAATGGGGAAAGCTGAAAAATCGTTGGCTAAGATGTTCCCTAGGTCTTCTGCTAAGAAAGCTAGCAAATCCTACACCAAAGGAAAAGCTTAAACCTCAGCCAAGAGGAAATTGTCGATGGATAAGGCTGATAGGATTGAGAAGGGAAAGAAGGTTAGAATTGAGGAACCCATCCCGGAAGCTGACCCTATTCCTGAGACTGAGCTTCCTCCTCTTCCTAAGCATTTGGTACTTCCAAACCCTTTCATTGAAGCTCAGAAGCTGATTCCAGAGCTTAATGTGGATGAGAATTTTTTCTTGAACAAACCCGAATGTAAGCTATCCCTGAACTACATCAAGGATGCTTCACTGAGTAATATCCTGACACCTCTTGCAAAGAAGATTTATCCAAGAATGGTGCGATTATGGTACCAAAACATGGTGAAAGTGGGAGAGAAGGATGCTGATGACCCAACTCTGATAATTTTTATTGATGATTGTGATTTAACCATCACTTATGAAGATATTGGAAATGCCCTAGGGATACCATTTTAGTATGATCCTGCAGGCCCTTTGTCTGCACCAGAGACAACTTCTTTTAGAGATATGGCCGCCCATCTAACTCAAGGCATAGTTGGAACTGGACAGTCCATCATGAGGAGAGACTTAGCACCCCAATTTTTGTTGATGGATTCCATTTTGAGAGGGAGTTTGTATGTCACTGGGCACAGTCAGGAAAGAAGGACACCCATTCTGGAGGTTCTCTTTCACTTTTCTAAAGGGAAATTCTTTAATGCCCCCATGTTGATATTTAAAGCAATGGCTGACATCAGTGCCAAGATGAAGAAGGAACAGAAAGTGGCTGGAATACCATTTGGAAGGTTGTTCACAGCCTTACTAAGGGCTAAATTTGACATTGATGAGCAAGAGCCTTTTGAGATTGTAACACCTCATGCTTTTGGGAAGAGGGCTTGGACTACAAGCCAAACTATGTTGAAAAATTAGGGAAGAGGCAGAGCCAGCCAGAGGTCTCATACCGAACTCCGAGGTTACCATCTTTAGTCGCAATTCCATTGCACCTTCAAAGGAGACCATCATCATGTCCACCTCACCTATCACAACACCTATCCCATCACCTATCCTAGCAGTTCCATCACTCATCACCACCACAATTCCCATTGCAGATTCTCCCCCAACACCAACCATTCCAACCATACTTACACCACCAATTTCACCTAACAATTTCCCAGATATACCCACAGATTTTGTTGTAAACTCACCTAGCACTCCTCACCTACAAAGCTTCTCAGGTTCACCAGCCCATTCAGCTCATACACCTGAGATCACCCATACCTCTGAAACTGAGATATTTACCACTGAGGCCTATTCATCCTTGATGGGATCCATCTTGGAGAATATTGGGCATGAATATGCCTCAGTACCTGAACCCTCCCAATTTACCCCATTGGCTACTACCCCCTTTACAGTCATCCCACCTATTACTCTTCCACCACCTTCACCAATCATACCAGTCACCACTCTTCCTATCCCACACACACCTGACCCATTTAACCAAATCTTCACCTTCCTTCAATCTATCCAAGCCCAGCTGCAGACCAACACAGACAACCAGTCTGACAAATTCCATTCTCCAAACCTTGGCCTCCACATCCCAACCAACTACCTCAGCCACAGTACCCTCCACTTCTGACCATGCTACCCAAATTGAACCTGAGGTAGTGCTTTTAGATTCATCTTCCCCCACCCCCACTGCTGGGATACATATGGTCCCCTACCACTCCATTCCTGTTCCACGTTTTGCCACTCTTCAAAGGGCTATGGAAGAGAACCCTTACATCTCTAGCGATGTCCTTAAGGGGATTGCCTATCTTCAAGCTTACATGAAGACTCCTTATGAAGACAAGATTAGGAAGTTGGAGCTGTTTATGCAATTTGAGAGAGATAAGATGCAGGACCTGTTGCACCAAACCTATCAGATGGTTAGGGGTGAGAATCACACAGTTACCATGTTACAAGAAGAGCTTATCAATGAAAAGTTGAGGACAGTTAGAGAAAAGAGAAGGCTGATAGACTTGAGAAATATATTGGCCTCACCAGAAAGATCAAGTCTGAAGAATACACTAAACTCCAAGCCACATTCCAAGAGAAAGCTGAATCAAGTTCTGACTCCAATACTAACTCAAGTTCTGACCCCATTGAACCAACTTATGATTTAGATTTTGACCCTAGTTATTAGACTACTTTGTACATTTTTTGTTGTTGTTTATTTAGTGTTTATTCCTATTTATTGTTAACTTCTGTTGATTTGTCCATTACTGTGCATTTTTTTTTCTCTATCATTGTGCTTATTTTTATTTTATTTTACTTTGCTTATCCGCTTCTGAACCAGTGAGGACACTGCTCCTCATAGGTTTGGGGGTGTGGCAGAGATGCCAATAAATTTGTTAACATTAACGCAGCTTATGATTAGCAGAATTTTTGAAAATAAAGTGATTTCCCACCTGTCTTTGAAAAATGAGGAAGTTAAAACATTTTAAAATTGATTTCTAGACTAATTCTAATACTTCCATGAAGTGAATGTCAGAAAATTTCCAAAAGAAAATTGATGTTTTAGTAAACCTAAAAAGAGAGAAAACAGTGATGATATACCTCAGGAATTTGATAGAAAGCCACACCCAGTGAGATTTGGGCTTGAAATGTATTCTTTGGAGGTATGAATTGGCAATTTTTTTTTCTGCTCTAGGGACTGTTTGAGCTTGGTTGTTATCACTAGAAGTTACACATATCCAAGTTAAAATAGCTTGACAGCAATCATGATATTAAAGACATGATGTAAGGCCTCATTTTGGACCATTTGAACTTCAAAAAGCCCCACCTTTAAAACTGCCCTTGATACACACCATTTGAGCTTTATAAATCCAAGATTTATTTGAAACCTCATCAATCTCATTTAGCCTAACCCTCACTCTGAGAATTCAGAAGGTAAAGGAAAGAAAGCTAAAGAAAGGTGAGTTGGGTAACAGTTTGGTAAAAGAAAAATAATTGAAGGCAATGATGCATCAGCAGAAGAAATGTGGCATTCCAGTCAATGTTGCTTTGAAAAAAAAAAAAAAAAAAAAAGAGAAAAAGTCATTTCATTGGAAGTTTGAAAAAGAACGAGAAAAAGATGGCCACTTTGGCTCTGAAAATTCAAAGAAGAAGATGAAATTATGCTGAATTGAAGGTGTGTCTACCACCTCCTTACCTTGACTGACTTCTCAATTTTGAACTTCATTCCACCCCTTTATTCTTGATAAATTTCACCCATAAGCCACATTACAACCCAAGTTAAAGTCCTTACTGATCAAAGATGGATTGAGCTGTCACATGGAGATAAGGATTTGTGTAATCTATGGTGAAAAGAGCAAGAATTCAGGCGAAAAGCAATGCCCATGCTCCCCGCTGATCCTATTTGAGGGTCAGAATCGCTCTTGTGTGAAATAGTAAAACCCTCTTACTTGTATGTTGAGTGACAACCCTGGTGAGAGTTGGGTTTGAAATCAACTTATTTGGGGTAACATCATAGCAGGATTCTCAAATAGAAGGCAAGCTTTTCATTAATTTTTCTTTTAAAACTTTTTAACACAAACAGAGTGAATGGTAAAAGAATTACAGCATAATTTCAGTTTTGAACTGATGTTTTTTTGAGAATCCTTTTACAGCTTGACGGATGCAGGTGTGAATAATCTGATTTGATGAAAGTCTGTTTGAACAAAACTGCATTAATATTAACAGATTTATTGGAGAAGTTTGTCGGTACCTTCACTGAAAACCCTCAGGAGACTTAACTCCTCCACTAGGGATCACCTAGGGGTTTAAAAGGCTTGTTGCATATACTAAATGCAACTGTGCTCCCTACAAAAGTGGCTTCTTACTTTGTTTTTAATTTTGTCTTTGCTCAGGGACTAGCAAAGCTTAGGTTTGGGGGTGTGTTGAGAACTAGAAAATACCATTTTCCACCCCTTAATCTGGGCCTTGATAGACCCTTAAGAGAACTAAATAAGTGTTTTAGGTGTTTGTTTTACAGCTAACAACAAAGGCAGGCTTAACTATGAAAGTAGCTTAAAAGTACCAAAAAAAGATGATGACCCATCTTGATATGGAGGAAGAAGGAGAAGGGGCAACCTCACTGGCCATTCGGAAAGAAGAATGCACTACAGAATGCTATTCGAAAGGATTCCTGATCTATTCGAAAAGAACCTGAACACTGCGAAAAGAACTAAAGCTCCAGGCTTGGTTTTCAAAGAGCACCTGATCTATTTGAAAGGAACCAAATTTGCTGATGATCCTTTCGAAAAGAAGAAAACTCCTTGCGAACAGCACCAGTTCTGTGCGAATAGAGCTCCAAAAGTCATATTTCCTTTCGAAAAGGTCCCCAATCTGTGCGAATAGAGCTCTAGAAGTTACAGTACCTTTCGAAAAGGTCCCCAAACTGTGCGAAATTATATTCTGAAGATTCTCAGCATCTGCAAGGGCATTTCAGTAATCTCTGCACGTACCCCAATGCATTTAAAAACCCAGGGGCATTCTGAAAGATTCTGAGCATGAACCAAAGGCATATTCCACTCCATGTGAACACTCAAAGATGAAATTACTTGGCAGGAACTTCTAGAAGCTCAACCAGATTTTTGAATTACCTAATAGAATTGATGTCTCTGTCTCCTGATTGGCTGAACTAGATCAAGCAGTTCTGATTGGCCAAAACAGATCTGGATCCTTGTGCTCGACTCCTATTAGTTGATATGGATCTAACCAATTCTGATTGGTTGATGCACATCTGAGCTGGAGTTGGGGAAAACTATAAATAGACGAACTATTTGCCCAATTTGGGTATTCAAAATTTGAGTTTCAGTCCTGCTGCCCCATTTTCCAATTTCGATCAAGATAGCTTGTCTGAAACCTCTGTAATAGCCTAGCTTTTGTCTGTAATTGAGAACTATGAGATACTTGTGTAATTCAAGTGAGAATTGTATTCAAGACTACAAATCTGAGAGCTGTTGTAAGCTGTGTTCAGTAATTGTAATGGTGGATTTGAAAAGGTTGCTTTCATTAGTACGTTCGTAATCGGATTAATGTTGAGGGTTCATTGTGATCTCCTCACTCATTAGATTCCTTTAGATTTGCTATTTTTAAGCAATTTCCCTTAATTCACTATCCCTGTGAGAATCTGTGTTTGTAACCTGGTTCCCACAACATTTGTAGTGGTGCTTATGTTCTGAATCAAGACTTTGGATTGAAGTAGAAAACTATTGGATGATCTGTATCCATGACAGTGGACAGATCATAGCCATAAGTTCAACTCAATTCCAATCCTTGAATTGGATTATTTTCTCTTACATTTGAGCTGGTAGCCAGATGAAGATTTGATACTTTCTCAACTGTGTAACGCTATTTCTCACTCTGCAATCAATTACTAAGCTTAAGTTAGCTATTATTTCTCCATTCTTATTAATTTTGCATCCAATTCCCCCAACTCGGATCTGGATCACTTAGTTTAAATTCTACTTTTAGATAATTTAGTTAATGTGACAAATTCAACCTCCCATCTTACTTGCTTTGTAGATAGAATTAGAGGCCAGACCTGGTAGCTCAGATCTGGAGGTTTACCATACATTTTTAAATCAATTCTCTGTGGACGATCTTTTACTCACTTACATTTGAAACTTGCTACAATTGGCCCTGATCTTGCAGGCTAATTTATTTCTCTTTGTGCTGATATTTCTTTCTTTGTAGTTTTCCAATTTTAGTATAATCCTTATGTTGAAAAATCTGTTTTCAAAATACAAATAAATCATGCACACTTAGGACGACAATAGGTAATGAGCGCTGTCTTCTCGCGATCAACCTCTGTCATTTTGATATGATTGTATCCTGAGAATCCATCCATAAAAGAAAGCATCCCGTGCTTAGATGTGTTATCGACCAAGATGTTGATGTGTAGTAATGGGAAATCGTCCTTTAGGCTCGCTTTATTCAAATTACAAAAATCGATACACATGCGGATCTTTCTGTCCTTCGACACAGGTACGATATTGGCTAGCCATTGCGGGTATTTGGATATCATGAGAAACCCCGCATCATACTGCTTGATGACCTCATCTTTGACTTTCGACATCCACTCGGGTCGGAGACATCTCAGCTTCTGCTTGACTAGCTTCATATCAGGGTAGAGGGGCAACTCATGCTCGACCAAATCAATATCCAGACAAGGCATGTCCTCGTATGACCAGGAGGGCCATAATCAAAGTCGGTAAATTGGTCAAGGAGCTCATTGGGGAGCTCCTCGAAGGGGACATCCTCGTCCAGACTCGTGATTCCTACCTCTTCTTGTATTTCTACAGGGAAGGGATCGATTTCAAGTGGGACGAGCATTTTGATTAAGGCATCCTTTTGTGAGACATTTTCTGAAATTTTAAATGACAATATTTTTGAACTTTGAATTTTTTCAATATTTTTGGGATTTTTTATTTTTTCCATGTTTTTGAGATTTTTGTTTTTTCCATGTTTTTGAGATTTTTGTTTTCTTCGGAGACGGACCCTTGGCAAGGCGGGTTGCTATATACACAAGGTATTGTTTGCCAAGGGCTTCTCTTACTTTTCATAGGTTGTTTTTTTTGGGAAATGGGTGCCAAATGTTAGGCCACTCCCCGCTTCCAGGGTTTGGGGCAAAGATGCCCAATTGAGTACCTGAGGAGCTGCTTTTTACCTGTTGGGATGGAGGGTGCTGACTGATATGGCTCATTGGAGTCAGCCTCCATCATATTGATCCTCATTTCGTCTTAGATGATCTCCTAGAACGATAACTTGATTTTATGGTGATTTATCACAGGGGGAGTTTGTTTAGGTACCGACCGTCGTTCCTCGAAAAGGGATAATGCGGCCAAATCTATTTCCAAGCTGGGAAGGGAGATTTGGGGTTTGGTGGGATGGATTGGGGCTGTGGGTTTGTGTGGGGTCAAATGGGTTACCCCATTTCGATCGATCTTTACGACTCCTATGCTGACAAAGGAATCCTTGATGTGCTGCCTAGGGCAAGGTTTCTCTTCTATGTTGATTCCTCGAGCTCTTGCAGCCGCAACTACCCTGGCTTTTTCTTTGGCCTCTCGGACCTCTTCTTCTGTGGGCTTGTATCCTAACCCGAATCTAACCTTCTGTCCCTTAGCCACAACTGGCTCTCTTCTGCCTTGTAATCTGGGGCCAAGTCCTCGGCCTTTTTGGTAGCCCCATCATTGGAGCATAGCCACCGCTACTACCATACCGCCTCTTGTCTTAGGCATGATGCCTTTAATGGGTTCTAGGAGTATCGCCAACACCTCATATTCAAAACTGTGGAGGTATGGCTCCGACCTCGTGCAGCCACGGGCGGCGCCCCAATAATAAGTTAAGTGAAGATTTGATATTCATGACTTGAAACAAGATGGAGAAGGTCATTGGCCCTATCAACAGCTCAAGATCCACTTCTCCCATTATTTCTCTCCTGGTATTGTCAAACCCTCTTACGCTAGTTCTGGTGGGCCTTAACATGCATGGATCGACCCCAATCTTGGTGGCAGTTCTTAACGGGCATATATTCAATGCAGACCCATTGTCGATTAGTACCAAGGGGATTACCATGTTTTCAGATTCAACGGTTATATTTAATAACTTGGAGTGGCTGCACCCTTCTTCAGGTAAATCAGCATCAGAGAATGAAATGGCATTCGGAGCCATCACTTGCCCAATTATCTGCCCGACTTCGACTGGGAAAACTTGGAGTGATACATGCACATTCTTCAACGCCCCCATTAATGCTTGAAAATAGAGTGGAGACGTCATCAACAGATCCCAGACGGTGATATGGGCGGGCATCCTTCTCAGCTGAGTCTCCAGTATGTGCTCCTGACTCATTTTTTCGAAAGGGTTCACAGCACTGTCTTTCTTCCCCTCTGGTTGGGCCTGTGGTGCTTCCGGCGCTTCTGGCTGCTTTGATATCCTTCTTGACCTAGTGACAAAGTCAACTACCCCTTCTCTGCTGCTGCTGCCGGCATTGACATCTGTTTGCTCGTAGTTTAGCAGGACCTGATGGGGGTCATAGGTTGGTCCCGAGAGCTAGAAAGGTATGGCAGTCGGTACTTGAGGTACTTGTATTGTCGGCTCAGGAGGTGTGGGAAATACCTCATTTATCTCGATGGTGGCAGGTTGGGTGGAAAGATTGGGCCAAATAGGGGTGGCGAAGCTTGAGGGTGGTGGTGTTGGGGGGAAGGAGGCAAAAGTAGGCCATTGATAGCTGGTAGGTGCTGGCGAGAGATGGGGGATCTGATGGGTCGTTAGGTAATTGACTGGGGTGGTGGAGTTTGCCTGTGGCTGAACTGGGGGTGATGGGGTGGGCACAGGCCATTGATAACTGATGGGTGCGGGATTGGGGGCCTGTTGGTTAAAAGGGTAATCGATGGGGGTTGTGGTGTATGGTGGTAGTTGAAATGGGGCGGGCGCAGGCCATTGATAACTAGCGGGTGCGGGTGTAGAATTGGGGGCCTGTTGGTTTGAAGGGTAATTGAAGGGGGTTATAGTGTATGGTTGGTATGCATTGATATTTACATAATTGACGGGTGTAGTGGACGAAAAGTATGCCCGGAGATCCAAGGGTTCAAATTGTGGGGTTGGGCTAGGGAGATATTATGACAAATTTAGGGGTTCAATTACCCCTACGTTCCCCACTTCTATGTTTCTTGACAAAGGTGCCACATAACTCTCCCGATCACTGATATAATCGGATGAGTAAAATTGAAACTCCTCATCTTCTATCATTCCCACGGTGGGTCTGGGACCTGCTCTTCCGGTAGGATGTGGGGGTAGTGGCACTTGGTTAATATTAGCATGCTGAGAGGGTACAGGGGGAATGATTTTCCTGACATCGATCAAATCTTGGATAGCGTGTTTCAATGGGAAGCAGCGATCAGTAGGGTGACCCGGACCCTGATAAAAATTACAGTGGGTATTTGGGTCATAGTTCCTTGGGATCGGGTGAGGAGGAGGTTGTGGTTTGAGGATAGCCACTAATCCCTTTTCTATTAACAGGGACAAAAGTACACTCAATGATTACCCCAGAGGTGTGAAGACTCAGTCGTAGCGGGCTCTCCTCTGTTCCGGGGTCATTTGCATTCCTTGCCCATTCCTCATTCTTTACGTCTGCTCAGGCCTAATGGGTGCTGGTGGGGCAGCCTGAAATTGAAACAGGGTTGTATTGTTATTGGGCCGGGTATTGACTATGTTCTGGACATCGCCCCCTGTTCTCTTCTCATTCCTTTGCTATGAAAATCTTATAACCCCACTGGGTCCACTCGGCATATTCTTATTCAGACGCCCCTCCCTGATGGCATCCTCGCATAATTAGCATTTCTTTCTAGATCAACACAGCTAGTCTGCTGCTGATATACCAAGAAGTCTTAAATCACTGGAAGAGTGTTCTTTGAAATCATCTCTATCAATTCTTCATCAGGTATTCTATTCCTGACCTGAGCTGCCAATGCTCTCCATCGCCCCAAGTAGTTGCTGAAGGTTTTGTTCTGATTTTACTTTAAACAGGCCAAGTCGGACTTACGCGGCTCAATGTCTATATTGTAGACATACTATTCTTGCAAGAGATGTGTCAAGTCCCTCCACATATTCATCATAGACGATTTTAAAGATGTGAACCATCTTAAAGCCGTCCCGATCAGACTCTTTTGAAAGACTTTTATTAGCAGTCTTTCGTCCTCCCCGTATTGGCACATGTCCCCACAGTAGGACTTCAGGTGCGCAATAGGATTGATAATGCCATTATATTTATCGAAGGCTAACATTTTTAATTTGGGGGGCAGGGGGACCTCAGCAAACTGACATAAGTCTTTGAAGTCCGTGGCATGGATTTCAACGCCACTCATCTTCATCAGTTGCTTTTGTATTTTGTCTAACTGTTCTTTCAGCTGGTCTGACTCTTTTAATACAGGGGTCGCTTTCTCGGTCGTCAGTTGGACTTCACTCTTGGCCACCAGGGGGTGGGAAATTATGGGGGAAGGGTTGAGACTGGTCAAAGCACCAGCAAAGGCCCCGCTATTCCTAATCTCGTCCTCTTCATACTGCTGGTCGGCATAGTGTTCAGCGAGGGCGGTATTCTCCTGTTGTTGTTGCATGGGTTGGATGGGAATGACATGAGTGGGGGTTGGGTGACCCCATTGGGGGTGAGGAAAGATTTATTGGGTGATGGGAATTTGGTTTTAAGGTGGGGCCTGATAGGGCCATTGGGTATGGGAGAAGGTTTGGAGATGGCCTTGGGGTGTGGGGTCATGGGAGAATTGGGTTTGAGGTATGGCATGGGTTTGACCCTGCTGTGAAGGTTGGGTTAAATGTTGGGGGTATTGTGGAAGGTATGAGTGTGGGGTTTGGGTTTGGGCCATGAACCCTTGGCCATTTTGGGCCACGGGCCATTGATAGGTTTGGGCCATGGACCCTTGGTAGGTTTGGGTCACGGGCCCTTGGTGGGTGTGGGCCAGTGGGCCTGGGTAGGTTTGGGCCAAGGGCCCTTGAGGGGTTTGGCCCAATGGGCCTTGATGGGTCTGAGTCATGGGCCCTTGATGGGTCTGGCTGAGTGGGCCTTGATGGGTCTGGGCCATGAACCCTTGGTGGGTCTTGCCTAATGGGCCTTGGTGGGTCTGGGCCATGGGCCCTTGGTGGGTCTGGACCATGGGCCCTGGGTAGGTCTAGACCATGGGCCCTGAGTAGGTTTGAGTGGTGGGGTATTGGGCCATGAGCCCCTGGGATATGTGAGAATATGGGTTTTAGGCCAATGGGCCTTGGGGTAAGTGGGTAATGGGGTTTTGAGTGGTGTGGATTAGGGGGGGTTGATGGGGGTCATGGGGGAGTGAGGCATGGAGATTGGCTAGGGTGTGAGAAGGGTTTAGGGACATGGGGTGTGAAGGAGGAGGGGGGGTGTTTTGAGAAGCCTTCCACATGGAATAGGCTTGGAACATCTCCTCCATCATGGTCATGGAGGGAGGGTTGGATGGAGATGGGAGATTTAAGGGATGATGGGGTATAGATGGGATGGAGGTGGCAGAAAAATTAGGCATGACCCCAGTATAATCGGGCATGACCATGGTAGGTGGGGGGGGTATGGGGTAGATGAGGGGATGTATTGGGTATGTTTTAGGATGATAGGGGGCATGATGAGGAGGGATGAGGAAAGTTGGGCATGGCCTCGGTGAAAATGGGCATGACCCGGATGAATGAGGGATTTTGCACGGGGGCCGATAGGGCGGAAGTGGTGTATGTGAATGTGGGTGGATCGGGTCTATAGGGGGATGATGGGAATTGGGGCATGGATGTGGATTGGGAAAATGGGTTTCGGTTTTGCATGGGCATGGTTTCGGCAAAAGATGGAGAATGGGGGGGGGACTTTGGATATTTTGGGGGATAAGGGTTGGAAATATGTGGGTGCCGAATGGGTCGGCAACAGAAAAGGGGGGTTGGGTAAGGGGGATGATGGAAAAAACTTCTCCCGAGTGGGAGTGGATTAGAGAATGTGGCGGGGATGAGTCCGGATGGGCGTAAGCCGGGTCTACTACCCATGACATTCTACGGCAACGGGTTGGGTAAGGGTGCCTTGGGTAAGGCCCAAAAATCCTCCTCCTTCTTCCCCTACGGGACGGCGGAGGGTAAGATGATGCCATTGTACCGGCACCACAAACTACCTCTTCTTTTTCTTTTTTTTTTGGTTTTTGATTTATTATATATATATTTTTGAATTTTGCGAAAGAGTTTTTAGAAAACGAAGGTTCTGAGGCCTTGGAACTCCCTTTTTGGGTGCCCTCGTACCTTAATTCAAGTCTCGTGGTGACAATTCCAACGCACTTCGAAATAATCGAAAGAGAACCTTCGATCTATTGAAGGCACAAAAATCGAGGCAAACAACCCGATCCCCTGAGATGAGCTAAAAAGAAGTTGCCTTCTTTTGACCGGCGGGGGCGTATTGGGTGTCGGAGATGGCGGGGCCCAAACAAGGCACTATGCACACTAATCAGGAAACTCGGGATGTGAAAAGGGCCAAGGATTCGAGTTGGTGGGCTGATAAACAGGCCTGGCGAAACTAATGCATGCGCCCAGGTTGCAGGGGACCATTTTTACACTGGCGCGACTATTAGTTGCGCCAAGGTAAAACTTTGGATTTTAAAGCTGGCGCAACTATTAGTTGCGCCAGTTTTAAATTCCAGTTTTTTGCACTAGTGCAACTAATACTTGCGCCAGGCGAAAACTGATGCTCCAGAACTGATGACAGCAACCACTAACGCCCAAAATGAGTCTCTTTTTTTGGCTTTTGTGGAAGCTAGGCTTCCGGGAACTAAGCTACTTTTTGGTGATCGATTCTCTCCTCACCGCACCTAAAGGGTTTGAGTCCGGTATAACTCACTAGCGCACTCCCCTAAGAATTTTAAGCTTCGGAATGGGAACCCACCCGATATACCTCTGGTGCAAGCGCCTTCTCAGATACTAGGTAGGCTGGGACTTTTCTGGATCATCACCACTAAGGGCTGCCGCCATACTATGACCCGGGTGTTTGTGTGTTTGCCTAATCCCAACCCTTTTTAAAATCTACCCCATAAAAATAAATTAATTAAGCTCCCTAACTTGGTTCAATTTTAATTTTTTCAAAGCTTTTCTCTTTTTTTTCTGAAAGTTTTTTTTAGTTCAAAGACCGGGGGTGATTATCCTGTGCCACCACTATGGGCTAGCATCTACTATTGGGATATGAGTGTGCAAGTAGGCCCGCCAATCAGCTAAGGCACTTTAAATGATGAAAGTTTAAAGGAATTGAAAGACAATGCTCAAGTAGGCTCGCCAATCGGCTAAGGCACTAAAATGACGGAAAAGTAAGGAAAATGAAAGACAAATGTGCAAGTAAGCCCTCCGATCGGCTAAGGCATGTAAATGACGAAAATGTAGGGGTGAATAAAAAAAGAGAAAAATAAAAAAACTCAGTTCAAGGGGAAGCTCTACAAGCTACTCCCCAGCAGAGTCGCCATCTGTGCAACCGTGAGAATCGTGATGATCTCGTCGCGGCGATGCGCTCTCTAACGAAAATATAGAGTCGCCACCCAGAGCTTTGGGTGTCTCGGGATACCTAGTTCATTTTTATGAGCACTGAAGTCCTAAAAATATGACTCTAAATTCGGTCCACACCAAAGGCTCTTGGGTAGGGGCTTCGGTTATCGATTGGGAAGGTGTTAGGCACCCGATCAACCCGCTTAATGCGGTCTCTACTAATGGCAAATAAAATAAAGTAAAAGAAAAGAAAAGAACTTCCTCTTGCCCAAAAGGGCTTAGAATCCTATTTGTGCTCCTCCGTTCCTACCGAAAAGTCGGCGGCATAACGGCACAAATGGGAGGATGGAGGGAGGTAGAAAGAGATAGGAGAAGACAGGGGAGAGCCGGAGCCCTCGGGCCCTTGTAGCACCGTGGGAGAGCCTTGCATTGGCTTGCTTTGATGAGCTTTTGAAGACTTTGTATGGTGTGGAATAGGGTTCTAACTCCTAAGACTTGAAGCTAAGAGGTAGAGAAGGGAGGCTAGGGGATCACACACACCTAGGCTAAGGTTTTGAATGAATGGTAAAACTTGAAACGGGGTTTTGGAATTTTAGAATTTGTATGAGCAATGGTGCACCAAAGGGAGAAAGATCTTCTCACTTTAAGGTCTTTCTCTCTTAGGTAAAAATTCCTAACCCTAAACCAAGGGGTGGGGGTCTCTATTTATAGGAAATGAGTGGATTAGGAGACCACTTAAGTGGTAATTGGGTTTAATAATTAGGTAATCTCAAATCTAAGGTTTTCTAGGGTTTTTGAAACCTTGAAAAGTGTGAGAAAATCCCCCAATGGTGGATGATGAGGTGAGGCCTTAAGTCACCTAATGGGTTGCAAATAGGCTTCCCAAGGGCGCAACAGAACTATCAAGACACACCCCAAAGATCGAGGTGGTCAATAAGTCAAACTTCAGACATGAAATTTGAGGTAAAATTCAATGGTTACTATTCATATACTGGCACAACTATTAGTTGCGCCAGGCAAATGCATAATAAAATAGTGCAAACCAGGGCTAGAAGATGGCTCGCGGGGGTGGGGCCCACATTTGAATTTGGCGCAACTATTTGTTGCGCCAGGCTTAAAATGAGGTAGAATTTGCCTGGCGCAACTAATAGTTGTGCTAGGCAAAGTTTATTACTGGCGCAACTATTAGTTGCGCCAAATCCCTATGGGGGCCCACATGCTTTTACATTTCAGTCCTCCGGACTCGGTTTGCCATATCTTTTAATGTATACCTCCAATTGGGGCGATTCTTAGACCGTCGAAAAGCTGACGACCTCTACTCTTTAGTGGTATAGGACTTGATTGCCATAGAGGGCCGTAGCCATTTCCGGTGCATCCCTCCTCATTCATTATCCGGGAAGGTTAGGTTTGGGGTTTGGAAGGGTTTCTAAGAGTCGGGGATTGGTTTCTAAAGATTTGAGGTAAGTTCCTAAGGGATCTAGGGTGATTCTTAAAGGTTTGGGATGATTCCTAAGGATTCCATACATGCCATCAAAAACTCAAAAATGTCCCTCTCTCGAAATGTGTTTCGATCGGGCCTTGGGCCAAATTTTAGTGTCTACAGATGCCCCTCTTTGGTATTTGATCACTAGTGATCGTATGCCAAAGAAAAGAGACATCCGAAGAGGCCCAAGGCATTACTGACGGGTTTGCTACATTCAGAATGAACTTTAAACATCAGGTGAGTAATATGGTGAGAAAACAAAAGCCCTGGGGTTTCAGGATAAACATTCGTTTCTTGAGGTAATTGGTTCCCAAGTGCTTAGCGACATTACTGGGCATAACCGAGGTGGAATGAGTTGCGAAAGCCCAATAGCTGAGAAAAACGTTCGCCTCTCGAGTTGCAAAAGCCTGTTAGTCAGGAAAAATGTTCGCTTCTCGAGATGATTTGAAGGTGATTCATATTCGAGATTTATTCTGAATACAACAGTTTCGTAAGTAAGGGTGATCGACCCACATTCAAAGATAGGCGCGAAGTAAACATACGCAAGGCTCCATAGTTTGTGTCCAATCCTACAAGACATTTGATGACCTCATTGGATTATTCGCGGGTGCCCCTGCTGAAAGCAAGGTTCAAGATCTTTGGGCAAACCCATCGATCCCAAAGTTTATTTAGCATGACCACCCGAGCGAAGTGAATAAATGTCACAAAGCTTTTTGGGAGTGCGTAAATATTAGTTGTGCCAGGCTTAAAATGAGGTAGAATTATCCTGGCGCAACTTTTAGTTGCGCAAAATCCCTAAGGGAGGGCCCACATGCTTTTACATTTCTGCCCTCTGGACTCGGTTTGTCATATCCTTTGATGTATACCCCTGATTGGGGTGATTCTTAGACCGTCGGAAAGCTGACGACCTCTACACTTCAATGGTATGGGACTCGATTGTTGTAGAGGGCCGTAGCCAGTTCCGATGCACCCCTCCTCATTCATTATCCGAGAAGGTTAGGTTTGGGGTTTAGAAGGGTTTCTAAGGGTCGAAATTGGTTTCTAAAGGTTCGAGGTAGGTTCCTAAGGGATCTAAGGTGATTCTTAAAGGTTTGGGATGATTCCTAAGGGTTCCATACATGCCATCATAAACTCGAAAATGCCCCTCTCTCGAAATGTGCTTCGATCGGGCCTTGGGCCAAATTTGGGTGTCTACATAGGCCTAAGGTGGTGCATCAACGGTCGGTAAACCCACCTCTTTGTCCTTATTTTTACGGATTTGGGAGACCAGCTCTCCCTTTCTTATAGAGTGAGTTTGCAAGAGCGGATTTGGGAGGCCTTTAGCCCGGGTCCTCTCACTTCTCTTCGAAATAGGCAACGGTGGTGGTGGAGGCAAAGATTATTGTCGGGAATGGACTTTCTCCTTTGTAGGATGTTGGGTTGTGGACCCTCGTGGTGGTGGTGGTGGTGATGGTGGTGGAGGCAGGACTTTCGATTGGGCTTGGGCTGTGAGTGGGGTTAGGTTTGGCCCTGGGACCGTGGTTGTGGTTGTGGTTATGGTTGTGGTTGTGAGTGGGCCTAGGGCTATGGTTTTGGTTGGGCCTGGGGATTGGGTTTTACGTCGGATTGGGGCTTGGGCTGTGCTTTTGGTTTGGACTAGGGCTTGGGCTTGGGCTAGGGATTGGGTTGTGCGTAGGATTGGGGTTGGGGCCGTGGTTTTGGTTTGGACTGAGAATTGGGCTGGCGATTAGGTTGTGCATGAGATTAGGGTTGGGGCTGTGGTTTTGGTTAGGACATGATCAATCACATAATTTACCATTTTATCACCCTTACCATAGTGATGCTAGGCTTTAGTTTGCTACTAATGAGTTATTGATGTGCAGTTATTAAAGATAAACAGTAAAAGAGAGCTTAAGTATTAATATTCATCAAAGTGAACTCAAATAGCAATAAGAATGACGATTGAGGGTGTAAAGACGATTTGACAATACAAGAAAGCTGAGAAATCATATTTAATGATTTTGCGCTACTGCTGAAGTAAAAAGAATAAAGAAAGAAAAAAGAAATTGTTATTTTATGATCCTTCAAAAAGCCGGTTCTTCAAAAGCGACAAAAGAGTAAAGACGATATCGAAGGAAAAGTGATCGTTTGTAATAGAAAATTGTCTAAAGACCAAGTCCAGTATGAAAGCCATGAAAGAAGAAAAAATCGTGATTTACGATTTTCCAAAAATGCTATAATAGAAGAAATCGTGATTTACTATTTTCAAAAATAGAAGCTTTCATGCTGCTATATCTGCTGCGCTATGAACAGAATTAGAAGATCTCTGAAATTAGAAATTTGGTGAACCATGGATCTGAGAAGATTGATAAAAATATACTCTGAAGGACTATGTTACTGATGATTAAAGAACCTTCTTGAAGCGCATCAACTAAAGAAAGTAAGGAAAATAATAAAATTATGAATTAGAGTTATATTAAGATACTTTTATCTTTAGTAGTTTCTTTTATTAGAATTAGATCTTTGTAAACCGACCCCTTAAGATCTATAAATTAGAGGGCCTGGTATAGGAATAAAGATCGAAGAATTTCAGCATCAATTGACGCCTGGGGTTGAATTTTTTTTCGATTAGTAGTGTAAAATTGTTAGAATAGATTAGATATCAGAGGTTTCTCAAGAGCAATTGACGACTGCAATTGAGTGCTGAAAATTAGTATAGATATCTGTAATTTCTCAGGAGCAATTGACGACTGCGGCTGAGGAGTGAAGGATATATTTTACTTTGCTTTCTAGTTAGATTTTATTTTCTTTTATTTCCTGCTTAATAAACATCTCCAAGTTTTGATTTGAATTGACGACTTAGGTTAGAATTTGCAGATTAGTATAACGATTTTTACTTTTCCATCTTCAGTTTTCTAGGTTTGATTGATGCCCAGATTTTAGGAAATTATTGATTAGATTAAATCTGTATTGATAGGATCTTAGACTTGATTGACGACCAATTCTAGGAGACTACATATATGGTGTAACGATACTGTTTAATTTTATAAATATCCGATAGCTGAAGATTGGGATTGACGACCTCAATCAGAAGGAGGATTTAGGATTTATTTTATGCCCTTTAGATTAATAACAAATTCTTTTATTCATATTTTTTCAGTAGATTAGGTCTTAAAGATAAATATAAGTTTTCAAAATAAGGATTTGAATAGAAGATATAAATTAGAGATAAGTAGATAAACAAACTTTCTCGTGGGAACTATCCTATGCTAGTACTATAATTTCCTTTATACGCTTGCAATAGGTTAAGACTTGAATTTAACATAATTTTAATACATATAAAAAGCACGATAAACTTTTTGGCGCCGCTATCAGGGAAGGGAAATTTATCTTTATTTCTATTTTATCTAATATTATTATTCTTTGAGAAAACAATATTTATCTTTCACTTTTTATATTTCTATATATTTTTATTTTTCTGTGATCTCTTCTTACTCTTTTGCAGGTTTATTCGGAGTAACAAATTTGAATTTCAACACTTCTACGGGCCCCAGCATTTAGAAACTCAGATTTGTCTCTCATCCTGCTTCCTAAAATAAAAATTACATAAATTCAAAACAAAACTAGAAAAACTTAGTTTTAGACAACCTGCCTTATAACAAATTCTAGACGAATATGGCAGGAGTAAAGCGGCCTATGGCTAAAACGATGGGGGACTACTATGCACCTCCCCCATGTATACAATTAACTCCTATGACCGGTAATGCGACTTTTAAAATTACACCCAAAGTATTTTAAACACTTCAAATATTTTGTGGGCTAAGGGATGAAGAACCTTATTCACATTTAAGACAGTTTACAGAAGTGTGCAACCTTATCCGAATCCAAAATTTGTCAGAACCATCTCTTCGTCTAAGGTTGTTTTCATATTCTCTTAGAGATGAGGCAAAGCAGTGGATACATTCTTTGCCTCATAATTCGTTCGCCAATTGGGAGGACTTGGAACCAGGATTTCTCATGAAATACTTCCCAATACATATAACGAATTAAATCCGGTATCTTATTAGAACTTTCAAATAATCTTTGGATGAATCTCTTCAAGAGGGGTGGATGCGCCTCAACGATCTCTTATATAGGTGTCCTCATCATGAATTCACCCATTGGCAAATAGTCCTCACTTTCTATGAAGGTCTGAATGACAAATCCTGGCACATAGTTGATGTTGCCTGTGGGGGGATGTTCTGTACTTTGTCTATTGAGGCTGCATGGAAACTCTTTGAGAACTTTAGCGAGGACCCAGTACAATGCCAAGCACCGGGTGAGATTGAATTGGAAACCTTAAGGAGTATACCTCTTAGGTAGAGAGTACTATATAAATTAAAGTCAATGATGAATTGCCTTCCAAAATTAAAACTTTGGAAGACAAAAATTCAATCTCTGGTGGATATAAAGTTGCGCCCAACATCTCAACAAGGAGAAGCATGTGAACTTCACCACGGCCTAACTTAGAAAGTTCCTCAGCACTCTCCTATATTTTGCCCCACACAGACCCAAGATCAAACCACAGTGGAAGAAGCCTTGTCGCAGATAGCCAATAACTGGCTGTAGCATGGCCGGACTCAAACGCAGCTACTCAATAATCTCTTGGAATCCATTACACAGTTAGAAACTCAAGTTGAGCAATTAACCATTCTGGTTAACTCGAGAGAGAGTAATTCTTCTTCCTCAAGGCCAGTTGGCACCCCAGGAGGAAATACCTTTATGGGAGGAACATCAACTCCCCTTGATCGTCATTGAATTCCTCCTAAACTCGTCGAGCTACCGACTCACCCGTAACAAACACGTGTAACATATGTACGTAAGTACTTTTGAAATGACTCTTTTACAATTTATACAATATCACTGAATCGTAAAGACTCTTTTCTTTGTTTTTAATCACTTGAAGCACATGGATTTATGATTTCTCATGAGTATAGAGTCCAACCATAGTGTGTACGATTTTCCAGCCGTAGATTCTCATGGTCATTATCCAGAATTGCAAACGACAATTTTGGGGATCAGGAGAACTTGGTGTTCAGTCTTATCGAGAGCATTGGAATTGAAACCCATTTAAAATTGTATAGGAACAGACATGAAGTTGATTCAATTTCACCACTTCCCAACCACCCTAGCCTAGGAACCTACACATAGACATTTACTCAAAGTGACGGTTCAATTCTTCTTCCTATAAATCCATACTCATGCATTAACCAAAACCATTCCATAACCTTTCTTATTCCTCCATCCATAACCTGCACTCCCATGACGGGAGACCATAACCCAAGTAATTTCACCAAAAGACTCGATCAAATTCTCAAAAAACATAGAGCTAAGCTCTTGGCTGTACAACAAAAAGTAGATAACTTGAAACGCTAGTGATCTGTATCTGATGCTAAATCCACCAAGACTACCATTTACCCTAAACCTAACCCAAATCCGAAACCATATACCAAGAATCCATCTTCCCCCACTTCCTAACCCTTATACCATTACAACCCACCCAGAATGCAACTTCCTATATGATAAGGATGGGCTACAATTTCCAGTTTCATCTCCCATCCCACCCTTGATCTCCCCGCTACCCATCTCCATTGCTCATAGTTCCAACTTCCCACTCTTCAGAGGATAGGGATGTGAGATAAAGAAGGGCAGTGAGGCGTATTCAACAACTCTTGGAGTAGCACTCTACGAGTTATGGATGCTCTTTTTAAAGAAGAGGAGGGGAGGCAACCCTGTAAAGGAGTGAATACTCCTTTAGTGGGAAGGGATGAGAGACTCTAATTGAAGGTAGTTAGTAATTAAATTGGATATTCTTTTGGCGAACCATCTAGGGTGATCGGTTTATCACCGATGGTTCGGGTCGGTTCTCTGTTCATGCAGTGCATGAAAGTAGAACTGTCTTTTGTATATGCCAGTTGGGCGTATTAACGTTTTTCCGCTTTAATGAAATTAATTACTTTATTTGTTAAATTGTGCTTGTTATACCAATGTTCCGTGCTAAGTTTTGGGGCACGGTCTGGAGGATCGTGCTGATGGCACAAGTTTCGAGGTGCTGAAATCCGGGTTGTCATAGTAGCAGAGGAGGAGAGTAGAATTGCATTGGGAGTCTAGCTACCTCTGTTTGTACTTTTCTAACCCTCAAAACTCAGTCTATTTCTCATTTGAAGATTCCATAGCAGTTGATTAGGATAGTTGCAATTTTTATTAAGTGCAATATGCCTGTAAATAGTCTTCCCTACTGTTGGTGTGTGTGCATGTTAGGAAGGAGATCCCTCAGTCCTACATTAGAGCTTGCTAATCCTGAGATAGAAAGGGGTAGAAGACCGATAAGGCATAGGCACACCACAGTTGAGCCCCCTATTGAAATTGAGATAGCAGTTATGGGTGAAGAACAACCTAGAACATTCAAGGAATTAAATGCTCCGGATGATTACAATTCTCCATTCAGCATCCAATTCCCTGATGTTCAAGGAAACTACGAAATCAAAACTTCCATCATCCAAATGCTTCCCTCTTTCCATGGGCTTAGCTAGGAAGACCCTTACAAGCACATTGACCAGTTCTTAGCCCTATGCACGACATTCTCCATTGCTGGTTTGGGACCAGAAGCCACTAGGTTAAGGCTCTTTCCTTTCTCCCTAAAGGACAGGGCCATGACCTGGTTATCTACTCTCCCAAACAACAGCATCACTTCCTGGAAAGACCTCCAGACAAGATTTCTGTCTAAATTTTTCCCAGAAACCAAGACCAGCCAGTTGAGGAAAGGCATACTTTCTTTTGCCCAGTCCCCAACTGAAGATTTTAACCAATGCTGGGATAGATTTAAAGAGATGCTCATACAATGCCCCCACCACAAGATCCCTGACTGGCAGCTTGTCCAGAGTTTCTACAATGAGATTGATGAGAAGAGTAGAGACATGGTAGATTCCTCTTGTGGTGGAACGTACATGTATAAAACAGCTAATGAGGCATGGGACTTGTTCGAGGTCATAAGTGAAAATGCTTTTCAGAAGATGTCCTCTTCTAGAACTGTTCAAGAACCATCTCCTAAGCTGGGGGTGGTTGAAACTTCTAAAGGAAAGATGTATGAAGTTAGAGGAAACGATGACCTAAGAATGCAGATGACCAATCTTACTGTAAGATTTGATAAACTTTTAACTGTGGTGCAGCCCAGAATGGCTGCACAAGTGATGGAGGCATGTCTGATATGCCAATCTCCACGATATCTGGGAAGAGTGCCCATCCAGGGCAATATACCGAGTTTGTAATGGAACAGTTACTCTTGCCCAATCTTGGACAAAGAACAACTGGCTACAATAAACAATCATATGGATACCAGCACCAAAATGCTGGTTACCAATAGAGAGACCACCCAAATTTGAGGTGGAGGCAAGACAATTATATGCAGCCACAACAGATGTTGGCCTTACCTCAAAGGCCACAACAGCAGTTTAACCAGGGTTATGCCCAAAGGTCAAATTTCCAACAATAGCAGCCCCAACAATAAAATCAATTGGTAGTTCCACCAGCCCAGCCCCGAAGTGCTTCTTTCGAGGATCAGGTTTTAGCCCAATTGCAAAGCCTTGGACCCTTGAATCAGACTGTGACTTATCACAGTCAAAGCATTAAGAAAATAGAAGAGCAGCTTGGCCAAATAGCCAATGCTCTGGCTAAAAGAGAGGAGGGCAGGTTGCCAAGCCAACCAATTTCCAATCATAAGGGCCAGTATTCCATCGGAGAAGGCTCCTCCAATTTTGAGGGGGCCAATGCCATAACTGTCCTAAGGTCTGGTAGGATGGTAGACAACCAGGTGGGAAAGGAACAAGGAGAAGTCTATCCTAAGGAAATGTCATGTGAAAGTGATAAGGATTTTATTAGGGCACAGAGTAAAGAACTGTCTGCTACCCTTCAACAAGGGAAAATAAAGAGATTGTAGTTGAGCCTCAGCAGGAGAAAAAAATAGATAAAAGAAAAAAACAAAAGTTCAGCCATGGGCTCGCAGTTGAGGAACCAGCAGTACCTCAGCTGCCATTTCCTCAAGCTTTGAGTGGCCCTGCCCCTTTTGATAAGGGTCAGGCACAGATCGAGGAAATGATGGAGACCTTTAAGCAGGTCAAGATAAATTTACCCCTACTTGATGCAATCCGACAGGTCCCAGCCTATGCAAAGTTTCTGAAAGACCTCTGTACTCAGAAAAGGAATGTCAGAGGCCATTTGTCCAAGAAGGTCTTTGCGACTAATACAGTGAATTCTTTATTAACCATGACAATGCCTGAGAAGTTGCAAGGCCCAGGGATACCCACTATTCCCTATATTATTGGAGACCACACAATTGGGAGGGCCCTTTTGGACCTTGGAGCTAGTGTTAATCTGCTGCCATACAGTATGTATCAGCAGCTAGGTTTGGGGGAGCTCAAGCACACCCTATCACAGCCCGGATTTTAGCACCCCGAAACCCGTGCCATCAGCACGATCATCTTGACCATGCCCCTTAGCTATGCATGGAACATTGGTATATCAAGCAATGAATCGAATTGAAATAGTAATGAAACTGCAAAATTAAATCACTATATAAGCATTTCTCAAAATACAGTTCTACCCTCATGCCTCTACATGAGTGGAGAACCGATCCGAACCATCGATGATAGCTAATCATCACAGATGGTTCACCCCAAAAGAATTATCCCAAAACCCAGTATATACATTGTTTAGTCAAAACAAGGCTTGACATACCAAGCCGTACAAAATCACTCTAAGGCCCTCAAAGCAGCACAACGGAGTCCTCTAGAAGAAGTCCTCAGGAGGTGGCTCCAACTCGTCTCCGGCCTTAAGGTCCGACTCACCGGGGTCAGCGTCTCCTAAAGCCTCTGCAGCTGCTAGTAGTGGACCTGAGACGTATAGTCTATAGGGTGAGCTACATCCTAGCTCAATAGGGAACAAAACACAATTGAACATATAAATTATTACTCACATATATTTCATGATATGTCATGCATGATGTGTCTATGCAATACTGATGAAAACAGTTAAAAAGCATCACATTTTACTGGTAGTTTACTCATGTCTTTTACTTATTCATGAATGATGCTGAAAAGGCCTAAAGCAAAACTTTAACTTTCAACTTAAGTAATCCCCGAGCAATATAGCATCGAGCCCCGATGAGATACCCATCATCGTCATCTATATAGACAGTTTTAATGTATTCCCTAGGAATACAAATAGTACCCAAGCCCCTTTCCCCTAGGGATTGGTGGCTGGCTTTCACTAGTCTCAATCAACACCCCTGGGGTGTGCTTACTGTGTACGGATAAGCCTCCGCACTGGCCTACGGATTCACCGCCGTATCGGTCACGGATATCCTACCGTGTCAGTCGTGGATATCCCGCCACGTCGGTGGGGTACCCTATCAAAGCTCAAATAACAAAAATATCGGTGCCTTACATATAGTTATTCATCGTGTAAATGTGTTATCTTATATCAGTTAGGCCCTATCAAACATGATTCAATCTTGGATACATCCTTGGGATGTATCAACTCACTTGCATCATACCTGATGCTCTTATCTCTTTACTTCTTCATCCCCTGGGGATGGCTCATTACGATTACTTTTATTGATGTCACACACACACACACTTTTCCCAAACTCTTTAAGCAATAAAACATTTTAGATTTTAAATCTATATCACTACATACATGCTCTTATAAAATAAGGTACATGTTCAAGGAGTTCCCTACCTCAAGTCTTCGTTTGATCAATGCATCAAGGTCCCACGTGGCTCCTTGTGCACAAGCTCACACGTACCACCTATGGTACCACATAACATGTGAAACATATCATTAAAGATGTAATAAAGGAGGTCCAAGACCCCCCAAGAATCTTAAAGTCAAACTCAGAAGTCAACATAAACTGGCACAGTCGATTAATCGAACTCCAAAATTGATTAATCGAATCTGATTCGATTAATCGATTTCCAAAATCGATTAATCAAAATTCAATATCGATTAATCGATTCTAAAATCGATTAATCGAGATTCCCATTCAATTAATCGAATCCCAATTCGATTGATCGAAATTCTCTGCTCTATCCAGTCGATTCTCAATTCGAGTAATCGAATTTCCAAAATCGATTAATCGATCCCAAATCGATTAATCGAAATTATAAATCGATTAATCGAACTCTCATTTCGATTAGTCGATTTCTTCAAGCTAGATTCTTTTCTCCACTGGAGTCCACTATAGGTTCCCAGTCGATTAATCGATTCTCAATTCGATTAATCGAAATCCAAAGTCGATTAATCGAGATCGGGGTCCTCTGACTTTTCAACTTCTTGGCCAATTTCGATTAATCGAAACCCAATTTCGATTAATCGAAATTTCCAGATTCAGCCCCCTTTTGGCTGTTCTTCCCAATCTCTTCTCTTACTTTTTCCTCCATCTTTCTAAGGATAAAGGCTTAGAATCTAACCACAATCTAACCTTTTAATCTATACATTTAAACTACAAAAATTTACCTTCAATCAATCTCAAATTGATTTCGAATCAAGTGGGTGGAAAGGCTAGGGTTCCAGCTTTAGCTTGAACGGATTCTCCGCGTCGAATCGGTCTCTTTAATGCTAGAATCCCCCTTCCAATCACTCACAATAACTCTTGTTCAACCTCTTTACTCCTCTCTTAACATCCAAAATACAGATTTTAGGGTTATTAAACCCTTTTATCTCTTTCCTCACTTATGTGTTGAGCACATACACCGCGATAGGTGTATGCGACTTCACATTCGCATCACACACCACGCAGTCAGTCAAACTATCACATCTCATCCATTCATCACACTCTATGCTAACCATTGAACTCCTAATTGGTCAAACCTGTGACCAATTGGGTACGAAACCCGAGGTCACTGTTTAACATGATATTTTGGGATATTACATCCTCCCCACCTTGGGAATTTCTGTCCTCGAAAATAACCCAAGGGTGCGTAGGGCTGGGTCTCTACCTCCCCCCCACATTCTGAGGTGAGGCGGTCTAGTTGACTCAGATGCTTCCAGGTAATTAGACGAATACAAGCATAGAATTATAATTTGACGAAAATGAACGATTTACACAAAAATTTGATTTCTATTAATATCTGAAAATTTTACAAGGCGCCAGATAAGTTGGCGTACAAAATCTACATGTATACAATCATGACTCAAAAAAAATAAATACAAGACTCATGCAGTCCCCTCGCCAGGCTGGTCGGGTGCAGGAGCAGGCTGCTCCATCTGAGCTGGATGCTACTGGGGTGGGTGGGTCGGAGCTGTCAGGTGGATCAGTGGTGGAGACTGTGGGGGCTAAGTAGGCGGAGGTAGCGGCAGCTGTGGCTACGGCGTCTCTGTCGACTGAGTGGATGTAGATGTGGAAGGAGCCGCGTCGGTAGTGGCGGTGGTGGGATGGAAGACGGGACCTCTGTGGAAGGCGGTCCGTCCCGCAGTCAACTCCTCCTCCTAAGCGAGGTAGCGGTGGTAGTTCGTCGGGTAGATATAGCGGATGGTGTGGAACATCAAGAAGTCCATCCTCCAGTTCATCCGCTCGTTGTTGGCCTCCATGCGAGCCAACACCTCCTCAATGGTAGGACCGGATGAAGCTGCGCGCCGGCGGTATGATGAGGTGGGTGTAGCGGGCGCGGAGTGAGTTGGCGGTGTCGGTGAGGCCGTAGTATGAGAAGTGGCCCTCTCCACTGAAGGCTCGGCTGGGTGTGCCCCACCCACGGGTGGGTCCTGCTGTGGTGGTGGGGGTGGTGGTGGTGCTACTGCTGCTGCTGCGGCTGGAGTGGGACCCGGAGCCGGTAGGGTCCGCTTGAGCAGGTTGTAGCTACGGGTCCATGAAGACTTGGAGAACATCTTCACGCAATCCGTAGCTCTCACCTCGTGAGGCGAGATGGTGTAGTCGGGAGTGTTGGAGTAGCACTCCAACATGCTCGAGATGAGCCGTGCGTACGACATCTTCTCTTTGGGCCGGAGGTTGCCCTTCATCAGCTTCCCCTTGATGTACCTCATCCCTTCTGGGATGACCATGGTGGCATCGAACCACCGGCCACAGAAGGCCGCATAGAGTGCGTGTTGCACTAGGTCCACGAGCTCGGTATCGTGGCACATCGGGTAAAGGTTACACTTGATCACCGAATCAAGCATCCACATGTAGTGGGGAAGGTCAACCCTCATGATGGAGGATCCCGACCCCTTTTTGCCGTTGGTCATGCGGGTCATGACCTCCTCAAATCGAGGGTCCTCCTCAAAGGGTGGGAATAGAGTGGTCTCAGGTGTGAAATCGAGGTAGCACTCAAGCACCTTGTGTACGTGGCGACGTGTGATCGTGTAGTCTCGACCCTCAATGGTGGTCTTAATCACGTCATCCGTCGGGCCGTCCACAAGCCCTTGGTAAAACAATCTCACCAATCTAGGGTAATAGGAACCCCGGATTGGTTTGAGAAGGTTGCTGAGATCGGCATTGTTAAGGTAATTACGAGCCCATTGGGTCTCGCCCGGTACATCGGGATTTGTGAAAAGGGTAGGGTCAATGAGGTACTTGACCTCAAAGGTCTTCGCGGCCCACCACTCATTGGGTTGTACCACGTTAGTGGGTGGTGGCGGCATCGGTGTAGATTCACGGGAAGACTCGCGCAAGGATGCGCTCGTCGAACCAGAGGTGGTCTCCGATGCCAACAGTGATGGAGTCCTCACCGGCGATGGGGTAGGTGGTGGTGGTGCGGCGTTCTTACGCCGGACTGGTAGCTTGGAGATTGCCTTCTTCGAAGACAAACGGGTTTTGGGTGGCATTTTGGCAAAATTTTCTATAAAAACTAGGGTTTTCGACTTGAAATTGAAGAAATACGCGAGCCTAGGGTTTACCTTAGGTTTCGGATGCGAATGTGTGCGATTGCAGATGCAAAATCAACGGAAATCCCAAACCCTAGATCACTCGATCGGTTGGAGAAGAAGGAGAAGATGAAAAGCCCAAAATATCCGAGCAATATAGCATCGAGCCTCGATGAGATACCCATCATCGTCATCTATATAGGCAGTTTTAACGTATTCCCTGGGAATATAAATAGTACCCAAGCCCCTTTCCCCTGGGGATTGGTGGCTGGGTTTCACTAGTCTCAATCAACACCCCTGTGGTGTGCTTACTGTGTACGGATAAGCCTCCGCACTGGCCTACGGATTCGCCGCCGTATCGGTCACGGATATCCTGCCGTGTCAGTCGTGGATATCCCGCCACGTCGGTGGGGTACCCTATCAAACCTCAAATAACAAAAATATCGGTGCCTTACATATAGTTATTCACCGTGTAAATGTGCTATCTTATATCAGTTAGGCCCTATCAAACATGATTCAATCTTGGATACATCCCTGGGATGTATCCACTCACTTGCATCATACCTGATGCTCTTATCTCTTTACTTCTTCATCCCTTGGGGATGACTCATTATTATTACTTTTATTGATGTCACACACACACACTTTTCCCAAACTCTTTAAGCAATAAAACATTTTAGATTTTAAATCTATATCACTACATACATGCTCTTGTAAAATAAGGTACATGTTCAAGGAGTTCCCTACCTCAAGTCTTCGTTTGATCAATGCATCAAGGTCCCACGTGGCTCCTTGTGCACAAGCTCACACGCACCACCTATGGTACCACATAACATGTGAAACACATCATTAAAGATGTAATAAAGGAGGTCCAAGACCCCCCAAGAATCTTAAAGTCAAACTCAGAAGTCAACATAAACTGGCACAGTCGAATAATCGAACTCCAAAATTGATTAATCGAATCTGATTCGATTAATCGATTTCCAAAATCAATTAATCGAAATTCAATATCGATTAATCGATTCTAAAATCGATTAATCGAGATTCCCATTCGATTAATCGAATCCCAATTCGATTGATCGAAATTCTCTGCTCTATCCAGTCGATTCTCTATTCGAGTAATCGAATTTCCAAAATCGATTAATCGATCCCAAATCGATTAATCGAAATTATAAATCGATTAATCAAACTCTCATTTCGATTAGTCGATTTCTTCAAACTAAATTCTTTTCCCCACTGGAGTCCACTGTAGGTTCCCAGTCGATTAATCGATTCTCAATTCGATTAATCGAAATCCAAAGTTGATTAATCGAAACTAAATTCGATTAATCGAGATCAGGGTCCTCTGACTTTTCAACTTCTTGGCCAATTTCGATTAATCGAAATCCAATTTTGATTATAAGAAATTGCCAGATTTAGCCCCCTTTTGGCTGTTCTTCCCAATCTCTTCTCTTACTTTTTCCTCCATCTTTCTAAAGATAAAGGCTTAGAATCTAACCACAATCTAACCTTTTAATCTATGCATTTAAACTACAAAAATTTACCTTCAATCAATCTCAAATTGATTTCGAATCAAGTGGCTGGAAAGGCTAGGGTTCCAGCTTTAGCTTGAACGGATTCTCCGCGTCGAATCGGTCTCTTTAATGCTTGAATCCCCCTTCCAATCACTCACAATAACTCTTGTTCAACCTCTTAATCCTCTCTTAACATCCAAAATACAGATTTTAGGGTTATTAAACCCTTTTATCTCTTTCCTCACTTATGTGTTGAGCACATACACCGCGATAGGTGTATGCGACTTCACATTCACATCACACACCACGCAGTCAGTCAAACTATCACATCTCATCCATTCATCACACTCTATGCTAACCATTGAACTCCTAATTGGTCAAACCTGTGACCAATTGGGTACGAATCCCGAGGTCACTGTTTAACATGATATTTTGGGATATTACATCCTCCCCACCTTGGGAATTTCCGTCCTCGAAAATAACCCAAGGGTGCGTAGGGCTGGGTCTACCTCCCCCCCACATTCTGAGGTGAGGCGGTCTAGTTGACTCAGATGCATCCAGGTAATTAGACGAATACAAGCATAGAATTATAATTTGACGAAAATGAATGATTTACACAAAAATTTGATTTCTATTAATATCTGAAAATTTTACAAGGCGCCAGATAAGTTGGCGTACAAAATCTACATGTATACAATCATGACTCAAACAAAATAAATACAAGACTCATGCAGTCCCCTCGCCAGGCTGGTCGGGTGCAAGAGCAGGCTGCTCCATCTGAGTTGACGGTGCTACGGGGGCTGGTGGGTCGGCTGGAGCTGGCTGTGACTGCAGTGGTGGAGACTGTGGTGGCTGAGTAGGCGGAGGTAGCGGCGGCTGTGGCTACGGCGTCTCTGTCGGCGGAGCGGATGTAGATGTGGAAGGAGCCGCGTCGGTAGTGGCGGTGGTGGGATGGAAGACGGGACCTCTGTGGAAGGCGGTCCGTCCCGCAGTCAACTCCTCCTCCTGAGCGAGGTAGCGGTGGTAGTTCGTCGGGTAGATATAGCGGAGGGTGTGGAACATCAAGAAGTCCATCCTCCGGTTCATCCGCTCGTTGTTGGCCTCCATACGAGCCAACACCTCCTCAATGGTAGGACCGGATGGAGCTGCGTGCCGGCGTTATGATGAGGTGGGTGTAGCGGGCGCGGAGTGAGTTGGCGGTGTCGGTGAGGCCGTAGTATGAGAAGTGGCCCTCTCCACTGAAGGCTCGGCTGGGTGTGCCCCACCCACGGGTCCTGCTGTGGTGGTGGGGGTGTTGGTGGTGCTACTGCTGCTGCTGCGGCTGGAGTGGGACCCGGAGCCGGTTGGGTCCGCTTGAGCAGGTTGTAGCTACGGGTCTATGAAGACTTGGAGAACGTCTTCACGCAATCCGTAGCTCTCACCTCGTGAGGCGAGATGGTGTAGTCGGGAGTGTTGGAGTAGCACTCCAACATGCTCGATATGAGCCGTGCGTACGACATCTTCTCTTTGGGCCGAAGGTTGCCCTTCATCAGCTTCCCCTTGATGTACCTCATCCCTTCTAGGATGACCATGGTGGCGTCGAACCACCGGCCACAGAAGGCCGCGTAGAGTGCGTGTTGCACTAGGTCCACGAGCTCGGTATCGTGGCACATCGGGTAAAGGTTACACTTGATCACCGAATCAAGCATCCACATGTAGTGGGGAAGGTCAACCCTCTTGATGGAGGATCCCGACCCCTTTTTGTCGTTGGTCATGCGGGTCATGTCCTCCTCAAATCGAGGGTCCTCCTCAAGGGGTGGGAATAGAGTGGTCTCAGGTGTGAAATCGAGGTAGCACTCAAGCACCTTGTGTACGTGGCGCCGTGTGATCGTGTAGTCTCGACCCTCAATCGTGGTCTTAATCACGTCATCCGTCAGCCTAAAACAATCTCACCAATCTAGGGTAATAGGAACCCCGGATTGGTTTGAGAAGGTTGCTGAGACCGGCATTGTTAAGGTAATTACGAGCCCATTGGGTCTCGCCCGGTACATCGGGATTTGTGAAAAGGGTAGGGTCAATGAGGTACTCGACCTCAAAGGTCTTCGCGGCCCACCACTCATTGGGTTGTACCATGTTAGTGGGTGGTGGCGGCATCGGTGTAGATTCACGGGAAGACTCTCGCGAGGATGCGCTCGTCGAACCAGAGGTGGTCTCCGATGCCAACGGTGATGGAGTCCTCACCGGCGATGGGGTAGGTGGTGGTGGTGCGGCGTTCTTACGTCGGACTGGTAGCTTGGAGGTTGCCTTCTTCGAAGACAAACGGGTTTTGGGTGGCATTTTGGCAAAATTTTCTATAAAAACTAGGGTTTTCGACTTGAAATTGAAGAAATACGCGAGCCTAGGGTTTACCTTAGGTTTCGGATGCGAATGTGTGCGATTGCAGATGCAAAATCGACGGAAATCCCAAACCCTAGATCACTCGGTCGGTTGGAGAAGGAGAAGATGAAAAGCCCAAAATATCCGAGCAATATAGCATCGAGCCTCGATGAGATACCCATCATCGTCATCTATATAGGCAGTTTTAACGTATTCCCTGGGAATATAAATAGTACCCAAGCCCCTTTCCCCTGGGGATTGGTGGCTGGGTTTCACTAGTCTCAATCAACACCCCTATGGTGTGCTTACTGTGTACGGATAAGCCTCCGCACTGGCCTACGGATTCGCCGCCGTATCGGTCACGGATATCCTGCCGTGTCAGTCGTGGATATGCCGCCACGTCGGTGGGGTACCCTATCAAACCTCAAATAATAAAAATATCGGTGCACACATATAGTTATTCACCATGTAAATGTGCTATCTTATATCAGTTAGGCCCTATCAAACATGATTCAATCTTGGATACATCCCTGGGATATATCTACTCACTTGCATCATACCTGATACTCTTATCTCTTTACTTCTTCACCCCTTGGGGATGGCTCATTATGATTACTTTTATTGATGTCACACACACACACTTTTCCCAAACTCTTTAAGCAATAAAACATTTTAGATTTTAAATCTATATCACTGCATACATGCTCTTGTAAAATAAGGTACATGTTCAAGGAGTTCCCTACCTCAAGTCTTCGTTTGATCAATGCATCAAGGTCCCACGTGGCTCCTTGTGCACAAGCTCACACGTACCACCTATGGTACCACATAACATGTGAAACACATCATTAAAGATGTAATAAAGGAGGTCCAAGACCCCCCAAGAATCTTAAAGTCAAACTCAGAAGTCAACATAAACTGGCACAGTCGATTAATCGAACTCCAAAATTGATTAATCAAATCTGATTCGATTAATCGATTTCCAAAATCAATTAATCGAAATTCAATATCGATTAATCGATTCTAAAATCGATTAATCGAGATTCCCATTCGATTAATCGAATCCCAATTCGATTGATCGAAATTCTCTGCTCTATCCAGTCGATTATCAATTCGAGTAATCGAATTTCCAAAATCGATTAATCGATCCCAAATCGATTAATCGAAATTATAAATCGATTAATCAAACTCTCATTTCGATTAGTCGATTTCTTCAAGCTAAATTCTTTTCTCCACTGGAGTCCACTGTAGGTTTCCAGTCGATTAATCGATTCTCAATTCGATTAATCGAAATCCAAAGTTGATTAATCGAAACTAAATTCGATTAATTGAGATCGGGGTCCTCTGACTTTTCAACTTCTTGGCCAATTTCGATTAATCGAAATCCAATTTTGATTAAAAGAAATTGCCAGATTCAGCCCCCTTTTGGCTGTTCTTCCCAATCTCTTCTCTTACTTTTTCCTCCATCTTTCTAAAGATAAAGGCTTAGAATCTAACCACAATCTAACCTTTTAATCTATGCATTTAAACTACAAAAATTTACCTTCAATCAATCTCAAATTGATTTCGAATCAAGTGGCTGGAAAGGCTAGGGTTCCAGCTTTAGCTTGAACGGATTCTCCGCGTCGAATCGGTCTCTTTAATGCTAGAATCCCCCTTCCAATCACTCACAATAACTCTTGTTCAACCTCTTTACTCCTCTCTTAACATCCAAAATACAGATTTTAGGGTTATTAAACCCTTTTATCTCTTTCCTCACTTATGTGTTGAGCACATACACGCGATAGGTGTATGCGACTTCACATTCACATCACACACCACGCAGTCAGTCAAACTATCACATCTCATCCATTCATCACACTCTATGCTAACCATTGAACTCCTAATTGGTCAAACCTGTGACCAATTGGGTACGAATCCCGAGGTCACTGTTTAACATGATATTTTGGGATATTACATCCTCCCCACCTTGGGAATTTCCGTCCTCGAAAATAACCCAAGGGTGCGTTGGGCTGGGTCTCTACCTCCTCCCTACATTCTGAGGTGAGGCGGTCTAGTTGACTCAGATGCATCCAGGTAATTAGACCAATACAAGCATAGAATTATAATTTGACAAAAATGAATGATTTACACAAAAATTTGATTTCTATTAATATCTGAAAATTTTACAAGGCGCCAGATAAGTTGGCATACAAAATCTACATGTATACAATCATGACTCAAACAAAATAAGTGAGTGGATGTAGATGGGATGGAAGAAGGAGATCAACTCCTCCTCGTGGTATAGATATAGCGGAGGGTGTGGAACATCAAGAAGTCCATCCTCCGGTTCATCCGCTCGTTGTTGGCCTCCATGCGAGCCAACACCTCCTCAATGGTAGGACCGGATGGAGCTGCGCGCCGGCAGTATGATGAGGTGGGTGTAGCGGGCGCGGAGTGAGTTGGCGGTGTCGGTGAGGCCGTAGTATGAGAAGTGGCCCTCTCCACTGAAGGCTCGGCTGGGTATGCCCCACCCACGGGTTGGTCCTGCTATGGTGGTGGGGGTGGTGGTGGTGCTACTGATGCTGCTACGACTGGAGTGGGACCCGGAGCCGGTAGGGTCCGCTTGAGTAGGTTGTCGCTACGAGTCCATGAAGACTTGGAGAACGTCTTCACGCAATCCGTAGCTCTCACCTCGTGAGGCGAGATGGTGTAGTCGGGAGTGTTGGAGTAGCACTCCAACATGCTCGATATGAGCCGTGCGTACGACATCTTCTCTTTGGGCCGGAGGTTGCCCTTCATCAGCTTCCCCTTGATGTACCTCATCCCTTCTAGGATGACCATGGTGGCGTCGAACCACCAGCCACAGAAGGCCGCGTAGAGTGCATGTTACACTAGGTCCACGAGCTCGGTATCGTGACACATCGGGTAAAGGTTACACTTGATCACCGAATCAAGCATCCACATGTAGTGGGGAAGGTCAACCCTCTTGATGGAGGATCCCGACCCCTTTTTGCCGTTGGTCATGCGGGTCATGACCTCCTCAAATCGAGGGTCCTCCTCAAAGGGTGGGAATAGAGTGGTCTCAGGTGTGAAATCGTGGTAGCACTCAAGCACCTTGTGTACGTGGCGACGTGTGATCGTGTAGTCTCGACCCTCAATGGTGGTCTTGATCACGTCGTCCGTCGGGCCGTCCACAAGCCCTTGGTAAAACAATCTCACCCATCTAGGGTAATAGGAACCCCGGATTGGTTTGAGAAGGTTGCTGAGACCGGCATTGTTAAGGTAATTACAAGCCCATTGGGTCTCTCCCGGTACATCGGGATTTGTGAAAAGGGTAGGGCCAATGAGGTACTCGACCTCAAAGGTCTTCGCGGCCCACCACTCATTTGGTTGTACCACGTTAGTGGGTGGTGGCGGCATCGGTGTAGATTCACGGGAAGACTCGCGCGAGGATGCGCTCGTCGAACCAGAGGTGGTCTCCGATGCCAACGGTGATGGAGTCCTCACCGGCGATGGGGTAGGTGGTGGTGGTGCGACGTTCTTACGCCGGACTGGTAGCTTGGAGGTTGCCTTCTTCGAAGACAAACGGGTTTTGGGTGGCATTTTGGCAAAATTTTCTATAAAAACTAGGGTTTTCGACTTGAAATTGAAGAAATACGCGAGCCTAGGGTTTACCTTAGGTTTCGGATGCGAATGTGTGCGATTGCAGAAGCAAAATCGACGAAAATCCCAAACCCTAGATCACTCGGTCGGTTGGAGAAGAAGGAGAAGATGAAAAGCCCAAAATATCCGAGCAATATAGCATCGAGCCTCGATGAGATACCCATCATCGTCATCTATATAGGCAGTTTTAACGTATTCCCTGGGAATATAAATAGTACCCAAGCCCCTTTCCCCTAGGGATTGGTGGCTGGGTTTCACTAGTCTCAATCAACACCCCTGTGGTGTGCTTACTGTGTACGGATAAGCCTCGCAGACCCTCTGAATTCGCCGCCGTATCGGTCACGGATATCCTGCCGTGTCAGTCGTGGATATCCCGCCACGTCGGTGGGGTACCCTATCAAATCTCAAATAACAAAAATATCGGTGCCTTACATATAGTTATTCACCGTGTAAATGTGCTATCTTATATCAGTTAGGCCCTATCAAACATGATTCAATCTTGGATACATCCCTGGTATCTATCCACTCACTTGCATCATACCTGATGCTCTTATCTCTTTACTTCTTCATCCCTTGGGGATGGCTCATTATGATTACTTTTATTGATGTCACACACACACACTTTTCCCAAACTCTTTAAGCAATAAAACATTTTAGATTTTAAATCTATATCACTACATACATGCTCTTGTAAAATAAGGTACATGTTCAAGGAGTTCCCTACCTCAAGTCTTCGTTTGATCAATGCATCAAGGTCCCACGTGGCTCCTTGTGCACAAGCACTACACCTATGGTACCACATAACATGTGAAACACATCATTAAAGATGTAATAAAGGAGGTCCAAGACCCCCCAAGAATCTTAAAGTCAAACTCAAAAGTCAACATAAACTGGCACAGTCGATTAATCGAACTCCAAAATCGATTAATCGAATCTGATTCGATTAATCGATTTCCAAAATCAATTAATCGAAATTCAATATCGATTAATCGATTCTAAAATCGATTAATCGATATTCCCATTCGATTAATCGAATCCCAATTCGATTGATCGAAATTCTCTGCTCTATCCAGTCGATTCTCAATTCGAGTAATCGAATTTCTAAATTCGATTAATCGATCCCAAATCGATTAATCGAAATTATAAATCGATTAATCAAACTCTCATTTCGATTAGTCGATTTCTTCAAGCTAAATTCTTTTCTCCACTGGAGTCCACTGTAGGTTCCCAGTCGATTAATCGATTCTCAATTCGATTAATCGAAATCCAAGGTTGATTAATCGAAACTAAATTCGATTAATCGAGATCGGGGTCCTCTGACTTTTCAACTTCTTGTCCAATTTCGATTAATCGAGATCCAATTTTGATTAAAAGAAATTGCCAGATTCAGCCCCCTTTTGGCTGTTCTTCCCAATCTCTTCTCTTACTTTTTCCTCCATCTTTCTAAAGATAATGGCTTAGAATCTAACCACAATCTAACCTTTTAATCTATGCATTTAAACTACAAAAATTTACCTTCAATCAATCTCAAATTGATTTCGAATCAAGTGGCTGGAAAGGCTAGGGTTCTAGCTTTAGCTTGAACGGATTCTCCGCGTCGAATCGGTCTCTTTAATGCTAGAATCCCCCTTCCAATCACTCACAATAACTCTTGTTCAACCTCTTTACTCCTCTCTCTCGCTTCTTTACTCCTCTCCTAACAACCATAATACAGATTTTAGGGTTATTAAACCCTTTTATCTCTTTCCTCACTTGTGTGTTGAGCACATACACTGCGATAGGTGTATGCGACTTCACATTCACATCACACACCACGCAGTCAGCCAAACTATCACATCTCATCCATTCATCACACTCTATGCTAACCATTGAACTTTTAATTGGTCAAACCTGTGACCAATCGGGCACGGATCTCGAGGTCACTGTTTAACGTGATATTTCGGGATATTACACACCCCCATTGTTCTATTGATGGCTGATAGGTCCGAGAGGAAACCCATGGGAGTGGTTGAGGATGTCCTAGTGGGGGTAGACAAGTTCTTTTATCCTGCAGACTTCCTTGTCTTGGACATGGGCTGCAACAAAAGTACATCTCCGATACCTGTTATTCTGGGCAGACCATTCTTGGCCACTACCAATGCATGCATTCAATGCAGGTCTGGAATCATGGAGGTCACTTTCGGACATATGAAAGTTGAGCTTAATGTGTACAACAGTGCAAAGCACCCTCAGTTGGACAATGAGGAATGCTTTGCAGTAGATGTACTAGAAGAAATTGTTGAAGAAGAACTGCCCACTCTACTGGAGTGGAGCAACATTGTCACTGATTTACCTAAAGTTTGAAACTTGGTGGAGGAAGGAAGCCTAGCTTTAATGCCAGAAGACATACCCCTAGTGAATTCTTCTGTGGGCTTAGTGCAGCATTCCAATTGAAAATCTACATTGCTGCCCCTTCCTCCAACCAATAATACACCAATCCTGCCATCCATACAACAAGCCCCTGATTTGGAGCTCAAGAAGCTGCCAGAGACATTAAAATATGCTTTCCTCGAGAAAGAAGAGAAACTTCCTGTGATTATCTCCTCTTCTCTTACCAATGAGCAAAAGGAGTTGCTAACAGTTTTGAGGAAGCACAAGAAAGCAATTGGCTGGACCATTGCTGATCTAGGAGGAATTGATGTATCAATCTGTATGCATAGGATTCATCTGGAGGAGGGCTCATCACCCTCCAGGGAAATGCAGAGGAAATTGAATCCTCACATGTAAGATGTGGTTCTGAAAGAAATCATTAAGTTGCTGGATGCTAGAGTAATTTACCCCATCTCTGATTCTGAATGGGTGGCACCAATCCAGGTGGTACCCAAGAAATCTGGCATAACAGTGATCTCAACCGACTCTAGAGAGTTGAGACTAGCCAGGGAGACCACTGGCTGGAGAGTTTGCATCGATTATCGAAAACTCAACTCCAAGACTAGAAAAGACCACTTCCCTCTCCCTTTTATTGATCAAATTTTGGACAAGTTGGCTGGGAAGGCTTTTTACTATTTTCTTGATGGGTACTCAGGGTACAATCAGATCCCTGTGCACCCCCTTGATCAAGAGAAAATTATATTTACTTGTCCTTTTGGCACCTTTGCTTACAGAAGGATACCTTTGGACTGTGTAATGCCCCAGCCACCTTTCAGAGGTGTATGTATGCCATTTTTTCTGACATGATTGACAAATTCTTGGAAATTTTCATAGATGACTTTTCGGTCTATGGGGATAGCTTTGACCAATGTCTACAACACCTCCATCAAGTCCTACAAAGATGTGAAGACACCAATTTGGTCTTAAGTTGGGAGAAGATCCACTTCATGGTAACACAAGGAATTGTGTTGGGCCATGTAGTCTCTAAAGATGGAATTGAGGTAGACAAGGCCAAAGTTGACCTCATTAAAAATCTGCCCCCTCCAAGAACAGTCAAGCAAATCAGATCCTTCCTTGGCCATGCTGGATTCTACAAGAGATTTATCAAAGACTTCAGCAAAATTGCTAAACCATTGTGCCACCTGCTCTGTCAGGATGTGCCCTTTGACTTCTCTGCTGAATGTCTGAAGGCTTTTGAAACTCTAAAAATCTGCCTCACCTTCCTGCATCTAGGACACCGACTATACCTCGCCTTTGAGTTGATGTGTGATGCATCCGACTTGGCAATAGGTGCGCTCGGGCCGAAGAAAGGATAAGTCACTGTGGTCATTGCATATTTCAGCAAATCACTTGTTGAAGCTCAACTGAACTACACAACCACTGAGAAAGAGCTTCTAGCAGTGGTTTTTACTGTGGACAAGTTTAGATCTTACCTACTTGGGTCTAAAACTATCATCTTTACTGACCACTCAGCATTAAAGTACCTACTGTCCAAGAAGGATGCAAAGCCCAGATTGATTAGATGGATACTCCTGTTGCAGGAGTTTGACATCGAAATCAAAGACAAGAAAGGTGTAGAAAATGTGGTGGCTGACCACTTGTCCCGAATTATGTTGGAGAAAGGTGTTGATGACCTTGCTACAAATGATGTATTCCCGGATGAGCAATTGTTTGCCATCCAATCTTTAGTTCCTTGGTATGCACATATTGTCAATTATCTAGTTATAGGAAAGATCCCTTCCCATTGGAAAAAAATGGATAAAGACCTATTTTTCTCACAGGTCAAATTCTTTTTCTGGGAGGAACCTTGCTTGTACAAGTATTGTGTCGACCAAATTATTCAGAAATGTGTTCTCGAAAGTGATATCCCCAGTATTCTGGCCATGTGCCATGAAAATACCTGTGGGGGTCACTTTAGTGGGAGAAAAATAGTTGACAAAGTGTTGCAGTGTGGTTTCTATTGGCCTTCTCTTTTCAGAGATGCCCATACACACTGCAAGGCCTGTGAAAGATGTCAGAAATTAGGAGGGCTGTCCAAACGAAATTCAATGCCTTTACAGCCCATCCTTATTGTAGAACTGTTTGATGTGTGGGGTATTGATTTTATGGGCCCCTTTCCTCCTTCAAATAGTTTTCATTTCATTTTAGTAGTAGTGGACTAAGTTTTCAAATGGGTAGAAGTCATTACCACAAGAACTAATGATAATCAGGTTGTCCTCAAGTTCATAAAGCAAAACATCTTCTCCAGATTTGGTACCCCTAGAGCCATTATCAGTGATGGGGGAAGCCATTTCTGTAACAGAAATTTTGAGAGCATGCTCAAGAAATATTCTGTCACCCATAGGATTGCTACTCTCTACCACCCACAAACCAGTGGGCAAGTTGAAATTTCAAATAGGGAGATCAAGCATATCCTTGAGAAGACTGTGAAGACTGATAGGAAGGATTGGGCTGACAAGCTTAATGATGCACTGTGGGCTTATAGGACTGCTTATAAGACTCCCATTGATATGTCCTCATTCAGAATGGTTTATGGCAAGGCCTGTCATCTCCCAGTGGAGTTAGAGCACAAGGCCTATTGGGCCATCAAACATTTAAATTTAGATCTAACTTCTGTTGGTCATCACAGGTTGCTGCAGCTGTCGGAATTGGAAGAACTAAGGATGGATGCATATGCCTATGCAAGGATCTATAAGAAAAGGTCCAAAGCTTTCTTTGACAAAGGGCTGCTGAGAAAGAGTTTCAATGCTGGTGATAAGGTTTGGTTGTTTAACTCCAAACTGAAATTTTTTCCAAGCAAATTGAAATCCAGATGGGAAGGTCCTTACATTGTCATGCATGTTTACCCATCTGGTGCTGTGGAAATCAAGGATCCTAAGTCTGGAAGACTCTTGAAGGTGAATGGTCAGAGGCTTAAGCCTTGTTTTGAAAAACATGCCGACCTTTTGGACACCATTCACTGTCAAGGGGATCCTTCTTCAAACTGATTCCACAAGTGCGTCATTACTGTAACATATGTACTTAGTTTTTGGTTGATTTATCTTGCTTTCTTTAGTTTTTATTCTCTAGGATTTGCTAGTGGCCTTATGTGAATTTTGCCCTATCTGTTTTGAACTTTTGATGCTTCGCTTACTTCTTACTGCTTTTGAATTGATAGCTTCTGTGAATGGCCTAATGTGAGAGGTCATTTTCTTTGTCCTTGAAGTGTATGATTGAGTTTACATATGTCTAAAGACAGTCATAAGAGAGGGTCATGCCCAGGATTCAACCACAGCAAACATCCAAAGGGGCAGAACAAAGAGCACATGCTCTCTGTTTTATATCTTACTATCGCTGGGTCCAAAATGGAAGCCTGGGAGACTATCGCGAGATTCATAAGCTCTCACGAAGTTAAAATGGAAGCCTGGGAGACTATCGCGAGATTCATAAGCTCTCACGAGGTTAAAGAGGAAGCCTGGAAACCTATCGCGAGGTTTAAGGAGGAAGTCTGGGAGAAGTTTGCATAGTTCACCTGGACACATTCTATTTGCCTGTCGCGAGATCCATGCGTACCTGACAACCTCTCGTGCCATCCACATCGAGCTATTCAGTAGTTATCGCAAGATTATCAGGCTGTAGCGAGGTTCACAAGATAAACTGGGAGAATCTCGTGCAATTCAACAGAAATACTCCATTTACTGTCGCGAGATTCTCAGTCTGTCGCAAGATTCAAAATGAACTTCAGAGCTTTTCTCGCAATCCAAAGAGCCTTAGGAACCGCTCGCGCAATTCATATGAATTAATCTCACTCTGTCGCGCACTCCAAGGACAACTTTAGAGATTGTCGCGCAATCCAAATGTAATCAACACCCTCGCTAGGTTTATTTCCAACCCCGCGACCAGCTGTTCCAAAGCACGCCGAGCTTGGATTTTAAGTATTTCAACCCCGCGCTTTATTTTATTTTTTTCATTATCTGCTTCCTTCTTCCCTCTGCGAAACCCTAGCTTCTGTCGCTCTCCCCTCTCCCCTCTCCCGTACAGCATCACTCCTACAGCTCATCATTCACTTCACAAATCTACAAAGTTATTCCTATAATCACCCCCATCCATTGCCCTCTGCTCAGAGATCTTGAGGTGCCCTGTGCGTCAAATCAAACCAACCCTAGATCTCAGTCTCCATTGCTCATACTAGAAGACAGAGTTAGAAATGGCTCCCAAAATTGCACAAAAGATAAAAGGGAAGGACCAGGATCCTGCAGAGACCACCCCTAAAAAGGCCAAGACTTCAAAGTCCCCAAAAAAAGGAAAGGAAGTGGTTGGGGAGGCGGCGGTCCTAACGACTAAGTTCTCTACCCCTTCTGAGCTCATGGAGTCAATTCCATTGGAGCCTGAAACAGCCTTTGATGTACCCTTTTTTGAGAAAGAACCTCTCTCTGCCCCTGCAGTACAGTTCATAAGCAAAGCGGGCCTGATGCCATTGATGAGAGAAATTCCAGCACTAGCCTACCCCAAGCTAGTGCAGTTGTTTTATCAGCACATCAAGGTCAAGAAGGATAGCGATGGACAAGAGTGCTTGCTGGTGATGATTGATGATTTTGATTTGTTAGTGAGCCCTAAGATGATTGCTGAAGTATTGGGCATCCTAGCAGCATTCAATCCTAGCTGTGGATATGGCCCCCCTCTGCGTGCATCAATTGACACAATTGCAAGGACCCTAACAAGAAGATTAATAGCCACCGGGGATTCAATCAGAAGGAGGGAACTAGAACCTGAACTGTTGTTCATTGACCAAGTCCTGCGGAAGAACATATATTGCTCAGGACATCAGCAGGAGAGGAGAACCCCCATTGCAGATGCTGTCTACTCCTACCACATGGGCCATGGCTTCCATGCAGCCTGGCTAATTTTTGAGGCTATGAAAGACACAGTAGTAAAATTAGGGTCAAACAAGAAGCCTCACACCCTACCCTATGCAAGAATCATCACCTTGCTACTGATCAAGGGGGGCTACAAGATAGGAAGGACCGAGTAGACCACCACCCTTACCCCTACTACCTTTGCCAAGAGGCAATGGGGAATCAGCATGAGCTTGATGGGGGGCCAGAAAAAGAAGACAACTGAGGCTCAGGTCCTGCCCAAGCAAACAGAAGTGGCAGCCGGATCAGGGTCTACCCCTGCTACAAAGGAGGTGCCTCCAGAGATTATCACTTTCATCCCTGCAGCAGCACCCACACCCCCTCCACCTTTTATTCCTGCATCCTCTACTCCTCTTGCATCCATCTCTCACCCCCCTCTGATTCCATTCTCCATGACCACTCCCCCCTCACCTGTGCTTGGTCCATGGGAGGACTCACCATCCCCTACCTTACCTCGGTACACTGCCACAATTCCCCCCCTCAATTCCAACTAAGCCTGCCAGCCCCCCACTCATCTCCTACAAGAAAAGAAAACCTACTCAGACCATCCCAACCATCTCCCCGACACCACCATCAATACCTTCCATCCCCATTAACCCACCCCACCTTGAAGAAACCACCACCCCAGCCATATCTACTACATCTCCTCTCCCAGACATTGACTTAACCCTTAACACATCCATAGGCTCCCAAGCCTTCATCTCTACATTCCTTGAAACCATGCCTACCTACTACACCCCTCTGCCAGACTCCCCAACTACCTCACAACACCACTCCCAAGAACCCCACTCTTCCCCTCCCTCCACTTTCCATCATGTTCCCTCCTCCCCTTTCCAACCAGTACCCTCTTCTTCCCAAACCCCACCTCCTAGCTTTGACACACTAACCCTCATCCTACCCCTGATCCAAGACATCCAAGCCCAGTTATCCACCAATACCCACAAATAGGACCAGATGCAGGCTGAACTCACCTCCATCCAATCCACCCTACACACCTTAACCACTCCACCCATCCCTACCCCATCCACTTCTACACCTTACCACCCAACCCCACTCTCTGTTCACGTGCCTCAGCCTGCGCCAACTACTACTCCAGCTCCACCTGCCCAGTCTGAGGAGGCACCACCTAAGCCCCAACAAGATAAAGGAAAAGCTCCTGCTTCACATCCTACGACGCAGCCTACAACTACTGAGCAGCCTCCACCTCCCAAGGCCTCTGCTGTACCACCACAAGAACAAACTTATCCTCAGCGGAGGAAAGTCACAACCAAGAGGTCTACTCCCAAAGCTGTCCCTTTAAAAATTGGCAAAGAGCTTACTTCCCAGTCTGAAGAGGCACAGTCCCCTGCCAAACCTGAGTCCACTGGAAAAGGAAAGTCACCAGTGGTCCCCACTGAGGAACCCAAGGCAAAGGCAAAGAAAAATCCCCTGCCACCCCCCCTGCTAAGCGTAAAGGCAAAGCCCCTCAAAAACCCAAGGAACCAAAAGCTCCCAAAGCACCAAAAATGAGGGTGAGGGCACCTAAAGCTCCAACTGTGGCGAAAACACCAGCCGAGAAGAAAAAGGCAAGGGAGGAAAAGAAGAAAGAGGACAGAGCTGCCCTTAAGGCAAAGGCTAAACAGATGGCTGGGATTTCCTTATAGATTCGGATTCAGATTAGATCCTAGCTTCTAGATTGTATCTTAGGTTTTTCTTCTTGTCATTACACTTGTAAATTATTTTTATTCCACTTTAAGAGAAATTCTACTTTTGTCTATTGCTCTGTTCTGTGTGTTTCTATCTGATTGTTTGGTACTTTTAATTTTGTTCTTTTTGCCATTCACGGGAGAAGAGTTTGTGGGAGGATATTTTTCTTTGAATCAGTAATCCATGTCAAGGATTGATGTCGTTGGTGGCTGAATAAAGTTTGTGCAATACCTGCCTCAGGAATTTCAATGGCTTCCTCTTCAAATTGATGTGCCATGCAAATTTCAAATTGGGCGAGAAATGACCTTTCCTCATCACTTATTGCTCTTCGCGAGGATCCCCGCGCGATACACTTACCTCATTAAATACAATGCCTCTCTTTGGACATTCATTTAATGCTACTTCTCTTTTCCAAAGAGCCAATTGTGTATTTTCTTCTTTCCTCACACAACACTCATTTATTGCCAAGTGTGAAAAGGGACGCAATTTCAATTCCGCCGATTCATGTTCCCTTGTCCCTCTCTTTTAAATCGGCCCTCAGCCCCTTTTCATCTCATCCCTCCTCTTCTAACCCTAGAAGTCCACCCCTACTCACACAAATGGCGGACGCCAGCCCCTTCAGGTTTTTAATCAAATTTTACCCCATCTGGGAAGATCCCCCATTGCCAAAGGAGCCGGACCCCTTGCAATTTCTCTGGGATGAGTATGACGAGGTCCAGCGACTCCTCGCCAAGGAAGAAAAGAAAAAGAAGAAGAAAGAGAAGAGAGAAAAGAAGAAGAGAAAAAGGGCGCCACCTACATCTCCCCCTCGATCTTCCTCAAACCCTCCCCCGGCTACACATTGACTCCCCCCCCCCATTTTGTCTTTTCCTTTTCCATCTTTTTGTCATATTTTCTTTTTCTTTTAATGAAAGTTTTCTTTTAGTTCCATAATGTTCAGTTTTGCATTTTTATTTCTCTCTCTTCTTCTGTGTTTATTTCTGTATGTTTCCTTGGATTCTACCTTTTATTCTCACCTCCGAACTAGTGAGGACACTGCTCCTCCTAGGTTTGGGGGTGTGGCAGGTAGGCCTGCCAATAACATAGTTAACTTAAAAGTACAACAGAATCATGTGAGTAACATAGAAATGGAGCTGTGTTCACTTAAGAATTATGAAAATTAAGAAATTTAAAACTTTTTGCAGATCTTTAGACATTATAAATTTCTAAAATTTCACATTTCCAGGATGAGAACCCCAAGAAAACTCACTGGTATCAGCACTTACTGAATCATTGAAGAGAGAAAAAGGTAAGGACATACTTAAAAGTTCAAAGGAAGACCATCACCAATGAGAATTAGGCCTACAAATTTTTTTTTTGAGGACTGATTGAAGCAAATTTCTTCTAGCTTTAAGGACTAGCTGAGTCAATGTGTTCACTAGAAGTTAGGTAACTCCAAGTTGAAACAACTCACAACACTCATGACACTTAGGAAAGGATCAAGGCCTTCTCTTGGACAGTTTGAGCCTAAACAGACCAAACCCTAAAGCAACTGCCCTTGTTCATACACTCTTTGAGCTTCAAAGTCCAATTTTCTTCAAAACACACCTGAGTACTTGTACCTGAACCTATGGATCTAATTTAACCTTACCCTCACTCTGAGAATTCAGAAGGTAAAGGAGAAAGAGTTAAAGATGGACTAGCTAGGGTCAACATTGGATGAGTGGAGAAGAATTATCTGAAGTTCTAGCAGTGTAACAACTGAGGAAAAAGGTGGCAATTCATCAAAGCAACAAAAAAAATAATAATAATAAAAAGAAGAAAACTGCACCAGAAAGAAAAGAAAACAATAATGACGAGGAGTAAGAGAGGAATCAAGAGGAAACATTCAAAAAAAAAAAAAATCAAACAAGAGGAGAAACTGATCACTTCAAATTTGAAGATTTCAAAGAAGATGAAAGGAGCTGAATTAAAGAAGGTGCAGTCATGAATCACCTCCTGCACCTACCGATTTCTGAATTTTGAACCCCTTTTTCAACCTTCCAATTCTTTTTATAACCCAATACCATAAGCCACATTACAACCCAGTTAAAGCCCTTGTGATCCAAAGTTGAATGAGCTGTCTTGTGGAGATAATGAGTTGTCCAATCTATGGTGAAAATCTGCCAATGATGCCAGAACTTGAATGTTATGCCTACACTCATGCTTACAGACCCATTTGAGGGATGTAACTGCTCTTGAGCTTGAGAGACAATGAAACCATCAAAAGTTCTTTGTGAGAGTATGCCCTGGAGAGTTTTGGGTCTGATATTGAATGTATTGGGCATGACCTACAACCTAATTTTTAATTTAATGATGAGCTCAGTGCTAACACACATGTGTAGTCTCCCCTATTGTGAACTGATTGGAAATGTTGTGCTATCATGAGAAGTTTATGTTGCTTAAACATCTGTGCAGACAATGTATTTTAAATTTCTTATATTTTTACTGATTCAAGGGTGAACTGATACTCTATTTCTTGACTGCTAACTTGACAATCTTGCAGTACTGTTAAGTGTTTTATTGAGAAGTTTATGGGTATCTTCACTGAAAACCCTCAGGAGACTTCACTCCTCCACTAGGGATCCCCTAGGGGTTTAAAAGGCTTGGTACATATGCTAAATGTATCCATTCTCCCTATGAAAGTGGCATTTAATTTCTGTAGATTTTTAGTGTAGCTTTGCGACTAGCGAAGATTAGGTTTGGGGGTGTGTTAAGACCTGAAAAGTACCACTTTTCACCCCTTAACTTAATCTTTGTTGGACCCCTAATCATTTAATAAAAGTATTTTAAGCCTGTTCTGTAGGTAATAAACAGCAGCTGCAATAAGTCCTTAATCTTGCTAAGGAGCCTGCTTTTACCCCAAAAGTCTCCCAGAAGAATGGAAGACAGAGAACTTGACTGCATGAAGGCAGAGCACAACAGCAACAAAGAAAGAAATGAGCCTCGCACAGCTATCGCAAGTTTCACATGACTCAGAAAGCGTGCCTCGCGCAATCCTCGCGAGTTTCCCAAGACATCATACCATTTGTCTGCGCTGTTCTCACGCAGTTTAGTGACAGAAGAGTTCCTGCAGCATAGTTCGCACAGCTCTCGCGAAGCTCAAATATAGATGCTCACGCAGTCTCGTGCAGCCCTCAAACCTTGCGCAATTCACTCAGATCAGCTGAGGAGAGAGAGCTCTAGGTATTTCTGCGCGCAGCTGTCGCGCAATGGCAGCGAGATGCAAAACTTTAGAAAAACCTCGCGCAGTTTAGAGACCAATGTGTATCATGTCCTCGCGAAGATCCATTGAGAAACAAACTGCTCGCGCGATTCCCACACCATTCAGAAGGAAAGGGCAATCCCGCGAAGACTAGAGCAATCCAGCGAGGATCCAATGCTCTATCGCGTGACTGCTTAAGCTGCAAACTAAGATAACCCCGCGACGGCTAGAATTTCAAGTTAATCTAATCTCGCGAAGACCGTGCTACCACGTGACAGTCTTGAAAACCAGTGCTACCTGGTGAGGCTCTGGACTCTAACTCTCCCTCATTTCTACAGAGGACATTCTAGGAACTTCCAGCAATTAGGCCACGCACTCCAACACTCTAATTTTTGTGCACATGCCCTGAGGCATCCAAGGAACAGTATTAGGCCATGTGGCATCGTTAAAATTAGGGTTTCCTAACCCTAATGCGCCGCCAAACTGACTACTATATAAACCTAAGCCTGGTTTAGGTTTAGGGGATCTCGGAGAATAGAACTTAGTTTTTCTTCTTCTGGAATCGGCTGTAGATCTCCAGTAAGTTTAGGTTAGGTTTAGGTAGTTTCTTTTTATCTTTTTTTTTTCTTCTCTCCATAGTCCAGCATTTGCTGGCTATGCCTTTGTATGACTATTTGGAATAGATTAATGGAGTTTTATAATAGGGTGTTTTACATTTATGAGATTTCTGTTTGTGAGTTGTTCTGCATAAGGTCACATTTTGAGATCCTCCATTGCTAGGATGTATTACAAGCAATGGAGGACTGATTTTATGGTTTACTCAGATTCAAGTGACCTGTGTGTCTGGGCTAACATGCTCCCATACAGGCCTAGCCCCACCACAGGACCCACTAGATCTGAAATCTCCATGGGAGCTATGAGCTTTTGTAGCCTTGTGAACATGGTGGTGGCAGCAATGTTTCTTGTTCTATCTTAAGCTTTGTGACGAGGATAGCCTCTGAGATAGTCTGTGATCATTCAAGTGGACAGGTTATAGCCTTAGGGTGAAGCCAATCCACAGACTCAAGAAGGATTGTTCTTCTCTACACTTGTGCTTGTAGCCCTATGAGAGATTGTGCTGAGACATACTCCCCTGTATGTATATAGACCCGCCATCAGATGGTAGATCTGGTTTGGTTATAGAGATTGTAGGCTTGCGACTGGATCACTGCAGTCTCTCTAAAGCAGTGGACAGCTGGATCTAAGGCTGCACTCAAACTCTTGCTGGTTCTATGTGTCTGGGCTAACATGCTCCTATACAGGCCTAGCCCCACACAAAGTACTTTAGAGGTTGAGGTTCCCTATGGATTCTTGTGCTTGTAGCCTGGATGAAGTAGTGCCTACAATGATAAACTTGTTCTGACCCATCTCTGGACTGTGGTTCCCCAATTGGATAGTCTGTGGACAGGTTATAGCCATAAAGGGATTGGATCATGGCACAGAGATGAGTTAGATTCTTTCTCCTTAGTGGTGATAATGTAGCCATTGGACAGGACTTCTATAGCAGCAGATCTGAATTTGAGTCATGAAACCCATCAGATCTGAACCTAATAGCATACTTCTCACCATTTTTTATTTATTTTCTCACTCCATCTTCTTTCTTAACCCTTTCTATAGTTTAAACATTAGGATACCTTAGAATTTAGATTATTTTTTTGTGACCCAGAATCCCCTTCCATTTAGGATTGCCAGATCAGTAGCCAGATCTGGAGGGCCTACTAAAGATGGCTCCCTTGGAGCTTAAGATCAACTTCCCTATGGGACAAACTCTTACTTATCAAAACTTGCTACAACAGGCCCTGTATCTTACAGGATTGTGTATTTTTTAGGCTTGCTACTCCATAATTCTCACTCTATCTTTCATTCATTTTTTATTCATCCCATTCTTATCACTGTCTTCCATAAAGTCAGTAGCAAGCACTTAAAAATAGCTAAACACTGGGTGTCAAGACACACATAGGTCCACATCGGGTTATATATTTATGCTTGTAGGTGAACCTATATCTTGGAAGAGCATTAAGAAAATGCTAACTACTTCGTCTACTATGGAAGCAGAATTCGTTACATATTTTGATGCAACATGTGAGGCGATATAGTTAAGAAATTTTATCTCAGGGCTTCGAATTGTTGATAGTATTTTAAGGCCACTGAAAATCTTATATGAAAATTCTGCTGAGATAGCTATCTCTAATAATAACAAGACTAGTGGAGGTTCCAAATATATTGATATCAAATATCTTATTGTAAGGGAGAAAGTTCATAATCAAATTGTATCTATTAAAAAGATCAGTACGAGACTCATGTTAGCTGACCCTCTCACTAAAGGCTTACCTCCCAAGCTCTTTTCGGAGCACGTTGGGCGCATGAGATTAAAGGATAATTTTAATAGCTTTTGAGAGTGGATGTATAAGAGTGAATACATTTATTTAATTGATTCAGAAATAAGGATTATTTATTTTCTTTTTTATTTTTATGTAAATAAAATTTTAGAATATATTATACCAATAGATGACAATAAAGTAGGACCAATAATAGATTAAGTTTACATATAATCACCATTCAGTTTGTAAACTTGCAATCTATGTGAAATCATACTAGTTAGAATCTATGTTGGTGATGAATTCTAATACGGTCACTAATGAATGGTCATATATCGATGACATGATGCATTGACTACATTGATTCTATGTTAGTATTGTCACTGGACCGGACAAATTATAAAAACTTCTATTGAGATTGATTAGAACTTGTCATTCAAAGAAAGTTAGCTAACATTTGATAATCAGATTTTATGGACATGGTGTGGCCAAGTGAGAGATTGTTAGAAGTTTCTATTTTGGTGGCCGTCACTATGGTTCATTATAATAGTTGCTAATTTGATAAATTTGAAGAGAATAGACAACTAATAATTAAGTCTTTTAGTTAAGGTATGATTGTGATTTTCAATCACAATATAATTTGTCACAGCCCAAATTTTGGCACCCTGAAACTCGTGCCATCAGCACGACCCTCTAGGTCGTGCCCCATAAACCTACACGGAACATTGGTATAACCAAGCACCAACTAACCAAAGTGAAGCATATAGACTGAATCGAAAATGCATTAAGATGTATTGTTCTAAAATAAAACTCAACAGACAGTTCCCATTCCATGTGAACGCATGGACCGAGAACCGACCCAAACCATCGATGCAGGACCAAATCACCCTAGATGGTTCGCCGAAAGAATCTATCCTTTTATAATTACATTTTCTCAAAAGACTTGACACACCAAGCCGTACAATAATCTCTCAAAAAGAAACAAACAAAGTACGCAGGGGTCCTTTAGAAGAAGTCCTCAGGAGGGGGCTCCAAATCCTCCCCAGGCACGTAATCTGAATCCCCCGGATCTACGTCTCCCAAAGCCTCAGCAGCCGCAAGCACGGGACCTGCGACGTATAGTCTAAAGGTGTGACAGCCCGAATTTCAGAACCCCGAAATCCGTGCCATCAGCACGGCCTTCAAGGTCGTGCCCCGGGTTCCTTACGAAACATTGGTATATACAAGCCACAACTGTAATTGAGGCACATGCGACTACTCTAAGTCAAAATAAAAGACAATATAGTTGATCTCGCAAGGCTGTCCTTGTCCCATGCCAATTCATGGACATAAGGACATGCCCAATAGTTAAATGGTAATTATTTATCCTTTATGTTTTATCAAGGGACAGAAATTTAAAGCATTCGACATAAAGAGGCTCAATATACCAAGCCATACATAGTACTCTCTCAACTCACTCTCAGAGTATGCAGCGGGTTTCCTAGAAGAATTCTTCAGGAGGAGGTTCTGACTCTTCTGTGGGCACGGACACCGATGCCCTTGGATTAATTTCACCCGAAGTCCTTGCTGCCGCTAGTCCTGAACCTGCGACGTATAGTCTAAGGGGGGTGAGCTACATCCTAGCTCCATAGGGAAAACAAAAGAACATATAGATCATCCTTCACACATATGTCAGTAACCTAACCAGCATAACATTTTCAAGAAATCACTTATGTAAAACGATTTGAGTAACAGGAATAACCCAATGGTTCCGACCAATTACTTAGCATATTTTCGTTTATTCTCCTTATAAGTTTGGTTGTGAATTTGGCCTAATCACTTAAATCTTAACTTAAGTAGTCCTCAAGTAATATAGCATCGAGCCCCGATGGAATACCCGCCATCGTCGTCTAACTAGACAGTTGTTGTGTGTATTCCTCGAATCGCCGACCCCTTTCTCATAGGCGGGGTCTATTCTCAATCTACATCCACAGGATGTGTTATAAATGTCTGGATTTGCCGCAGTCACGGATATCTCGAGTCGATCGTGGGTATCCCGCCACGTCGGTGGAGTATTCTAATCAACCTTAAATAATAAAAATATCAATGTGCTTTACATATAGTTATTCACCGTGATTGTGCTAAATATATTACATTAGGCCGTATCACGTTACCTTTGTTTCTCTGTTTGTTTTCTTACGCATCCCTGGGATGCCACCTACTTCTATTTTATTTCTCGTCCCCTGGGGACTTCAGGATTTTCCATATTGTAACACACACACACACCCTTATCATGACGGTTTATGGAATATACGCTATTTACATAAACTATACTACGCATATGAGTTCACAGAATAATGCACATGTTTCGAGAATATTCCCTACCTCGACGAATCTCAAAGCACGCCTGCCCTTAGAGGGTTATAATGCATCAACCTACACTTGAAAAAAAGAAAAAGTTTTAGAATGATCTAAGGTCATTGGGGTGTATAACACCCAAGTTCCTTATATTAGAAAACCAAGATCCGAGTGGTCACCAGCCATCGCTCGCGCGGCCATTTATCCTCGCTCGCGCGGTCACTTGACCTCGCTCGAGCGGTCTCTTGACCTCGCTCGAGCGGTCTCTTGACCTCGCTCGAGCGGTTAAATCGAGCTTTCGAATTATTATTGTGGACCCTCGCTCGAGCGAGCTTCCCTTTAGTTTTGGGGACCGCTCGAGCGAGCCCAGAGTTATATTTTTTTCTATTCATCCTCGCTCGAGCGAGCCTTTTAGATCGCTCGAGCGAGGAACGATGATTTTGTTCCTCGATCGGATCGAGAACATGCTTCCTCCCTTCATGTTACCTTAATCTCCTAAAAAGAAATATTTAACCAACATTCTTCCTACTATTTAAAACATTCCTAGGCATCTATCATGTCTTTAACGTACCTCTGACGCTGAATCACACACAGGTCCGATTTATGATTTGAATATCTACTAGGCTATCCGGCCTCCCTGGTTCTTCCTCCCGTCATTTCCTTGATGTCCTTTGCTGACCTAAGTCTCAACGAACCCTAGTTCTCTACCAGGCTCTTTTCTTCCTTCTCTCTATATTCTCCTTCTCTCTATTTAGGTTAGAGTAGAGTTACGTAAAGGTTCCTCTCTCTCTCTTTCACTTATATATCTATAAGTTAGGGATATACTAGTGTGTTTCCCATGTACACACTTAATGTGTTTTGGGTCGTCTTGGTCTCCTTGTGAAACACATATACTTATGTGTGTATGCGTGCCGTGCACAAATCAGTGAAAAACTGGGTTGTGACAAAAGGAGTGAGCTACATCCTAGCTCAATAGAGAAATAACAGAATAAACATATCAGTCAAGCTCTCACATATGTTCCATGATATTTAACAGCATGATATATCAATGAATTTACTAGAAAAGAAACAGTTTACATGACTAAAAGATACATTGGATATCACTAATTACTTTACACATTTCATTTGTTCTCAACGTGCTTGTAACTTAAACATTCCCCGATTTACTATAGAGTCGGGCGCCCAATGGAATACCCTCCATTGTCGTCTAATCAGACAGTTTTCATATCGTTTCTCATACATTTAACACCACCCAAATCCCTTTCTCATAGGCGACAGGGTTTCAAGTCTCATACATACATCTCTGGGATGCGTAACTGGTGCACGGATTGGCCGCCATACCGGTCACGGATATTCTGTCGAGTCAGTTGTGGGTATCCTGCCACGTCGGTGGGGTATTCTATTCAAACCTTAAATATCAATGTGCACTACATATAGCTATTCACCGTGTAACTGTGCTAATTTTAGTATAGGCCTTATTATTTCTCTTTCTCTTTGCTGACAGGTTTCACATACATCCCTGGGATGCAACTGGCTCAACGCATCACATAGATGTATATTATCACATTCACATCCCCTGGGGACATCACATATTCGCTTAGTATTTAAACGCACATTCACATCCCCTGGGGAAGTACCATCCACTCGCTCGAGCGGTTACTATTCATCGCTCGAGCGAGTACTGTTCATCACTCGAGAGGTTAAAACGAAATTCCTAAAGCTCACGCGACCCCTCGCTCGCACGAGGAGCGATACTAGTAAATGCTCGATCGATTTGAGGGTTATCTTCCAACTTCATTTACTACTCTATTTAATACTATAAATAATCTATCAACCATTTATACCTTATTTAAAGTACATATAACATCAACATACCTTAGATTAGTGGAATCTCCTCTAGATTCAAACCAAGATCAAGCATACTAAAGAGGGTTTCAAAACCCTTCTTCCAAACCCTTTCTTGGTCATCCACAAGCTCAAAACCAAGGGACCTTCTTCACCCTAATCCCCTCACCTTCCTTATCCCATGTATTTGTAATCTAAAAGGTGGATCTCATCCTCTTCTCAAAGAAACTCCTTGTTTCTAGTTTTCCTTCAACAAACCCCTTTCTTCTTTCTCTCTATCTCATCTCTCTCTTAACTCTAACAATAACGTGAGGGAGACTCTCCCCCCCTTTTCTCTAATTGCCTTAACTAGAGTATTAACGATAAACATTTCTATTTGTGTTTTGCATTCACATAGATTACCTACTAAGCATTTACACAAAAAAAACAAATGTACATAGTAGTTGTGGTTCCCTTGTGAACCACACACACACGAGTGCGGTGTGCATCGTGCGTGACGTACATTGTTCCCAAAAATCGGGGTTGTTACATAATTAGTAATTTAAGTTCTTAATGGGAAAGGATTATTTGGCTATGAATATAAGGGATGGTTAGTCCCAACGATTACTCGACACACTTTAATGCTCCTTATTAGGAAAAGCATCCCGATTGTTCTCGGAGGTATTGAGAGTGAGGAGATCGTGGAAGATCAAAGCGGCAACCCATCCTTCATGGCCCACACTCAAATTGTGCGCATATATTTTAATTTATGTATTGTTGGTTTATTATTTTTTATTGATCATGCGCCTATATCCTAGGGCAAATAATTGTTGGTCGGATCGATAGATCCATCACTTACATGGCACGATGGAAGTATAGTGGGTTCCAGCAATGAAGGTTGGACGCGCCACATAGGTAATTTGTAGCACATAGGAAATCTGTTGTTTGTTTGCTATTTGAGGTATGCCCATTATAATTTTCCTAGCAAATGATATATCTATTAGCACATTTCCCAAACTAAAAAAAAAGGGAAATTTCCCAAATCGACCTTGTTAGATTCACTTTTTCCATTAGAGACCCTATATTTTCTCCTTTCACCTAACCGACAGCTCCAGGCCAAGCCAATTCCAGCTAGCACAGAAAGTCTAAAATACCCCTTCTTACACTTTTTTTCGTTCTACATAGTTTAAAATTTTAAATATTTGCACTTTTTTATATTTATGCAATGTGAAGCAGTATTTATACCGTCTGATTTGAAGGTCACAATATAAAGATCGATGGTGCCAAAGATTGACACGAAAAAATGGCGATTCCGCCTATTTTTAAAAAAATAAATTAAAAGTCGATTGTTTAAACAGTCGATTTCGCTTGTTTAAACAATCGACACCGACTGCTTAAAGAGTCGGGATCAGCTGTTTAAGCAGTCGATCCAACTCTTTAAACAATAGGATCGCAGTCGATCCCAATTCTTTAAACAATAGAATTGACTGTTTAAATAAACACTCCATCCCAACTCTTTAAGCAATAGGATTTAAACAGTCGATCCCAACTCTTTAAACAATAGGATCGACTATTAAACAGTCGATCCCAACTCTTTAAACAATAAATAGTCGATCTCAACACAACAGTCGATTCCAACTCTTTAAACATTAACAGTATCTCAACACAACAGTCGATCCCAACTCTTTAAACAATAAACAGTCGATCCCAACTCTTTAAACAATAAACGGTCGATCTCAACACTTTAAAAAAATCGATATCGACTGTTTAAAAATAAAAAATTTAACAGTCAAACCAGAGCTTTCTAATGCGGTTTCGCCTTATTACTGTTTAAAAATAAAAAATTTAACAGTCGAACCAGAGCTTTCTAACGCCGTTCGCCTTTAAGGCTTTAACTCCTCTTTGTAAGTGTTCAAAATCAGTAGAAATATTAAAATAGAAAGAGGCGCCTCTTTAAATGATGTATGATTTGATTGGTGACAATTACAAATATTAAAATAGAAAGAGGCGACTCTTTAAATGATGTATGATTTGATATACATGCAGTAGATATATTAATATAGAAAGAGGCACCTCTTTAAATGATGATGATTTGATTGGTGACACGTACATGCATGCATGCCATCAAAGATGTGAAACCCAAGTTGAAACCCTTTCACCAGCAAAATCTATTTCCCTTTACAAAGCTCTCGATCGACATGTTTAATTTTTTTTTTTAAATGTCGATCCTAGGGGTGTATAGAATTCGATTTGGTTGGTTTTAGACCAAAATCACAAATCAAATCGACCCTAATCGATATTTAGATTTTCAGATCAAACCAAACTATCTAACTCATAAACCAAACCCAACCAACCCGATTCAATTCGATTTGGTTTGGTTCGGTTTTATTTCGGCTTTCTTATAAGTTTTACTTGCACATCAAAATTTTCTCAACTTCTCAACTTTCTTTTCAGTTGTACTATTTTCATATTTTTCGTAGTTGTTTTACTTTTATAATCTATTCACTTTTCTCAAAATAAATAACAAAAATAAATGCATCACATTGACTCTAATTAATCAGAGTTTGGATAAAGAAAAATACCGAAAGAGATGAATAGATGATGGTTCCACAAATGGTGCCATTATTAATGATGGATCAACTTTATTTTTGGGAGGCGTTTCCTACACAAGAAAAATAAATAAGAGGCAACTGATTAAATTCTGACATTGAAAACAACACATTTTACACAATCACACTTTAGAAAATAACTTATTTTACTTTCTAATTTACACTTTAGAAATAAATTTTAGTACTCTCAAAATTGACTCAAACATCACCTGAGTCATAGTTGTCACGCAAAGCTAAGCATCTCTGACAACACCTTTACATGCTACCAAGTAACAAAACAAAAAAGCAAACTAAAACCACTAAGCTAATAAATTGTCACACAGTAACCACTTTCATTCCATGAGAGAGTAGAAGAGTAAAAGTTTAATTGTTTAAATAAAAGAAAAAACCAACTGCTCAACCATAGACCATCAAAACAGTTTTCACTTTTCAACAAACCACAAAACCATTTATCAACCTTAAATAACCAACCATAATAGACCACCAACTGCTCTAATTGTCAAGATCTATGAGTCGAGTGTAGGATTGGATGCAATTCCTTCATCTTCTATTATAAGTTCTAAACCAAAAAACATAAAAATTACAAACAAGTTAGTGACTAAAATATGTGAAATAGTAAAATAATTTATTGCTACAATATTAAAAAATTTAATTAAAGGAAGAAATCATGAAATTTACTTGACTCGACCCTCTCAAATTCTTTCACGTCATCCATCACATCTCTAAGGAAAATTGGAGAAGAGGAAGAACAGATCCAATTTTGCCCACATATGAGAGCCTCAACCATCGTTGGAAATAATGCACTACGAAAAGGATCCAAGATGCGACCCGCTGTGCTAAATGTTGACTCTGAAGCTACCGTGGATACGGGGATTACAAGTACATCTCGTGCAACTTTCCCAAGCATGTGATATCTAGGGGAGTTGATTTTCCACCACGCCAATTGTGACGACCCGACTTTTCCAATCCCTCAGGTATAAGAAAGGCCGGTTCGCCAACCTATCGAATAAACGATAAGCCGGACAAACAGGGCACATATTAGAGTAAAGCGCAATAAATATCCATAGCTAAAATAAATGCGGAAGCAATTAAAAGTAAAGAAGCACCGATGATGGCCGACCATCATCGAAACATGGCTCATAACAGAAATCAACGTCAAGTATAAAACTATGATATCCAACTAAAATGGGCCCACAAATTCAAGTCTAACTCTCACCACAAATAAGAAAATCAGTAAGTTCTATACTGGGAAAAACTCCTCAGGAGGAACCTCAAGCTCTTCCTCAGGCACGTAGTCAGGATCAGTCTCACGATACGAATAGCGTCGATGCCAAGATTGAACCTGTGACGTATAGTCGGAGTGAGCTAACCAACAAAGCTCAATAGAAGAAAGACATCTACGGCATTTTACTTTAACTAACATGGTTTCAAAACAAATATCGGAATATAACTTGTCAAACATATAAGCAGATAATAAACTGAATTTAGGTGCAGAAATCATATGTAAAATTTATTTCTAATGTGTGAAAACAGTTTCAGAACGAATGATCGTGTTTGATGTCTTAGTTTCTCTAACTTCTATATGCAAAGTTCAGTAATTCATGACTTAATCCTCAACTTAAAATACCTCCCGAGTAAACTATATCTCGAGAGCAGGAATATAGCCGATGGGAACCCCTACCTACCATCGTCGTTCACGAACCCTTTTTCAGGATGCAACAAGCCCCTGCGTAATGAGGGAAACTTGTGCCAGGAAGTTGTTCAGGAATTTTTGAGGGGTCGTTCAGGTCAATCATAAAACAAATGCAGATACTAATATAATCAGATGGAAGTCTCTTATACATAGTTCAGGTTCTTAATTTCAGATCTTCAGAGCTTAAGCAAATTCAGGTTTCAGGATTCAGGTAGATTTAGATTTTTAGTCATTCATATCAATTTCAATTTACAGATGTGATTTCAATGGCATATGCAAGTTCAAAGATTTTAATTCAAAATATCCATGCGAATTAAAATAAAATACTGTAAAGATGAGATTCTCCTACCTAAAACTCGGAGTTATGCGAAGTCAAGCAAGGTCCTATTGATGGCCTCTCGCCCTCAATCTACATCACAATATACGTTCATGCATTAAGATAAACTCTAATTACTAATAATATAGACCTATTTAAGCGTTTCCTCAAAAACAAGTCAAAACAGGCAAGTTGCGCCAATCCTAGAATTTGACGTAATATTCTCATATTTGTTTTACTATCAAGACGATTGATTCATGTGTTGGTCAAAACATGAAAGTTGTAGATTTTTATATTAGCTTTCCAACGCAAAACGAATCGTCTCAATCGGAGTTCGAGATAAATAGTTATGACTAAAATACTAAGGCAATGCCGGAGTTCGGTGATACCTCGCTCGAGCGATGATAATAGCTCACTCGAGCGATTTGACGTAACATTCTCATATTTGTTTAACCATCAAGACGATTGATTCATGAGTTGGTCAAAACATGAAAGTTATAAATTTTTCTATTAGCTTTCCAACGCAAAAAGAATCGTCTTAATCAGAGTTCTAAATAAAAAGTTATGACTAAAATATTAAGGCAATGTCGGAGTTCGGTGATACCTTGCTCGAGCAATGATAAAAACCGACGGGTTTCCTCAACGATTCGCGCCGCGATCGATCCCACGAGTTCACAGAGACAACTCCAACACGCCCCCAATGATCTCAACCTCTCCCAATAGCCAACTACGAATCTAAGGTTGATTCAAGTTCTTTCTAAGGTTTAAGTGTTTTCAACAAAGAGGGTTCTAGAGAAGGAGGTTTTCTAAACCGATCTCCTACGATGATTGAAGAGAGAAGAAGGAGTTTCACACGATTGGATAACTATCCTCTCTTAACAAAACCTAGTATAATACGGGAATACAATTCCTTCTTATAATAGGATTGCTCACAAAGTAAAACACACACACACATCTTATGTATTATACACTTCTAATTTTAAAACTCAAGTCCGGTGTTGAGCGGCTACACCGAGGTCGGTGCACAACTTTCGCGCGAGGGTCCAAATGGGCTCTAAATTAAAATCTGTCTGCACAATCACATCTAGATAAAAATCCAAAATAAATGGTGGCGTCGGTTGCCGAGCCGAATACACACACAGGGTCAGTCTAACTCGGGTTCAAAATACGGGTCTTTACATTCTACCCTCCTTAGGAATTTTCGTCCTCGAAAATATACGGATAGCTAAACCGAATCATGTAAGTCCTTATCCTACCACCAGTATAAAGCAAAATCGAAACAGTCTAAAGTCAAAGAACTTTGGTCGCGATGCGGTAGGCTTCACCAAGCACGCTTTCAAGGGTCGGGATCCGTAGTAACCTGGATGTACTGCGTGTGGCATCCCATACTGCCATAGAGGATTGCATCCGTACATGGATGCATACCTTCCCAAGTGTCACGTGCCTGGAAATATACTTTACCATGACACAAACTTAGCGCACACACCTATCTCACCCTTTTGGTAATTATTTGAGCAGAAATTTCAGATGTCAGAATCGAACACTTATTCAAAAGCATGATCACATGCCTGGTAACATGTTCTAACTGATGACACGGGTTCCAACAGACATACGGTTCTAACCGAGAAAGAATAAATATGACATTTAAGATTTTATTGTGTGATCGTTATAGATATATATGTAAAGCATCGATGTTATGAACCAATTTAACATTGAAGAATTTGAAGAAATTCTCCTTTTTTTTTTTTTTTTTTTTTTTTTTTAGAAGCAAATTTAAGAATTTAAAGGTACGTATGGTTTTCTTACATAACTATAGTTTACAATATACCTTCACTTGAAAAGTTGTGGAAATTGCTCGCGAATCTCCGCTTCATGCTCCCATGTGGCTTCCTCTGAAGAATGGTTCCGCCACTTCACGAGTACTAAGGGAATGTTCTTTGTCCGTAAGATTTGTTCTTTACGATCCAAGATTCGTATCAGTTCCTCAACCAAGGATAGGTCTTCTTGGAGCTCAATGGGCTGGTAGTCCAATACGTGAGTCGGGTCCTTAACATATCTTCGTAACATGGACACATGAAACACGTTGTGCATTTTCGATAGGCTGTGGCAAGGCTACTCGATGGCAACCTCGCCGACTCAATACCTCGAAAGGTCCAACATAGCGCGGACTCGACTTCCCACGCTTCCCAAACGCATCACGCCTTTTGTAGAAGAGATTTTGACAAATCGTTATCTCCACCTTAAACTCAATATGGTTTCTTTTCGGATCAACAGTAGCTCTTCCGGACGACTTTGAGCAATTCGTAGTCTCTCACGGATTAACCGAATCTGTCTTGGTTGTATTCTCCACGATCTCGGGACCTAAAATGAGTTTCTCACCACTTCTTCCCAATTAGCGGAGACCCGCACGTCGTCCATACAAAGCTTCAGTAGGGTGCCATGCCGATGCTAGCTCGTAATGCTATTGTAGGTGAACTCGATCACGTAAATGTTGGTCCCATGACTGAAAATCCAACATGCAAGCACGTAACATATCTTCTATAATCGATTCACCCTCTCGATCGCCCCCATCGCTCTGAGGATGGAATGTTATACTATAATCGAGCCTAGAGCCCATTCCTTCTTGTAATCGTTGCCAAAACTGAGATGTGTATATCGGGTCTCTATCGCATACGATACTGACCGACATACCACGCAGCCTATCTATCTCCTTGATCTATAATTCTGAGCTTGTTGGCGGTATCTGACGTATTATAAGGAAGGAAGTGCGGACTTAGTCAATCGATCCACAATGACCCAGATGGCATTGTATTTTCTTAATGTTCTTGGCAATCCCAAAATAAAGTCCATAGAAATAGCCTCCCATTTCCACTCAGGTATCGGTAGTGGTTACTTGATCCACCTTTACTTGTTGACACACAAGACATCTCGAGACATACACAGCGACATCTTTCTTTAAACCTCTCCACCAGAAGCTTTTCTTTAAGTCCTGGTACATCTTGGTACTGCCAGGGTGAATAGCGTACATAGACTTATGAGCCTCTTCCAAAATAGTGTCCCGAAGCTCGATTAGTTGGTACGCATGCATACCCGTTTCTAAACAACAAAGTGCCATCATCTTTGATAGAAAAATCTATTTTGCTTCCCCAATCACATCCCGTCGATAGCCATAAGTTCATCATCCGTCATCGAAGTCTGCGAATGTTCTCATAGAGGTGGAGCAGAATCACCGGTAGCCATTAATGCACAACCTTTTCGCCAAATCTCATGCTACTTAGAGTCATATCTTCCAAAGATGCCATCGTCGCACCCTTGTGGTGAGATGTGATAAGCGAGCGAAGAACTTTCGACTTACGCATACGCCACTCGTTTGCTTTCGGGGTAGTCTTGGATGGTATAATCATAATCTTTCAAGAACTCCATCCATTGACATCTCATATTCAACTCCTTTGTGAGAAGAGATACTTGAGGCTCTTATGATCGGTAAATATATCGAAGGTCTCCCCATAAAGGTAATGCCTCCGGATCTTGAGCAAAAATCACTACGCCAACTCAAGATCATGCGTCGGGTAATTCTTCTCATGGTCTTTCAAATTGCCTAGACCCATAAGCAATGACTCTCTCATTCGGTTAAGCACATGACCTAAACCCCATATGATGCATCATGATATTGCAAAGCCTCCCTCGATGGTATAGCAAGTCGTAGCGCAGAGTCAATCGTTTCTTTAGTTCTCAAAACTTTGCTCACATGCTCTCACCCAATCAAATTTAGTATTCTTCTTCGTAGTTGTGTAAGAGGACACGATATCTTGGAGAAGCTCTCCACAAACCTTCAGAGTATCCTCGCCAAACCGAGGAAACTACGAACCTCAGAACGGTCTTTGGCTGTTCCCAATTCATCATCGACTCAATCTTGGTGGGTCAACTGTAATACCGGTCTCGAGATAACATGGCCTAGAAACTGACACACTCAAGCCAAAACTCACACTTACTAAGTTTTGCATATAAGATGGTCTCTAAGGGTTTGTAGAGCCACTCGCAGAGATGTTGCTCATGTTCTTCTCGCCTTTGAATAGATGAGGATGTCATCTACAAAACTACTACAGACTTGTTCAAATGTGACTTGAATATCCGGTTCATCAAGTCCATAAATGACGCGTTTGTCAACCCAAATGGCATGACCAAGAACTCGAGTGCCCATATCGGGTTACGAATCGTCTTCGAATGTCTTGAGACTTAACTTTCAACCGATGGTAGCGACCTCAAGTCGATCTTCAAGAAGAACCTTGCTCCTTGTAATCGATCGAATGATCATCAATTCTTGGAAGTGGATAACGGTTCTTAATTGTCAACTTATTTAGCTGGCGGTAATCGATGCAAAGCCGCATTGAACCGTCTTTCTTCTTTACAAATAGAACGGTGCTCCCAGGGTGACACACTCGGTCTAATAAAGCCCTTATCTAGCAGTTCCTGAAGCTGCTCCTTCAACTCTTTCAATTCTGCGGTAGCCATTCGATCTGAGTTTTGATAATCGGGTTGATTAGGCACTAACTCAATCGCAAACTCAATCTCCTGTCCGTGGTAATCCGTAGATATTCGTGAAAAACATCTGAATACTCGCAAGCAATCGTAATATCTGTAATATTTTTCTTCTCCTCCTTATGATCTTGCAAGTAGGCCAGATAACCATAACACCCGTTCCTCATCATACGGTCTGCTCGAATGGCAGAGATAAACGGTATCACACAAGATTTGACTCCGCAAAATCGAAAAGATTTTCTCTTCGGCGGGCTGAATGTTACAATCTTTCGAAGACAATCCACGCTCGCATGGTAAGTAGATAACCAATCCATCCCTAGTATCACGTCGAACCCTTCCATGCTCAAAATGATCAAATCAGCCACTGTCTCGTGGTCTTCGATCATCACAATCACTGATTGACACATGGTATCGGTGCTCACTGAGTTGCCCGTAGGAATTGACACTGCCAAGATGAAATCAAGGGCCTTGGGAATGATTCCCAACTTCTCAGCGAACAATGGAGTAACAAAAGAATGTGTAGACCCAGGGTCTATCAACACTCGTGCTTCGGTTTTGCTTACATCGCTCCCCCGATGCATAAAAAGGGTACCTTAGTTTAGACAAGCGTTTCTAAGCATGTGCTTATTAATAAAATTTATTAAATATCAAGCAATTATATATAACACATAAAATAAGAAGACATCTCAACTTTTAATAATACCTTGGATCACGTCGTTCGACGTTTCGGCTTCTTGAGCCATCACGGCATAAGCTCGACCTTGAACAGTAGGTCGGGTCGATCTTTGAGTAGAAGCCGAACTAGTTCTTCCCTTGTCCTCCTGAGGACAATCCTTAACCATGTGTCCGATTGAGCCACACCGAAAACACGCTCCAGTGTTCCTCCTACAATCCTCGGTCTTGTGTGGTTTCCCGCACCTTAGGCACATAGTGACCGAAACAAAAGATGGTGCACGAGAGGATCCCTGTCCCACTGAAGCTCCACTAGCATTAGAACCCGCTGGTCGTACGGATTGCACAGGTGATGATGCTGCCAATCTCTGATAAGGGGTCGGTCCAGAAGAAAATGTTGGTCTAGAAAATGCAGGTTGAGTAAGGTTCACTGGCGGCTTTGTAAACTTGGCCCTCTTATTTTCATAAGTACCTGACTGCCCTTGTACAACCCTGTCCTTGTTCGGCTGACTGCTTCTCAAAAACCGCTTTTGAATTTCTTCCTCTGCTATGAGGGCCTTTGACAGTACTCCTCCATATGTTTCCATTTCCCACATAGCCACGCTCTCCTGTATACTCGGCCTAAGACCCAGCTGAAATTTTCTAGCCTTCATCATATCGGTGGCCACATGTTGAGGTGCAAACCTTGAAAGTCGCATGAACTCATCTCCATACTCATGCACTGACATTGTCCCCTGCTTCAACTCGATGAACTGAACTTCCATCTGATTCCTAACGATCTTGGGAAAGTACTGATCGTTGAACGCCTCGATAAACTCAGCCCATGTCCAAGGAGTATTGGGAAACTCCTGCTCCCGGTGTCTAGCCACGGACTTCCACCATGGTCCAGCCTGTCCATCCAGTTTGAAGGTTGCCCATCTAACCTTCTCGACATCGGTGCACTGAAGCACCTCGAAGATCTTTTCCATCTCATCCAACCAACCTTCAGCTTCCATCGGGTCGGTCTGTCCAGAAAAATTTGGAGGTCTCATCCTCCTGAATTCGGCAAATCCTGATGATTGTTGTTGTTGTCCAGCAGAAATCAGCTCTGCTTTCAGGGCGATTCGAAGTTCTTGAGCCATAGATGCGGTCTGCTGAGCAATGTTGGTGGCCAGACTTTCCAACACTTGTTCCATTCTTTCACCCTGACCTCTATCAACTCCGCCCTATAGGGACAGACATTAGAACCGGATGAAAGGCAACTCCTTGATGTACCGACACCTTCAGAATGTCCTCTAAAGGCACCGTCCTACCTGCCTCGCCTCTAAATCTTGGGGCCATCTTGATCATATTGTGAACACCACAACATCAGTCAACATTGATTGTAAAGACAATTACAAACAGTACTAGTGATTCTGGACCTAACGACATGACTCTGATGCGAACTGTACCGGGTCACGGTTAGTTCTCATGGGTCCTTAGAGAATCTAAAAACCATGTCGATTTAATCGAGACTTTTCCAATCCCTCGTATAGGAAAGGCCGGTTCGCCAACCTATCGAATAAACGATAAGCCGGACAAACAGGGCACATATCAGAGTAAAGCGCAATAAATATCCATAGCTAAAATAAATGCGGAAGCAATTAAAAGTAAAGAACCACCGATGATGGCCGACCATCATCGAAACATGGCTCATAACAGAAATCAACGTCAAATATAAAACTATGGTATCCAACTAAAATGGGCCCACAAATTCAAGTCTAACTCTCACCACAAATAAGAAAATCAGTAAGTTCTATACTGGGAAAAACTCCTCAGGAGGAACCTCAAGCTCTTCCTCAGGCACGTAGTCAGGATCAGTCTCACAGCCCTGAATAGCCACGTCAATACCTGAACCTGTGACGTATAGTCGGAGTGAGCTAACCAACAAAGCTCAGTAGAAGAAAGACATCTACGACATTTTACTTTAACTAACATGGTTTCAAAACAAATATCAGAATATAGCTTGTCAAACATATAAGCAGATAATAAACTGAATTTAGGTGCGGAAATCATATGTAAGATTTATTTCTAAATGTGTGAAAACAGTTTCAAGAATGTATGCGGTGTTGGTTGTCTTAGTTTCTCTAACTTCTATATGCAAAGTTCAATTCATGACTTAATCCTCAACTTAAAATACCTCCTAATAAACTATATCTCGAGAGCGAATATAGCCGATGGGAACCCCTACCTACCATCGCTGCTCATGAACCCTTTTTCAGATGCAACAAGCCCTGCGTAATGAGGGAAACTTGTGCCGTGAAGTTGTTCAGAATTTTGAGGGTCGCTCAGTCAATCATAAAACAAATGCAGATACTAATATAATCGATGGAAGTCTCTTATACATAGTTCGTTCTTAATTTCGAGATCTTCGAGCTTAAGCGATTCAGTTTCGTGGATTCGTAGATTTAGATTTTTAGTCATTCATATCAATTTCAATTTACAGATGTGATTTCAATGGCATATGCAAGTTCAAAGATTTTAATTCAAAATATCTATGCGAATTAAAACAAAATACTGTAAAGATGAGATTCTCCTACCTAAAACTCGGAGTTATGCGAAGTCAAGCAAGGTCCTATTGATGGCCTCTCGCCCTCAATCTACATCACAATATACGTTCATGCATTAAGATAAACTCTAATTACTAATAATATAGACCTATTTAAGCGTTTCCTCAAAAACAAGTCAAAACAGGCAAGTTGCGCCAATCCTAGAATTTGACGTAACATTCTCAAATTTTTTGACTATCAAGACGATTGATTCATGTGTTGGTCAAAACATGAAAGTTGTAGAGTTTTATATTAGCTTTCTAACGCAAAAAGAATCATCTCAATCGGAGTTCGCGATAAAGAGTTATAACTAAAATACTAAGGCAATGCCGGAGTTCGGTGATACCTCACTCGAGCGATGATAATAGCTCGCTCGAGCGATTTGATGTAACATTCTAATATTTGTTTGACCATCAAGACGATTGATTCATGAGTTGGTCAAAACATGAAAGTTGTAGATTTTTCTATTAGCTTTCCAACGCAAAAGGAATCGTCTTAATCGGAGTTCGGGATAAAAGGTTATGACTAAAATACTAAGGTAATGTCGGAGTTCGGTGATACCTCGCTCGAGCGATGATAATAGCTCGCTCGAGCGATTTGATGTAACATTCTCATATTTTTTTAACCATCAAGACGATTGATTCATGAGTTGGTCAAAACATGAAAGTTATAGATTTTTCTATTAGCTTTCCAACGCAAAAAGAATCGTCTTAATCAGAGTTCGGAATAAAAAGTTATGACTAAAATACTAAGGCAATGTCGGAGTTCGGTGATACCTTGCTCGAGCAATGATAAAAACCGACGGGTTTCCTCAACGATTCGCGCCGCGATCGATCCCACGAGTTCACAGAGACAACTCTAACACGCCCCCAATGATCTCAACCTCTCCCAATAGCCAACTACGAATCCAAGGTTGATTCAAGTTCTTTCTAAGGTTTAAGTGTTTTCAACAAAGAGGGTTCTAGAGAAGGAGGTTTTCTAAACCGATCTCCTACGATGATTGAAGAAGAGAGAAGAAGGAGTTTCACACGGTTGTGTAACTATCCTCTCTTAACAAAACCTAGTATAATACGGGAATGCAATTCCTTCTTATAATAGGATTGCTCACAAAGTAAAACACACACACACATCTTATGTATTATACACTTCTAATTTTAAAACTCAAGTCCGGTGTTGAGCGGCTACACCGAGGTCGGTGCACAACTTTCACACGAGGGTCTAAATGGGCTCTAAATTAAAATCTGTCCGTACAATCACATCTAGATAAAAATCCAAAACAAATAGTGACGTCGGTTGCCGAGCCGAATACACACACAGGGTCAGTCTAACTCGGGTTCAAAATACGGGTCTTTACATTTTTAATTTTATGATGGTTGATGATAAACCTATTCTTAGCCAAGTTCATGATTTTCAAATTATTAATTATATGGTTGCTAATGGTTCTCATTTCGATGAGGATTTTCTGGTTGGTACGGTAATCGCCAAGTTGCCTCCATCATGGAAAGATTACCAAAAAATCCTTAAGCGTAATAATGAGAAGATTTCTATGGAAGATCTTCTCCTTCATTTACGTATTGAGGAAGAATCCCGAGTTAGGGACAAAATAGAAGATCACATTGATATGGCATCAAAAGCACACTTGGTTGAGTCTAAGGTTGTTAGTGGACCGTCCAAGAAGAGGAAGAGAGGATATTCTCATTCTAAGGAGAATAAGAAATTCGCCAAGGAGAATAAGACCATGGTACCGAAGAATGGTGGTTGCTATCACTGTGGGAAACCCGGACATTTCAAATGGGATTGTCGCCTCTTCAAGAAGTTGAAGAATCAAGCGAATGCAGTGGAAGTGAAAAACAACTTCGTAGCCGTTCTTTCGGAAGTCAATCTGGTTGGTGACATCAATGAATAGAGGATCGACACTGGTGCCACAAAACATGTGTGTAATAATCGTGACATGTTTGTGACTTATGACAAAGCTGATGATGATCAAGATCTCTTCATGGGAAACTCATCTACGGCAAAGATCATAGGACGTGGAAAAGTGAAATTAAATTTCACATCCGGAAAAGTCGTTACACTCACTGATGTGCTCCATGTACCCGATATCCGTAAGAATCTTGTTTCGGGTGGTTTATTGATTAAACATGATTTTAAACTTGTATTTGTATCAAATAAGTTTATCTTATCTAAAAATGGTGAATTTGTTGGAAAAGGATATGCCATGGGAGGCATGTTCAAACTCAATGTAACTGATCCCATCAATAAAATCTCATCTTCTTCTTACTTGGTCTCTGTTTCTAATTTATGGCATGATAGATTAGGACATATAAATTATAGGTCTATGAAATGTATGGGTAACTTAGATTTAATTCCAAAACATGAATCTTTTGCTAGTAGTGCTTGTAGTATATGTGCTAAGACTAAAATTACTAGAAAACCTTTTTCTAGTGTTATTAGAAATTCATGTTTATTAGATTTAGTATACAGTGATATTTGTAATTTAAATAATGTTCCTACTAGAGGAGGAAAACAATATTTTATTACTTTTATAAATGATTTTTCAAAATATACTCATATATATTTATTAAATACTAAAAATGAGGCTTTTGAAAAATTTAAGGTTTATAAAGCTTTAGTAGAAAATCAATTAAATAAAAGAATAAAAGTCATTAGATCTGATCGGGGTGGAGAATACATGTCAAATGAATTCTCCGATTTCTGTGAAATTCATGAAATTCGTCATGAGGTGACGGCTCCTTATACGCCACAATAAAACGGAGTTGCCGAGAGAAAAAATAGAACATTAGTAGAAATGACTAATGCATTATTAGTTAATGCTAATTCCGATAAAAATTTATGGGGTGAAGCTTTATTAACTGCTACTCATATTTTAAATAGAATTCCACATAAGAAAAGTTTAATTACACCTTAGGAACTTTGGAAGAATCGAAAACCTAGTTTAGCCTATTTTAAAGTATGGGGGTGTAGGGCACTTGTTAGATTAGTAGATCCTAAAAGACCTAAGATAGGGATTAGATCTATTGAGTGTGCATTTATTAGCTATGCACAAAATAGTAAAGCTTATAGATTTCTAGTTATGAAATCTAATGATAACATCGATAAAAATACTATAATAGAATCTAGAGATGCTATATTCTATGAATCTAAGTTCACTACTCTAACTAATAAATTAAATATTAAAAGTAAATCTTATAAAGATGGAAAATCTCCTAAATCTAAAGAAGTTATTGAATCTTCAGTGATGAAGAGGTCATCATTGAACCTCGACGAAGTAAACGTCAACGATTTGAAACTAGTCTTTCAAAAGACTATTATATCTATTTGATTGAAGGAAATAGGACCAAAAGTACTAAGAAACATTTGTGTCTAAATGTAGACGATGATCCTATCACTTTTAACGACGCAATGAAATCTAGAGATAATGCTTTTTGGAAAGAAGCTATCAATGATGAAATTGATTCAATAATGGGAAACAAAACATGAAAATTAGTAGACTTACCAGAAGGATCTAAACCCATAGGATGTAGATGGATATTTAAAAGAAAACTTAGAATAGATGGAACTATAGAAAAATTTAAGGCACGATTGGTTGCCAAAGGATATAGACAAAAGGAAGGTGTTGATTATTTTGACACCTACGCACCCGTTGCTAGAATTTTGACTATAAGACTTCTAATTGCCTTAGCTTCTATACATAAGTTACAAATCCATCAAATGGATGTTAAAACCGCTTTTTTAAATGGTGATTTAAAAGAAAAGGTCTATATGGAACAACCAGAAGGATTTGTTCTACCTGGACAAGAAAAGAAAGTCTGTAAACTTATTAAATCTCTATATGGGCTCAAACAAGCACCAAAACAGTGGCATGAAAAGTTTGATAATACTATTACTAATTTTGGATTCAAAACTAATGAAGCCGACAAATGTATGTATTATAAATTTTCTCATAATAATGGTGTTATTATATGTCTTTATGTAGATGATTTACTTATTTTTGGAACTAATTTAGAAGTTATTTTACAAACTAAAAACTTCTTAAGTTCATCTTTTAACATGAAAGACATGGGTCAGGCAGATGTAATTTTGGGAATCAAAATTATAAGAAATGAAAATACATTAACTTTAACTCAATCTCATTATGTTGAAAAGATTTTGAAAAGATTTAATTATTTTGATTTGAAATATGCCAATACACCTTTAGATATTAATCTTAAATTGACTAAAAATGATGAACGATGTGTGCAACAGTTAGAATATGTAAGGGTTATTGGTAGCCTTATGTATGCAATGCATTGTACATGACCGGACATCGCATTTGCAGTAAGTTAAGTAGATTTACAAGTAACCCTAGTTCTATTCATTGGAATGCTATTTCGCATATTTTTAGATATTTAAAGGGTACTATTAATTATGGTTTACAATTTTCTGGATATCCTCACGTTTTAGAAGGATATAGCGATGCAAGTTGGATATCTGGTTCAGAAGAATCAAAGTCTACAAGTGGATGGATATTCACTTTTAGAGGTGCTGCGATCTCATGGGGATCAAAGAAGCAGACTTACATCACACATTCCACTATGGAATCAGAATTCATTGCCTTAGTGGCAAGTGAAAAAGAAGCAGAATGACTACGAAATTTACTACTAGAAATTCCAATTATGATTAAACCATTGTCACCTATCTCTATACATTGTGATAGTGAAGCAACACTATCAAAGGCTTATAATCAAACGTATAATGAAAAAAATAGATACATTGGTCTAAGACATAGCTATGTAAAACAATTACTTAGAGATTGAGTAATCTCAGTAATTGGGGTCAGGTCTGCAGAAAACCTGGCGGATCCGTTTACTAAAAGCCTTGGCAGAGATGGGATTAATAAAACTTCAATCGGGATGGGTTTAAAGCCATTAAACCTAAACAGCCACTTATGATGAGAACCCTACCTAATATTTGTTTAATCAATGTTTAGGTTCAAAGGGAAAAATAAGTCGTAAATCCGTGGCAGCTGAAGGACACTACATTGATGAGAAATATATCTCATATACATCCTAGGAAGGGTAGTGTTTCACCTGTAATGGATAAGGGGAGGTAGAGCATTGCTCTTAACAGTCCTATAGCACTATGTGTTGAGATGTTACAGTTACAGGGACATCTCTTATAGGTCTGCCTATATAAGTGTGAAGGTGGAGCCGCTTTCAATGAGACTTGGCTTTATCTCATAAACACTTACGAAAACCAGGGTACTAGCATAGGGCCTAAATGTGCTAACCTTTTATTGAATACCAAAATATGTGAAATATGTGTGTGAAATAATTCCGATTTGTCATATAAGATCGTTAGTTCAAGACTTAGTCTCACAAAAAATCTTGATAAATTTTAAATTATTTTCACTAAAGTGAAAATTCAAGTCTGTAAGACATTTTCATTTATGCACATTTTCTAGCGTTGCTCTATTTCAAATCTTTAAAATAGTGGGGGATTATTTATTTTTTTTAAAAAAAGTTTTTAATTTTATTTTAAATCTTTAAAATAGTGGGGGATTGTTGGATATTTTAAAGGTTTTAAAAAATAAGCTTTTGAAATTGGGATTTGTCCCACATCGTGTAAACTCTTTTTTGGGTTTGGCTTATATATCTTTGTCTTGGCTCAAGGCTTATAGCCTTCACCCAGGGGGCACCGAATTTTGTAGCTTCCACCGCCATGCAACCCATCAGTCACCGCAGCGCCACCGAGCCGAAATCGGGAGTCGGTCGGACGGACGGGACGGGCAGACGCGAGCACGCGCGTGCGTGCACGCGATGTGCGATACGGTAATGTCTTATTCGACTGTCCAGTTATATGCTACGGATATGTCCGTTCGGTTACACCTATTTTATCTATAAAAGGGCCCCAAGACCCCTCATTTGATACACTGCATATTTTTGCAAATTTCTTTAAGTTTTCTCCTTCTCAGAGTTTCGCTTTAGTTTTTTTTGGTGTTCTGGTTGCGTGATCAGATTCACCAAATCTGATCACACGGATACGCTGCCGGTTCGTTGTATCCTGAAACCGATTTGTCGGTAACCTATTGGTGACCACTAGATCATAGTGGTAGGGGCAAATCTCGGTTTAAAGACAACGATATTTAACGTGCCTCGAACCGGATCAGCATATATTTTAATTCCGATCTTTATCTTCTTCTGCAACCCGAACCTATTTTTCTAACAAAAAGTTATATAAATGTGTTCACTTTTCAAATCTTCAATTAATTTTGTAGCTTTAATTCATGGAGTCATTTTATAGGACGAACTTTGGATTGGGCAACGGGGAAAAATCGGCCAAAAAATGAAAGTGCCACTCATCGGGAGAACACTAGTTTCACTAAGAGCAGGTCGTCTACTTAGAAGTTCTGTGGGTGGCCTAAGGGTTATTCCATGATGCTGAGAAAGTAGTGGGGATAGTTAACCCAAGGCATATAAAATTGGGTAGCAGAAAATATTATAGATATATTGGATCTCTCACCACTCCCCCTTCCACTGATGGTGTCGTTTGGACGATCATTAAAAAGGTTAGTTGAACCGATCCCTTTCTTCCTCAAGATCTCTTCATAATTTGTTACTTTATCAAATTATAACCATAATACTTTATATATGGGGTGTCATCTTGTTCACAATTTCTAATGAAAGCTTGTTTATTAATTGCTATGATCAGGTGAGAACTGTGTCAAAGGAGCAGGTGATGCTATTGAGGGAAGCTGTTCATGATGTGAGTAGCATTTAAAAGCATGCACTATAATAAATACATAGTATAACTAGTTTTGCAACCATTGGATAAAAGATCATCTTGACTGCATATCATCCAATAAAAATGGAAACAGTGAGTCAAGATTCCTCCTATCCAATGGTTGTAAAATTGGTTGAATACGAAATCAAGTTCAACCAGTTGGATCTAACCATTTCCCTCACCACTAATTTGTCAGAACTAGGAGGTCCCGGACTACTTAGTCAATGGTTTTGTGCCAATAAATATCTAAAGATATCCCCTAAGTAAAAATTTGGTCAATTTCGCTGAAGGAATTGATTCATGCACCTCCTTTGGTGTATGGATCTATCGTTCTAGCACCTAACACCAACTCTTTGAAAAAATTTCTGTACCACAATTGTTTGCTTGAATCCACTCTAGATGATGGCCAATAAGTCTCCCTTATGAAATCTATGATCATCAAACACATGAGGGTTGCAGTTCCTGCATGGCCTGTCCCTTATTTTCTTGCCTTTATTAGATGAAATAATGGCTTCTGACAGACATTTAAATACCAGAATGGTGTTTTACCATTAAATTATACTTTTGATCTTACACCATTAAAAATATGGTTTGCTATTATGCCATATGCTCCTTATCTGTGATCAATTTAAATTGTTCAAGTGACAATAATTGGAAGATGCCTCAGCTAAAGAATCATGCCCCAGAATAGATGTGAATCCGATTTGTGAACTTCAATATTGGCCATTAAACTAAGAACAATAAGTGTTGTTACTTTGGTGGAGGAGCCTCAGCACCACCAATTGTAGATAAAATCAGGGTAAGTAGATAAAAACTCACTTAGAAATCAGGTTTAGTGCGTGAAAAAGCCACTAAGCTGTTCCCAATTTTATAGTATTAAAGTGCAGATTCCTGCCCAACAAATCCAGTAAAAAATGAGTAATATGTAACAGTGATAAGAACAACTGATTTACACAGAAATTACTGTGAAAACACAATTCCAAAACTGCACATGATTACTGTTAAGACTGAATTCCAACTGCTGTAAATATGGATATCAGTAGACAACTCACCTTTCTTTTATAGAATTGATATAAAATCTGATCAGCGGTAGCAATATTTTGAACCACAACAGTACTTTTAATATGAAATAGAGGTCAATCTCAGATAAAGAAACGACAGAAATAACCACACAAATTAGATTCAGCAGCAGCAATAAATAGAGCTCTCAAAAGAACATCAAATCAGCAAACTTATGGAGCAAAAATGAGTGATCTCTAGTTTCAAAATGGACCATCCACCCTCTTAGAGCACCCAACTAAGTCACCAAGTACGAAAAATTTGTGATCTCTGAAATGTCTAGAAAGTTGATTTAGTACCCTAAATAATCGAAAATATGTGAATCGTTCACTTACGAAATCAAAATCCTTGAGGACGACTTCGTCTGAGATCCCTACCCAATCAAACTAATGATTTGATCCAATTCAGCAAAAATTAAGTGAAATTAAGAGGGAAAATGCCTAAAACCTAAGATATATTAGGCTGTGAAATATAATATTAGAAGTAGTGAGGGGAGAAAATGATGAGATGACCTTCAATGCTGTCGGATTTGGCGCCATCACTTGATTTGATTCCCAAATTTCGATTTCAATATGCCAAATAATAAAATTAGGGCTCTAAATGTAATAGCCCGAAAAAAATCACACAAACTATGACCTCGGGATCCGTGCCCGATCGGTCATAGGTTTGACCAAATGGAAGCCCAACAGTCAGTATGTAGTGTGATGAACGGATGAGATGTGAAAAATAGAATGCCTATGTGATGTGTGTTGTAAATATGAAGTCGCATACACCTACCGCGGTGTATGTGCTCAACACACAAGAGAGAAAAAGGGGATAAAAGGGTTTAATAACCCTAGATGTATATTGTTGGTTGTTGAAGGAGAGTAAAGAAGAGAGAGAGAGAGAAAAGTAAGAGAGGAGTTATTGCAACCGATTGGAGGGGGGGGATTCAAGAGATAAAAGCCGGATTCAACGCGACTTGGATCCGTTAGAAACCAAAGCTGGAACCCTAGCCTTCCAACCCTAGATTTGAAATCAACTTAAGATCTATTCAAGGTAAAATTTTTGTAAATAAGGTGCATAGATTATAGGGGTTAAGTTGCAGTAAAATGTGGGTTAAATCATAGGATAATGGCTTAGAAAAATAGAAGAAAAAGTATGGAAAAAGATTGGGAAGAACAAATTTCGAAAGGATGAATCGACAATTTCATTAATCGAAATTGGGTTTATTAATCGAAATTGGCGTGAAGTTGAAGAGTCGAGGATTCGATTTCGACTAATCGAATTTGGGTTCGATTAATCGACTTTGGATTTCGATTAATCGATTTGGGAATCGATTAATCGACTGAGAACCTCCAGTGGACCCCAGGGGTTGGAGGAAATAAATTAAGGAAAAATCGACTAATCGAAATGGGATTTCATTAATCGATTTAGTTTCGATTAATCGATTTGGAATCGATTAATCAACTTGTGAAACTTCGACTATTCGAACTAAGAGTACGCTGCGAAAGAAGGATTTCGATTAATCGAATTTGGATTCGATTAATCGAATAAAAACTCGACTGTTCGAACAGTGAATTTCCTTTGGGAAAAGAAGAATTTCGATTAATCGAAATTGGATTCGATTAATCGAATGACAATTCGACTGTTCGAACTGAGAATGGACTTTCTTGAAAGGAGAATTTGATTAATCGAAATTGCTTCGATTAATCGATATTGACTTTCGATTAATCGATTTTGGAAATCGATTAATCGAATCGATTCGATTAATCGATTTTGGAGTTCGATTAATCGTTGTAGTAAACTATGTTGACTTTTGGTTTGACTTTAAGATTCTTGGGGATCTTATACCTTCTTTATGGCATCCTTTGTGATGTGTTTCACGTGATGTGGTACCATAGGTGATAGTGCACAAGGAGTCACGTGGGACCTTGATGCATTGATCAAGTGAAGACTTGAGGTAGGGAACACCGAACGTGTACTTTATTTTACAAGAGCATGTATGTAGTGATATCAATTCAATTCAAATGTTTTACTACTCAATGATTATGAAAAGTGTGCGTGTGTGACATTAGGAGAGAACTTAAATGAACCATCCCGGGGGATGATGAAGTGAAGAAGTAAAGGCATCGTGTGATGATGCAGTGAATGGATACATCGAGGGATGTATCCATGATTGAATCATGCTTGATGAGGCCTAACGATATAAGATAGCACAATTACTGTGAATAACTATATGTAAGGCACCGATATTTTTGTTATTTGAGGTTTGATAGGTCGGCCGACGCGGCAGGATATCCGTGACCGATCTGGCTAATCCAGAGGGCGGCACGGAGGCTTATCCAGACAGAGTAAGCACACCCTGTGGGTGTTGATGAGATGTGAAACCCGCCACCAATCCCTGTGGAAAGGGCTTGGTACTATTGGTATTCGAGGGAATACATTTAAACCTATCTATATAGATGACGATGAAGGGTATCTCGTCGGCTCGATGCTATATTGCTCGGGGATTACTTAAGTTGAAGTTTAAGTTTTGCTTTAGGCCTTCTCAACATCATTCATGATTAACTAAAAGACATGAGTAATCTACCAAGAATTGAAGTGTTTTAATCGCTTTTCATCAATAAATGCATAGACATATCATGCATGCATATCATAGAATACATGTGAGTTATATTTTATATGTTCAATTGTGTTCTGTTCCCTATTGAGCTAGGATGTAGCTCACCCTATAGACTATACGTCGCAGTCCTCATGGCGAGAGCTTGAGAGGCTGACCGGTGAGTGGGACCTTGCGTGGCGAGGAGTTAGAGCCACCTCAGGAGGACTTCTTCTAGAGGACTCTGATGCGACCTTGAGGAGTTTTAGTTGGAGATTGTACGGCTTGGTATGTCAAGCCTGGTTTTTGATTAAACCTTGTGTATATGGATATCTGTGTATTCTTTTGGGCGAACCATCCATGATGATGGTTATCATCGATGGTTCGGATCGGTTCTCCCTTCATGCAGAGGCATGAGGGTAGAACTGTCTTTTGAGAAGTATTTCTATGTAGATTTAAATTCCGCAAGTTGTTCTTATTTATTTTATGCTTGATATACCAGTGTTCCGTGCATAGTGAGGGGCACGGTCAAGATGATCGTGCTGATGGCACGGGTTTCGGGGTGCCGAAGTCCGGGCTGTCACACTAAATCTCAATCTCAATTTGAGATGAACTTCGATGTTGTCGAATTTGGTGCCATAAGTTGATTTGATCCCAAAATCTCGATGTCTATCTGCCAAATAGTGAAACTAGGGCTCAAAATCTCGATTTCAATCTGTCAAATAGTAAAATTTGGTCTTCAATGGCGTCGTCTTCAATAGTTCTCTTCAATGGCATTGTTCAATGGCGTCATTCCAAAGGTATCACGGCATTAAAATCTCAGAGATTAGGTCTCGTTGATAGAGAAGTGAGGTTTCTTAGGGATTTAGGGTTTGAGTGAGAGGGAATGAGGGGGATTTAGGGTTTGAGCATGAGGGAATGAGGGGAGAAGGGAGAAGGGGGATGGGAGAGAGTTGAAGGTTTGAGTTCGGGAGAAGGGAGAAGGAAAAAATATACTTGGCCCGATTGAATAGGCCGTGGGCTTAAGTGGAGTGGTTGGGTTAGCTCAGCCCAAATCTTCCCCTACGCCGACGGCGCCTTAGTTTCAGCCGTCGGCGTATCCACTATTTTTTGTAGTGCAAGCCTCAATCAACAAAGATTATATGGTTCAAATCACAACAATATACTAGATTGAATGAAAAAAAAACTAAAATTTATATAATCTCAAGAAATAAATCTTAAGCATAATCCAATTAATAAAAAAAATCAAATTTATTTGATCACAAGAAAAAAATTCATGCTTATATATATATATATATATATATATATATATATATATATATCGGCATAATAATATCGTCAATGTGTGTGACTGATATATACCAGTATTAAAAGAAAAAAAAGGGGCTTTGAGCATAATGAGTGCTAAACTATAAATCAAAATAAAAGGCTACAACCCTTGTTTAAAGAGATGCATAACTCATTGTCGCATATTTGAGGGTAAGGAGAAGACGGCCAAAAGTTTGCATTTATAGGAAAAATGCACTCAAATATGAACAATAAAATCCCTATTTTTCCAACAATTTTGGGAATCAAATTCTGCAAGTAAATCAAATCAAGCAAGTAAATCATGAAATCGTTGAATGCATGAGATTCGCATCACTATTTTCCCACAAAGAATGACCTATTTTTTTGTATTGGGATAGCTGGATAGGTTCACGGGAGGGCTAGCGGTGCAAAGATTCACCTGGGGAGAAGAAAAGCCGTCTGCGCTTCTTCTTTACTCCAAGTAGCCTGCATCTCTCCTCTTTTTCCTTGAGATGTGTTGGGAAGATAGGCTCTTTCTCTTTTCTTTGTGATGCGTTGGGAAGACCACCCGTGAAGGGTAGGGTTTGATCTAGTGGGTGTCGGTCCATAGATATATGGTATCAACTTTCTAAATAATGAATGAGGCCCACAAAAGAGTTGTTGTAAAATTTTGCCCGCATTTTTTTATATTTTACTTGCCATTTGCTAGTAGGTTGTTTATTTTGCAGGTAAGGAATCTTTGTGATTTTATGCCACACTTTACCACGAGATGAACAAACACAAAGTGGAATCTTCCGGTAAAAAACCTATTTGCGCTACAAATCCCCCCCTTTATGCAGAAGTGAACGCACCGTAAATAAAGCATAGACTTAGATATTGTACAAAACTTATATACCAAAAAAATTACTAGTAGTATTAAACATTACTAAAAGCATACCCAAATTATCCAAATTTTCCCCTAGCAACAAACAAATTTATCCAAATTGGACCTAAATAAGCCCATGCTGAATAATTTCTGAATCCGGATTTTATCCAAATTGGATCTAAATACGCCCATCTTGTGTTTGGTTTCGCTCTTATACTTTTTAGGGATTTTTGCAATTAGCCTCCTATGTTATTAAGAAATTGCACTCAACCTCTCGTATTATTCATATTTATTCTTCACCCTTTTGACTGAAATTTAGTGAACATATAACCCCTTCTATTGAGTTGACCATCTTTGACTGCTAGAGAATGCAAGAAGGGCGTTAAGAGAATGACACAAAGACCTTCTTGCCCTTATGTGAAAGGCAATAATCGCTGGCTCTCCTCTCTCTCTCTCTCTCTTCAACATCACCTGATGACATAGTTGTGTTGAAAAAACTCGCTACCTCTCTCTCTCCAACTCCATCTGGTTGGAGTGACGCCGACCCCTGCACGCCAAAATGGCCTGGCATAAACTGCCTCGCGGACCGGGTGGTCTCTACAAAACAACCAAATATATGGCCCCTTGCATTCTCTCACCAACCTATCAAGCCTCCAAGAAATCTACCTCGGCTCCAACAGCTTCACCTCGTTGCCACCCACCTTCTTCCAAGGCCTCACTAGTTTACAAACGATCACCCTCAGCCAAAACCAATTCAAACCATGGCCTATAACCTTTGATATCTCCCAATCCACTAGTTTGACCACATTCTATGCCAGGAATGCCAATGTGATGGGCACTATACCAGATTTCTTTGGCACATTGCCTAGTTTTCAGTCTCTGAGGCTATCTTACAACAAGGGTTTCTTGAGCATCTCATCGATCGAAGTCTTTGAGGCCGACGGAATCTCCTTTTTCTCTGAATCTAATTCCAAAAGCTCGCACCAAAGAAAGTGGTGTCGGTGGGAGTGAAGAAGGTGAATGAAATCTAAGAGAGGATCTCGTACCAGACATCTGATGTGGTGATTGCATTGCCAAAGAGATGGCAGCCGTGGGATCTCACGGCGACGATCTCATTGTCGAGATCTTGATTGGAGATTCCGGCGTTACAACTTGGGAGGAGGAGGAGGAGGAGGTTGAGAAGAGATAGAGATTGTGATATGTGAGGCCTTCTTCCTATTTTAATGGAGTTCCTAAATTGCCGGAATCTAGGTTAAAGATAATATGAGTTGGTGAACAGTAAAGGATAAAAAAAATTAAATTAAATGTGACTCGAAGCCAATAAAAGTTAATAGTGGTATTTACTATCGCTTCAATCCCGTCAAGTGAAAGGTGTAACCATAGAACTTATTTTTTTACGATCTGTCAACGGTCTAAATTCCGGTCAAAGGAGTGAAGAATATATATGACTAATACGGGTTAAGTGTAATTTTGTAACAACTAAGGGGGCTAAATGTAAAAATTCCTACTCTTTACTGTATTTGCTCGATTTACTATAGTAAGTTGTTTAAAGGGAAAGTTATAAACGGTCATAAAAGCAAAAATTTATAAACGGAAGCCAGAAGGCGGCTGACGTGAGGCAACGTCACTCGCTGACCTCCATTAATGAGCTCCCACTCCCCTATCAGCCGCTACTTTATCCGCGTAGAATCTTTCGTCGTGAGAGCAGATTTCGTAGAGTTGCTTTTGCTGTTACAAGTCACAACATCTAACCCAATCTTAACATTTTGTCGTATCTCCCAATCCAAAACTTTGGATCTTCAAAGTTTCAAACGAAGGTCCACTACTACGTTTCCCAAGATGCCTCCTTTGGCTTATCCATACAGCATGGGCCAGGACGCCACCCCTCATTCTTCTATAATACGGATCCCATGTATCACCACCACACCGAAAAATGGTGATTTCAACGATCTCCCACCCTTGCCGCCCGTTTGGCTTCCTTTCCTCCGTAACCTCCCCTTCCTCGACCCCGAGCTCCACCGTGGCTTTGCTGAGTTGGCAGACCTACGGCCCCATCTTCAAGCTCCGACTCGGTAACAAAGTCGGTATTGTGATCACTTCCCAGTCCCTACCCGAGGAGGTCCTCAATGACAACGATACCACGTTTGCCAACCGTGCCTGCCGCCGCACGCTGTATGCATACAGTGCCAGGGACATCGTGTGGATCCCGCACGGGCCAGAGTGGCGCATGCTGAGGAAGGTGTGCGTGAAGGAGATGTTCACCAACACGAGCTTGGATGTCGTGTACGCGTTGCGGAGACGGGAGGTGAGGGCAACAGTGAGCTACTCGTACGGGAAGGTGGGGAGAGGAGGTGAGCGTGGGGGAGCATATTTGGTGGTGCTTAATGTGGTAACTGTTGGATTACACCAATTAGGATTGGAAGAAAATCACACTCTAAAGATTCTCGTGTAAAATACACCAAAAATGAAGACCAAAGTAATAAACTATTTAAAATCTTTCAATTTTCATTCATATGACTTCATAAAATGAAGATATATAAGTGACATATATAGTCCAAAATACAAATTCGAGAATAAATAAGCATACACTTCCAAAGCAATAACCTAACTTAGAAAAAAATATAAAATTATATTCTCAAAGTATATTTCATATTCTCAAGACATCACATTAATTACACCAATTTCCTATGACAAAAAAAAAATTCAAAATTGACTAATATAACTGTAAATGAGCCAATGACCCAAAAAGATAAAATGGGCTAGCTGGGCCAATCTAGCTTATAATTCTAATAGCCCCCTTGAGCTAGACCGATCGAACGCTGACCTTTTCTTTAATCTTGATAAATGTTTCTTTCTTCAATGCCTTTGTAAAAATATCCGCTATTTGAGCTTGTGATTTGCAAGGTTTTACATCAATTTTACCATTATTGATCAAGTTACGGATGAAATGATGCTTAATTCAAATGTGTTTACTTTTGTAGTGAAAAACGAGATTTTTGGTTAGTGCAATGGCTGAACGAATATCACAAAATAAATTTGTAGCTTCAATTGATAAATGTTTAAGTTCTTCTAAGACTCATCTTAACTAAAGCGCTTGACAACCTGCCAATACTAATGAAATGTACTCCGCTTCAGTTGTAGAGAGAGCAACAGCTTGTTGTTTCTTTGAAGTCCATGAAATTGAACCCGAACCAATATTAAAATTATAACTGAAAGTATTTTTGCCATCATCTATACTTTCACCCCAATTACTATCACAATATCCAACCAAACATGAATTTTGAATCCTTTTGTAATATATATCATCATTAATTGTACCACATATCGTAAAATTTTCTTTCCGACATTCCAATGACTTCTTCTGGGTAATTCCATGAAACGGCTAATCATGCTAAACGCAAGCATAATATCCGATCTTCTGACGGTCAAGTACATGAGGCTATCAACAAGACTCCGATAAAGAGTTGCATTAACTCTTTTTTCATTATAATTTTTGTTAAGTTTCAAACCAACCTCCATTGGAGTGCAAATAGGATTTGCATCTTCCATTCTAAACTCTTTCAATAAATCTTTTGCATACTTCTTTTGAGATATAAAAATTTCATCTTTATTTTGGTTTACTTCAATGCCAAGAAAGAAATATAGAAGACTCATATCGGTCATCTCAAATTCAAGCATCATGAATTTTTTTAATTAATCAAATATGCATGAACTATTGTCGGTGAAGATTAAATCATCAACATATGAACAAACAACTAAAAACTCACCTTGAGTGTTTCTTTTTATATAGAGAGAGCGTTCAAAAGGACACCTTTTGAATTCATTCTTCATGAGGTACTCATCAATACGGCTATACCACGCCCTTGGTGCTTGCTTTAAATCATAAAGTGTTTTCTTCAATCTACAAACTTTCTACTCTTTACCCTTTTCCACAATCCGAGAGGTTGATCAACATAAACTTATTCTTTTAGAATACCATTTAAGAATACTGATTTGACGTTCATTTGATAAACCTTCTAATTTCTTTGAGCCGCTAATGCTAAGACCAATCTAATAGTCTCAAGCCGAGCAATGGGAGCAAAAACTTCATTGAAGTCTATGTCATGTCTTTGCTTGTAGCCTTTCACTACTAACCGAGCTTTGTGCCTTTCGACTTCACCTTTTGCATTTAACTTGATTTTATATATCCATTTTACACTAATAGATTTATGCCCATTTGGAAGTTCCGTTAACTTTGAAGTCTCATTTCTTTTGATGGAATCAATTTCTTGATTCATTGCATGGTTCCACTTTCCTTCTTGAGATGTTTCTTCAAAAGAAATTGGATCGGCATCGGCATCGGCATCGGCATATAGTATAAAGTTAACCTCATCTTCATTAAAAAATCTTCTTGATGCTTCATAAATTTCTTTAATGCTTTTGGTCTTCTTTGGAGGAGAATTAGGACTCGTTGATGATGATGATGATGAAAATGGTGAAAATGGAGAGGAAGGAAGAGTCATATCCTCTTCATGCTTATAATTTTGAAAATCTTTCAATTCTTCTTTGTTAACACAAATTGACATTTGTGTCTTTTCTTGAAAATCCCAATCCCAAGCTTCTTCTTCATTAAATTTAACATCTCTACTTATGATAGTTTTCTTAGTGATGAGATTAAACAATTTGTATGTCTTCGAAGTTTCACTATAGCCAATAAAAATACATTTTTCGGATTTATCATCCAATTTTTTTTCTTCTTTCATCCGGCACATGAGAATATGCAATGGTACTAAATATCCTCAAATGCACAACACATGGTTTGTGTCCATTCCATGCTTCTTGTGGTATCATGCCTTTAATACTTTTGAATAAGGTACGATTTAAACGATAGTTGGCACATGCAATGGCTTCAACCCAAAATATATTTGGCATCCCTTTGGCTTTTAACATACTTCTAGCCAATTCCATAAGTATTCTATATTTTCTTTCGGCAACACCATTTTGCTGAGGTGTGTACCAAGTGATTAATTGATGTCGAATGCCTTTATCTTTTAAGAAATTCTTAAAATCATGAGAAACATATTTACCACCTTGATCGGTACGTAAAGTTTTCAACATAAAACTACTTTGCTTTTCAACCAAGGCCATAAATGCTTTGAAGTGGCCAAATATCTCCGATTTTTTTTTGAGAAATAAGCGCAAGATTTACGACTATAATCGTCAATAAAAGTGAGGAAATAACGATTACTGTCAATAGAAATTGTGTGCATAGGCCTGCATAGGTCCGAATGAACAAGCTCAAAAGGGTTTGATGCCCTCCAAGCTTTCCCAATCGGAAAAGAATTTCTTTGATGTTTTATGAGTGCGCATCCTTCACAAACTTAGTCATTGCATTCAATATTTGTCATGCCTCTCACCATGTAATTTTTGCATATGAGAGTCAAAGAGCTAAAACTCAAGTGGTCATACCGAAGATGCCATAGCCATGATTTGTCTTGGATGATGGAATTGAAGCAAGGAAAAAATTTATTTTGAAACTTAAGCGGAAACATCTTGTTTGGAGTCATCTTTACTTTGACAATGAAAGTGTTGTTCATATCCTTAATTTCACATGCATCTCCTTTGAAATAAATATTGTGCCCTTTCAAAAGGAGTTGTCTAATACTTAGAAGATTGTGCATGAGGCTGGGTACATAGAAAACATTTGAGATGCGTTTGATGCCTTTCTTTGATTGAATAAGAATATCACCTCTTCCCTTTACGGAAAGTTATTTATCATCGCCGGTCCTTACTTCACTTTGAATAGATTCATCCAAAGTGATAAATACGCCTTTCTTTTCCGTCATGTGATTACTGCAACCACTATCAAGATACCAATCTTCATTGAATGCAACTTCTTGAACATTGCAAGTAAGAAAGAGAGTGTCATCTTCCTTACTTTGATTGTTCTCTTGAATAAAATATGATTCTTTTTTTTCTTCTTCCGTCAATCTTTTTCTATAAAATTTTATGGTGTGGCCATATTTTTAACAACGACAATATTGAACATTAGAAAGAGAAGATCGGCCTCTTTCTCTTCCTCTTCCTCTTGATGACGTAGATGACCCATCTTCATATATTTCTTTTGCTTGATATCTTCTTCTATTCTGCCTTCCTCGTCTGCAATTAGAATTCCTTCCTCTTCCACCTCTAGAACTTTCTTTAAAAGAAATTTGAGTTTGAAAAGCATGCTCTTGAGGAGAAGCATCAAATTGCTTCATGCAAAGTTCATGGGATTGAAGCAATCCTAACAAACTTTCCAAAGACAAAGTAGATAAATCCTTAGATTCTTCAATTGTAACAACAATATATTCAAACTTATGAGTCAAACTTCTAAGAATTTTTTCTACAATTCTTTGATCATGAAGATATTCACCATTAATCCTTCATTGATTAACAAGAGAAATTATTCGATTAAAATAATCTTTAACCGCTTCCGAATCCTTCATTCTTATAGAATCAAACTAACATCGAAGAGTTTGGAGCAGCACCAATTTGACTTTATCTTTGCCTTTGTATGAAGCATAGAGAGTATCCCATGCTTGCTTTGCCGATGACACCGATGAAATTCTTTCAAAGATAACTTCATCCACAGCTTCATAGATGAAGAACAAAGCTTTCTTGTCCATCTTGTGATTTTCTTTCAACTCATTGAGTTGAGCTTGTGTGAGAGCCGCTTGATCCTCCGATTCTACATATCCGGTCTCAATAATATCTCACAAATCTTGAGACCCATATAAAACCTTCATTTGAATAGTCCATTGATTGTAGTTCTTATCGATGAAACGAGGAAGTTGAGGTTACAGTATATTGAAAGTCATGAATCTCAAGCTCTGATACCACTTTGTTGGATTACACCAACTAGGATTGGAAGAAAATGACACTCTAAAGAGAAGAAAGTTGTTCTCTTGTTTAGAAAAACACCAAAAATGAAGATTAAAGTAATATAGTACTTAAAACCTTTTAAATTTCATTTATATCACTTCATAAAATGAAGATACGTAAGTAATATATATAGCCCAAAATACAAATCCGGGAATAAATAAGCATATACTTCCAAAGCAACAACTTAGCTTAGAAAAAGATAGAAAATTACATTCTCAAAGTATATTTCATATTCTCAAGACACCGCATTAATTACACTAATTTCCTATGACAAAAAAAATATTCTAAGATTGACCAATATAACTGCAAATGGGCCAATGACCCAAAAAGACAAAATGGGCTAGATGAGGTGATCTAGCTTATAATTCTAACAATAACCAACATGCATGTTGTGGGGTGGAACCCTAGTGGGGGTGGAGAGGAGCAGTGTGGGTGCCGATTTTAGGGAGGTGGTGGGGGAAATTACGGAGCTATTAGGGAAGCCAAACGTGTCCGATTTCATTCCGAGTTTGGCAAGGTTCGATTTGCAGGGCGTGTAGTGGAAGATGAAGGGGCTTTTGTTGCGGTTTGATCAGATCTTTGATTCTATCATAGATCAACAGATTAAGATGGATAGGGAGGGATATGGACCAGATGGTAATGGTAAGGAGTGTAGAGATTTTCTACAATTTATGTTGCGACTTAAGGAGCAAGGAGACTCTAAAACACCATTTACTATTTTCTTTTTTCTTTTTTTTTTTTTCCAAACAAAGTTAAAACGCCATTTACTATGATGGACGTCAAGTCTTTGCTGATGGTAATTAGTTTTCTCTTCATTGGGTTTTTTATTTTAATTTTGTTTGCCTAAAACTTGTACTAGGGCTGTGCATTTTTTGGACCGAACCGCCGAGTTTGGTCCGATTTTCACGGGTACCGGTTCGGGTTTGGTTTGTAAAAAAGGAAAACCGAAAAGTTTGGTTTAATTTCGGTTCCAAGCCTCCACAAGCCGAACCGAATCTAGTTTGTAAGTATATATATATTATATACATGGATAAGCGGGGGATTTGTTTTATTTTAAAGGGCATTTTCAGTAAATTTTTTATTTTTTATAAAACCTATTCCTAAAAAGTAAAGACTAAAGAGGTAGAGCAAGCCTTCGTCCTTCCCTATTCCCTAATCGGAGCCTGCTAAAAACCCTAAGCCCCCTTTTGAAGCCTTAGCGATTTGAGAAAAATAAATCTTTGCTACCGCAAAATTTTTTTTTCTAAAGAAGAAGAAGAAGATGACCCTAATCCAAAGAAGAAGAAGAAGAAGACCCTAATCATGTAAGTTCTTCTTCCCATCTGAATCATGAGCATTGTAGATATTTTTATATTTTTTTCGTACTTCTTAATTTTGCATTTCAAAGCTTTTAATTCTTTTCTCAATTTTTCTCAACTTTCTCCCAAACTTTCAAAATTTTTGCTCAATTTTTTTACTTTTCTTCTTGTTGGCTTATTCTGGGACCCGACTTTGTGACCTTATTTTCTCTTATTTTTTATATGTTTCATGGTGACGACATTCCTTGCTAGCAATAGAATGAGGTGTACTTAGTCTGATTTGGCGATTCGGGGGAGTTGCAATCAATCCTATCAAAAGCTTATTTGCAAAAATATTAAGATCCCAAAAGTCTATGAAAATCAGCTTTTCACGGAACTGGAAGGCTAAAGTCTATTTATAAGTTCTATAATCTTATGTAATCCTTGAGGAGAATGAATCCCAAATTGATAACATAACACTCCAAAAGTTGTTGGCCTACATGGAATCCCCACAAGAAGAAATCTATGTATATAAAGTCAAGAGGTTGAGAGACCGTTTGATTTTAGGCATGAAGGCAAATAAAGATCTTCAATAAGATGTAGAAATCTATCATAACTAAATATGGAAGACAAATTAAAGTAGAGAGGAAATGAGATGGAGAAAAAACATGGAACTTTTTCCATGCAAACAGAATGTAGATAAAATGCATAGAATGTCGCATTTTTTTTCTTTATGTTGGGATCTTACTTGGTTTTTTTTTCTCTTTATATTAGATGGCTTCATCAAAGATGTCAAAGAATGTCGCATCGAAGTCAACCACAAAAAATGGATGAGTGAGCCAACTGTTGAAGGTGGTCCTGATCCATCCTCTAATGTGAGTAACAATGTTACTCTTTCTATTAAAGCTAGTAGGTGACAGTCTATAGTTTGGGATCATTTTACGGTCATAAAGTGAGCTGAAAAGGGAGGCCAAGAAATTGTTGAATGTAATTATTATAAAAATTTATACAAGTGTACGACCAAACATAATGGAATTAGCTCAATGAAGACACGTATAGAAACTCAGTGTCTTAAATGTCCTGGAAGGGCTGTAAATAAGAATCATAAGACTTTAGTTTTCAAACATGATATGAATGAGAAGGGAGAGACTAAAGGTAAAGAACTCATAGTAGCGACTTTTAATGTTGAGACTTGTAAGAGAGCATTAGCCGAAATGTTAATCATTGACGAGTTGTCTTTTAGATTTGTAGAGGCAGAGGGATTCCGTAAGTTTATGCACGTTGTTTGTCCTAGGTGGACAAAAATCCCAAACCGCACAACGATTGTTAGAGACTGTTGGAATGTCTTCATGGATGCGAAGATTAAATTGAAGAGTTTTCTTAAAGTCCAACAATTATCCTTTACAATAGATACGTGGACATCCATTCAAAACTATAATTATATGTGTCTCACTGCTCACTTCATTGATAGTGATTGGAAAATGCATAAAAGAATTATTAACTTTTGTCAGGTAAAAAATCACAAAGGTGAAACACCAGGTAAGGCAGTTGAGCAATGCTTGCTTCAATGGGGCATCAAAATTTATTTTAACAATAACTGTTGACAATGCTAGTTTGAATAATGGTTTAATACAATTCATAAGGAGGAAGTCAAAAAGTGAAAAAGATATAATATTGGGATACGAACACTTGCACGTAAGATGTTGTGCCCATATTCTAAATCTCATAGTGCGTGAGGGTTTGAAGGACATGGATGACTCCATTTTCAAGGTGAGGAATGTCATTCGATACATGAGGTCATCTCGACAAAGATGAAAAATGTGGAAGCAATGTGTAGAGATTGAGAAAATCGAGAGCAAATGTTACGTTTGTTTCGACATAGCCACTAGGTGGAATTACACTTATGTGATGTTGGATAGGGCCAAAAAATTTCGAAAGGCCTTTGAAAGATTAGAGGATTATGACCCGAATTTTATACGTGCGGTTAGTAAGTAAGATGATGAAGATGGTGTAGATGGATGCATTCATGGGAGAGGGAAGAGAGTGAAAAAGTCAATGGGGCCGCCATATTCAGAAGATTGGAAGAAGGTGAGGTTATTTGTCAAGTTTCTTAATCTATTCTATGAAGCAACCTTGCGATTTTCCGGATCCAAATATGTAACTTTAAATATTTTTTTCATTGAGTTAATGTTTATTCATGAAAAGATGAGTGACGAGTGTAGAAATAAGCTTCCTCTCTTAACATCTAGGATAGAAGAGATGAAGCAAAAGTTTAAGAAATACTCGGAAAACATAGGCACAACGAATATGTTATTATATATTGCACTAGTTCTTGATCCCTGATATAAGATGCTGTATATTTCATGAAAATTTCAACAAATTTATAGTGAAGTGATGGCTACTGAGATGATTTTCAAAGTAAAAAATGTCATGTCTCGCTTATTTGAACCTTATGCAGAAAAAGGAACAAGCCGTCAAAACTAAAAAGAAAAACAATAGTCCGATGGAGGAATGAGTAGTACTAGTAGTGGGACAAATGATGAATAGGTATTGATTATGTCTACATTTAGGAAGCATTTAGAGGAAGAAACTTCAATGGAATAGAAATCAGAGATAGAAAAATATTTAGCGGAGGCTTGTGAAGATGCGGCAAACGAATTTAATTTATTGGTGTAAAGACCCGTATTTTGAACCCGAGTTAGACTGACCCTGTGTGTGTATTCGGCTCGGCAACCGACGTCACCATTTATTTTGGATTTTTATCTAGATGTAATTGTGCGGACAGATTTTAATTTAGAGCCCATTTGGACCCTCGTGCGAAAGTTGTGCACCGACCTCGGTGTAGCCGCTCAACACCGGACTTGAGTTTTAAAATTAGAAGTGTATAATACATAAGATGTGTGTGTGTGTTTACTTTGTGAGCAATCCTATTATAAGAAGGAATTGCATTCCCGTATTATACTAGGTTTTGTTAAGAGAGGATAGTTACCCAACCGTGTGAAACTCCTTCTCTCTTCTTCAATCATCGTAGGAGATCGGTTTAGAAAACCTCCTTCTCTAGAACCCTCTTTGTTGAAAACACTTAAACCTTAGAAAGAACTTGAATCAACCTTGGATTCGTAGTTGGCTATTGGGAGAGGTTGAGATCATTGGGGGCGTGTTGGAGTTGTCTCTGTGAACTCGTGGGATCGATCGCGGCGCGAATCATTGAGGAAACCCGTCGGTTTTTATCATTGCTCGAGCAAGGTATCACCGAACTCCAACATTGCCTTAGTATTTTATTCCGAACTCTGATTAAGACGATTCTTTTTGCGTTGGAAAGCTAATAGAAAAATCTACAACTTTCATGTTTTGACCAACTCATGAATCAATCGTCTTGATGGTTAAAAAAATATGATAATGTTACGTCAAATCGTTCGAGCGAGCTATTATCATCGCTCGAGCGAGGTATCACCGAACTCCGACATTACCTTATTATTTTAGTCATAACTATTTATCCCGAACTCCGATTAAGACGATTCTTTTTGCGTTGGAAAGCTAATAGAAAAATCTACAACTTTCATGTTTTGACCAACTTATGAATCAATCGTCTTGATGGTCAACAAAATATGAGAATGTTACGTCAAATTGCTCGAGCGAGCTATTATCATCGCTGGAGCGAGGTATCACCGAACTCTGGCATTGCCTTAGTATTTTAGTTATAACTTTTTATTTTGAACTCCGATTGAGACGATTCTTTTTTCGTTAGAAAGCTAATATAAAAATCTATAACTTTCATGTTTTGACCAATACATGAATCAATCGTCTTGATAGTCAAAAAAATATGAGAATGTTACATCAAATTCTAGGATTGGCGCAACTTGCCTGTTTTGACTTGTTTTTGAGGGAACGCTTAAATAGGTCTATATTATTAGTAATTAGAGTTTATCTTAATGCATGAACATATATTGTGATGTAGATTGAGGGCGAGAGGTCATCAATAGGACCTTGCTTGACTTCGCATAACTCCGAGTTTTAGGTAGGAGAATCTTTTCTTTACAGTATTTTATTTTAATTCGCATGGATATTTTGAATTAAAATCTTTGAACTTGCATATGCCATTGAAATCACATCTGTAAATTGAAATTGATATGAATGAATAAAAATCTAAATCTACCTGAATCCTGAAACCTGAATCTGCTTAAGCTCTGAAGATCTGAAATTAAGAACCTGAACTATATATAAGAGACTTCCATCTGATTATATTAGTATCTGCATTTATTTTATGATTGACCTGAACGACCCCTCAAAAATTCCTGAACAACTTCCTGGCACAAGTTTCCCTCATTACGCAGGGGCTTGTTGCATCCTGAAAAAGGGTTCATGAACGACGATGGTAGGTAGGGGTTTCCATCGGCTATATTCCTGCTCTCGAGATATAGTTTACTCGGGAGGTATTTTAATTTGAGGATTAAGTCATGAATTACTGAACTTTGCATATAGAAGTTAGAGAAACTAAGACCTTTGAAACTTGCATCATTCTTGGCTGTTTTCACACATTTAGAAATAAATCTTACATATGATTTTTGCACCTAAATTCAGTTTATTATCTGCTTATATGTTTGACAAGCTATATTCCGATATTTATTTTGAAACCATGTTAGTTAAAGTAAAATGCCGTAGATGTCTTTCTTCTACTGAGCTTTGTTGGTTAGCTCACTCCGACTATACGTCACAGGTTCAGTCTTGGCATCGACGTGGCTATTCGTACGTGAGGCCGATCGACTACGTGCCTGAGGAAGAGCTTGAGGTTCCTCCTGAGGAGTTTTTCCCAGTATAGAACTTACTGATTTTCTTATTTGTGGTGAGAGTTAGACTTGAATTTGTGGGCCCATTTTAGTTGGATATCATAGTTTTATACTTGACGTTGATTTCTGTTATGAGCCATGTTTCGATGATGGTCGGCCATCATCGGTGGTTCTTTACTTTTAATTACTTCCGCATTTATTTTAGCTATGGATATTTATTGCGCTTTACTCTGATATGTGCCCTGTTTATCCGACTTATCATTTATTCGATAGGTTGGCGAACCGGCCTTTCTTATACCTGAGGGATTGGAAAAGTCGGGTCGTCACAGTTGGTATCAGAGCTATGGTCTTTAGATTCTCTAAGGACCCATGAGAACCAACCGTGACCCGGTACAGTTCACATCAGAGTCATGTCGTTAGGTCCAGAATCACTAGTACTGTTTGTGATTGTCTTTACAATTAATGTTGACTGATATTATGGTGTTCACAATGACAGATCAGTATGGCCCCAAGATTTAGAGGCAGAGGCAAAGGTAGGACGGTGCCTTTAGAGGACATTCCTGGAGGTGTCGGTACATCAAGGGGAGTTGCCTTCGCATCCGGTTCTAATGCAGTCCCTATAAGAGCCGGAGTTGATAGAGGTCAGGGTGAAAGAATGGAACAAGTGTTGGAAAGTCTGGCCACCAACATTGCTCAGCAGACCGCATCTATGGCTCAGCAGACTGCTGCAATCGCCCAGCAAGCAGAGCTGATTTCTGCTGGACAACAACAACAATCATCAGGATTTGCCGAATTCAGGAGGATGAGACCTCCAAATTTTTCTGGAAAGACCGACCCGATGGAAGCTGAAGGTTGGTTGGATGAGATGGAAAAGATCTTCGAGGTGCTTCAGTGCACCGATGTCGAGAAGGTTAGATGGGCAACCTTCAAACTGGATGGACAGGCTGGACCATGGTGGAAGTCCGTGGCTAGACACTGGGAGCAGGAGTTTCCCAATACTCCTTGGACATGGGCTGAGTTTATCGAGGCGTTCAACGATCAGTACTTTCCCAAGATCGTTAGGAATCAGATGGAAGTTCAGTTCATCGAGCTGAAGCAGGGGACAATGTCAGTGCGTGAGTATGGAGATGAGTTCACGCGACTTTCAAGGTTTGCACCTCAACATGTGGCCACCGATATGATGAAGGCCAGAAAATTTTAGCTGGGTCTTAGGCCGAGTATACAGGAGAGCGTGGCTATGTGGGAAATGGAAACATATGGAGGAGTATCAAAGGCCCTCATAGCGGAGGAAGAAATTCAAAAGCGGTTTTGAGAAGCGGTCGGCCAAAAACAAGGGGATGTGGTTGTACAAGGGCAGTCAGGTACTTATGAAAATAAGAGGGCCAAGTTTACAAAGCCGCCAGTGAACCTTACTCAACCTGCATTTTCTAGACCAACATTTTCTTCTGGACCGACCCCTTATCAGAGATTGGCAGCATCATCACCTGTGCAATCCGTACGACCAGCGGGTTCTAATGCTAGTGGAGCTTCAGTGGGACAGGGATCCTCTCGTGCACCATCTTTTGTTTCGGTCACTATGTGCCTCGGGAAACCACACAAGACCGAGGATTGTAGGAGGAACACTGGAGCGTGTTTTCGGTGTGGCGCAATCGGACACATGGTTAAGGATTGTCCTCAGGAGGACAAGGGAAGAACTAGTTCGGCTTCTACTCAAAGATCGACCCGACCTACTGTTCAAGGTCGAGCTTATGCCGTGATGGCTCAAGAAGCCGAAACATCGAACGACGTGATCCAAGGTATTATTAAAAGTTGAGATGTCTTCTTATTTTATGTGTTATATATAATTGCTTGATATTTAATAAATTTTGTTAATAAGTTATGGATGAATACACATGCTTAGAAACTTTTAATTGAAACGCTTGTCTAAACTTAGGTACCCTTTTTATGCATCGGGGGAGCGATGTAAGCAAAACCGAAGCACGAGTGTTGATAGACCCTGGGTCTACACATTCTTTTGTTACTCCATTGTTCGCTGAGAAGTTGGGAATCATTCCCAAGGCCCTTGATTTCATCTTGGCAGTGTCAATTCCTACGGGCAACTCAGTGAGCACCGAAACCATGTGTCAATCAGTGATTGTGATGATCGAAGACCACGAGACAGTGGCTGATTTGATCATTTTGAGCATGGAAGGGTTTGACGTGATACTAGGGATGGATTGGTTATCTACTTACCATGCGAGCGTGGATTGTCTTCGAAAGATTGTAACATTCCGCCCGCCGAAGAGAAAATATTTTCAATTTTGCGGAGTCAAATCTTGTGTGATACCGTTTATCTCTGCCATTCGAGCAGACCGTATGATGAGGAACGGGTGTTATGGTTATCGAGATCATAAGGAGGAGAAGAAAAATATTACGAGATATTACGATTGCTTGCGAGTATTGGATGTTTTTCACGAAGATCTACGGATTACCACCGGAGAGATTGAGTTTGCGATTGAGTTAGTGCCGGGTACTGAACCAGTATCAAAAACTCCGTATCGAATGGCGCCTGCAGAATTGAAAGAGTTGAAGGAGCAGCTTCAGGAACTGCTAGATAAGGGCTTTATTAGACCGAGTGTGTCACCCTGGGGAGCACCAATTCTATTTGTAAAGAAGAAAGACGGTTCAATGCGGCTTTGCATCGATTACCGCCAGCTAAATAAGTTGACAATTAAGAACCGTTATCCACTTCCAAGAATTGATGATCTGTTCGATCAGTTACAAGAAGCAAGGTTCTCCTCGAAGATCGACTTGAGGTCAGGCTACCATCAGTTGAAAGTTAAGTCCAAGACATTCAAGATGAGCGTAACCCGATATGGGCACTACGAGTTCTTGGTCATGTCATTTGGGTTGACAAACGCACCCGCGTCATTTATGGACTTGATGAACCGGATATTCAAGTCACATTTGGACAAGTCTGTAGTAGTTTTTATAGATGACATCCTCATCTATTCAAAGACGCGAGAAGAACATGAGCAACATCTGCGAGTGGCTCTACAAACCCTTAGAGACCATCAGTTATATGCAAAACTTAGTAAGTGTGAGTTTTGGCTTGAGCGTGTCGATTTCCTAGGCCATGTTATCTCTGAGACCGGTATTACAGTTGACCCAGCCAAGATTGAGTCAGTGATGAATTGGGAACAGCCAAAGACCGTTATAGAGGTTCGTAGTTTCCTCGATTTGGCAGGATACTACAGAAGGTTTGTGGAGGGCTTCTCCAAGATATCAGGTCCTCTTACACAACTTACGAAGAAGAATACTAAATTTGATTAGACGAGCAGCGGTGTGAGCAAAGTTTTGAACTCAAGAAACGATTGACTCTTTGCGCCGATTTCTTGTATACCATCAGGCAGGGGAGGCTTTGCAATATACAGTGATGCATCATATGGGGGTTTAGGCTGTGTGCTTAACCAGAATGAGAGTCATTGCTTATGGGTCTAGACAGCTGAAAGACCATGAGAAGAATTACCCGACGCATGATCTTGAGTTGGCAGCAGTGATTTTTGCTCTGAAGATCTGGAGGCATTACCTTTATTGGGAGACCTTCGATATATTTACCGATCATAAGAGCCTCAAGTATCTCTTCTCACAAAAGGAGTTGAATATGAGACAACGTCGATGGATGGAGTTCTTGAAAGATTATGATTGTACCATCCAGTACCACCCCGGGAAAGCAAACGTAGTGGCAGATGCGTTAAGTCGAAAGTTCTACCTTTCGTTATCACATCTCACCACAAGGGTGCGACGATGGCATCTTTTGGAAGATATGGCTCTAAGTAGCATGAGATTTGACGTAAAAGGTTCAGGTGCATTAATGGCTACGCTGGTGATTCATTCGACCCTCTATGAGAACATTCGCAGACTTCAGATGATGGATGATGAACTTATGGCTATCAGACGGGATGTGATTGGGGGAAGCAAAATAGATTTTTCTATCAAAGATGATGGCACTTTGTTGTTTAGAAATCGGGTATGCGTACCAACTAGTACTGAGCTTCGGGACACTATTTTGGAAGAGGCTCATAAGTCTATGTACGCTATTCACCCTGGCAGTACCAAGATGTACCAAGACTTAAAGAAAAGCTTCTAGTGGAGAGGTTTAAAGAAAGATGTCGCTGTGTATGTCTCGAGATGTCTTGTGTGTCAACAAGTAAAGGTGGATCATCGAAATCCGACAGGACTGTTGCAACCACTACCGATACCTGAGTGGAAATGAGAGGCTATTTCTATGGACTTTATTTTGGGATTGCCAAGAACATTAAGAAAATACAATGCCATCTGGGTCATTGTGGATCTATTGACTAAGTCCGCACACTTTCTTCCTTATAATACATCGTATACCGCCAACAAGCTCGCAGAATTATACATCAAGGAGATAGTTAGGTTGCATGGTATACCGGTCAGTATCATCTCCGATAGAGACCCGATGTACACATCTCAGTTTTGGCAACGATTTCAAGAAGGAATGGGCTCTAGGCTCGATTATAGTACAACATTCCATCCTCAGACCGATGGACAGACTGAGAGGGTGAATCAGATTATAGAAGATATGTTACGTGCTTGCATGTTGGATTTTCAGGGGTCATGGGACCAACATTTACCGCTGATCGAGTTCGCCTACAATAACAGTTACCAGGCTAGCATTGGCATGGCACCCTACGAAGCTTTGTATGGACGACGGTGCAGGTCTCCGCTTAATTGGGAAGAAGTGGGTGAGAAACTCATTTTAGGTCCCGAGATCGTGGAGAATACAACCAAGACAGTTCGGTTAATCCGTGAGAGACTACGAATTGCTCAAAGTCGTCAGAAGAGCTACGCTGATCTGAAAAGAAACCATGTTGAGTTTAAGGTGGGAGATAACGTATTTGTCAAAATCTCTCCTACAAAAGGCGAGATGCGTTTTGGGAAGCGTGGGAAGCTGAGTCCGCGCTATGTTGGACCTTTCGAGGTATTGGGCCGAGTCGGCGAGTCGTCTTGATGGTCAAAAAAATATGAGAATGTTACGTCAAATCGCTCGAGCGAGCTATTATCATCGCTCGAGCGAGGTATCACCGAACTCCGGTAGTGCCTTAGTATTTTAGTCATAACGTTTTATCTCGAACTCCGATTGAGACGATTCTTTTTGCGTTGGAAAGCTAATATAAAAATCTACAACTTTCATATTTTGACCAACACATGAATCAATCGTCTTGATAGTAAAAAAAATATGAGAATGTTACGTCAAATTCTAGGATTGGCGCAACTTGCCTGTTTTGACTTGTTTTTGAGGAAACGCTTAAATAGGTCTATATTATTAGTAATTAGAGTTTATCTTAATGCATGAACATATATTGTGATGTAGATTGAGGGCGAGGGGCCATCAATAGGACCTTGCTTGACTTCGCATAACTCCGAATTTTAGGTAGGAGAATCTCATCTTTACAGTATTTTATTTTAATTCGCATGGATATTTTGAATTAAAATCTTTGAACTTGCATATGCCATTGAAATCACATCTGTAAATTGAAATTGATATGAATGACTAAAAATCTAAATCTACCTGAATCCTGAAACCTGAATCTGCTTAAGCTCTGAAGATCTGAAATTAAGAACCTGAACTATGTATAAGAGACTTCCATCTGATTATATTAGTATCTGCATTTGTTTTATGATTGACCTGAACGACCCCTCAAAAATTCCTGAACAACTTCCTGGCACAAGTTTCCCTCATTACGCAGGGGCTTGTTGCATCCTGAAAAAGGGTTCATGAACGACGATGGTAGGTAGGGGTTCCCATCGGCTATATTCCTGCTCTCGAGATATAGTTTACTCGGGAGGTATTTTAAGTTGAGGATTAAGTCATGAATTACTGAACTTTGCATATAGAAGTTAGAGAAACTAAGACACTGAAACACTGCATCTGTTCTTGAAACTGTTTTCACACATTTAGAAATAAATCTTACATATGATTTTCGCACCTAAATTCAGTTTATTATCTGCTTATATGTTTGACAAGCTATATTCCGATATTTGTTTTGAAACCATATTAGTTAAAGTAAAATGCCGTAGATGTCTTTCTTCTACTGAGCTTTGTTGGTTAGCTCACTCCGACTATACGTCACAGGTTCAGGTACTGACGTGGCTATTCAGGGCTGTGAGACTGATCTTGACTACGTGCCTGAGGAAGAGCTTGAGGTTCCTCCTGAGGAGTTTTTCCCAGTATAGAACTTACTGATTTTCTTATCTGTGGTGAGAGTTAAACTTGAATTTGTGGGCCCATTTTAGTTGGATACCATAGTTTTATATTTGACATTGATTTCTGTTATGAGCCATGTTTCGATGATGGTCGGCCATCATCGGTGGTTCTTTACTTTTAATTGCTTCCGCATTTATTTTAGCTATGGATATTTATTGCGCTTTACTCTGATATGTGCCCTGTTTGTCCGGCTTATCGTTTATTCGATAGGTTGGCGAACCGGCCTTTCCTATACCTGAGGGATTGGAAAAGTCGGGTCGTCACAAAAAAATTGACTGATAATATAAGAATTATACCCTGCATCTTCAGTTTTGTATTTCTTCTCGAGTGCATCCCATAGTTCCTTCGAAGTATCGTAAGAGCGGTAGACGTCGAACAAAGAATCCGACAGTGCATTCAAAATGTAGCCTTTGCAAGTGTAGTCATCATCGTCCCATTTCTGCTTTTGACGGCCTTCAGCGAGGGTGGATGATTCGGTAATAGTCGGACACGGAGTTGTGATAACGTATACAACTTTTAGTGTGGTTAACAGAAAATGTAATTTCTGTTGCCACCGTTTGAAATTCGAACCATCAAAACTGTCTAACTTGTGGATGTTGTTAGGCAGCGCTGGATGAATCTTATCATTCACTAGAGCAGAAGTGGAGGACAGAATATGAGCCATAAATCTCGGTTTAAAATTGTTAGAAAAATAGGTTCGGGTTGCAGAAGAAGATAAAGATCGGAATTAAAATATACGCTAATCCGGTTCGAGGCACGTTAAATATCGTTGTCTTTAAACCGAGATTTGCCCCTACCACTATGATCTAGTGGTCACCAATAGGTTACCGGCAAATCGGTTCCAGGATACAACGAACCGGCAGCGTATCCGTGTGATCAGATTTGGTGAATCTAATCACGCAACCAGAACACCAAAAAAAACTAAAGGGGAACTCTGAAAAGGAGAAAGCTTAAAGAAATTTGCGAAAATATGCAGTGTATCAAATGAGGGGTCTTGGGGCCCTTTTATAGATAAAATAGGTGTAACCGAACGGACATATCCGTAAAACATAACTGAACGGTCGGATAAGACATCCGTTTAAAATTCAAATGGGCGGTTAGACACTTATTCAAAAGTTTAATTAAATTACCGTATCGCACGCATTACGCGTGCGTACTCGTGCTGAACCGACTGGTGGAAGCTACAAAATTCGGTGCCCCCTGGGTGAAGGCTACAAGCCTTGAGCCAAGACAAAGATTTATAAGCCAAACCCAAAAAAGAGTTTACACAATGTGGGACAAATCCCAATTTCAAAAGCTTATTTTTTAAAACCTTTAAAATATCCAACACTTTTAAACTTTAAAGGGAAGACATGAACCGTGTGGGTGGGGGGCCTAGGTGCATAGTTAAGCTGCCTAGGTGCTTACCATTGCTTCTTTAGAAAGTAGATTTGATTATGTAGCTTGTTACCTGTTACATAATGGTGGTAGAAAGTGTCCTGTTACGTTTGTCGCAATCTACAATAACTCGCCTAGTAGAATTTTTCGACTATGTTGATATTTGAATGGCATTAGATATGGTGCTTATTTTGTGAGTCACAGGGTATGAAGTGTTTAAACAGGACTGTGAGAGAGCTTCTGTTCAGCATATATGACTATTGTTCACCTGGCCTAAACACTCATGCGAGCAATAACAACATAGGCGTCGGGGTTCTGAATAGCCAAGCACACTCGCGTAGTAGAATTTTACCCTTCTTGTGTCTCATGATTTTGTCTTCTCTATTAGTGCTGTCTTTTTGTGTGTATTCTAAAATATTTACACCCCTATGTTTGGTGCAGTTCTTGGAAGAGTTCGAGTGACTGTAAGACTACGGCCTTCGAATAATAAGGAGTTGAACGCAGATGCTGATTTTGCTGATTGTGTAGAATTGCAGACAGAGGTTTCTCTAATAGAATTTTTTTTATAGTTTGTAAATATATATTCAATATGAAATTACTTCTTATGTAACTTCTGCTAGAGATCTTGTTCATAGGAAGTTGGAACTAATTAATCATATTGATTCATCTCAGCTTAAAAGGTTGAAGCTCTGCAAAAACAATTGGGATTCGAACACGTATGAATTTGATGAAGTGCTCATTGAATTTGCATCACAGAAGGGTGATTATGAAGTTGTGGCAAAACCTATTGTGGAGGTAATACTGATTATGAAGTTGTCACTACAAAAAAAAAAAAAGACTATTAGTGGCAGCCAAAAAGTGCCGCTATTAACAAAAAACTGCCGCTAATGCCCTTGCCGCTAATAGTCTTTCATAGTTTTTTGTTAATAGCGGCAGTTTTTTGCTCCAAAAAACTGCCGCTAATAATCTGTTTTTTGGTAGTGTTGCATGTGGCAAAACCCGTTTGGGCTAATATTTGAAATGGCAGATATTTTAGGCTCTGCTATGATGCCAAAATGCTCAGATTATTAGCCAAAAATGTATATTTCACTTCTGAATTGCCTCAGATATGTACAAATGTTGAAGATTTTGCTAGTAGATGTATGATATTAAGATCTGAAAACTTCCTTCTTGATGTGAAATGTTCAGATTATTATTATTATTATTTTCCAATTCCTATTCATATGTAAAATGCAAAAAGGTGGTATTGAATCATAAGTCAACACATAATAAGCATTACTGACCTTGAAATTTCTAGGCGAAAAGATTGGAAAGAGATGTTTACAGGCTCTCCTTTTATGCTGGTATGTTTTTTATAAAGCAATGTAATGATGTTATTTACAAATATCCAACACATTAGTCTCAATATCATGATATCATCCAAGATTTGAATCCATGGCCCTTTGCACCAATGCAGGGCTTAGAACTTTCTATCTATTTTGTATGAAAAGTTGAAGTTCTTTAGTTTTCTAAGAGTCTTCTTTTATGATGTAGCTTCTTCCCTCTCCCGAACAATTATCTCGTAAGATTGGAAAGATGCTTGTAGAAGCATAATGTTTTTCATAACTATTTTTATAAAATAGCTTAATTTCCATCTTTATTATTATGTTGAAATTGAGAAACTTTTAGCTCAACTGGTGGACACAGAGATGGTCACACTAATGGTATCTTGAAATTTACTTAGTCATGAATAGATGATTTTTTAAAAAATTGTTTTGATATCATGGTCCATGCAACCATTAGAGATTATAATACATTTTTGTGTGATCATATTTTTCAAGCAGTAGCGGTTTCTTATGATTTTGTGTGATCATATTTTTCAAGCAGTAGCGGTTTCTTATGATCATATATATATATATATATATATATATATATATATCATGCTCTGATGTTTATTAGGCTACCTGTTTGGGAGTGGCGAGGCTCCCAAATCCACTGCAAGACCAGCCCCACCTGATCAAAACCCTGAACCTGCTGTAAAGAACAGATCTGCTCATAAGTCTCCAGCTCCCTCACAGCCAGTTGATAACACCAAACAGATTTCAGCAGGCATCCATTCTAACCCTGCTAACAATTACTTCAGAGTAGATGGTCAGAACAGTGGCAACTTTATAATGGTAACGACCGTATTCACATTAGTTTGCAATCTATTTATGCAAGTAATGAATAATTTTCACGTCGATCCCATGATAGATTATAGTGATTAAATTAATTGTTTACGAAAAGGAAAAATTTATTTACAGTTTTAATCAGATGATGGAGAACGTCTTTCATCCCGATCTTCCACACAATAGATCTTGAGCTCATAGGCCTACTCTCGATTTGGATGTCGATTCCAGTGGCACACATTGCAAAAAGTAAACGTGATTAGTGTACCATCAAACATAATTCACATTGGGTTTTGTGCCACGTGGAATCATCATCAACCATCGAGTAGGCCCAATCTCATCATCGTCGATTTAAAGCGATCATATTTTTCCTTTGTTTAAGTGAGGTGGTGTAAGATAAAGTGGTGTGGTAGTAACACAAGCCTATTAAAATATTCAAACAAATTAGTTCGTAGAATCAAATGTAGTTGTTGTGTAGAACGTTTTGCTGATCAACTTCTATAATCCCGATAACCCGATGAACTTGCCCAAATTTATTTGTCGAGAAGGTAGAGGCTATGATCATTTATGAGCCGAGGCTTTCTATTTTATTAGGGTTTCCATTTGACTAACAATCAATTTAGGGTTTCTATTAATTTTGATTTGGTCTCTGTGATTGTGTTTTTTCTTTGCATCTCAGATTTTGTATCGTCCGATAGTACCGGTTTTAGAGTGGCCGATATGTACTAAGCGAGATTTTGATCCTTCTGTATTGTATGACAATGATGTTTTCTAATTGAAAAGTGCAATTTTATTGTTAATTCAAGTTAGGGGTTTGACACGACTCATAAACCATTTCTCTAATGCACATTTCATTCTACTTACAGCTGATTCTAATAAAAAGAGGAGGATAGATAATTTATTCAGGACCACTGGGTCAACATTCAAGAAGTGTCATTGAATATTTCGAGGTAATATTCTATATGATAGTAGTTTATTATTTCTCTCCACCGAATAAGACTGTCGGATTATATAAATAAATATCTTTTAGCATGTTATCAATTTTAGATAAAACCATATCTGTAACGTGAACATATTTTTCATTGAAAAAAGAAGCATTTTAAAAATATTGCAAGTTTGGGCACGACTTTTTGTGATTCGTGGCTATCTAATTCTAGCAATAATATTTTCTTTTTTTAATGAAAAGCAATGTTCTATATTGTAAAACATTCAGCCATGACTGGCATAGTTATACGAGAAATATTATGAATCTTTTTTATTTTTTATAATTGTATATGGTTCTACAGAACTTGATATTAGCTTCTGGCAGATCCTCAATTCCCTTTTACTTGGTTGATGGTAGAAACTGATCTCTTGGTGCATAGGAAGTGGGGAGAATGTATGAAGCTAATGTTGATGATGTGGGGTATGGCAATCTATAATCCAGTAAGAGAGGATGGAATCGAGGGACAACCTGTTTCTGCATCGACGGATCCAATTGCAGTTGGTAAATTCTTAGTCAACTTTTAGATATTAGGGCTTCAACCTTTTTCCATTTCAAATATGCATATTATCAGGGGATCAATTAATTTTTTTTAAATTTTATTTTAGTGATGTTACACTGATCCAAAGTTTCAAAAGTTGGTTTCTTTTCCAACTCTGCCATGACCAGTACTAAGTTGACTCGGGTATGACTGCAGAGCATGGTTCAAAATTGCGGTCGAAATCTTCAGATTTCGGCTGAAATGTTTCAGTTTTGGTCCCCACTGAAACCGAGATGAAAACTTAAAATTTCGGCCTAGATTTCTGTTTCGGTCCCCACCGAAACCAAAACGAAATGCGACATTTTGATCCTTGCTGCTTGTTGCAAAGCATAGGACTTTGATGAATGGTATGCTGATTGACCTCACTACATTAATGGTTTAGTGACACAGTCACTGCAGCACTCGTGCCACCTTATATTGACAGCTCAGAAATTGTTAGGAGGGGATGGAAGAGATACAATTTAAGCTTAGGTTTGAACAAAGTAGCTGGAAAGGTGTTCCGAATAGGGCATCTTGGCAACCTTAATGAGGTACAGTTGATCTTCTTCTCATCTGGCTCCTCCTGGTTATTTAACTTCTCTGTTCTCATTACTGGGTTATCTGCACTTCTAATTACTGAGAGATAAATATATCCAAATTGCTAGTAGATATTGCAATTCTAACCATAATTTGTAGATTAAATTAAGATCCACTCACATGACTTTGTCTACCATCAATTGTTGTGCTTCACTTAATTTGTTTATTGAAATTAGTTTTCTAGTTCTGTGTTTTAAGACATCTAAATCACAAAATTATTAAGGCTTATCAGGGATCGAACAGCCACACACAACCTTTGTTATGCACCATATGCTGTCTTCTTTTATACCATTTTAGCGTGAAAATTCTGTTCTCTTTGACAAAATAAGGTAATTTATTTATGGGTACGGGCTAACTAATTATGATTTAATCGATTTAATTTCTAGAACTTTTGTAGCTGCAATTGCTGGGTTGTTTGTGTGGTGTGGAGATGATACTCAAAGACGTCGGGTACCCCATTAAGCTGGGAAGTGGTGTAGCTGTGGCTTGTGCTTACCTGTAGAACAATTTCCCCTTGATACCTTCAAGGATTTAAATTGCTACAATTTTCCTTCTCTTAATTACCTTAAAAAAATATCTGTAAAAAAATATACTTTGTACTCCTAAAGTTAAATCACTGCTAGTCTTGCTTCTTTCATGATCTTTTAATTAACTTACCTTAATTTAATCTTTAGTGCTATTTTCAGCAGATTCTTATGTTTGGTGATGTTGAGATTTTTGCATTGAGTGGGTAATTTATGAAATATATCATTGAAAATGTCATAATATAAAGGTCTCTTGGGACAGTGCCCCTGGCCAAGATGGCTGTTTTTTTTTTAAAGTTAAAAAACAAAGAATCAGGTTATAGGTAGCCAAACTAGTCTCTAATTTGAAGTTACACATGACTTTAGCTATTTTACCGAAGGATCATATATTGTAAAACATTCAGCCATGACTGGCATAGTTATACGAGAAATATTATGAATCTTTTTTATTTTTTATAATTGTATATGGTTCTACAGAACTTGATATTAGCTTCTGGCAGATCCTCAATTCCCTTTTACTTGGTTGATGGTAGAAACTGATCTCTTGGTGCATAGGAAGTGGGGAGAATGTATGAAGCTAATGTTGATGATGTGGGGTATGGCAATCTATAATCCAGTAAGAGAGGATGGAATCGAGGGACAACCTGTTTCTGCATCGACGGATCCAATTGCGCGGTAAATTCTTAGTCAACTTTTAGATATTAGGGCTTCAACCTTTTTCCATTTCAAATATGCATATTATCAGGGGATCAATTAATTTTTTTTAAATTTTATTTTAGTGATGTTACACTGATCCAAAGTTTCAAAAGTTGGTTTCTTTTCCAACTCTGCCATGACCAGTACTAAGTTGACTCGGGTATGACTGCAGAGCATGGTTCAAAATTGCGGTCGAAATCTTCAGATTTCGGCTGAAATGTTTCAGTTTTGGTCCCCACTGAAACCGAGATGAAAACTTAAAATTTCGGCCTAGATTTCTGTTTCGGTCCCCACCGAAACCAAAACGAAATGCGACATTTTGATCCTTGCTGCAGAGTTGCTTCCAAAGCATAGGACTTTGATGAATGGTATGCTGATTGACCTCACTACATTAATGGTTTAGTGACACAGTCACTGCAGCACTCGTGCCACCTTATATTGACAGCTCAGAAATTGTTAGGAGGGGATGGAAGAGATACAATTTAAGCTTAGGTTTGAACAAAGTAGCTGGAAAGGTGTTCCGAATAGGGCATCTTGGCAACCTTAATGAGGTACAGTTGATCTTCTTCTCATCTGGCTCCTCCTGGTTATTTAACTTCTACTTCTCATTCTTTGGGTTATCTGCACTTCTAATTACTGAGAGATAAATATATCCAAATTGCTAGTAGATATTGCAATTCTAACCATAATTTGTAGATTAAATTAAGATCCACTCACATGACTTTGTCTACCATCAATTGTTGTGCTTCACTTAATTTGTTTATTGAAATTAGTTTTCTACTTCTCTGTTTTAAGACATCTAAATCACAAAATTATTAAGGCTTATCAGGGATCGAACAGCCACACACAACCTTTGTTATGCACCATATGCTGTCTTCTTTTATACCATTTTAGCGTGAAAATTCTGTTCTCTTTGACAAAATAAGGTAATTTATTTATGGGTACGGGCTAACTAATTATGATTTAATCGATTTAATTTCTAGAACTTTTGTAGCTGCAATTGCTGGGTTGTTTGTGTGGTGTGGAGATGATACTCAAAGACGTCGGGTACCCCATTAAGCTGGGAAGTGGTGTAGCTGTGGCTTGTGCTTACCTGTAGAACAATTTCCCCTTGATACCTTCAAGGATTTAAATTGCTACAATTTTCCTTCTCTTAATTACCTTAAAAAAATATCTGTAAAAAAATATACTTTGTACTCCTAAAGTTAAATCACTGCTAGTCTTGCTTCTTTCATGATCTTTTAATTAACTTACCTTAATTTAATCTTTAGTGCTATTTTCAGTAGATTCTTATGTTTGGTGATGTTGAGATTTTTTGCATTGAGTGGGTAATTTATGAAATATATCATTGAAAATGTCATAATATAAAGGTGTCTTGGGGGATTGCCTGCCAAGATGGTATTTTTTTTTAAAGTTAAAAACAAAGAATCAGTTATAGGTAGCCAAACTAGTCTCTAATTTGAAGTTACACATGACTTTAGCTATTTTTAGAAGGATCATATATTGTAAAACATTCAGCCATGATGGCATAGTTATCAGAAATATTATGAATCTTTTTTATTTTTATAATTGTATATGGTTCTCTGAGAACTTGATATTAGCCGCGATCCTCAATTCCCTTTTACTTGGTTGATGGTAGAAACGATCTCTTGGTGCATAGGAAGTGGGAGAATGTATGAAGCTAATGTTGATGATGTGGGTATGGCAATCTATAATCCAAAGAAGAGAGGATGGAATCGAGGACAACCTTTGTTTTACGCATCGACGGATCCAATTGCAGTTGGTAAATTCTTAGTCAACTTTTAGATATTAGGGCTTCAACCTTTTTCCATTTCAAATATGCATATTATCAGGGGATCAATTAATTTTTTTTAAATTTTATTTTAGTGATGTTACACTGATCCAAAGTTTCAAAAGTTGGTTTCTTTTCCAACTCTGCCATGACCAGTACTAAGTTGACTCGGGTATGACTGCAGAGCATGGTTCAAAATTGCGGTCGAAATCTTGATTTAATTTGAAATATTCGATTTTGGTCCCCAGAAACCGAGATGAAAACTTAAAATTCGGCCTAGATTTACTGTTTGGTCCCCAAAACCAAAAACGAAATCGACATTTTGATCCTTCGCAGAAGTTGCTTCCAAAGCATAGGACTTTGATGAATGGTATCGATTGACCTCACTACATTAATGGTTTAGTGACACAGTCACTGCAGCACTCGTGCCACCTTATATTGACAGCTCAGAAATTGTTAGGAGGGGATGGAAGAGATACAATTTAAGCTTAGGTTTGAACAAAGTAGCTGGAAAGGTGTTCCGAATAGGGCATCTTGGCAACCTTAATGAGGTACAGTTGATCTTCTTCTCATCTGGCTCCTCCTGGTTATTTAACTTCTCTGTTCTCATTACTGGGTTATCTGCACTTCTAATTACTGAGAGATAAATATATCCAAATTGCTAGTAGATATTGCAATTCTAACCATAATTTGTAGATTAAATTAAGATCCACTCACATGACTTTGTCTACCATCAATTGTTGTGCTTCACTTAATTTGTTTATTGAAATTAGTTTTCTACTTCTCTGTTTTAAGACATCTAAATCACAAAATTATTAAGGCTTATCAGGGATCGAACAGCCACACACAACCTTTGTTATGCACCATATGCTGTCTTCTTTTATACCATTTTAGCGTGAAAATTCTGTTCTCTTTGACAAAATAAGGTAATTTATTTATGGGTACGGGCTAACTAATTATGATTTAATCGATTTAATTTCTAGAACTTTTGTAGCTGCAATTGCTGGGTTGTTTGTGTGGTGTGGAGATGATACTCAAAGACGTCGGGTACCCCATTAAGCTGGGAAGTGGTGTAGCTGTGGCTTGTGCTTACCTGTAGAACAATTTCCCCTTGATACCTTCAAGGATTTAAATTGCTACAATTTTCCTTCTCTTAATTACCTTAAAAAAATATCTGTAAAAAAATATACTTTGTACTCCTAAAGTTAAATCACTGCTAGTCTTGCTTCTTTCATGATCTTTTAATTAACTTACCTTAATTTAATCTTTAGTGCTATTTTCAGTAGATTCTTATGTTTGGTGATGTTGAGATTTTTTGCATTGAGTGGGTAATTTATGAAATATATCATTGAAAATGTCATAATATAAAGGTCTCTTGGGACAGTGCCCCTGGCCAAGATGGCTGTTTTTTTTTTAAAGTTAAAAAACAAAGAATCAGGTTATAGGTAGCCAAACTAGTCTCTAATTTGAAGTTACACATGACTTTAGCTATTTTACCGAAGGATCATATAATCTCAACTAGTGTCTACTCTAAATTTCCTGAACTAAGGGGATGTAAAATATTTGGCATGCCTCCCTTGTTCTGATTGCAACTTAGAGAGTTTAAACTTTTTATGCATGTTTGTGAATGAGTTAGAAACTGCAAAAAAGAATAATAATGTATGAACTCTTGTGACATGGCAATAGCTCTGTCTATCACTACGTCAAAATGGCATATAAACCACACCTGCAAATAGAAAAATAACCACTGCCCAAGCAATAGTTTAATAATCCACCGCTAAAATCCATTATTTATTATAATAAAATAGTGGTTTAATACATTAAACTCCCGTAATATGCGCAACCAATCCGAACCGCTATTTCCAAAACCACTTTTCTCTCACACTCACTCTCTCTCTCTCCCTTCGAAACCCACTTATAAGTAACTACTCTTAAAACCAGCAGTTACTTATTGTTTTTTTTCGCTCGCTTGTTTCCCTTCCGCAGTAACAAAACCCTAATCTTCGCCGAGCTCTGATCACAGACCGCAGATCGCCGAGCACCAATTGTTGAACTGGTTCCAAATCACAAATCGATCAAATCTCTAAATTTTTTTGTTCAATTCATATAAATATCGGTGAGTTTGCTCCAAAAAACTGCCGCTAATAATCTGTTTTTTGGTAGTGTTGCATGTGGCAAAACCCGTTTGGGCTAATATTTGAAATGGCAGATATTTTAGGCTCTGCTATGATGCCAAAATGCTCAGATTATTAGCCAAAAATGTATATTTCACTTCTGAATTGCCTCAGATATGTACAAATGTTGAAGATTTTGCTAGTAGATGTATGATATTAAGATCTGAAAACTTCCTTCTTGATGTGAAATGTTCAGATTATTATTATTATTTTCCAATTCCTATTCATATGTAAAATGCAAAAAGGTGGTATTGAATCATAAGTCAACACATAATAAGCATTACTGACCTTGAAATTTCTAGGCGAAAAGATTGGAAAGAGATGTTTACAGGCTCTCCTTTTATGCTGGTATGTTTTTTATAAAGCAATGTAATGATGTTATTTACAAATATCCAACACATTAGTCTCAATATCATGATATCATCCAAGATTTGAATCCATGGCCACTGCACCAATGCAGGGGCTTAGAACTTACCTATCTATTTTGTATGAAAAGTTGAAGTTCTTTAGTTTTCTAAGAGTCTTCTTTTTATGATGTAGCTTCTTCCCTCTCCTGAATCAGACGACTCTACACAATTATCTCAGGTAAGATTGGAAAGATGCTTGTAGAAGCATAATGTTTTTTCATAACTATTTTTATAAAATAGCTTAATTTCCATGCTGTTATTATGGCAGGTTGAAATTGAGAAACTTTTAGCTCAACTGGTGGACACAGAGATGGTCACACTAATGGTATCTTGAAATTTACTTAGTCATGAATAGATGATTTTTTAAAAAATTGTTTTGATATCATGGTCCATGCAACCATTAGAGATTATAATACATTTTTGTGTGATCATATTTTTCAAGCAGTAGCGGTTTCTTATGATTTTGTGTGATCATATTTTTCAAGCAGTAGCGGTTTCTTATGATCATATATATATATATATATATATATATATATCATGCTCTGATGTTTATTAGGCTACCTGTTTGGGAGTGGCGAGGCTCCCAAATCCACTGCAAGACCAGCCCCACCTGATCAAAACCCTGAACCTGCTGTAAAGAACAGATCTGCTCATAAGTCTCCAGCTCCCTCACAGCCAGTTGATAACACCAAACAGATTTCAGCAGGCATCCATTCTAACCCTGCTAACAATTACTTCAGAGTAGATGGTCAGAACAGTGGCAACTTTATAATGGTAACGACCGTATTCACATTAGTTTGCAATCTATTTATGCAAGTAATGAATAATTTTCACGTCGATCCCATGATAGATTATAGTGATTAAATTAATTGTTTACGAAAAGGAAAAATTTATTTACAGTTTTAATCAGATGATGGAGAACGTCTTTCATCCCGATCTTCCACACAATAGATCTTGAGCTCATAGGCCTACTCTCAGACGGTCAGATGCTGATTCCAGGTGGCACACATTGCAAAAAGTAAACGTGATTAGTGTACCATCAAACATAATTCACATTGGGTTTTGTGCCACGTGGAATCATCATCCAACCATCTGAGAGTAGGCCCATGATCTCCATCGTCTGATTTAAAGCAGTCATATTTTTCCTTTGTTTAAGTGAGGTGGCTGTAAGATAAAGTGGTGTGGTAGTAACACAAGCCTATTAAAATATTCAAACAAATTAGTTCGTAGAATCAAATGTAGTTGTTGTTGTGTAGAATGTTTTGCTGCTCAACTTCTATAATCCAGATAATCCGATGAACTTGCCCAAATTTATTTGTCGAGAAGGTAGAGGCTATGATCATTTATGAGCCGAGGCTTTCTATTTTATTAGGGTTTCCATTTGACTAACAATCAATTTAGGGTTTCTATTAATTTTGATTTGGTCTCTGTGATTGTGTTTTTTCTTTGCATCTCAGATTTTGTATCGTCCGATAGGTACCGGTTTTAGAGCTGGCCGATATGTACTAGAAAACTGAGATTTTGATCCTTGGTGTATTGTATGACAATGATGTTTTCTAATTGAAAAGTGCAATTTTATTGTTAATTCAAGTTAGGGGTTTGACCGACTCATAAACCATTTCTCTAATGCACATTTCATTCTACTTACAGCTGATTCTAATAAAAAGAGGAGGATAGATAATTTATTCAGGACCACTGGGTCAACATTCAAGAAGTGTCATTGAATATTTCGAGGTAATATTCTATATGATAGTAGTTTATTATTTCTCTCCACCGAATAAGACTGTCGGATTATATAAATAAATATCTTTTAGCATGTTATCAATTTTAGATAAAACCATATCTGTAACGTGAACATATTTTTCATTGAAAAAAGAAGCATTTTAAAAATATTGCAAGTTTGGGCACGACTTTTTGTGATTCGTGGCTATCTAATTCTAGCAATAATATTTTCTTTTTTTAATGAAAAGCAATGTTCTATATTGTAAAACATTCAGCCAAGACTGCATAGTTATCGAGAAATATTATGAATCTTTTTATTTTTATAATTGTATATGGTCCTACAGAACTTGATATTAGCTCCTGGCAGATCCTCAATTCCCTTTTACTTGGTTGATGGTAGAAACTGATCTCTTGGTGCATAGGAAGTGGGGAGAATGTATGAAGCTAATGTTGATGATGTGGGGTATGGCAATCTATAATCCAAGAAGAGATGGAATCGAGGACAACTGTTTTCGCATCGACGGATCCAATTGCGGTTGGTAAATTCTTAGTCAACTTTTAGATATTAGGGCTTCAACCTTTTCCATTTCAAATATGCATATTATCGGATCAATTAATTTTTTAAATTTTATTTTAGTGATGTTACACCGATCCAAAGTTTCAAAAGTTGGTTTCTTTTCCAACTCGCCATGACCGATACTAAGTTGACTCGGGTATGGCAGAGCATGGTTCAAATTGCGAAATCTTGATTTAATTTGAAATGTTTCGATTTGGTCCCCACTGAAACCGAGATGAAAACTTAAAATTTCGGCCTAGATTTCTGTTTCGGTCCCCACCGAAACCAAAACGAGATGCGACATTTAGATCCTTGCTGCAGAGTTGCTTCCAAAGCATAGGACTGTGATGAATGGTATGCTGCTTGACCTCACTACACTAATGGTTTAGTGACACAGTCACTGCAGCACTCGTGCCACCTTATATTGACAGCTCAGAAATTGTTAGGAGGAGATGGAAGAGATACAAATTAAGCTTAGGTTTCAACAAAGTAGCTGGAAAGGAGTTCCGAATAGGGCATCTTGGCAACCTTAATGAGGCATGCAGTTGATCTTCTTCTCATCCTGCTCCTCCCGGTTATTTAACTTCTCATTCTCATTCGGGTTATTCGCACTTCTAATTACAGAGAGATAAATATATCCAAATTGCTAGTAGATATTGCAATTCTAACCATAATTTGTAGATTAAATTAAGATCCACTCACATGACTTTGTCTACCATCAATTGTTGTGCTTCACTTAATTTGTTTATTGAAATTAGTTTTCTACTTCTCTGTTTTAAGACATCTAAATCACAAAATTATTAAGGCTTATCAGGGATCGAACAGCCACACACAACCTTTGTTATGCACCATATGCTGTCTTCTTTTATACCATTTTAGCGTGAAAATTCTGTTCTCTTTGACAAAATAAGGTAATTTATTTATGGGTACGGGCTAACTAATTATGATTTAATCGATTTAATTTCTAGAACTTTTGTAGCTGCAATTGCTGGGTTGTTTGTGTGGTGTGGAGATGATACTCAAAGACGTCGGGTACCCCATTAAGCTGGGAAGTGGTGTAGCTGTGGCTTGTGCTTACCTGTAGAACAATTTCCCCTTGATACCTTCAAGGATTTAAATTGCTACAATTTTCCTTCTCTTAATTACCTTAAAAAAATATCTGTAAAAAAATATACTTTGTACTCCTAAAGTTAAATCACTGCTAGTCTTGCTTCTTTCATGATCTTTTAATTAACTTACCTTAATTTAATCTTTAGTGCTATTTTCAGTAGATTCTTATGTTTGGTGATGTTGAGATTTTTTGCATTGAGTGGGTAATTTATGAAATATATCATTGAAAATGTCATAATATAAAGGTCTCTTGGGACAGTGCCCCTGGCCAAGATGGCTGTTTTTTTTTTAAAGTTAAAAAACAAAGAATCAGGTTATAGGTAGCCAAACTAGTCTCTAATTTGAAGTTACACATGACTTTAGCTATTTTACCGAAGGATCATATAATCTCAACTAGTGTCTACTCTAAATTTCCTGAACTAAGGGGATGTAAAATATTTGGCATGCCTCCCTTGTTCTGATTGCAACTTAGAGAGTTTAAACTTTTTATGCATGTTTGTGAATGAGTTAGAAACTGCAAAAAAGAATAATAATGTATGAACTCTTGTGACATGGCAATAGCTCTGTCTATCACTACGTCAAAATGGCATATAAACCACACCTGCAAATAGAAAAATAACCACTGCCCAAGCAATAGTTTAATAATCCACCGCTAAAATCCATTATTTATTATAATAAAATAGTGGTTTAATACATTAAACTCCCGTAATATGCGCAACCAATCCGAACCGCTATTTCCAAAACCACTTTTCTCTCACACTCACTCTCTCTCTCTCCCTTCGAAACCCACTTATAAGTAACTACTCTTAAAACCAGCAGTTACTTATTGTTTTTTTTCGCTCGCTTGTTTCCCTTCCGCAGTAACAAAACCCTAATCTTCGCCGAGCTCTGATCACAGACCGCAGATCGCCGAGCACCAATTGTTGAACTGGTTCCAAATCACAAATCGATCAAATCTCTAAATTTTTTTGTTCAATTCATATAAATATCGGTGAGTTTGCTCCAAAAAACTGCCGCTAATAATCTGTTTTTTGGTAGTGTTGCATGTGGCAAAACCCGTTTGGGCTAATATTTGAAATGGCAGATATTTTAGGCTCTGCTATGATGCCAAAATGCTCAGATTATTAGCCAAAAATGTATATTTCACTTCTGAATTGCCTCAGATATGTACAAATGTTGAAGATTTTGCTAGTAGATGTATGATATTAAGATCTGAAAACTTCCTTCTTGATGTGAAATGTTCAGATTATTATTATTATTATTTTCCAATTCCTATTCATATGTAAAATGCAAAAAGGTGGTATTGAATCATAAGTCAACACATAATAAGCATTACTGACCTTGAAATTTCTAGGCGAAAAGATTGGAAAGAGATGTTTACAGGCTCTCCTTTTATGCTGGTATGTTTTTTATAAAGCAATGTAATGATGTTATTTACAAATATCCAACACATTAGTCTCAATATCATGATATCATCCAAGATTTGAATCCATGGCCCTTTGCACCAATGCAGGGGCTTAGAACTTACCTATCTATTTTGTATGAAAAGTTGAAGTTCTTTAGTTTTCTAAGAGTCTTCTTTTTATGATGTAGCTTCTTCCCTCTCCTGAATCAGACGACTCTACACAATTATCTCAGGTAAGATTGGAAAGATGCTTGTAGAAGCATAATGTTTTTTCATAACTATTTTTATAAAATAGCTTAATTTCCATGCTGTTATTATGGCAGGTTGAAATTGAGAAACTTTTAGCTCAACTGGTGGACACAGAGATGGTCACACTAATGGTATCTTGAAATTTACTTAGTCATGAATAGATGATTTTTTAAAAAATTGTTTTGATATCATGGTCCATGCAACCATTAGAGATTATAATACATTTTTGTGTGATCATATTTTTCAAGCAGTAGCGGTTTCTTATGATTTTGTGTGATCATATTTTTCAAGCAGTAGCGGTTTCTTATGATCATATATATATATATATATATATATATATATATCATGCTCTGATGTTTATTAGGCTACCTGTTTGGGAGTGGCGAGGCTCCCAAACCCACTGCAAGACCAGCCCAGATCAAAACCACGAACTCTTTGTAAAGAATGATCGCTCATAAGTCTCCAGCTCCCTCACGGCTGATAACACCAAACAGATTTCGTTCAGCATCCATTCTAACCCTGCTAACAATTACTTCAGAGTAGATGGTCAGAACAGTGGCAACTTTATAATGGTAACGACCGTATTCACATTAGTTTGCAATCTATTTATGCAAGTAATGAATAATTTTCACGTCGATCCCATGATAGATTATAGTGATTAAATTAATTGTTTACTTAAAAGGAAAAATTTATTTACGCTTTAATCGATGATGGAGAACGCCTTTCATCCCGATCTTCCACACATAGATCTTGAGCTCATAGGCCTACTCTCGAGCCGATGATCGATTCGGTGGCACACATTGCAAAAAGTAAACGTGATTAGTGTACCATCAAACATAATTCACATTGCGTTTGGTGCCACGTGGAATCATCATCCAACCATCTGAGAGTAGGCCCATGATCTCCATCGTCTCATTTTACGCAGTCATATTTTTCCTTTGTTTAAGTGAGGTGGTAAGATAAAGTGGTGTGGTAGTAACACAAGCCTATTAAAATATTCAAACAAATTAGTTAGAATCAAATGTAGTTGTTGTTGTGTAGAATGTTTTGCTGCTCAACTTCTATAATCCAGATAATCCGATGAACTTGCCCAAATTTATTTGTCGAGAAGGTAGAGGCTATGATCATTTATGAGCCGAGGCTTTCTATTTTATTAGGGTTTCCATTTGACTAACAATCAATTTAGGGTTTCTATTAATTTTGATTTGGTCTCTGTGATTGTGTTTTTTCTTTGCATCTCAGATTTTGTATCGTCCGATAGGTACCGGTTTTAGAGCTGGCCGATATGTACTAGAAAACTGAGATTTTGATCCTTGGTGTATTGTATGACAATGATGTTTTCTAATTGAAAAGTGCAATTTTATTGTTAATTCAAGTTAGGGGTTTGACACGACTCATAAACCATTTCTCTAATGCACATTTCATTCTACTTACAGCTGATTCTAATAAAAAGAGGAGGATAGATAATTTATTCAGGACCACTGGGTCAACATTCAAGAAGTGTCATTGAATATTTCGAGGTAATATTCTATATGATAGTAGTTTATTATTTCTCTCCACCGAATAAGACTGTCGGATTATATAAATAAATATCTTTTAGCATGTTATCAATTTTAGATAAAACCATATCTGTAACGTGAACATATTTTTCATTGAAAAAGAAGCATTTTAAAAATATTGCAAGTTTTGGGACTTTTTGTGATTCGTGGCTATCTAATTCTAGCAATAATATTTTCTTTTTTTAATGAAAAGCAATGTTCTATATTGTAAAACATTCAGCCATGACTGGCATAGTTATACGAGAAATATTATGAATCTTTTTTATTTTTTATAATTGTATATGGTTCTACAGAACTTGATATTAGCTTCCTCAATGCAGATCCTCAATTCCTTTAGATGGTAGAACCGATCTCTTGGTGCATAGGAAGTGGGAGAATGTATGAAGCTAATGTTGATGATGTGGGGTATGGCAATCTATAATCCAGTAAGAGAGGATGGAATCGAGGGACAACCTGTTTCTGCATCGACGGATCCAATTGCAGTTGGTAAATTCTTAGTCAACTTTTAGATATTAGGGCTTCAACCTTTTTCCATTTCAAATATGCATATTATCAGGGGATCAATTAATTTTTTTTAAATTTTATTTTAGTGATGTTACACTGATCCAAAGTTTCAAAAGTTGGTTTCTTTTCCAACTCGCCATGACCGATTACTAAGTTGACTCGGGTATGATCAGAGGAGCATGGTTCAAAGTGCGGTCGAAATCTTGATTTATTTGAAATATTCGATTTGGTCCCCTAAAAACCGAGATGAAAACTTAAAATTTCGGCCTAGATTTGCTTTTGGTCCCCACCAAACCAAAAGCAATCGACATTTTGATCCTTCTGTGAGTTGCTTCAAAGCATAGGACTTTGATGAATGGTATCTTGATTGACCTCACTACATTAATGGTTTAGTGAAAGACTCGTGCCACCTTATATTGATTTCGAGTAAATTGTTAGGAGGGGATGGAAGAGATACAATTTAAGCTTAGGTTTGAACAAAGTAGCTGGAAAGGTGTTCCGAATAGGGCATCTTGGCAACCTTAATGAGGTACAGTTGATCTTCTTCTCATCTGGCTCCTCCTGGTTATTTAACTTCTCTGTTCTCATTACTGGGTTATCTGCACTTCTAATTACTGAGAGATAAATATATCCAAATTGCTAGTAGATATTGCAATTCTAACCATAATTTGTAGATTAAATTAAGATCCACTCACATGACTTTGTCTACCATCAATTGTTGTGCTTCACTTAATTTGTTTATTGAAATTAGTTTTCTACTTCTCTGTTTTAAGACATCTAAATCACAAAATTATTAAGGCTTATCAGGGATCGAACAGCCACACACAACCTTTGTTATGCACCATATGCTGTCTTCTTTTATACCATTTTAGCGTGAAAATTCTGTTCTCTTTGACAAAATAAGGTAATTTATTTATGGGTACGGGCTAACTAATTATGATTTAATCGATTTAATTTCTAGAACTTTTGTAGCTGCAATTGCTGGGTTGTTTGTGTGGTGTGGAGATGATACTCAAAGACGTCGGGTACCCCATTAAGCTGGGAAGTGGTGTAGCTGTGGCTTGTGCTTACCTGTAGAACAATTTCCCCTTGATACCTTCAAGGATTTAAATTGCTACAATTTTCCTTCTCTTAATTACCTTAAAAAAATATCTGTAAAAAAATATACTTTGTACTCCTAAAGTTAAATCACTGCTAGTCTTGCTTCTTTCATGATCTTTTAATTAACTTACCTTAATTTAATCTTTAGTGCTATTTTCAGTAGATTCTTATGTTTGGTGATGTTGAGATTTTTTGCATTGAGTGGGTAATTTATGAAATATATCATTGAAAATGTCATAATATAAAGGTCTCTTGGGAGGTTCTGGCCAAGATGGTATTTTTTTAAAGTTAAAAACAAAGAATCGGTTATAGGTAGCCAAACTAGTCTCTAATTTGAAGTTACATGACTTTAGCTATTTTACAAGGATCATAAAATCTCAACTAGTGTCTACTCTAAATTTCCTGAACTAAGGGGATGTAAAATATTTGGCATGCCTCCCTTGTTCTGATTGCAACTTAGAGAGTTTAAACTTTTTATGCATGTTTGTGAATGAGTTAGAAACTGCAAAAAAGAATAATAATGTATGAACTCTTGTGACATGGCAATAGCTCTGTCTATCACTACGTCAAAATGGCATATAAACCACACCTGCAAATAGAAAAATAACCACTGCCCAAGCAATAGTTTAATAATCCACCGCTAAAATCCATTATTTATTATAATAAAATAGTGGTTTAATACATTAAACTCCCGTAATATGCGCAACCAATCCGAACCGCTATTTCCAAAACCACTTTTCTCTCACACTCACTCTCTCTCCCTTCGAAACCCACTTATAAGTAACTACTCTTAAAACCAGCGATTTACTTATTGTTTTTTTCGCTTGTTTCCCTTCAGTAATAAAACCCTAATCTTCGCAGCTCGATCACGATCACAGACGATCCGAGCACCAATTGTTGAACTGGTTCCAAATCACAAATCGATCAAATCTCTAAATTTTTTTGTTCAATTCATATAAATATCGGTGAGTTTGCTCCAAAAAACTGCCGCTAATAATCTGTTTTTTGGTAGTGTTGCATGTGGCAAAACCCGTTTGGGCTAATATTTGAAATGGCAGATATTTTAGGCTCTGCTATGATGCCAAAATGCTCAGATTATTAGCCAAAAATGTATATTTCACTTCTGAATTGCCTCAGATATGTACAAATGTTGAAGATTTTGCTAGTAGATGTATGATATTAAGATCTGAAAACTTCCTTCTTGATGTGAAATGTTCAGATTATTATTATTATTATTTTCCAATTCCTATTCATATGTAAAATGCAAAAAGGTGGTATTGAATCATAAGTCAACACATAATAAGCATTACTGACCTTGAAATTTCTAGGCGAAAAGATTGGAAAGAGATGTTTACAGGCTCTCCTTTTATGCTGGTATGTTTTTTATAAAGCAATGTAATGATGTTATTTACAAATATCCAACACATTAGTCTCAATATCATGATATCATCCAAGATTTGAATCCATGGCCACTGCACCAATGCAGGGGCTTAGAACTTACCTATCTATTTTGTATGAAAAGTTGAAGTTCTTTAGTTTTCTAAGAGTCTTCTTTTTATGATGTAGCTTCTTCCCTCTCCTGAATCAGACGACTCTACACAATTATCTCAGGTAAGATTGGAAAGATGCTTGTAGAAGCATAATGTTTTTTCATAACTATTTTTATAAAATAGCTTAATTTCCATGCTGTTATTATGGCAGGTTGAAATTGAGAAACTTTTAGCTCAACTGGTGGACACAGAGATGGTCACACTAATGGTATCTTGAAATTTACTTAGTCATGAATAGATGATTTTTTAAAAAATTGTTTTGATATCATGGTCCATGCAACCATTAGAGATTATAATACATTTTTGTGTGATCATATTTTTCAAGCAGTAGCGGTTTCTTATGATTTTGTGTGATCATATTTTTCAAGCAGTAGCGGTTTCTTATGATCATATATATATATATATATATATATATATATATCATGCTCTGATGTTTATTAGGCTACCTGTTTGGGAGTGGCGAGGCTCCCAAATCCACTGCAAGACCAGCCCCACCTGATCAAAACCCTGAACCTGCTGTAAAGAACAGATCTGCTCATAAGTCTCCAGCTCCCTCACAGCCAGTTGATAACACCAAACAGATTTCAGCAGGCATCCATTCTAACCCTGCTAACAATTACTTCAGAGTAGATGGTCAGAACAGTGGCAACTTTATAATGGTAACGACCGTATTCACATTAGTTTGCAATCTATTTATGCAAGTAATGAATAATTTTCACGTCGATCCCATGATAGATTATAGTGATTAAATTAATTGTTTACGAAAAGGAAAAATTTATTTACAGTTTTAATCAGATGATGGAGAACGTCTTTCATCCCGATCTTCCACACAATAGATCTTGAGCTCATAGGCCTACTCTCAGACGGTCAGATGCTGATTCCAGGTGGCACACATTGCAAAAAGTAAACGTGATTAGTGTACCATCAAACATAATTCACATTGGGTTTTGTGCCACGTGGAATCATCATCCAACCATCTGAGAGTAGGCCCATGATCTCCATCGTCTGATTTAAAGCAGTCATATTTTTCCTTTGTTTAAGTGAGGTGGCTGTAAGATAAAGTGGTGTGGTAGTAACACAAGCCTATTAAAATATTCAAACAAATTAGTTCGTAGAATCAAATGTAGTTGTTGTTGTGTAGAATGTTTTGCTGCTCAACTTCTATAATCCAGATAATCCGATGAACTTGCCCAAATTTATTTGTCGAGAAGGTAGAGGCTATGATCATTTATGAGCCGAGGCTTTCTATTTTATTAGGGTTTCCATTTGACTAACAATCAATTTAGGGTTTCTATTAATTTTGATTTGGTCTCTGTGATTGTGTTTTTTCTTTGCATCTCAGATTTTGTATCGTCCGATAGGTACCGGTTTTAGAGCTGGCCGATATGTACTAGAAAACTGAGATTTTGATCCTTGGTGTATTGTATGACAATGATGTTTTCTAATTGAAAAGTGCAATTTTATTGTTAATTCAAGTTAGGGGTTTGACACGACTCATAAACCATTTCTCTAATGCACATTTCATTCTACTTACAGCTGATTCTAATAAAAAGAGGAGGATAGATAATTTATTCAGGACCACTGGGTCAACATTCAAGAAGTGTCATTGAATATTTCGAGGTAATATTCTATATGATAGTAGTTTATTATTTCTCTCCACCGAATAAGACTGTCGGATTATATAAATAAATATCTTTTAGCATGTTATCAATTTTAGATAAAACCATATCTGTAACGTGAACATATTTTTCATTGAAAAAAGAAGCATTTTAAAAATATTGCAAGTTTGGGCACGACTTTTTGTGATTCGTGGCTATCTAATTCTAGCAATAATATTTTCTTTTTTTAATGAAAAGCAATGTTCTATATTGTAAAACATTCAGCCATGACTGGCATAGTTATACGAGAAATATTATGAATCTTTTTTATTTTTTATAATTGTATATGGTTCTACAGAACTTGATATTAGCTTCTGGCAGATCCTCAATTCCCTTTTACTTGGTTGATGGTAGAAACTGATCTCTTGGTGCATAGGAAGTGGGGAGAATGTATGAAGCTAATGTTGATGATGTGGGGTATGGCAATCTATAATCCAGTAAGAGAGGATGGAATCGAGGGACAACCTGTTTCTGCATCGACGGATCCAATTGCAGTTGGTAAATTCTTAGTCAACTTTTAGATATTAGGGCTTCAACCTTTTTCCATTTCAAATATGCATATTATCAGGGGATCAATTAATTTTTTTTAAATTTTATTTTAGTGATGTTACACTGATCCAAAGTTTCAAAAGTTGGTTTCTTTTCCAACTCTGCCATGACCAGCATTACTAAGTTGACTCGGTAGGATTGCAGCATGGTTCAAAATTATGCGGTTAAATCTTGATTTCATTTGAAATGTTTCAGTTTTGGTCCCCACTGAAACCGAGATGAAAACTTAAAATTTCGGCCTAGATTTCTGTTTCGGTCCCCACCGAAACCAAAACGAAATGCGACATTTTGATCCTTGCTGCAGAGTTGCTTCCAAAGCATAGGACTTTGATGAATGGTATGCTGATTGACCTCACTACATTAATGGTTTAGTGACACAGTCACTGCAGCACTCGTGCCACCTTATATTGACAGCTCAGAAATTGTTAGGAGGGGATGGAAGAGATACAATTTAAGCTTAGGTTTGAACAAAGTAGCTGGAAAGGTGTTCCGAATAGGGCATCTTGGCAACCTTAATGAGGTACAGTTGATCTTCTTCTCATCTGGCTCCTCCTGGTTATTTAACTTCTCTGTTCTCATTACTGGGTTATCTGCACTTCTAATTACTGAGAGATAAATATATCCAAATTGCTAGTAGATATTGCAATTCTAACCATAATTTGTAGATTAAATTAAGATCCACTCACATGACTTTGTCTACCATCAATTGTTGTGCTTCACTTAATTTGTTTATTGAAATTAGTTTTCTACTTCTCTGTTTTAAGACATCTAAATCACAAAATTATTAAGGCTTATCGTGGATCAATGACCACACACAACCTTTGTTATGCACCATATGCTGTCTTCTTTTATACCATTTTAGCGTGAAAATTCTGTTCTCTTTGACAAAATAAGGTAATTTATTTATGGGTACGGGCTAACTAATTATGATTTAATCGATTTAATTTCTAGAACTTTTGTAGCTGCAATTGCTGGGTTGTTTGTGTGGTGTGGAGATGATACTCAAAGGCGCTTGCCCCCATTAAGTCGGGAAGTGGTGTAGCGTGGCTTGTGCTTACTCAGAGAACAATTTCCCCTTGATACCTTCAAGGATTTAAATTGCTACAATTTTCCTTCTCTTAATTACCTTAAAAAAATATCTGTAAAAAAATATACTTTGTACTCCTAAAGTTAAATCACTGCTAGTCTTGCTTCTTTCATGATCTTTTAATTAACTTACCTTAATTTAATCTTTAGTGCTATTTTCAGTAGATTCTTATGTTTGGTGATGTTGAGATTTTTTGCATTGAGTGGGTAATTTATGAAATATATCATTGAAAATGTCATAATATAAAGGTCTCTTGGGACAGTGCCCCTGGCCAAGATGGCTGTTTTTTTTTTAAAGTTAAAAAACAAAGAATCAGGTTATAGGTAGCCAAACTAGTCTCTAATTTGAAGTTACACATGACTTTAGCTATTTTACCGAAGGATCATATATTGTAAAACATTCAGCCATGACTGGCATAGTTATACGAGAAATATTATGAATCTTTTTTATTTTTTATAATTGTATATGGTTCTACAGAACTTGATATTAGCTTCTGGCAGATCCTCAATTCCCTTTTACTTGGTTGATGGTAGAAACTGATCTCTTGGTGCATAGGAAGTGGGGAGAATGTATGAAGCTAATGTTGATGATGTGGGGTATGGCAATCTATAATCCAGTAAGAGAGGATGGAATCGAGGGACAACCTGTTTCTGCATCGACGGATCCAATTGCAGTTGGTAAATTCTTAGTCAACTTTTAGATATTAGGGCTTCAACCTTTTTCCATTTCAAATATGCATATTATCAGGGGATCAATTAATTTTTTTTAAATTTTATTTTAGTGATGTTACACTGATCCAAAGTTTCAAAAGTTGGTTTCTTTTCCAACTAAGTTGACTCGGGTATGACTGCAGAGCATGGTTCAAAATTGCGGTCGAAATCTTCAGATTTCGGCTGAAATGTTTCAGTTTTGGTCCCCACTGAAACCGAGATGAAAACTTAAAATTTCGGCCTAGATTTCTGTTTCGGTCCCCACCGAAACCAAAACGAAATGCGACATTTTGATCCTTGCTGCAGAGTTGCTTCCAAAGCATAGGACTTTGATGAATGGTTTGATTGACCTCACTACATTAATGGTTTGCCACCTTATATATTGACAAATGTAAATTGTTAGGAGGGGATGGAAGAGATACAATTTAAGCTTAGGTTTGAACAAAGTAGCTGGAAAGGTGTTCCGAATAGGGCATCTTGGCAACCTTAATGAGGTACAGTTGATCTTCTTCTCATCTGGCTCCTCCTGGTTATTTAACTTCTCTGTTCTCATTACTGGGTTATCTGCACTTCTAATTACTGAGAGATAAATATATCCAAATTGCTAGTAGATATTGCAATTCTAACCATAATTTGTAGATTAAATTAAGATCCACTCACATGACTTTGTCTACCATCAATTGTTGTGCTTCACTTAATTTGTTTATTGAAATTAGTTTTCTACTTCTCTGTTTTAAGACATCTAAATCACAAAATTATTAAGGCTTATCAGGGATCGAACAGCCACACACAACCTTTGTTATGCACCATATGCTGTCTTCTTTTATACCATTTTAGCGTGAAAATTCTGTTCTCTTTGACAAAATAAGGTAATTTATTTATGGGTACGGGCTAACTAATTATGATTTAATCGATTTAATTTCTAGAACTTTTGTAGCTGCAATTGCTGGGTTGTTTGTGTGGTGTGGAGATGATACTCAAAGACGTCGCACCCATTAGGAAGTGGTGTAGGCGTGGCTTGTGCTTACTCAGAGAACAATTTCCCCTTGATACCTTCAAGGATTTAAATTGCTACAATTTTCCTTCTCTTAATTACCTTAAAAAAATATCTGTAAAAAAATATACTTTGTACTCCTAAAGTTAAATCACTGCTAGTCTTGCTTCTTTCATGATCTTTTAATTAACTTACCTTAATTTAATCTTTAGTGCTATTTTCAGTAGATTCTTATGTTTGGTGATGTTGAGATTTTTTGCATTGAGTGGGTAATTTATGAAATATATCATTGAAAATGTCATAATATAAAGGTCTCTTGGGACAGTGCCCCTGGCCAAGATGGCTGTTTTTTTTTTAAAGTTAAAAAACAAAGAATCAGGTTATAGGTAGCCAAACTAGTCTCTAATTTGAAGTTACACATGACTTTAGCTATTTTACCGAAGGATCATATAATCTCAACTAGTGTCTACTCTAAATTTCCTGAACTAAGGGGATGTAAAATATTTGGCATGCCTCCCTTGTTCTGATTGCAACTTAGAGAGTTTAAACTTTTTATGCATGTTTGTGAATGAGTTAGAAACTGCAAAAAAGAATAATAATGTATGAACTCTTGTGACATGGCAATAGCTCTGTCTATCACTACGTCAAAATGGCATATAAACCACACCTGCAAATAGAAAAATAACCACTGCCCAAGCAATAGTTTAATAATCCACCGCTAAAATCCATTATTTATTATAATAAAATAGTGGTTTAATACATTAAACTCCCGTAATATGCGCAACCAATCCGAACCGCTATTTCCAAAACCACTTTTCTCTCACACTCACTCTCTCTCTCTCCCTTCGAAACCCACTTATAAGTAACTACTCTTAAAACCAGCAGTTACTTATTGTTTTTTTTCGCTCGCTTGTTTCCCTTCCGCAGTAACAAAACCCTAATCTTCGCCGAGCTCTGATCACAGACCGCAGATCGCCGAGCACCAATTGTTGAACTGGTTCCAAATCACAAATCGATCAAATCTCTAAATTTTTTTGTTCAATTCATATAAATATCGGTGAGTTTGTGTTTAGATTTCAGTTTAGGTTTAGATTTTAGAGGAAGTGAATCAGCTTTGATCACGGACCGCAGATCGCCGACCACCGATTGTTGAACTAGTTCCAAATCATAGATCGATTAAATCTCCAGATTTTTCTGTTCATTTCATACAAATATCAGCGAGTTTGGGTTTAGAATTTGGAGGTGGTGAATCAGCTCTGATCACGGACTGCAGATTGCCGAGCACCAATATATGGGATTCGAGTGGCAAGGGACAAATTAGCAGTTGAAGATCTGAAAGGAGGTGATCATGGAGAGAGATCTAAGAGCAACGGTAAGAACAAATTTCGAACCAGATTGATTAATTTTCTATCGATGTCTTGTTTCTATCGATCGATTTTCCAAAGTTTCTCTTTCCCTAATTGATTGAATTGGTCTTTGTTTTTTTTTTTTGAAATACTTCCTGATTTTTAATATTGTTAGATTTTTTTACTTTTTAATCTTATTAATTTTTTTATCTCCGATTTTTTCTCAGAAATTGTCCCTGAACTTACTGATTTTTTTGGAATTTTCTGAATTTTAACATTGTCAACTTATTACCGAAGCCCGACTATGAGTCTCCTAGAGAAGTGTGCCATGTGGAATCGGTGACCCTAGTTTTAGATCTCTGATCTGTCATTCACGCCCTAGAGAAGGTATGCATGGATTTTTTTTTTTTTTTTTTAAATTGCTCTCTATTTTTTTTTCAATACTTCCTGATTTTTAATATTGTTAGATTTTTTTACTTTTTAATCTTATTAATTTTTTTATCTCCGATTTTTTCTCAGAGATTTTCCCTAAACTTGCTGATTTTTCTGGATTTTTCTGAATTTTAATGTTGCCAACTTATTACCGAATCCCGGCTATGGGTCTCTTAGACAGCTCGCTTGGTTGACCCTGCATCTTAGACAGCTGATTTTCCCTAAACTTGCTGATTTTTCTGGATTTTTCTGAATTTTAATGTTGCCAACTAATTACCGAATCCCGGCTATGGGTCTCGTAGACAGCTCGCTTGGTTGACCCTGCATCTTTTGTATTTGCCTTCTTTATTTAATATATTATATATATGTGTGATCACCTAGTCAAGGTGGCAATCCTTTGACAGAATTAGTTATTGTATAGTGAAGGTAATTAGCATATTCAATTTAGATTATGTGGAAAAATTCAGCCATATCATATTATCATGCTACCTATGATATTGACCTGATTTTTGTTTGGTTTGTTGGTGTATAAGTTCTGATTTCACTATATTTGTTGTGAAATTAAGAGAAGCATAAATTAGTCAATAAGTTGTTCAGATGATAGATATTGGAGAATCACCAATTTTTTTTTATTTTTATTTTTCTATTCTCATGATATGTTCTCACAATTTTTTGCAATTTCAAAATTATAGGATGATGGAAGTAGTTTATGTACTTAAGGTGATTAGGTTATTCAATTTAGATCATGTGCAAAAATCCAGCTGTACCATGCTTTATGTTGATAGTTATTTTATGTATATAGTGAAATTAAGAGAAACGAAGCATAAATTAATTTTTATTTCCATTGATGTGTGCTCTTCAACCATGACTTCTCCATCTTTGTCTCTCTATTATTTTATTTTCTTCTTCTTTTGCTATCCTTAACCTTATCAACCTATTCCCTCTGCTTCGATGCAACCATCTTGGTATCAAAGTAGGTTCATTGCTGAACCCTTGCCTGCTTACTCGTGACATGCTAACATCAGCATGTGACATGCTATTGGAATTTTTGGGTTTCACATGAAAACCCCAGATTCACGATTTTTTGGTTATATTGGACCATCGGCTGATCAGATATTCATATAAAACTAAGATTTGGTTGGTTTTCTCCCTCTCCAATCTCCTATTGGAATTTTTTTTTATTCCAATGGTTGGATTTTGAATATTCAAAAGGGAAACCAAGCTATTTTCTCGAATTTTTGGAGCTGTCGTTTGTCTTCTTCTCTCTCTATCTTTCTCTCTCTCTCTCTCTCTCTCTCTCTCTCTCCGAACATGATGCCTGACTAAAAAATTATAGGTTGGCCGATAATTCTTCCCAAAGAAAGTGAGTACGTACTCTTGCTGTGAAGAAATATGACTAAGAAAGCAAACCCCAAATAGATGGGATAAAGTTGTGATGATGATGCAAAACATACCCACCCATTGCTGTGATGCAAAAAATACAAAATAAATGGCAACACCGACATGTGCTCAAGATGGTTTCATTAGAAATCATAGGAGATACACAAAAAACCCAAAAAAGAAGTCATCCAAAAGGAAATTCATTCTTAAAATTTACCCTGTGCTGTGAAATTTCCAATCCAACAGAACAGATAACAAATATAAAGGAATTGATATTATCGGGTGCAAAGATGACTTTTGAGTTTTGACTGAAATAAATTTCCCTGCAACTTTGCAACCCTCACTCTTAGTGGCCTGCAACTCCTCTCTTCACACTATCAACATGGCTCTTTTGTCATTCCAATAACACCTTGTTTATCTTTATAACTCCTTGAAATGGCCCCTGTTTTGCTTTTCATCTCAGCCATGCCACAACCCCGTTTTGGACTAAACACTCCTTTGGTGAAGACAGGTCTAAGCAAAACCCTCAATTTTTGTGAAGACAGGTCCGAGGGGTCTCAAAGAGGACTTATTTTGGAAGAGTTGGTATATTGTAACCAACTCATTCCAGACAATGATTTGAAAGGTATCATTTTTGGGATGTGTGCCTCGTGGAGTCACCATCTCTGCCATGAAAGTTTACTAGTGACTGGCATCGTATCTCTTTAATTACTGATGAAAATATGTTAGCATTAGGCTATGTTAGTTTCCCATATATGTGATAAGAGGTACTCCTCATGCAGAGCATCAAGAAATCTGAGTGTCCAAAAGACCTCGAGCCTCCAAACAGGAAGACATCAGTTCATGTCAATCTCATAAGGAGGAACGAAAATTAACTAAATGCGAACTCTTTGAGAACTTGGGTGATTCCTCGGGTAAGTTGGTTTTATGAAGAAATCTGAAACTATTTGCCACCTTAAAAATTGTACTAAACTAATTTTTATATGAAAACTACAGAAAAATGGACACTTGTAAAGCACATTTTATATCATGTATTTTTTTGCATTCCCATAGTTTTTTTTGTGTATTGTAGTTCATACTTCCTTTTAACTATACCAAGCTTATTGATGGTCTGACAGAAAAAGTCGAGAACAAAGAATGTTGTTATGTAGTACGTGATAAAATCGTTTTGTATGTAGTATGTGATAATTCCTCTATAATTTGCAATGTTGTTATCCTAGACCAATTTAATCTTAACGGAATTGGCTCATGCCCATATCCTAAGATCTCAGGCTGGTTTCAAGAAAGCAGCTAGCCTCTTTACAGATTCTAGAGGACTTTACTTATATGTTCGTACTTATCACTTCTTCAACATTTTTCATTGCCTCTATTAACTTTCTTATTACCATAAGAATATCTCCAACAAGCCATTAGTTCATATGCAATCCATAAATATTATCTTGTTTGGTAGATCACGAGTCCATTTGAAGACTATCTGCATCTTATGCCTTGAAAACCAACTTTCTAAATAGTCAACATTAATTGTACTTCCGATTAGTCAGAGAATTTGGCAAATCTGATCTTTTTTACTTATGATCCAATGATATTCCACACTTGTAGCATTTTAACAAACTTCAAATGACACCAGTAGGGACCACTGTGCTCGAAGAGTGCACAACACCCATTCGATTGGTCAGGCACTTAGAGGTTGATCGTGGGAAATCAGTAATCTGGCGAACAGCCGGCTTGCCGATGACCTCTCACTTCTTCAGGGAAAGTGGAAGAAATGTGTTCCTCAAGATTGTTTGCTCTAAGAAAGAATGGTTCCAGACTTTAGTGGCATAAAGTCATGATACCTTCTATAAAATAGAAACTTTTTTTACCCAAAATTCCATGTCCATTTCCTCAAGATTGTTTGCTAGAAGAAAGAATGGTTCAAGGAAATATAGGGTTCTTTATTTTTCCTTTGCAAGGGTTTCTAAGATGGAAACACCCCAAGTTTTGGTAGCTTTTCGTAGAGAAACCCAAAAAATATGGCTCAAATCTCCCAGAAAATATTTTTTTAGTTTTAAAAATTTTACTTCACAAATACATGATGCAACCATTAATGTAAATTAGTAAAAGTATTTGTTGGAGTTTGAATTGTGTAAATCAACACCTAGACCTTTAGAAGGTCAAGGTATTGAATTGTATCATCTAAGCTTACTTTTGTCAATTGGCATATGAAATCTCTAGTCGTTGGCTACTCCAAAAGAAACTCCTCGAGGGCCTGACAAGTGTCATATAATTTTTTTGCCCCAGTTATTCACTTCAAAAGAAAACCTTCTAGGGCCTTCCATGAGTATCAAGCAAAATGTTTGTTGTCTTGCAAATTGTAGCATCTAATCGAGAAAATCTTGTTGGTTTCAACTACTTCCAAGATCTTGTTCACGATCTCACATCTTGGGCTGTAGTGATTTTAGGCTGAGGATGCTAATGTCCAACAATATGCTGTCATTGCTTAGTTTGAGTGTTGTTGTGTTTCAGTCTTGGGGCTCAGTTCAATGATTCTGCTATTTGTAACCATTGTGTTATGTGTCCTCAAGAATGGTTAAGAGAGGCAGGTCCTTGCACTATCATTGTGTTACATGTCCTCAAGAAAGTGAATCGATCTCCCACCTATCCATTCATCACAGGTTCAGGATGATTTGGGGAACGATGCTCAAAATTTTTAGCGTGAGTTGAGTGGTCCCTAGTTTGTGTGGCGACCTCATTGCTGCTTGAGAGTTTGGTGCCTTCAATGGCTCAAAAAGGGCTTTCTAGCGGGTTTCCTTGCCTGTGGTCTATAAAAATATGCGTATAATACTCGTCTTTCTGATGCAAAGTACTTTACCCGTATAATTTCCATATTATTGAAAACACATATTTGACTATAATACCCGTATTTCGCATTCTAAACGTGTATTTAATGTATTATACGTTGTATGCACATTTAAAAAAAAAATTATAAATGATAGCACAGTTGTGTAAAATAAATGACTCTTGAAGGATATTGTATGGTTACTATGGTAATGAAGTTCACATTTTCCACAAATCTAAAAAAACAAGCCTCCACCGATTCAGGGGCCTTGGACTATGTGGAAGTCAGCTTTAGATGGCGTGTCTAAAATGCTTTCATAATGGACGATGCCTGTGGCACCCCCATTAATACTTCATAAAACCATCCAAATTTTGTTTTGCCATTTTCAATTGAGGAGTGTATTTGGCTAAAAAAGGAAGTGCTCTTTAGTAAAAAATAGCTGTAGGGACTATCTAAAGTGGATTTGAAGGAGTGTATTTTCCATGTTGTTTACACCATAAATCAGCTTCTTGTGTTGATGCATTAGGATGTGCCGATGCAAAAACTTTTGGTGGACTCGACCCGAAGATCAGGTCGGATGTATCATACCCGACCCGACCCAGTAAAATATCGGTTTGGGTCAGGTATGGGGCCGACTCGACTCATTGACAGGCCTATATGTAATTGTTCATTTTTTATCTAGTTAGAACTCAAGATAGCTAAGTGGCCATACCCAATTGTAAGTCTGACTATTTATAGTTATCTGATTGTTTCTAAACTTTTCTTTCATTTCCAACCACTTTCTCTGGTATCAGGTATTCAGATCGGGTACCTAATACCAACTCTTGTTCTTGTTCTCCTGTTAAAATTAAACATTTAAACCCATTGTTTTCAAGAGGAGGACAAATCGAAGTTGGTGCAGGAAACAAGATTGCAATTGAAACAGATCATGATACAGGAAATGATTATACGACTTAATGACAACCTTGATTCACCCTCTTCTAGCCAACACGCAACCTCATCATTCTCATGCAGAGCATGAACAAATTAAGATTTTAGTTATGAGAGAAATTCAATGAAGGAGGCACGTCTCCACAGATTCAGGCCCTTTCTTGAAACCCTCTGAATTATGTAAATTGGTTGTATTCTACAATTATAAAGGAACTTGCAGAAAGTCCACTTTGTCTAACATGACTCATGTTTCAATTATAATCTCAAATAAAATTAGGACCCATAAAAGCCAATATATCCCCAGAATGTTCTACCAATGGCAATCTTTTGGGAAATGTAGAAGGAAACATGAGGATATTTAGTAAGAAGTTTGAATTGTGTGCGAAGACGAACGGTCAATTCTTGATGACTTGGTGGATTTTGGCATCCCTTCGATGTTCTGCCGTTTTTGTAGGGGAGATTCTTTAGGCTTTAGGAGTGGGACCTGCTGTGACCTCCTCTGTGACTATGGCTTGCTTTAGGAGGGGCACATGGGCCCTTTCATTTTGCTTGTTTTATTTAATTTTGAATAAATTCCTTTCTATTATATTTTTCTTTGTTGTTCTTTTTTTCCCTTGGGCAAAGCATCTCGCTATGCAATTTTTTGACCTTTTGATCAGTTGTATCTTCATTTTAATTAATCTATGGGAGGGTGGGGAAAATTTAGAAGGCAACTACTTTCATATATGCTTTATGATACGGTTTCTTTTAGAGTTTGTTTTCTATTGTTATTTTATCTAGTGCTGAAATGGAGAAATATTTTTGTTTCTTTTTTCAGCTGAAGTCTGCAAGAGAAGCAACAAAAATTGTTAGGTGGACTCTGTGCGGAAAGCCGTTGTAATATCCCTGCTTTTTTTGACCTATTTTCATTTACCTCGGTAAGCGTGTTCGGGAAATATTGTGGAATATTTTTAGATTTTTGGTGAGCTAAGGATATGATAAGAATAATGGCAAAAGGAAATTGTTGGAAGATGTGTGTAAGTCACGTAAGCAATGACTTACACAATAAGGTTGGTGTTTGTGTTTAGCACCGGATCAGTTTTCAACTCTTGTGGATAAGTTAAAAGTATAAAAATCTAGATATTTTTATTACTAGCTTTTGGTTATAAGAGTGAGTGAAAGAGAAGTTTCACTTCTCTCACTCGTTAGAAATTTAAGCTCTAAGGCTTTGCCTCATTTGATCCTAGATCTAGAGAGTTTGAGAATTCCTCTCCCCATCTCAACCAATAGTTAGCCTTGTATTTGATTTCGGATCAGTTTGAACTATTGAAAGAGAAGAGAGATGTGGAGAGTGAGCAGTTCTATATAATTTTGTTGTGGCTGAGGCAGTGACAACCTCATTTGAATGATGAACTGTTTTGGAGATTTAAGCCGTTGAACTTCGAAGATTGGTTCCGATGCGTGCTTTGGTACAACGGAGGCAACGGCTTCAACTACAAGAGGTAGGCCTTTAAATATCCTTTTGTCTTTTGAATTCAATTTATGTTTAGAATGGTGTGTGGTGTTTTATTTTTGGATAAGAAGGTTGTGGTGGAAAAATGAAGAAAAGAGCCCGGACTTGAAAAAGTTAACAGCCACAGACCCTGAGAAATTAGACTGTCGATTTGAAAATCGACTGTCGAATTTGGAATTCGACCATCGATTTGAAAATCGACAGTTGAAATATATTTTTTTGTGCCTGAAGGCAATTTGTGGAATTCAAGGGTCGATTTCCAATTCGATGGTCAAATTTGGAAATCGACCATCGAATTGAAAATCGAGGGTCGATTTTCCATATTTTGTGACTATTGTGCAGTTTTGAAATTCGACCAACGAATTTGAATTCGATGGTCGAATTCTGTCCTGTTTCAGGCATTTGAAAATTTTGTTGGATTTTTATCTGCAAGCTTTTGGTTTGATATTTGGGTTCTATATTAACACTGAGAGTGTTAATATATGTAGGCTTTGACTGTTGGGAGTCCTTGGTGAGGACTGCTAGTGCATGGTTTTGAATACTCCTTGTTAAGGTAGAGAACCCTATTTGTTATTTGCATCAATTTATAAGCATAAACTGTTCCGACTATTCCTTTTAAGAAGCATTAGTTTTGGAATTTTGTGATACACAGCATAAATAAAACCTAAAAGATATGATACAAATCTGAAAATTTGGAACCTTATTATGACTAAGAACTTTGCAATTTGAACCTCAGAACCTCAGTTAATCTTTGAATCAGAACTTCGAATCAGAACTTTGAAAAATCAGAATTATGTTATGAATAATAAGCTTTGATATGTGTTAGCATTTGCATTTAATTTAGGGTTCATAAGTACGATGCCCTAGATTCTACCAACCGTGTTGACGGTATTACTTTGGCGCAAGTTTCCCTCATAGCGTAGGGGCTTGTTGCACTTTAGAAATGGGTTCATGAGCAGCGATGGTCGATGAGGGTTTTCCCATCGGTCAGGTAGTCCGCTCTCATGCTATAGGAAATTTGGGAGATAAAATTAAGTTATAAATTTAAGACAAGAAGCATGCTAAATCAGAACATTTTGAACACTTTAGATTATATTATCAGTTTTGACTCAGGATTAGAACTGGAAATTTACTTTGAAAAGCATCCTTGAAAAACTATATTTGATTCGATTCCGTCTTTTGAAAATCTTTACTTATAAAGAAATGCAAATAGATCTGTTTCCTCTATTGAGCTTGGCTGCTAGCTCACCCTCGACTATACGTCACAGGTACTGAGACTGACCTTGGGTCAGAGGATCCGGAGGACTCCGATTATATTCCCGAGGAGGATTTGGACATACCAGCTGAGGAGTTCTTTCCGTGATTTTAGATCCCGTGTTCTCTTTTTGGTATTTTTGTCTGGGTATTATTTTGGAATATTGGGCCCTAGGCCTTTATTTTGGTTCTTTTGACATCACTCGAGGAACCATTATTGTGAACCACTATTTTAGGTGATCGGATTGGCCATCACCGGTGGTTCTTCTTGGTTCCTCACAGTGGTATATTTATTTTGTTATATGAAGCTTTTATTTTTGGATTACTATATGTTGCCTCTGTCTTTAGATCTTTGTATATGTTGCTGGCTTCTGTTTGTTACGGCTTATTGAGAAATCAATAAGTTGATGAACCGGCCTTTCCTATACCTTAGGGATTGGAAAAGTCGGGTCGTCGCAGCCGTAGAAGCTGGAAAGGAGCAGGGCAATCCTGTCAGCGCCAGTCTAAATGGGATGGGCCAATATCTAATGAGAATTCCAAATAACCATCCTCATCAAGGAGGTAGAACCAACCACTATGCTGCCCAAGACAATGATGATTTCATATCATCAGAATCAGATAGGTAGCTGCAGATCATGTAGTAAATTTTTATTCCTTTTCTTGCTTCCACCAATATTTATATTTCCTTGTCTCCGATTTTTTCTGAAGGTTAATAAAACTGGCTATTTCTATTTATTTATTATGTTTATATGCTTGCTATCAATTGTGCCTTTTATGTAGTAAGATGAAGAACTAGATGAGCTTAGTGTAAGTGTGGAGAGAATTTGCGGTGTGGGGCTTACTATACACGAAAAACTTGTTGGACAGGTAGTGCTGAACAATTCTAGATGCCCTGAAATCTTGATAGAAGATCACCATCATTTTTTAAAAATAATCCAAATACTGATGTTTTTTTGGTGTTGTTTAAAATAAATAAACTTTCTACTTCTATTTTTTCTTTAGACCAGTGGCCATGTCAAGGAGGCAAGTAAATCCCATTAGACGCTTTGTGGACAGTGGGACTGTTCCAATTGCAACCTCATTACATCAGAAATCACGATCTTCTCCGCTATTATCACGATCTTCTCCGCTATTATCAATTGGGCTGGTTCTCTTGGTAGTTTCTTTGTTCTCGAAATTTTCAGGGCACATTCCTTCTTATTGGATATTCTTATAGTGGAGGTTTGTATCAAGTCCCCTTACATTCATTTTAAGATTAAGGAATACCCATGATCGAAAAGTTTCTTCTTGCTGCTATCGGTAGCCAATAGGATTTCATTGTTATTATTATTTTTTCTAGGTTTGATATTACTACTGGTTATTATTATTATTTCTACTTGTGTGGTTAGGTGTCAAGTTTTAAGGACAATTCTTTATGATTCAGCAGAATTATTATTTTGTAACCGTCATACAGCAACTGAACTCTTTATGTGTTGGCATGATCAAGTCGATTTGGCAGTGATAAAGAGGCTGTTAGTAAGGCTGAAGGTATACATACTCATTTTCTCATTATTATGGGTTGTTTGCTTTCAGTGATCATGACCAAATGTGTAGGTGGTGTAAGAAAGCATCATTACATACTTTGGTTATATATGAGATACAAAATATTTGGTGTCGTGTTAATCATTCAAATTTTATTTGAAAATATGTTGAATGTTAATCCTTATTTCTGTTAAATGCAGGGATAGACAAGGATACTCCATTTCTTTCTTAAAGGATTGGCATTTTGGGGGAGCATGTGATGAACGAGAGGGCCGAGCGCCCAGGCAAATTTGTACACTATGGGTATGATGATTAAATATGTATTTCTTTTTATATTTATGCCTTCTGTTAGTATTTATATTTATATAAAATTGTATTTCTTTTTATATCCCTTGGATCTGTGCAAACTCCGATGACCCACGACTGGCCACCTCCTGAATTGCCCTCCACCTCAACTATGAGCTCTTCTTGACTCAGGCCAATCTATACAGTTGTTCAATCTTCCACAGAATATTTATGTGGAGGTGGAATATAACTCCAAATTCAAAAAACCACAATAGATCTTAAGATCACGCGCCTACCATCAGACAGTCAGATGTTGATTCCACGTGTCACACATCCTAAAAACGAATGTGATTACGATGTACCATCAAATGTGATTTACGTTCACTTTTTGGGACGTGTGACACATGGAATCAACATCTGACTGCCTGATGGTATGCCCATGATCTAAATATCTATTGTGTGAAAGATTGGGACGAAAAATGATTTCCATCATCTGATTCAAAGCAATCAATGGTTTTAGCACGCGATTAGGTGAGGTGGCTGTAACATATGGTGGTGTGGTAGTAACACCAGCAAAAAAAAATGCACGGATAAAAATACAAGATACAGATATATGCAGAACTTACCCGTCAGAAATAGAATTCATTTAGATTAGATCAATTATGTGAGGATAGTTTAAGAATTTAAATTTTAAAAACTAATGTATGGATGTATCAACTAAGGGAAGGAACCTCAAAACAAGCATCTGCACTTGTTTTGTTTTGTTTTGCTAACCAAACAATTGAATTAAAAAAACAAAAAAGTACAAAAAAGTAAAAAAGAAAAGGTACAAAGTGAAGAGGGGCATACTCCTCTGGTTACAAAGTATTGACTCTTACTCATCCGCAGTTAATATGTTGCATGGATGCTTTAGGAAAAGTTGAAAACAGTAAAGAATTAAGTATAGCTAAAACAACCAAGTAGCACAAGGATGAATTTTATTTAATACAAAATCACAACTCCTTCAGATAGGCCTAGAATATCTTATAGGCATACCACCATAATCTCTCATGTCACCTCCGTGTAACAAAGTTGTTCACAACTTTCAGGCTGAGGTCAGAGACCCAGTCTAACTGGAGAAAATGATCATTTTCAGCTTCTTAACTGGTTATTCCACTATGTCAAATTGAGGAAAAAACTACTGTAACTATATAATTTCCTGTTTTAGGAAGTTGAGTTTTATTAGGAGTCGTGGGAAATCAGTAGACAAATCTTAACATATAGAGATCGCTGCTGTAAAGAATTTATTAGGAGACTTGTATTCCTAATTACTAAATAGTAAAGGAGACTTGTATCCCTAATTACTAAGAGTATAAGTTTCTATTATTAAGAGGATTTTCCAAGAAATAAGTTCCTAATTATTATTCAGCCCCAAATTCTTACTATTGAACAATTTGCAACCAAACTAAATGAACATAACTCTCTGATTGGATGGCTTGAATCCTGTGAAGAACATGATGTCTTTACTGTTTCATCCACTAGATGGCCTGCGGCTTGGACATCTCATATTGATGATGTGTGCCAATCAAATATTGGTGACGAGTGCACCACATAAGGTAGTGCCCGGGCTAGTCCTACTAATACCATTTAATCAAACATCTTCTCCCATCTCTTTGCACTAGACACAAAGAAGGAACGCTTTTTGGTTCATATGATTTTTTCTAAAACCTATTAAATCTTCAGTAGGCAATGTCAGTAAAATGGGAGCGGGGATATAAATTATATCAATTAAATACCCTCACGTTTTCATTTCCAGCCTTTTCTCAAACAGGAAAGAAACTCTTCACGCCGCACACAGGATAGTCTTTTTTTCTATATGTGACGACCCGACCTTTCCAATCCCTAAGGTATAGGAAAGGCCGGTTCATCAACTTATTGATTTCTCAATAAGCCGTAACAAACAGAAGCCGGCAACATAAACAAAGGTCAAAAGACAGTGGCAATATTGTTAATCTAAAAACAAAAGCTTCATATAACAAAATTAGATATATCACTGTGAGGAACCAAGAAGAACCACCGGTGATGGCCAATCCGATCACCTAAAAATAGTGGTTCACAATAATGGTTCCTCGAGTGATACCAAACGAACCAAAATAAAGGCCTAGGGCCCAAAATTCTAAAATAATATCCAGACAAAATACCAAAAGAAAACATAGGATCTAAGATCACGGAAAGAACTCCTATGCTGGTATGTCCAAATCCTCCTCGGGAATATAATCGGAGTCCTCCGGATCCTCTGACCTAAGGTCAGTCTCAGCACCTGTGACGTATAGTCTAGGGTGAGCTAACAACCAAGCTCAATAGAGGAAGAGAGATCTATTTGCATTTCTTTATAAGTAAAGGTTTTCAAAAGACGGAATCGGATCAAATATGGTTTTTCAATGATGCTTTTCAAATTAAATCTCCAGTTCTAATCCTGAGTCAAAACTGATAATATAATCTAAAGTGTTCAAAGTGTTCTGATTTAGCATGCTTCTTGTCTTAAATTTATAACTTAATTTTATCTCCCAAATTTTCTATAGCATGAGAGCGGACTACGTGACCGATGGAAAAACCCTACTGACCATCGTCGTTCATGAACCCATTTCGAAAATGCAACAAGCCCCTACGCTATGAGGGAAACTTGCTCCAAAGTAATACCGTCAACACGGTTGGTAGAATCTAGGGCATCGTACTTATGAACCCTAAATCAAATGTAAATGCTAACACATATCAAAGCTTATTATTCATAACATAATTTTGATTTTTCAAAGTTCTGATTCGAAGTTTAACTGAGGTTCTGAGGTTCAAATTTCAAAGTTCTTAGTCATAACAAAGTTCCAAATTTTCAGATTTGTATCATATATTCTAAGTTTTATTTATGCAGTGTATGACAGAATTTCCAAAATTAATGCTTCTAAAAGAAATTGCCGAAAACAGTTTATGCTTATAAATTTATGCAAATAACAATTTGGGTTCCCCTACCTTAACCAAGAAGTTTCAAAGTCTAGCACAAACAGTCCTCTTCAAGGACTCCCAATAATCAAAACCTACATATATTAACACTCTCAGTGTTAATATAGTACCCAAAAATCACACCAAAAATCTTACAGGTTAAAAACCAACAAAATTTTCAAATGCATGAAACAGGACAGAATTCGACCATCGAATTCAAATTCGTTGGTCGAATTTGAATTCGACCAACGAATTCAAATTTGACTGTCGAATTCCTCAGGCCAAAAAACTCATTTCGACTGTCGATTTCCAAATCGACAGTCGAATTCCTCAGGTTCTGTGGCTGTTAACTTTTCATGCCTGGATTCTTTTTCCTTAGTTTCAACACAGCCATCAAATCTTTTATATTGAATACATATCTTAAATTCTAACAAAACCCAACAAATTTACATAAGGAGGTTTCAAGACCTACCTCTTTTAGCTTAAACTGTTGATCCCATTGTACCTATTCACGCACCGGAACAAGTTTCTAAGATCAAAGGTTTAAAAACTTCAATTCAGCCCATTATAAACCTTCCTCCATTGCACAGATCCTATCGACACAGTGGCATCCTCTTCTCTATCCTTCTCTTCCAATAGCCCAAACTGATCCGAATTCAAGCACAAAATAAACTAATGGTTGAGATGGGAAGAGGAGCTCTCACTCTCTCAAGATCTAAAGATCAAAAGCAAGGCAATTGGTTTGCAAATTTACTTTCAACCGAAAGAGAGAAGTGTAAATTCTCTCAAATCTCTCTCTCTTTATAATACAAAACAAAACCTAATAAAAATCTAGATATTTCTAATTACTACTTATCCATTTATTCTTGTAAAACTTCCGGCGCTAAACACAAATACCAACCTTATTGTGTAAGTCATCGATTTCCTGACTTGTACACATCTCAAAACCAAGTCCTTTGGTCATCTCTCTCATCATAACCAAAACTAAACAAAAAACCCAGAAAATCCCATAATTATTTTCGGGCACACTTACTGAGGTAAACGAAAATACGTCAAAAATATCAGGGATATTACATTCACCCCTCCTTAGGAATTTTGTCATGAAAATTGAACAACACACCAGACAACAAAAGAAAAGAAAACATGGGCCACCGTGTTTCGATCCCACAGGGCACGCAAGTCAAGGGATGGGATCCGTAGTAACATGGATGTACTGCATGTGGCATCAAAAGGCCATAGGGGATTGCATCCGTACATGGATGCCCACACCCCAAGTGTCACGTGCCGGGAGACCGATGCACAGTGACGCATGAAAGCCATAAAGAGAACAAAAATCCACCAAAGCAATATAAAGTACAAAAGTGACATAGAGAGCAAACCCACACCATAGAAAAAATTGAGAGAGTAAACCAAACCACATACATAAGGTACAGGTCCACATACATACATAAAAAAATCCAAGCCAGATAGATAGGAAAGATGTACAAAAATCAAACTCACATGGAGATCCAAAAACCCACATAGAGAAGATAACAACAAGTATCTAAAGGAACCATATACAAACGAAAATAAACAGAGTATCCAAAGCAAATCAAAGACAGAAAGATAAAAGATAACAAAAGAAGGACCACCAGGTCTTAAATAATCCAGGCTGTAAAATAAATACAGACCTATAATCATCCAAAATAAACTAGTACCCCCCCTCCCCCAAGCATGCTAAAAATCCCAGGCAGTAGATGGACCCGCCTGATCCGAAGCACCATCGCCCTTAGCAGCATCATCATCACCCGCATCCGCTCTGGCCGCAGGAGGCATGCTAGTACCAGCGCTCGATGTCGAAGGGCGATAAACGGAAGCACGTATGTCGGCCATATATGTAGTGTAATCCTCAGGAAACGCGTGCTGCATCAGATAAGAGAGAGCGCCGCCATGGACATCCAACTCCTGACGCATAGAGCTGGTATGGTGGGTGAGCTCTTGAATCTGGTGGCTCATGGCGGTCATCATCGGGGTGAACTACGAGTGTAAGGATGTCACTCGTAAATTTGAGGAGGTGCAGGGGTAGCAGTGTCAGGGGCAGAATGAGTAGGGTCCTCATCATCATCGCTAGCTGTATCAGGTGACGCTGCATCTTTTGGAGTCTTCACAAGTCGATTGTAAGTTTGACCCCAATTGACCAGGTTATAAATTTTTTGACCTGCGGTGGATTTGGGTTCTGTAGGAGGGATATCATAGGCAGGGCCCGCTCGGTAGTTCTCAGTCATCACCGAAATTAATCGAGCATATGGCATACTCTTCATCGGTTTCTTCACATGTTTACCCATTTTCTATCGTGCCTTGATAATCCCCCTGAAAAGGACGCCAGGTGCACTAAACCAGCGCTCCTTATAGGCCACAAATAGAATTTGTTGTAGGGGACCTGTGCGCTCAGACTGATGTCCAAAAGGGTAAAGGGCGGCCTTTAAAATTTTGTCCAATATCCACATGGGCTCCGGCATATGGACCGTGACTATGGATTTACCGGACCCATGACGGCCTTGCGTCATTTGGGTAATCACGTCCTCAAAGCGTACCGATTTGGGAAAAGGAGGACCTAACCCCATGGTTTGGGAGTGATTTAAAGGGCAGCGCAATGCCACAGCCATGTCTTCGAGATCAAATGTATAATCTCGGCCATCAATTTCCGTATAAATTCTCTTCCCGTCTTCGCGGCTCATGTGCAGATAAAATAGGCGTAAGAGTCGGGGATAAAAATGGTCACTAAATGAGGTGCACAGGGAGGTTAATTTGGCTTTTTCGAGGTATTCACCCGCCCATTGTGTGGTTGTTTGTTGGTCAAACAACTCCGGGTGAAACAGATATTCTGTGGTGAAGCCTTTGATGCTCCAAAAATCATTTGGCTGCTCAGGCAAGGGAGAAACAGTGGGTGGTGGAACCGACTGAGGTGGCTTCGCGGGCTATTTAGATCTGCTAGTAGACGCAGCTTTAGAAGCTGGTCGCTTGGAGGTTGGATTTCGAATTGGGTCTTGTTTCGTAGGCCCCATTTAACAAAAAAAAACAAAATATAACCTCTACAGATTGCAAGAAAAACAAAGATCCACAAAAGAAATGGAGCAAGGATTACCGTGTGAAGAGCCCCAAATCGGGTTTCCAATGATGGAGATCCAAATCTCTTGTAAAAAGCATGATTCCCTTGGATTATGCCAAAATCGATGAAAAACCCCAAAATCGCCAAAAACCCTCAAAACCCTAAGCTCAAAACCCTCAAAGTCGAAACACGAATGACAAAACAATTTTTAAAACCCAAACTTAAATCGAGAAATTCGACCATCGATTTCAAATTCGATGGTCGATTTTCCAAATCGATGGTCGATTTTAAAATCGACAGTCGATTTTCTCAGGACATCTCAGGTCCTGTTTTTGGGCTTAAAACTGCTGATAAGCTTCTATAAAATTTGATGGTCGATTTTCCTTTTTGACAGTCGAATTTTGTTACACTGCGGTGTTTAAATTTTTTCGAAATTTTTGGAATCCAAACCATACCATTGGGTCTAAATGGACCGTCTTTGATCCCTTTTCATTCCCATCACATTATCGGACCCTGACCGCATTTATCACAGCCGAAATTGGCGTAGAAAATTATAGAACAGGCTAAGAAATTGTGGCCAAACTAATTCATATATCTATTTGGAAAAATAACAAGCCTGAATCTGGTTGGGCTCGCAAAATTTTCAGGATTTCCACAACATAACACAAAACAAAAACTGTTAAACATGTACAAAATAATAGGTATATGTATAGGGCCATGACATCAGTATCAAGGCCAAATGGCTCAGTGAAATTTAAGGAAGTAGCTAACTATAGGGCCAATTTTTATTTCACAGGGCCAGTAGTGTTTGTCAAAATTCGACCATCGAAATTGATTTTCGACAGTCGAATTTTAAGACACCTGAGACCTTCAAATTTTCAAAATTTTTGAAATTCCTAACCTTTCATCGGGTCTATATGGACCTTGTTTAAGCTCTTTGTTTATTTCAATCACTAATATGGACCATGAGAGCAGTATCAAGGCCAAATTGCTTATGGAAATGGAAGTGAGTAGTTGACCATAGACCGAAATGTAGGTCACCAGACCAATAAGGAGTAACATACCAGGATTTGTCTAAGGCCCAAAATTGTTTGGTAAACAAGCACAATTGAATGTATATTGGACCGCCAAAAATTTCTTGCCAAAAGTATTTATATAACCAGTAAATACATAAAAATTCAAGGATCATACAGTCAACACACAATTTCTCAAAAATTTAAACAAAGAGGCTTGGAAATTGGTCTCGGAGCTCAGCTTCACGCTCCCAAGTGGCTTCCTCCGGTGTATGATTCCGCCACTATACGAGAACCAAAGGAATGCTCTTAGTGCATAGGATCTGCTCCTTGCGATCCAAAATACGAATCGGGTCCTCGACCACCTTCAAACCATCCTGAAGCTCGATGGGTTGGTAATCAAGCACGTGAGTCGGGTCACGGATGTATCGACGTAACATCGACACATGAAAGACGTTGTGCATGCTAGATAATTGTGGTGGTAACGCCACACGATATGCAACCACTCCGACTCGGCCTAATATCTCAAAAGGCCCAACGTATCGAGGACTCAGTTTCCCTCGTTTTCCGAACCGCATAACACCCTTGGTAGGCAAAATCCGAATAAAGACATTCTCGCCGACCTAAAAAATCGAGTATTAGTGCCAATTTCACATGGAATTTATACCAAGTGAAGAAATACACATTGACATATCAAAAGCTACCTGAAAATCCACGTGCCGCCGTTTGAGATCGGCATAGCTCTTCTGACGACTCTGAGCTACTCGTAGTCGCTCGCGTATCAACCGAACCATCTCGGTAGTGCGCTCAACTATCTCAGGTCCAATAATGAGCTTCTCACACACTTCTTCCCAGTTCAACGGTGATCGACACCGCCGTCCATATAAAGCCTCGAACGGAGCCATACCAATGCTAGCCTGAAAGCTATTATTGTAGGCGAACTCTATCAGAGGCAAGTGTGGGTCCCAAGACCCGTGAAAATCCAACATACATGCTCTCAACATGTCCTCAATGATCTGGTTCACGCGCTCGGTCTGGCCATCCGTCTGTGGGTGAAATGCCGAACTAAAGTCAAGACGAGAACCCATGCCCTCCTGAAATCTTTGCCAAAAATGTGAAGTAAACAACGGGTCTCGATCAGACACAATACTAGCCGGTATCCCAGGCAGTCTAACAATCTCCTTCAAGTATAACTCTGCAAGTCTACTGGCAGTATAAGTGGTATTGTATGGCAAGAAATGAGCAGACTTGGTTAGCCGATCTACAATAACCCAGATGGCATTGTTCTTCCTCAGTGTCTTCGGCAACCCGAGTATGAAATCCATCAAAATGGCTTCCCATTTCCACTCAGGCACAGGTAAAGGCTGCAATAGGCCTACAGGATTCTGATGATCAACCTTAACCTGTTGACAAACCAAGCACCGCGATACGTACTCAGCGACGTCGCATTTCAAACCTCGCCACCAGAAACTCTTCATCAAGTCCTGATACATCTTGGTGATACCAGGATGTATGGCATACATAGATTTGTGAGCCTCTTCCAAAGACGCATACACCGGTCGGAAAATCAAGGTCCCATCTGCTCGAATGAAGAAATCCTTCTTGCTGCCATTCTTGACATCTCGTCTGATTGCCATCAGCTCATCATCGGTCATCTGAAGCTTTCGAATGTTCTCGAAGATTGTAGGATGTAATACAAGTGTAGCCATCAATGCTCCCGAGCCTTTTACATCGAACTGTGAGTTGCCCAAAGCCATATCCTCCAAAAGTTTCCATCTCTGAATCCGGCTAACAAGATGTGACAACTGTGCTGAAGACCTCCTACTAAGAGCATCAACAACGACATTTGCCTTTCCTGGATGGTACTGAATCGAGCAATCATAGTCCTTCAAGAACTCCATCCATCGTCGCTGCCGCATATTCAAGTCCTTTTGAGTGAAGAGGTACTTGAGACTCTTGTGATAGGTGAATATATCAAAGATTTCACCGTAGAGGTAATGTCGCCAGATCTTCAAGGCGAATATAACTGCTGCTAGCTCTAAGTCATGCGTCGGATAGTTTCTTTCATGGTCCTTCAACTGCCTAGAACCATACGCAATGACCCGCTCGTGTTGATTAAGCACACAGCCTAATCGGCCATAAGAAGCATCACTATATACTGCAAAACCTCCACTGCCGAAAGGCATAGCAAGCACTGGTGCTGTAGTCAAGCGACATTTTAGCTCCTGAAAGCTCCGCTCACACTACTCTGTCCAGTCAAACTTAGCATTCTTTCTAGTGAGCTGTGTAAGTGGACCCGATATCTTCGAGAAACCCTCGACAAATCGCCGATAGTACCCTGCCAAACCAAGGAAACTTCGGACCTCTGTAACTGTCATAGGTTGTTCCCATGTCACCACAGAATCTATCTTTGTAGGATCCACTGAGATACCCGCTTCAGAAACTACGTGGCCCAAGAAACTGACTTGTTCAAGCCAAAACTCACACTTACTGAGTTTGGCATACAACTGATGGTCCCTGAGTGTTTGAAGAGCCATCTTCAGATGCTGCAAATGCTCCTCTCTGGTTTTATCAAGATGTGGTTTGAACACCCTGTTCATCAGGTCCATGAAAGATGCAGGCGCATTCGTCAATCCAAATGGCATCACTAGAAACTCATAGTGGCCATAACGCATCCGAAACGCAGTCTTGGATATATCTTCTGCCTTGATCTTGAGCTGGTGATAGCCTGACCTCAGATCAATCTTCGAAAAGAACCTTGCACCTTGAAATTGATCAAACAAATCGTCTATCCGTGGAAGAGGATAACGATTCTTAATTGTCATTTTGTTGAGCTACCTATAATCGATACACAGACGCATCGATCCATCCTTCTTTTTCACAAATAGAACCGGTGCACCCCAAGGAGAGACACTCGGTCGTATAAAGCCTTTCTCTAACAGCTCCTGAAGTTGTTCCTTGAGCTCTTTCAACTCAGTAGGTGCCATCCGATATGGAGCTTTAGATAACGGTTCTGTACCCGACACCAGCTCAATCGCGAACTCAATCTCTCGGTCAGGTGGCAATCCAGGCAAGTCCTCTGGAAAGACATCAGGATAATCGCAGACCACCTTGATAAGAGCCAAGTCGTTCTTCTTCTCTGTAGAATCTTGCAAATAGGCCAGATACCCACTGCAACCATTCTTCATCATACGCTCAGCTTTAATGGCGGAAACCAACGGCACAACCTTGGATTTGACTCCACAGAATCAAAAGGATTTTCGCTTTGGCGGTCGGAAGGTCACTATCTTCCGAAGACAGTCCACGCTCGCGTGAATAGCTGCCAACCAATCCATTCCGAGAATGACGTCGAACCCTTCCATGCTCAACATAATCATGTCGGTCACTGTCTCGTGCTCATCAATCATCACGATGACTGACTGACATGCTGTATCAGTACATACTGAACTTCCCGTAGGAATCTTCACATCCAGAATGAAAGCAAGGGGTTTGGGAGTAATACCCAACTTCTCTGAGAAGGAAGGAGTAATAAACGAGTGTGTAGACCCAGGGTCTATAAGTACTCGCGCTTCAATTTTATCCACGTCGTCTCGACTACTCATCATAAGTGTATCTTTAGTTAAAAAGTTTGTTAATTATATGCAATGATTCCTATGTGGTTTAACATAATTGACTTGTATTTAGATTTAAACAATAATAATTGAATCAATTGCATAAATGACATCTCAACTTTAATGATACCTTGGATGACGTCATTCGACGTTTGGGCATCCTGTGCAGTCACCGCATAAGCCCGACCTTGAGCTGTAGGTCGTGTCGACTTCTGCGTAGAGACCGTCGTAGTCCTTCCTTTCTCAATAGACAATCCTTGATCATGTGACCAACCTGCCCACACCAAGCATCCTCCAAAGTGTTCCTGCAATCCTCCGCTTATGTGGTTTCCCACATCTTGCACACAGGGTAGAAACAGGAGTAACAAATCCTCTCGTCAACCTCGAGCCACGAAGCTCCACTGCAGAGTGCTCCCGGCTCGAAAGGTCGCCCCGGTGACGAACTCGAGGTCTCCGATAGGAAGACGCCACCGGTCCCGAAGCAACAAGGGTCTAGAATATGATGGCTAACTAGGTAGGAGGAGGTTTAGAGAACCTCGGCTTTTTGTTCACCGCTCAAGCACTCGCCCCCGACCAAACCTATTTTTATTACCTGCTCTCGCCTCAAGTAATCGCTTTTGAATATCTTCCTCTCGCAATGAGGGCCTTGGACATCACGCCAAAGATATCGCCTCCATTTCCCACATCGACACCCTCTCCTAATGTTCTACCAAACCTCTTCAAATTTTTGAGCTCTCATCACTCGGGCCACATGTAGGGGTGCAAATCGGAAAGTCTATCAAATTCTGCGCCATACTCAAGCATGCATCATCTCATTCTGTTTCAATTCGATAAATTAGACCTCCCACTGATTACGTACGATCTTCGGGAAGTACTGATCGTTGAACGTCTCCACGAACTCTGCCCAAGTCCATGGAGTATTGGGGTAGTCCGGCTCTCTCATCCTGGAAACGGACTTCCACCACGGGCTGGCCTCGCCCAAAAGTTTGAAAGATGCCCAGCGTACTTTCTCGACATCGGTACACTGCAACACTTCAAATATTTTCTCTATCTCATCCAGCCATGCCTCGGCTTCCATAGGATCCGTCTGCCCTGAGAATGTAGGTGGTCTCTTCCACCTAAACTCTGCGAATCCTCCTGGCAGATGTCTAGGTGCCAGCATCTCGGTCTGTCGGTCAATGGCTGCAGTCTGCTGGGCCATGTTAGTAGCCAAGGCTGCCAACACCTCGTCCACATTCCCTCTGTCTTGCCTAGCAGCTCCCAAAGGCTCTACATTAGGGCCAGAAGCAACTCGCCCTCTGCCATATGAGGTGCCTACGCCCTCATCTATCTCCTCAATGCGAGCTGTACGAGGTCCCTCTATACCTCGGCCTCTGCCTCTAAACCATGGAGGCATGCTGATCTGTCATTGTTAAACAAACAATAACAATTGATCAGTAATGAATTGTTAGAAATAATCTAACCCCTAGTCCTAAGACTCTGAACCTAGAGCCTTGCTCGACATTAATCAGTGAAACCCGACTTTTCCAATCCCTAAGGTATAGGAAAGGCCGGTTCATCAACTTATTGATTTCTCAATAAGCCGTAACAAACAGAAGCTGGCAACATAAACAAAGGTCTAAAGACAGAGGCAACATTGTTAATCCAAAAACAAAAGCTTCATATAACAAAATTAGATATATCACTGTGAGGAACCAAGAAGAACCACCGGTGATGGCCAATTCGATCACCTAAAAATAGTGGTTCACAATAATGGTTCCTCGAGTGATACCAAAAGAACCAAAATAAAGGCCTAGGGCCCAATATTCCAAAATAATTCCAGAGAAAATACCAAAAGAAAACATAGGATCTAAGATCACGGAAAGAACTCCTCAGCTGGTATGTCCAAATCCTCCTCGGGAATATAATCGGAGTCCTCCGGATCCTCGACCAAGGTCGATCTCAAAGACTGACGATATAGTCGAGGGTGAGCTAACAGCCAAGCTCAATAGAGGAAGACAAATCTATTTGCATTTCTTTATAAGTAAAGGTTTTCAAAAGATGGAATCGGATCAAATATGGTTTTTCAATGATGCTTTTCAAATTAAATCTCCAGTTCTAATCCTGAGTCAAAACTGATAATATAATCCAAAGTGTTCAAAGTGTTCTGATTTAGCATGCTTCTTGTCTTAAATTTATAACTTAATTTTATCTCCCAAATTTCCTATAGCATGAGAGCGGACTACGTGACCGATGGGAAAACCCTACTGACCATCGTCGTTCATGAACCCATTTCAAAAATGCAACAAGCCCCTATGCTATGAGGGAAACTTGCGCCAAAGTAATACCGTCAACACGGTTGGTAGAATCTAGGGCATCGTACTTATGAACCCTAAATTAAATGTAAATGCTAACACATATCAAAGCTTATTATTCATAACATAATTCTGATTTTTCAAAGTTCTAATTCGAAGTTTAACTGAGGTTCTGAGGTTCAAATTTCAAAGTTCTTAGTCATAACAAAGTTCCAAATTTTCAGATTTGTATCATATATTCTAAGTTTTATTTATGCGATTATGAAATTTCCAAAATTAATGCTTCTAAAAGAAATTACCGAAAACAGTTTATGCTTATAAATTTATGCAAATAACAATTTGGGTTCCCCTACCTTAACCAAGAAGTTTCAAAGTCTAGCACAAACAGTCCTCTTCAAGGACTCCCAATAGTCAAAATCTACATATATTAACACTCTCGGTGTTAATATAGTACCCAAAAATCACACCAAAAAGCTTGCAGGTTAAAAACCATCAAAATTTTTAAATGCTTGAAACAGGACAGAATTCGACCATTGAATTCAAATTCGTTGGTCGAATTTGAAATTCGATGGTCGATTTCAAATTCGACCATCGAATTTCAGAAATCTGTCTTAGGCCAAAAAACTCATTTCGACTGTCGATTTCCAAATCGAAAGTCGAATTCCAAATTCGACAGTCGATTTTCAAATCGACAGTTGAATTCCTTAGGTTCTGTGGCCGTTAACTTTTCATGCCCGGATTCTTTTTCCTTAGTTTCACCACAACCATCAAATCTTTTATATTGAATACATATATTAAATTCTAACAAAACCCAACAAATTTACATAAGGAGGTTTCAAGACCTACCTCTTTTAGCTTAAACTGTTGATCCCGTTGTACCTATTCACGCACCGGAACAAGTTTCTAAGATCAAAGGTTTAAAAACTTCAATTCAGCCCATTATAAACCTTCCTCCATTGCACAGATCCTATCGACACAGTGACATCCTCTTCTCTATCCTTCTCTTCCAATAGCCCAAACTGATCCGAATTCAAGCACAAAATAAACTAATGGTTGAGATGGGAAGAGGAGCTCTCACTCTCTCAAGATCTAAAGATCAAAAGCAAGGCAATTGGTATGCAAATTTACTTTCAACCGAAAGAGAGAAGTGTAAATTCTCTCAAATCTCTCTCTTTATAATACAAAACAAAACCTAATAAAAATCTAGATATTTCTAATTACTACTTGTCCATTTATTCTTGTAAAACTTCTGGTGCTAAACACAAATACCAACCTTATTGTGTAAGTCATCGATTTCCTGACTTGTACACATCTCAAAACCAATTCCGTTGGTCATCTCCCTCATCATAACCAAAACTAAACTAAAAACCCAGAAAATCCCATAATTATTTTCGGGCATGCTTACCGAGGTAAACGAAAATACGTCAAAAATATCAGGGATATTACAGTGAGGAACCAAGAAGAACCACCGCTGATGGCCAATCCGATCACCTAAAATAGTGGTTCACAATAATGGTTCCTCGAGTGATACCAAAAGAACCAAAATAAAGGTCTAGGGCCCAATATTCCAAAATAATATCCAGACAAAATACCAAAAGAAAACACAGGATCTAAGATCACGGAAAGAACTCCTCAGCTGGTATGTCCAAATCCTCCTCGGGAATGTAATCGGAGTCCTCCGGATCCTCTGACCTAAGGTCAGTCTCAGCACCTGTGACGTATAGTCGAGGGTGAGCTAACAGCCAAGCTCAATAGAGGAAACAAATCTATTTGCATTTCTTTATAAGTAAAGGTTTTCAAAAGACGGAATCGGATCAAATATGGTTTTTCAATGATGCTTTTCAAATTAAATCTCCAGTTCTAATCCTGAGTCAAAACTGATAATATAATCTAAAGTGTTCAAAATGTTCTGATTTAGCATGCTTCTTGTCTTAAATTTATAACTTAATTTTATCTCCCAAATTTCCTATAGCATGAGAGCGGACTACGTGACCGATGGGAAAACCCTACTGACCATCGTCGTTCATGAACCCATTTCGAAAATGCAACAAGCCCCTACGCTATGAGGGAAACTTGCGCCAAAGTATTACCGTCAACACGGTTGGTAGAATCTAGGGCATCGTACGTATGAACCCTAAATCAAATGCAAATGCTAATACATATCAAGGCTTATTATTCATAACATATACTGATTTTTCAAAGTTCTGATTCGAAGTTTTGATTCAAAGCTTAACTGAGGTTCTGAGGTTCGAATTACAAAGATGCTTAGTTATAACAAGGTTTCCAAATTTTTCAGATTGTATCGTATATTCATAATTTTATTTATGCTGTGTGCAACAGAATTTCTAAAATTTACCCTTCTTAATTGCAACAGTCAAACAAGCTATACTTATAATTTAATACAATTTAGAGATAAGGTTCCCCTACCTTAACAAGGAAGTTCCAAAAACATGTACAAACAGTCCTCTCCAAGGACTCCCAATAGTCAAAACCTACATGTATTAACACTCTCAGTGTTAATATAGAACCCAAAATAAAACCAAAAGCTTACAGAATAAAAAAAAACAACAAAACTTTCAAAAGCTTGAAATAGGACAGAATTCGACCATCGAATTTAAATTCGTTGGTGGAATTTGAAATTCGATGGTCGATTTCAAATTCGACCATCGAATTTCAAAAATCTGTCTCAGGCAAAAATCATTTCGACTGTCGATTTCCAAATCGACAGTTGAATTCCAAATCGACAGTCGAATTCCAAATTGACAGTCGAATTCCTCAGGTTCTGTGGTTGTTAACTTTTCCAAGTCCTGATTCTTTTCTTTATTTTCAACACAGTTATCAGATCTCCTCTAACATACTCCATATTATTCTAAGCAAAACCAAAAATTTAAAGGACACAAGAAGGTTTTAACAGCCTACCTTTTATATCTTAATTCGTTGATTCCATTGCACCGATTCACGCACCGGAACAATTTCCAAGCCCAAAGGATTAGATCTTCAAATCAGTCCTTAAAAAGGGGGTGACTACAGCCTCATCAATCATCAAGATCACACAAATTTTCTCACTCTCCACATCACTCTTCTCTTTCAATAATTCAAACTGATCAAAATTCAAACACTAATCTAATCAATGGTTAAGATGGAAAGAGGAGCTCTCATTCTTCCAAGATCTGGGATCAAATGGGACTTCAAATGGGGCAAGTCCTTAGAGGCTTAGTTCCAACGAGAGAGAAGGAAAACTTCTCTTGCACTCTCTCTTATAACCCAAAAGCAATAATAAAATATCTAGATTTTATTATGTTACAACTTATCCACTTGAATTGAAAACCTATCCGGTGCTAAACACAAACACTACTTTATTGTGTAAGTCATTGCTTACATGACTTACACATATCTTTCGATGATTTCCTTTTTGCCATTATTCTTGTCATAACCTTAGCTCACCAAAAATCTAAAAATATTCCACAATATTTCCTGACACGATTACCGAGGTAAATGAAAAATACGTCAAAATATTAGGGATATTACATTCACCCCTCCTTAGGAATTTTCGTCTGCGAAAATTGAATGCAACACACACCATACAACAAAAGAAAAGAAAAACATGGGCTACCGTGGTTCGATCCCACATGACACGCAAGCCAAGGGATGGGATCCGTAGTAACATGGATGTACTACATGTGGCATCAAAAGGCCATAGTGGATTGCATCCGTACATGGATGCCCACACTCCAAGTGTCACGTCTTGGAGACCGATGCATAAAGAAGAGAACAAAAATCCACCAAAGCAACATAAAGAACAAAAGTGACATAGAGAGCAAACCCACACCATAGAAAAAAATCGAGAGAGTAAACAAAACCACATACATAAGGTACAGGTCCACATACATACAAAAATCCAAGCCAGATAGATAGGAAAGATGTACGAAAATCAAACTCAACCTGAGATTCAAAAACCCACATAGAGAAGATAACAACAAGTATCTAAAGGAACCATATACAAACGAAAATAAACAGAGTATCCAAAGCAAATCAAAGACAGAAAGATAAAAGATAACAAAAGAAGGACCACCAGGTCCTAAATAATCCAGGCTGTAAAATAAATACAGATCCATCATCATCCAAAATAAACTAGTACCCCCCTTCCCCCAAGCATGCTAAAAATCCCCGGCAGTAGATGGACCCGCCTGATCCGAAGCACCATCGCCCTCAGCAGCATCATCATCACCCGCATCCGCTCTGGCCGCAGGAGGCATGCTAGTACCAGCGCCCGATGTCGAAGGGCGATATACTGAAGCACGTATGTCGGTCATATATGTAGTGTAATCATCGGGAAATGCGTGCTGCATCAGATAAGAGAGAGCGCCGCCATGGACATCCAGCTCCAGACGCATAGAGCTGGTATGGTGGGTGAGCTCTTGAATCTGGTGGCTCATGGCGGTCATCTGTCGGGTGAACTCTGAGAGTGTAAGGATGTCACTCTGTGGGGGCTGAGGAGGTGCAGGGGTAGCAGTGTCAGGGGCAGAATGAGTAGGGTTCTCATCATCATCGCTTCAGTATCAGTCTTGCATCTTCTTGAGTCTTCACAAGTCGCCCCAATTGAGTTATAAATTTTTCGACCTGCGGTGGATTTGGGTTGTGTAGGAGGGATATCATAGGCGGGACCCGCTCGGTAGTTCTCAATCATCACCGAAATTAATCGAGCATATGGCATACTATTCATCGATTTCTTCACATGTTTACCCATTTTCTCTTGTGCCTTGATAATCCCCTTGAAAAGGACGTCAGGAGCACTAAACCAGCGCTCCTTATAAGCCGCAAATAGAATTTGTTGGAGGGGACCCGTGCGCTCAGACTGATGACCAAAAGGGTAAAGGGTGGCCTTTAAAATTTTGTCCAATATCCACATGGACTCCGGCATATGGACCGTGACTAAGGATTTACCGGACCCATGACGGCCTTGCGTCATTTGGGTAATCACGTCCTCAAAGCGTACCGGTTTGGGAAAAGGAGGACCTAACCCCATGGTTTGGGAGTGATTTAAAGGGCAGCGCAATGCCACAGCCATGTCTTCGAGATCAAATGTATAATCTCAGCCATCAATTTCCGTATAAATTCTCTTCCCGTCTTCGCGGCTCATGTGCTGATAAAATAGGCGTAAGAGTCGGGGATAAAAATGGTCACTAAATGAGGTGCACAGGGAGGTTAATTTGGCTTTTTCGAGGTATTCACCCGCCCATTGTGTGGTTGTTTGTTGGTCAAACAACTCCGGGTGAAAAAGATATTCTGTGGTGAAGCCTTTGATGCTCCAAAAATCATTTGGTCTCGGGCAAGGAGAAAGCAGGGTGGTATGGTCTGTGTGGGTGGTGGAACCGACTGAGGTGGCTCCGCGGGCTGTTTAGATCGACCAGTAGACGCACCTTTAGAAGCCGGTCTCTTGGAGGTTGGATTTCTAATGGGGGTTTGCTTCTTAGGGCCCATTCAAACAAAATTAATAGAAATACCCACAAAATGCAAGAAAAATAGGGCTGTACAGAGAAATGTAGCAAGGGTTACCATGTGAAAAGCCCCAAATCGGGTTTGCAAAGATTAAAATCCAATCCCCTTGTATAATGCAGTGAAATCCCCTTTAGATTGGGCCAAAATGAAGAGGAAGCCCCAAAACCACCAAATCGCCCTAAAACGCTAAGCTCAAACCCTCAAAGCAGCCAACCCGAAATGACAAAATGATTTAAACCCCACACTTAAATCGAGAAAATTGATGGTCAATTTCAAAATCGATGGTCAATTTTGAAAATCGATGGTCGATTTGCTCAGAAAAATCTCAGGCTTAAATTTTTGGCTGAAACTGCCTGTGAGTGTTTGTCAAAATTCGACCATCGAAATTGATTTTCGACAGTCGAATTTTAAGACACCTGAGACCTTCAAAAATTTCAAAATTTTTGAAATTCCTAACCTTTCATTGGGTCTATATGGACCTTGTTTAAGCTCTTTGTTTATTTCAATCACAAATATGGACCATGAGAGCAGTATCAAGGCCAAATTGCTTATGGAAATGGAAGTGAGTAGTTGACCATAGACCGAAATGTAGGTCACCAGACCAATAAGGAGTAACATACCCGGATTTGTCTAAGGCCCAAAATTGTTTGGTAAATAAGCACAATTGAATGTATATTGGACCGCCAAAAATTTCTCGCCAAAAGTATTTATATAAAACCAGTAAATACATAAAAATTCAAGGATCATACAGTCAACACACAATTTCTCAAAAATTTAAACAAAGTGGCTTGGAAATTGGTCTCGGAGCTCAACTTCACGCTCCCAAGTGGCTTCCTCCGGTGTATGATTCCGCCACTGTAAACTAAAGGAATGCTCTTAGTGCGTAGGATCTGCTCCTTGCGATCCAAAATACGAATCGGGTCCTCGACCACCTTCAAACCATCCTGAAGCTCGATGGGTTGGTAATCAAGCACGTGAGTCGGGTCACGGATGTATCGATGCAGCATCGACACATGAAAGACGTTGTGCATGCTAGAAAATTTCGGCGGTAACGCCACACGATATGCAACCTCTCCGACTCGGCCTAATATCTCAAAAGGCCCAACGTACCGAGGACTTAGTTTCCCTCATTTTCCGAACTGCATAATGCCCTTGGTAGGCGAAATCCGAACAAAGACATTCTCGCCGACCTGAAAAATCGAGTATTAGTGCCAATTTCACATGGAATTTATACCAAGTGAAGAAATACATATTGACATATCAAAAGCTACCTGAAAATCCACGTGTCTCCGTTTGAGATCGGCGTAGCTCTTCTGACGACTCTGAGCTACTCGTGGTCACTCGCGTATCAACCGAACTGTCTCGGTAGTGCGCTCAACTATCTCAGGTCCAATAATGAGCTTCTCACCCACTTCTTCCCAGTTCAACGGTGATCGACACCGCCGTCCATATAAAGCCTCAAACGGAGCCATACCAATGCTAGCCTGAAAGCTATTATTATAGGCGAACTCGATCAGAGGCAAGTGTTGGTCCCATGACCTGTGAAAATCCAACATACATGCTCTCAACATGTCCTCAAGGATCTGGTTCATGTGCTCGGTCTGGCCATCCGTCTGTGGGTGAAATGACGAACTAAAGTCAAGACGAGAACCCATGCCCCCCTGAAATCTCTGCCAAAAGTGTGAAGTAAACAACGGGTCTCGATAAGACACAATACTAGCCGGTATCCCATGCAGTTTAACAATCTCCTTCAGGTATAACTCTGCAAGTCCACTGGCTGTATACGTGGTATTGTATGGCAAGAAATGAGCAGACTTGGTTAGCCGATCTACAATAACCCAGATGTCATTGTTCTTCCTCAGTGTCTTCGGCAACCCGAGTATGAAATCCATCGAAATGGCTTCCCATTTCCACTCAGGCACAGGTAAAGGCTGCAATAGGCCTGCAGTATTCTAATGATCAACCTTAACCTGTTGACAAACCAAGCACCGCGATACGTACTCCGCGACGTCACGTTTCAAACCTCGCCACCAGAAACTCTTCATCAAGTCCTGATACATCTTGGTGCTACCAGGATGTATGGGATACATAGATTTGTGAGCCTCTTCCAAAATGGTATCCCGAACCTCGATACTCGACGGTACGCATACCCGGTCGTGAAATAGCAAGGTCCCATATGCTCGAATGGAGAAATCCTTCTTGCTGCCATTCTCGACATCTCCTCTGATTGCCATTAGCTCATCATCGGTCATCTGAAGCTTTGGAATGTTCTCAAAGAGCGTAGGACGTAATACAAGTGTAGCCATCAATGCTCCTGAGCCTTTTACATCGAACTGTGAGCTGCCCAAAGCCATATCCTTCAAAAGCTTCCATCTCTGAATCCGGCTAACAAGATGTGACAACTGTGCTGAAGACCTCCTACTAAGAGCATCAGCAACGACATTTGCCTTTCCCGGATGGTACTAAATCGAGCAATCGTAGTCCTTCAAGAACTCCATCCATCGTCGCTGCCGCATATTCAAGTCCTTTTGAGTGAAGAGGTACTTGAGACTCTTGTGATCAGTGAATATATCAAAGATTTCACCGTAGAGGTAATGTCGCCAGATCTTCAAGGCAAATATAACTGCTGCTAGCTCTAAGTCATGCGTCGGATAGTTTCTTTCATGGTCCTTCAATTGCCTAGAACCATACGCAATGACTCGCTTGTGTTGATTAAGCACATAGCCTAATCCGCCATAAGAAGCATCACTATATACTGCGAAACCTCTACTGTCGGAAGGTATAGCAAGCACTGGTGCTGTAGTCAAGCGACGTTTTAGCTCCTGAAAGCTTTGCTCACACTGCTCTGTCCAGTCGAACTTAGCATTCTTTCTTGTGAGCTGTGTAAGTGGACCCGATATTTTTGAGAAACCCTCGACAAATCGCCGATAGTACCCTGCCAAACCAAGGAAACTTCGGACCTCTGTAACTGTCATAGGTTGTTCCCATGTCACCACAGAATCTATCTTTGTAGGATCCACTGAGATACCCGCTTCAGAGACTACGTGGCCCAAAAGCCCGGCTGCTCAAGCCAAAACTCACACTTACTGAGTTTGGCATACAACTGATGGTCCCTGAGTGTTTGAAGAGCCATCTTCAGATGCTGCACATGCTCCTCTCTGGTTTTCGAATAGATGAAGATGTCATCTATGAAAACTACCACAGATTTATCAAGATGTGGTTTGAACACCTTGTTCAAGCGCATTCGTCAATCCAAATGGCATCACTAGAAACTCATAGTGGCCATAACGCATCCGAGACGCAGTCTTGGATATATCTTCCACCTTGATCTTGAGCTGGTGAAAGCCTGACCTCAGATCAATCTTTGAAAAGAACCTTGCACCCTGCAATTGATCAAACAAGTCGTCTATCCGCGGAAGAGGATAACGATTCTTAATCGTCATCTTGTTGAGCTGCCTATAATCGATACACAGACGCATTGATCCATCTTTCTTTTTCACAAATAGAACCGGTGCACCCCAAGGAGAGACACTCGGTCGTATAAAGCCTTTGTCTAACAGCTCCTGAAGCTGTTCCTTGAGTTCCTTCAACTCAGCAGGCGCCATCTGATATGGAGCTTTAGATAACAGTTTTGTACCCGACACTAGCTCAATCGCGAACTCAATCTCTCGGTCAGGTGGTAATCCAGGTAAGTCCTCTAGAAAGACATCAGGATAATCACAGCCCACCTTGATAAGAGCCAAGTCGTTCTTCTTCTAGGTAGAATCTTGCAAATAGGCCAGATACCCACTGCAACCTTTCTTCATCATGCGCTCAGCTTTAATGGCTGAAACCAATGGCACAACCTTGGATTTGACTCCACAGAATCGGAAGGATTTTCGCTTTGGCTGTCGGAAGGTCACAATCTTCCGCAGACAGTTCACGCTCGCGTGATAAGCTGCCAACCAATCCATTTCGAGAATGATGTCGAACCCTTCCATGCTCAACGTAATCATGTCGGTCACTGTCTCGTGCTCATCAATCATCACGATGACTGACGGACATGCTGTATCAGTACATACTGAACTTCCCGTAGGAATCTTCACATCCAGAATGAAAGCAAGGGGTTCGGGAGTAATACCCAACTTCTCTGAGAAGGAAGGAGTAATAAACGAGTGTGTAGACCCAGGGTCTATAAGTACTCGCGCTTCAATTTTATCCCCGTCGTCTCGACTACTCATCATAAGTGTACCTTTAGTTAAAAAGTTTGTTAATTATATGCAATGATTCCTATGTGGTTTAACATAATTTACTTGTATTTAACTTTAAACAATAATAATTGAATCAAAGCATAAATGACATCTTAACTTTAATGATACCTTGGATGACGTCATTCGACGTTTGGGCATCCTGTACAGTCACCGCATAAGCCCGACCTTGAACTGTAGGTCGTATCGACTTCTGCGTAGAGACCATTGTAATCTGTCCTTTCTCAATAGTAGGACAATCCTTGATCATGTGACCAACCTGTCCACACCTGAAGCATCCTCCAGTGTTCCGCCTGCAATCCTCTGTCTTATGTGGTTTCCCACATCTTGCACGCACTGGGGTAGAAAAAGGAGTAACAGCTGATCCTCTCGTTGAACCCTGAGCCACAGAAGCTCCACTCGCAGTAGTGCTCCACGGCTCGAAAATTAAATCCCGGTGACGAACTCGAGGTCTCTGATAGGAAGAGCGTCCTTTGGTCACGGTCTAGAATATGATGGCCGACTAGGGTAGGGAGGAGGTTTAGAGAACCTCGGCTTTTTGTTCACCTACTCTGAAGCACTCTGCTGTCCCTGACCAAACCTATTTTTATTACCCTGCTCTCGCCTCAAGTACTATTTTTGAATATCTTCCTCTGCAATGAGGGCCTTGGACATCACGCCAGCATACGTCTCCATTTCCCACATCGACACCCTCTCCTGAATGTTCGGCCTCAAACCTCTCTAAAATTTCTGAGCTCTCATCAGCTCAGTGGCCACATGTAGGGGTGCAAATCGGGAAAGTCTATCAAATTATGTGCCATACTCGCGCACCGACATCTTATTCTGTTTCAATTCGATAAATTGGACCTCCCACTGATTACGTACGATCTTCGGAAAGTACTGATCGTTGAACGTCTCCACGAACTCTGCCCAAGTCCATGGAGTATTGGGGTAATCCTGCTCTCTCATCCTGGAAACAGACTTCCACCACGGGCTGGCCTCGCCCAAAAGTTTGAAAGATGCCCCAGTACTTTCTACATCATCGGTACCTTTGCAACACTTCAAATATTTTCTCTATCTCATCCAGCCATGCCTCGGCTTCCATAGGATTCGTCTGCCCTGAGAATGTAGGAGGTCTCATCCTCCTAAACTCTGCGAATCCTCCTGGCTGATGTCTAGCTACCAGCATCTCGGTCTGTCGGTCAATGGCTACAGTCTGCTAGGCCATGTTAGTAGCCAAGGCTGCCAACACCTCGTCCACATTCCCTCTGTCTTGCCTAGCAGCTCCCAAAGGCTCTGCATTAGGGCCAGAAGCAACTCGCCCTCTGCCATATGAGGTGCCTACGCCCTCATCTATCTCCTCGATGCGAGCTGTACGAGGTCCCTCTATACCTCGGTCTCTGCCTCTAAACCGTGAAGGCATGCTGATCTGTCATTGTTAAACAAACAATAACAAATAGATCAGTAATGAATTGTTAGAAATAATCTAACCCCTAGTTCTAAGACTCTGAACCTAGAGCCTAGCTTTGATACCAACTGTGACGACCCGACTTTTCCAATCCCTAAGGTATAGGAAAGGCCGGTTCATCAACTTATTGATTTCTCAATAAGCCGTAACAAATAGAAGCCGACAACATATACAAAGATCTAAAAACAGAGGCAACATATAGTAATCCAAAAATGAAAGCTTCATATAAAAAAATTGAATATATCACTGTGAGGAACCAAGAAGAACCACCGGTGATGGCCAATCCGATCACCTAAAATAGTGGTTCACAATAATGGATCCTCGAGTGATACCAAAAGAACCAAAATAAAGGCCTAGGGCCCAATATTCCAAAATAATATCCAGACAAAATACCAAAAGAAAACACAGGATCTAAGATCACGGAAAGAACTCCTCAGCTGGTATGTCCAAATCCTCCTCGGGAATATAATCGGAGTCCTCCGGATCCTCTGACCCAAGGTCAGTCTCAGCACCTATGACGTATAGTCGAGGGTGAGCTAATAGCCAAGCTCAATAGAGGAAACAAATCTATTTGCATTTCTTTATAAGTAAAGGTTTTCAAAAGACGGAATCGGATCAAATATGGTGTTTCAATGATGCTTTTCAAATTAAATCTCCAGTTCTAGTCCTGAGTCAAAACTGATAATATAATCTAAAGTGTTCAAAATGTTCTAATTTAGCATGCTTATTGTCTTAAATTTATAACTTAATTTTATCAACTAAATTTCCTATAGCATGAGAGCAGACTACGTGACCGATGGGAAAACCTTACTGACCATCGTCGTTCATGAACCCATTTCAAAAATGCAACAAGCCCCTAAGCTATGAGGGAAACTTGCACCAAAGTATTACCGTCAACACAGTTGGTAGAATCTAGGGCATCGTACGTATGAACCCTAAATCAAATGCAAATGCTAATACATATCAAGGCTTATTATTCATAACATATACTGATTTTTCAAAGTTCTGATTCGAAGTTCTGATTCAAAGCTTAACTGAGGTTCTGAGGTTCGAATTACAAAGATGCTTACTTATAACAAGGTTTCCAAATTTTTCAGATTGTATCGTATATTCATAATTTTATTTATGCTGTGTGCAACAGAATTTCTAAAATTTACCCTTCTTAATTGCAATAGTCAAACAAGCTATACTTATAATTTAATGCAATTTAGAGATAAGGTTCCCCTACCTTAACAAGGAAGTTCCAAAAACATGTACAAACAGTCCTCTCCAAGGACTCCCAATAGTCAAAACCTACATATATTAACACTCTCAGTGTTAATATAGAACCCAAGATCAAACCAAAAGCTTACAGAATAAAAAAAAACAATAAAACTTTCAAAAGCCTGAAACAGGACAGAATTCGACCATTGAATTTGAAATTCGATGGTCGATTTCAAATTCGACCATCGAATTTCAAAAATCTGTCTCAGGTAAAAATCATTTCGACTGTCGATTTCCAAATCGACAATTAATTCTCGAATTGACGATGATTTTCAAATCGGACAATAATTCCTCGATGTGGTATTAACTTTTCCAAGTCGATTCTTTTCTTTATTTTCAACACAGCTATTAGATCTCCTCTAACATACTCCATATTATTCTAAGCAAAACAAAAATTTAAAGGACACAAGAAGGTTTTAACAGCCTACCTTTTGTAGCTTAATACGTTGATTCGACGATTCACGATTCAACAATTTCTAAGCCCAAAGGTTTAGATCTTCAAATCAGTCCTTAAAAAGGGAGTGACTACAGCCTCATCAATCATCAAGATCACACAGATTTTCTCACTCTCCACATCACTCTTCTCTTTCAATAATTCAAACTGATCAGAATTCAAACACTAATCTAATCAATGGTTAAGATGGAAAGAGGAGCTCTCATTCTTTCAAGATCTGGGATCAAATGGGACTTCAAATGGGGCAAGTCCTTAGAGGCTTAGTTCCAACGAGAGAGAAGGAAAACTTCTCTTGCACTCTCTCTTATAACCCAAAAGCAATAATAAAATATCTAGATTTTATTATGTTACAACTTATCCACTTGAATTGAAAACCTATCCGGTGCTAAACACAAACACTACTTTATTGTGTAAGTCATTGCTTACATGACTTACACATATCTTTCGATGATTTCCTTTTTGCCATTATTCTTGTCATAACCTTAGCTCACCAAAAATCTAAAAATATTCCACAATATTTCCTGACACGCTTATCGAGGTAAATGAAAAATACGTCAAAATATCAGGGATATTACACTATATGTCTATATGTATCATTATTTGTAGCGTACATGCATTAACCCAACACATTTATAGGTTTCAAGAAATGAAGCTTAAGATTTCTAACTTGGAAACATTTGGTTGTTTTAGGAGCCTTCGATGGTGTCCTCAAGCTTTTGGTTCGTGCGGGAAGAGAAGTCTGCCTGAAGCTATCATGATAATGATACCTGAAGCATGGAAAAAATGAGTGGCTTAATTGACAGAGGTTAGAACTCAAGGATATAATGAACTCTGTCCATGAAACTGACAGAATCCCATCAATCATATCTAGAACAATGCCTGTAAGTAAAAAAATATTATCTCACTGTATCTTTCGTTTTGAGCATTCTAATATGTGATGGGTTCTGAGAATGATTTTTGTATATTTATTTTTAAATTTTAGGCACATAACTACGACAATAGCATGGAAAACATGGAAATTCATGGATTGTTGGCTCCACTAAAAGCCTTTGGGCAAGTAACGATGGAACTTATTCATCATGTTCTTTTTTTTTCACATAGGCGAAAAAATCAATGATTTATGTATTCATTTATTTATTGTGCAGTTATATTGTAGAAGCCTTAGAGATGATATTGCTGCCCCTAGCAAATTAGGTAACCCTGCCCTCCACTAGGTTAATAATCGGGGTTGGTGGAAATCATCCAAACCTGAGCTTGGCTTGGAACATGCTTGACCTAATATGATCGGGCCTAGGTTCAGCCTGGGTCAGGCTTGGTTGGGTTTGGGCCTGTTTGAACGCAAAAGCCAAAAAAGATGACCATTTTCATTGTGGGTGCGTCTCATCAGATGCAAATGCCTCAACGCAAAAGGCATACACCTGAGAGCTACGCCCTTTGATGCCTTGAGGCGTATGCCTCCCACTCCCTTCAAAACTTTAATATATAAGGTTTTTTTTTATATTATTGATAGTACATAAATGTAGAAAAAACCCTTTTATTTAAGACTTTTTATGATATAAGTTGCTAACAAGAGTACAAGATAGGTCAAGTGTATTGACTTGACTTGGTTGAGTATTCAAGCTGATTTGTTGAGTTTATTGAGGCAAATCGAGTATTATTATTTGGAACAAGTTCTATGTCGAGTCGACCCAAAATACAGTCAAATTGAGTCGACTGAGCTGAGGTTTGAGTCAACTCAGCAATGAGTTTAAGAACTGGATCTTTAACTAATTATGCTTCTTACTTTTATTTTGTCACGTTCTCCACCGATCTATCATTTCTTTTGTCAATATTTCTTTCTTTTTCCATAAAAATTCCTTGCATTTTACAAGTCGCTATTCTGACGATGTTTACCCTAATTACTTTGTATTCTACAATTATTCCTATTTCTCTTTATGTTTCAATCGAGGTGTGTATCATAAGTCACTCAGTTGTTATGAAATGATTTGGGGAATGTTTCCCTGTTGAAATGGTGGTGCATACAAACTGTATTGGATGATAATTTTTCTTGTAACCTCTCAGATGATCAAATTTATTCAGTCCACTCAGTTTATCAATAAGGATATTCATATGTATCATAGTGAAAACAACACCCCTATATTGGCACGGATGTCTAATTTGAATGAGGAGCTTGGGCAAGTATTTTTAGTCGGCTTTCTTTTTTATTTATCGCTGAAGTCTATATAGCCTGTTGCAAATTGTCATTTGTATCTTGTTTATATATTCTTGTGGCCGGTAACTTAATTTTAAAATTCGTAAAGGGTTTGAGGTATCCTTTAGATCTGATTTCCTTCTCTGGGTAGGTGGAGTACATATTCTCTGATAAGACAGGAACCTTAACATGAAATCTAATTGAGTTATTCAAGTGTTCAATTGGTGGATTCTATCAATGGATTAGAAATGAAAGAAGATTCACACAACTTAGCCATAACATGGCAAATCGAACATGAATTAACCTCTAAACCAATAACAAAAATGCAAAAATCAGAGAAAAATCTGATTGAAATATTTGAACCCAAACCATATGATTCAGAAATCCAACCAAGATTAATAAATTGGAAAGATTTACAGATACCTAAACAATGGTTATTTGAAGATCTTTTAAAACAAAAACCAAAATTACAAAACCAGATGATTGAAATACATGCTTCTGGAAATAATTTATATTTTAGAGATACAAGGACTGCATCATTTAATACTATAAAAGATGAATGGCTTCCTGTAAAAAATATTGAGTTTAGAGCATCAACATCCAATGCTCTCGAACCAACTCAAGACCAATCACATATAGCAGTAAAAAATATACAAGTTCCTATCTTACCCGGAACACAAACTCATGAACTAAACACTATTCAATTGTATCATTTTCAGTCAAAAAATGCTGAAATTTTATTTTCTCCTAGTTATGGAAAAAGACGATATACATACGTCTTAGGAAATTTTATGTTTCAAAATTATAGACCATATAATTTATGTGTCCTAATGGATACATGAGCCACAATAAGTGCTTGTCGGTATAATGCTTTGCCTTCGAAAAAATGGGTTAACATTAAACATCCCATCAAAGTCAAAGGCATTGAAGGAAGAGAAACAGTTATTGAGTTAAAAGCAAAAAATATTTCTATTTGGCTTAATGATAAAAAATTCATTATTCCTAAAATTTTATGCTTTCCCAACATGCATGGAGATTTCTTATTAGGTAATAATTTCATTGCTGCATATTTACCAATGACCTTAACCATAGGTTCTATTGGCCTATCCCTCAAAGACGAACTGGTTCACATTCCACTTCTTCAAGTTCATAACTCTAAATGTCATAAAGGCTTCACCCCCAGCAAGCGTGGTGAGGTTATTACACAACTTGATAAAACTCATTGGCTTTTCACCATCCTCAAAGATAATTTTAGTGACAATCCACTAAAATTATGGCATAAAAGTCCACGGTACTGTACCATAACTTTAAAAGATCCTAATATCATAATTAGGGTGAAACCTATGGTCTATACAAAAATAGACAAATGAATTTGAAATACAAATTAAAGATCTATTAGAGAAAAAACTCATTGAAACGACAAAAAGTCCTCATTCTAGCCCTACATTTTTAGTAAGAGATCATGCTGAAATAAAACGCGGCAAAGCTAGAATGGTTTTAAATTATAAAAGACTAAATGAAAACTTAGAATTTGACGGATATTTTATTCCAAGAAAAGATGTTTTGATTAATCAAATCAAAGGATCAAAATTCTTCAGTAAATTCGACTATAAATCAGGATAGTGGCAATTAAAGTTAGATGATAAATCTAAACCTTTAACTGCTTTTAGCACTCCATGTGGACATTATCAATGGAATGTCATGCCATTTGGCTTGAATACTGCTCCACAAATCTATCAAAGATGGATGGATTCGATTTTTGCCCCTTATAAAGGATTTTGTGTGGTATATATCGATGATATCTTAGTGTTTTCTAAAACAAAAGAAGAACACAAAAAATATTTAAAACAAATGTGCGATATTTTCCAAAAACATGGAATTATCCTCTCATCTTCTAAAATAGAAGTTGAAAAAGAATCAATAGAATTTTTAGGTCTTATTTTAACACATGATGGTCTAAAACTTCAAGATCATATTATTATAAAAATAAAAAATTTTCCTGAAGAGGTAACTGATAAGAAACAGTTACAAAGTCTCTTAGGCTTATTAAATTATGGAAGAAATTATTTAAAAAATTTAGCTGAAAAAGAAAAATCTTTCATAAACAAATTGAAAAAAGAAATAGAATTTACATGGACAGAAAAAGATAAAGAGATATTAAAACAAATAAAACAAGATATTGAAAATTGTCCTACTGTTTATCTTCCCACAACCAGAGATAAATTAATTCTCGAAACAGATGCTTCAGATAACTGTTGGGGATGTGTTTTAAAAGCAATTCCTGCTGAAGATTGGGAAGAAAAAGATTCTTGTCACTCTAATGGAATAAAACCAAGAAAATCACCTTTAACAAAAAAGGTACAAAATAAAGAAAAATTATGTGGTTATAATTCTGGAAAATTCAAACCAAATGAACAGAATTATATCATCTTTGAAAAAGAATTATTAGCAATAAAACTTGCCCTCAAAGATTTCATATATATCTACGCCCGAAAGTTTTTATTGTAGGAAGATAACAAAGCGATTAGACTTTTTAATTAATAGCAGATATTTTAGATGGAAGACGATTGAAATGGTATAATCAAATAGCACTTTATACCTTTGAAGTTGAACATGTTAAAGGAAGTACTAACGTTTTGGCTGATTTTTTAAGCAGAGATCCAAGTTTAAACCACTAACCAAAGTGGTCCTATTTATTGCAGGAACAAGATTTATGTTACCACTAAACCAAAGGGATTGAACCTTTGTAAAAGACAGAAGATGACAGAAGAAGGAAACTCCTCTTCTCAACCACCTCCAACTATAAGAAAACCTTATGTTGGAAAAACCTTTATTGGAAAAACCTTTATTGGAAAAACCTATTGTGTGTTAAGAGGCCACCAACCAGGACTATATACCTCTTTTTTAGCCTGCCAAAAATAAATTACAAACTTTCCAAACTCCCTTTACCAAGTTCACGATAATTTCAATGAAGCCAAATCAGCTTTTACTTTGTATCAAGTACAACAATCACAATATCTGCTAGAACAAACTAGCATTTCGATGAATAACGTTCCTGATTTCTATAATCCTGGAATATCTGCAGAACTTTATCATGAAATTAATGGAGCCTGGAAATGCCAACTTCTAAATGAGAAGAAACAGTTCAGGCGGCACATGAGCATTCTCTCTCAAAAAATCCATGAAAAAGAACAAAAGCTAGAAAAGCTACAAGATAGTGTAAATGCCCTTGTTAAATCCATAGCATGGGATTCTGAAACATTCGCAGAAAACTTCTCTCTTGAAAAAATCAATCATTTTTTAGAATTAGCAGAGCTTATGGATTCAAATTATCCAGACCCCATTTTCACAAACTAAAAAGAATTTGTTTGTTTGAAAAAATAAAACATGTTCTGCCATGTGACATCAGTGAACCCCTGATATCACAAATTGAAGATCAAGAGATTAAGATTAAACAAATCTTAATGGATAATTATAACATAGCTCAGTGTTATGAAGATTTTCTTCCAAAATTGTCAGTTTATACGAAAAATCTAATGTATAATCTGGAAGAAAGCCTTGATTGGGGATTAGTAAAACAACTAATCTTTCCTGGTTATCCTATCAATGAATTTTCGATGATGATCAAAACAATGATTTATCATCTTACCAAAAATCTTAAGCGCACCGTCTACTATACATTTTGGATCACGAGCACCATTGGATGGAGATCAAAAGAAAAATTTTATCAGCCTTATCAAATTTAGTTTTTAGATAAAACTAAAGACTATGAGTTCGATGAAATCGAAGACCCCATGGCTAAAGTAAGCATCATGGCCATTAATCTAAAATCTTATTGGATTCGTTCGCTTAAAACATTCTCTGCAATGGCAAGGCAAATCCATGCTGCCGATAATCAATTCAACATATCGGATGGTAGGAGAATTTTTACTACAAATTTGCCAATTGAATACATGAGGACTCAAGAGCAAAAAGTTGAAGCAACTTCACTATTAGTAAAGTTCGATTCTCGAAAAGACCTCGACCTCCCGGAAAATCTCGAGATCGAAACGACGATGCTCGAAGAAGATGAGATGCAAGACAGCTATGATCATCATAGTCCTACCTCAGAAGATTCGGTTTTCTACCATAATCTGGAAAATCGTATGGAAGCATAGTGGACCACACCACTATCATCAGTAGCAAGGACGACTCCAGCTCATCCAGGACACGTTGCTACGTAGAATCGTCAGCCCTGACGCCACAAACCACAATCGTCAGCCATGACGTCGCCCATTATGTTATTTTAAAGGAAAATATCTTTACTGTTTGTCTAGATGTAAGTAAATGCTTTGAAAAAATCAAAAGCATCTTTACTGTTGAATAAAGTTGTTTGTCTTGGTATGTGTGTAAAGTCTATTTAAGGATGTAACCTGCCATTGAGGACATCATCGAGTTAGAGAAGAATCCGCAGTATTGTAAATGATATCAAAGCCAAGTTCAAGTGTTAGAGAAGAATCCCCAGTATTGTAAATGGCAGCTGCACATGTCCTTCATTATATATATATGAGAAACACTGACATTGCATTAAGTGTACTATATCCGCAGCTATGCATGTTCCTTCTTATATACATGAATTTCTTCTAGACGGCTTCGGTATTGCCCACTGCACATTCCCTATAAGGAGGAGATTCAATTCACCTTAGTTAGAGACACCTTAGATGAAGAATAGTACCCGAAGTAAATGGTTCGGTAGTAAATTGATTGTGAAACTCCTTTTTAGCAGCTGAATAGCTTGCGTTCACCCATAATCTTTCAGCCAATTTAATTTAGCTTGAATGACATGGTGCATGACTCGCAAGGAAATGTGAACTTCTGTAGAAATGTGATCATAGAAGTACTGGTTCAACCTAGAAATGCACTTTCATGCCTAATGAAACAAAAAAAATTTAAAGAATCATTCCAAAATGCTGATCAGCCCATGAAACAGTATCAGTTGTACTTTGATCATCATCATTACCATGGTATGGAATTTGGATCCTTTTTTGTTTCAATTTAAAAACCTCAACCTCAGAAATTTCATCTAAGAATTGAATTGAAATTACAGGATTCAGATAAACTATATGGGCAATGAAATGGGCAATTGGAATATATCCAGGTTGCAAGGTAAGTAGAATCTTGAATTATTTGCCTCCAAATTCACATATAAAACTACGGTATAGTGGTTCTTATTTCATCTATTTGTGCTGATTCAGAGCAAAATGAGATTGAAGATCCTGGCAGATCTTCTGAAGCGTCAGTGGGATTGAATGATTCAGATAGCATACAAGAGAAAACCCAGTTAGTTACATCATTGGACAGTGAAGATTCACAAGACAACTGCAAGACGACGCCAACTTCTGTGAATCCATCGGGAGTTTTTGATCATCAGAATCAGATGAAGGCATCCAATGGAAGAGGTTAGTGGTTGCTTTTAACTGCAATTATTATCTTTTTGTTTTGATCATGCAATAAAATGCATTGCAATTTATTTATGTACCCAAGTGTCTCAATGTCTGTTTTTTGCGTTATCTGACGTAGAAACAATTCCAATTGGCAGGTATACAACTTTTGTTGTCATGGTAGGTATACAACTTTTGTTGTCATGGTACAAAGGACACGAATCAGCGATTGGATTAGGAAGCTTCAGGAGCTTATGCCCAATATGGACAAGGTAAATCAATTTGTACTTTTAGGCACAATTTTAACTTTTGCACTTCAATCTATGATAACTATGGACCATAACTATTGACCGAAATTTCGCTAAAACACCATTTTTGGGCCTTTTGCACTTCAATCTATGATCTATCCCTTTGACAGTATGGATCAGCCACATCTTATTCCATTGATGGTGTAAGATCATATAAGCACCATTTTGGTGTTTAATTGACGATTAGGAGAGTCGGGTCCAAATAAATTATAAGTAAAAAAATACATCATATTAGCTTTATTTTTGTTTTTGTTTTCTTCCTTTGACCAAAATTTCAAATTGATTATTTATTAATATTATTATTTTAAAATCAAATTCATGATGTAAAGTTTGTTTCATATTGCTCTTTTCATTAGGTTGCTGTAAACAGAAATTTTTTTTTGTCAGGTCGACCAATATTTGAAAACTGGTGATGATTTGCAAGCATACGTACCTCCTCTATTCAATGGTAGAGATTATGGCTCCACAGCTGATCAACATGCAGCCGCATCCTCATTGTCCGATTTGATGAATGCTGTGTCTGAATCTGACGAAGTTTTACTGGACATCATGGTTCGAGGTCTCTTGGCTGTAACTAAGGTAGTAGTATCTCATTGACACAATTTTTCCATATAACACATTTAATTCATCCTCCTCATCACTCTTTTTGTGCTCCTTCAGACAAATGTCAACGATTTAGCCATGCAATTGTCAGAAATATTCACTCCGAATGGCGCGATCCTGTTTGATCCGCAATCAATATTCGACTTGGAACACATTCAAATGATTGCTCTTTCTAAAGAATTACTTTCTTTTGATGAGGTACCTTAATTATGTTCTTGGTATTTTGATTTATAATTTAAAAGCTAACTTTACAGCCAAAATGCTGCTAGCTTGCATTGGTCATCATTCAATCAGGTTTCTGTTAGAATCCATTGTTAGAATATATTGGGTGTACCTAGTCTAGTTGGGTATGTGAGTAGTGGTTTAGCCTTATGTATTTTACCTCTCTGTGTTCTTGATATATGTGAGATTGGATGTACCTCATATAAATACTCATAATAGAAAAGGGTTTGAGTTAATAATAATAATAATAAGTCAACCCTAATTTCCTCTCTTTCGGCCGAAATTATCGGTTTCGGTCCCCACCGAAATGATAACTATGGACCGAAATTTTGGTCATTTTTGTATGGGCCCCGATTTTTTTTTATTTCACTCATACTTAAGGGGGAAAAGACTTTTAGGTTGTGTACTACTTTGTTCAGCCTTTAGGTTCGCCTATTTTGTTCATTAAAGTCATTATTTTTAACTTGAAATATATTATGTTATATTTTTTATATTTTCTATTAATAGAATTAATTTTGTTTTTATTATTTCAGGTGAAGCTTTCCGATTTGAAGCTTACCTCAAACAGATCACTAGGGAATGGAGACACTTGGCAAGAGAGGCGAAACAAATTTATATTTTTTTTCTTTTATTTTGAAAATGGGCCATGGGGTCTTTAGAGTTTAAAATGTTTGGCTGATTTGAAAGGTTGGATCATAGGTTGAGATGTAATCTTTTGCTTGAATAAAAGAATTGGACATTTATTTTTTTTATTAATGGCATTGAATGATTTGCATTTGAGTTGAATGGGTGTATTTAAATATGAGATTAATAATAATTTTTTTTTATATATAATTTTTTTTTAAAATATTAAAAAAAAGGATTAAAAAATTTGTATTAAGAAAAATATTAAAAAATTGCATTAAAAAAAGAAAAAAAAAATTGCATTAAAAAAAGCATAAAAAATCGTCGACGTAATTTAAAAAAAAAAAAAAAAGTATTTTTTACAAAAAAAATTTGCATAAAAAAATCATTGTCAAAAGCAATGATTTTTTCTATGACTGTTAAGAGTAGTCGTTGTTGAAGTTCATAAACCACTGTCTTGTATAGTGGTAAAAAAAAATCACTTATTTTTTTACAATTGTTTAGGGCAGTGATTTTTTGAAAAAAAATCACTGTCAAAGACAGTGGTCTTTGGAAAAAACTATTGTTTAAGGCAGTGGTTTTTTTGGCTTTTTCACATAGTGTGGCTTCCTTCAACATTTTCTTCTAGAATTTCTTATACAATCTGAATTTTATTAGTATTGCATTTTCTTTTTTTATTGCATTTTCCTTTAATATTTACTTGTATTAAATTTTTAGTTACATTTTCAAATTATATATATAGTAAACTAGAATATGAGTACTATTTTATGGGAGCCATTACTTGCACACGCTTTTCAAGTGATTGCACCAGATTGCACCGAATTTAAAAGAAAGACTTGCAAGTTTGGCGACCTCTACTATGTGAAAATACTATCTAAGCCGTTTGATTTGAAGGCTATGATTTAAAGATATCAATTGCAAAAGATTAGAACAAAATATAATTTTCATCATTTGATTAAATGGAGTCAAAGGCTATTGTATAATTCAACAGTTGACTACAATAGATCATATGACAAGTATCGTGTTTTGCTCCAATTTTATGCGCTAGAGATCTATTGGTCATGAGCTTCAAATCAGACGGCCCATATTGCAATTTTCCATATCACATGTCCCTAAAATACCAAGTCTTCCTTTAAATTCGGTGCAATCACTTGAAACACGTGTGCAAGTAATGGCTCCCCTATTTTATTTGTCAAAAAAAATATGTGGCGAATTTTTTATATATTATAAAGTGATATGAAATAGGGGCCCATTTTAGAAACTCGCCTTGGGCCCCCAAAATGTGAGAGCCGGCCCTGATCGGCACAACAATGATTCAAAGCAAACAATGGTTTAAGCACGTGAAGCCTAGAAGAAAGAATCAATAGAGACCCCTTCATGCAGCTCTCGTTAAGTTCTCATCCATCTCTCGCTGCCCCAAGCGGCATCTTCTCGAAGCCCAGGCGCTCTCGTTCTCATCCTAACCGCTACCCAGGCCCGAAAACCTTAAGAATAAGGAAAAACCGTTCAAGCTCAAGGCCCATTGCAGCGCATCTTTGAAGGCACCTACGGCAAAGCCCAGGGACTCACTCTCTCTCTCTCTCTCTCTCTCTCTCTCTCTCTAACGAAATATAAATTGGTAAAGGGTAAAATTTCTCACCTTGTTACAACTTACACTAGAGTCTAATAATCTAAATTTGAAAAAGTGTAGACTGATTTGATTACCAACATAGAGAATAGGCTTTGTGCGACTTTGGCTTCATGTTTGAGCATTTGTTCTTCCATAAAAAGCTTTGGAATCGATCGTCCTCCTCTCTCTTGACTGGAAGGAAAAACCGTTTCCTTAATTAGAGATGGACATCATTTTCATTTCATCCTCTGTTTACTTGATCTGCAAGAATTCGTTGGCGTAGCCATTTCATATATTTGATCATTTAAAATATATGGTATGATCATGTGGGTTGTTATTTTTTCCCATTTATTTATTATGGATTAATCTATGGTATGATCTATTGCTATCATATTTGATGATTTGAGATTGAGAATTAGATTAAGATGTAGCAGAGTCGAGCTTACACTTCTCTGAAATTTGGGAAGCAGGACCGCCTTGGAGCTGTTCGTATAAGTAAAATACTTAAATAACTTAAAATATTCAGGCATATAAATAATAATGAAAACCAACTTATTATTGTATCGTGCATATAGAAATTTAAAACTTTTAGATTCACAAGTTTCAGACAATCGACATAAGTACAAACTTGAGTAGATTGAGGGCATCTTCATGAGTTAATGGCAGCAAGATTGGTATTTAAGCAAGTTGAGATCGGGCACGAGCAACACTCTTTATAATGTTAAAAAAATATAATTTTCGTGCAATTTTGAAGTCTATTCACCCAAAAACTGTATCTAGATTTATTTATTTTTTTCGATGAAAAAAAACTGTATCTATATTAATCCTACATTTTCTAGACTTTCAATATTACTATCTTCACAGAGAAAATGAAGGAATCTTGCAGATTCTTGCAAGCTAGAATCCATGGTCAAATAAATATTTTCTCCATTTCATGTGTTTTATCCAAACAAGTAAACAAAACAAAACAAAACAAAATATTTGGAAACCGCTAACAAGTAACAACCACCTCGTTCTGAGCAATGAATTGAATCTTCTTGTCGTCATAATAATTTAACAAATTAAAAAGTTTATTTTAGCATACAACCTCATGATAGGGCGGGGATGCTTTTATAATAGACTAGTTACCACCAAACCGCCTTATGTTACGACTTACCACCATCTTACTTAAGCGAAGCAAAAATCTGTTGACCATCTTAGGCCCAATCTTCCATGCAATAGTTTTTCAGAGCATGAGCATTAGATCATTGAGCATCTTCGGCCCAATCTTCCATGCAATAGATATTGAGAGCATGAGCATACGATCCGACAGTCCTCTTGAGATCATGAGCCTCCAAGCAAACGGTCAGATGTTGATTCCACCTGACACACATTTCAAAAAGTGAACGTAATACATCTTTGATGGTATGCCCATCATCACGATCACTTTTTGGGATGTGTGCCAAGTGAAAGCAACATCTAATCGTATGAAGGTAGGATCATGATCTCCATCAGCGGATTCAATCAGTCAACGATTTTTATCATTCTTAAGTGAAGTGGCTGTAACAGAATAAGGTGTGGAAGTAACACCAACTTTAAAAGCTGAGTACTATAAAAAGGGTAAAAGAGTTATACTTTTTACCTAATTGGGTTAAAGAAATTACTATTTGCGTAAAAGGGTTAGAACCCATAACTTCTAATAAAAAAAGGCGGAAATTTTTTTAGGTCAGACAGGTTGATCTCATATGAGATCGCGGCCGATTGGGTCTCATTGAGAGCGATCGGGTCTCGTACTTGGCCTGTGATGACCCGTAAATTTTGAAGAACTCGACTGACCCAGTGTGCGTGTCCGGCATGGTGACTGATGTCGCCATGGACCTATAAATAAATACTTAATTAATATATGAATAAATGACGTGGAAAGAATTAAGTTTAAATGTTTGATTGGGCCTTTAGTGGTTAAGCTATACACACTATGTCAAAAAGCCAAAACAACAGCTTTTGCAATATAAAAAAGAACCACTACCCAAGTAGTAGTATAATAATCCACTACCAAAACAAATTATTTATTATATTAAGACAGTGGTTTAATTCCTTAACCATCATCACGTGCAATTCTTTCCTCAAGTCACATGCAAATCTGTCGGGAACCTTACTTCCAAACTTTTCTCTCTTTATATTTCTATCACAATTGCCGTCTCCCTTAGAAACTTCCTTTCTTTCTCTCTGAAGCCCAACCTCTCTCTCTATAAAACCCTAGATTTTGCACGAGTCTCTCTCAAAATCATCCATCCTTTCGGTTCAGCTCATCAGTGCAATCCATTTCAAAGTTGTTATATGGTGGATCGAGATGGATTGGAGGATTTGAGATGGATTGGGAGCCGGTGAATGCTGATCTAGGTATGTTATATAGTTTTGATCTGGTGGAGCAGAGGATTTTAGAAGTTGGTGAATGCAGATCTAGGTTTGTTATATGGTTTTTGGTTACATTTTGGTTGATTTTGAGTAGGATTTGAAATGGATTGGTTGATTCGTTGATTTTCCAATTCTTTGAGATGGATTGCTATGGTTGGCCAATCTATTCTGTCTGTTTCTCTCTCTCTCTCTCTCTCTCTCTCTCTCCTCAATCTCGCCGTCTGTAACGACAGGTCAGCTTTAGGGGGGTATTAAGGTTAGAGTTAGGGTTTTGATGAAGTTGCTTGGAGAATCTGATGGTTGATCTGGACCGTTCAATCTGTTGGCCACCTTATGAAATGATTAAAGTTTGAAGATCGCACTGATTGAATGGTTTTTGTTATTTGATTGGTTGCGATTTTCTTGAATGGTTTATTATTGAAGCATATGAATGTGGACGATTGATGTGATGGGTGGGAGCTTCGAATTTTTTTTTTTATGATCAGTTGATCACTATTAATTAGATTAGATTAATAGAACGAATGAATAATTGTGTTGCTTCTTAGTTAAAAACTTCACAGGCAACAGAACTTGTAACGGCCCTAAGGTTTGACCCATGACCAGTATGCCTCGGTATGTGTGCCCGATGGTCCGCACGTCGAGGACTGTACCGATGGACTAAGTAATGTCTATAGATCAAATCTGATGGAAAGGATTTGTATCATACACCCAACCTTGGTGTAGTTGTTTTCTTAGCTAAGCCTAGGGTTTGTGTGACAGCCCGGATTTCTTTGCTCAGAAATCCGTGCCATCAGGATCATGCTCTGGATGATCCCTAGGACGAATCACACAATATCTGTATATAAAGCCGAAATATACAGATAAAATCCCACAGCGGTAAGTAGAGTCATCTAATGAATCAATCTAAAAGTAAGAACAATAGATAAACCTTCATTGATAAATGTAAAAAGTATACATCCTCAAAAAGGAACCAAAAAGAACCATTGGTGACAGACATCCATTACCCAAACAATGGTTCCCAATGATGGTTCCGATAGAATGTATAATAACACTATAAAAGAAATAAAATATCTACAAAAATTAATACAAAAGTGGCCACCAGGCACACATAATCCAAAGTCTCCAAACAAACCTAAAACCCCAAAAATGTCTAAGCTATACCCAGTCTATGGGTAAAGTCGTCATTTGGGACGTCAGTCTCCTCGTCCTCAACCTCGGCCTCAAGATCAGTGAGGTGGGTCGCTCTCCAGGAGCTACCGCCTCAGAACCTAAATGTTTACAAAAACAGGGTGAGCTACATCCTAGCTCAATAGAAGAATTTCAAATAAATTTGCATTCTAATTGCATAACATGGTCATCAAAGAACAAAACTGAAAATATGCAACAGATGTATAAAACATGAGACATTTATCCAAAACAGTACAGAATTGATGAATACAACATATAATGACTTAGTGTAGTATACTTAAGTAACTCCCGTGAGTATAGCACGTGGTAGCCAGATTTGGTCCGATGGATAATCCCAACCATCGTCGTTCACATGAACAATTTCAGGAATTGCAACAATGCCCCACACATGGAGTGCAATTGTGCCGAGGATTACAAAGCAAATGCACAAGTGTGCCTGAAACGGATATACCGCCGAGTCGGTGGGATTTTTTTTTACTGAATATCAAATCTCAAATCACATGCATACTTATCATACTTAACAGAATTCGGATTTCGGATACGGATATCAAATGTCGGATCAAGTACATAATAGAATACTTATACATATGCTAAACATGCTTTTAAAACAGAATTAAACTATGCTGAAATATGTATGACAGATATAATCCATGAGATAAAAAATAAATGCAATTTCAGTTGAATTCCCCTACCTCGGATCAAGCTCCTTCTAAGCAAATCCAAAGCTTTTTCAAGGCATCTTAGTCTGATCCTAGACCATAAACATGTTACTCTAGGTGTTAGAGTGACAGATCATGAACTGGCACAACGTCCAGTGGTTCTTACATATAAATTTTCTAACTGTCTGAAAACAGGGTTTATTGATCGATCAATACCTTGTTGATCGATCAATGAACTCTTTATTGATCGATCAACAACCTTGTTGATCGATCACCAAAGCACAAACTTGTTTAACCAACTCTCGGTTTGTATATATTGTACACAATTGATCGATCACCATGTTGGTTGATCGATCAATGGGCTCTGTATTGATCGATCAACACCCTTGTTGATCGATCACCACCACTGTTGATCGATCAATACCCAGTCAATTGATCGATCAATACCACCATTGATCGATCACTAATATTAACCCAAAATTTACCAACTCTACGCGATCTTGTTCATATATATATATAAATTGATCGATCACCACCACTGTTGATCGATCAATTCCGCACTCAGTTATCGATCAACACCTTGTTGATCGATCAATAATGACGGAATTTCATCATTAATGGAGTTCACCAACAATATTTTTCTAACTTATTTTCTTCCAAAATTCATTATAATCTTAAATATTCATAGAACCTATATTTAGGGCATCCAAGCTGCCCATTTTAAACAAGAGAGCTCACCTCTAGGTGGGCCCTTATGGGGTTTCGGCAAATCACTCCGGAAGAGGGTTTCGGATCAAGCTCTCGGAGTTTATCACCGATCCGAGTTCGACGAGCAACCTTTTAGCTCCGGTTAAGCATGCAGAGACTTCACACACACACAAACCATACTTAAGCTTATTCCATTGATCTCTACATACCCTAGCTTAGGAAACTCACCTTTCAATCTTGCTAACCCTGTTTTATACAAAAACCCTCTTGAAAACCCACCTAGCTCTGAGACTCCTTAGTCATTAGGAGTAACTAGGGCAAGGGAAGAAGAAGAAGAAGAAGAAGAACTTCCTCTAGGTCTCCCTTCCTTCTCTTATAAGCTAATAAATGAGATATTTCTATTTTCCCTTAGTTTATGTTCCGGTGGGAGCACTAACACGGTCCATTCTGACAAACGTGCTAATCGACTCTTTACCCAACTCCGATTCAAATGAAATTACACAGGTGAACTCATCTAACCATGGTGTAACTTTATCTCAATTAATATAAATTCTAAATTTTTTAATCGGTCTCGATTTCGTGCCGCACGAGGATCAAATAGTCGTGTTCGTGTTCTAGATTTTAGGTTGTTACATTATCTCCTTAGGAATTTTCGCCCTCGAAAATGTCTAATAGGTGCTTAAGGAACGAGAGGTTTTCTAAGACTAATAGACCGAGATAATATAGAGGATGCAGAGGATGCGATGCGAGAAATTTAGACATGCTAAACAGAATGTATATAATATGAGTAATGTAGATGCGGATATATACGTAGTCTACAAATATTATAGAGTAGTATAGTTATACCTGTGGGGACATCGGATGGTCCACTCTCGCCAGATGGTCCAGTCCCGGCGGAGACCGGCATGGTGGGCGGAGCAGGAACAGGGGTGTAAGTGCGAGGATCTACAACGTGCTCACGGGCATGCGCAATCATCGGTGTCGAAGTCGTCATGTATGACTGCTGCATCAAGAGCTCTAACATGCCCTCGGCGTAGTCGAGCCGCCGATGAACCTGACGCTGAAATAGCTCAATCCCATCCAAGCGCTCATGTATGCGTTTGTTACCCTCGAGGACCGCAGCAAGCACGGCGTCAAGAGTAACGGTGGATGGGGCAGGGGCAGCAGGTGCAGGTGTAGGGCGACGTGACGAAGAAGAACGCGGTGGTCGCCGTGATGGGGTAGCAGCAGGTCGAGGTAGTACCTCAGGCTGAGGTGGCTGATCAAATGGGGCCTCCCCCCCACTAGGAGCTGGTACAACAGGTGCCCCACCCTCTGGAATAACGGGCTCAGCAGCCTCGTCGTCACCCTCCTCCTCGGGCTCGGGTAGTCTCTTGACCAAAAGACTATAACTCTTGGTCCAGCCTTTTAGTTTAAAGACTTTGTTGTTGTTGGTTAAGCGTGGCTCATTAGGAGCCAAGCTATAGTGCTCGCGTAGAGCAGCATATTGCTCCACCAGCTTTGTGATTAGGCGAGCATAGGGAATTTGTTTTGTGGCTCCCGCCTTCGCCTTTGCGGTCATAAGGTCGCGGGCGGCGATGATGCCCTCAATCACGACCTCGGCCATAGGATACCAGCGGTCCTCAAAGGCCGAAAAGAGGGCCAGCTGGACAACACCAGTCCGTGAGGACTTGTGCAAAAACGAAACAAGTGTACACTTGAAATAAGTATCAAGCATCCACAGTTTGTCGGGTAGTTGGGCCCTAGAAATGGATTGGCCCTTCCCATGCTTTCCGTTGGTCATCTTGGCGATGACATCAGCAAAAGGAACATCTTTCTCATACGGTGGCGCCAAGCCACGCGTATCAAGGTAAGCGGTTGCACACTCTAGGGCAGCGGCAACATGGAATCGGTTGAATTTATATTCAAACCCGTCAATGGTAGTGACGAGTCGGTGTCGGGAATCCCCCCAACGAAGGTTTTGGAAAAAGAGCCGCACTATGCGAGGGCAATAGTGATCATGAAATGGCTCAAGCAAGAGTTTTAACCCTAACTTTTGAAGGTAGCCCATGGCCCAAGCCATTTCGGGGCGATCATCATAGAGAGTAGAAATAAACCTATACTCGAGTAGAAAGGTTTTGGAAGCCCACCACTCTTTGGGGACTTCACGCTCGATGGGGAGCGTAACGGGCGCGGGAACGGTTGGGACAGTGGTCGAAACCGGTGCCATGGGTGGCACGGTTGGCGAGAGAACGGGAATGGTGGGCGGTACCGGTGTACGAGCCCGAGACGTGGGTACCTTACGCGAAGCGTTCTTCGTGCGAGGTCCCATGGTCGAATACTTTAAAAAAAAAAAAATGAAAACGAGACTTGAAGGAACGCAAACGAGAATTTTTTTTTACCGGATGAATGGAGCGATGTCCACTCGAATCAAGCCAGAGGAAGGATGGAAATGGCCGGAAGTGAGTCGGAAGGGAAGTTGAAAGGTCGGAGTGCAAAAGCCCTTTGCTCGTTCACGTGAATAGGATAGAGCAAATGACCGTTCAAAACCCTATTTATAACACATAAGTGCCTTGGTGATCGATCAATTCATTGGTGGTTGATCGATCACCACTAAAATTTTTAAGTTCAAAAACTGAATCCGACCAGTTGATCGATCACCACATTCAATGTTGATCGATCAATGATCCACTTGTTGATCGATCACCAACCTCCCTGTTGATCGATCAATGGACCTGTTGTAAAAAAAAATTTCTCGTTACAATCGGACCGTTAAAATGACTTAACCGTAATGGAAAGATATCGGTACATGTACATCACATACATGACCCAAAATATACGACAAATCGAGTCGATGAGATAAATCTAATCATCAAGTTATAATCACGATGATGAATTTAGAAACAAACTCAAAAGAAAATTCACCTTACGCATTAAGTGAACAAGTGTGGATACTGTTCACGGATCTCGGCAGCACGTTCCCAAGTGGCTTCCGAAGCAGTATGATTCCGCCATTTGACAAGTACTAGCGGAATTAATTTGGTCCTCAAAACTTGATCCCGTTGATCCAAGATCTCTATCGGTTCTTCAACCATGGTTAGATCTTCTTGTAAATCAATCGGTTGAAAATCCAAGACATGTGTCGGATCATGCACGTAATGTCGCAGCATCGATACATGAAAAACGTTATGCATGCTCGCCAACTATGGTGGCAAAGCAATCCGATACGCAACCTCGCCAACCCGTTCGAGTACCTCAAAGGGGCCAATATACCGAGGACTCAACTTTCCTCGTTTTCCGAAGCGCATGACACCCTTTGTTGGCGAAATTTTTACAAACACATTGTCTCCAACCTAAAAACAAGTGTTAATTACCTAACTAATTACTTAAACTAGAAAATCGTAACCTCGGGAATGCCTTAAAGGATACCTGAAACTCTACGTGTATCCGATGAAGATCGGCATAACTCTTTTGGCGACTTTGAGCAACCCTCAATCTTTCGCGGATCAACCGAACTGCCACGGTTGTACTTTCCACGATATCAGGTCCCAAAATGAGTTTCTCACCGACTTCCTCCCAGTTCAATGGAGATCTACATCGACGTCCATACAAGGCTTCATAAGGCGCCATCCCGATATACCGATCGATAGTCATTGTGTTGTAAGCGAACTCGATCAAAGATAGATGTTCATCCCATGAACCTTGAAAGTCCAACATACAAGCTCGCAACATATCTTCGATGATCTGGTTCACTCTCTCAGTCTGCCCATCTGTCTGAGGATGAAACGCTGAGCTGAACTCCAATTTAGTACCCATGCCTTCCTGAAAACGCTGCCAAAACTGCGATGTATAGAGCGGATCTCTATCACATACTATACTGACTGGTATGCCGTGTAACCGGACTATCTCCTTCATGTACAACCGCAAGCTTGCTAGGTAGAACGAAAAGATATGGCAAGAAGTGTGCGATTTGGTCAACCTATCAACAATGACTCGATGGCATTGTTCTTCCTCAATGTGCTTGGCAACCCCAAGATGAAATCCATAGAAATGGCTTCCCATTTCCATTCTGCAATCGTAGAGGTTGTAACAACCCGCCGATTTCGATGGTCTACTTTCACCGTTGGTAGACCAAACATCGAGACACAAAATCGCTACATCTTTCTTCACCCTTCCACCAAAATCGCGCTTGAGATCTTGATACATCTTGGTACTCCTGTGGATGTATAGCATAATGCTGACTTATGTGCTTCTTCTAGAATAGTTTCCTTAAGATCTTTATCACCGGTATGCACATTCGATCTCGAACAAAGAAAGTACCATCATCCTTGATGGAGAAATCAGGTCGGATCCGTTGATCACATCCTGCGAATGGCCATAAGCTCATCATCAATCATCTGGAGCCTACGACGTTATCAAACAACGGGTCAGATCACTATTGTAGCCATCAATGCCCCTGAACCTTTGACGTCTATCAATGCATCGCACAAGGCCAGGTCCTCAAGTAGATGCCACCTTTGTATTCTGGTGATAAGGTGTGACAACTGAGCTGGAGACTTTCTGCTCAAAGCATCTGCCACAACATTGGCCTTCCCAGGGTGATACTGGATGGAACAATCATAATCTTTCAAGAGCTCCATCCATCTGCGCTGTCGCATATTTAAGTCCTTCTGGGTAAACAAATACTTAAGGCTTTTGTGGTCGGTGAAGATATCAAACGTCTCACCGTACAAGTAGTGCCTCCAAATCTTCAAGGCAAAGATTACCGCAGCCAACTCTAAGTCATGAGTCGGATAATTCTTTTCATGCTCCTTCAGCTGTCTAGAGCCATAAGCGATAACCTTCTTGTGCTGGTTGAGGACACAACCCAAACCACCATATGATGCGTCACTGTAGATAGCAAAACCTCCTCTGCCAGAAGGTATTGCCAACACTGGTGCTGTAGTTAGACGCGTCTTCAATTCTTGGAAGCTCTTCTCACACTGATCAGTCCAATCAAATCTAGCATTCTTCTTAGTGAGCTGAGTGAGTGGACCTGATAGTTTAGAGAACCCCTCTACGAATCGCCTGTAGTATCCTGCCAAACCAAGGAAACTACGGACCTTTGTCACTGTCTTAGGTTGTTCCCATTTCACGACAGCTTCAATCTTTGTCGGGTCTACGGTTATACCTTTGGCGGAGACAATATGGCCCAGGAAACTCACCTGGTTCAACCAAAATTCACACTTACTGAGCTTTGCGTATAATTTGTGTTCTCTGAGAGTTTGCAAGACTACACATAGATGCTCCTCATGTTCCTCCTTCGTCTTAGAATAGACGAGGATGTCGTCCACAAAAACAACCACTGACTTGTCTAAGTGTGGCTTAAACACACGATTCATCAGGTCCATGAATGATGCGGGTGCATTCGTCAATCCAAATGGCATGACCAAGAATTCATAGTGTCCATACCTGGTTCTGAATGCCGTCTTCTCCACATCTTCAGCCTTGACTCGTAATTGATGGTAACCCGATCTCAAGTCTATCTTCGTAAAGAACCTCGCTCCTTGCAGTTGATCAAACAGATCATGGATTCTAGGAAGCGGGTAACGATTCTTAATCATCAACTTGTTTAACTGCCGATAGTCGATGCACAAGCGCATTGAACCATCCTTCTTCCTGACAAACAATACTGGTGCTCCCCAAGGAGACACACTAGGTCGCACAAAACCTTTGTCAAGTAGTTCTTGCAATTGCTCCTTTAGCTCTTGTAATTCTGCTGGAGCCATCCGATAGGGAGCCTTTGATACCGGTTCAGTGCCTGGGATTAGATTGATTACAAACTCCACCTCCCGATCTGGTGGTAGTCCCGGTAAATCCTCAGGAAATACATCGGAATACTCGCATGCAATGGGAATATCAGATATCACATTTGTCTTCTCCCGTTGCTCTTGTAGGAAGGCTATATATCCACTGCATCCACTCTTCATCATCCTCTCCGCCCGAATAGCGGATATCAATGGAGCTACCTTAGACTTCACTCCGAAGAATCTAAAGGGTCGCTCCTTTGGAGGGCGGAAAACTACCATCTTCCGAAGACAATCCACACTTGCGTGGTAAGCAGATAGCCAGTCCATTCCTAAAATGATGTCAAATCCTTTCATATCTAATGTAATCAAATCAACCGCCTGCAGAACCAGAATGATCATCTACTGCCACTACCACTGATTTACACACAGTGAGTGCATTCACTGCACTACCCGTGGGGATTAACACTGTCAGGATAAAATCTAGTTGTTCTGGAGTAGCACTCAATTCCTTTGTAAATTGAGGCCGTACGAAAGAATGTGTGGAGCCTGGGTCTATCAGGGCTCGTGCTCTATGGAAGCAAATATCGCAACTCCTATACGCTTCTCACCTACATACCAATATCAATATTACTGTAACGTTTTAGATGTGTAGGTTTATGTGTACTATTATAATCAAAATAAATCAATTAATTTATATATTTCCAATTTTCCAGTTCATTATATCAAACAACACCATATCTCTTGAATTCTAATCATACCTTGAATGACGTCATTTGATGTCAGAGCATCGGTGGCGGTAACGGCATATGCCCGACCTTGAACTACAGGTCGAGATGATCGTGATTCGATACCGTCCGGACCGCTCCTTGTCAGTCCCTTCCTTCCTTCCTCTGGCGCCTGATTAAATGGCCCATCTTGCCACACCTGAAGCATGCCCCTGTCTCTCTCCTGCAGTCCTCTGTCTTGTGTGGTTTCCCACACTTTGCACATATCGCGGCCGGAGTGAAGGACGAGACTCTTGAAGGTCCCTGAGTCACTGAGGCCCCGCTACCAGAAGATCCAACTGGTCGAAATGATCTGGAAGATGTAGGCGCTGCTGCTCTCTGATATGAACTCGGTCCTGAAGAAATCGCCGGTCGAGAGTGCGTAGGGTATCTCGGAGGTCTGGAAAATCTAGCCCTCTTGTTCTGCTCTGTATCCTGAGATTGCCCTTGGAATGGTCTCTCTCTCGCCTGCTTGTCCCTCCAAGAGAATTGTTTCTGGTTTTCTTCTTCAGCTATAAGAGCCTTGGCCATCACTCCTTCATATGTCTCCATTTCCCACATGGCGACATCTTTCTGCAAATTTTGTCTCAGGCCAAGTTGGAATTTCCTTGCTCTCATCAACTCCGTGGCTACATGTTGAGGTGCAAATCTAGCCAACCTATCAAACTCTGCTCCATAGTCTCTCACTGACATGGCGCCTTGCTTCAACTCTATGAATTTCACCTCCCATTGATGCCTCACAATTTTCGGGAAGTATTTGTGATAAAACACCTCCGTAAACTCCTCCCATGTCCAAGGAGTGTGAGGAAACTCTCTCTGCTCATTTTGTGACACCGATTTCCACCAAGGTCCCGTCACCATCCAGCTTGAAAGTGGCCCAACGCTTTCTCTACGTCAGCCAGACCGTAACACTACAGAGAGCTTTTCCATCTCTTCTATCCATCCTTCTGCCTCAATGGGATCCGTTTGACCTGAGAAGTTAGGAGGTCTCATTCTCCTAAACTCCGCAAATCCACCAGGCTGATGGGGTGGTCTAGCTGCCTGTTGAGCTAACGCAGCTGTCTGCTGGCGAAATGACGTTGGTAGCTAATGCTTCCAACACCTGCTCCATCCTCTCTTCATTTCTCCTTCTACCTCCTCTGGGTCCCAATGGAACCGCATTTGCTTGTGAGAGGAACTCCAAGCCCCTCGACGAGCCTATGACCTCGGGCACATCCCTCAGAGGGATCTCTCTCGACTGTTCTACCTCTGCCAGGCCCTCCTCCTCTGAACTTAGGGCCCATACTGGTCTGTCATTGTGAAAACAACAACATTGATCAGTACATATAGATTGTAAGAACAATCCGTTATGAACCCATAGTTCAACCTAAAGCCTAGGCTCTGATACCAACTGTGACAGCCCAGATTTCTTTGCTCAGAAATCCGTGCCATCAGGATCATGCTCTGGATGATCCCTAGGACGAATCACATAATATCTGTATATAAAGCCGAAATATACAGATAAAATCCCACAGCGGTAAGTAGAGTCATCTAATGAATCAATCTAAAAGTAAGAACAATAGATAAACCTTCATTGATAAATGTAAAAAGTATACATCCTCAAAAAGGAACCAAAAAGAACCATCGGTGACAGACATCCATCACCCAAACAATGGTTCCCAATGATGGTTCCGATAGAATGTATAATAACACTATAAAAGAAATAAAATATCTACAAAAATTAATACAAAAGTGGCCACCAGGCACACATAATCCAAAGTCTCCAAACAAACCTAAAACCCCAAAAATGTCTAAGCTATACCCAGTCTATGGGTAAAAGTCGTCAGCTGGGACGTCCGTCTCCTCGTCCTCAACCTCAGCCTCAGGATCAGGCTGATAGTCTGGGTCGCTCTCCGTACCGGGAGCTACCGCCTCAGAACCTAAATGTTTACAAAAACAGGGTGAGCTACATCCTAGCTCAATAGAAGAATTTTAAATAAATTTGCATTCTAATTGCATAACATGGTCATCAAAGAACAAAACTGAAAATATGCAACAGATGTATAAAACATGAGACATTTATCCAAAAGCGATGCAATTGATGAATACAACATATAATGACTTAGTGTAGTATACTTAAGTAACTCCCGTGAGTATAGCACGTGGTAGCCAGATTTGGTCCGATGGATAATCCCAACCATCGTCGTTCACATGAACAATTTCAGGAATTGCAACAATGCCCCACACATGGAGTGCAATTGTGCCGAGGATTACAAAGCAAATACACAAGTGTGCCTGAAACGGATATACCGCCGAGTCGGTGGGATTTTTTTTTACTGAATATCAAACCTCAAATCACATGCATACTTATCATACTTAACAGAATTCGGATTTCGGATACGGATATCAAATGTCGGATCAAGTACATAATAGAATACTCATACATATGCTAAACATGCTTTTAAAACAGAATTAAACTATGCTGAGATATGTATGATAGATATAATCCATGAGATCAAAAATAAATGCAATTTCAGTTGAATTCCCCTACCTCGGATCAAGCTCCTTCTAAGCAAATCCAAAGCTTTTTCAAGGCATCTCAGTCTGATCCTAGACCATAAACATGTTACTCTAGGTGTTAGAGTGACAGATCATGAACTGGCACAACGTCCAGTGGTTCTTACATATAAATTTTCTAACTGTCTGAAAACAGGGTTTATTGATCGATCAATACCTTGTTGATCGATCAATGAACTCTTTATTGATCGATCAACAACCTTGTTGATCGATCACCAAAGCACAAACTTGTTTAACCAACTCTCGGTTTGTATATATTGTACACAATTGATCGATCACCATGTTGGTTGATCGATCAATGGGCTCTGTATTGATCGATCAACACCCTTGTTGATCGATCACCACCACTGTTGATCGATCAATACCCAGTCAATTGATCGATCAATACCACCATTGATCGATCACTAATATTAACCCAAAATTTACCAACTCTCTGCCAGTACTGTTCATATACTATATATATAAATTGATCGATCACCACCACTGTTGATCGATCAATTTACTCGATCGATCAACACCTTGTTGATCGATCAATAATGACGGAATTTCTGTCATTAATGGAGTTCACCAACAATATTTTTCTAACTTATTTTTCTTCCAAAAATTCATTATAATCTTAAATATTCATACAGAACCTATATTTAGGGCATCCAACTGCCCATTTTAAACAAGAGAGCTCACCTCTATGTGGGCCCTTTTGGGGTTTCGGCAAATCACTCCGGATGAGGGTTTCGGATCAAGCTCTCGGAGTTTATCACCGATCCGAGTTCGACGAGCAACCTTTTAGCTCTGGTTGACATGCGAGACTTCACACACACAAACCATACTTAAGCTTAATCCATTGATCTCTACATACCCTAGCTTAGGAAACTCACCTTTCAATCTTGCTAACCCTGTTTTATACAAAAACCCTCTTGAAAACCCACCTAGCTACAGACTCCTTAGCTGTTAGAGTAACTAGGGCAAGGGGAAGAAGAAGAAGAAGAAGAAGAACTTCCTCTAGGTCTCCCTTCCTTCTCTTATAAGCTAATAAACAGATATTTCTATTTTCCCTTAGTTTATGTTCCGGTGTGGAGCACGAACACGGTCGCTACGACGCAACGTGCTACACTGACTCTTTACCCAACTCCGATTCAAATGAAATTACACAGGTGAACTCATCTAACCATGGTGTAACTTTATCTCAATTAATATAAATTCTAAATTTTTTAATCGGTCTCGATTTCCGTGCCGGGTACGTAGATCGAAATAGTCAGGTTCGTGTTCTAGATTTTTAGGGTTGTTACAGTTTGGTTATAAAAGGAAATAAATGCCTCATTTATATTTGCATTCAATACCCTAGTTATTACTAATCATAAGGAATTAAGAGGAGAGAGAGGGTGAATCGGGTGTTGAATGCGAGAACGATCCATTCTCGAAGCTAGCAGCTAAGGGTTGGAGCGACGAAGGGTCGCTGTTCGCTTGGTGAACCCTAGTTCGATCTAGAAGCAAGGATTGGGGATTCAGATGAAATCAAGGTATAAAAAGTAAGGCTAGATCGTCGTGAAATTATGTTCGTAGTTGTTTTTATTCAATTTAATATCAAAGAATCATAAGAAATGAGGTTTGATTTGGGAAAGAGAAGAGAAAGAATGCGAAAACCCAAGAACAGATGAAGTATGCTCATTTCGACTGATCGAAATTTTGTTCGATAGATCGAAATGGACCTGGGAAAGAAGAATTCGAAGTCTGAAAAAATTCGTTCGATTGAAATCAATTTCGATCGAACGAAATATGTTTCGATCAATCAAAGCTCACACTTGATTGATCAAAACGTATATAACAGAGAGTTTATAAAAGTTGCTGAGAGGTTTCGACCGATCGAAATATTTTCGACCGATCGGATTAGATATTCGATCGATCGAATAAAAATTCATTCGATTGAACAATGTGGCTTGTTAACTACCTTATGAGGGATTCAACCGATCGAAATATTTTCGACCGATTGAATTATATGATTTCGATCGATCAAATTAGAATTCGTTCGATCGAACTGTGTATTGGTCAATTGGCTTCTGTAGGAATTTCGATCGATCGAATTTGGGTTTCGTTCTATCGAAATGGAAGAATCGTTTGATTGAACTGAGAAGTGATGTGTATGTTCTGAGGAGTACGACCGATCGAAATGAGTTTGATCGATCGAAACTGGGTTTCGATCGATCGAAATAGGGAATCGATCGATCGAACTTCCCAGATTCGAGAATTTATTGTGTTTTAGCTGTGACATTTTGGGGGGAATATTATGTAAAATATGTTTCGCATTGTTCTGATGTATGAACCATGGATGTGGCATGTTTAGGTGACCTGGTGTTGTGTGATGCAAAGCAAACCCAAACCCAAACGGTGGAGTGAGCACGTGCGGTTTGAGATTTTGAGGTGGGGAAAACTTGAAATCATGTGCATTTACTACATTAGCGTGTGGGTTATGTTATGATGCATTTTTTTATCCAATCATGTAAATTTCATTTATGACTTTGAATTGAAAAGGCATGTGCATAAGTATGTTTTCGAAATGTGTAAGATTTATGGAATCTTCCAAGATTCAATCCAATATGTGTGTGTGAACTTCATACTTTATTCAGACATTCAAACAAAGCTATAATTATCACTTTACATGGCCAAGAGCTATATGTATGCACTTCGATTTAAGGTTTTATGTGAATACCCGACCGACGTGGCGGTATAATCGTGACTGACGCGGCAGGATATCCGTGACCGGTACAGCGGCCAATCTGTACACCCTTTGTGCTATGTGTAACTTTGTGACTCCTACCGTAGAACGGTAATTATATTTGGCCAAGTGTCCAACTTTATGGGATCTTGGATATATGTGAAAATGATTCACGTGAACGACGATGGTGGGTATTCCATTGGGGGCTCGAGGCTATAGTTCCTCATACAATACATTAAGTAAAGCACTCTTAATTTTTTTTTTCATATGTTGAGGCCAAAATGTGGAAATGTGTTTGTGTTTTTCCAAATAAGCAACATGTATGTGTTTCTGTGACGACCCGACTTTGCCAATCCCTAAGGTATAAGAAAGGCCGGTTCATCAACTTATTGATTTCTCAATAAGTCGTAATCAAACAGAAGCCGACAACATAACATAGGACAGAACAGAAGCAAAACAAAATTAAGCAAGAACAAAAGCTCATTCAAAGTAATATATTACCTTGAGGAACCAGGAAGATCCACCGGTGATGGCCAATCCAAACACCAAAAATAGTAGTTCCTAATGATGGTTCCTTAAGTGATATCCAAAAAAGACAAAACAATGGCCTAGGGCCCAATATTCAAACAATTCTTAACCAAAAGTACCAAATAAACGAATCCAAATCAAGGAAAGAATTCCTCTGCTGGGGTCTCCAATTCCTCCTCAGGAATATATTTAGAGTCTTTCAGATCCAGATCTTCAGATCCTAAGTCAGTCTCAGCACCTGTGACGTATAGTCGGGGCGAGCTAACATCGAAGCTCAATAGAGGAAGCTTATCCATTTGCATTTTATCAGAAATAAAGGTTTTTCAAAGACAAAATCGGATCAGATATGGTTTTCAAAAGATGCATTGATGTCTAATTCCCAATTCTAAAATCATAAGCCAAAAGATAATTCATTAGTCTGATGATCTAATGTTTTCAAATTCTGAAATAAGCATGCTTCTTATCTTAAAATTATAACTTAATTTTATCTCCCAAATTACATATAGCATGAGAGCGGGAATATCACCGATGGGAAACCCTACTGACCATCGTCATTCATGGACCCTTTTTCGGAAGTGCAACAAGTCCCTACGAAGTGAGGGCAACTTGCGCCAAACTAAAATTACCGTCAACACGGTTGGTAGGATCTAGGGTTTCGTTCGTATGTGCCTCAAATCAAATGTAATGCTAAACATATCATATGTTATGTAATTAATACATTTTTCGGATTTTCAGAGTTCTGAATTCAAAGTTCACATTCAATATGAGGTTTAGAAATTCAAATTTCTGAGTTCTTATATCAAAGTTTCGGAGTTCTTAATCATGCCAGGTTTATCAAAATTCGGAGTTCAATGCTTGCAACAACTAACCAAAACTTATAATATAATGCAAATTAGGTTTAGGGTTCCCCTACCTCGACTCAAAGCGATCTAAAACACACAAGGAAGTCCTCACAATAGACTCTCTACCATCAACCCTACAAGGATTAACACTACAAGTGTTAATGGAGGTCCAAAAGTCAAACCCGAAAGCTATCCAACAAAAATTTTTGACAAAAAAATCAAAGGCCAGAACAGGGCAAAATTCGACCATCGGTTTCAAATTCGATGGTCGAAATAAAATTCGACACTCGATTTCAAATTCGATGGTCGAAATAAAATTCGACTCGAATGTCCAAACTTGCATCAGGCCCTAAAATTCCAAATTTGACCCTCGATTTTAAATTCGATGGTCAAATTTCTCCAGGTCTGTGGTTGCATTGTCCGGATTTGTTCTTTTGGTCTATTTCTTTCCTTTCAAAGCACCACTTGTTTATCTTTTCTAAGTGTACTTTTTATCAAACTAACCTAAGCATACTTAACACTAATCAAAGGTGTTTAGAGAGCCTACGTCTTGCGATCGAATTTAGCCTCCGTTGATCCAATTTCATGCACCGGATCAAGCCGCAAGCCTCAACTAATTGGATTTCAAAATCAGTCCACCCCTAACCACTTCGGATAGAGCACTGGTTATCTAGATCAATCACCAAACTTTGACCACACTCCCCTAGCCTCGCTTCTAATTATATCAAACCAAACAGATGAAAAGCACACAGGTTTTCAATGGCCAAGATGGGGAGAGGAAGTTTCAATCTCAAGGGATCTAAGATCAAAGCAAGGAGGAAAAGTTTCAAAGGCCTCAATTTAGATTCATACGAGAGAGAGAAGAGTGAGACTTCTCCTCCAATTCTCTCCCTTTATAATTTAAATTCACTCCCCAAAATATCATGATATTTCACCCAAAATTCTATCCACTTAACTTTCACATGTTTTCGGTGTTAAGCGCTCACATATTACTTACTGTATAAGCTACAACTTAATTGACTTCTTCAAGTCCAAAGCGAAAATCCTTTGACCAAAAGTCTCATCATACCCTAAGCTACCCGAATAACTCGAACTCGTCCAGTAAATTCTCCAGGCATGCTTACCAAGGTAACCGAAATCAGGTCTAATATAAATCAACTTTAGTCCTCTCTGGATGTCAATTGGAACCAGATATTTAACATATTTAGTCAAGCATAAGCTGCAAGGCTGTCATGGTAGAAAATGTTCAAGGGACCGCATAATTTTTTTAAAGAATTCTTGGGCATTGCAATCGGGATTTAATCAAATTCTCCTGGCCGTAAAACATTGTTGTTATTGGCATTTCTCTGGATGTCCCCATCGTTACCTCTTGTGGCACTGGTGTAACAGCTTGCATACTTGCACTGGTAAGTTCATAACAAATTCTAATGACGTTGCTGGCATTATTTGCATTTGAGCATTAAAAAGGGAGGGGAAAAATCGAAAAGGAGTTGACATTCTCATTACAGGGTCTCCACCGACTCGGGAAGTTTGATGTTCCCGTTTATGATGGATCTTGGGCTGAATAGGGAGTAAACCCTGATGCTCCAGTCACCACCTCAAATACTTCAAATCCTAGCATACCTCCATCACCACTGATGACATTCCTTAGAAAGGTTGGGAGGCAATAAACTATAATTTTTCTTATACTGGTTGCTACAGCTTCATTTATTTGTTTGTTTAAGTCATAATGTTTAAATCTAAGATAGCTTAATGCTTGTCTGGCTTGTCAACTTGTTCTTTTCAATGATATGATAATTCAGTTAAGCCAATGCTTATGAAGATTCTTAAATGAACAAATTAACCTTTGGTTTCCTAAATTCCCAAATTAATATAAATTCTTTTTAGAATGACGTAACTTCCGCTCCTAAGACAGATTTGCAAGCCAGTTGTATTGTTTGATCACAATATTGAGATCATCTGTGGGTCTGCGTGTTCACCAAATGCAATCAAATTGCAACCCATAGATTTGAAATCTGGACATGGTGGGTAGTGATTGAGCTTAAAAAGAGAGTCACTCTCTTCACCCATCAACATTCTAGTTGTAACATCTACCACATTTTTATCCTGACAATACCGGGTATGAACTCGAGTAGGGTCAAGCGTGTGCCTAACATGAGACACAAAGTATTCAATTATAGTAGAGTGTGCGGTCCGTAGTGACCCAGTAACTGTAGTCCATCATAGACATAAGAATTGTGTATGTAAAACACACTTGAAGTTTGACACTAAAAGAAAGCACTTAAAGTACTTCTAGTTAATTAGATACTTGAAGCAGACAACATATATATGTGTACGTGTACATGTTTTACACTAAAGACGAAAAGCCGCTAATACACGTCCTAAAGTGTTAAAGACTTACATTTGAAGAAAAGCCAGCCATACACAATAACCCCAATTATATTTACCTGCATCTATTGTAACCAAATTATATAGCTTATCCTGTTTTGGCTTATCTTGGTATACGCCCAATAGCAAATGCAAGTTTTGTATAGCAGCATAGCCACTAAGAGCTTACAATTACCAAGCATATAATAGACAGAGTCACATATAGCCTATTTTGGCTCATCTGCTGATATTTTAATGCATGTTATCACGCCTTCACTTCAATTCGAAACTGTGAATCGCAACTCGATCATCTGAGTCGGTCGCAAGAAATTCGATCGATGCGTAGCTTCGACATACAGGTCACGAACTCAGCAAACCCGACACCGACCCACGCTCGGCGTCATTATACCCACAGATGCACTAAAAAGGTATGCTGGAACGACTAGACTAGATTTCATTTACTAGAGTATATGTCACAAAGAAACACTAGAAGCTATGTCATTACTGTCGATCTCATATGATCGACTCAACAAAACAAACAAAATCTGTGTGAAGTTTTGGAGTCAAACTTTTTGACAAATGCACTCCGGATCTTCCAAATTGAATGTACATGGATATCTCATGCCAAACTAAATACTGAATTGAATATATCTATATATATATATTATATGTAGAAGCAAAACCACAAAGGCACACAAAGACATAGCAATCACGAAGGCAAGGGGGTGCACCACGGCAAGCAAGGCTTGTCGTGGCAACCCCACATGCTTGCCGCGGCAAGGTGCAAGCTGAAGGGCTTGCCTCGGCAAGCAATGTCCTTGCCGCGATAACCTTATACTCAGAACACTGTTCGATATTGTGGTCATAACTTTTGACCCCGAACTCCGATTGGCACGATTTTTGATGCATTGGAAAGGGGACAACGGACCCTATAACGTTTGTGAAGTAACAAATTCTTGAATCTAAAGTTTACAGGGTCAAAAATTAGTGACAAGGTGCAGTAAGGTGCCCAGCTGAAGGCTTGCCGCGGCAACTCCTATGGCTTGCCAAGGCAAGCCTATGTCTGGCTGCTGTCTTTGCTTCAAGGGTCCTTCGTCTGTATCTGGCATATATGTCGTGGCTCTACAACCTGTAAATAGTATAAACCATGTGTGTTGGGTCTCAGGTGACCCTATATTCTATTGATTATCCTAAACTCCATTTATATAAACTATAGGTGCCACTTGGTACACATGACACATTTGCTTGAAGAGGTGGGTGCACGGGAAACCAGTTACACGTAAACTTGGTGTCAGGTAGGGAATGTACTTTGCTAACTTATTTTTTAATTGCTCATTCACATCTAGATAGCATATAACATTGTTTTGTTCAATAAAGCTATAAGTATAAAATAGTTGCTTATAATGAGATAGATTCTATGTATGTTGTTGTAGGGACATGTGATATTTATGCAGCGGAATATATATACTCCAGTTATGTACACGTTCATATTTGACATGTGTTTTATGTACAAGTATAATGTAGAAATGATAATGCTAGGATAGTTAATTACATGGTTCTGCATGATTTAAGTAAGATCAGTTTAGACAATCCATACTTATAACTGATGCTATTAGTGATAGGTAAGATGATTATATCTAGTTTATATGTAGTCTTGGTTTATATACTTAGATCATAATAATAAAATAAACATCTATGCATGAGGGTCTTGCATATAAGCATGTCTTGTTATCTTAGTTCTTCTTGCTATCAAATTCCAGTTTTACTTTGTTGTACGTAAAGTGACCTCGCTAACTCGGGAGCTTGATATCTCGTCCAAGTGATCCCGCTAACTCGGGAGCTTGATATCTCGTCCAAGTGATCCCTCTAACTCGGGAGCTTGATTTTCTCTGTCCAAGTGATCCCGCTAACTTGGGAGCTTGATTTTTTTGTTTCTTGTATATGTCTTATTTCAGTATGATTTCTGTAATTTTCCAACTTGATTCCTTGTCAGTATGATTCCTCGTATTTGTTCAACATGAAGCTGTCAGCGTGATACAATATTTACATGATTTATTGCTTGTAGGTGAGGGAGTTCGAACCCGTGACCTTCATGTATATGAGCGATTTCAATCCCAAACCTTTCATTTCCGTGTGGAGACCCTTATAAAAAAAATTGGCGGCGACCCCAAATATCCACTAGAAACCCTAGAAACCCAGTAGAAATGCTCTTCTTCTTGGTCCTCTTTTCCTAGCGAGGTGGCAAAATGCACAGGGCTTGCTCTGCTCTTATCCTGCTCCTTCTTCCTATTTATCCAACCCTGGGTTAGGATTTCATAGCTCTCTCTCTCTCTCTCTGTCTCTCCGCTATCTTCATCTTCTTCACTGGTTTCTCGATCTTCATATCAATGGAGTTAGGGTTTCTGATCTAGCTTCTTTCACTTCAGCAGCCTGAGAACTTCATTTCTCTGAATCTGTGCAAATATGTCGAGGAGCCGGTTGAGAAATGCTCGATCCGAAGCAAAAGAGAACGGATTCGAAGACTCTATAAATTTGATTCATTTTCTGCCTCCGTAGTCTCCTTTAAACACTATACAAGATCCGTCGTGGCAAAACCCTATAGAAGCTGTAGAGGAGGAATCAGATTCTAAGATTAGGCTCGAAGGGAATCAAATCAATCAATTCTCGAGGAAAAATGCAGAAGCTTCAAAAATTTTGAATTATTGGACTCCGAAAGCTACAACAGAGGGGAAATTGCATTTGGAGCTGAACTCGGTTCACAGTACTCCGGTGAAGAGCAGTTCTAAGGTTTCTAATTACAGAATCTCGGGATCTTATAACGAAAGTGAGCCTCCTCAACATACTGGAGCTAAAGGAGGGAGCCTTTTTAGGGCTGCAGAAAATTTGATGTGGTTTCTTGGTCGTCCATTGAAATTCCACATTTTGAGCTCATTGAAGATCCTTCATTTTGGACAGATCACAATGTGCAAATTTAATTTTTTTTGCTATCAATTTCAATATCTGATTGTGGATCATATTTCAATGTATTTACTTTTTTTTCTTTTGCATGGGAGTATTAAGCTATGGTGTAGTTTTAGTCTTCCAAATTAGAGAATTGATAAAGTATTAAAGATCAAATTTTTCTAAAAAAGCAGTATTAAAATCAAGGAGATTAAAACAGTATTAAAATTAAGGAGATTGAAAATCAAGATCTAATTTTTCATATAGGTTTTCAATTATTTTAGCAATAATACTTTACAGAATGAGTATGTTGATTGTTAGTAAATTCAAGGAGATTAAAATAAAAAAACAAAGTTTGCAGAACTAATTATCATACATGACTGATCCAAAGAATACCGACCCACTTTTTCTTGTAAGTGTAATGGCGAACTGCTTGTGGCAAGATTTAAAAATCTAAAAGCTTTTACTTCTTTTCTTCTCAGTAAGAAAACCTAAAAGCTTCGAATTCTATTTGGACTTTGTGAGGGTCATAGTCCAAACTAACTAACTTTTAGCTATAGACAAATGAACTTTAAGATTGATGGTGTCATAGATGGTCAGGAGCAGTTATTTAAGTAAATAACTGCTAATTCAATTGGAAGAATGAAAATACTGCTAGTTCAATTTTTAGCAACTCCAAGGAAACTAAACCAAATTTGCATAACTAATTATGGGACATGGCTGATCCAGAACACAATAATATATGTGTGTGTGTGTGTGTGTGTGTGTATATATATATATATATATATATATATATATATATATATATATATATATATATATATTCAATCACAGCTGAAGCGGTTTGCAATCTGGTTAGGTCCGGTTCAGCCTAGCCTTGCCATTTCAGTGTGGTTCAACCACCCTGCCTTTTCACTTGTACTGTTTTTTTTTTAAGTGAAAGGTTTCATAAGAAGATCAAACCTTGGCCTCGATTCTCAAAATTAGCTGCTTAAATCAACAAGCTATATAGCATATATTTGTTATGAAAATCTAAATTATTTGAAATTTTTAATAAGTTCATTCAGTTCCATCCTACCCCTTAGCGAACTGGGTTCTCTAGATAGTGGTGAATTGTGAGTTGCAGACCTGAATTTGTATGAAACAAACCAGCGAACCCGATATCATTGATTATGACATTTCTTAATTTGTTTTATTATTAGGCTTTTGATGAAGCAATCAGATATGCAGGTATTGTAACTGATCTGGGGTTTTTTTTTTTTTCAACTCAAAATATCTATTAGTTGTTCTGAACCAGGTTTTGTGTGTGGTTTAGGATGATGGTGATGAGATCAAAGAAGCAACCAAGCGTGAGGATGAATAGGAGACAAAGAAGTTCAGTTTTCCACTTTTCTGTTAGGGTTTCTCTTCTCTGTTTTCTTTCAAGAATGGAGAAGGTGTTCATTATCATTGTTGAGTTTTAGGAGCTTCTTCAGCTCAGATTCTTCTCTAGGTAGCTGGTTTTTTTTTCTAGTCATTATTGTTTTCATTTTCTGTTTCTTCTTTATTTGCTTAGCTTTCAGTTACGTTTGTATTTGGCTTGTTTAAAATTTTCTTGCTATTATTTGCCTCTTTGAATCTCTTCCATTAACAGGATTTGATGGTTTTATTTGATCTATAATGGCGAAATGAATTGAATCAAACACTAATACCTTGCTCACAATACTACAAAGTTTTTGTTTTTTAACATAAAATATGAAATGTTCTCTATTCTCTAGCACATCTGACTATAAAGATGTTTAAGAATCTAGCCATTCGAGTTGTTTAACATTTCTAGGTGTGTTCTTATATCTAAACCGTAGTTAAGACTAGACATGTTGAGGCTCATTTGTCTTGGTAGAAGAAAGATGAATCCATTTCAGTGGCAGTGTATTTAGTCATAGATTTTTACTACATTATAAATGTGGCAGAATGCCAAATACTTTGAGAGTCGAATAGGTTCTCACACTTATATCTATCACTTCCAAAAGCCTTTTGAATGTGGATGTTCGATAATGTAGTATAGCTATAGTACGTTTCAAAATAATTAAATAAGGATTGGATGACAGACATCACAGTAGATTCACAGTCTGACATGTTGGCTGTTGGGTAGGTGTTTTGACTTCGAGCTATAGAGGTGGGGATTAATGAGCAGGTTCTTTAGCCTAAAAATCTCCCAGCTCAGTATTTGAGAAAGATAAGTACGATTTTAATGCCTTCAAGATATCAATAGATATTGAGATGTTATATTTCAATGTAAGTGTAGAGAGAGTTGTTGTATGGTGTTCACTTGATTCAATTATATTAAAACATGCTATTAGGGTACGGACTTGAGGCATGTTTTCTGTCTAGACTGAATGAAGTACTTAAGAATGCTATAAATTGTGCTCATATATAACTAACATAAGCTTAAAAGCTCTGGAAATTTTATCTCGGAGGACAAGATCTAAAATACTCCAAATATTTTAATATATTACATGTTGTTAGTGATTCAAAGTGTTGTTAGTTTGATCAATGAATTTTAATATATTACATGTGCCCATATATATATAGAATTGGTCCAATGTTAGCATGTAAAAGTATTTTGCTTGGAGTTCTAAATGGTTCATTCTTGGCAGGTTCTAGCACTCAAAGACTAAACTAGTAAGATATGTAGGCACCTCCTTTCATACAGCTGAATTTGTGCTCAATGGATTGCACAACAAATTGAAGTTTCACATTTTTCCTAAACTAACATACCACAACTCCCAAGGTAATAAGCTTAATTTATAAATGCTACTGTTTAAGATTTTTATTTCTCAACTTTTTTTAATAAAAAAAAATTCTTCATTTAAAAAAGAAATAAATATACTGCATTGTGAAAACATGTCACAATGAAGGCAGATTTAGATGGGATTTGGCCGCCAGGATATGCTCGGTAAACTCATTAACCATATTCTACATGTAAGGAGAATCAATTCCCATTTGGGTTGCCTTCATTGTTCAAACAACCGTGGTGTTTGTATGGTTATTTGATGAGAAAATTCTATACACAGGGAATCATTTAGACACCATGAGGTGTCATGTTGTGGAGGGGCCATTGCTTGGTGCAATGGTAAAAGGCTTGGGCTGTCAAGCCTGAAGATGCAGGTTGGAGTTTGAAGAGCATCCGTTTGTGTGAAAAAAAGCTTGAGAATAGGTTTGTATACCATATGCCCCTTCCGCCATCCGTACGTATGCGACCAGAACTAAGTAATGGCCTAATGGAGGTGTCATGTAGTGCGCAGAGCCTTAGTTTAGATCATATTCATTGCTAAAATTGCTTAGAAAAGTTTCTCTATCCTATGATTAGAGGCTACGAACACCTAATGATGAAGTTCTAAAAGACCTTTGCCCTCTAAATTTCCTTCAAATGCTGGCTTCCATAGTGCTAACATTCCTAAAAGTTGCCTATTGTCGATATTTAGGGGGTACCACCGTACAAGGCTTATGATTCTAATGACCCCATAAATTCTTCCACTTTTCCAGTTTTAGTTAGGAATTTGTATTCTAGCTTCAGTCTCTTGTTCTCTTGTTTGTATCTCCAATTGATCATTTGATCAGCGTCCAACTCAGTGAGCATAGTTGGGATTGTAGTTTTTGATTACTAGATTGGTATTAACATGGGAAAGGAGAGTTTGAATAAACCATTAGGGGGAGTTTAAAACACCCTTAAAAGAAAACTTGGTATCAATAAAATTTGATGATATATTTGGGCCTCTAACCCCCTATATTTTATCCTCTTTTTAGTCTTATCACTTTATTTGTCTCATATTTGCTCACTGTTCATAGGGAGCAATTTGCCCCACATAATGATCACTGTCATTTCAAGTTGATTATGATGTGAGGCAAATTGAATGATATGAATAGAATATGATAGCTGTACTTTTGCTATTTTCACTTAGAGGCAGCACCATTAATTTAATTTAATTAGATTTTCTACCCAAAATGAGTTTATTTTAAAATTAGGAGCTATTTTATTTTCTGAATTCTATAGCCAGTTAGGACCACAAATCAAGGTAAGAGGTTATTTATAACTATCTTAAACTTCCCCCAAGTTCATTTCATTGTGGTGCCCCCGGGATTAGTTAGCTTGAAAAATGTGAAGGGTAATGGAAACTTTATAAATACCTAAGACGGGTGGCACAATAAACCATTACTATATATTTTGCTTAAATGTGAAGGGTAATTGAAAAATGTGAAGGGTAATGGCAACTCTATAATTTACCCATGTCTTTAAAGTAGCATAAAATGCGGATACGAGGGTTTGAATTTCTGTCATTTGTCATTTTTACGCTTTCAACATACCCCTAAACCACCGATGTTTTAAGATATTTAGCCCCCTTTCTATATAGGAGTAACCATGTATGAAAAATGACAACTAACACTACGTGAAAATGAAGAATAAGCAACACTACTTGCTTAAAGAAAACCACGGTCTCTGGCCGTTGTGGACAAATCAACTGATACAACTGTCCAAAACCGTAGTTTCTAAAATGCAACGGCCTAATATTGTATAATTAAGCCTATTCGAACCTGTGACCTCAAGATATAAAGCAAATTGGGCATCCGTTTCTCAAATGCAAGCATCCGTTTCTCAAATGCAAGCATCCGTTTCTCAAATGCAATGGCCCGGTTTGTTATAGCTTAGGCGATTCGAACCTCGGCCCTCTAAGTTATATTAGGCGCCCAAATACCTAAATACCTTATAAGTGAAATCCAGCGCGGGAACGTCTGTCCAGCTACCCTTTCTCTTCTTAGCCCTTCCTATTCCTCTTCATTTGATGCCATCTTCCTCGTCGCCGAAGCTTGATCTGATTCGATCCTCCTCATCTCCAAAATCTAAAGCTTGATTCAATGCAAACCTCCTCGTCTCCATAAGCCGAAGCCTGATTCGACGCGATCCTCGTTGTCTCCTGATGCCACAGCTTGAAGCCCATTAAAGGTGAAATTTATCTATGCATCAGTACTCTCTTTGAGGCCTAGCGATTAAAGCTCGCCAAAGCGACATTGAAGAAACGATCAGGTAGGGGTTTTATTTTATTTTATTTTTTCTAAAATATTAAAAAGGATTATACCCAAATCATTTTACTTTGGCATACCCTAATTAGAAATAGTTTTTCTGAAATCTATATGTTTTTTGATCATCCAAAATATTTTTTGAAATTTCAGAGTTAGGGTTTTTATTTTCTTTTATTTTTTCTGAAGGATTATATTATTTTTTCTTAAGCAGCTCCTCCATCTTCGAAGCCTGCTAAATCTGGTTGGGATATATATTGATTGTTACCCTACTGTATTTTGAGGTATTTTCCCAAATTTTCCTCTGTTTTATATGGTTTGCTATCTATTTTTGTGTAAAAAGCGCATATGAAAAATGGGAAATTCAAAATGAAATTGCAAAAATGTTGATTGATGGCTGTTTGATGTCTGTGCTTAACACGTTGAGAGGAACCCCCCGAGTTCTGCGCACATTTGTGGACCTTGTAACGCACATGAAATTTCATGCTCTTCAATGCCTGCATGCATCTCAAGGTCCATGATGTCTGTGCTTAACACGCAACAGCTCGTAAGCCATATGCTGTCTGTAGATTTAGTTATTTTGGCTATTGAGATTCTTCCTTCCCAAGTTTAGAAATAATGTTGATTGCTTTGAATGAGATGATAGAGAAATAATGTTGATTGCTTTAAATGAGATGATAGAGATCGTTTGTTTTTTTTTTTGGCCCAAACTTCCATGATCTCAATTTCTGGATATTCTGATGGTAGGTCCATGAACTTAAGATCTATTGTATAGAAGATTATAGACCTAGATAAGGTAATTATTGAAATAATGATGGTTAAAGGACTTGGACCATGTTGTAAATACTGAACAGCTGGAGGATATTTTGACCCTCTCAAGTAAACTTTTTAAATGAAAATAAAGGTGTACCTTTATTTGCAAAGTTGGCTTATTACAGCTTCAAGTGAATAATATGACAGGAAAAAACAAAGAAGTAACTCATATCATATGAGAAATCAGAAACGTCTGAGTTGTTGTCAACTCATCTTTAGTATTAAAAACCAAAGAAATAACTCATATCATATGAGAAATCAGAAACGTCTGAGTTGTTGCCAACTCATCTATAGTATTAAAAAGAAAGAAGTCAACGCTCAACACATCTCTCCCACCATGGTAAATCAGTCAAGACATCTCTATGACCGTGTAACACATTATTGAATGGTGGCCAACTGGCCATCTCTCTTTGCCCAATCCAAGCAATCTCCTTTTTCTCCTCTTTCATAAAGAAATACTTCCTCACCGCCAAGAAAGAGATGTTAATCTGCTTCTTGCGTGCTGATTCCATCACCACAGTCGTGTCTCCTGATTTTTGCTTCGTATTAGTAGGTACATTGTTGGCATGATATAAACTGAAATTATATTTTCTAAATACTAATTTTTTCAAAGAAGAGTGTAATAACTAACACATCACTGATCTCTCATCTGTTCGGCTTTCTTATTTTTTGCTCTGTATGTGAAACTATTAGTAGGTACTATGTTAGTGAAAGGGATATAAATTTATTAGTCTCTCTCTCTATCTCTCTCTCTCTCTCTATATATATATATATATTCAACACATGCCTCATAATTAATCAACCCAAAACATGTGTTATTTTGGGATGATCATGCCACATGGCATGTGATCTAACATCCGGGTGCAGGGATCGGACACATTCTCCTATTCTCATGATCTATTTTCTCTTCCCATAATTTTTACATTTTTGTTTTCTAAATACTAAATTTTTTTAAGAAAGTCTTTTTTCTTTCTTAAAAGGATTACCCATGCTATATGTTGATATGTTTTTTTTTTTTTTTTATGAATTTATATACTCAAATTATGTACTCTGGCCTCTGTTGGCGTGATATATATATTTACCTTTTTTACTTTTAAATTCTCATTATGCTTTTTTATTTTTAAAATGCTATTATGTACTGTATGTATAAGCCCAGTGATATATATATATATATATATATTTTTAAGTCTGTATAACTGACATTATGTAGTTTTGTTGGGTACCTAGGAGTGCAGATTCGATTAACTAAACTAAAACTAAAAATTTTGCTTTTTCGTTCGATTCAGCCTGAATGGAAACTGAACGGAAACAAATTGGTTAAATACCGAAAACTTGTAATCGAAACAAAGCGAAAAAAAAATCAGTTCAGTTCACTTGGTTTGGTTTCAGTTTATTCAAAAAAAATTTAAATATTAATTCTTTTTTTTTTCAGTCTTCTTTAGTTTTGGTTCCCAACTGGTTTTCGGTTTTAGCTGCTCAAAACTGAAACTGAACTGATTGGGAATCGGTTAAGTTCTTTCTGATTTTATGTCCCAATTGGCATTTTCCGGTTTTGGCCACTCAAAACTGAAAGCAAACCGATTGGGAATCGGTTCGGTTCTTTTTGCTTTTTGGCTGGTTTCAGTCCAGTTTGGCGGGCCAGATTTTTGGTCAGTTTTCTATGTAAATTATGTAAAAAATTATGCTAATTATGTGTTGAAATTATGTTGGAATCATGGTATCAAGTGTCGGCCGACACTTACATATCAGCGATCTGTATCAGTATCTTCGTCAATCGATGCTAACTCAGCTTTTGAGATGTCAACCGATACTGACTCACTTTTCAAGATGTGAAATCAAAATCTAACCATGTGATTGTATGTTCATGATCTAAAGATCAATTAGATCAAAGATAGGTGCGAAAAACAAACTCCATCAACATGAGATTGGTCCCCCCGTACAAGTCAGACCAGTCCACTATGAGATTGATCGGTCACTTGTGGGGAATTTTCACCTAACATAAAACCGATCAATCTTATATAAGAACGAAGTATCATTTGAAACCTAAGGAAATTTTCATGTAACCCATTTTTTCAATTAAATTAAATTTCAACATATGTCAAATATTTAGACCCTATTTGCTTATGCTTAATAAAAGAAATGAAAAAGTTCAAGGTCTGGGACCCTATTTGTAACGACCCTGAAATTTAAGACACGAACTTGACTGTTTCAATCTACGTGCTCGGCATGAAAATCAAGGATGACTTAAAACTTTAGAATTAATATTAGTTAAGATAAAGTTTCACGGTGATCAGATGAGTTCACATGTATATTTTCGTTTAAGTTTGAGTTGTGTAGAGGGGCAATGTGACATGTTGCGCCGTAGCAACCGTGTTCGTGCTCCATACCGGAACGTGAACTAGGGGCAAAACAGAAAATATCTGTTTTGTAATTTATAAGAGAAGGAAGGGAGACTTAGGGAGAGATCCACTTCTTCTTCTTCTCCTTCTCTTGCCCTAGTTGCTCCAGTAGCTAAAGGACCTGTAGCTAGGTGGGTTTTCAAGAGGGTTTTTGGAGAGAAAATAGGGTTAGCAAGAGTGAGAGGATGAGTTTTCTAAGCTAGGGTAGGTAGAGTTCAATGAAATGAGCTTAGGTATGGTCTAAGGTATGGGTATGAAGTCTCGGCATGCTGAACCGGAGCTAAAGGGTTGCTCGTCGGACTCAGATTGGTGACAAACCCCGAGAGATAGATCTGAAACCCTCATCCGGAATGATTGCCGAAACCCCGAGAGAGCCCAAACAAAGGTGAGTTTGTATATTTAAATAGAGGCAAATGAGAAGCCCATGTGTGTACATTGATGTTGTGTTAATGGTTGTTGAAAACCATTAATGAAAAATGGGTTAAAATTGGTTGGAGATGAACTCCATTAATGACAGAGTTTCTGTCATTATTGATCGATCAATGAAGGTATTGATCGATCAATGACAGTGGTGATCGATCAATGAAGACCATTGATCGATCAATCTGTATAAGACAGAAAGGGGGAACAGAAGCCCTAAAATTCTGGAAGTTCAATGCCCGAAGGGCATTGATCGATCAATTTGGACATTGATCGATCAATCCTGGGCATTGATCGATCAATAAGAGAGTGATCGATCAATGACAGTTGGTGATCGATCAACATAGGTATTGATCGATCACTGTAGGGTGTTGATCGATCAATGAAGGTATTGATCGATCAATCTATATAAGCAGATAATGTGAACAGAAGAGGGGAAAATTTGAAAATGGGTTAGTGATCGATCAATGAGGGCATTGATCGATCAACAGGATGTATTGATCGATCAACCCAAGTGGTGATCGATCAATTTGAGCTGTGTTAAATGTAAGTAGAAGAGAGGTTATTGATCGATCAATAAGTGTATTGATCGATCAATGATGATAGGTGATCGATCATTAAGAGTGGTGATCGATCAATCACCCCTGTTTTGTTGAGTTTTGGTTTTATGGGTTAAACACCACCGGGCATTGTGCCGGTTAACTTTCTGACATCCAGTACTATGTTTATGGTCTAGGATCAAACCCTGACACATTGAAAAGGCTTTGGATTTGCTTAGAAGACAAATTGATCTGAGGTAGGAGGAAATCAACTTAAACTGTTTTGAGTATGATTCCATGTGTATTTCATATCTATGCCCTGATTTCTGTTCTTACCAAGCATGTATGCATATCATGATTCCTTTTATTCTAATTTCCGTTTCCTGATTCATATTCTGAAACTTGCTTTTGATTCTGCTATCTGATCTGTAAGGTATATACGTATGTGATTTGATGATTTAAACCAGATGATCCCCACCACCAATATATCCGATGCGTGACACACTTGTGCACCTGCTTTCAATCCTCGGCACAATTGCACTCCATAGATGAGGCATTGTTGCACTTTCAAAATTGTTCATGTGAACGACGATTGGTTGGAGTTTCCTATCGGACATTCCTGTTTACTCCGTGCTATATAGTCACGGTAGTTTCTTAAGTTAAATACACACAATTTAAGTACTCTGATAATATACTTGCATAACATCTGATTTCTTACATAAAATCTCAGCTTTTAGTTTGATTCGTCATGATTATATGTTCCTGATTTGATTTCTGTTATGAGATAGCATGATCTGCATATTCAATTCGTTTAGTTGGAATTCTTCTATTGAGCTAGGATGTAGCTCACCCTGTTTTCTAAATCAATTTTAGGTTACGGCTGTAGCTCCGGCATGCAGTGACCCAGTTACACGACTGATCTAGAGGGAGGCCGAGGGCGAGGAGGCCAGCGTCCGGGCGACTTTTATCCTTAGCCTGGGTATACGAGTTTGCTATTTTTGGGATATTGTGTAAACCTTTGGATTATTGTACGCCTGGTGGCCACTTCTATATTTACTTTCTGTAGATATTTTCTTCCTTTCATAGTATTACTATACATTCTATTGGAACCATTATTAGGAACCATTGTTTTGGGTGATGGAAGTCCATCACCATTGGTTCTTCTTGGTTCCTTTTTGGGAATGTATATTTTTACATATTTAGATACATGTATATTTTATTGCTTCTTTCTATTTTAGATGCCTTGTGATAACTCAAGCTACCTTCTTTGGGCGATTATGCTGATTTCTAGGGATCATCCAGAGTACGATCCTGATGGCACGAATTTTTGGGTGCAGAAATCCGGGCTGTCACACTATTAGATAATAAGAAAAATGTTGAACACTGTTCGATAAAAAGTAAAAGATCAACTTGTGGACTTCTTGGATTCATACGATAGAGATCCTTTTTCACCCCTAATCTTCCACACAATGGATCTTGAGACCATGAGCTTACCATAATTCAATCTTCTTGTTTTCTAATCTTTTGGGTTGTTGAAATTTTGTTTGTTGTTGTCAGAAACTCCAGTTTTGCTGGGTTGTTTCTATATTTTAGGAAAATGATAACTGGCGCATAGTTTTAAAAATGGGCCAGGGGCCGACATGTATATATCGTGTTAGGCCTGATCTAGTACGATATGAAGCCCCGACTAAATATGAGTATACAAGTCAGCCTATACCGGCTCATATTATGCTGGTCCAAATAAGCCATTATCAGTCATATGGGCACCTATCACTTGTGCTTTTTCTCTCTTTCTCTCTCTCTAAAACTTCAATTTTTTTCCTTCATTGTTGTGATTTTTCCTTCATTTAGTTTTGTAGAATGTCTTCAACAATCCCTGTAAAGAGTGGATGACAAATCATACAATGGAATATATCGAAGGTCTTCATTCATTTATCAAATTCGCAAAAGAAAATGTAGAAGATCCTGATTGGTGTTGTTGTCCTTGTGTCAACTGTCGAAATCTTAAAAAGCATAGCCTCGTGATTATTATGGAACATTTATTTTGTGATGGTATAGATAAGTCTTACACGATATGGAAGCACCATGGAGAATCATTTTCTAATAGTCATACCAATTTGGGGACTAGTACATCGACTTCTAACCCAAACGAAGATAGGTTTCCAAGAATGGAAGATATGTTGAATAACACATTCGGAGGTGTTCGTACTGAAGATTTAGATGCTTGCTTAAATGATGCTTATGATGAAGATGACGAGCAACGTCCACTTGATTTACATGATGATGCGTGGTATAGTAACTTGATGGAATGTGCATTAGAACCTTTATATCCGTCATGTAAAAATGAGCACAGAAAATTGTCAGTCACGATTGAGTTGTTGAGCATGAAAGCTAGGCATCAGTGGTCTGATAAAAGCTTCACAGAGCTGTTGAAAATGATAAAAAACATACTTCCTGAAGAAAATACTTTGCCAGATACCACATACAATGCGAAAATGTTGATCAAGTCTTTACGTATGAAATATGAGCTTATTCATGCATGCCCCAATGATTGCATATTATATTGGAGAGATCATGCAAATAAGGATACTTGTCCTACGTGTGGTACGAGCAGATGGAAGCCACCAAATGCTTCAAAGCCGAGGGCTAAGCCGTTGCCATGGAAGAAATTAAGATACTTTCCATTAACTCCGAGGCTACAAAGAATGTATAGTGTACCGTGGATTGCAGAGAAAATGACATGGCATGCAAACTCAGTTGCAAATGACAGTCACATGCGCCATCCCGTAGATTCTTCTTGTTGGAAATCAATTAATGTTCAGTGGAAAGAGTTTGGTTTAGAGAAACATAATGTTCGTCTAGGACTTGCCATTGATGGATTCAATCCTTTTGGCAATAAGAATAACTCTTATAGTTGTTGGCCTGTTATGATTGTTCCCTATAATCTCCCTCCATCATTGTGCATGCTCAAGGAGTTTACAATGTTGACCATATTGATTTCCGGGCCCAATGGTCCTAGACATGACATTGATGTTTACTTGCAGCCATTGCTTGTAGAATTAAATGAATTGTGGTCCACTGGAGCAATAACATATGATTCCTATACAAAAACTAGGTTTAACATGAAAGGAATTTTATTATGGGCTATACATGATTTTCCAACATATGGTCATCTTTCGGGTTATAGGACAGCAGGAAGATATGGTTGTCCTATTTGTAGTGAAGAGGTTGACTCCGTATGGTTATATCACGGAAAGAAATTTGCTTACATGGGCCACCGAAAGTTCCTTACAGATTTAAATCATCCTTTCAGAACTCAAAAATCCCAATTTAATGGTAAGGAAGAACATAGGAAACATCCATGCCGTATGAGCGGTTCAGAAGTTTTAAGCAAAATGGAAACAATTCAGACCACGTTCGGAAAGGCAGCAGGAAAGAAGAGGAAAAAGCCCATGAATGAAGAGAGTTATGCATGGTCAAAGCGATCAATCCTATTTGACTTACCATATTGGAAGGTGATAAAATTTTCCTTTCATTTTATTATGTGATCTCCAATAAACTTTGTTTGAATACTAATTTTTTACTTTATAAATGTAGGATCTTCTCGTTCGTCATAATTTGGATGTAATGCAGGTGGAAAAGAATGTTACGGAAAATTTAATTGCAACGATTATGGATACAAAGGGTAAAAGTAAGGATGGAATTGAGGCCCGATATGATCTTAAAGATATGAAGATAAAGAAAAATTTATGGATTGTGTAAAAAAATGACAAGGTGTATTGCCCTAAAGTTCCATTTGTCTTATCTCGAGATGAAAGAAAACTAATTTGTGAAACATTGTATAATTTGAAAGTTCCCATTGGATACAGTGCAAATTGAAAGTATAACGTAAGTTTGGAGGATTTTCAACTGAAAGGCTTGAAGTCACATGACTATCATATCCTCATGCAACAACTACTACTCGTGTTGTTGATGTATGCATTCAAGAAAGAAAAGCCATTGAGAGCAGCTATCCGACAAATGTCAATATTTTTTAATGTCCTATGTTCCAAAGTTATAGATCGGGTTGAGCTTATAAACATGAGGAGACACATGATCGAAGCACTGTGCGTGTTTGAAAAGTACTTCCCGCCTTCATTTTTTGTTTCTATGATACACCTTGTTGTTCACTTGGCGGATGAGGTGCTAACATGTGGTCCTGTTCGATATCGATGGATGTATCCATTCGAAAGGTAAACCTTCATAATATGACTTTTAAAGTATTTTTTTTTACTAGTATTATTGATATCTAATTGAAGAAAATTGTATAGGATGATGAAGACTTACAAGCATTATGTAAAAAATCAGACTTATCCAGAGGGGTCTATTACAGAGCAATATCTAATGGAAGAATGCATGAGGTACTGCATGGAGTATATGCCAAATGATAATGCAGGAGGGCATAAGCGAGGAGATATAATATTCATGGATTATGATGTTACACGTGGTTTCCCTCTTGATAAAAAAGGAAAAGTCTATTACCTTTAAAACTTGCAATATCAACAAGCGCGTAAATGGATTCTCACACATTCTCCAAGAAATGTTGAATGGGAGATGTAAGTAATATTTATAAATATCGTCATTATTTTTCCTCAATTAATATTGAAATACTTGATCTAATTAACACTTAACATTTATAGGAAGTACCAATCTAACCTCCAAGGCCACAAGTCATGTGATAAACATCTGAGAGGCAACTACATTCCTTAGTTAAGACAACAATTAGAAAAAGAAGAGTCTTCTACCTTGAAGAGTCTTGCTGATGGTCCAGACTTCAAAGCCATATCGTATAATTCTTACGTGGTTAATGGATATCTTTTTTGTACGACGGAGTCAGAAATGAGTATAAGCACGCATAATAGTGGAGTCTCCATGAAGGCTTTAACTAATTTTAGGGCTAGTGTCAAAGATAAGAACCTTGTGGAAGAAGAAGTCACTTATTATGGCATCCTTAAACAAATACTTGAACTGAATTATGGTAACTTTAAAGAAACAGTCTTTTATTGTGATTGGTGCATTATAGAAGATAAAACAAATGGATGTGTTGTTGATCCGTAAATGCAGCTTAATTTTGTTAATCTTGGGAGGCTTATGAGGAGTTCACATGAAGATGGAGTTTATTCTTGCCTCCCAAGCCACCCAAGTCTTCTATTGCAAAGATCAAACCAGAGCTGATTGGTATGTGGTCTTAGATGCTCCAAAGAGATTGACTCGAGATGTAGATGCTTATGAAGATCCATTAGTATTTGAGGCAAGAATTTATGCAGATACTTTAGCATCGGCATTTGTCGCTGATGTCGTGGAAGATGATGAATACTAAAATATATTTCTCATTTTTTTTTGTAATTACCATTGGAAGATGATGAATACTAAAATACAATTCTCTTTTTTTTATAATTTTGTTCCCTCTACATGCCTTTGAAAAACTCATGTGGTCCACTCTATGTTCTCTCTACATGCTGTAATTACCATTGGAAGATGTACTCTATTTTTACTAATAAACATGGTTTTAACATGTCTTGATACATTATATGGTCTTGGCAAATACTATTTACTTATTTTCAGTAAAGAATTGAGCATGGAAACATATGAACCTCAATCAAGTCGTTTAGAACAAAGCGAGACTACTGAGAAAGGTTTGTTCAATCTTTTTTTTTAATCTATTCTTTTTTTAATAATCGCTGTTTAGATATATTGCTAATAACATATATTTTGTCTAGGCATACGGAAACAAGTTAAGTTTAATGAATATGGAACATATTCATCGAGTTTGTTGACGTTAATAGGTCAGGTGGCAAGGCTACATTGTCCACCTACATACATGACATGGCATGATGTGCCAAAAAATGTGAAGGATAAGATATGGAGCACTATCTTGGTGAGTACATATATTATTTACTTATATTATTTTTGGGCCGATTTCCTCCATGATTTTAACTTATCTTTATATTATTATAGGATGAATATGATATTGAAATTCAACACAAAGCTATAGTATTATCGAAAGCTAATGGATGTTGGAAGCAATGGAAGCATGAGCTTCGAAAAAAATATGATGAATATGAGACGGATGCAGAGCGGGAAAAACATCCACCAAAATGTGTGAAGTTGGAAGATTGGAAGACATTTATTCACATATGTTCTACCAAAGAATATGTCGCACGTCGAGAAAATGGGAGAAGTTCTAGAGAAAAGATGACAAACCCACACACCACTGGTCGGCGGGGAGCAGCTAAGATGGCAGAGGAGTTGGTAATCTCACTAAAATATTACTTTAATATAATTTTCTAAAGAAATAATGCTTACTTATGATCATTGAATTGTACAGAAAATGCAGAATTCTAATGGTGTAGTTACCAGGACAGAATTGTTTATAGCCACACATACCAAGAAAGACGGGACATGCCCTTCACAATTTATGATTGAAAAATTGGTGTGCTCCAATATGTTATTGTTCATTTCATAAACTTCAATAGTTATAAAGGAGTGTGAAACTTTATCATTATAATATTTTATCATTATTTATTTTTTGCAGGATGAAATTAAGAAAATGGTTGAAGATAATCCGGTTGAAGGAGAAGCAAATTTAGATGATGACCCTGTTACACATGTAAATGCCTTCCTCTCAAATTAGATGATTGAATTATTGCTCTTTAAATCAATATCGTAATTATAAATAAAATTGTATCCTAGGTTTTTGGTCGTGATAGAAGAGGTTATGTACGAGGTATGGGTAGAGGTATATCAAAGATAACTTTTTCCTCATCAGCTCCTTCTAGGGAAATAGCTTCACGAGAGAAGAGAGCACGTGAAAGTGTGGAGTCGAACTATGAAACAATTATGCGACGACTTGATGAGGAGTCTAAGGCACGTAAGGTGCTTGAGGAGAAATTCAATACGTTACCAAGATATGATAGTTCTCATGGATCACATATGAATCGTTCGAGTGATCAATTGAGTTCTTCTTATCAGGTAAAAATTTATTTGTCCAATCAAAATTTACAATTTACCTCATATCATTATTGAATATCAATCATTTCATTTATTTTTCCTATATTTATTTGTAGGAAAGGAGACAATCATCGGTTCATCTTGGCAGTCCCATAGAACAACTACCCTCTCAGTGCATATTAAAAAACTTCAAGAATAAGAATGTTGCCATGGGACTGATCAACTTATCATATACAATCATAGTAGATGACATATATGATATCACTGCAGAATTGTATGCTCGTGATGGAACCTTGGGAGATATTACACCGGGTGATATAATTACGTGGCCCAAAAGTCTTGTTCATTTTAGTTGATTGTTCTTAGAAGTATATGGTACTTTTTTATGTGGTCTTTATTCAAATGCATCTATAGAATTATGGATTACTTGTATGGTTCTTAGAGGTATATGGTTTCACATTTTGGTGGTTCTGGTTTATCTGTAGAATTATGGACTAATTGTATGGTTCTTAGAGGTATATGGTTCCACATTTTGGTGGTTCTGGTTTATCTGTACAATTATGGACTAATTGTATGTTTGTCCTTTTCAATAGAAGAGTTTATAATGTTGATAGTAGCATTAGTTAACCTGATTGTGAAAGTTAGGGCTAAGCAAGCACATATATTGACATTTGTGGGAGAGTATGCTTGAGAAATTTTTAGCTTTTAAAGGGTCTTATTTGAATTGGGTGTCATATATTTTATGGTCGGATGAAGGTGAGGCCTCATAAATGTCTTTGGTTATGAAAGTTGTCAATCCTTTGGGTATTGCTTACATTCATAATAGTTGATCTTAGTGCTTGGTGCTACTGTGTAGATTGATTTGGGTGTTAGAGATTTATGTTGGTTTGTTTTGTAGCATGTTATTGTGCACTCGACTGTGTTGATGTTTCTGATTCATTAGATAACCGTTGTATCATTATGTGTGGTTGCTGATGGAATTGTTGATGGAGACACTAGCTAAGTTTAACAAGGTAATTTACATTAGTTTTTTAACTTTGAACTCAAAATTTAAAAGTATGAAATTGATATGTGAATTTGTTTTTTCTACACAGCTGAGTGTACCTGTACAACTGCCTTCCCGTGTAGATTTCAAAAGGCCTTTTGGCTTCTCGTGTAGATTTCAAAAGGCTTTTTGGAGACACTAGCTTAGGTATTTGAGCTGATTAACATACCTGAATCTCAGCTTCTTTGAACAACCTTCATTAGAAACTTGCAGGATTCTTTGAATATGAAAGGGGATCCATCAACACCTAGGAGGATCACTGATACGATCAGTGTAGCTTCTTTTTTCAATATTTTATGTTGGTAAAAAATACTTGATTTTTCGTGACTTTGCATTAATTACTTATACCTTTTCTACCTAAATAATTAAAGATGGGTCCTTTTAATTTTTACGGTGATTTCCATGTGAAATATTTAGTTTGTCATTGGAATAATAAGGGATAGTAGGCAAAGAACACGAGTAGGTCTGTTGAAATGGTTTGAATAAGGTGCCATACTATCTAATAGCATAGACTTGATTGTTTAGTTGGAAAGAATTGTGGTTATGGTATAATAACTTCTTGCTTCACTCTCTCTCTCTCTGCGAAATTTGATTCGGTTTGAATTGCTTGTATGGTCTTGAATTGCTGCATTTTAGCATGGGAAAATCATACCAAGAGAGGAGCTTGACAAAATTGCTAAAGAAAGAAAAATGAACAACTTGAGGTAAAGAAATGATAAAATTTGGGCCTCACGATATAACAATGTAGCAGTTCAATTTTTTCCATAAAAGGTACTATTATTGAGCATTTTATTGAGAATACTAAAGTTCATACATCCTAGAAGAGCAGAGGCATCTTTGTACCATATATTTGAGTTCTTTTTATCAATGAAAGAAGCCTTTGAGAGAACTCGAATTAATGTGGCTGCAATAATTACAAAAGCAGGTTGCTGATATTGATGAAGCTATGGCACGAGCTGTTGACGTAGGAGAAAATGATGTAAGTTAACAACACACTTCATTTCTGAAATAGGTTACTTATAGTTTGGCTGGTCGTACATAATGACTAGTTTCTGATTGCTAAGTTGATACTACTCTATGCTACATTTGTTTTCAATAGGAGGAAGAAGATAGCGATGTTGAGTGGGAGTCCGAAGTTGATGGGAAGATTACATGCAACTGGAGTGTTTTGAAAAGTACTCCTGAACTCCGCAACTCAAAAATACTTTGCATCCTACGTATATACATTGTGTTGTGTGCATTGCCATAGAGTGATTACTGTGGCTAGCTTTTTCAACTTATGCTTGATTGTTTAAAGAAATATAATCATTTTCAATTCAATCGCAAGTTTTACATAAAAAACTGAATAACATAAAAAGGACAAAAAGCTAGTAATTTATTTGGTAAGTCGAAACAAGTCATTTATTTTCTTACTTATAGCTGAAATCTGTCACTCTTACACGAAAGATGCGTCACTACATCAGAATTAACCTGGTATTTGGTTGAGCTATCCCAAGAAGTTTCTCCTATGCCTAATTTTATTCTATTGGGGTGTTGGTTCCGGATGGAATAGGCTATGCCACTACGAAACACAAACCTGTCATGGATGTTGATTAATGCAATTTACACAACAGATGCTGAAGCATCAACATGCACGAGTCAAATGTGCTACTCATTTTACAGCAGCTGGATATCATAGCACAGAGGCTTTGTGTAGGAATATAAAATTGATCACATCAATCATTCTTTTAGATGGGATCAAATTTTAGCGATGTTTATCTTTCTAGTCTTCATGATGATGTTAAAAAATATTGTTAATTGGAAATATTCAGATATGTTATTTCTACTGGAAATTCCGAGTTTCAGAGGTTGCTTGTGAAGCGATGGTTGTTTCTTGGAATTCTGTTTCCCTTGGACAAACTTAGGGTCACAGCAACTGTATATAGTCTGAGTTTTTTTTGTAGTTTTGGGCAAAGGAATTTTAGGTTCTATGCAGATTTATGACTTCTCGGGATTCAGTGAAAACTTGGAAAAGCTTTCTAAAGTCTAAACTGATTTTTTAGTCAGGTTTAGCTCGGATTGAATTCAAATATTCAATCAGTCTTTTTAGTTCCTACAATTTAGGAATTTACGATTCCTTTAGAGAATCCTGAGGAGTTAAGGTTCATTTTGAATAGTTCAAGAATGTTTCCATCCTTTTAGCGGTAGTAATTTTTAATTTAGTGGTAGATTTTCAGTTTCAGGAAGCATTGTAGGGGGTGTGTCCTTGAAATGATGTACTTTATTAATCTTAAGATCGCATTTTATTTATTTATTTATTATTTTTAAATATGTTCATTTACCATTTTTATGTGTTATTGGACATGGGAATTGTTGGTTGGCACTTACACTATAGTTTTGCGGTTTTTTTATTATTGGTTGACACTTACACTATAGTTTTGCTGTTTTTTTTTAAATATGTTCATCCACCTTTTGCTTGTTGGGTTTAAATTTTTTGTGTTCCACTCTGGAAGACATCTTTAGTACTTTTCAGTAGTTGTTCCCTCATGACACTTATTTCTCAAATTCCTTTGAAATAAATTGAATGTAATTAGTAACTTTTGTTTTACGCTTCTTATCAAACATGGTAATATAATCTACCAATGCATGTTTTTCTTTGGCTAATTTAAAACTTTATTACAGCTCATTCAATATATATATACAATGGGGTGTTCTTAAATATTCTAATTTCGTACTGGACTTCCTTTTAAAGGGGCAATATCTGGTATAGGCAGTGAAATAGCCAGAGTACTAGCAAAGAGGGGTGAGGTTAGTAATTCCTGCAAGGGATCTGAAGAAAGGTTCTGAAGTTAGAGAGAGGATTCAAAAAGAGAACCCAAATGCTGAGATTATTTTATTGGAGATTGATTTGAGTTCATTTTCCTCCATCAAGAGATTCTGCTCTGTTTTCTTAGCTCTGGGATTACCACTTAATATCCTCATGTAAGTTACCCCATGTGACCAATGATCTCAGTTTCTTTATACTAATGCACATGCAATTTTTTTATAACATAAAAATTATTTATTGTGTTATAAATTTCAAATTCTGGTTACCATATATGCAGAAATAATGCTGGAAAATACTATCAAAAATTAGAGTTTTCTGAAGACAAATTTGAGATGAGCTTTGCTACAAATTACTTAGGTAATTCTTTTATTTGTATGAGAGCTATCTTCATTTAATAATTTTGTACTGATCAGAAATGAGTGGAGGAATAGGACTTATTAAAGCCCACCCCAATAGGTGGGATAAGGCCGTACTAATGATGATGATTATTCATTCATTACTTTTCAAATGTTACTTAGATCCAATAAATTAATCCAATGAAATTAAATGAAGGGTTTAGAAAAATTAACCACAACAACAAAACCAAGTATACTTCAAAAGACCGAAGGCCAATTCGGGTTGCATTTTTGTATTGGGTTCCTCTGTTTGCGCCTACTGGATTATTGAGGGGACCTACCTTCGAGAACCATTAACTGTTTCGAATTAGATGATGGAGGTATTTTGTGACCCGAATTTTCCACACAATGAATCTTAAGACCATGAGTATTATTTTGGCACCGATCCCATTTCGATTTTGGTCGGTTCGATTTTCAGTTTTTCTTCATATTTTTCATTTTTTTTTTCGTGGTTTTTCTCCGGTCAACTGGTTTTCTATTTTCAGGTATTAAAGCAGAAATTTAACTGGGCCGAATCGGTTCGATTAGATTTTCAATCAGTTTCAATCCATGTGATGACCCGACTTTTCCAATCCCTAAGGTATAGGAAAGGCCGGTTCATCAACTTATTGATTTCTCAATAAGCCGTAACAAACAGAAGCCGGCAACATAAACAAAGTCTAAAGACAGAGGCAACATTGTTAATCCAAAAATAAAAGCTTCATATAACAAAATTAGATATATCACTGTGAGGAACCAAAAAGAACCGCCGGTGATGGCCAATCCGATCACCTAAAATAGAGGTTCACCATAATGGTTCCTCAAGTGATATCCAAAAGAACAAAATTAATAGCCTAAGGCTCAACATTACAAAATAATATCCAGACAAAATACCAAAAATACAAAATCTAAGATCACGGGAAGAACTCCTCAGCTGGTATGTCCAAATCCTCCTCGGGAATATAATCGGAGTCCTCCGGATCCTCTGACCCAAGGTCAGTCTCAGCACCTGTGACGTATAGTCGAGGGTGAGCTAACAGCTAAGCTCAATAGAGGAAGACAAATCTATTTGCATTTCTTTATAAGTAAAGCTTTTCAAAAGACGGAATCGGATCAAATATGGTTTTTCAATGATGCTTTTCAAATTAAATATCCAGTTCTAATCCTGAGTCAAAACTGAACTATACTCTAAAGTGTTCAAAATGTTCTGATTTAGCATGCTTCTTGTCTTAAATTTATAACTTAATTTTATCTCCCAAATTTCCTATAGCATGAGAGAGCGACTACGGACCGATGGGAAGACCCCATCGACCATCGCGCTCATGAACCCATTTCAAAATGCAACAAGCCCCTACGCTTATGAGGGAAACTTGCTAAAGTTTTACCGTCAACACGGTTGGTGGAATCTAGGGCATCGTACTTATGAACCCAAAATCAAATGCAAATGCTAACACATATCCAAGCTTATTATTCATATCATATACTGATTTTTCAAAGTTCTGATTCGAAGTTCTGATTCAAAAGTTAACTGAGGTTCTGATTCAAATTTAGCTGAGGTTCTGATTTCCAATGATTCTTATTTATGATAAGGTTACAAATTTTCGGATTGTATCATATGTTCAAAGTTTTTAATTTCACTGTGTGTAATGAAATTTCTATATTTCATGCTTCTAAAAATAACATGATTTATGACAATTTATGCTTATAATTCATGCAAATAATAATTAGGATTCCCCTACCTTAACCAAGAAGTTTCAAAAGCATGAACAAGCAGTCCTCTCCAAGGACTCCCAGTAAATCAAAACCTACATATATTAACACTCTGTTAATATAGAACCTAAAAATCAACCCAAAAGCTCATAGAAGAATAAAAATCCAACCAACTTTTAAAAGCGACCATCGAATTCAAATTCGTTCGTCGAATTTGAAATTCGATGGTCGATTTTAAATTTGACCATCGAATTTCAGAATTTTGTCTCAGGCCAAAAATTCTCATTTCGACTGTCGATTTCCAATTCGACGGTCGATTTCCAATTTCGACAGTCGATTTTCAAATCGATAGTCGAATTCTCCAGGCTCTGTGGCTGTTAACTCAACATGCCCGGATTCTTTTTCTTCATTTCCAAACACAGCCTTAGATCTCCTTTAAACATACCACATACTATTCTAAACCTAAATTGAATTCAAAAGATAAAAGGATGTTTAAAGGTCTACCTCTTGTAGTTTAAGCCGTTGCCTCCGTTGTACCAAAGCACGCACTGGAACCAATCTTCGAAGTTCAACGGCTTAAATCTCCAAAACAATTCATCATCCAAATGAGGTTGTCATTGCCTCAGCCACAACAAAATTATAAGGAACTGCTCACTCTCCACATCTCTCTTCTCTTTCAATAGTTTAAACTGATCCAAATTCAAGCACAAGGCTAATTAATGGTTGAGATGGAAAGAGGGGTTCTCAAGCTCACTAGATCTAAGATTAACAAGGAGGCAAAGCCTTAGAGGTTTGATTTCCAACGAGAGGGAGAAGTTAACTTCCCTTGCACTCTCTCTCTTATAAGATAAAACAATTCCTAACAAAAATCTAGATATTTTTGTTTATAACTTATCCTCTAAATTTGTAAAATATTTCATGTTGAACACATACACCTATCCTATTGTGTAAGTTATCATTTTCATGACTTACACACATCTATTGACAATACTATTTTACCATCATTCTCATCAAATACAAAGCTAACCAAAAGTCCAACAAATCTAGTAAAATTTTCCGGACACGCTTATCGAGGTAAATGAAATTTGGTCAAAATATCAGGGATATTACATTCACCCCTCCTTAGGAATTTTCGTCCGCGAAAATTGAATATAACACACACCAGATAACAAAAGAAAAGAAAACATGGATCACCGTGTTTCGATCCCACAGGGCACGCAAGCCAAGGGATGGGATCCGTAGTAACATGGATGTACTGCATGTGGCATCAAAAGGCCATAGTGGATTGCATCCGTACATGGATGCCCACACCCCAAGTGTCACGTGCCGGGAGACCGATGCACAGTGACGCATGAAAGCCATAAAGAGAATAAAAATCCATCAAAGAAACAGAAAGTACAAAAGTGACATAGAGAGTAAATCCACGCAAGTATCTAAATGAACCATATACCAAAAATAACAGCAAAATCAACTCACACGGAGATCAAAAACACATATAGAGAAGATCAGAACAAGTATCGAACTGAACCATATACAAACAAAAATAACATAGTATCTGAAGCAAAGTAAAGACAGAAAGATAAAAGATAACAAAAGAAGGACCACCAGGTCCTAAATAATTCAGGCTGGATAATAAATACAGACCCATAACAACCACAAATAAACCAGTACCCCCCCCCCAAGCAGGCTAAAAATCCCCGGCAGTAGATGGACCCACCCGATCCGAAACACTATCGCCTCAAGAAAGATCATCATCACCGTATCCGCTCGGTTGCGGAGGCATGCTAGTACCGGTTCGATGTCGGCGATATCAAGCACGGATATCGACCAGGATATGTCGTGTAATCCTCGGAAACGCGTCTTTGCATCAGATAAGAGAGAGCGCCGCCATGGACATCCAACTCCTGACGCATAGAGCTGGTATGGTGGGTGAGCTCTTGAATCTGGTGGCTCATGGCAGTCATCTGTCGGGTGAACTCTGAGAGTGTAAGGATGTCACTCTGTGGGGGCTGAGGAGGTGCAGGGGTAGCAGTGTCAGGGGCAGAATGAGTAGGGTCATCATCATCCTCGCTAGCTGTATCAGGTGCCTCTGCATCCTTTGGAGTCTTTACCAACCTACTGTAGGTTTGACCCCAATTGACCAAGTTATAAATTTTTCGACCCGCTGTGGATTTGGGTTTAGTAGGAGGGATATCATAAGCAGGGCCTGCTCGGTAGTTCTCAATCATCACTGAAATTAAGCGAGCATAGGGCATAGTCTTCAATGGTTTCTTCACATGTTTGCCCATTTTCTCTCGGGCTTTGATAATCCCTTTAAAAAGGACTTCAGGAGCACTAAACCATCGCTCCTTATAGGCCGCAAAAAGAATTTGTTGAAGGGGACCGGTGCGCTCAGATTGATGACCAAAAGGGTAAAGGGTGGCCTTTAAAATTTTATCCAATATCCACATGGTCTCCGGCATATGGACCGTGACGATGGATTTACCGGACCCATGACGGCCTTGCGTCATTTGCGTAATTACATCCTCGAAACGAACCGGTTTGGGGAAGGGAGGACCTAGACCCATGGTTTGTGAGTGATTTAAAGGGCATCGCAATGCCACAGCCATGTCCTCTAGATCAAAAGTATAATCGCGGCCATCAATCTCCGTATAGATTCTTTTCCCATCTTCGAGGCTCATGTGCTGATAAAATAGTCGCACGAGTCGGGGATAGAAATGGTCGCTAAAGGATGTGCACAGGGAGGTCAATTTGGCCTTTTCAAGGTATTCACCCGCCCATTGTGTGGTTGTTTGTTGATCAAACAACTCCGGGTGAAACAAATATTCCGTAGTGAAGCCTTTAATGCTCCAAAATTCATTGGGTTGCTCAGGTAAGGGAGAGACAGTGGGTGGTGGAGCCGACTGTGGTTTTGTGGGCTGTTTTGTGCGGCTTGTAGACGCAGCTTTAGAAGCCGATCGCTTTGAGGTGGGATTCCTAATGGGTGTCTGCTTCTTAGGGCCCATTCAAACAACATTTAAGAGAAAACCCACAAAAATGCAAGAAAACAGGGATGTACAGAGAATATAGCAAGGGTTACCTTGTGAAAAAGCCCCAAATCGGTTTTGCAAGGATTGAAATATGCTCCCCTTGTGAAATGTAGTGAAATCCCCTTTGGAATGCGGCCAAAAATTGAAGAGGAAGCTCTAAAATCCCCAAATCGTCCGAAACCCCTCAAAACCCTAAGCTCAAAACCCCCAAAACTGAAAACCGAAATGCCAAAAGTTTTAAACCCCCAAACTTAAATCGATAAATTCGACCATCGATTTCAAATTCGATGGTCGATTTTCTCAGAACTTCTCAGGTTCTGTTTTTGGCCGAAAACTGGCTTGAAAACTCATAGAAATTCGATGGTCGATTTGGCATTTCGACAGTCGAATTTTTTTATACTGTTATCTTTAAAAATTTTCAAAATTTTTGGAATTCCAAGCATGCCCTTGGGTCTAAATATACCTTGTTTGATCCCATTTCATGCCCTTCACCTCATCAGACTATGATTGTATTATCACAGCCGGAATTGGCATAGACAATTTTAAGAATAGGCCAAGTAATCTTTTGGCCAATTTATTTCACATAACCATTCGGAAAATAATAAGTCCGGGTTAGGTCGGGCTCGTAAAAGTTTTAGGATTTCTACAACATAACGCAATTAAAAGCTATAAATATGGACAAAATATAGGTATATATATAGAGCCATGACATCAGTATCAAGGCCAAATTTATGTCACATGGCCAGTAGTGTGTAAGATACCAAGTGTAGGCCCGATAGTATTGAATTTTCTATAATGTAGAGTCTTCCAAACATGCACCAATTAATCTGTATATTGGACCGACAAAATTTTCTCGCCAAATCATCTGTATAAAATCAGTAATTACATAAAAATTCAAGAAATCATACATTCAACACATAATGTCTCAAAATTCAATCAAAAAGGTTCGGAAATTGGTCTCGGAGCTCAGCTTCATGCTCCCAGGTAGCTTCCTCCGGTGTATGATTCCGCCATTGCACGAGGACCAAAGGAATACTTTTAGTGCGTAGGATCTGCTCCTTGCGATCCAAAATGTGAATAGGGTCTTCGACCACCTTCAAACCATCCTGAAGCTCGATGGGTTGGTAATCAAAATGCGTGAGTCGGTCACGGATGTATCGACGACATCGACACATGAAAAACATTGTGCATGCTAGATAATTGCGGCGTAGCCACGATATGCAACCTCTCCGACTCGGCCTAATATCTCAAAAGGCCCAACGTACCGAGGACTCAGTTTCCCTCGTTTTCCAAACCGCATAACGCCCTTGGTAGGCGAAATCCGAACAAAGACATTCTCGCCGACCTGAAAATTGAGTATTAATACTAATTTCACATGGAATTTATACCAAGTGAAGGAATACATCTTGACATATCAAAAGTTACCTGAAAATCCACGTGTCGCCGTTTGAGATCGGCGTAGCTCTTCTGACGACTCTGAGCTACTCGTGAGTCGTATCAGATCAACGAACCGTCTCATTAGTGCGCTCAACTATCTCAGGTCAATAATGAGCTTCTCACCCACTTCTTCCCAGTTCAACGGTGATCGACACCGTCATATGTCCATATAAAGCCTCGAGCGGGCCATACCAATGCTAACGAAGCTATTATTGTAGGCGAACTCTATCAGAGGCAAGTGTTGGTCCCATGACCCGTGAAAATCCAACATACATGCTCTCAACATGTCCTCAATGATCTGGTTCACGCGCTCGGTCTGGCCATCTGTCTGTGGGTGAAATGCCAAACTAAATTCAAGACGAGAACCCATGCCCTCCTGAAATCTCTGCCAAAAATGTGAAGTAAACAACGGGTCTCGATCGGACACAATACTAGCTGGTATCCCATGCAGTCTAACAATCTCCTTCAGGTATAACTCTGTAAGTCTACTGGCTGTATAGGTGGTATTATATGGCAAGAAATGAGCAGACTTGGTTAGTCGATCTACAATGACCCAGATGGCATTGTTCTTTCTCAGTGTCTTCGACAATCCGAGTATAAAATCCATCAAAATGGCTTCCCATTTCCACTCAGGCACAGGTAAAGGCTGCAATAGGCCTGCAGGATTCTGATGATCAACCTTAACCTGTTGACAAACCAAGCACCGCGATACGTACTCAGCGATGTCGCGTTTCAAACCTCGCCACCAGAAACTCTTCATCAAGTCCTGATACATCTTGGTGCTACCAGGATGTATGGCATACATGGATTTGTGAGCCTCTTCCAGAATGGTGTCTCAAAGCTCGGTACTCGACGGTACGCATACCCGATCGTGAAATAGCAAGGTCCCATCTGCTCGAATGGAGAAATCCTTCTTGCTGCCATTCTCGACATCTCGTCTGATTGCCATTAGCTCATCATCGGTCATCTGAAGCTTCCGAATGTTTTCGAAGAGCGTAGGACGTAATACAAGCATAGCCATCAATGCTCCCGAGCCTTTTACATCAAACCTTGAGCTGCCCAAAGCCATATCCTCCAAAAGCTTCCATCTCTGAATCCGGCTAACAAGATGTGACAACTGTGCTGAAGACCTCTTACTAAGTGCATCAGCAACGACATTTGCCTTTCCTGGATGGTACTGAATCGAGCAATCATAGTCCTTCAAGAACTCCATCCATCGTCGCTGCCGCATATTCAAGTCCTTTTGAGTGAAGAGGTACTTGAGACTCTTGTGATCGGTGAATATATCAAAGATTTCACCGTAGAGGTAATGTCGCCAGATCTTCAAGGCGAATATAACTGCTACTAGCTCTAAGTCATGCGTCGGATAGTTTCTTTCATGGTCCTTCAACTGCCTAGAACCATACGCAATGACCCGCTCGTGTTGATTAAGCACACATCCTAATCCGCCATAGGAAGCATCACTATATACTGCGAAACCTCCCTTTGCCGGGAAGGTATAGCAAGCAGTGTCTGTAGTCAAGCTGACGCTTTAACTCTGAAAGCTCGCATTACTTCGTCGAACTTAGCATTCTTTCTTGTGAGCTGTGTAAGTGGACCCGATATCTTCGAGAAACCCTCGACAAATCGCCGATAATACCCTGCCAAACCAAGGAAACTTGGGACCTCTCAGCTAATCGTGAGGTTGTTCCCATGTCACCACAGAATCTATCTTTGTAGGATCCTTTGAGATACCCGCAGAGACTCGTGGCCCAAGAAATCGACTGCTCAAGCCAAAACTCACACTTATCGAGTTTGGCATACAAGCTGATGGTCCCTAAGTGTTTGAAGAGCCATCTTGAGATCTATGCTCCTCTCTGGTTTTCGAATAGATGAGGATGTCATCTACGAAAACTACCACAGATTTGTCAAGATGTGGTTTGAACACCCTGTTCATCAGATCCATGAAAGATGCTGGCGCATTCGTCAATCCAAATGGCATCACTAGAAACTCATAGTGGCCATAACGCGCGTCCAAAGCAGCGGTCTTGGATATATCTTCCGCCTTGATCTTGAGCTGGTGATAGCCTGACCTCAGATCAATCTTCGAAAAGAACCTTGCACCCTGCAATTGATCAAACAAGTCGTCTATCCGCGGAAGAGGATAACGATTCTTAATCGTCATCTTGTTGAGCTGCCTATAATCGATACACAGACGCATCGATCCATCCTTCTTTTTCACAAATAGAACCGGTGCACCCAAGGAGAGACACTCGGTCGTATAAAGCCTTTGTCTAACAGCTCCTGAAGCTGTTCCTTGAGCTCTTTCAACTCAGCAGGCGCCATCCGATATGGAGCTTTAGATAACGGTTCTGTACCCGGCGCTAGCTCAATCGCGAACTCAATCTCTCGGTCAGGTGGTAATCCAGGTAAGTCCTCTGGAAAGACATCAGGATAATCGCAGACCACCTTGATAAGAGCCAAGTCGTTCTTCTTCTCGGTAGAATCTTGCAAATAGGCCAGATACCCACTGCAACCATTCTTCATCATACGCTCAGCTTTAATGGCTGAAACCAACGGCGCAACCTTGGATTTGACTCCACAGAATCGGAAGGATTTTCGCTTTGGCGGTCGGAAGGTCACTATCTTCCGAAGACAGTCCACGCTCGCGTGATAAGCTGCCAACCAATCCATTCCGAGAATGACGTCGAACCCTTCCATGCTCAACGTAATCATGTCGGTCAATGTCTCATGCTCATCAATCATCACGATGACTGACTGACATGCTGTATCAGTGCATACCGAACTCCCCGTAGGAATCTTGACATCTAGAATGAAAGCAAGGGGTTCGGGAGTAATACCCAACTTCTCTGAGAAGGAAGGAGTAATAAACGAGTGTGTAGACCCAGGGTCTATAAGTACTCGTGCTTCAATTTTATCCACGTCGTCTCGACTACTCATCATAAGTGTACCTTTAGTTAAAAAGTTTGTTAATTATATGCACTGATTCCTATGTGTTTTAACATAATTGACTTGTATGTAGATTTAAACAATAATAATTGAATCAATGCATAATTGACGTCTCAACTTTAATGATACCTTGAATGACGTCATTCGACGTTTGGGCATCCTGTGCAGTCACCGCATAAGCCCGACCTTGAACTGTAGGTCGTGTCGACTTCTGCGTAGAGACCGTCGTAGTCCGTCCTTTCTCAATAGTAGGACAATCCTTGATCATGTGACCAACCTGTCCACACCTGAAGCATCCTCCAGTGTTCCGTCTGCAATCCTCTGTCTTATGTGGTTTCCCACATCTTGCACACACTGGGGTAGAAACAGGAGTAACAGCTGATCCTCTCGTCGAACCCTGAGCCACAGAAGCTCCACTCGCAGTAGTGCTCCCGGCTCTGAAAGGTCATCCTGGTGACGTACTCTGAGGTCTCTGATAGGAAGACGTCACTGGTCCTGAAGCAACAGCCGGTCTAGAATATGATGGCTGACTAGGGTAGGGAGGAGGTTTAGAGAACCTCGGCTTTTTGTTCACCTGCTCTGAAGCACTCTGCTGTCCCTGACCAAACCTATTTTTATTACCCTGCTCGCCTCAATCTGCTTTTGAATATCTTCCTCTGCAATGAGGGCCTTGGAGATACGTCTCCATTTCCCACATCGATACCCTCTCCTGAATGTTGGGCCTCAAACCTCTCTGAAATTTCTGAGCTCTCATCATTTCGGGCCACATGTAGGGGTGCAAATCGGGAAAGTCTATCAAATTCTATGCCATACTCGCGCACCGACATCTCATTCTGTTTCAATTCGATAAATTGGACCTCCCACTGATTACGTATGATCTTGAAAAGAATCTTGATCGTTGAACGTCTCCACAAACTCTGCCCAAGTCCATGGAGTATTGGGGTAGTCCTGCTCTCTCATCCTGGAAACAGACTTCCACCACGGGCTGGCCTCGCCCAAAAGTTTGAAAGATGCCCAGCGTACTTTCTCGACATCGGTACACTGCAACACTTCAAATATTTTCTCTATCTCATCCAGCCATGCCTCGGCTTCCATAGGATCCGTCTGCCCTGAGAATGTAGGAGGTCTCATCCTCCTAAACTCTGCGAATCCTCCTGGCTGATGTCTAGCTGCCAGCATCTCGGTCTGTCGGTCAATGGCTGCAGTCTGCTGGGCCATGTTAGTAGCCAAGGCTGCCAACACCTCGTCCACATTCCCTCTGTCTTGCCTAGCAGCTCCCAAAGGCTCTGCATTAGGGCCAGACGCAACTCGCCCTCTGCCATATGAGGTGCCTACGCCCTCATCTATCTCTTCAATGCAGTGTCACGAGGTCCTCTATACCTCGGCCTCGCCTCTAAACCGTGGAGGCATCTTGATCATCATTAACAATAACAATTAGATCAGTAATTAATTGTTAGAAATAATCTAACCCCTAGTCCTAAGACTCTGAACCTAGAGCCGTGCTCTGATACCAACTGTGACGACCCGACTTTTCCAATCCCTAAGGTATAGGAAAGGCCGGTTCATCAACTTATTGATTTCTCAATAAGCCGTAACAAAAAATGTAAGCAACATAAACAAAGTCTAAAGACGAGAGGCAACATTGTTAATCCAAAATAAAAGCTTCATATAACAAAATTAGATATATCACTGTGAGGAACCAAAAAGAACCGCCGGTGATGGCCAATCCGATCACCTAAAATAGAGGTTCACCATAATGGTTCCTCAAGTGATATCCAAAAGAACAAAATTAATAGCCTAAGGCTCAACATTACAAAATAATATCCAGACAAAATACCAAAAATACAAAATCTAAGATCACGGGAAGAACTCCTCAGCTGGTATGTCCAAATCCTCCTCGGGAATATAATCGGAGTCCTCCGGATCCTCTGACCCAAGGTCAGTCTCAGCACCTGTGACGTATAGTCGAGGGTGAGCTAACAGCTAAGCTCAATAGAGGAAGACAAATCTATTTGCATTTCTTTATAAGTAAAGCTTTTCAAAAGACGGAATCGGATCAAATATGGTTTTTCAATGATGCTTTTCAAATTAAATATCCAGTTCTAATCCTGAGTCAAAACTGAACTATACTCTAAAGTGTTCAAAATGTTCTGATTTAGCATGCTTCTTGTCTTAAATTTATAACTTAATTTTATCTCCCAAATTTCCTATAGCATGAGAGCAGACTACGTGACCGATGGGAAGACCCTACTGACCATTGTCGTTCATGAACCCATTTCGAAAATGCAACAAGCCCCTACGCTATGAGGGAAACTTGCGCCAAAGTTTTACCGTCAACACGGTTGGTGGAATCTAGGGCATCGTACTTATGAACCCAAAATCAAATGCAAATGCTAACACATATCCAAGCTTATTATTCATATCATATACTGATTTTTCAAAGTTCTGATTCGAAGTTCTGATTCAAAAGTTAATTGAGGTTCTGATTCAAATTTAGCTGAGGTTCTGATTTCCAATGATTCTTATTTATGATAAGGTTACAAATTTTCGGATTGTATCATATGTTCAAAGTTTTTAATTTCACTGTGTGTAATGAAATTTCTATATTTCATGCTTCTAAAAATAACATGATTTATGACAATTTATGCTTATAATTCATGCAAATAATAATTAGGATTCCCCTACCTTAACCAAGAAGTTTCAAAAGCATGAACAAGCAGTCCTCTCCAAGGACTCCCAATCGTCAAAACCTACATATATTAACACTCTCAGTGTTAATATAGAACCTAAAAATCAACCCAAAAGCTCATAGAAGAATAAAAATCCAACCAACTTTTAAAAGCCAAAAGCAGGACAGAATTCGACCATCGAATTCAAATTCGTTCGTCGAATTTGAAATTCGATGGTCGATTTTAAATTTGACCATCGAATTTCAGAATTTTGTCTCAGGCCAAAAATTCTCATTTCGACTGTCGATTTCCAATTCGACGGTCGATTTCCAATTTCGACAGTCGATTTTCAAATCGAAAATTCTCAAACTTCTGTGGTACATTAACTCAACATGCCCGGATTCTTTTTCTTCATTTCCAAACACAGCCTTAGATCTCCTTTAAACATACCACATACTATTCTAAACCTAAATTGAATTCAAAAGATAAAAGGATGTTTAAAGGTCTACCTCTTGTAGTTTAAGCCGTTGCCTCCGTTGCCAAAGCATACGGAACCAATCTTCGAAGTTCAACGGCTTAAATCTCCAAAACAATTCATCATCCAAATGAGGTTGTCATTGCCTCAGCCACAACAATATTATAAGGAACTGCTCACTCTCCACATCTCTCTTCTCTTTCAATAGTTTAAACTGATCCAAATTCAAGCACAAGGCTAATTAATGGTTGAGATGGAAAGAGGGGTTCTCAAGCTCACTAGATCTAAGATTAACAAGGAGGCAAAGCCTTAGAGGTTTGATTTCCAACGAGAGGGAGAAGTTAACTTCCCTTGCACTCTCTCTCTTATAAGATAAAACAATTCCTAACAAAAATCTAGATATTTTTGTTTATAACTTATCCTCTAAATTTGCAAAATATTTCATGTTGAACACATACACCTATCCTATTGTGTAAGTTATCATTTTCATGACTTACACACATCTATTGACAATACTATTTTACCATCATTCTCATCAAATACAAAGCTAACCAAAAGTCCAACAAATCCCGTAAAATTTTCCGGACATGCTTATCGAGGTAAATGAAATTTGGTCAAAATATCAGGGATATTACAATCCAGTTCAGGCCGGTTCGGTCTGATCGGCTTTCGCTTCAAATCTGTAGGAGCGTCAAGGAATTGCTCTTCCCTAGCAATCTAGTGCATGCTACCCTTACCTGGATGGGTGAAAAGATGCAATGCGATTTTTTTTTGTTCTGCTTTTTCATTTTCAAGCACCTGGTCATGCAATTGGATGCCAAATTGCAATCAACGAGCATGAGAGTGGCTAAGTTAGCTGGTATACATCAAGTTCTATGGTAACTTTCCCAATATAGGGCTTTTAACGGGCCGGTTAAGTTGGGTCAAATTCTAGTGACCCGACTGAAAAACTGAGTCTGGTCTACCTGGTTCAATAGGCACTAAATCCCCTATAAAGTATAGATAATTTATTGGCTCGGCTTGAGTCAAATGCATCGACTGACTGGTTCAAAATCAAGGAAATTAGCGAACCAAACCCTTTGACAGCTCTATTTCTAAGCTACTTAGCGATTCTAAGTTATGGGTGGTTCTAAAAGCTCATTAACGCCCACAAGTACTCACGGTTGTTTTATCATCTTGAATCCTTGATAACCGGGTCTATTGACCATTTATTTTATCCACCATGGATATGTTGAGTTTTTGAAGCACAACTTGAAGATGCAAAATCGATTACTACATCTTTGTGAAATCCATCATCATCATCATCATAACCTTATCACATTTATTTGGTGAAATTTTGTTGCTAACTAGATACTGGAGTTCAAGTTTGTTAAATTTTTTGTTTATGCTGTATACTAGATAGGAATACTTTGACATCATAGTTTTTGCAGTTCAAATTTGATGTGTAGTAGTGTTGTAAACTAGGAGAAGAATCAGCTGCGGACGCATACACTAATTTAAGGGAATCTATTATATTTCAAACTGTGATCAGAGGGTGTTGGGACCCACCCAAGGTTCAAAATGTTCCGTCAGTAGTTTAATTGATTCTATCTTATTCAGAATTTAGTGTTTTTGAGAGCAGATGCTGTTTGTTAAGTTCTACAGCAACATTGAATACCGTTTTCTATCAAGTAGAATTCAGTACTTGAGAATTATGTACATACTGAAAAGTAATGATAATTTTTATCCGAATTTTCCTAGTAGGCAAATTCTTGAGTTACTGGTACAGACATTTTCATTGATATTTTCTCATGCTTTTTTTTTCTCCTATTAATCTACTGCAGATGGAAGTTACTGGTACAGACATCCAAGTAGTCTCATTTTGCATTAAAGGTTGATCTGGGGAGTGGAGACTTCCTATGAGGTCACGTGTAGCAGTCCTTCCTTGATTATCGTTTCTTTAGAATGGGTTTCAATAACAAATAGATAAAGATGAATGAAAATTTGTTACGGAGGCATGGTTTTCCATTCTTGAATGGATTTTTTGATTTCTTCTATAATTTGTATGGGCAATTAGAAAAGCGTAGTCAGATGTGGGCTTTGTATGCAGATCCTTGAGAAGGTTAAGATTGCATGAAACCAGTCAGGTATTTTTTTGTTTTCCTGATTTTTTTGTTTTCCTGATTAATACAAAATCAGGTTCGACGAATTGAATCTTTTGTACTTATTGCAGGGTGTGTTGGATGATCAATTCACCCAACTTCAGATGCTACAAGATGCAAGCAATCCAGGTTTTGTGGCAGAAGTGATCGCCTTGTTCTGTGAAGATTCGGAAAGGATCTTGTCAGACCTGAGTGTGTTGATGTATTCTCAAATTCAACTTTATTTTATAGTGTCTTATGTTGTAGTTATTCCAATTTATTTAATGTTGATTTTGCTGGAGTTTTATCATATTTGCAGGGACAAACCTGTAACTGATTTGCAAAAGGTGGATGCATATGTTCACCAACTCAAAGGAAGTAGCTCAAGGTAATTTAGTAGCTTGTCATCTCGTAAATGCTTGCAATCGATAAAGTTTGTGAAACAGTCTTAATATGTATCTCCTAAAATTGGATTTTGCTTATTGTTAGAAGTTGATGCCTTATGGTTGTCCATTGGATTGTGTTGGTTGATGTACTTGGCAATCAATGCAAATTAAAGGGTTCGCCCTTTCCTAATGACCCATGTTTCGGTACCTAAGTTGGTACCATTATATCATCCTAATCTGCTCATAACAGAGAAGTGCAGGACCATAGAAACCATGAGTTCAAATATCAATTTTATAAAATAAAAAAAATAGCATATCAACTACAGGACCATCCGATTGGTTTGATATTATCTTACGGTAGAATAGTATGTGCCAACTAAGCTCTCACTTCTTTTCGAATCTATTATTTCAAAAATGGACAAAGAGAGAGAGGTATAAGAGAGAGACGTATGACCCAATTGAATCAATTGACTACCCATAGCCCTCTCACTTTATTTGAAAATTAATTGACACAATTAATTGAATCATTAATGGTTTTGAGGTGGCCTTATCTGCAATTTTTATTCTAAATTTATGTGCTATACATATATATTGTTGCAGAATGGTTCCAATCCATATGTGTAGATGCAAAAGGGCCCCATTGAACTGGGTCTGGGTTTAGGGGTTGGTCCCAACAGGCTGACTTCTGTTTCAAAGTTGAACTTGGTTGGAACTAGAGTCCAAGTCTGGATCACTAATCGGACCCAAATCTTACCCAACTGATTATTAATGGTTTGGGTGCGGATCTCCTGCTAGGACCCAATATATACCCACTAACCATTCGACTTGAATGACCCAATTTTAGCAAAGTTGGATCCGTGTCAATTCTTGTTCCATAATTGGTTGGGTCCAAGGCACCCTTGATCTGATGTCTGAAATTCTACTAATTTTCTGGGTTGACAAAAGAAAAAATTAGAATGTGCTCTTGATACAACCTTGAGGTTGCGGGATCCACAATCTCCTAAGAATTAACTTCCAGTGTAGCAAAATGGACCATGTTACCAATTTTGTATTTTTTTTCTGTCTTGGCAGGATTTTCTGTAATGAGAGGAATGGGCAATTCGAGAGCTAGGAATGGTAATAACGGAGAAGCCTCCCCCACAACTAGCCGGTTAAAGAGTCAAATAAGTATTTCATGGAGGCAAAACCCTTCAACGGGTCTAATGCCTCAGATCAGCGAAATTGGGAGTGAGAGCATTGGAGCTAGAAGTTATGATGATGGCAGCTTAGGAAATGGTAATGGTACCGGACGGTGTTACATCCCTAGTTACCCTGTTACTTCTTGGGATGATTCCCCTATTGTTTCGAAGAGCTTCTCTGGATTAAAGAGAGTTAGAGATATTAACAGGAAAATGATTTCTGGTTTAAATCAATCAGAGACTCAGGTATCATCTTTTTTCTCTTCACTTATTGGTTTCTTATCTGATTGTCTGAGTAAGTTTTGAGTAAGATTTGTTTTTGCTTATCAGAATGGAGAAGTAGGAAATCATGTTGCCAGTTTGAATCGCTATTTTAGTTTGCCAAAGACTTCATCCACGATGGCGGCAATGGAAACCTTTTTGCAATTTCAAGACTCTGTTCCTTGCAAGATCCGAGCCAAACGTGATTGCTCTATTCACCCACGAAGCATCTCAGAGAGGGTAATAAGATTAGTTACCAGTAACATATTTTCTTCTTTGGCCGGTTTCCTAACTTATATCTAGTTCAAATACAGAGTTTGCAGGCTCTCCGTAATTTAATGCTTTATATTGTAAAACTTATCTGAATTTTTCCAGATGAGAAGAACAGGGATAAGCGAAAGGATGAGGAAATTAAAGGAGCTCGTCCCTAATATGAATAAGGTAATGTAACATAGTTATGGAAACTTGAACCATAACATCATGTTAGTGTATATGTTGTATTTTAGACCAACAGCTAAACAACTGTCTCTATTATTTAATAATTTGATGCATACCCTTCATTCAGTCCTCATGGTAGATGTATGGCCGGAGTAGCAATATGTCCAACAAAAATGATCAGCATTTATGGGTTGGGGCCATTTTAGATCAACTAGAAGGTTGGCAATATTGCAACCTTGTGGTTGAAGCTAAAGAATAAATAGTGATCAGCATTTATACAAATTTAGACAGAAAAAAAGGGTTCCCAAGCTCAAAATTGATTTCTCTTGGCAGCAAATGAACAGGGCAGACATGTTAAATTTGGTGGTGGATTACATTAAATATCTTCAGAAAGGGTGTTGTTTTTCCTATAAGAGTTTACGGGATAATGTTGTTTTTCCCAAGTTCAAAATTAATTTACTCCTGTTGCAGGTTCATGGTGGATTGGGTACCTATCAGAGTTTACGGGAACCATGTAGTAAAAGAGTATTGGATTTGGATCATCCTTTGCTTAAGGATTACAAAATCCAGGTAATTTGTTTTTCTTTTCATTGTTGAAGTAATAAGGACTATAACTGTTTTGCTAGGAACTAATAAGTTGAGATGAAAGTTTGATTAGCCTTTGTTTATAATATTCATCTTTTGTGATGCCTTTCATATGTTTAATATTACAGATAATGGAAGGATTATATACTGTTAAGAAGAAGGCTCATAATATAATGCAAGAAGTAGCAGTGAATCTGACTGGACCATATTTGTTGACTCCTCGATGCATAGTGCCGATATTGCTGTTGAAGATGGAAGTGCTTGCTTACTCATATCGGCTGCATGTTTTCGAAGTTGTTTACCAAGTTTAATAGCTATAAAAAAGAATTAGTTTACATTTGTTCTGTAAAATAATTTAGGAAACTGTTGATTCTTTAAATGTCTGGATTTCTAAGGAACTTTGCACCAACTGCAGGCAATATTGGCGTCACAGTTTTTTTTATTTTAAATTAATTTTATTTTTGGCTTTTTATTTTTTTATTCAGTTGAATGAATTATATTTTTTTTCCCTTCTATGGTGATATGTGATTGATACAATAATTATAACAGGTTCTAATTACAAAAACAAAAAAGGAAGCTATCCATTTTAAAAAAAAAAAAAGTAAAAAAAAAAACAACGGTTCATAACCGTTGTTTTTAGAGTAAATTAACAACGGCTTAAAACCGTTGTGCTTTTGCAACGGATATATACTACTAATTTAGACCGTGATTTTGGTAGAAAAATAACAACTTTTTTTGTAAAGAACAACGGCTTCAAACTGTTGTACCTTTACAACGGACATATACCACTGATGTAGGTCGTGGTTTTGGCAGAAAAATAATAACTCTTTTCTGCAAGGAACAACGGCTCACAATCGTTGCACGTTTGCAACAGACATATACCACTGACATAGACCGTGGTTTATGTAGAAAAATAACAACCCTTTTCTGTAAGGAACAACGGCTCAGAACTATTGTAATTTTGCAACGGACATGGGCCGTTGTTTATGAGGTAAATAAACGATGGTTATAGGCCGTTGTTTAGCAAAACCACTGCTCTATAAACAACGGTCATTACCACGGCTCAAAACCGTTGTTTAGCAAATTTACAACGGTTTTGGGCCGTTGTTTTTTTTCGATTTTCACGTAGTGTAACCAATGCGGGACTACACCCACATCATCCAAAAAACACGAAACAATTAAAAAGTATTAAGTTTGTATTCTCAACACCTAATAGGCAGTGAATGTGCGCATTTGATCTAAAATGACCTTTGTAAACTTTATTGCAGATGAAAAAACCCGAAGTTGAGATTAAAAATATAAAGCAATGTTGATTTTTTATTTTATTTTATAGAGGAGTTTTACTCAAATTCATTGACTACTAAACTGTCTTCTATGTAATGCTTTCTAGATTCTTGATTTTTTACTTGGGCATTGGGTTTTAAAATTATGACTGATGGGGAACCAATTGATTCCTTTGAATGCTTTTATACAAAGGCCTCTAATATGTGAGATTCCTAGTGATTCATCCATTTTTCTCTATCATGTTGGGTCTATTATTTGTTGGCTAAACTCAAGATTTCGGAACCAAAACAATTCTAACATGACTTAAAAAGTATATGATTGGATAGGATTTGAGCTGGGGTTTGGTCACTTTGGTGGGGTTATAAGTTATAAAAATACCATTCCATTCAGAGGTAGAGCCAGGATTTTCTTACATGGGGGGCAAGTTATGGTCCATAGAGACAATGAGTTACTATTAGGTAACTCAAGTCGGGTACCGAATGCTATCTCAATATTATTAGGGGTTAAGTTGGCATACAGTAGGTTGAAGAGGAGGCAACTGCCCTTAACTAAGCAGCCCCTGCATAGCCTCTCTAGGCTATTACATTTGATTTCAAAATTTTAGGGGGAAACTATGCCCCAAACCAGTACTTGTCTCCACCACTGATTTCATTGTATTCGTGCACCCTTCGACTATCAACATTTATTGTTGTTGTTACTAAAAGGGAAATTTAATGTCCAATCCGCTCGTTGGACATTTTGAATGGGAATTTTGATAGTACTACTTTAGAGAAATTTCCTTTTGAAGACACAAGCTCATTAGACATAAACTTAAATGTCCGATGTCTATTATTTTTGTTTATGTTGCTGATTTTTGTATTGTGGTCCAACTATATGTTGGACCCACCAGTTGGCCCCTAATGGACACCATCTCTCTGTTGCCTTCACCTAGTCTCTATATTGGTGACTACTCACTCTTAGTGATCGTGAGATTGTTGGAAAGATAACTTGGTGGACTTTCCACGAAACGAACTTTGTACATAATGTTCACTAGGAAATAGTTGAAATAACCTGGTAGACCTTTCAACGATACGAACTTTGGCCTGATCAAAGCTTTCTTTTAAATGTGTGAGTGTGTTTTGGCTGAAAGATTCTATTTTGATGTAGCCCCATCCTTACTCTGGAAAAGGGATGCAGAAGAGAGTGTCGACTAACTGGTCATCAGATCTGATACTATACCACCTAAAGGGCTCTTTGAACAATTGCTTGCACTCCCTTTTTTCTCTGTACGTATTGATCAGAGAACACATTAGAGTTGGAAATGAAATGAGGTGGCCGAGGTGCATCGAAGGTGCTGACTGGGCGGCTAGGGATCATATCTTTGGAACAGGGGCTGGGTGAGCTGTACGACTGACATACTTTTCACTCTGAGCTCTTCCTCATCTCCCTCACACGGGGCGGGGTGGACCAGTGCTTCACGAGTAAGATCTTCATGGGTTGGGCTTTCTCACTAATTCCTACGAGAATCTCTTATTTTCTCCCTTCTCTGCTTTCCTCCCTCAGAAGTTGATCCCTTTGGATGACTTGCTGTTGGTAGTTATTCTGATCAGTGGTTGGTACAGTGTGTACCAGGTAAGGTGGTGTGATAGTGACCAGTTAGTATCCTTTTGCAAAAGGTACACATTTGTATATACATAGTCTCCAACCTAAAAGAAGGCGTGGCTTCTTTTCTTTCGAACCCAAGAATCACAGTTTCCTAGCTCGATTACGGTGACACATTGGAATGTTTGTTTCTTTTGATCGAAGGGAGTCTCTAGGATGTTAGCTAAGCAACCAATGGCATTGGTTGTTTCCACCTCTGGTTGGTCCCAAGTTTCTTTAGTAGCGTGTGTGTGTGTATGCAAATATATAAAGATCATATCCAGTGCACAAGGCTCCCTCTTTTAACAGGGTATGGGAGATGTAATATCCCTGATATTTTGACCTATTTTCAATTACCTCGAAAAGCGTGTCCGAAAAATATTGTGGACTATTTTAGATTTTTGGTAATCTAAGTCCATGATAAGACTTTTGGCATAAGGATTTCGTTTTAAGAGGTGTACAAGTCAGGAAATCAACGACGTACACAATAACGTTGGTATTTGTGTTTAACGCCGGATGTTTTGCAAGAATAATTGGATAAGTTGTAAATAAAATATATAGATTTTTATTTACAACTTTTATATTATAAGAAGAGAGAGGTTACAAGAGAAGTTATCTTCTCCCTCTCGTTGGAAATTAAAACTCTAAGGCTTGCCTTCTTGTTAATCTTAGATCTAGTGAGCTTGGGAAACCCTCTTTCCATCTTAACCATTAATAAGCCTTGAATTGGTATTTGAACTACTGAAAAAGAAAAGAGATGAGGAAAGGGAGAAGTTCTCTTTAAATTGTCGTGGCTGAGGCAGTGACCACCTCCATAGGAAAAATGAGCCGATTGAATGTTTAAACCGTTGATCTTGGAAATTTGTTCCGGTGCGGGAATCAGTGCAAAGGGATCAACGAATTAAGCTCCAAGAGGTATGCCTTGAAACCTCCTTATGCAAATTTGTTGGATTTTTGTTAAGAAATTAAGTTTTGGATGATGGAATGGTGTAGAAAATTATGGAAAAGAATCCCATGTTAAATTAATGACAGAGCTTAGAAATTCATCGATTTCAAAATCATGTCGAAATTAAATCATCGAATTGGAAATCGACAGTCGAAAATGAGATTTTAAGACTGTAACAGAGTTCTGAAATTCGATGGTCGAATTTAAAATCGACCATCGAATTTCAAATTCGACCATCGAATTTGAAATCGATGGTCGAATTATGTCCAGCTTCTGGCTTTTAAAATTTTGATTGGATTTTTGTTTTGTGAGCCTTTGGGTTAATTTTTGGGTTGTATATTAACACTAAGGGTGTTAATATATGTGGGTTTTGGTCAATTGGGAGTCCTTGGAGAGGACTGCTTGTTCATGCTTTTGAATTTGCTTGGTTAAGGTAGGGGAATCCTAATTATTATTTGCATGAATTATAAGCATAACTTGTCATAAATCATGTTATTTTTAGAAGCATGAAATATAGAAATTTCATTATACACAGTGAAATTAAAAACTTTGAACATATGATACAATCCGAAAATTTGTAAACCTTATCATGAATAAGAATCATTGGAAATCAGAACCTCAGTTAACTTTTGAATCAGAACCTCAGTTAACTTTTGAATCAGAACTTCGAATCAGAACTTTGAAAAATCAGTATATGATATGAATAATAAGCTTGGATATGTGTTAGCATTTGCATTTGATTTTGGGTTCATAAGTACGATGCCCTAGATTCCACCAACCGTGTTGACGGTAAAACTTTGGCGCAAGTTTCCCTCATAGCGTAGGGGCTTGTTGCATTTTCGAAATGGGTTCATGAACGACGATGGTCAGTAGGGTCTTCCCATCGGTCACGTAGTCTGCTCTCATGCTATAGGAAATTTGGGAGATAAAATTAAGTTATAAATTTAAGACAAGAAGCATGCTAAATCAGAACATTTTGAACACTTTAGATTTTATGATCAGTTTTGACTCAGGATTAGAACTGGAGATTTAATTTGAAAAGCATCATTGAAAAACCATATTTGATCCGATTCCGTCTTTTGAAAACCTTTACTTATAAGAAATGCAAATAGATCTGTCTTCCCCTATTGAGCTTGGCTGTTAGCTCACCCTCGACTATATGTCACAGGTGCAGAAACTGACCTTGGGTCAGAGGATCCGGAGGACTCTGATTATATTCCCGAGGAGGATTTGGATATACCAGCTGAGGAGTTCTTCCCGTGATCTAGATTTTCTATTTTTGGGTATTTTGTTTGGATATTATTTTGGATTGATGAGCCTTAGGCTATTATTTTTGATCTTTTGATATCACTCGAGGAACCATTATTGTGAACCTCTATTTTAGGTGATCGGATTGGCCATCACCGGTGGTTCCTTTTGGTTCCTCACAGTGATATATCTAATTTTGTTATATGAAGCATTTGTTTTTGGATTAACAATGTTGCCTCTGTCTTTAGACCTTTGTTTATGTTGTCGGCTTCTGTTTGTTACGGCTTATTGAGAAATCAATAAGTTGATGAACCGGCCTTTCCTATACCTTAGGGATTGGAAAAGTCGGGTCGTCACAGTTGGTATCAGAGCGCGGCTCTAGGTTCATAGTCTTAGGACTAGGGGTTAGATTATTTCTAACAATTAATTACTGATCTAATCATTATTGTTTGTTTAACAATGACAGATCAGCATGCCTCCACGGTTTAGAGGCAGAGGCCGAGGTATAGAGGGACCTCGTACAGCTCGCATTGAAGAGATAGATGAGGGCGTAGGCACCTCATATGGCAGAGGGCGAGTTGCTTCTGGCCCTAATGCAGAGCCTTTGGGAGCTGCTAGGCAAGACAGAGGGAATGTGGACGAGGTGTTGGCAGCCTTGGCTACTAACATGGCCCAGCAGACTGCAGCCATTGACCGATAGACCGAGATGCTGGCAGCCAGACATCAGCCAGGAGGATTCGCAGAGTTTAGGAGGATGAGACCTCCTACATTCTCAGGGCAGACGGATCCTATGGAGGCCGAAGCATGGCTGGATGAGATAGAGAAGATATTTGAAGTGTTGCATTGTACTGATGTCGAGAAAGTACGCTGGGCATCTTTCAAACTTTTGGGTGAGGCCAGCCCGTGGTGGAAGTCTGTTTCCAGGATGAGAGAGCAGGACTACCCCAATACTCCATGGACTTGGGCAGAGTTTGTGGAGACGTTCAACGATCAGTACTTTCCGAAGATCGTACGTAATCAGTGGGAGGTCCAATTTATTGAATTGAAACAGAATGAGATGTCGGTGCGCGAGTATGGCGCAGAATTTGATAGACTTTCCCGATTTGCACCCCTACATGTGGCCACTGAGCTGATGAGAGCTCAGAAATTTCAGAGAGGTTTGAGGCCGAACATTCAGGAGAGGGTGTCGATGTGGGAAATGGAGACGTATGCTGGCGTGATGTCCAAGGCCCTCATTGCAGAGGAAGATATTCAAAAGCAGTACTTGAGGCGAGAGCAGGGTAATAAAAATAGGTTTGGTCAGGGGACGTGAGTGCTTCAGAGCAGGTGAACAAAAAGCCGAGGTTTTCTAAACCTCCTCCCTACCCTAGTCAGCCATCATATTCTAGGCCGGCTGTTGCTTCAGGACCAGTGACGTCTTCCTATCAGAGATCTCAGAGTACGTCACCAGGACGACCTTTCAGAGCCGAGAGCACTACTGCGAGTGGAGCTTCTGTGGCTCAGGGTTCAACGAGAGGATCATTGTTACTCTGCTTTCTACCCCAGTGTGTGCAAGATGTGGGAAACCACATAGGACAGAGGATTGCAGACGAAACACTGGAGGATGCTTCAGGTGTGGACAGGTTGGTCACATGATCAAGGATTGTCCTACTATTGAGAAAGGACGGACTACGACGGTCTCTACGCAGAAGTTGACACGACCTACAGTTCAAGGTCGGGCTTATGCGGTGACTGCACAGGATGCCCAAACGTCGAATGACGTCATTCAAGGTATCATTAAAGTTGAGACATCAATTATGCATTGATTCAATTATTATTGTTTAAATCTACATACAAGTCAATTATGTTGAAACACATAGGAATCATTGCATATAATTATGATGAGTAGTCGAGACGACGTGGATAAAATTGAAGCACGAGTACTTATAGACCCTGGGTCTACACACTCGTTTATTACTCCTTCCTTCTCAGAGAAGTTGGGGATTACTCCCGAACCCCTTACTTTCATTCTGGATGTCAAGATTCCTATGGGGAGTTCGGTATGCACTGATACAGCATGTCAGTCAGTCATCGTGATGATTGATGAGCACGAGACATTGACCGACATGATTACGTTGAGCATGGAAGGGTTCGACGTCATTCTCGAAATGGATTGGTTGGCAGCTTATCACGCGAGCGTGGATTGTCTTCGGAAGATAGTGACCTTCCGACCGCCAAAGCGAAAATCCTTTCGATTCTGTGGAGTCAAATCCAAGGTTGCGCTGGTTTCGACCATTAAAGTCGAGCGTATGATGAAGAATGGTTGCGCAGGGTATCCGCCCATTTGCAAGATTCTACCGATAAGAAGAACGACTTGGCTCTTATCAAGGTGGTTTGCGATTATCCTGATGTCTTTCCAGAGGACTTACCTGGATTACCACCTAACCGAGAGATTGAGTTCGCGATTGAGCTATGTACAGAACCGCTATATCTAAAGCTCCATATCGGATGGCGCGCCGAGTTGAAAGAGCTCAAGGCAGCGAGCTGTGATTAGACAAAGGCTTTATACGACCGAGGGTCTCTCCTTGGGGTGCACGGTTCTATTTGTGAAAAGAAGGATGGATCATGCGTCACGTGGTATCGATTATAGGCGCTTAACAAGATGACGATTAAGAATCGTTATCCTCTTCCGGATAGACGACTTGTTTGATCAATTACAGGGTGCAAGGTTCTTTTCGAAGATTGATCTGAGGTCAGGCTATCACCAGCTCAAGATCAAGGCGGAAGATATATCCAAGACTGCGTTTCGGACGCGTTATGGCCACTATGAGTTTCTAGTGATGCCATTTGGATTGACGAATGCGCCTGCATCTTTCATGGACCTGATGAACAGGGTGTTCAAACCACATCTTGATAAATCTGTGGTAGTTTTCGTAGATGACATCCTCATCTATTCGAAAACCAGAGAGGAGCATGTGCAGCATCTGAAGATGGCTCTTCAAACACTTAGGGACCATCAGTTGTATGCCAAACTCAGTAAGTGTGAGTTTTGGCTTGAGCAGGTCAGTTTCTTGGGCCACGTAGTCTCTGAAGCGGGTATCTCAGTGGATCCTACAAAGATAGATTCTGTGGTGACATGGGAACAACCTACGACAGTTACAGAGGTCCGAAGTTTCCTTGGTTTGGCAGGGTACTATCGGCGATTTGTCGAGGGTTTCTCGAAGATATCAGGTCCACTTACACAGCTCACAAGAAAGAATGCTAAGTTTGACTGGACAGAATAGTGTGAGCAGAGCTTTCAGGAACTAAAGCGTCGCTTGACTACAGCACCAGTGCTTGCTATACCTTCCGGCAGTGGAGGTTTTACAGTATATAGTGATGCTTCCTATGACGGATTAGGCTGTGTGCTTAATCAAAACGAGCGGGTCATTGCATATGGTTCTAGGCAGTTGAAGGACCATGAAAGAAACTATCCGGCGCATGACTTAGAGCTAGCAGCTGTTATATTCGCCTTGAAGATCTGGCGACATTACCTCTACGGTGAAATCTTTGATATATTCACCGATCACAAGAGTCTCAAGTACCTCTTCACTCAAAAGGACTTGAATATGCGGCAGCGACGATGGATGGAGTTCTTGAAGGACTATGATTGCTCGATTCAGTACCATCCAGGAAAGGCAAATGTCGTTGCTGATGCACTTAGTAGGAGGTCTTCAGCACAGTTGTCACATCTTGTTAGCCTGATTCAGAGATGGAAGCTTTTGGAGGATATGGCTTTGGGCAGCTCAAGGTTCGATGTAAAAGGCTCGGGAGCATTGATGGCTACGCTTGTATTACGTCCTACGCTCTTCGAGAACATTCGGAAGCTTCAGATGACCGATGATGAGCTGATGGCAATCAGACGAGATGTCGAGAATGGCAGTAAGAAGGATTTCTCCATTCGAGCAGATGGGACCTTACGGGTATGCGTACCGTCGAGTACCGAGCTTCGGGACACCATTCTGGAAGAGGCTCACAAATCCATGTATGCCATACATCCTGGTAGCACCAAGATGTATCAGGACTTGATGAAGAGTTTCTGGTGGCGAGGTTTGAAACGCGACGTCGCTGAGTACGTATCGCGGTGCTTGGTTTGTCAACAGGTTAAGGTTGATCATCAGAATCCTGCAGGTCTATTGCAGCCTTTACCTGTGCCTGAGTGGAAATGGGAAGCCATTTTGATGGATTTCATACTCGGGTTGCCAAAGACACTGAGGAAGAACAATGCCATCTGGGTTATTGTAGATCGGCTAACCAAGTCTGCTCATTTCTTGCCATACAATACCACGTATACAGCCAGTAGACTTGCAGAGTTATACCTGAAGGAGATTGTTAGACTGCATGGAATACCGGCTAGTATTGTGTCTGATCGAGACCCGTTGTTTACTTCACATTTTTGGCAGAGATTTCAGGAGGGCATGGGTTCTCATCTTGATTTTAGTTCAGCATTTCACCCACAGACGGATGGCCAGACCGAGCGCGTGAACCAGATCATTGAGGACATGTTGAGAGCATGTATGTTGGATTTTCACGGGTCATGGGACCAACACTTGCCTCTGATAGAATTTGCCTACAATAATAGCTTTCAGGCTGGCATTGGTATGGCTCCGTTTGAGGCCTTATATGGACGGCGGTGTCGATCACCGTTGAACTGGGAAGAAGTGGGTGAGAAGCTCATTATTGGACCTGAGATAGTTGAGCGCACTACCGAGACGGTTCGATTGATACGCGAGCGACTACGAGTAGCTCAGAGTCGTCAGAAGAGCTATGCCGATCTCAAACGGAGACACGTGGATTTTCAGGTAGTTTTGATATGTCAATGTGTATTTCTTCACTTGGTATTCATTCCATGTGAAATTGGCACTAATGCTTGATTTTCGTGTGCGAGAATGTCTTTGTTCGGATTTCGCCTACCAAGGGCGTTATGCGGTTCGAAAAATGAGGGAAACTGAGTCCTCGGTACGTTGGGCCTTTCGAGATATTAGGCCGAGTCGGAGAGGTTGCATATCGTGTATGCTATCACGCAATTATCTAGCATGCACAACGCTTTCATGTGTCGATGTTTTGCCGATACATCCGTGACCCGACTCACGTACTTGATTACCAACCCATCGAGCTTCAGGATGGTTTGAAGGTGGTCGAAGACCCTATTCGCATTTTGGATCGCAAGGAGCAGATCCTATGCACTAAAAGCATTCCTTTGGTCCTCGTGCAATGGTGGAATCATACACCGGAGGAAGCTACCTGGGAGCGTGAAGCTGAGCTCCGCGACCAATTTCTGAACCTTTTTGATTGAATTTTGAGACATTATGTGTGGAATGTATAATTTCTTGAATTTATACGTACTTATTAATTTTATACAGATGATTTGGCGAGAAGATTTTGTCGGTCAAATATACAGGTTACTTGGTGCATGTTTCGAAGACTCTACATTATAGAAAATTCAATACTATCGAGCCTACACTTGGTATCTTACACACTACTGGCCATGTGACATAAATTTGGCCTTGATACTGATGTCATGGCTCTATATATATACCATATTTTGTCCATATTTATAGCTTTTAATTGCGTTATGTTGTAGAAATCCTAACACTTTTACGAGCCCGACCTAACCCGAACTTATTATTTTCTGCATGGTTATGTGAAATAAATTGGCGAAAAATGGTAAGGTCAGATTCAAAATTTTCAAAATTTTAAGAAATTTTGTTTTAAAATCGACCATCGATTTTGAAATCGAATTATCGAAAAATTATAAGTTATAATCGCATTTTCAAAGCCAAAATGTATCAGATTTTCGAGAAAATCGACCATCGATTTTCAAAATCGACCATCGATTTTCAAAATCGACCATCGATTTGAAATCGATATCGAATTTTCTCGATTTAAGTTTGGGGTTTAAAATTTTGGCATTTTGCTTTTGGCTTTGGGGTTTTGAGCTTAGGGTTTGAGGGTTTTGGGATTTTGGGAGGATCATCCATTTTGACGAAAAGGGGATGATACATTTGCAAGGAGCTTGATATTACCTTGTGGAAACCAGATTTAAGCTTTTGTAGGTAATCTCCTCTGCTAGATTTATTTGGGGATTTTCATCATATTTCTTATTTTCTTTTCTTTTTTATTTTTATTCAATGGGGCCTAAGAAGACACCCATTAGAATCCCACCTCAAACCGAGGCAATTCTAAAAGGCGCTTCTACAAGCGCACAAACAACCCTCAAACCACGTTCCAAATGGCTCCACCACTTCGCTTTCCCTTGCCCGAGCAACCCAACTGATTTTGGAGCATTAAAAGGCTTCACGACAGAATATTTATTTCACCCGGAGTTGTTTGACCAGCAAACGACCACACAATGGGCGGGTGAATACCTTGAAAAGGCCAAATTGACCTCCCTGTGCACATCCTTTAGCGACCATTTCTATCCCCGACTCGTGCATCTATTTTATCAGCACATGAGCCGCGAAGACGGGAAAAGAATCTATACAGAGATTGATGGCCGCGATTATACCTTTGATCTAGAGGACATGGCTGTGGCATTGCGATGCCCTTTAAATCACTCACAAACGATGGGTTTAGGTCCTCCTTTTCCCAAACCAGTCCGTTTCGAAGATGTAATCACGCAGATGACGCAAGGCCGTCATGGGTCAGGTAAATCCATCGTCACGGTCCATATGCCGGAGACCATGTGGATCTTGGTTAAAATTTTTAAGGCCACCCTTTACCCTTTTGGTCATCAATCTGAGCGCACCGGTCCCCTTCAACAAATTCTTTTTGCGACCTATAAGGAGCGATGGTTTAGTGCTCCTGAAATCCTTTTTAAAGGGATTATCAAAGCCCGAGAGAAAATGGGCAAACATGTGAAGAAACCATTGAAGACAATGCCATATGCTCGCATAATTTCAGTGATGATTGAGAACTACCGAGCGGGCCCTGCTTATGATATCCCTCCTGCTGAACCCAAATCCACAGCGGGTCCAAAAATGTATAATTTGGTCAATTGGGGTCAAACCTACGTGACTTGGTAGAAGACTCCAAAGGATGCAGAGGCACTGACCGCGATGATGATGATGAGGACCCTACTCATTCTATCCCTGACACTACTACCGCTGCACCTCCTCAGCCCCCACAGAGTGACGTTCTTACACTCTCCGAGTTCACCCGACAGATGACCGCCATGAGCCATCAGATTCAAGAGCTCACCCACCACACCAGCTCTATGCGTCAGGAGTTGGATGTCCATGGCGGCGCCCTCTCTTATTTGATGCAGCACGCGTTTCCAGAGGATTACACGACGTATATGGCCGATATCCGTGCTTCAGTATATCGCCCTTCGACATCGGGCGCTGGTACTAGCATGCCTTCTACGGCCAGGGAGGATACGGGTGATGATGATGCTGCTGCGGGTGATGGTACTTCGGATCGGGCGGGTCCATCTTCTGCCGGGGATTGTTAGTATACTTGGGGGAGGGGGTACTGCTTTATTTTATGTTGTTATGGGTCTGTATTTATTTACAGCTTGGATTATTTAGGACCTGGTGGTCCTTCTTTTATTATCTTTTATCTTTTCTGTCTGTTACTTTGCTCTGGATATTTTGCCTATCTTTGTTTGTATATAGTTCGGTTAGATACTTGTTTCATCTTTTGATATGCATGTTGAATCTCTATGTGCATTGCTTTTGTTGGTATTTTGGTATCTGCTTCAGTTAGATGCTTGTGTGGGTTTGCTCTATGTCACTTTTGTACTTCCTGTTTCTTTGATAGCTTTTCATTCTCTTTATGGCTTTCATGCGTCACTGTGCATCGGTCTCCCGGCACGTGACACTTGGGGTGTGGGCATCCATGTATGGATGCAATCCACTATGGTATATTAATGCCACATGCAGTACATCCATGATACTACGGATCCCATCCCTTGGCTTGCGTGCCCTGTGGGATCGGCACACGGTGCCCCATGTTTTCTCTTCTTTTATTGTCTGGTGTGTGTTCTGTTCAATTTTCGTGAACGAAAATTCCTAAGGAGGGGTGAATGTAATATCCCTGATATTTTGACCTATTTTCGTTTACCTCGAAAAGCATGTCCAAAAAATATTGTGGACTATTTTAGATTTTTGGTAATCTAAGTCCATGACAAGACTTTTGGCATAAGGATTTCGTTTTAAGAGGTGTACAAGTCAGGAATTCAACGACGTACACAATAACGTTGGTATTTGTGTTTAACGTCGGATGTTTTGCAAGAATAATTGGATAAGTTGTAAATAAAATATCTAGATTTTTATTTACAACTTTTATATTATAAGAAGAGAGAGAGATTACAAGAGAATTACACTTCTCTCCTCTCGTTGAAATTAAATTGCAAAGGCTTGCCTTCTTGTTAATCTTAGATCTAGTGAGCTTGGGAAACCCTCTTTCCATCTTAACCATTAATAAGCCTTGAATTGGTATTTGGATCTGTTTGAACTACTGAAAAAGAAAAGAGATGAGGAAAGGGAGAAGTTCTCTTTAAATTGTCGTGGCTGAGGCAGTGACCACCTCCATAGGAAAAATGAGCCGATTGAATGTTTAAACCGTTGATCTTGGAAATTTGTTCCGGTGCGGGAATCAGTGCAAAGGGATCAACGAATTAAGCTCCAAGAGGTATGCCTTGAAACCTCCTTATGCAAATTTGTTGGATTTTTGTTAAGAAATTAAGTTTTGGATTCAATAGAAACGATGGAATGGCTGTGTAGAAAATTATGGAAAAAGAATCCGGGTATGTTAAATTAAATACGAACTGGAAATTCGACTATCGATTTCAAAATCGACTGTCGAAATTGGAAATCGACTGTCGAATTGGAAATCGACAGTCGAAAATGAATTTAAGCTTTAAAGAGTTCTAAATTCGATGGTCGAATTTAAAATCGACCATCAATTTCAAATTCGACCATCAATTTCAAATCGATGGTCGAATTACATCGACTTTAAAATTTTGATTGGATTTTTGTTTTGTGAGCCTTTGGGTTAATTTTTGGGTTGTATATTAACACTAAGGGTGTTAATATATGGGTTTTGGTCAATTGGGAGTCCTTGGAGAGGAGCTTGTTCATGCTTTTGAATTTGCTTGGTTAAGGTAGGGAATCCTAATTATTATTTGCATGAATTATAAGCATAAATTGTCATAAATCATGTTATTTTAGAAGCATGAAATATAGAAATTTCATTACAGTGAAATTAAAACTTTGAACATATGATACAATCCGAAAATTTGTAAACCTTATCATGAATAAGAATCATTGGAAATCGTAACCTCGCTAACTTTTGAATCAGAACCTCAGTTAACTTTTGAATCAGAACTTCGAATCAGAACTTTGAAAAATCAGTATATGATATGAATAATAAGCTTGGATATGTGTTAGCATTTGCATTTGATTTTGGGTTCATACGTACGATGCGCTAGATTCCACCAACCGTGTTGCGGTAAAACTTTAGCAAGTTTCCCTCATAGCGTAGGGGCTTGTTGCATTTTGAAATGGGTTCATGAGCGGCGATGGTTAGTAGGGTCTTCCCATCGGTCACGTAGTCTGCTCTCATGCTATAGGAAATTTGGGAGATAAAATTAAGTTATAAATTTAAGACAAGAAGCATGCTAAATCAGAACATTTTGAACACTTTAGATTTTATGATCAGTTTTTGACTCAGGATTAGGCGGAGATTTAATTTGAAAAGCATCATTGAAAAACCATATTTGATCCGATTCGTCTTTTGAAAACCTTTACTTATAAGAAATGCAAATAGATCTGTCTTCCCCTATTGAGCTTGGCTGTTAGCTCACCCTCGACTATCGTCACAGTCTTTGAGGCTGACCTTGGGTGGAGGAGGATCGGAGGACTAGATTATATTCTAGGAGGATTTGGATATACCGGTGAGGAGTTCTTCCCGTGATCTAGATTTTCTATTTTTGGGTATTTTGTCTGGATATTATTTTGGATTGATGAGCCTTAGGCTATTATTTTTGATCTTTTGATATCACTCGAGGAACCATTATTGTGAACCTCTATTTTAGGTGATCGGATTGGCCATCACCGGTGGTTCCTTTTGGTTCCTCACAGTGATATATCTAATTTTGTTATATGAAGCATTTGTTTTTGGATTAACAATGTTGCCTCTGTCTTTAGACCTTTGTTTATGTTGCCGGCTTCTGTTTGTTACGGCTTATTGAGAAATCAATAAGTTGATGAACCGGCCTTTCCTATACCTTAGGGATTGGAAAAGTCGGGTCGTCACAGGAGAGGTAGATGTTAGCTAGGCAGCCTAACCCCCATTTTGGAGAGGTTGATTCTCGGACTCAAACCTGCGACACATTGCTTTGGGCATACAACACTTGCCATGGTACGAAGGTTTGACCTATGTGTGTCTACAAATATCTCTCTCTCTCTCTCTATATATATATATATTGCATATTTGTAGATTTGTATACACGTCAACATATTAGGTGTCTCAAAGTTGCTGCTACATATACTTGTCCAACACCCATTTGGCATGCTAGAGTTAAATATTCTGCTTTCAAAAGATAATTTGGGATCCACTCTTCTTATTATCATGTACATGTTGCAGCACAATGAAGTTTTATTACCCTTGTGCGCATTGTTTCTGACAAAAAAGTGGGTCTGCTTTAATAATCAAAGTTTGAGCATAATTCCAGTTCTCATCAGTTGCATGTGCATGCTTCAAGGTCTTCAATTTGATTCTCTCCACCTTTAGTTAGATGCATCAATGGACTTCTCTTTTTCCAACATTCCAACATAAAGTTAAGGAATAATTTTTTGGTTTATAATCTTAAATAATTTAGGTTTAAACTGAGATGCTTGTGTTGGGATCTCAAAATTGATTTACTTTTGTTGCGTTAAAGCATTAAACTGAAAATGATGCTCTCAGCTAGGAATGTATTAAATGTTACACAATCTCGTTTTATTAAATCAACCTTTAATAGTGAATCCAAATGCAGTTCAAGGTTGTCAAGTATCCGAAATTCAAAATTTTCTTCCTTTAATTTGAGGAGCAACTTTGTCTAATGAACTTGTATGTCTTATCTGAAACCTTATTGTGTTATACAAGAGTCTCGTCCTTCCATAAAAAACATTCTTCTTTTAGATTCTGAGGGAAAACGTGTAGATGTCAAGTATTATTCAAATGACTGTTCAACACTTGGTGCAAAATTAGCTTTTGAGAAGTCTGTGTTCACTAAAACTCAAAAGACAAATGCAAGGACTGAAGGTCACATACATGTGATGTCAATTTTTGTTCTTACATTTTTTTTCTTTAGTATTTCTAGTAATTGAGAATGATTTGCGAAAGTTCTCACCATTCTTTAAGGAATTTGTTTTTGCTTGTCATGCTACCCTTGGCAGTCAGCACGTCAATGTATGATATCTATTCATGTGTCAGAATTGGAGAAAGTAATTTATATTAAAGAATGCATCTTGTTTTTTCAAGGCATGTTGCTTTATATACATAATGAAGTTGCTATGCTGATAAAAAAGAAATTGTGAAGATTCTCTTACATGCATACATAATACAGAGATTGCACTTATTAGATTGGAAAGATAGAGATATCAATTTCTTTTCACACGATTTTCAGAGAAAAGCATATGCTGTGATCGTTGCAGAGAAGCTATAGGAATGTTGGGTAAGCCATGTCATTTTTTTCAAAAAATATATTTTTTTTACCTGTCTCTTGATCATGTTACTTGTGTTTCTAATACTTTGTGTGTGCTCCTTTACAAAGGCTCTAGATTAACAAAGAGAAGGGATTAGAGTTAACAAGATTTTATTGGAATATTTTACAAACTTGACCATAGAAGGAGGTGTAATGGAGAATACCATATAAATTATTCCAGTTGGATGGAAGATGCATTTATTCCAAAAGTCAATGATGAGTTGGATACCCAAATTAAACTTTGAAAAGTTTGAAGAGGTAGAAATATATCTCCGTCTTCTTCTCTTGCAGATCCACCTGCTTTTAAGCCATTTTTAGTAGTTCACTATATTATTCTTAATTATCTCACGGTTCTGCTCTACAGTTTGGGAATTAGTGTCAAACTTCAGCAAAGTTGGGCCCATGGAGAAAGGTAAGCATTTTCTGGTTGTGAAGTAGTGGCCTGTAGCCTGGTGGTGCTTAGATTGGACACTTAGTATTGAGTCTGATCCTGATTCTCCACCTTTCTCTCTGATATGAACTGAGTGAATTTTGAATTCAAATCTTCATGTAAGAAATGGGTTCACTATTGATATGTGAATTCAGATCAACTCGAGATTTGCCTACTTCATATAACGAAGTTTAACATTATTGATATGTGAATCCAAATTTGACTATATTGATATGTGAATTCAGAACTTCTTATGCAAGTTGCTCTTATGCACACTTTTTTTTTCTTGAACACACATGTAAACTTTAAGTATCATTTTATTATGAAATTTTTTGATGTGATTGAGTTTGTTTTTATGATAGGAAAACTTGTGGTATGGGAGCTGGGTGCAAGCTAAAAACACACAAGACCCATATCAGAAGTGGGCGGATAAATCATAAAAAAAAGTCATCTCGACAACGAGTTGAAAGGTATTCAATCAAAGGTGTCAAGTAAGGAGACATTAAAATTCTATGTCATTGGGTTTATTGGCAACCCGAGTCATGCTCGAATAGGGCACTATTGAATGTGTTTATAGGATATTGTTGAATATATTAATATATTATCATTGAATATTTTAATGAGATGATGTTGAATGTATTAATATGATGTTGTAGAATAATTTTATTTTTGGCTTATTATATTTCCATTTAGTTGAATGGATTATGAATTTTTTCCCTCGTAGAGTGATATGTGGTTGATAGAATATTTATAACAGGTAAAATGACTCTAATTACAGTAAAAAAATTGGAGGTCGTGCATTTAAAAAAAAAAACAACAAAAAAAACAACGGTCCATAACAGTTGTTTTCATATAGCACTGATTTAAGCCGTGATTTTGGAATAAAAATAACAGCCATTTTCCCATTAAGAACAACGGCTCAACATTGCTGTTATTTTGCAACAACTACAAACAACGGTCCATAATCGTTGCTTCTTGGAGGAAATTAACAACAGCTCATCGACGTTGTTTGCATATACCATTGATTTAGACCGTGATTTTTGAAGAAAAATAATAACCCTTTTTTTCGTTAAACCAACGGCTTAAAACCGTTGTTATTTTGCAACAGACATGGACCGTGGTTTATCTGACAACTAAACAACGGTTTTGGGTCGTTGTTTAGGAAAACCACTGCTCTATAAACAACGGCTCAAAACCATTGCTTATGACATTTACAACGGTTTTGGGCCGTTGTTTTTTGTCGATTTTCACGTAGTGATGGTTGTTGCTTTGACCTCTTTTGATTGAGCTAATATTAGGTAAGCTGCCCGAGCACTAGCATCCACATAGAATCATCATTTACTTTGGCTGCTCCATCATTTAAAGATCATTGGTGTAAAAGATTGGGAAAACCAATCTCCATTGTCTATTTTAAAGGATAGTTACCTGATTGTTAAGATTTGATGTTGCTGCAGCTATACTGCTTATGAGAAAGGAAGTCACACTTCAGAAATGCTTTCTAATACTTGAAATTTTTAGGTATTTCTTACAAGCATTTTGATTTACCTTCTTTGGTATCTTATGATATATAAATTTTCCAATACTTGGAATTTTCAGAGATGTTTTTATGCTGACGGAGTTAAGCCAGTTGTCATGGGTATTGGTCCTGCATTTGCAATCCCTGCTGCTGTCATGGTTGCCAAGCTAAAAATTGATGACATTGATCTCTTCGAAATAAATGAGGTAACATTTGCCGTGTTGATGCATAAAAGGCATTATATACTCAGGTTCCTTGAAAATTTCTAATAAATTAGATCAGTAAAGTGATGCATTTTTTGGGCATTTTTTAGGTGCCTCCCACTCCCAAATTTTTATATTTGGCTTGTGCTACAGCTATGGCATCATTCCTCTGTAAGTTCCAGCCTTAACCTCTTCTTTAACATAATAGTACCTCATGAGATCCATGGCTCAACTCCTTTCATATAAGAGAAAATATCCCGGTCTGCTTACATATAAGAGAAAAATAGAATCACTTGTTTTTTCTTTTTTTTCTTTAACTTAGGAAAATTTTTTACTTCTGAACGCAGTCTGCAAACACAAGATCGCTTAATAGAATCACTTATGAACGCACTCTGCAAACACAAGATCGCTTAATAGAATCACTTCTGAACGCAGTCTGTGAACACATGGCACCCCAAACACTGTTTTGGTGCCATGTGGAGCACATGGGGATGGGCTAGATCAATTTAAAAAAAATGATAATTTAGACTCAATCAAAAATAAACTCCACTGGCCTCTTCTCTCGAGTCTCGACTCTCAGCTAATTTTAGTAGCAGTGTAGTTCATGCTCAGCGCCAGCGGTAAGTGGAATGCATGAATAATTTGACTTTGCATGTTGTGCGGTGCTCTCCTGCTACGGTCAATCTCCTTCTAATCAGTGAAAGTCAAAATTGATTTGTAGTATCTCCTAAGCCCGGGTTTAGGCTGAGCTAGAATTGACCAGTTCATTCACTCACAGGGAGACCAATTCCAGCTCAATCAAAAATAAAGAAAGCGACTTCTCCCTCTCAAGGAAAATATAAAAAGTTAACAGAATATATAATAAGCATGAATTTTACATTTCAGGTCTAGTATTTTATATTTGGATTATCTTATGTTGATAACCAAGATGCCTATAATACCGGAGATTACAAGACTGCCTCTGATACCGATACATTCCTTCTCAAGGTATTTTCTAACAAGCTCGAGAATTCGGGTCTCTAATAGCTTGTGCATTTCCAAGGCTTTACAGTGATTTAGGCTTGATTCATTTGTTCACCAACTTGTTATGCTTATAGTGGTTCGAGCAATATCCGGAGTTCCTTAGCAATCCATTTTTTATTGTCAGGGAGTCTTACGCTAGAGTCTATATGCCAACTCTTGCATCTGAAGTTGCCAAAGTTATTATCCAAGTTATTGATTTTTGAGTTTCTTTATCTTTTAATTAAAACTTAGTGCATAATTTAATCACTCATACAGGAATCAAAGCTGGTTTGTAGCCTATTCTCAACTTCAAGGTCAGACCTCCAATTTAGATTTCTATTCGACACTAATAATCACTAATGCCATATATATATGTGTGTGTGTGTGCATGTGAAATTTTTTGGCTTTGTTCAAGTATGATCTGGATGATTTCCAATTTTAAGTTTGTCTGTATGCCTAATACAGGGTTACATGGTCGGAAATGGAGTGACAGATAGCGAAATTGACGACAATGCTCTTGTACCATTTGCACATGGAATGGCCTTGATTTCAGATGATGTATTTAAGGTGAGTGCATTGTCAATCATTAACTAATACAACTCACTTTCAAATTACATATGTTATTTTCAGCTACTTCGAGAAGTAGTTTTTTTTTCCTTCGATATTTAGGACTGGCATGTAATACCAAACCAAACCATATCAAAAGGTTTTCGCAACTAGACATGTAATTCCGTGATAGGCTGTGGTTCAGAAGTTCCGGTTACCATGTACAGTAATTAGTATTAGACATAAAACAACAGCAATAAAAGAACCAAACGATTAAACAAATGGTCCACCCAAACCTTCCGACTATCTTGGAGATAATGTGGTGCCAAATCTCTCATAATAGGTAAATAAATGTCAGAGTGCAACCTGAAGAAAAACATAAGGATAATATTCCTCAGAAGAAAGTAAAATGCAAAAAATTTAAACTTTTGACTTTTTCATTGCAAGAAGAAAGTAAAACCTTAAGATTTTATTAATTGCCAAAAAAATATGATACACTAAAGGCAGTTCTCCTTTGAAAATAATAATTAATCTAAAACATTACCACCCTGCCCAATGTCATGTAGTAAATCTTTTGACTGCTCTCCCCATTCAACTCATGGAGCAACAAAGTCACTCTAAATACTTCTTAGCTCTGACACCACTTGCCATATGGCAGGACCCTTGCCACACAAAACTTCATGCAGCCCCAACACCATACACCAAGGTCAACTATACTTGATGTATTATGCCAGCCTGCCTGACACACACACCCAACACCCTTGTATTATGTTGGCCTAAAGGCATACCCATCTTATCACTACAAAAAATAAGACTATTAGCGCCAGTTTTTTTAACAAAAAACTGCTGCTATTAATCCTGTTGCTAGCAAAAACTACCGCTAAAACACCTTATTTTGGTAGTGAGTGTCAATAAACCTGCTCATGCTTCACCCGGTGCACTCATTAGTCGCACATTGGCTTGGCATGTTGTTTGGTTGAAAAATTAAGTGTGCCCAATTCACATGCTGATCTTTATGTGGACTATCTAGATTATCTACACCGACACCATACATAAGGTTTAGACGACCAAGTACAACCCCTGGTGCTCCGGCCTAACCACCTAATGCCAGTTTATTTTTTTGCTAAGTTAGATGTAATTGTCATTGATGAAATTTTTTGCTGCCCATTAACTTCTTTTTACGTAGTAAGATGCAGATAGTCTAAAATGAAGAAGAAAATTGTTATCGATCTGTCCAAGATATTTTGTAGAGTAGCAATATTTTATTTCATATTTTGTAAAGCGAACTATGGGAATCTATAACATTGTTTCCCATCTATAGATAGTCTATGTTTGATTCCTCACTTCTCATTAGCGTTAAATTGAAAATTTGACTATTTACTATAAGTCAATGTGTTTTATAAGATGTATATATCAGGATTATATACTTTTTTTGCACTTATTCTTGATTCATAGATTTAATTGCATTTTCAGTTTTGGACCTCGACCTGTTATCCACTTTTGGACCTGACCTGGATCTATTAAAAAAATGATATACCTATATATTGTGTAGCAAACAGGTACTAGGTTGGGTTCGAGCTAACTTGAATACAACCTCTTTATATAACAGGTTAATATTTTCAACCGGCTTATTAGATGGGGACTCCTTAGATGGAAGCCATCAATATCTCAGTTTAATGATGTTCTCATTTTGATTTCAGGCGAAGCTTTCTGATTTGAAGCTCACCTTAAACGGATCACTAGGGGACGGGGACACTTGGCAAGAGAGACGAAGCAAATTTAATTTTTTTTCTTTTATGTTGAAAATGGGCCATGGGGTCCTTAGATTGTTAACTCTCTTTCTTTTCTTCTTCTTTTGTTTGAATAGAAGGATTGGGCATGTAGAATTTAAAATGTTTAGCTGATTTGAAAGGTTGGATCATAGGTTGAGATGCAACTTTTTGTTTGAATAAAAGAATTGTGCATCTATTTTTTTTATTAATGACATTGAATGATTTGCATTTGAGTTGAATGGATGTGTTTAAATATGAGATTAATAGTTTTTATTCTTTATATAATTTATTTTAAAGCATTAAAAAATTGCATTAAAAAAATTGTATTAAAAAAAATATTTATTATAAAAAGCATAAAAAATTTGCATTAAAAAAATATGACTTTAAAAAAAATTGCATAAAAAATCGTTGATGTAATTTAAAAAAAAAAAAAAAAATAGTTTTTTTTTTCAAAAAAAATTTGCATAAAAAAACCACTGCCAAAAGCAGTGGTTTTTTCTATGACTGTTAAGAGCAGTCGTTGTTGAAGTTCATAAACCATTGTCTTGTATAGTGGTAAAAACAAACCACTCCTTTTTTACAACTGTTTAGGGCAGTGATTTTTTGAAAAAACCACTGTTTAAGGTAGTGATTTTTTTACTTTTTCATAGTGACACTGACTCATCGTGTACCGCTTAACACCGCGGCTAAACACTTGAGATAAGTGGATAGAGATGGGGATGCAAATATCCAAGATATTAACTGTGGGGGGTGAAAGCTTGGTAGCTAAGCTTCTTGTAAAGTTGAGAAGAGAGAAAGAGAGCCGACCCATTTTTTTAAAAAAATCCAAACCGTCCAAACTCTTGTGAAAAAGAATCTTGACCGTGTGGTCGTTCACAGGATCCACACACCTTGTAGAGCATGTGATGCCGGCATCGTAGAGTTTTCGCCATTGTGAATCCGATCGTTCAAATCTCCTTTCTAAACTCTTGATGAATGATCCGTCTCGCAAGCGTCTCCCACACATTTAAACGGTTAAGATCGGCGCATAAAAGTGTGCAACGCCACCTTGAACTTTGCGGAATCGATCGGCGGAAGGTAGATTCTTTTTAAAATATGTGATCTCATAGATTAGAATACTAGTTTTGAATACGTTGAATGGAATGGATTGGGTGGATTAGAAACAACACTATGGTTTTTTGTGCACTGATTTCTCATTCAACAAGAAGAAGAGAAGATGAAGTGGCTGTGAAAGCTTGTGCATTTTTTTAAAAACAAGTCATGCACAATCGTGATTGGTGATTTTGGTGAAATCACACTTTAAAATTTTAAAGGGTTACAAGCCTAAACCAAGCTAGTGCGATCTTTTGCACTTACGATTTCAAGGAATATAAAGACCAAATTACCTGAATGATTCTTCATTCTTACTGTTTTTGAAATCCAAAGGCAAAACCCCAAAAAGTACGATTTTGGGTTGCTGAATAAGAATTGTGGGTTGACCAGCCTTGGTATTTTGACCATAACTTTCTGCTCAGGACTTCGATTGACGCGATTCTCATGGAATTGGAAAGAGGACAGCAAGCCCTATAACTTTTGTGAATTAACAATTGGATGAATCAAAGGCTGTAAAGGTCAAAATTGAGCAGGAAGTGAGTCAAGTTTTGAGTTAGCACGAACTTGCCCATTTCCGCTTTGATTCTAAGAGAACACTAATTAAGCTTGTAAGATTGATCCTTAATACATCATCATGTATGTGATGTAGATTGGGAATTGGGGACACTGACCTAATCCAATGGGATAGCATTCTGGATTGCTGTTGTTTATCTTTACCTTGTAATTATTAAGATGTTAAAAACAGTAAACTAAAAGAAAAATCACAGCAGAAAGAAAATGCACACCAAGGTAAAAACACAGACTTGCAAGAACCAGGGCTGTTGCAGCAAGCTTTAAAAAGGTAAGTAAGGGTATGTCACTGTAACATCCCGACTTTGCATAGCCTTGATCCGTACACTTCGGTACATGTGCCGATGGGTCATGAGCCGAGGATGCCTCCTTACAATGATGTAATGTCTATAGATCAAATTCAATGAACTTGATCGATGATAACTAGACCCGGTGTAAGAGCTTGATGCTCATGTACACTGGACTGTGGTGTATCTGTTTCACACCCAGTCAAGAGAGAAAGTAGTATAAATAGAAACCTAGGGCATTTATTTCTATTTACTGCAAAAGGGAAGAGAGTCAAGAAGAGAGAGAGACAAACCTAGGGTTATTCAATGCTACGAGTGAGCTGCCGAGATCGATCCGCTGTCAAGGGGAAGAACAGCTAATCGAGCAAGGATCCACCAAGTCAGCAAAGAACTCCATGGAACCCTAGTCGTTTGAGCTAGAGGAGGAGATCTCGCTCAAACCTAGGTAAGGAACTTTAATACCTGTTATAGATGGCTTTCAACAAGCTAAAAGTAGTAGAATCTGGGTTGAAATGATGAGAAGAAGTTGAGTTTTCGAAGTGGGTTGGACCAGAGTGAGAAACCCTCATTCTGAAGAAAGCGAGCAATTTCGAGTCGAAATTCATTTCGACCGTCGAAATAGCCACAAAAGGGCTTTTCGGACTTAAGTGAAATTAACCGGTCGAATTTAGTTTCACCGATCGAACTCTATATAAGCGAAGGTGATTTTTGGACTTTGAGAAATTCGACCGGTCGAATTTTAATTCGACCGATCGAATTTAAAATGCAAAATTGCCTTGTAGAATTCGACCGGTCGAAATTTATTTCGACCAGTCGAATTCATTTTTCGGCCGTTCGAAAACGCAGCCTTAGCTGTTCGAATTCGGATTCGACCGATCGAAATCCCCTGTTTTTCTGGTTGAGTCTGTTTTGACTGTGGAAACCTGTGGGGACTTTCCACAGTGGGTTGTACATCATTCTAATGAATGAGTGTGCCTTGTTTAGGTGAGGTTACGTGTGTGGAACGAACCAACCTTCGTGAAGGATGAGCATGCAAGGAATTACTTTGTGAGGTAGGGAAAACCATCTATCATGTGCATTGTTTTGACGATATGTATGCTGTGTCATGATATGTCTCTTGTTCGATATGACTTCCGTATTTGCTTCGACATATGATTTTCGGATATGTTTTGACCGTGCTTTCGTTATGTTTTGATATATGAATTCCGCATAAGTCTTGACATATGTTTCCGTATATGCTTCGAGTATGTGACCTCCGTTATGATATGTTCGATATGACGTCATGTGCAAGATATGATATTTCGTTGTGATATGAGCATGTGTGAGTTTTGGTTTCAAAGTAGTTTTCATCTAATGTATAGTTATCACAAACACACGGCGATAAGCTATATGTAATACGCACTTACGATTTGAGGTTATGTGAATACCGATCGACGCCGGTATAACCGTGATCGACGCGGGATATCCGTGACGATGCGGCTGACCAATCCAGTACACCCTTTGTGTGATACGTTCAGATGTATGTGTGATGTTCAGATGCTTTGTGTGATATGTGATCCCTACCGTTTAACGGTACTTTCACAAGTGTCCAACTCTATGGGACCTTGAATATGTGTGAATATGACTCATGTGAGTGACGATGGTGGGTATTCCATCGGGGGCTTGAGGCTATAGTTCCTCATTCTATTACTTTAAGTAAAGCACTTTAAGTTTTTCTTTTCATCAGATGATATGGGTGCATGAACATGAATTCATATGTATGTGTGTGTAAAACTATGAGATCACTTTAGATATATTTCGTTTCGTTTCGTTTTGTCATGCCATGATATACGTATATGATGTTCGATAAGCATGCTATAAGTTTTACCCTGCTGAGCTTGGATGAAGCTCATTCCTTCACTAATATTTCAGGTTCAGGAGAAGAAGTTGGGGCTGAGTTACCCGAGGGCGAGGATCCTGACTTTGACCCAAGCGAGGATCTAGAGGAGCCGAACCCGGAGAATTGCTTCGTTTGTGCCCAACCGGAGTAGGTCCGGCCTTAGACCTTAGATCCATGTTTTGAGAGCTTTTTAAGTTGTAAGAGTATACTCTGTAATTACATTTTTTTTTTGGATATTCTTTTGGAGGAACCATGTTTCGGTAAGGATGGGTCCTTACCGGTGGTTCCAAACGGTTCTTTTCCATCTCTAGGGGATTAGAACCCTTTTGGGGTATAAATGATAGAAATATGTCTTTTGATGTAAGTTTCATCAGTGTGGTTCCGCTTAGCATTCCATTGCAGTAACTTTGTGAGACGAATGTGATACAATTACGGCTCGGCCTTAGCGCCACCACCGACCGACGGGTTTCGGCGAAATTTGGGCACAAGCTTGGTATCGAGCATGGCTTTAGAAGCGTTGCTCGACAAGTCTTGACCTTTTAGTTTGAGAAGTTGTCGTGTGTAAGGGACCTTCTGTTAATGAGACTCTTGTTTCATTGTAACAGAATTAAATGGAACACCGTGGAAGGGGTCGACCAAGAGGTAGACGCCCTGACGGCGAAGTGCGCAATGAAGATATCCCATCGATCCGGAGGGAGGATCTAGACCACTTCATCACGAAGAGAGAAGTGGAGAAGAGCCTTGATAAACTCACTAAGGTGATGGAGTCGATATGGCGCCCTAGAGCGTGAGACGGCGTTGCTTCGCAAATAACAATCGGAAGATCGACCACCACCGCCACACCACTACCTTCATCATTTGTGGATTTTAGGAGATTGAGACCTCTGCTTTCCACGGCACGGATCCGCTTGAGGCGGAGAAGTGGATCAAACAAATAGAGAAATTACTTGAAAGGTTGCGAGCCCGAGACGTGAGAAGGTGGGGTGGGCATCTTTTGATTGGAAGGAGATCTTGATGCATGGTGGAGGTCGCTTTGAGAAAAGAGAGGTCGAGGGTCCACACACACCATGGACTGGAATCGCTTTGAGTCGGCGTTTAACAAGGAGTACTTTCCAAAGCAAGTCCGAAATCGCTTGAAGAAGGACTTTGCTAACCTAGTCCAAGGAAGTATGACCGTGCGTGAGTACGGTAATGAGTTTGTAAGGTTGTCAAGGTTTGCACCGAGTTAGTTATGACGGAAGAAATGAAGGCCTAAGGTTTGAAGAAGGCCTACGACCCAGATTCAAGAAAGGGTATCTATCTTTGAGCTTGAGACTTACGCAGAGGTGATGGGGAAGGCGATAGTGGCGAAAGGATATAAATAAAAGAAAAGATTGGAAAGGAAGCCAACGTCGGAGGAGCAAGCGAGTATGACTACTCGGGAATAAAAGCCGAGGATGTTCATAGGCCGCCAAGTGTCTAGGCCAAGATATTCAAATTTCCAAGGTCTAACACATCCGCCCCGATGAGACCATTTAGAAGAGAGGGCCCCTGCACTCAAATGTCCTGGGGCATCACATTACTCAAGGACCTTCTCGAAATGCACCTTCCACCATGTGATGAAGTGTGCTCGATGCGAAAGTCACACAGACCCTGAGTGCAGAAGAGATACCGGTGGATGCTTCAAATGTGGAAAGGTTGGCCACATGATTCGGGAGTGCCCAGACATGAGAAAAGAGGGCTCCGTTTCGGCCACTACAAAGCGTCGGACCGTAGCGATCGTACGACCTGTCGAGGGCCGTGCTTTGGTACAATTGCACTTCATTATGATTAAATTCAATTATTATTTTCTTAAAGAAGAAAGTGCATTGTAGAAAGATATAGGTGCATACTAGCATATGAGTGTACATAGCATGCGTGTATGTCTGAATGTAGTCATGTATATACCGTATAGGTACGCTGCAAGTTTATCGTGAGAACGACGGTGATAGTTGTGATGCACGAGTTCTAATAGACCCAGGGTCTACTCACTCGTACATAACTCCTGAATTCGCAAGGAAGTTAAAGATCATACCAGAGGATTTGGAGTTCACACTTGACGTGACCATTCCTACGGGTAGCGCCGGATCGCAGACATGCGTGTTGCGGCGTCCCATCGCAAGTGGAGGACCGAGACACGGTCACCGACCTCATTTTACTGAAGATGCGAGGACTTGATGTGCTTTTGGGCATGAATTGGCTATCCGCTTATCACGCAAGCGTCGATTGCCTACGGAAGGTGGTTACTTTCCGTCCTCCAAAGCAGAAGTCATTTCGTTTTGTCGGAGAAAAGGGAAAAGTAGCACCGATCATCTCCGCGGTACGAGCCGAAAGAATGATGAAGAATGGATGCGATGGATATCTCGCATTTCTGCAAGAGAAGAAGGAGATGAAAATGTTGTGAATGAGATCCCTATTGCTCGCGAGTTCAAGACGTATTTCGACGAGTTACCGTGGATTGCCACCGACCGAGATCGACTTCGCGATTGACTTGGCTCGTGGATCAACCAAAGGTCCAAGGCTCCGTGCATGTAATGGCTCCAAATGAATTGAAAGAGTTGAAGGAGCAGTTGCAAGAAGCTGTTGGATAAGGGTTTTATCCGACCGAGTGTGTCTCCTTGGGGAGCACCGATTACATTTGTTAAAAAGAAGGACGGTCGATGAGACTTTGCATCGACTATCGCCGCTGAACAAGCTCACGATCAAGAACAAGTATCCGCTGATCGAATCGGCGATCTATTTGATCGATTGCAAGGGCAAAATATTTTTCAAAGATCGACTTGAGATCCGGATACCATCGATTGAGGGTGAAGGTCAAGACGCATAAAAGACGGCATTCGAGCGAGATATGGACATTACGAGTTCTTAGTGATGCCTTTGGCTTGACGAATGCGCCAAAGATCATTTATGGACCTTATGAATCGAGTGTTCAAACAATATCTCGACATCGCATGTAGTGGTGTTTGTAGATGATATCCTCATTTATTCAAAGACTAAAGAAGAACACGAACATCATCTACGCATTGCCTTGCAAACCCTTCGTGAGCACAAGGTGTATGCCAAACTCAGTAAATGTGAGTTTTGGTTGGAACAAGTGAGTTTCCTTGGTCACATAGTATCGGAAGTCAGTGTGACCGTTGACCCTAAAGTTGAAGCGGGATTGGGAACAGCCAAGACCCGACCGAAATCCTGTAGTTCTTGGCTTAGCCGGATACTCTGGACGCTTTGTGGAAGGATTCTCCAAGATTTGGGACCACTTACGATTGACAAGAAAGAATACCAAATTTGAGTGGACTAACGAATGTGAGGAGAGCTTCCAAGCACTTAGGAGACGGCGTACTTCCGCTCCAGTGTAGACTATTCCGTCAGGTAGTGGAGGTTTTGCTGTATATAGTGATGCATCTTATGGAGGTTTGGGTTGCGTGTTGAACCAACACAGCAAGGTTGTTGCCTACGGCTCAAGACAGCTTGAAAGAGCATGAAAGAAACTATCCGGACACATGACTTAGAGTTAGTCATGCGGTTGTGTTTGCGCTCAAAATTTGGCGGCACTACTCAGATGGTGAAGTCTTTGAGATCTTTAGACCATAAAAGCCTTAAGTATTTGTTCACACAGAAAGATTTGAACATGAGGCAACTGGATTGAATTTCTTAAAGACTACGATTGCACAATCCAATATCATCCGTAAAGCTAATGTCGTAAGCGCATTGAGGAGTAAAGCATACATCTCAGTTAGCTAGCCTCATTTCGGGACTTCACAGATGGAAGTTGTTTAAGGACCTTTCGCTCTATGATAATAATATTGCGGTTAAGGATACCGGTGTGCTATTGGCAAGTCTTACGATCAGGCCGACTATTCTTGACCACATATGTGAACTTCAGACGAAAGATGAAGAACTCGTGAAGCTTCGACAAAAGGCAGCTGAAAACGGAGATTTCACTATTAAAGAAGATGGGTCATTGCTATTTCGCGGAAGGTTGTGTATACCGTCTGATGATGAGCTGAGACGGACTATACTGGATGAGGCACATAAGTCTAAATATGCCATTCATCCGGGTGGTACAAAAATGTACCATGATTTGAAGAAGTGTTATTGGTGGAGGGGATTGAAGAAGGATATTGCAGAATATGTTTCAAAGTGCCTGGTGTGTCAACAAGTGAAAGTAGATCATCGACACCCAGCGGGTCTTCTACAACCTCTACCGATACCGGAATGGAAGTGGGAGTCCATTTCGATGGATTTCATTGTGGGATTGCCGAGGACGTTGAGACGCCATAATGCCATATGGGTAATAGTGGATCGACTGACCAAGTCGGCACACTTTTTGCCCTATAACACTACGTACACTGCAAGCAAATTGGCTGAGTTGTATATGAAAGAGATTGTCCGACTACACGGCATTCCTACGAGCATTGTGTCAGACCGTGATCCCTTGTACACTTCTATATTCTGGCAAAGATTCCAAGAAGGTATGGGCACGAGATTGGACTTCAGTTCTGCATTTCATCCACAGACTGACGGTCAGACAGAGAGGGTCAACCAAATTATTGAAGACATGTTGCGAGCATGCATGATCGATTTCCAAGGATCATGGGATCAACATCTGCCCATGATTGAATTCGCTTACAACAACAGTTTTCAACAGAGCATTGGGATGGCTCCATATGAAGCCTTATATGGACGGAGATGCAGGTCTCCGATCAACTGGGAGGAAACCGGTGATAAGTTTGTTTTGGGACCGGAAGCGATTAAGAGAAATGCTGAAATTGTGCAGATCATCCAGAGAGAATCGAGAGCGCACGAGCTGTCGGAAGAGTTCTGGCGACACCAAGCGTACGAGCGTAGAATTCCAAGTAGGAGACCATGTGTTCATCAAGATATCTCCAATGAAAGGAGTGATGCGCTTTGGAAAGCGAGGGAAGTTGAGTCCTCGCTACGTTGGACCGTTTGAAATATTGGGGAGAGTTGGCGAAGTTGCATATCGGGTCGCATTACCCCCGCAACTTGATCGCGTGCACGACGTATTCCATGTATCTATGTTGAGGAAGTACGTGCGAGATCCGACCCATATCCTCGGTGCACCGCCAGTTGAGGTCTATAGAGACTTGACGGTTATTGAAGAACCTACGATTTTGGACCGAACTGAGCAAGTGTTGCGTTCGAGACGAATTCCTCTAGTGTTAGTACAATGGAAGAATCACTCAAGGGAAGAGGCGACGTGGGAACGTGAAGCCGAAATTCGAGCTCAATATCCCGCGTTATTTACGGATTGAAAGCTGAAAGGAGGGGTTGAGAGCTGAGAAAGTGATTGTAATTGTAAAGTGTCAAATTCATGTATATGAACTGGAAGATTTTGGTTATAAAGACTGAATTTGAAGGTAAGAGGGTGAGAATTTTGATCTCAGATGAGAAAACAGAGGAACAGAAAGTTTTTTCAGAATTGACCCGTCAATTCATTTTCGACCGATCGATTTATTTTCGACCACGAATTATACAATCGACCGATCGAATGATATGGGCAAGGAAGGCGTAAAGGTCGTTTTTAGTTTAGGTGAATTCGACCGTCGAAAAATATTTCAACCGATCGAATTTACAGACAAACGAATTATTTTGAATTTCACCGGTCGAAATTTTTCGACCGATCAAATCGTTCGATTACCTTATTAGTGAATTTAATCGAAATCTTTCGACCGATCGAATTTGGCTAGGTATATAAATACCAGGGCAACCGTTTTCTTGCCCATTCGAATTCTTTTCGCCCGGGGACGGTTCCTTGTCGGTTTTTCAACCACTTTTGAGGTTCCAAGGCCTATAAAACACCGAATCGCGTTGGGAATCGCGATCTAGCCATCACAAATCGGTAAGCTTGTGATTTTTGAAGTTCAAATTGTGTTTTCGCCCTAAGAAATTCCCTAAAATCCCTAGAACCCCTAGTTTTCTTCAAAAAACCCTAGATTTTGGGAAATGGCTCCTAAGAGGAAGGAACACAGATCCAAAACTCCTACGTCGAAGCGGCCCAAAGTCGCTACGGGCCCTTCGCCTACGTCAATTCCACCGCGAACGACACCTCAACCACCACCGACCCAAATCCCTCCAACCATTCCACCTACGGGGCAATCCAGTGCACCGCAAACGTCCCTAAAAGACACGCCCAACGAGTGGTGGAGCGGAAAGGATTTTATGATGAATTTACCATCGATCCCGCTCAGATGCGACGTGTGAGGAACCGGGCATCAATGCTTGGACGATCAACTATTTGAACAAGTGCGGGCTCGATAACCTCTTGAAACCCATTCACCAATACTATTATCCGCGCCTTGTGCGCTTGTTTTACCAGAACATGATTGTCAACTCCGACGCTAACACCATTTCTACCAAGGTCGATGGAAAAACCTACACTTTCACCCATGCCATGGGTCAGGCGTTGCGTTGGAATGCTTTGATGCGTATGGGGATGGCGAGACTTGCTACCACCTAACCCGCCTAACCTCACCCATACGCTCATAGCCGAGAGGATGACCAATGGACGAACCGCAAAGGGCGAGCCATCAACCGTTCGATCTGCCCAATCATATGTGGTTCCTAGATACAATTTTCAAGTGTAATTTATACCCAATCCGCCATAAGACCCAAAGGTTAGGCATTTTGATGAATGCACTTTTTGCCGCTTTCGAGGGCAAATGGTTCGATGCAGCATGAGGAATCAAACATGGAAGAAAGAAATCATCGAGTGTTGAGGCGGCCGAGGAGCATATCCCCTATGCCTCCTTCATCTCACCATGTTTGATGAATTTTCAACCTCGGTCCACAAAGTATCTCCCAAGGAACCAAAGTCTTCCAACAACGCCCTTCTATACACATTCAAACATTGGAAGAGGACGCATAACAGCCTCAAGCCACACCTCCCACAGCCAGCGCCTCAAGTACCACTAGTGCCTCCACAACCTCAAGATGTACCTGTTCCTGAGGCACCCGCACCCGTTCATGATGAGCCGATCGATGAGGCTCCTATCCCCGAGCACCCTGAGTTTATTCCACCTGCCAGAGGTGCCTATGCGAGATCCCTATCCATATGCCACCTCATGCTCACCAAGCCGCCAAGACGCCTTGAGGACTTGGTCGCCTCATTCAAGAGAGTAATCGCCAGTCAACCTTGGATTTCTTCGAGCTACTCCTCGGAGATGCGCTGCAGGCCATGTATCCCACGGATTATATGCAGAGGATCGCGGCGATGCGCGCACAGGTCTACGGGGCTCCGATCTACGAGGAGGACGAGGGAGTGCCACCGAGAGGAGGAGGCGATGCCCGGGAGGAGCAGGAGATGTGCGGGCGGGAGACTACGGCTTCGAGCCCGAGGATGCGCCGTGGATGCAATTGTTGGAGATGACCCTCCACAAGCTTAGAAATTTGCTTTCTTTCTTTACGTTGGGAATTAAGTGTATGAATCTTTTAAACTATTGTGGCATGGCCGCCACTTTTGATTCTGTTGATGATTAGACTATTGTGGCATGACTTGCCACCTTTGTTATGTGGACCAATTTCCTTTTATGCTTATGAATAGGGTGTTTTGTTCATGATTAATGCTTTTCTTCACCGTCTAAACTATTGGTCGTGTGGAGACCTTTTTCTTTTCAATGCATGAGCTTCATCGGTAACGATAGGAATTGTTTAGCCATGCATGGTGCCAAACGGCTACTCTTGAACTGTCTTTGCTCGTTGGGAACATTTTCGAGGACGAAAATTCCTAACGAGGGGAGGATGTAACATCCCGACTTTGCATAGCCTTGATCCGTACACTTCGGTACATGTGCCGATGGGTCATGAGCCGAGGATGCCTCCTTACAATGATGTAATGTCTATAGATCAAATTCAATGAACTTGATCGATGATAACTAGACCCGGTGTAAGAGCTTGATGCTCATGTACACTGGACTGTGGTGTATCTGTTTCACACCCAGTCAAGAGAGAAAGTAGTATAAATAGAAACCTAGGGCATTTATTTCTATTTACTGCAAAAGGGAAGAGAGTCAAGAAGAGAGAGAGACAAACCTAGGGTTATTCAATGCTACGAGTGAGCTGCCGAGATCGATCCGCTGTCAAGGGGAAGAACAGCTAATCGAGCAAGGATCCACCAAGTCGCAAAGAACTCCATGGAACCCTAGCTGTTCTTGAGCTAGAGGAGGAGATCTCGCTCAAACCTAGGTAAGGAACTTTAATACCTGTTATAGATGGCTTTCAACAAGCTAAAAGTAGTAGAATCTGGGTTGAAATGATGAGAAGAAGTTGAGTTTTCGAAGTGGGTTGGACCAGAGTGAGAAACCCTCATTCTGAAGAAAACAGGCAATTTCGACCGGTCGAAATTCATTTCGACCGATCGAAATAGCCACAAAAAGGGGCTTTTCGGACTTAAGTGAAATTCGACCTCAATTGAATTTAGTTTGACCGATCGAACTCTATATAAACAGAAGGTGATTTTTGACTTTGAGAAATTGACCGGTCAATTTTAATTCGACCGATCAATTTAAAATGCAAAATTGTTGTAGAATTCGGAATTTGAAATTTATTTCGACCATCAATTCATTTTTTTGTTCGCAGCCTTAGCTGTTCGAATTCGGATTCGACCGATCGAAATCCCCTGTTTTTCTGGTTGAGTCTGTTTTGACTGTGGAAACCTGTGGGGACTTTCCACAGTGGGTTGTACATCATTCTAATGAATGAGTGTGCCTTGTTTAGGTGAGGTTACGTGTGGAACGAACCAACCTTCGTGAAGGATGAGCATGCAAGGAATTACTTTGTGAGGTAGGGAAAACCATCTATCATGTGCATTGTTTTGACGATATGTATGCTGTGTCATGATATGTCTCTTGTTCGATATGACTTCCGTATTTGCTTCGACATATGATTTTCGGATATGTTTTGACCGTGCTTTCGTTATGTTTTGATATATGAATTCCGCATAAGTCTTGACATATGTTTCGTATATGCTTTTGAGTATGTGACCTCCGTTATGATATGTTCGATATGACGTCATGTGCAAGATATGAGATTTCGAGAGGCGTTGTGATATGAGCATGTGAGTTTTGGTTTCAAAGTAGTTTTCATCTAATGTATAGTTATCACAAACACACGGCGATAAGCTATATGTACGCACTTACGATTTGAGGTTATGTGAATACCCCGACGCCAGCGGTATAAGCTGTGATCGACGGCAGATATCCGTGACCGATACGGCGCCAATCCATTACACCCTTTGTGTGATACGTTACTATGTATGTGTGATACGTTCATTATGCTTTTGTGTGATATGTGATCCCTACCGTTTAACGGTACTTCGTCCGGCAAGTGTCCAACTCTATGGGACCTTGAATATGTGTGAATATGACTCATGTGAGTGACGATGGTGGGTATTCCATCGGGGGCTTGAGGCTATAGTTCCTCATTCTATTACTTTAAGTAAAGCACTTTAAGTTTTTCTTTTCATCAGATGATATGGGTGCATGAACATGAATTCATATGTATGTGTGTGTAAAACTATGAGATCACTTTAGATATATTTCGCTTTCGCCTCGTTTTGTCATGCCATGATATACGTATATGATGTTCGATAAGCATGCTATAAGTTTTACCCTGCTGAGCTTGGATGAAGCTCATTCCTTCACTAATATTTCAGGTTCAGGAGAAGAAGTTGGGGCTGAGTTACCCGAGGGCGAGGATCCTGACTTTGACCCAAGCGAGGATCTAGAGGAGCCGAACCCGGAGAATTGCTTCGTTTGTGCCCAACCGGAGTAGGTCCGGCCTTAGACCTTAGATCCATGTTTTGAGAGCTTTTTAAGTTGTAAGAGTATACTCTGTAATTACATTTTTTTTTTGGATATTCTTTTGGAGGAACCATGTTTCGGTAAGGATGGGTCCTTACCGGTGGTTCCAAACGGTTCTTTTCCATCTCTAGGGGATTAGAACCGTCTTTTGGGGTATAAATGATAGAAATATGTCTTTTGATGTAAGTTTCGTCAGTGTGGTTCCGCTTAGCATTCCGCTGTGCAACTTTGTGAGACGCAATGTGATACAATTACGGGCTCGGCCTTAGCGCCAGTCCACCGACGGCACGGGTTTCGGGGCGCCGAAATTTGGGCTGTCACAGTCACAGGAAAATGTGTTGAAGAATTTAGCAAATCTCCAGATCATGAACAGATCTAGCACTCTATTCTATTTTAACTTAAAACGAAGAAAGAGGAGAGGTTTTTGGGGTTGTCACTTTAAACTACCAACTAAAGAAAATTAAATCAAAATGTAAATTGATCCAGAGGTGAGCAAAAAGTAGATTCAAAGAAAATAGAAAAGGTTTTGGGGAATTAAAATCAGATATGGAGAATAACAGCTTGGGATTTTGGTCTCACTAGAAATTGATTGGTTAGACAGTTGTGCAGAGGAATGATCTGCAGCAATCCTTCACTTGGCTACAAGCACAAGTGCAAGGTATAAGAATCCAATTTAAACCAGAGGGTTGAATTGATCTTAAGGCTATGATCTATCCACTTTAATGGTCACAAATCATCCTAGGGATTTCCTTTAATCCAAAGGCTTCAATTAGAACAAGAACACCACTACAGATGCTGTGGATGCAAGGCTACAAGCTTAGGCATCCATAGGAGCATCTAACCTATGAAAGTTTGATGGAATTCCAAAAGATTGTTAGATTGAATGAATTGGCATTCCCAGAAGCATAAAACCTATGGAAATCTAATGGTTATAAAAAGATCTGTGGACTAAATGAGCATTAAATCCAACAATTTATTGATTCAAAACAACTTACAATAGATTGTCCTCAGATCTGCAGTCTCTGCATCATCTGATCCTCATACGAAGCTCTCAAACCTCTAAATTTCACAGATCTACCTCACCCTAGCAGCTACAAGAGATTAGCCAACCATAGTTGGTTTAAAGAGAGAATGGAGAAGAAGGCTTAGAAATTTTGAGGGAAAAGGAATTCAACAATGCTCTCTGGCTTTCTGGATGTCTCTGGATGCCCCCCTCTGTTATTCTTCTCCTCTATTTATACTCTTCCCCCTCTGCTTTCAGATCTATTTTAGCCAATCAGAACAAAAGAGAATAATTTTGTTATGCTTGCTAATGTGGCTGATTTCCTTTCTAGAATCTCCCATGAATTGGTTAAAATTGGGCAAGCACACATGGGATAGTTAGAGAGTTCACATTCGTGCCCATTTACATTCTAAAAATACCCTCCAAGAAGCTGAATAGCCTTGGGACACGTGCAGCAAAGCACTGAAGTGATCTGCATTCTCAGCTGCCTATTAAGAAGTTCCAAATCCGTGCCTCGAGAGGTTTAGAGAACTTCTCGACAGGTTCTGACTGCTGTTTTAGTCCACTCAATAGGATGATTGTAGCTCTTGACAGGTTGGTAGATCTGCTGAACTGCTTTATAGGCTTCAGCCAACCTCTCGATTGGTTCTGGCAACCTCACGAGAGGAAGTACAACTTCAGGTGTGCCTTCTACAGGTTGTCTCTATCTTTTTGATAGGTTCTGTATGCAATGGCCTGACAGGTTGGCTGCACCTTTCATCTGCTCGATAGGTTCAGGGAACCTCTTGAGATCTAGTGCAGCTCCAGGTATCCTGCTGACAGGTTCAGCTTTACTACTCGACAGGATGTTTCCTCCAGTTTAAACCACTCGACAAGTTCAAAGAACCTCTCGATAGGTTACTTTCTCAGCAGTAGAATCTCTCGATTGGTTCATTTACCCATTCAGACCTCTCGACAGCTTATCTCTTGCTTGTTTCGTAGCTTCTGCAACACTTGAGGAGCTGGATCTCAGTTGTCTAGCACTCAGCAGGTCCCTTCTTCATCAAATGCAGCTATTGCTATTGTATATACCTACTCAAGCTTGTCGTGCTCTGGGGTGCACAAATCTAGTGTGGACACAGCTGAATGAAGTGTAGCAGTTTGGCATGCTTGAGTGCACAAAATTGAACATGCTGCTGTCTTGTTGCCATGTGTACCCAGCTAGTACAATTTATTTGTGATCCTTCTCTGTATCTATCTCTCTTTTTAGCACTTTTGGATGAATTTCTACACTATGACTGCCATTTATTGCTAACTACAAAAGCACTCAAAATACATTATTAATGAACTCAAGAGTCCATCAAAGGCCAGGTTAGGAGGTGAAAAATGATATTTTTCACTGATTAATACACCCCCAAACCTAAGCTTTGCTAGTCCCTGAGCAAAGGCAAAATTAAAATAATTATTAAAAACAGGAAATGCAACTTTTGTGGGGAGCACAGATGCATTTAGCATATGCATCAAGCCTTTTAAACCCTTAGGTGATCCCTAGTGGAGGAGTGAAGTCTCCTGAGGGTTTCCAGTGAAGTTACCCACAAACTTCATTATGAACATAGTTAAATCAAGTGCAAACAGTTACAAGTTAGATTTCAATAAATTCAGCTTCATTCCATACCTTGTTAATTCAAAATCAGAAGTTTCAAAGCAGTAAATGTTTAATGCCTAAATCCTTTTTCAAACTTATCACAACCAATCTAAAATCATCAAGAGAATAATATGTGCAAAACAGTTTATAATTCACTATTAATTTGAGAATCAGGTTCAAACAATGCCTAAATAAATCCAATCTCAGACCCAATTATCTCACAGGCATACTCCCACAAATTATTTCAAAGGTGTCTAGTTTCACTCAAGCTTAAGAGCAGTTGCAGCCCTCAAATAGGCCTACAAGCATGAGCATAGGCAATTGCTCTAATTTCGGATATCCTCTAGGAATTCCACCATAGATTAGATAATTCCTCCTTTCCACATGACAACTCAATCAATCTCAGATCAGTAAGGTCTTTTATTGAGTTGTAATGTGGCTCATGGGTGTAGGTATAAAGAATAAAAGGATAAACAAGGATTCAAAATTGAGAAATCAGTAAGGTAAGGAGGAGGTATACACCTTTTTCATTTCAGCACATCTTCATCTTCTTTGACCACTTTCCAAATGAAGTGACTTCTCTTTTCATTTTCTTTTATTTTGTTTTTTTTCTATTTTTCTTCCTTTTTGTATGATTCTCTTTATATTTTTCTCTCTTTTTTTTATATGGGCTGGAATGCCACACTCCACAACTGATACACAATTTTATTTGGATTTTTCTCCCTTCTCTTTCCACCAATTATCAAACCTTGCTCCTCTATCCTCACTTCTTCTCCCTCTACCTCCTGAATTCTCAAATTGAGAGTGAGTTGACACAGGTTAAGAGGTTCAAATTTAAATTTGACGATTTTTTGTCAAAGGAAAATGGAATTTTCAGGCTCAAAGAGTGTATGCAAAGGGCAGTTGAATGGGTAAGGAATTTTTAGCTCAAACTATCCAAAGATGGCCTTACATCATTTCTTCAATGTCATGAGTTCTGTCAATTTGTTTTAACTTGGAGTGCCTAACTTCTAGTGAGAAGAACTAGATTCAAACAGTCCTTAGAGTAGAATAAAATTCCAAACACTCTTCAAATAGAAGTTTTTTAAGCCCAAGTCTCACTGGGTGTGGTCTTCCTTTGGATTCACAAGACATGTTCTTACTTTTTTTTTTCTCCTTAATGGTTCACTATATACTAGTTATGAAAAAAAGTTTCTTGATGATCTCCTTCATCGAAATGCTGAAGTTTCAAAAGATCCCAACCTTAAATAGTCTACCATGCATTCTTAAATCTTCCTTTTTCAAAATTACCCACACCATTATACTTGGCTAAATTTATTATTTTACAACTAAATTAATTTTGATCCTACTCACACCATTACACTTGGTTTAACTATCTCATAATTTTATAACTTTACCCTACCATACCCCCAAACCTATGAGGAATAGTGTCCTCACTATTTCAGAGATATAGCCTATAAGCACAACAAGGTACACAGATCTACCAACAAATAACAGTAAAAGGAACACCAATGAATAGTGATTAATAGTGAACAACAAAGATTGGCACATCAAAAGAAAATTTCATTAATGGAAAATATAAACACAATCAGAAGCAAGCAAGACAAATACAAAAATTACAACTGTAGATAAAGAAAACGTATACAAAACTACCCAAAACAAAGGAACAACAAATACGTAGCCTACACTACACCCTATTCAGATTCTGAATCTGAACTGAGTTCAAAAGGAGGGTTGTATTCATATTTTTCTTCATAGGGACTCTTCTCCTTCTTCAATGTATTAGCTGTAGTAGCACCAACCTTTGATTTGGAGGTTGTATTTCTTCTCTTGGTGCTGCTTTTCTTCTCTTGAGATGGCTCCTTGATGACTACACCTATGGACTCGAAAGGACCCAATGATGAGTATAGAGAGAGAGTCTCTACCAGCCTTGAGAGCATGTTGGATTTGTCCTTGTAGACTTGGTACAAGTTGAGGGAATTGAGGACCATCTGCCATAGCTTCCATTCTTCTTTTCTGTGGGCTTCCAAAATGGGATCAACTTCAGCTTGATGTGCCTGTTGCACCAAAGCAGTGGCTGCATCCACTAACAGTCTGACATCCTCTCCCACATAAGGGTTGGTCTCAATGGCTTTGGTGAGGAATGGCAAAGGTGAAATGGTGAGGGATCCATATGGGACAATGGCCCAATGGTGAGGGTCATCCATGGAGGAAGGGTGATGGGCAGCTTAGGCTGTGGAAGTGGTGGTGATGGTAAGATGAAGGAAAGGGGCAGCTCCTCCTCCTCAACAACTAACTCAGTTGGGGTGGAAGGGTAGGTGAAGGTAAAAATGGGAGGTCTGGTTCTATTGGGTCAGCCTGGGTAAGGGATGAGGTTAGGTTAAAGGTAGTAAGAAGGATGGGTAAATATTTTAGTTCTGGCACTGTCTGCATGGATGTGGAAGGGAGTGCAAGGGATGGTAGTGGTAGATCCTCCTCCATGGGATCAAACTGTATAGAAGTGGAGGCCATGGTAGGTGGTGTGGAAGGTATCTCTATAAGCTCGGGTTCTTTCTGGGTTGCTGTAGAGGCTATAACCACAGAAGGAACTGGCTGTGGTGATGAAGGTGGAGTAGGTGCAGGAATGGATAAATCTGCTTCCCCAAAGTCAGTTTGAGTAGCAGCAGAGGAGGTGACCACTACAGGGGACAATGGAGGAGAAAAATGTGGTGGTGATGGTGTAAGGGTAGGAGTAGTAAGAGGTAGGGTGGTTGAGGTAGATGGGATTAATGTGGATTGAATGGCTTGCTGACAGGTGGCCATGAAAGATTGGTTTTCTGTGTTAGTGAGTAGTTGGGATTGGATGGATTGAAGCAAGGAAAGGATTTGGGTAAATGAATCAGGTAGGGAATGGGTAATGGGTTGAGTGGTTTGAATAGATGGAATTGGTTGAAAGGGTGATGTGGATACATGTTGGAAAGGTATAGGGTGTGGAGAATCTGACAAGGGAGCATATTCATGCCCAATATCTTCCACAATGGAATCTATTAGGAATGAATACCCCTCAGTGGTGAAGTGCTCTAATTCTTAGGTATGGATGGGTGAAATAGAAGTAACTGGGTGTTGAGCACTGAAATATACCACTTTCTACCCTTTAACCTGACCTTTGAGCATGTTAATAATGTCTTTAAAGTGTGTTTTTATAGATAACAGCAAAATAAGAGCTTAATGCTGCAATCCATGCTTTTGAAGCCAAGAAGAAGGAATTTTGTGTTTAGCAGTAGAGCTGATGGATTTATTGAAAAGGCACCATGGTGGTTCACACCAGTGGGGCTTTTTAGCATACTCTGGGGGCCTTGAAGACCTGCTGAGAGAGAGAATGGTGAAGCCCAAATGTTAACAAGGTGCTATGCAGTAATACAACATTTTTTGTTTATAGCAAGGCAGCACCTTGGATGGAAGACAGCAGCAAATCAACACCTCAAGGCATTTTATGCGAACAGCCGCAGAGCAAGTCAAGTGGCATATTATAGCTACAACATTAACGCACTTGAGTACTTTAAGTGTTGAAGACCATCTACTCGAGCTGTGGATGGAAGCCCATGAGCAGCACAGCTGCAAACTTGATGAATTTGAGCAGTTTAGAGGGCTGGTGCAACCACTCAAGTGGTTTGAAATGCATGATTTAGTGAGCCCCACAAGTGGTTCATATTGAAAACCAACCCCTCGAGTGGTTTAAAATGATAAGATCCAACCTCTCGAGTGGTTGATTGAATCCCACGAGCTGGTATGTGCTGAAATCAAGCTATAGTGCTGAAAAAAGGTTAAAATTGAACCTGTCGCAACCTATCGAATGGTTGTTTGAACCTATCGCAACCTGTCGAATGGTTGAAAGAACCTGTTGAATGGTTGTTAGAACCTATCGAGCATCCTGTTGATAGGTTCTGATGCTGAATCAACCTGTCGAAAGGTTCTCATGCTGAAAATGAACCTATCGAGCATCCTGTCGAATGGTTGAATGAACTTGTCGAGCTCTTGTTAGAACCTGTCGAGAACCTATCGAATGCATACCTAAAGCCCATTCAACCTGTCGAACGGTTGCCTGAACCTATCGAGATTGAAGTTCTAAAGCTCCAACCTATTGAGGCATAGGTTCCAGCCATCTATTTCACACTTTAGGGACATATTGGGGAATCCAATGCTTCTGGGGTACACATCGCAATGTTCCACACATCTCAGGAATTTATCTCGGGTTCCAACAAAAAATATCAGTGGCTAGCAGGGGCATTTTTGAGAGCTGCAAGAACACATCAGCTGGGTGCAAAACTCTGCACATAGGTTAGCAATCCACATATAATTTTCCTTGGCCGAAATGAAGACACCTCTCGGTATATGTAATCGAGTCCTCCTTTTCCCGACTAGTCAGAACTCAAGGCACATGGATCGATGCACACTTATAAATACCCATCTATTTTGCTATTTTTCTTCAGCAAGGAATGTAGGAACAAAGGAATAGCCTGAGTTCTCCTTAGCTCATTTAGGTTTAGGTTTAGGCTTTATTTTTCCCTTTTTTTCTTTCCCCTTCTCTCTCTAATCCAGCCTGTTGGATTAGATTTAGGTACCAACTCAGATCTGTTTTGTAATTGTAATTTCGGCATGAAGAAATATGGATCGATGCACAGACTACAGATTTGGGAACAAGTTTATTGTAAGTTGTTTTGTTTGAAGCAATAAATTGCTGGTTTTAAAGCTTAATTCAATCTAGAGATCTGTAGTGATTATCATGCTCTGATCGAAGCCATCAGAATGGAGGAAATCTATTGGATGATCTGTGACCATTTAAGTGGACAGATCATAGCCATAAGATCAATCCAAACCAGGGATGGAGGAAATCTATTGGATGATCTATGACAATTTAAGTGGACAGATCATAGCCATAAGATGAATCCAAACCACCGGTCTAGATCGGATTCTTCTACCTTAATCCTTTGGATTGGATGAAGTCTATAGGATGATCTGTGACCATTCAAGTGGACAGATCATACCCTTAAGATTAGTTCAAGCCTTTGGTGTAGAGTGGATTCTTCTACCTTGCATTTGTGCTTGTAGCCAAATGAAGGATTGCTGCATATCCTTAGATCTTGATATGTTTTACAATAAGAACCAAGTCCTGGCTACCTATTTCTCACCATTTGATCTTTATTTTATCATCCATCTTCCTCCATCTTTTAGATTTTAGTTTTATTTTAGTTTTGTAGATTAATTAGATCTATTGACACCCAAAAAGCTCTCTTTCTTCTTAGAATTACTAGATCTGTAGCTAGATCTGGAGGTCTACTATACACCTTCTAGGTTTAGATCACTACTCCCTGTGGGACAAATTCTTACTTATTAAAACTTGCTACAAGGGACCCTATATCTTGCAGGTCCAGGATATTTTAGTTGTGCTGAATCCACCTTCTATTTTACTTTAATTTTATTTTTGTCTTTATCATTATACAAATAAATCAGCACACTAAAATTCCCCAACAAGTTTTTGGCGCCGTTGCCGGGGAGTTTTGATCTAGATAGTAGATCTGAGTTTTTCAATTTTGTAGATCTGATTTTTTATTAGTTTTTGCTTTAAACCTGCACTTTGCATTCCAAGTGCTTGATTAAATGTCTACTGCAGCTTTTGTATAGAAAACCTGTCTTACTGTAGCAGAATTTCTGATTTTTCTGAGTTTTTATTTGCTGCCTTCTAGATGTTTGAATAAATGCTGCTATAGTTTTTTTTGCATTTTTACAGAATTGAGGCTGCAGCCTGAGTTTTTCTTTTTGTCAATATACTTGAATAAGGTACTGCTGTAGTTTTTATTTTTTTGTTTTTGTAGATCTGGAGCAGCCGTCCAACAAGGAGCATCTGTGTTAAGTGGTGAAAAATGCCACTTTTCACCCCTTAACTTGACCATTGATAGACCTGTGAGCACATTAATAAACCTTTGTTAAGTTTATTTTGTAGATAGCAAGAATAAACAAGAATAATGCAGAAAACCACTCAAAAATGCTGCACAAAGAAGTTATATCTTAGTATAGTACAGACTAACAATAGCACACCAGAGGGCTGCACACTATTGGGCCCTTGGGACGCATGGCTATAGCAGAGCAAGAGGAAGGAAGTGAAAACAGGCAGAAAACATCCTATCTAGAGGTTATCTGAAGAATTCGATAGGAGCTGGGAGCCAAAAATGGAGGAATTTGTGTAGTTGGAAGGGTTCAATAGGATCCATGAACCTATCGAACAGTTGAATGAAAGAGAGAGTTCATCCTATCGAAAGCTTGCTTGAGGCAGAAAGGGGACCTATCGGAAGGTTTCCTGAACCTATCGGATGGTCGCCTGGACCTATCGAGATGGAGATGCTGGAGCAGAACCTATCGAAGGGTGCTTGAGCCTTTCGATAGGAGTGAGAGCAATCCTATCAGAATGATGGCATACAAAGTTGAACCTATCGAAATGGTCCGCCAACCTGTCGAATGCTCTAAACAGAGGGGCTGAGAATGAAGAGAAGGATCATCCTATCGGAACCTATCGAAGAGACCTGAGAACCTATCGAAAGGGGCCACAAAGCATCATTTGAACATGTCGGAAGCTTCCTGAACCTATCGAAATTGTAGGGAGAACTTCTCAAAAAAATCACCTATGCACACGCTGTGACATGGTGACCTGTTGCACGTAAACTGAGGCACTTTGGTGATCGACACGACAATCCAAAAGATGCCCTAGGAAACCCAAACCGACCCACGTGCTCTGACAAAACTCTAATAAACTCTGAGGACCTTCTAGAAGGGAATATTGGTGGGAAAAACAAGAGAGACAACTATATATGGAGATCCCCAATTGTTATTGGCTAATTCCCTAGGAGCAGCGAGGAGAGAGGTTAGATCTGTAATTGGGTAAGGTTGAGAGTGTTATTGTGGGTCAATTACTGCACAGTCTACAGATCTGAGAGCATTTCATTGTAGAGTGAGTTTGATTGCAGTGTAAATGTTGTTTTTATTACTTCAATTAGATCTATAGTTCCTTTGGTTTCATTTGGTGCTTGATCGGATTTGTGTAGAGGAGTTTGTAAATCAGCTCACCCACTTAACTGGTAGACCTCTTAGATACCATCTGATCTTCCTAGATCTGATATCCCTGCAATTTCTTGCATCTGTGACCTGGAAATTATAGCATCTGTAGTTGTTTTAATGCTTTGTTTGAAACCTTTGGTTTGGAGGAGATCCCTAGGTTGATTTGTGACCATTGAAGTGGACAGATCATAGCCTTAAGATCAGTCCAATCTCTAGTTTCAATCGGATTCTTTCACTATAATCCTTTGGATCGAATGAAGTCTATAGGATGGTCTGTGACCATTAAAGTGGACAGACCATAGCCTTAAGACCAGTTTAGATCCTTTGGTTTAGAGTGGAGTCTTCTACCCTGCAGCTGTGCTTATAGCCAGCTAAGGGAATTGTGTGCTTTGAACCCCTGTAACATAATCAGCTCAACCTGATTGCTGTGAGACCAATCTCCAAGCTGCTCTTCTCCATTTTCTGTGTTTTAATCCTTCCACCTGCAAGATCTGGATCTCTGGACTCGATCTCAATAATTCTGTATTTTATTTGTAGTTTAGATTAAGTGACAACCCCTTCCAAACCTCTCCCCTGTTTGTTACTTAGTACTAGTTAGGGTGCCAGATCTCTCACAAATCTGGAGATTTACCATATTTTAACTCATCTCTCTGTGGGCATTCCCTTACTTTTAAAACTTGCTACAAAGGATCCTGTATCTTACAGGTCTAGGATATTTCTGATGTGCTGATTCCATGCCCTGTTTCATTCTATTTTACCTTCCCTTCACTATTACACAATAAATCAGCACAAGGAAATTCCCCATCAAGTTTTTAGCGCCGCTGCCGGGAATCGAACCCGGGTCACCCGTGTGACAGACGGCTCAGATCATGTAGATGTGAGTGGAGTGTTGGCGGATTTCTGAGTGTGTGCTTGCTTTATTGGTTGGTGGTAAAAGTAATTTAAAAATCAACGAAAGAGTAAAACAGGGGACAGAATCAACACAACTAGGAAATCCTAGACCTGCAAGATACAGGGTCCATTGTGGCAAGTTTTGAAAAGTAAGAGTTTCTTCCATAGGAAAAGGTGATCTACAGCTCCAAAGGAGCCGTTTCTAGTAGTCCTTCCAGATCTGACTACAGATCTGGCAGTTCTAAAAAGGAGGGGAGTTTAAGGTCACTTATTCTAGGTATTCTAAGGCAACCTAATGTCTAAACTACAGAAAGGGTTGAGAGGATGGATGGAGTGTGGAAAATAAATATAAAAGGGTGAGAAGTAAGTTATTGAGCCTAGATCAGAGGAGCTTTGTAACTCAGATTCAGATCTGATGTTATAGAAATCCTGTCCAATGGCTACGTTATCACCACTGAGGAGAAAGGATCCAACCCATCACTCTATCATGATTCAATCCCTTAAGGTTATAATCTATCCACTCAAATGGTTACAGTCTATCCCATAGGGGAACCACATTCCAGGGATGGGTCAAAACAAGTTAATCATTATAGGCACTATTTCATCCAGGCTACCAGCTCAAGAATCCATAGGGAACCTTAACCTCTAAAGCTCTATGTGTGGGGCTAAGGTTGTATAGGACCATGATAGCCCAGACACATAGAACCAACAAGAGATTGAGTACAACCTTCGATCTAGCTGTCCATTGCTTGAGTGAGGCTACAACGGTCCAGTCACAAGCCTACAATCTCTATAACCAGATCAGATCCAATATCTGATAGCAGATCTATACAAATATAGGGGAGTCTACCTCTGTACAATCTCCCACCAGGCTTCTACAAGCTCAGGTGTAAAGAAGAAAGATCCATCTTGGATCGGTGGATTAGAATCACTCTAAGGCTATAACCTGTCCACTTGAATGGTCACAGACTATCCCAAAGGCTATCCTCCTCACGGAGCCCAAGGCAAAACAAGAATATTACTGCCACCACCATGGTCACCAGGCTACCAGCTCAAGCTCCCATGGGGATTTCAGATCTAGTGGGTCCTGTGGTGGGGCTAAGGCTGTATAGGACCATGATAGCCCAGACACACAAGTCACTTGGATTTGAGTGGCCCTTAGAAACAGTCCTCCTTTGCTTTGAAACACAGCCAAAGCAATGGTGGATCACAAGGCAGCAGCCTTGCACAGAGCATCTCACATTCAAACACAAATCCTATTACAAAACTTCCATTGATTTAGTTCAAAAAGCATACAAAGACATAGCCAGCAAGTGCTGGACTATGGAGAGAAGGAAAAAGAAAAAGAAAACTACTTACAGCTACAAAAAGAAAAGAGAAACGATCTCAGATCAAGTCTCCAAGAAAAGAGATGTGTTCCCAGCTAATCCAGGATTTTCGAAAAGATGGAAAAAGGCCCCTTTACCTAAGACAAGTATGGCTTTTTATAGCAGTGGTGTGGCAGCATATTAGGGTTAGGAAACCCTAATTTTAATGATGCCACATGGCCGAATAGTGATCCTTGGATGCCTTGGGGCACGTGCACAGAGATTTGAGCGTGGAAGTGCGTGCCCTAATTGCTAGAAATTCCTAGAAGGTCCTCTACTGAAGAGATGGAAGTTGAGGTTCAGAGCTTCGCTAGGTAGCCATTGTTTCCCAGACTTGTCGCATGGTAGCTTTTACTCTTCGCTAGGATGATTTGATATTGAAACTTCAACCGTCGCGAGGTTAGCTTGGTTTGCTCTTCAGGTAGTTGCGAGGTTGAGTAGACATCAAAGCCTCAGATGTCGCGGGGTTGGAGTTCAAGCGGTCGCGAGGTAGCTGCGCGATCGCTGGGTTGATCTTCGTGAGGACAGATTTGAATAGCGCGAGAACTTCGCGAGCACTTCTCTTCACTGGACTTCGTGAGCACTTCTCTTCACTGGACTTCGCGAGCACTTCTCTTCACTGGACTTCGCGAGCACTTCTCTTCACTGGACTTCGCGAGTTACCTCACGAGGCTTTAATGAGTTCTGAACTACGCGAGGTTCCATGTCCTAATTGATCTTCGCGAGGATGGCATTGCCTTCGCAAGGATGCTTTCTTCATGAATGGTGTGAGAACTACGCGATGAGTTCTCTCTTGATAATTGCATCCTGCGGCGACTGCGCGATAGCTGCGCGAGGAGTCTTCTGAAGCTCTCTCTTCTCAGCCGTTTTGATCGAACTACGCGAGGTTGAAGAGGTCTGCTTTGAACTGCGCGATGTGTATTTCTCCTGAATCCTCTAATGCTTGGGTCAGCTGCGCGAGGCTCATTTCAGGTATGGATTCAGAGTTCATCCTTCTGAGGGACTTTTAGTGCTAAAACAGGCTCCTTAGCAGGATTCCTGGCCTTATTTCACTGCTGGTTATTACCTACATAAAAAACTTTAACAAGAACTTATTAGGTGGCTACGAGTCTAATCAAAGGTTAAGTTAAGGGGTGAAAAGTGGTACTTTTTAGGTCTTAACACACCCCCAAACCTAATCTTTGCTAGTCCCTTAGCAAAGCTACATTAAATCTACTATAAAAATTAAATGCCACTTTCGTAGGGAGCACGAATACATTTAGCATATGTACCAAGCCTTTTAAACCCCTAGGTGATCCCTAGTAGAGGAGTGAAGTCTCCTGAGGGTTTTCAGTGAAGACACCCACAAACTTCTCAATGAAATAGTTAAAAAAAAGTGCAATATCATTAAGTGAGCAGTCAAGGGGCAGACTTAGTTTACTCTTGAATCAGTAATCATAAAAGAAATTTAATCCATTGGTTGCACAGAAATGTAAACAGCATAAACTTTTCATGAATGCACAACACTTCCAATTAGTTTACAACCACAGAAAACTGCAGAAGTGTGTGCCAGCACTGAGCTCATCATCAGATCAAAAATTAGGTTATAGGTCATACATAATGCATTCAAGTTCAGACCCAAAAACTTTGCAGGGCATACTCTCATAAAGGTCTTGTTGAGGGGTTCATTTTCTAACAAGCTCAAGAGCAGTTACATCCCCCAAATGGGTTTGTAAGCATGAGCATAGGCAGAGTTCTTAAGTGTTGACATCATTGGCAGTTCCTCACCATAGATTGGATAACTCTTTATCTCCACATGACAGCTCACTCAACTTTGGATCAGAAGGGCTTTTAACTGGGCTATAATGTGGCTTATGGAGTGGGGTTAAAAAGAATGGAAGGTTGAAAAGGGGTTCCAAATTGAGAAATCAATAGGTGACAGAGGTGATTCATGACTTCACCTTCTTGAATTCAGCTCCCTTCATCTTCTTTGAGATTTTCAGATTTGAAATGATCAGTTTCTCTTCTTGATTTTGATTCTCCAATGAAAGTTCCTCTTGACTCCTCCCTTACTCCTCTTCATTATTGTTTTTGTTTCCTTTTGATGGAATTTTCTTCCTTTTATTTGTGTTTTTGCTTTTCAGAAATGCCACCATATTCTCAGTTACCATACTGTCAGAATTTTGAGATGCTTCTTCTCCATTCACCTAGTGCTGACCATAGCTAGTCCCTTTCCAACTCTTTCTCCTTTACCTTCTGAATTCTCAGAGTGAGGGTAGGCTGAAGCAGGTTCATAGGTTCAGGTACAAGTACTCAGGTGTATTTTGAAGAAGTTTAGGATTTAGAGCTCAAAGGGGGTATGGACAAGGGCAGCTGCTTTAGGGTTGGTCCTTTTAGGCTCAAACTGTCCAAGAGAAGGTCTTGATCCTTTCCTAAGTCTCATGAGTACTGTCAGTTGTTTCAACTTGGAGTTACCTAACTTCTAGTGAGCACAGTGACTCAGCCAGTCCTTAGAACTAGAAGAGATTGCCTTGGTTACTCCTCAAAGGATGGAAATTTTTTTTATAGGCCCAATTCTCACTGGTTATGGTCTTCCTTTGAACTTTTAAGTATGTCCTCACCTTTTTCTCTCTCTAATGATTCACTAAGTGCTGATACAAGTAAGTTTCCTTGGTGATATTATCATGGAAATGTGGAATATTAAAAGTTTATAATGTCTAAAGTTTGCAGAAATTTTAAATTCCTTATTTTCATGATTCTTAAGTGAACATAGATCCATTTCCATATTACTCAGATGAGTCTGCTGTACTTAGGTTTAATTCCATATTACTCAGATGAGCCTGGGATAGATCCATTTTAAATTCCATATTACTCAAACTTTTCCTTTTAACAATGCAGCAGGCCCCACTTTTGACTCAGACTCCTGACTAGTTCTTTCCAGGGATAGCTTTTGAAAAGCATTTTCACAAATCACCTTAAACAATTCCCATGCCTCATCAGCAGTTTTGTGCATGTAAGTGCCACCACAAGAGGCACGGCCATATCTCTACTTTTTTCATCAATCCCATTGTAGAAGCTTTGAACAAGCTGCCAGTCTGGGATCTTGTGGTGGGGGCATTGTTTGAGCATTTCCTTAAACCTATCCCAGGCTTGATTAAAATCCTCAGTTGGGGCTTGGGCAAAAGCAAGAATTGCCTTCCTGAACTGGCTAGTTTTGGTCTCAGGGAAGAACTTGGTCAGGAACTTGGTCTGCAGGTCTTTCCATGAAGCAATGCTATTGTTGGGAAGAGTGGTCAACCAGGTACTGGCCCTATCCTTCAGAGAGAAGGGAAAGAGTCGGAGCCTAGTAGCCTCAGGTCCCAAACTAGTGATATTAAAAGTAGTGCACAAGGCCAAGAACTGGTTAATGTGCTTGTAAGGGTCCTCCTTGCTAAGCCCATCGAAAGAGGGCAGCATCTGGATGATTGAAGTTTTTATTTCATAATTCCCCTGAACATCAGGGAATTGAATGCTAAAAGGGGAGTTATAGTCATCCGGAGCATTCAACTCCTTGAGAGTTCTGGGTTGTTCTTCACCCATATTTGCTGTCACAGACTCACTTGGGGGCTCTCCTGTGGTGTGCCTGTCTCTTCTAAGTCTCCTTCCCCTTTCTAACTCAGGGTTAAGAGGCTCTAAAGTAGGGCTGAGAGATCTCCTCCCTAGCATACAAGCACACCAACAACAAGGAGAGCTTCTTGCAGGCACATTGCAAATGAATAACTTTACAATTAACAAATTTATCTAACTAATTTACAGCAATTTAAAGAATATATTACAACTATCCTAGATACTGCTAGAGAATTTTCAAGAAAGATAGACAGAGTTTTAAAAGTTAGAGAGTTTGTAAACAGAGGTAGCTAAGCTCCAATTACAGTCCAACTGTCCTTCACTGCTGCTATATCAATTATTCACATTTGCAAGAAAGGTTCAAAATTATATCAGCAGTATCAATTATTCACATTTGCAAAGAATACTAAGAATACAAAAACTAAGGGTCTACTAATAGATCATCTCTCCCCGGCAACGGCGCCAAAAACTTGTTGGCGGATTTCTGAGTGTGTGCTTGCTTTATTGGTTGGTGGTAAAAGTAATTTCAAAATCAATGAAAGAGTAAAATAGGGGACAGAATCAACACAACTAATAAATCCTAAACTTGCAAGATACAGGGTCCATTGTGGCAAGTTTTGATAAGTAAGAGTTTGTCCCACAGGGAAAGGTGATCTATAGCTCCAAAGGAGCCATTTCTAGTAGTCCCTCCAGATCTGACTACAGATCTGGCAGTCCTAAAAAGGAGGGGAGTTTAAGGTCACTTATTCTAGGTATTCTAAGGTAACCTAATGTCTAAACTATAGAAAGGGTTGAGAGGATGGATGGAGCGTGGAAAATAAATATAAAAGGGTGAGAAGTAAGCTATTGAGCCTAGATATGAAGAGCTTTATAACTCAGATTCAGATCTGATGTTACAGGAATCCTATCCAATGGCAACGTTATCACCACTGAGGAGAAAGGATCCAACCCATCTCTCTGCCATGATTCAATCCCCTAAGGTTATAACTTGTCCACTCAAATGGTCACAGACTATCCCATAGGGGAACCACAATCCAGGGATGAGTTAAAACAAGTTAATCATTGTAGGCACTATTTCATCCAGGCTACCAGCTCAAGAATCCATAGGGAACCTCAACCTCTAAAGCTCTATGTGTGGGGCTAAGGCTGTATAGGACCATGATAGCCCAGACACATAGAACCAACAAGAGATTGAGTACAACCTTCGATCTAGTTGTCCATTGCTTGAGTGAGGCTACAATGGTCCAGTCAGAAGCCTACAATCTCTATAACCAGATCAGATCCAATATCTGATAGCAGATCTATACAAATATAGGGGAGTCTGCCTCTGTACAATCTCCCACCAGGCTTCTACAAGCTCAGGTGTAAAGAAGAAAGATCCATCTTAGATCGGTGGATTAGAATCACCCTAACGCTATAACCTGTCCACTTGAATGGTCACAGACTATCCCAAAGGCTATCCTCCTCACAGAGCCCAAGACAAAACAAGAATATCGCTGCCACCACCATGGTCACCAGGCTACCAGCTCAAGCTCCCATGGGGATTTCAAATCTAGTGGGTCCTGTGGTGGGGCTAAGGCTATATAGGACCATGATAGCCCAGACACACAGGTCACTTGGATCTGAGTGGCCCTTAGAAACAGTCCTCCTTTGCTTTGAAACACAGCTAAAGCAATGGCGGATCACAAGGCAGCAGCCTTGCACAGAGCATCTCACATTCAAACACAAATCCTATAGAGTACAAATCCTATTACAAGACTTTCATTGATCTAGTTCAAAAAGCATACAAAGACATAGCCAACAACTGCTGGACTATGGAGAGAAGGAAAAAGAAAAAGAAAACTACTTACAGCTATAAAAAGAAAAGAGAAACGATCTCATATCAAGTCTCCAAGAAAAGAGATGTGTTCTCAGCTAATCCAGGATCTCTGAAAAGATGGAAAAAAGGCCCCTTTACCTAAGCTAAGTATGGGTTTTTATAGTAGTGGTGTGGCGGCGCATTAGGGTTAGGAAACCTTAATTTTAACGATGCCACATGGCCGAATAATGATCCTTGGATGCCTTGGGGCACGTGCATGGAGATTTAAGCATGGGAGTGCGTGCCCTAATCACTGGAAATTCCCAGAAGGTCCTCTGCTGAAGAGATGAAAGTTGAGGTTCAGAGCTTCACTAGGTAGCCATTGTTTCCTAGACTTGTCGCGTGGTAGCTTTTGCTCTTCTCTAGGATGATTTGATATTGAAACTTCAACCGTCGCGAGGTTGGCTTGGTTTGCTCTTCAGGTAGTCGCGAGGTTGAGTAGACATCAAAGCCTAAGATGTCGAGGGTTTGGAGTTCAAGCAGTCGCGAGGTAGCTGCGCGATCGCTGGGTTGATCTTCGTGAGGACAGATTTGAATAGCGCGAGAACATCGCGCGCACTTCTCTTCACTGGACTTCGTGAGTTACCTCGCGAGGCTTTAATGAGTTCTGAACTACGCGAGGTTCCATGTCTTAATTGATCTTTGCGAGGATGGCTTTGCCTTCGCAAGGATGCTTTCTTCATGAATGGTGTGAGAACTGTGTGAGGGGTTCTCTCTTGATAATTGCATCCTGCGGTGACTGTGCGACAGCTGCGCGAGGAGTCTTCTGAAGCTCTCTATTCTCAGCCGTTCTGATCAAACTGCGCGAGGTTGAGAGAGGTTTTCTTTGAACTGCGTGAGACTGCGCGATGTGTATTTCTCCTGAATCCTCTAAAGCTTGGGTCAGCTGTGCGAGGCTCATTTCAGGTCTGGATTTAGAGTTCATCCTTCTGAGGGACTTCTGGTGCTAAAACAGGATGCTTAGCAGGATTCCTGGCCTTATTTCACTGCTGGTTATTACCTACATAAAACACTTTAACAAGAACTTATTAGGTGGCTACGGGTCTAATCAAAGGTTAAGTTAAGGGATGAAAAGTGGTACTTTTTGGGTCTTAACATGGAGCTGCTGGCTCAGGGCTTAAAGGTTCTAAGGTTGGGATGGATGGGCTGGCTGTACTAGGTATTGTTATGGAGGCTTGTTTGGATATTCTTTGGTGAGTGGTTTAGATGATAGGTGAGGGCAAAGGTAGTGGGCTAGTGGTAGGAGGAGGAGCTGACAAAATGGTAGTGGTGGTGAGTGTAGAAGGGATTTGTGTGGAACTGGAAGGTATGGGTGCAAATATGGATGGTATGATGGCAGATGGGCTGATACTGGCAAAGCTGACAACAGAAGAGGTAATAAAAGTAGGGGTGACTGATATAGATGCAGAGGTCACAGGAGAAACAAAACTACCAGCAGAGGTAGACAAAGGCAATGAGCTAGCTGCTGGAACTGTAGAGGTCACGGGAGAAAATGTTGAGCTAGGCACCCGAGGTGGATCTTTCTCTGGACTAAGTTTCTTCTTCCCCTTCCCAATTGTAGTCATGCTAGCGGACCAGGCTTTTCCCCAAACTCCTTTGGACTCATCTTTTCAGTTGGCTCATCTTTCTTCACCACATATTTCCCTTGTTTCAGCAGAGCAGTTATGAGTCTGCCATAAGGCAATCCTGGCACAACGTTCCTCTTCTTAATCTTGTCATGCACATCAACCATAACCTCAAATATCAGCTTAGGGACATTGATGAATTGACCCTTGGAGAAGAAATAAAGGGCATCCACTAATGGGGCTCTTCTTTCCTGCTGATACCCATTGACATAAACATTCTTCCTTAAAATATTGATCAATGACTCCCCATATGAAACAATGCCTTGAGTCAAATGTCTGGCCATGTTCGTAAATGACATACTATCAGGGGCTCCTAAACTTCCAGCTGGATCATAAACAAATGGAACATTCAACACCAATCCAATATCCTTGTAGTCCACTACAACTTCCCAGTTATCAACCAAAACTACAAGCGTAGGGTCAGTTGCCCCTAGGTTGGTCTTCACCCTTATGTTCTGATACCACAACTTCACCAACCTAGGATAGACCTTCTACTTCAAAGGGGTCAACTGGGACAGTAAAGAGGCCTTTTCCAAGTAGGCCAAGGTCTCACAACATTCCCCTAGCTTAGTAGAGTAGGGCACATCAAATCTTGTCTCATGTATCAAGCCCAAATTATCTATAAACTCATTAGGGGTAGTGAGTAGTTCAAATTCAGCTTCCTCAGGTTTAGGCTCAGATTCAAGTTCAGTTACTGGTTCTTCCTCAACAATCTCCTCAGTACTTTCGCTTTCTTGGCTTTCTGAGCTTTCTTGGGTTTTTCCATAGTGAGCTTTCTCTTTGCAGGTGGGTTTACTTTGGGCTGAGAAACTCTCCTACTAGACTTTCTAATGGATTTTGGGGCTGATTTGGAAGGGGATTGGAATAAATCAGCCAGGGTATCATCACGTTTAGCCATTACAACAGAAAACCCTAACAATACCTCTCAAAAATTACAGCACACTCTCCTTCCCTTCAATGTTTCCCCACACACAGAAAATTCCCTAAAAATACAGAACCAAAGTACTAAGAATTCACAAGCAGTGGGGTGATGAAGAACTTACCCAAAAAACCTAGGGCTTCTTGGCAATTTACACATAGAGCACCAAATCAGCAAAAATCAGGTGCGAAATGTCAGCCATTCAATACAGGTCCAGCTTGAACAAGAGCAGAATGATTGAAACTAAAACCACTGAGATGGAGAAGAAAATGGTAGAGGAGAATTTGTGCAGAGAGAGAGTAGAGTTTAAACTCATGGCGTTGAATGCTCAAATGGACCTGTCGAAGGGTTTTAAAAGCACCAAATACGATTCCAACAGGATGAAAATGAGGATTTCGATAGGTTGGATCAACCTGTCGAACAGTTAAAATCACATGAAACATAAGACTCTCAGATTGAAGGTTTCGAGAGGTTCTTCCAACCTCTTCGACAGGTATATGAGCTTCAGAAAATAGTGGTCGAGATGTTTATCAAACCTCTCGATAGGTTCAATCTTTCTCAGATATTAGGATCCGAGAGGTTCCTCAACCTCTCGAAAGGTATACAGAACCTGTCAAATTCGTAGTAAATACCTTCAGAACCTATCAAAAATTTGGTTCAACCTGTCGATAGGTATACGATACCTATTGAATTCACCTCAATTACCTTCAGAACCTATCGAATTACTCTTCCAACCTCTCGACTGGTTTCAGTTTGTGATCCAAACTTACTTCACCTCAGTGCACTGTCCACATTCAACACAAATGCATCAATCCTCCTTAGTTCCCATTTATTCCTCATGCATTATAGACCTTCCTAACCTCAGCACAATTGAGTTATTACACCAAATGAAAACTAAGTAAAATTTGTAGAATATATACAGTAACAGACAGAATTGAAGACAACAACATCCTTCTAACTGACAGCTATGGTACATAATATACATTGTTGAACATCATTCAAACTTTGGAGGTTCTTGAAGGTTAATGGTCACCACAGGCTCCACTACATTTTCAACACTGATTTTGAGCCTTTGACCATTGACTTTCGTGATCCTACTATCCTTGGGATCCATGATTTCAACCGCTCCAGATGGGGAAACATGAATCACAATGTAGGGCCCATCCCATCTGGATTTCAGCTTCCTTGGGAAAAATTTCAACTTTGAATTAAACAACCATACCTTGTTACCTACAACAAACTCCTTTCTCAGCAAATGCTTATCATAAAAAGCTTTGGCCTTTTCTTTATAAATCCTTGCATTAGAGTAGGCATCCATTCTCAGCTCTTTAAGTTCTGACAGCTGCAACCTCCTGTGCATACCAGCAGCAGTTAGATCAAAATTTAATGCCTTAATGGCCCAGTAAACCCTATGTTCTAACTCTATTGGTAAGTGACAAGCTTTGTCATATATCAACCTGAAAGGGGACATCCCTATTGGGGTATTATAGGCAGTCCTACAAGCCCAAAGAGCATCAGTCAACTTCAAGGATCAGTCCTTCCTATCAGCTCTCACAGTTTTCTCTAGAATGTGTTAAATTTCTCTGTTAGAAATTTCTACCTACCCACTGGTTTGTGGGTGGTATGGAGTGGTAACTCTGTGTGTAGCAGAGTATTTTCTCAACAGATTTTCAAAATGCCTATTGCAGAAATGGCATCCTCCATCACTAATGATAGCTCTAGGGGTACCAAACCTAGAGAAAATATTATCCTTCAAGAACTTAATGACAACACTGTGATCATTGGTTCTTGTGGCTGTGGCTTCAACCCACTTGGACACATAGTCCATAGCCACAAGAATATAATTGTACCCATAAGGAGGGAAGGGTCCCACAAAGTTTATGTCCCAAATGTTAAACAATTCAACTACAAGAATAGGCTGTAAATGCATGAAATTTCTTTTAGAAATACTTCCCATTTTCTGGTAGCTTTTACAGGCTTTACAGTGCTACCAGGCATCTTTGAATAAAGTAGGCCAGTAGAATCCACTTTGAAGTATTTTTACAGCAGTCTTGTCTCTACTGAAATGTTCTCCACAAGCCTATTCATGACACATAGTTAAAATATTATAGAATTCATTTTCAGGCACACACTTTCTCATAACCTGGTCTGCACAACTCTTGTATAGGTATGGATCCTCCCACATAAAATAATTGATCCGAGAGAAAAATAGATCTTTATCCATTTTATTCCAATGTGGGGGAATCCTACCCCGTACTAGATAGTTCACAATGTGTGCAAACCAGGGTACACTCATGTTGACAGCAAAGAGTTGCTCATCTGGAAATGAATCATTGACAGGCAGTCCATCAAACTCAGCAGCTAGGATCCTAGACAAGTGGTCTGCAACCATATTTTCAACCCCTTTTTTGTGTTTAATCTCAAGATCAAACTCCTATAATAGGGGGATCCATCTAATTAATCTGAGTTTAGCTTCCTTTTTAGACAAAAGAAGATATTTTAGTGTTGAATGGTCTGTGAAGACAACAATCTTAGATCCTAACACATAAGACCTGAACTTCTCTAAAGCAAAGACAATAGCTAACAATTCTTTCTCAGTTGTGGTGCAATTTAACTGAGCATCAATCATTGTCTTTGCTTGCATAAGCAATCACACAAGGTAACTTGTCCTTTCTCTGAGCCAAAATAGCACCAATTGTAAAATCTGATGCATCACACATCAGCTCAAATGGCAAAGAATAATCAGGGGCTTGTAGGATAGGTGTAGAGGTCAAATATCTTTTCAAAAACTCAAAAGCAATGAGACATTCATCATTTAATATAAAAGGAACCTCTTGGCACAGCAGGTGACAAAGAGGTATGAAAATTTTACTAAAATCTTTGATGAATCTCCTAAAAAAACCAGCATGCCCCCCAAAAAGGATCTGACTTGTTTGACAATTTTAGGTGGGGGCAGATATGCAATCAAATTAATTTTAGCTTGGTCAACCTCTATGCCTCTGTGGGAAACAACATGGCCAAGGACAATGCCTTGGTTGACAATAAAGTGACTCTTTTCTCAACTTAAGACCAAGTTGGTCTCTTCACATCTCTGCAGCACTCGACTGAGGTGATGTAGGCACTGTCTAAAACTGTCCCCAAAAATAGAAAAATTATCCATGAATATCTCTAAAAACTGGTCAATCATATCTGAGAAGATGGCATACATACACCTTTAGAAAGTTGCAAGGGCATTACACAATGCAAATGGCATCCTCCTATAAGCAACAGTGTCAAAAGAACATGTGAAAGTTATTTTCTCCTGGTCTTGTGGATACAGAGGATTCTGATTATACCTAAAGTATCCATCAAGAAAGTAATAAAAAGCTTTGCCTGCCAACTTGTCCAAAATCTGGTCTATGAAGGGCAAAGGAAAATAGTCTTTTCTAGTCTTTGAATTGAGCTTTTGATAATCAATGCACACTCTCGAACTAGTGCTCTCCCTGGTTGAAATTAGCTCACCAGAATCAAATTTAACCACAGTGATTCTAGATTTTTTAGGTACCACCTGAGTAGGTGTCACCCATTCAGAATCAGAAATGGGATAGATGACTCCTGCATCTAACAATTTAACCACTTCCTTCATCACTACTTCTTACATATGAGGGTTTAGCTTCCTTTGAATCTCTCTAGAGGGTTTGGAACCCTCTTCCAAGTAGATCTTATGCATACAAACAACAGGACTGATTCCTCCAAGATATGCAATAGTCCATCCTATTGCTCTTTTCTACCTTTTCAACACATACAACAACTCTTTTTCCTGCTCCTCAGTGAGGAAAGAAGAAATTATCACTGGAAACTTCTGATTTGCTGTCAAAAATGAATATTTCAAAGACTTGAGATGCTGTTTCTGTTCCACATCAGGTGGACTTATGAGTGAAGGCAACAAAGGTGCCTTAGAAGGTGGTGAAAGAGGCAGCACAACTGATTTTCAAGGATGATGCTTTGCTGGCCCCACTTGAGAATATAAGGTTTTCACCTCTTGAATCACAGGCGTGGGGGCCTCCTCTTCCACAGTTTCTTTCCATACTTCTTCAAAAATATCAAACATGTCATCACAATATAGTAGCTTGGGTAAAGTTTCTTCCACAAGCTCATCAAGGAAATCTATCATGAAGCAGTCCTCACTATCCAAGTGAGGCTGATTTCGTGCATTGTAGACATTCAGCTTTACTCTTATATTATCAAAAGAGACCACCACTACCCCTGATCTATATTGTATATGAGCATTGGCAGTGGCCAAGAATGGCCTACCCAAAATAATAGGAATGGAGGTAGTGCACTTGCTCGGTTCTATGTCAAGAACCAGGAAATCTACTAGATAAAAGAACTTGTCAACCCTAACAAGCACATCTTCAATTATTCCTACTGGCCTCCATTCAGATCTGTCAGCCAGCTATAATATCACATGTGTCGGCTTCAATTCTTCCAAACCTAACTTCTCATATACTGAATATGGAAGAAGATTCACACTGGCCCCCAGATCTAAGAGTACCTTCTCAATGGTATGATCCCTAATGATACAGGGGATTGTGGGAACTCTAAGATCTTTGAGTTTTGTTGGGGTTGCATTGGACAACACTTGGTTTACTTTTTTAGCAGAAAATACCTTCTTGGATAGGTGTATTCTAGATTATCTTTTGTGTGTACACAAATCTTTCAAAAACTTTGCATAGGCGGACACTTGCTTGATTGCATCAAGTAAAGGCAAGTTGATCTTTACTTATTAGAATGTTTCCATCATATCCTCAACTTTAGCATTCCCCTTATCAAAAGGAGAAGGCGCTTGGAATGCATTGGGAAATGGAAAATGAGGGATTGATCTCTCATTTGCTGCCTTAGCAATCTTATTAGTTTTTTCCTTATTTTTATTTTTATTTTTCTGTTAGGGTTCATTCACACCCCCTTTATTTCTCATATGCTGCTCCTGCTGCATATTATCATGAGATGTTCTCTCTTTTTTTGCATTTCTATCAAGCTCCATACCAACATTGTTGTCAACCAGCCTCTCAATTCTCAAAGTGGTAATGGATTTAGCTTCTTCATATGGTGAAGAAGACTCACCCACCATATACTGTCCTTTTAGATTGTTCATAGGCTGACTAGGCAGTCTCCCCTCTTCTCTCCGAGTCAAAGTATTGGATAGCTGACTAAGGTGGTCCTCTATCTTTTTAATGCTTTGGCTATGGGAGTTAATTGTTTGAGACAAAGAGCTCAGATTCTGTAATGAAGCCAGAACCTACTCTTCAAATGTAGGTGTTCTAGAGGGTGTTAGGGCTAGTGCATTTTGATGCACAGGTTGTGCCATTGGCTGGGTCATAGGCTGTTGATATTGGGGCATTGGGAAGAAATTCTGCTGATAAGGCTAAGTAGTTCTATAGGGCATTGGTTGGTGGTGGTGGTGGTGGTTTTGGAAATTGTCCTGCCTCCACCTCAGGTTCGGGTGGTTTCTCCATGGATAACCAGCAGCTGGCTGCTGTCCAAAGGACTGAGCAACATTAGCATGCTCCATAACTAGGTCTGAAAATTATGCAGCAGAGGGACATTCTTCAAGGGAATGAGTGGGAGACTACCATATCAGACATGCCTCTTCCACTTTGGCAGCCATTGGAGACTGCATTGCTCCCATCAATTTATCAAGCTTCTGAGTCAAACTATTTACCTTTCTTTCCAAATCATTGTAACCAGTGACCTCATACATTCTTCCTCTTGTTGTGTTCTCTTTCATCAATTTAGCTGGAGAATCAATGTCCCTAGAAAGGTCTCCTGCCGCATTGAATTTTCTCTAATGACCTCAAACAACTCCCAGGCTTCATCAGCTGTTTTATGAAGGTAAGTGTCTCCACAAGAGGCATCCACCATATTTCTGCTTTTTGGATCAATTCCTTGATAGAAAATTTGTACAAGTAGCCATTGAGGAATTTGGTGATGGGGACATGGCCTTAACAGCTCTTTGAATCTTTCCCAAGCGTCATGGAAGCTTTTAGTTGAGAATTGAGAAAATGATATGATGCTTTTTCTCCACTGACTTGTTTTAGACATGGGAAAGAAGTTAGCCAGGAATTGGCATTGCAGGTCATTCCAAGAGGTAATACTATTGGCTGGGAACATAGACAACCAGGCCCTGACTTTCTCCTTTAATGAAAAAGGAAATAGCCTAAGCTTGGTGGCTTCTTCCTCCAAACCAACAATATTAAAAGTAGTACACAAAGCAAATAATTCATCAACATGTTTGTATGGGTCCTCTTTACTCAACCCATGGAAAGAAGGTAACATCTGAATTGTTGAAGACTTGATCTCATAATTCCCCTCCACAGCAGGAAGATGTATACAGAAAGGAGAATTATATGCATAAGGTGCATAATATTCTTTCAACAATCTAGGCAGCTCACCCATTTCAGCAATCTCAGATTCAACAGGTGTATGTAGGGAATGCTTAGGTCTAAGAAGGCTCTCAACTTCAGGATCTAAAGGGGCAATCTCAGGATTGAGAGATCTTCTATCAAGCATAGACACAACAGAAATAATGTACAACACATAAAATTACAACACAAGTTTCAGCAAAATAAATACAAACACAAACAACTACTGCTGCAGAACTAAAAATTTACAGATCTAAAACTGTAAAAGAGTTAGGAAATGCAAACTCAAACACAACTTGCTCCTCCTATTAGCACAATGCTCCCCTCAAAACTACAGATCTAGATCTGTAAACTAAAATTAAACTACAGAAAACTATAGAAGCAATTAGTCAAACACCTCACAGACAAAAACATATCTGAAACTTAAAATAAGAAAAACTTAGATATACCAATTCTAAAAACACAAATCCCCAACAGCAGTGCCAAAAACTTGTTGTTTATCTTTACCTTATAATTATTAAGATGTTAAAAATAGTAAACTAAAAGAAAAATCACAGCAGAAAGAAAAAGCACACCAAGATAAAAACACAGACCTGCAAGATCCAGGGCTATTGTAGCAAGCTTTAAAAAGGTAAGTAAGGGAATGTCCATAGGGAAATGTGTTGAAGAATTTAGCAAATCTCCAAATCTGGAACAGATCTGACACTCTATTCTATTCTAACTTAAAACAAAGAAAGAGAGAGAAAGAGGAGAGGTGCTTGGGGTTGTCACTTTAAACTACCAACTAAAGAAAATTAAATCAAAATGTAAATTGATCAAGAGGTGAGCAGAAAGCATATTTGAAGAAAATAGAAAAGGTTTTGGGGAATTAAAATCAGACATGGAGAATAATGGCTTGGGATATTGGTCACACTGTCGTCACACGTGTTTAACCTAGAATTGCCGGTCGATTCTAGCTTCCAGCAATGATGGTTACGAACTCTCATATTAGAGAAATTGCAATCACTGCATCTCGACTGATAGGCGAAAAGAAACAATAAGACGATTAATCATAAATCCATACGATTGGTCGTACAAGTGTACAATAGGACTTAGATTACAATCCCTCATTTTTCAATGATTTGGCCTGTAATGTAATTCCTAAAATTAAAAGAAAAGAAATAGTTTTACATATTTTACAAATGTGCTATGGATGAGTCGGTAGCTTGACAATCCATGAGGGTTTTTAATTTGAGTTATGGGAAGCAGCTGTCTTCCCCAAGAATGCTTGGCCTCTAGGATTATTGATTGGTTGTGACGGCAATTGGCCACTTTCTATCTTTGTCACTTAGGAAGCTAGTTGGCCCATCTGGCTCTCCCGCTTCGTTATGGATTGAGTGTGTGAGTGAAGTGTTTGAGAGAATTTGACAACCTGATGTAACTCTTTTGAATGTTGATGCGATTGTTGTTGCAAATTCCAGAGGATCTGGACAACTGTGGCATCAGGTGCATTACTCGGTGTTCAATTAATGCATACGATGTTGAGGTCTCTGGTGGAAGACTTGGTTCTAGGGAAACCAGGGTTGTGCCATCATTGGTGCAAGTTGTGCTCCTACTGTGGAACCATAGTTGAATCCAGGGTGGTTCCTCCACGAAGGATTGTATGTGGTCCCATAATCTCCCCTTTGAAAAGCTATTACTTGCTCAGTTTTCACCACCTCTTGGTACGATGGCGCAGCTGAGTTTTCAGTATATGTATGAGTCTGGCAATTAGAACAGTTTGTTGTAGGTCTATCCGAAGTGCTAAGTTTTGCAATCATTAACATTGCTATTTTCTGCTCAAGAGCCAAAACTTTCACACTCATGTCGTCCTTCTTTACGTTATCTTTGCCGATATCGTAAAGTCCACCCCTCGTGAGAGGGGTATAGCGAGTGACATTAGGGTCAGTCCTCAGCAAAGCTAGTTTTTGCTTTGAATTTTCGGCCAGTTTCTCGAATAAATTCTAGGATTGCTGGCCGTTTTGAGTCATGAAGGCTCCTCCACTTACGGTGTCAACTGTCGACCGGTTAGTCTCAGTTAACCCTTAGTAGAAACTCTATGCGATAGACCAGTTCGGCACGTCATGATGAGGGCACTTTCTCAGTAGGTCCTTCATGCGTTGCCACCTATCATGAAATAATTCCCCAAGTTACTGCCTGAAATCTTGAATTGCTTGGCAAATCTCGTTCGTTCGACCAATTGGGAAGTATTCATTTAAAAACTTGGATTGCAATTCCTCCCAAGTGGTTATGCTCCTAGCCGACAGTGTGGTCAGCCACGCTTTCACTTTGTCTTTAAGAGAGAAAGGAAATAGCTGAAGCTTAACTGATTCCTCAGTAGTTGCCGAAAGTTGGAGCATTGTACAGAGTTCTATAAACTCCCTCAAATGTTGATAGGGATCTTCTCTATCAAGCCCATGAAAAGTGGGTACTGCTTGGAGCATGTTGAGCTTGATCTCATAATTATATCCTGCTACAACCTCTGGTATAACTATACAGGAGGGTGCAGTCAAAGCAACTGGGCTGAAGTATACTTGAATTGAACGATCGTCAGCCATGGTTAAAGATTCTCTTATAGCGGATCAGCTTGACGCTAATGTACGTAAGAGAGTCCTTTCGATTTCTTGATCACACTCGAAGAAATCTGAACTTCGGGATCGAGTGTGTGACAGCCCGGATTTTCCCAACACTACTTTCTTTTCTTTTTTTCTTTACATGGAAAAACTCATGCCGTCAGATCGTAGATCACGTTCCATTACAGATATGGCATAACAACAGGGTGGAAATTAAACAAGCAGTGCATATGGCAGAACTATTTTTTTTTTCCATTCATACACATATAACATGAACTAAACTGAATAGACCACCAGTGATGGCCGACCATCACCTAAACAGTGGTACACGAAAGTCTTTGCATTAACATTTAATTCTACCATTTTACAACATGATTGGATGTACCAAGTCCAAATCCCAAATCCAAAACTATGACAAGACTGAATCCACCAATCGATGGTAGATGATGCACCTCGAGCTCCGGATCCAAAATGAGACCTGCACCTGTGATGTATAGTCGAGGGGTGAGCTTCATCCAAGCTCAGTAGAGAAAAGCAATACCAACATGCATCTTTTCAGACAAAAACATAGAGTTGATTTATTTCAAATCCGATCGGTGAAATCAAACTCCAGTTTCATTATTTATCGAATCAAAACAATTTCAAATTTCAAGAAAACACATCATCATGTACTTACAAATCCAATTCGAAACAAAAACCTTAGCATGTATTTCAAAATCGAGTTCGAGCAAGACACTATCAGGTATTTCAAAATGAGTTTGAGCAAAACATCATCATGTATTTCAAAATCAAAGTGTTCGTGCAGAATTCTCAAGTCCTTGTCTTGGGCACAAATTCAGCTAGTATTCATTCTTTTTCAATTTCAGTCAGTATCTTTAGTATATAATGTAGTAACCACTTGAAGATCGATTTCAAATGTCAAATGCAATGTCAGTCAGTCCAGTATGTAGTACATGATGCACGGTTTAACCGCCTAGCCGGTCCAGTATGGAGTACATGATCCACGATTTAACTGCCGAGCCGGCCTAGTATGCAGTACATGATGCACTGTTCAACCGCCGAGCCGGTCCAGTATGCAGTACATGATGTACAGTTTAACCACCGAGCTGGCCCAGTATGTAGTACAAGATGCACGGTTCAACCACTGAGCCGGTCCAGTATGCAGTACATGATGCACGGTTTAAGCGCCGAGCCAGTCCAGTATGCAGTACATGATGGACGATTTAACCACCGAGACGGTCTAGTATGTAGTATGCAGTGTCCAGTATGCTCAGTATATGCAGTATATTCAGTGTCCAGTATTTAGTGTTCATATGATTCATGTTTCATTTCAAATTCACATACTTATTCACATGTTCAACATTTGGTTCACGTTCAAAATTCAAAGTTTCATACATATAGTACACACTTCGGATTTCAAATTAAATTTTGGAGTTTTACATTAGATCCTCAAGTTCAAATGCCATGTTTCAATTCAGATTCTTATACAGATTAGCAAGCTCAGATTCTTATTGAAAATCATTTTAAAAGAACAAGACTCACTTCTAGTTGCATGCATATCATTTACATGTCAAAATCACAGTTCGTGTACTTCAAATCACAGAATTCAAATCAAGGCATGTTTCGGAAATTATATGCTAATCTAACCATTCAAATCATCAAGGCAAAAATCACGGCTTCACACGCTTCAAAGCATTCAAGTTTCAAAACAGAATCATCAAGTTCAAATATCATGTGCAAGTTTTCAAATCGTTTTTTTCATATACTGAGTCTAGTCAAGACATGGAAATCATATATTAACATGAAACAAAACAAAATCCAATGTTCACTTCATTCAAACACAAATCAAGATTTCGGGCATTTCAAAGATATCAAATGTTGAAGTGTAAAATAAAATCAAAACCATGAATCAGCATCAAGACGAACTTGTATATTAAATTTCCCCACCTTAATCGCTGTTAATATCCGTTGAAACACGTGTCCGAGAATTCCTCACTCCACCTGATTCATAATAGACTCATAAGTCCCTATGCATGATCAGGCCATCAAAACCCAACTGGGTCATTTACTAAAGAATCTGGTCGTGATCTAGCTAGATCTGATGAAGGAAGAGGTCGTTTGGTCGGTTTTACCAATTTCAAGTGGCACACAAAGTTGCCCCTTCAAGTGGCATCTAAAGCCGACAACACACTTAAATCACGCGTAAAAAGGGTGCTCAACCTAATTCATGATAGATTCAGCATTAGGTGAAGTTTCTAAGCACAACAAGGCTCTCAAGTATCAAAGTTTAAAGATTAAAGGCCTCGTTGCAAATAACATTGCCCCTAAAAGGTTTAAAAAGGATGCCCATGCTTTAAGTTCTAAAGCCTTTTTATTGTTCCATATGAAAGTCGCCCGGCTAATTGGTAAAGTCGCCCGACTGCTCCCCTTTTAATTTCAAGTGGCACTTAAAAGTCGGCCGGGCGGCTTTTAGCCGAAAAATTTGGCTTGTGAAACTCGCCCAGGCGAGTTCACTTAAGTCACAAAACCCCACGCCTATAAAAGAGGTCGCCCGGCGAGCCTGAGATGTCGCCCAGGCTCATCTATCAGGCCCACTTGAGTCCTCACCCTCGCCCAGTCGGATTTCGCCCGGAACTTTTGGTCTAAAGGACTCGACCGGGCAAGTCTTTTGTTCCATTGACAACAACTCGCCCGGCAGTTTATACTTAGCCAGGGCAACTTCGATCATCCCAGTTTCATTCTCCACCCCTTTCACACCGAAAAACTCCACAAATTTCCCATGAAATTCTCAGCATGTTACTCCAATCAGGCCTCATCTAAGCACATACCTATTCTAACTACTTAGGATTTAGATTTTACCATAGTTTTGCATGCATGCAAGAGTTTTCAGCCATGGATTCTCGGTTATAGATTGTCGTTCTTTCCTGAATTCGATTGCCAAAAGCTCGCATGTAGCCCCTTGCATTTACAGCTTATGCTTAATAAAATTAGTTTATAAAACATAGATTTCAAGGTTACCTTACAGAAGTTCCTACACATGACTCTTCCGGTCTTTCGCACGCGCTTTCAACTAGCGAGAAGTGTTCGATCGCACAACTAGCGGGATTAGCTCCCATTTGAAATCAAATCTGTTGCATGACGGCTTATATACCTGATTTGTGTCCTAGTGTACGGTCGATACAAGGATGTGGTTACAGGGGCCATTTCATGGCTCTCCTTCAATGGGTCTTGGGTCTTATGTGATTGAGTCTTAAGTGGTTTGGCTTTTCTCAATAACCTTATATTTGGTGGTTGGGTCATGTAGATCAGATTGGTGTTCATCCAATGGGGTTGCTTCCAAGTGCAACCCATACACACAAGAATTATGTGTGGCACCAAGGTGTCGGCCTTGCGTTGGGCCAATCAAGGATTAGATCTGATAGATGACGTTAATTCTAGTGTACACTTGGTGCGAGAGTATGTGCGTGTGCGCGTGTGGCTTATCTAGAGGCTTAAATTTTAGGTCAAATGTTTGACCAACCAGATGATGATACGTTGGATGGTTCAATCACCCACATTGATAGCGATCTTTAGATCTTCACCATCGATCTTACTCCTAACGAGTGGATTATTTGGGGTCATTTATAATAATCAACAGATAGTTGCCCCTTAAGGGTTCTAGATTTATGGTTGGTACCCTTTGGGGGGGGTGTCACACCTGAATTTGAATAATGGAGCGCCACTTATGTTGGTGTGCCACAATTAAATAATTGGGCGTTCTCTTTCCTTTTTAGAGGTGTCGGTGTCTTGGGTTTGTATTTTGTGCCTCTTAGGGGTCAGGTTTCGGTTCAGTGTTCGAGTTAGGAAATTGGTCCTCAAAATTTTGGATATTGGGTGCGTTTACCCAAATCATGGTGGATGGGTCAGAGGCCCCATCATAGTCGTCCGTTATCTTGACTACCATCAAATCGGTCAAGGCCATCGTTTTACCTTCGAAGGTCAACAGCTCAATGCTAGTAAAACTTCGGGGTGTTACAGAGTGTGATGCATACAGTAAAAATTCTTGTTATTTTTATTTTTTTTTAAGTTTATTTGATTTTTATTCTAGAATGTTGGGAGAGAAACAAATCTGGGTCTCTAGCTTCGCTGATCAGGGGAAGTTGAAACTTTGATTCGCTGTTCCGAATAAACCTGCAAAAGCTTAAGAAGTGATCAATAAAATAAAAAGATAAAGAAACATAAAAAGAGAAAGATAAATACTTGTTTCCTCAAAAAAAATTAACTATTAACAAAAACTAATCCCTGACAGCGGCGCCAAAAACTTGATCGGCTTACTATGTGTATCTAATTAAATTTTAACCTATTGCAAGCGTACAATGGAAATTATAGAGCTAGTATAGGATCATTCCCATGAGGATTATTTTGTATCTCAGTTAGCCTATTTAAGCAAATTTATACTTACCTTTAAGATTCTAAACTACTTGAGAAATATGAATAAAAGAATCGTTTCTTAAACTAATTTGCAAAAAGCAAATCCTAAATCCTCCTTCAGATTGTGGTCATCAATGACAATCTTCAGCTATCGGATGTTTACAAATTTAAAATACCATTACACCATATATCAAGTTTCCTAGCATTGGTCGTCAATCAAAATCAGAATTCTATCAATATAGATTTAATCTAATCTTTAATCTACCAAAAATTTGGGCTTCAATCAAACTCCAAATAATCAAAGATGGAAAAATAAAATCGTTACACTAATCTACAAACCTCAACCTTAGTCATCAATTCAAATCAAAATTTAGAGATGTTTACAAAGCAGGAAATTGCAAGAAAAATAAATCTTAACTAAAAAGAAAAAGTAGAACCATCCAAAGGGTTATCTTTCAGCTTCCTCAGCCTTGATTGTCAGGAAAGACCTCAGAGAACTGTGGATGTTGTTACTTTGTAAATCCTAAACTACTTTGATCGGAAGAATACACAAACCTCAGTTGTCAATTGATGTTGAGCAATTCTTCGATGCTTATTCCTATGCCGAGCCCGCTTACTTATGGATCATAAAGGGTCGGTTTACAGAGATCTAATTCAAATAAAAGAAACTACTAAAAACTAAAAGTATCATAACATAACTCTAATTCCAAATTTTATTCTTCCTTGCTTTCAGAGTTTGATATGCTTACGGATTAATTTTTTTTTCAGCAACAGAGATCTTTAAGAGTTCATCTTTATCAATTGTCTCAGACCCATGATTCACCAGACTTCTAATTCAAGAGATTCTTCTGATTTTATTAATGGCGGTGTATTGTCTCACGTGATCAGCAGTAATAGAAAGTTTCTTTTTATAGAATCGTAATTGTTGAGGGATTTTTCAGTGCTGATTTATTTATTGATTGTGAAAGCAATTTAAAAACAAAGTAAAACAAGGGATGGAATAAGCAACTAAAACTACCCTAGACCTGCAAGATAAAAGGTTTGTTTGTAGAAAGTTTTAATAAGTAAGAGTTTTTCCCATAGGGAGTAGTGATCTAAAACCTAAGAGGTGCATAGTAGACCTCCAGATCTGACTACAGATCTAGCAAATCTAACCTAGGGAAAAGAAGGAGAGTTTTTCGGGTGTCACTAGATCTAATTTTACAAAAATAAAACTAAACTAAAAGATTGAGGAAGATGGATGGTGGAACAAAGTAGAAAATGGTGGGAAATAGGCAGCTAGGGATTGGTTCTTTACTGAAAATCAATTAGATCAAAGGCAATGTATAGAAAAGATTTGCTACAATCCTTCATCTGGCTACACGCTCAGATGCAAGGTATAAAAATCTAATCTTAACCAAAGAATTGGAGCAATCCTAAGGCTATGATCTATCCATTCGAATGATCACAGATCATCCCAGAGATTGTTCTAATTCAAGGATTTTGATTGTAACAGATAAGCTATTACAGATGTTGTGGGTGCCAAGCTACAAGCTCAAACATCCATAGGGATATCTAATCTAGCGAAATCAAATACAAAAAAGTAAAATTTAGAACAGAATCAACTTTAAAAACCAAAATTACATTATAATAATACAACTAACAATCCTATAGTGCTCAGATCTACAATCTGTGCAACATCCAATCCATTTTCAAAGTTTTTGAAACTCCCAAAATGCAATTACAAACCAGATCTGGACTGCTTATCTAGATCTCATTCAACAAGCTGGATTAGAGAGAGAATGGGGAAGAGAAAAAAATAAAAATAAATCTAAACTAAACCTAAATGATCTAAGGAGAACCAAAGTTATTCTATGGATTCCTTACTAAGAAACTATAGCAGCAAGGAGGGCTATATATACAAATGAAGTGATCCAAGTGCTTTGGATTGCAGCCAATCAGAGGAGAGAATTCGTTTTCAATTTATGCTAATCCTGGTTTTAGCATTCCAACCAGTCAGAGAGAAGAGAGGGAAATCCTGTTCTGTTTATGCAGCTGAAGTAGTTTGCATTCCTGCCAAATATTTGAAACTCAGTTCTCGCCCATGTGCAGACCTCTCTTTTATGCTTTGTAGTTCCCAAAACTGCCCTTGTCAACCAAAAATACCGCAGCTGCACCCCTTTATAATTGCTGTCGAAAAATGAACCCAAACTACTGTGGATGCCCAAACTATTCTAACAATCCATTGGTTGAATTGAACACCCAAAGTAGCATCCACGCAGCTGATGAGATATCAGCTCGAAAGGCTCGGGAGGTTTGAAAGTTGCTATAGTTATATGTTGAGAGGATAGAGGTTGCTACAGTAGCTACTGGTCGCGAGCTTAGAGTGCAGGCAAGGTTTTGGTGGATTGGTGCAGCAACATAGTTTGTTGAAGTGGAGCTTTTGTCCATTCAAAAAGTTAGCTGAAGGAGTCGAGAGGTGGAGGAACTTGGATTGCTGGATGGAGCTACAAGTCGTGAGGTACTTGGAAGCCCAACAGGTTCAGGTAAGTGTTCGTGGGGATGGTAGCTGGGTTTCGAGAGGATAGATGGTTGGGGTAGCTATTGTTCGACAAGTTTCGAGATATGCAGCAGCTTCAGGTAAGTTATCGAGAGGTTGAAGATGAATCTCGACAGTTTTGAGGAGAGGATGGCTTGCTGGTCGATAGCATTGCTGAATGGGTGGCGTGAGGATGCAAGTTGCAAAAGTCGACAGGTTTTTGGATCTACAGCTTGAAGATGTCGACAGGTTTGTTTTGCATGGAGCTGAAAGTGTTCGAGAGGATGCAAGTTGTAAAAGTCGACAGGTTTGATTGCAAAAGAACTCCTCGACAGGTTGGATGTTTGTTCTTCTGGGCAGGTTTATGAAAGCTTGGTCCTTCCATTCGATAGGTTGCTGAAGAAGATATCAAGAGGTCTTCTAAAGCCTTTGGACTACTCGATAGGAACTAAAATTATGATGGATCTGCTTGATAGGTAGGGCTGCAATGACCTGCACTGTTCGACAGGATCAGGAGGAGTTTGCTGCTGCAAATGTCAAGAGGATCTCATGGTTTAGTGTTGCTTTTTTCGAGAGGTTGAAGACTTATCTGCTCGAGAGGGTTGCTAGGGACTGCAAGCCAAAGAGCTCGACATCTTTGGAGTTTGAAGGCTGCATCCATTCTATAGGTTGCTAATACATGGACTGCTGAAGCTTGGGGTGCAGGACCTCGATAGGTTCAGGTTCTCTTCCAATCATTGCAGCACTGCTCAAGTGCTTGCTTCAGTTGGGGATGTTTGCTATTTTGATGGTGCAACTCGACAAGTTCACAGCTTGGAGGCTTGATCTGCTCGAGAGGTTAGAAGGTGGCTGAAGCTTGCATGTCGATAGGTGCTGAAGTGCAGCAATCTATACTCCAAGTCGACAGCCTGCTACTCTTTGAATTCTAGGGGTTGCAAGGTTGTTATCGGTGCAACTCGACAGATAGGCTGATGATGATTAGATGGCTGGAGCTGCAATTGATGTGCACTTGTAGTTGTTCTTTGTGACTCGGTATGATGGCTGCAGCTGCAAGGTGATCCTTGGTAGCCCATCTGTTTTGGCACTAATTGGCAAAGTTTAGCTGCTGTATTTTGTACTCCATTCAAGAAGAAGCAAGCTTTATCTACTCAAGAAGATGGCTGTAGATGTATCTATCCCTTCAAAGTTTTAAGCTCCATGGTGTTGGCTGCTATATCTCATCAATTTCAAGAACAAGTCTAGGCTGAATTACATGGTGCATCGCCGCTCTTCCAATTGTTGTCATAGCTTGAGATGGTCGGACACAAAGAATGTCCTCATAGCTTGTGAAAGCACATCTCTCGTTCTTCGCTCTTGAATGGTTTCAAACTCTTCCTTATTGGGCACTTTTAACTGAAAAACTGTATTTGGGATACAACTTCCTCCTAACCGTAGAACAATCTTAAAAGTAATTATTTAATACTCTAAGGCTTAGCAAAAGCCAGGTTTAAGGGGCATAAAATGGTAAAAATCGTTGACTAACTCACCCCCAAACCTAACCTTTGCTAGTCCTCGAGCAAAGTGAAATTTAAAATAACTAACCTACAAAACTAAATGCTACTTTCGTAGGGAACACAGTGCATTTGGCACATGTACCAAGCCTTTTAAACCCCTAGGAGATCCCTAGTGGAGGAGTGGAGTCTCCTGAGGGTTTTCAGTGAAGGTACCCACAAACTTCTTTCATAAAATTAGTTAATACTAATGCAACCTGTTAGAACAGAGTTCACATAAAATAAAATTCATTCCACACCTTTCTTATTCAATTTTAGAGGATTCTCAGCAGAAAAATAGCAGTTTAAAACTGAAATTCTGCTGTAATTCCTTCACTAACAATCAGCTCATGTCAAGGCATTGGGTGTGAAAATTAATGCAGAGTTCACCTTTCATTCAAGAATTCTATTTTGATAGTTCCCCCAACAAACTTAATTTCAGACCCAAGCCTTACCAGGGTTGTCACTCACAATTAAAATAAAAGGGTGCATCATTTCACACAGCTCAAGAGTAGTTACAGCCTCAAATAGGACTGCAAGAATGAGCATAGGCATTGCTCTAATTCTTGAAATCTTCTAACTCTTTTCACCATAAATTACACAAGTCCTCATCTCCACATGACATCTCAATCCATTTCAGATCAGTAGGGTTTTTTTATTAGGGTTGTAATGTGGCTTAAGGGTGAGGTTTACAAAGAATAAAAGGGGAATAAAAGGTTTCAAAATTGAGAAATCAGTAAGGTAAGGAGGTGATTCATGACTTCACCTTCCTCATTTCAGCACAATTCCATCTATTTCTTGAATTGACCAGTTTCTAATCCTCTTTTCAATCTTTCAATGAAATGACTTCTCTTTCTCATTCTTTTATTTTGCTTTTCTGTTTTTCTTTTCTTTTTGTATGCTTTTTATATTTTTCTTCATTTTTTTCGTTTTATGGGCTGGAATGCCACAACTGCCAAATGTGCTTTCTTCTCTTTCAACCAAATACCAAACCTTGCTCCTCTAACCTCACTTCTCCTTCCATTTCCTGAATTCTTAGGTTGAGGGTTAATTGAAACAGGTCAAGGGGTTTTGGGTTCAAATTTTCTGGTTTTTATCAAAGAAAATTTGTGATTTTTAAGGCTCAAATGATGTGTATCAAGGGCAGTTCAAAGGTGGAAAATTTTAAGCTCAAACTATCCAAAGGATGGCCTTACTTCATGTCCTCAATGTCATGAATACTGTCAAGTAGTTTCAACTTGGATTTGCCTAACTTCTAGTGAGCAAAGATAGATCCAATTAGTCCTTAGAGCAGAAAAATTGCCAAAACACTCTTCAAAGAAAATTTTCAGGCCCAAATCTCACTGGGTATGGCCTTTCATCAAATTTTTGGGTATATCCTCACAATCTTCTCTCTTTTCAAGTTCACTAAGCATCAATTTAAAAAAAAAATTGGCATTCACTTTATGAAAAATGTTAGAACTACAACACATTTCAGTTTTAAAAAGTTTTTAATTTCCTCTTTTTAAAAAAATTAGATGGAAAATCACTTTATTTTCAAAAAAATTTCAACATTGCTGCACTAGTATTAACTTATTTCATTGGCACACCTGCCATACCCCCAAACCTATGAAGAACATTGTCCTCAATGTTTACACAATGAGTAACCAGGGGCAACAGGGTGAAACAAGAAAGAAAGATAAGCAGAAAAATAAAAGCAATATGCAGCAAAGAAGAATGCAAAACTGAATATGTGAATAGAAAAAATAGAAAAAATGATATACAAATGCAGAAAAATTATTGCTAAAAATAGAAAAACACAAAACAAAGATAAAAAACTGAATACAAAACTACAAAAATGAAGAAAAACAGTAAAACTAGGACACACATTAACCTAAGAAAAAAAAATCGGCAATGTAAAAGAAGTATTTAAACTAATATTCCTAAAATAGAAAATCCTAAGAATCAACCTTGAGTCACCTGTGCTAAGATAAAACCCTCTGTGCTGTTGTGTGTGTTAGATACTAAGAACCTTGTGAGACTGTGTATGAATCAAAAAGAATTTCAAAGTGATGTAAGCCTGAATGGACACAGTTAAAAACAAGACTCATACACAGCTAAGACCTATTTATGTCAAAAAATCTTGAAAGTGAATGAATGCAGAGGCCCCAATGAATTTTCACAGCAAAAATATGATCCACTGCTCATTAATCTTCATGATTTAAAATTTAAGAACCATGGTCTCAGTAGTTCCAGATTTTTGGTAGTTCATGATTTAAAATCAGTAGTTCATGATTTAAAATTTAACACCTGGCAAAGGGAGACAGCCCATTTGGAAAAGAAAATTTGGTTTTTATAATTTTTTAATTTTTATGTGTTTTTGCTCAGTTGGGCTCAATAATAGCCCATATTTATTATTGCTGAAGAATACAAATGAGGAAAAACAACTCAAAAATTTTTATTTGAGTTTAAAATTGATTTTATTTCCTTATTTGTTTTAACTATTTTTTTTTTTTAATTTAGCATACCTAAATGACAGCAGAAATTAAAACCAAGACAAACACTAAACACAGCAAAACTGCCGGTTTTAAAGAATTTAAAAATTGAAAATGAATGCAAAGGAGAAGGGGATGCAAACTCAGGCAGATCTGCTCCAGCTGCAATCCATTTGCTCCTCTTGTGGCTAGTGCTCCAGATCTGCAAAAATTAAAAAATTACAGCGGTAACGTATTCAAGCAAAGTGAATGTAACAAGCAAAACAAAAAGAAAAACTCAGGCCACAACCTCATTCTAGAAAAAATGCAAAAGGCTATATAGCATTTATTAAAATAGCTAGAAGGCAAAAAATAAACACTCAGAAATTGCAAGAAGCCTCTGCGTAATGAGAGAAACTTGAGCTCGACAGAGCATAGAACATATACACGGATATCCCGTCGTGCCGGTCACAGATATTTTGTCTCGTCGGTGGGGTTCGTCACATGAACTTTAAATCACATGCATATTACATAATATCGAGAATCAGATATCAGGTATCAGGTGTCAGAAATCAGAAATGATAGAACTTTCATTTAAATGCTAGGAATTCTTTAAAACAGTAATCATAAACCATGTGTCAGAATACAAGTCTTAATAGTCCATGAAATCTGAATAAATGCAATTTAAATTGAATTTCCCCTACCTTAATTCAAAGCCTTTCTAAGCAAATCCAAAACTTTTTAAGAGTCTCCCGGTTCTAACCTAGACCATACATACATTGTACTAAGTGTCGGAGGTGTCAAATACTCAACTGGTATGATACAACACGGTGTTTCTTTCAAAAAACCAAAGTAGGCAGAAACAAGGGAATTTGAACCATTCGAATTCCATAAGCTGAGAAATTCGATCGATCAAATTTCCCAAGCCTTTCAAGGTATATAGACTCAGGTACTTCAAACCATCATATTCCCCAATTCGATCATTCAAATTCCATTTCGAACGTTCGAATTCCATTTCAAACGTTCAATTTCTAGATCGAATCATTCGATCCTTTAGAAGCCAATTTTCAAAAATTCAGACCTCCTGTTTGTATAACTGTTTATCCAATCCGATCAATCGAATTCCAATTTCGATCGATCAGTTTACATTTTGAACTATCGAATTCCCAATTCGATCTGTCAAATTGATCGGGCTTCAACATTCATAAATTATACTTCTGCTCTATAAGTGTAATATAGAATTCGATCGATCGAATTCAAATTCTGATCATTTGAATCACAATTTGAACATTCAATATCTCAAATCGAATAGTTCGAACCCTTCAGAACTCAAAGTCCATAAGGCTTTGTTATATTCGACTGATCGATTATCAAAATCAATCGTTCAAATTTGACAGTTTCTGTTAGGTCTTTGGTTCGTTATTTTAAACCCATTTTCATTATAACATCGATGATCTTCATCGAATGACACACACGCATACACATACATTCTAGGACATCTAAAACTATTTAAAGTACACATTAACTCACCTCTTTATGGTCGGTTCCGTTGTTCACGGATATTGCAGCTCAAGGTAGGTTTTGGATCCGAATCAGACATTTTGCCAATATTAGCACTCCGTAGAACCAGATGAGCAGCTCCACGCTAACACATAGAGGTGGCTATACCTCCCCAAACAAGACACGACGTATCAACATTGATCGACACGCTCCCTAACACCCTTAGATCAGATTATCAAGGATCTAGATGGCACTCACACCTTGGTTTCAAAAAGGGAGTTCTCTGGAACTCAGGTCCCGTAAAATAAGATGTATAAGCTGCACCAAGCGATCTCACAGTTAGACACAAAATCAAGGGAGAAGGATATGAAGAAGAGTGAAGCTCTAACCTCTTCCTTCCTTTATAAGCTAAAAATAGGGAAATATCTATGATATTTCCATTTCTAAAACTTAAGTTCCGATGTTGAGCACATACACCTTTCTCAGGTGTGTAGTATTTTACCAAAGGTCCATTCACATCTCAAAATCACGTCACACATGACGCATGACTTCACACACATAGATTTCGATTATTGTTACTATTATTATAAAAATTAAGTTTGTCTTGATTTCTGTGTTAGGCACGCATATCAAAGCAAGCACATTCGGGTTCAGATTTTTGGAATGTGACATTCTCCCCTCCTTAGGAATTTTCGTCCTCGAAAATGCAATAGTGGTTGATACGAAATCTCTATGTATAGAGAATCCAATTCTTTAATTGAATTAAAGTGGATCCATGTATATAACTAAAATTCATCTAGCATGCGATGAATTTCATGCTCAGGGTCAAGAGTCAAACACCAGTAACGTAGCAAACATAGTATGCTAAATTTTTGATCATTTGAAACATGTAAGAAACAACTAAAATTTGAAGCAAGGAGAACATGCTAATATAAACAGAGAAACTAACCCCAACATACAATGAAATAGGTGGAAAATCAGGACAAATAACCATATGTATGCAGAAAATGTTTTTTTTTTTTTAAACGTAATCCTATGTACTGACCAGCCGGTGGAGCAGAAGGTCGAGCCTCCTTAGGTGCAGGTCTACTGGGTCGGGGTGCCGAAGTGCGGTAGTTGTAAGGATTTGTAATGTGCAGGCAAGCATGTCCAATCATCGGTGTAGCTGTGGTAGGGTATGCTTGTTGCAGCAACTAAAGGAATAGGCCCTCATGAAAGTCTAATCGTCGATGCACCTGAGGGTTATGCTCATCCATCCCATCCAATCATTCATGTATCCGACGATTTCCTTCATTGATTGCGGCTAGCATGTCGTCGAGGGTAGTGGTAGAGAGCTCACGACGTTGAGATGTCCCAGCTCGTGCAAATCGTGGAGGAGGAATAGGATCAGGTCAGACAGGTACAGTACGCTGAGGTTGAAGGTCGGGCTATGCCTCTCCCAGATCTGGAGCTGGCCCGACAGGATCCTCTTCAACTTCAACACATGCTACACCCCCCTCCTCAAGCAGGTTCTTCACCAATTATTTATAACTCTTCATCTAATCCTTTATCTTTAAAACCTTGATGTTATCGTTCAATTTTGGCTCTCCAAGTGCCATACTATACTCGGCCTGAACGGCATTATATTGTTCGACCATATGCATAATCAATCGAGCGAGCGACATTTCTTTCATTGAAACTGCCTTCTACTCAGTCATGCTATCCTTAGCATTTATCAACCCTTCGATCACCAAGTCGGCAAAAGAAAACCAACGATTCTCAAAGGCTGAAAACAAGGCCTGCTACACAATCCCAACACGCTCTGACTTGTGCAAAAAGGGGTATAAATTTTTCAAGATGAGTGTATCGAGCATCCATAAATTGTCAGGGAGTTGAGCGCGGCTAATAGATAGGCCTAATCCACGTTGGCCATGCGTCATCATAGTAGTGACATAGTGGAATTGCATGTCCTTGTGGTAGGGTGCGAACAAGCCACAATTTTCTATGTAGTTCGGAGGATATTGTAGGCCCGTGGAAACATGAAAGTGAATAAACTTATAATCGAGATCATCTATCTTGGTGACTAACTGGTGACGGCCGTCTCCCCTCCTTAAGTATTAATAGAATAGGCGAACTATTCTAGAGTAGTAGTATGGGTGGAAGGGTTGGAAGACAGATGATAACCCTAGTTTCTTAACATAGTCAACGGCCCATTTTGTCTCGAGTCACTCCTCAAAAAGTTTTGGGTCAAAGGACCATTCGGGCAGAATGGTCTTCGAAGCCCATCACTCATGTGGAAGTTATCGGCTAATTTGTGGTGGCTGTGGTGGTTGTACGGGGGCCACGAGTGGTTCAAGTGGTGCCATAGGTGGCACAATGGTTTGTGCGACCAGTTCTGGTATAGCACTACGACTTTCATGATAGGGATTTTTTTGCGATGCATTTTTGGTTCGGAGACCCATGGTATCAAAACCCAAAATAATCCCCAAAAATGAATGAAATAAGGAGAAGTTTATGGTTTTTTTTTACCGTGGAAGAAGGTCAAGAGTCAATCCTCGAAATCAAAGGTGTAGCTTGGATAGCGTGGAGTAGTCGGTGATGAACTTTGAACACAGAGGGAAGGAGAAAGTTCAAACCCCTGAGTTTTCAAATCGTGCGAATGGGGAATATAAAACCCCAACGTGACTTAAATCAATAGATTCGATCGATCGAATTCAAAATTTGATCGTTCGAATTGCTCAAAAAAGACCTAGCCCAATCATTTCAATCGATCAGTTTACATATCTGAACCGTTCGATTTCTAAAATCGATCGTTCGAATTGAACTTCGAACCGTTCGAGTTCCATAACAACTATGGTTCAAGTTCTAAATTCGAACTATTCAAACTATGATTCGATCATTCGAACCTCAAATTCGATCGTTCAAATTTGACAGTAAGGCTATTTTCTTGTCTCGTTGTTCCATAGGTTCAATGTAACTTTGCTTAAGGACCATAGGGACTACCTAACCCTCATATAAACACCTTATACCAAACACACCATCAGATGAATCTAAATATGCATCTATTAACATGCCATAACAATATTTACAGTGCATCATGAAGCTAACACAAGGTTTAAAATTTACCTCACATTTCATTCAAATAAGTGCGGATATTGGTTGCGAATCTCAGCTTCGCGCTCCCAAGTAGCTTCCCCCGACGAATGGTTCTGCCACTTTACTAGTACCAGCAGAATCTGCTAGGTCCGTAAGACTTGTACTTTATGATCCAAGATTTGCGCTGGCTTCTCAACCAGTGTCAGATCTACTTAAAGCTCAATGGGTTGATAGCCCAAGATGTCGGTTGGGTCTCTCATGTATTTCCTCAGCATAGATATATGGAATACGTTGTGCATGCTCACCAGCTGTGGCGGTAGAGCAATCCTGTAAGCAACCTCTTCAATCTAACCCAACACCTCAAAAGGTCCAACGTAACACAGACTTAGCTTTCCATGTTTGCCAAAATGCATCACGCCCTTCGTTGGTGATATCTTGACAAAGACCTTATCTCCTATATGAAAATAGGTGTTAATACCATACTAATTATTAGATACGAAAAAATTCAATTATTGAATGCGATCAAGCTCACCTCGAACATGACATGCATTCTATGAAGATCGGCATAACTCTTCTGGCGACTTTAAGTGATGCGCAATCCCTCACGGATCCAACGAACCCTCTCAGTTGTACTCTCCATGATATCAAGTCCCAAAATAAGTTTCTTGCCGACTTCGTCCCAATTCTATAGAGATCTACATCTCCGACCACATAAGGCTTCGTAGGGAGCCATACCGATGCTTGCCTAATAAATGTTGTTGTAGGCAAACTCCATCAGAGGTAGGTGTTGGTCCCATGACCCGTCAAAATCTAATATGCATGCATGAAACATGTAATAGCCTGAAAAATCATGCTAAACTATGACCTCGGGATCCGTGCTCGATCGGTCATAGGTTTGACCAAATGGAAGTCTAGCAGTTAGTATGTGGTGTAATGAACGGACGAGATGTAATAAATAGAATGCCTATGTGGTGTGTGTTGTGAAGGTGTAGTCGCATACACCTACCGCGGTGTATGTGCTCAACACACAAGTGAGGAAGAGGATAAAAGGGTTTAATAACCCTAGAGGTGTATTTTGGTTGTTGAAGGAGAGTAAAGAAGAGAGAGAGAGAGAAAAGTAAGAGAGGAGTTATTGCAACTAATTGGAGGGGGGATTCAAGAGATAAAAGCCGGATTCAACGCGATTTGGATCTGTTAGAGCCAAAGCTGGAAACCCTAGCCTTCCAACTATTTGATTGAAGTCAACTTGAGATCTATTCAAGGTAAAATTTTTATAAATAAAATGCATAGATTATAGGGGTTAAGTTGTGATTGAATGTGGGTTAAATCATAGGATAATGGCTTAGAAAAATAGAGGAAAAAGTATGGAAGAAGATTGGGAAGAAACACTGAAAGGGGTTTGAATCTGACAATTTCGATTAATCAAAATTGGGTTTCGATTAATCGAAATTGGCCAGGAAGTTGAAAGGTCAGAGGACCCCGATTTCGATTAATCGAATTTGATTTCGATTAATCGACTGGGAACCTCCAGTGGACCCCAAGGGTTGGAGGAAATGACTTGAGGAAAAATCGACTAATCGAAATGGGATTTCGATTAATCGATTTTAGTTTTCGATTAATCGATTTGGAATCGATTAATCAACTTGTGAAACTTCATTTATTGACCGAGGGTCGACTTTGCGAAAAGAAGAATTTCGATTAATCGAAATTGGATTCGATTAATCGAATGAAAACTCGACTGTTCGAACTGAGGATCGACTTTGCGAAAAGAAGAATTTTGATTAATCGAAATTGGATTCGATTAATCGAATGAAAACTCGACTGTTCGAACTGAGAATCGACTTTGCGAAAAGGAGAATTTCGATTAATCAAAATTGCTTCGATTAATCGATATTGACCTTCGATTAATCGATTTTGGAAATCGATTAATCGAATCAGATTCGATTAATCGATTTTGGAATTCGATTAATCGACTGAGATAAATTATGTTGACTTTTGGGTTTGACTTTAAGATTCTTGGAGGGTCTTATACCTTCTTTATTACATCCTTTGTGATGTGTTTCACCTATTATGTGGTACCATAGGTGGTACGTGTGGACTAGTGCACAAGGAGCCACGTGGGACCTTGATGCATTGATCAAATGAAGACTTGAGGTAGGGAACACCTTGAACATGTACTTTATTTTACAAGAGCATGTATGTAGTGATATAGATTTCCATTCAAATGTTTAATTGCTTAAGAATTGTGAAAAGTGTGTGTGCGTATGACATCCATAAGAGAAATTCTAATAAGCCATCCCCAGGGGATGAAGAAGTAAAGAGATGAGAGCACAGGTGTGATGCAAGTAAATGGATACATCCCCGGGATGTATCCAAGGATTGAATCATGTTTGATAGGGCCTAACTGATATAAGATAGCACATTTACACGGTGAATAACTATATGTAAGGCACCGATATTTTTGTTATTTGAGGTTTGATAGGGTACCCCACCGACGTGGCGGGATATCCACGACTGACACGGCAGGATATCCGTGACCGATACGGCGGCGAAACCGTAGGCCAGTGCGGAGGCTTATCCGTACATAGTAAGCACACCCCAGGGGTGTTGATTGAGACAAGTGAAACCCCGCCACCAATCCCCAGGGGAAAGGGGCTTGGGTACTATTGGTATTCCCAGGGAATACGGTTAAAACTGTCTATATAGATGACGATGATGGGTATCTCATCGGGGCTCGATGCTATATTGCTCGGGGATTACTTAAGTTGAAAGTTTAAGTTTTGCTTTAGGCCTTTTCAGCATCATTCATGAGTAAATGAAAATACAAGTAATCAACAGTAAAATGAAATGCTTTTTAACAATAGATACTTCATGCATGGCATATCATGGAATATATGTGAGTTATAATTTATATGTTCAATCGTGTTTGTTCCCTATTGAGCTAGGATGTAGCTCACCCTATAGACTATACGTCGCAGGTCCACTACTAGCAGCTGCCGAGGCTTCAGGAGACGCTGATCCCGACGAGTCGGACCTTGCGGCCAGTGAAGAGTTGGAGCCACCTCCAGAGGACTTCTTCTAGAGGACTCCGTTGTGCCACTTTGAGGGATTTTGGGGAGAGTTTTTGTACGGCTTGGTATGTCAAGCCTTGATTCTGTTTAAACCATGTATATATATAGATGGGATTATTCTTTTGGGGCGAACCATCCGTGATGATTGCTATCATCGATGGTTCGGATCGGTTCTCCATTCATGTAGAGGCATGAGGGTAGAACCGTCTTTTGGAGAGTTAATTAATATAGATTCAAATTCCGCAATTTCGTTTATTATTTTATTACAATGCTTGATATACCAGTGTTCCGTACTTAGCTAAGGGGCACGGTCAAGATGATCGTGCTGATGGCACGGGTTTCGGGGTGCCGAAATCCGGGCTGTCACAGTTAGTATCAAAGCTATTTTCTTTTAGCAATTCTGACAAGGGTTCTTTCGTCAGAACATAGGGGCTTCTACTAACGAAACTTTAGTTTCAAATGCAGCCGCAAATGTCATCTAGAGGAAGAGGCCGACCAAGGGGAGGCCAGCAGAGGAGTCTACGTAGTGGAGATGGTTACATCTCTCCTACTAATAGAGTGCCTTTAGGAGGTACTGAGGCCCCAGGGGGCAGTAGTAGTAGACAGCATAATGAAGAGGATCGAGATCATCAGGATCAAGATCTAAGAGAGCAAGAAAGATTGAGAGAAAGACAAGAAGATAGAGAGGAGCGACAAAGGATGATGCACACTATGGAGACTATGGCAGCTGCCATGGCACAACAAGCCGCATCCTTTGCAGCTCATGCATCAAGAGAACAGCAGCCACCTACACCACCTGTAGGACCTGCGTTGCCTGTGCCCTCATCATTTACAGAGTTTAGGAGGATGAGACCTCCTTCATTTTCTGGGCAGGCAGACACAATGGCCGCTGAGAACTGGTTGATGGAGATGGAGAAAGTCTTTAGCGTGCTAACTTGCACGGAAGATGAGAGTGTAAGATGGGCAGCTTACATGTTGGATGGGGAGGCTGGGCCTTGGTGGAAGTCCGTGATACGGACTCGGGCTCAGGAGACCCCAGAGTTGCCTTGGACTTGGGAGGAGTTTGTTGAGGAGTTCAACAAACAATATTTTCCGGAAGTGGTGAGGAACCAGCTTGAGATACAATTTTTACAATTAGTGCAAGGGAGAATGACAGTGAGAGAATATGGGGTAGAGTTTCTACGACTTGCCCGTTTTGCTCCGGATTACGTCGCTACTGAAGTGATGAAGTCCAAGAGGTTTCAGCAAGGTTTGAAGCCTGAGGTTAGGGGAGGCGTAGCTCCATTTCAACTGAGGACCTATGAAGAGGTCATGAGTAAAGCACTGGTAGTTGAAGAGGAGAATACAAATAGATATAGACAGAGAGAGCAGCAGAGAGGAGGAAATGAACAAGGAAGATCGGGGCACTACGAACCGGTGAACAAAAAGCCGAGGTTCATGGCCCAGAATCAGAGACCACAGTTCCAAGGGGGTTTCGGAAGACCGGCGCAACAACAACAACACCAACAGAGGTTTCCATTGCTTGCGTCGGGGAGACCTATTCGCTATGAGAGCCCTGCCATGTCTACTGGCGCCACTGTCACACAGGGTTCTCGTACTGTTTCTTCCGCACCTCGGGAGACTTGCGCAAAGTGTGGCAAGCCTCATAGGATGGTGGACTGTAGATCGGGAACTAGGGGCTGTTTCCGATGTGGCAAGGTGGGCCACTTGATCAAGGATTGCCCCGAGACGGATAAGAGAAAGACGGTTTCAGTTGCAGCACCACGACCAATTCAAGCAAGGAAACCGATCGTTCAGGGGAGAGCCTATGCAGTCACTGCTCAGGAAGCAGGGAACGTGCATGATGTCATCCAAGGTGAGACCCTTTTTAAAAATTAAAGAAAATTTTCATTTCAATAAGATTTTAGATAGAGAGGAGCATGCGTTAGAATTGTATAGATTCTTTTCTCAATACAAAAAGCTGTATGTGAATTAAGAGTGTAAATTGATGTGTAAATTATTGTATGTATGTATGTATACTATAGGTACTCTAAATATATATGAAAAAGGATGTTTCGGTGGTTATGACGCTCGAGTGTTGATAGACCCCGGGTCTACCCACTCATTCGTCACTCCACGTTTCGCTAAGAAGATGAAGATTGTTCCAGAGACGTTGGATTTCGTCCTATCTGTGTCTATTCCGACTGGAGAGTTAGTAGACACGGAGTTAGCTTGCAAATCTATCATTGTAGCAGTTCGAGACTTAGAGGTGCATGAACTAGAAGCAAAGTTGATACTGTTAGACATGCAAGGGTTTGATGTGATCCTTGGCATGGACTGGTTGGCGCAGCATTGTGCGACCGTCGATTGCAAGAACAAGGTAGTCATTTTCAGACCCAACACAAGAAGATCATTTCGGTTTCAAGGAGTGAGGTCGTCATCAGTACCACTGATCTCAGCAGTAAGGGCCGAGAAAATGATCAGAAAGGGTTGCAGTGGATACTTAGCTTTCTTAAAGGAGGACAAGGAAGAAAAGAATGTCATTTCTGAGATAGCAGTTGTGCGAGACTTCGCTGACGTGTTTCCAGAGGAATTGCCTGGATTACCTCCAGAAAGAGAAGTAGAATTCGCCATTGACTTAGCACCAGGAACGGAGCCTATTTCGAAAGCACCTTATAGAATGGCTCCCGCTGAGTTAAAGGAATTAAAGGAACAACTACAAGAGCTTATGGACAAGGGGTTTGTTAGACCAAGTGTATCTCCATGGGGAGCACCGGTCTTGTTTGTCAAGAAGAAGGATGGGTCAATGCGGCTATGCATTGACTATCGACAATTGAACAAACTCACTGTGAAGAACCGCTACCCTTTGCCTAGAATAGATGATCTATTCGACCAACTGCAAGGAGCAAGGTATTTTTCTAAGATCGACGAGATCCGGTATCATCGATTCTTGAGTCAAGGCAGAGGACATTCAGAACAGAGCTTTCCGAACACGATATGGACACTATGAATTCCTTGTGATGCCGTTTGGATTAACGAATGCTCCGGCGTCGTTTATGGATCTGATGAACCGAGTGTTTAAACCACACTTGGACTCCTGCGTCGTAGTGTTTGTTGATGATATACTAATATACTCCAAATCTAAGACGGAACACGAAGAACATTTGAGGATTGCTCTACAGATGCTACGTGAACACCAATTGTACGCCAAACTCAGCAAGTGTGAATTTTGGTTGGAAGAAGTTAGCTTTTTGGGACACGTTGTCTCAAAGCATGGTGTCACTGTAGATCCAGCAAAGGTAGAAGCAGTAGTTAAATGGGAGCAGCCAAAGACAGTGACCGATGTCCGAAGTTTTCTGGGCTTAGCAGGCTATTATCGACGTTTCGTTGAGGGGTTTTCAAAGATATCGGGACCTCTCACAAAGCTGACACGAAAAGATTCAAGGTTTGAGTGGAGTGAGGCATGCGAGAAGAGTTTTCAAGAACTCAAAACGAGACTCACTTCGGCTCCAGTGCTAGCGATTCCTTCAGGCAGTGGAGGATACGCCGTGTACAGCGACGCATCATACAATGGCCTTGGTTGTGTGCTCAACCAACACAAGAAGGTGATAGCTTACGGATCAAGACAGTTGAAAGAACACGAGAAAAATTACCCGACTCATGACTTGGAACTGGCAGCAGTCATTTTTGCGCTGAAGATTTGGAGACATTACTTGTATGGTGAGACTTTTGAAATTTTCACCGATCATAAGAGCCTCCGATACCTGTTTACACAGAAAGAGCTCAACATGAGACAGCGCAGGTGGATGGAATTCCTCAAGGATTATGATTGCTCCATACAATACCATCCAGGCAAGGCGAATGTAGTAGCCGATGCTTTGAGTCGGAAAGGTTCAGCTCAGTTAGCTTCTTTGATTCTGGGTATGCACCGATGGAAATTATTGGAAGACCTGGCACTCTATGATGCGAACATTGAGTCAAAGGACACTGGATCCTTTTTGGCTAACATATCAGTAAAGCCAGTGATATTTGAGCATATCCACGATCTACAGATGAAAGATCCGACATTAACAAAGATTCATCAACACGTGAGTGAAGGCATCAGATCGGACTTCTCAGTAAAAGAAGATGGTTCCTTATTGTTTAAAGGCCGTCTATGCATTCCGGACAATGTCGACCTAAGACGAACGATTCTTGATGAGGCCCATAAGTCAAATTATGCTATCCACCCTGGTAGCACCAAAATGTACCAAGATTTGAAAAAGAACTACTGGTGGAGAGGACTGAAACAAGACGTGGCCGAGTATGTGTCACGATGTTTGACTTGTCAGCAGGTGAAGGTTGATCATAGACATCCTGCTGGACTATTGCAACCTTTACCAATACCAGAATGGAAGTGGGAATCGATCTCAATGGATTTCATTGTTGGATTACCCCGTACTGCCAAGAGACACAATGCCATTTGGGTCGTTGTAGACCGATTGACCAAATCAGCGCACTTTTTGCCATACAATACTACGTATACGGCAGGAAGACTGGCAGACTTATACATGAAGGAGATTGTAAGGTTACATGGTATTCCAAGCAGCATAGTTTCAGATCGTGATCCACTATATACGTCCAAGTTTTGGAAGAAATTTTAAGAAGGAATGGGAACACAACTAGACTTTAGTTCAGCTTTCCATCCTCAAACTGATGGACAAACAGAGCGAGTGAACCAAGTAATAGAAGGCATGCTCAGGGCATGCATGCTTGATATGCAAGGATACTGGGATGAGTATCTACCGATGCTCGAGTTCGCATACAACAATAGTTTCCAAACGAGCATTGGCATGGCACCGTATGAAGCTCTGTATGGACGACGATGCAAGTCACCCCTCAATTGGGAGGAAACAGGTGAGAAATTTGTATTAGGACTGAAACTGCTTGAAGACAACGCCACTGTTGTCCGAATTATCAGAGAAAGGTTGAAGACAGCACAGAGTAGACAGAAAAGTTACGCCGATATGAAGCGGACTAGTGTTGACTATAAAGTGGGCGAGCATGTGTTTGTGAAAGTGTCACCTATGAAAGGTGTAATGAGATTTGGCAAGAGAGGGAAGTTAAGTCCACGTTATGTTGGACCATTTGAAATTTTGGGACGAGTAGGTGAAGTTGCATATTGCATTGGTTTAGCACCACTATTTGATCGAGTGCATAATGTTTTCCACATATCGATGCTCAGGAAGTACGTGAACGATCCGTCTCATGTGTTAGGAAAGCAACCTATAGAGATGTGTGAGGACATGAGCATGATAGAGGAACCAGTGGAAATCTTGGATTGAAAGGAACAAGTACTGCGCACTAAAGTGATTCCCTTAGTGCTTTTTCGGTGGAATAATCACCCAAAAGAAGAGGCTACTTGGGAACGAGAGGCCGATGTGAAAGAACAATATCCAGCCTTGTTTCCAACGACGTGAGAATTCAATGTAAACCACAAACATGTTTGTGAAATCTCCACTATACTTGTAATTCAATGGAAATTTTGATCCAATCGGATTGAGGAACTGAATTATATGTACATAATCAAGTATACGCAACTCTATGAAAGAACCACTTGATGTCATAAACTACCAAAAGAAATCAAAGAAACAAAGAGATTGAAATTCTGCAGGAATTGGGCAAAACCGATTAATTGAATTTCCAATCGATTAATCGATTTGGAATTTCGATTAATCGATTTTGTTCGATTAGTCGACTGGCATGTGCCAGTGACTGGAAATTTAAAAGAGAGTTAGAATATACATAGAAGACCAATTTCGATTGATCGAATTGGAATCACGATTAATCGATTTAGAATCGACTAATCGATTTTGAAATTTTGATTAATCGAATTATATTTCGATTAATCGATTTACTAAAGGGACTTACGAGAATTTGAAATCAAATGGACGATTTCGATTAATCGAAGTGGATTTCGATTAATCGATTTCAAAATTTCGATTAATCGAAATGGATTCGATTAATCGAATAATTTAAGAAATTCGGGAAAATTAGAAGTTACAGCACGATTTCGATTAATCGAAAATAAATTCGATTAATTGATTTTGGAACTTCGATTAATCGAAATGGATTTTGATTAATCGACTGGCTCGCGCCAGTGAGCTTAAAAATTTAAAATTTTAAATAGATACGATTTCGATTAATCGAAATGGTTTTAGATTGTCGAATTGACTTTCGATTAATCGATTTGGGAAATCGATTAATCGATTTTACGCGGCTTAGCCTAGTTTTGAATCTCGATTAATCGATTCTGAATTTCGATTAATCGAGCCGAGGCCTATATATATGAAATTGGGGATTTCATTTCCCATTCGAAATTTTTTCTTGCTTGGGATTTTTGGGCGTTTCGTCTTCTCCTTCTTCTCCAACCAATTGAGTGGTCTAGGGTTTGGATCTTCCATTGATTCGCTTCCGAATCCGCCTTCGAAACCTAAGGTAAACCCTAGATTTTCGCTTTTCTTTCCATTTGAGTTAGTTAAAAACCCTACTTTTCTCAAAATGCCGCCCAAAACCCGTCTATCCTCAAAGAAGGCGACTTCTAAGTTGCCGGTTAGGCGTAAGAACGCCGCACCACCACCACCTACCCCATCGCCGGTGAGGACTCCATCACCGTCGGAATCGGAGACCACCTCCGGTTCGACGAGCGTGTCTACGCGCGAGTCTTCCCGCGAGTCCACCCCCATGCCACCACCACCCACCAATGTTGAACAACCAAATGAATGGTGGATGGCAAAGACCTTTGAGGTCGAATATATCATAGACCCTACCCTTTTCACCAATCCCGATTTACCGGGCGAGACCCAATGGGCTCGAAATTACCTCACCAACGCCGGACTCGGCAACCTTCTCAAACCAATCCGGGGTTCTTACTACCCTAGATTGGTTAGACTCTTTTACCAAGGGCTAACCGATGGCCCTACCGACGATTGTATTATAACCAAGATTGAGGGTCGTCTCTATACGATCACTCGTCGCCACATCCATGAGGTACTCGAGTGTTACCTCGATTTCACCCCGGAGACCACTCTTTTCCCACCCTTTGAGGAGGAACCCCGTTTTGAGGAGGTCATGACCCGTATGACCAACGGCAAGAAGGGGTCGGGCTCCTCCATTAAGAGAGTTGACCTTCCACCCTACATGTGGATGCTTGATTCCATAATCAAGTGCAACCTCTACCCGATGCGCCACGACACTGAGCGCGTGGACAAAGTGCAACATGCACTTTATGCGGCCTTCTATGGCCGGTGGTTCGACGCCACGATGGTCATCCTAGAGGGGATGAAATACATCAAGGGGAAGTTAATGAAGGGCAACATGAGGCCCAAAGAAAAGATGCCCTATTCTCGCCTTATATCGAGCATGTTGGAGTGCTACTCCGACGAGCCCTCCTACACCATCTCACCTCACGAGGTGAGGGCTACGGATCGCGTGAAGACGTTTACAAAGTCTTCATGGACCCGTAGCTACAACCTTCTAAAGCGGACCCTACCAGCTCCGGGTCCCGCTCCGCCCGGCAGCGAGCGTGCACCTCCACCCCACCACCTCGGCGGGACCCACCCGTGGGTGGGGCACACCTATTCCCAGAGCCATCCGTGGAAGGGTTCCCTCCCACCAGCCTCACCGAGCACCACTGCCCCTCACGCGCGCGACACCCACCTCATCCTACAGGGCGCCGCTCCACCCGGTCCTACCATCGAGGGGCGTGTTGGCTCGTATGGGGGCCAACAATGAGAGGATGAACCGGGAGGATGACTTCCTATGTTCCACCCTCCGCCACATCTACCCTCCGACTACCGCCGCTACCTCGCCCAGGAGGAGGAGTGGACGGTCGGGCGCACCGCCTTCCATCGAGGACCCGTCTTCCATCCCACCACTACAGACGCGGCTCCTTCCACATCTGCCTCCGCTCCGGCCAGGAGACGCCTCCACTGACCAGGCCAGGCTCCTCAGACACTGCCCGGCACCCATAGTTCCTCCAGCTCAGAGGGAGCAGCCCGCTCCAGCACCAGACCTGCCTGACGGGGGGACTGCATGAGTTTTATTTTTTATATTATTAGTCATGATTGTATCGATGTATATTTTGTATGCCACTTTATTGGCACCTTGTAAAACTTTTGATATTAATAGAAATCCCCATTTTTGTGTTCATTGTCTTCTTTCGTCAAAAGTTTAAATTCCATGCTTGTGTTGAGAATACAAATACGTCTGAGTCAACTGGACCACCTCACCTGAGAGTGTGGGGGGGGGGAGTGACCCAGACAGACAAACCTTGGGTTATTTTCGAGGACGAAAATTCCCAAGGTGGGGAGGATGTAATAGCCTGAAAAATCACGCTAAACTATGACCTCGGGATCCGTGCTCGATCGGTCATAGGTTTGACCAAATGGAAGTCCAACAATTAGTATGTGGTGTAATGAACAGACGAGATGTAATAAATAGAATGCCTATGTGGTGTGTGTTGTGAAGGTGTAGTCGCATACACCTACCGCGGTGTATGTGCTCAACACACAAGTGAGGAAGAGGATAAAAGGGTTTAATAACCCTAGAGGTGTATTTTGGTTGTTGAAGGAGAGTAAAGAAGAGAGAGAGAGAGAGAAAAGTAAGAGAGGAGTTATTGCAACTAATTGGAGGGGGGATTCAAGAGATAAAAGCCGGATTCAACGCGATTTGGATCTGTTAGAGCCAAAGCTGGAAACCCTAGCCTTCCAACTATTTGATTGAAATCAACTTGAGATCTATTTAAGGTAAAATTTTTGTAAATAAAATGCATAGATTATAGGGGTTAAGTTGTGATTGAATGTGGGTTAAATCATAGGATAATGTCTTAGAAAAATAGAGGAAAAAGTATGGAAGAAGATTGGGAAGAACAGCTCGAAAGGGGCTGAATCTGACAATTTTGATTAATAGAAATTGGGTTTCGATTAATCGAAATTGGCCAGGAAGTTGAAAGGTCAGAGGACCCCGATTTCGATTAATCGACTTTGGATTTCGATTAATCGATTTGGGGATCGATTAATCGACTGGGAACCTCCAGTGGACCCCAAGGGTTGGAGGAAATGACTTGAGGAAAAATCGACTAATCGAAATGGGATTTTGATTAATCGATTTTAGTTTTCGATTAATCGATTTGGAATCGATTAATCAACTTGTGAAACTCGACTGTTCGAACTGAGGGTCGACTTTGAGAAAAGAAGAATTTTGATTAATCGAAATTGGATTCGATTAATCGAATGAAAACTCGACTGTTCGAACTGAGGATCGACTTTGCAAAAAGAAGAATTTCGATTAATCGAAATTGGATTCGATTAATCGAATGAAAACTCGACTGTTCGAACTGAGAATCGACTTTGCGAAAAGGAGAATTTAGATTAATCGAAATTGCTTCGATTAATCGATATTGACCTTCGATTAATCGATTTTGGAAATCGATTAATCGAATCAGATTCGATTAATCGATTTTGGAATTCGATTAATCGACTGAGATAAATTATGTTGACTTTTGGGTTTGACTTTAAGATTCTTGGAGGGTCTTATACCTTCTTTATTGCATCCTTTGTGATGTGTTTCACCTATTATGTGGTACCATAGGTGGTACGTGTGGACTAGTGCACAAGGAGCCACGTGGGACCTTGATGCATTGATCAAATGAAGACTTGAGGTAGGGAACACCTTGAACATGTACTTTATTTTACAAGAGCATGTATGTAGTGATATAGATTTCCATTCAAATGTTTAATTTCTTAAGAATTGTGAAAAGTGTGTGTGCGTATGACATCCATAAGAGAAATTCTAATAAGCCATCCCTGTGGATGAAGAAGTAAAGAGATGAGAGCATCAGGTGTGATGCAAGTAAATGGATACATCCCAGGGATGTATCCAAGGATTGAATCATGTTTGATAGGGCCTAACTGATATAAGATAGCACATTTACACGGTGAATAACTATATGTAAGGCACCGATATTTTTGTTATTTGAGGTTTGATAGGGTACTGGCGGGATATCCACGTGACCCGACACGGGGATATCCGTGACCGATCTGGCGGAAACCGTAGGCGGTCGCGGAGGCTTATCCGTACATAGTAAGCACACCCGTGAGTGTTGATTGAGACAAGTGAAACCCGCCACCAATCCCGAGGGAAAGGGCTTGGTACTATTGGTATTCCTGGGAATACGGTTAAAGCTGTCTATATAGATGGCGATGATGGGTATCTCATCGGGCTCGATGCTATATTGCTCGGGATTACTTAAGTTGAAAGTTTAAGTTTTGCTTTAGGCCTTTTCAAAGATCATTCATGAGTAAATGAAAATACAAGTAATCAACAGTAAAACGAAATGCTTTTTAACTGTTTCATTAACAACTGCATAGATACTTCATGCATGGCATATCATGGAATATATGTGAGTTATAATTTATATGTTCAATCGTGTTTGTTCCCTATTGAGCTAGGATGTAGCTCACCCTATAGACTATACGTCGCAGTCCACTACTAGCAGCCGAGGCTCAGGAGACGCCGATCCGTGAGTCGGGACCTTGCTGGGCGGTGAAGAGTTGGAGCCACCTCCAGAGGACTTCTTCTAGAGGACTCCGTTGTGCCACTTTGAGGGATTTTGGGGAGAGTTTTTGTACGGCTTGGTATGTCAAGCCTTGATTCTGTTTAAACCATGTATATATATAGATGGGATTATTCTTTTGGGGCGAACCATCCGTGATGATTGCTATCATCGATGGTTCGGATCGGTTCTCCATTCATGTAGAGGCATGAGGGTAGAACTGTCTTTTGGAGAGTTAATTAATATAGATTCAAATTCCGCAATTTCGTTTATTATTTTATTACAATGCTTGATATACCAGTGTTCCGTACTTAGCTAAGGGGCACGGTCAAGATGATCGTGCTGATGGCACGGGTTTCGGGGTGCCAAAATCCTGGATGATTGATATCCTCTATGATTTGGTTCACCCTCTCAGTTTACCCATCAGTCTGTGGATGGGATGTTGAGCTGAAATCAAGTTTTGACCCCATGCGTTCCTGAAATTGCTGCCATAATTGAGACGTATAGAGTGGATCTCTATTAGGCACTACACTGACCAGTATACCATGAAGCCTTAGAATCACTTTGAGGTACAACTCTATGAGCTTGCTGGTGGTATACATAGTGTTATACGACAGGAAATGTGCAGATTTCGTCAATCTATCCACAATGACCCAGATGGCATTGTGTTTCCTCAACGTCTTAGGCAACCCCAAAATAAAGTCCATAGAAATGACTTCCCATTTCCACTCAGGTATAGGTAATGGTTCCAATAATCCCATCGGATTTCAATGATCCTCCTTTACTTACTGGTAGACTAAGGATTTGAACACATAGTCAGCAACATCCTTCTTCAAGCCTCGCCACCAGAAGCTTTTCTTCAAATCATGATACATCTTCATACTCCCAGGATCTATGGCATACGTTGACTTGTGAGCCTCTTCCAAAATAGTGTCCCAAAGCTCAACACTGGTAGGTATGCACACTCAATCTCGAAATAACAAGGTACCATCTTCCCTGATGGAGAAATTTGGCCTGTTCTCGCTGGTCACCTCTCTTCTAATGGTCATAAGTTCATCATCAACCATTTGTAGCTTGCGGATGTTTTCAAATAATGGGGGCCTAATTACAAGGGTAGCCATTAAAGCTCCTGAACCCCTAACATCAAACCTCGTGTCACATAATGCCATATCCTCAAGTAAGTGCCACCAGCGCACTCTCACAATGAGATGTGATAGCTGAGCAGAGGACTTCTGACTCAGTGTATCCGTTACTATATTTGTATTCTTTGGGTGATACTGGATGGAACAATCATAATCTTTAAGGAACTCCATCCATCTTCGCTACCTAATATTCAAGTCCTTCTGAGTAAATAGGTATTTGAGGCTCTTGTGATCTATAAAGATGTCAAATGTCACACCATATAAGTAGTGCCTCTAGATCTTCAGAGCAAAGATTACTACTGTTAACTCAAGGTCATGAGTAGGATAATTTTTCTCATGATCCTTAAATTGTCTGGGGCCATAAGCAATGACACTCTTGTCTTGATTAAGTACGCAAACCAAACCACCATATGAAGCGTCACTATATAATGCATAACCCCCACCGCGTAAAGGTATAGACAGTACTGGCGCGGTCATCAAATGCTTCTTGAGTTCTTGAAAACTCTGCTCACACTGATTTGTTTAATCGAATCTAGCATTCATTCTCATAAGTTCTATAAGCGGACCTGAGATCTTGGAGAAACCTTCTACAAATCGCCGATAGTATCCTGCCAAACCAAGGAAACTACAGGCTTCCATCATTGTCTTTGTGTGCAACCATGGATTTTTAACAATTTGTTGCGATGATACGCTCTTGAAAAAAATATAGAGTCACCACCCAGAGCTTTTGGTGCCCCGGGAAACCTTAAATCAATATTGAAAGCACCGAAGTGCAAAACTATGACTCTGATTATGGTCTACACCAAAGGCTCTTGGGTAGGGGCTTTGGTTATCGATTGGGAAGGTGTTAGGCACCCGACCACTCCGCTTGTAAGCGGTCTCTACTATGGCTGTTTGGGTGTGTATATAATATATATATATATATATATAATTATGTATATATAAAAGAAAAAAAAATGAGCGACACTTTCCCTTGGTTGAAGGCACACTGATCCTATTGAGCTCTTCTCGCTTGCCAAAATTTGGGCAGTGTAATGACTCAATTCCAGGATAGAGGAAAAGGAAAGAAGGTAGAGGAATAGAGGAGAGAGGCAGAGCTCTCGGGCCCTTGTAGCACCGCTGTGGTCCTTCTTGTGAGAGCGAAGAATGAGCTTCCCAAAGTATATCGTTAGAGAAACGGGCTTTTGATCTCTAAGGCTAGGGAGCTAAGAGGTAGGAGAAGAAGGCTAGGGGCTAGATCTAGCTCAAACTCACTGATTTAGGATAGATAATGGGGTGTCAAGGATGAACTAGGGTGCTGGAATTATATGGGTTTAGTCGAGGCAAAATGGGAGGGGAGCTCACTATAATTTTCTCTCTTCAAAAATTTTCCAACCCTTAAACAAGAGGGGTGGCTCTCTATTTATAGAGGAAGGAAGGATTAGTGAGGGGTTAAGGGGGCTAATTGGGTTAGCAATTAGGTAATAGGAATCTAAGGTTTTTAGGGTTTTCTAGAGCTTAGAAAAGTGTGCAATGGGCTTCAATGGTAGATGATAGGGTAAAGGTTTCAAATGACTAGAGGGTTGCAAATAGGGTAAACAAGGGTGCAACAGTCCTAATGAAACCCACCCTAAACATTGAGATTGTCAATAAGTCAAACCTCAAAAGTGAAATTTGAGCACCCACAGTTACTGTAGCTAAGTCTAGCGCATGTATTACACATGCTAAGCATTGCTACAGTATCGCGAAGTTCGGAACCCTTCACAAAGAATTTGCAAGGTTTTGTGTATGCTTGGCGCATCTATTACATGCGCCAAGCCATTTCTGGGAGAAAATGGCCTGTGCATGTATTACATGCGTCGGGTAATATCCTGTAAAACTGCCCAATTTTCAAATCGCCATAACTTTTGATATATAACTCCGATTGAAGTGATTTTTAGCTTGTTGGAAAGATGGGGAGTCCTCTTTCTATTGCTATATGACTTAGCTCCAGTAGTCGTATGTGTAAAAATTGGTACTCCTCTTTCCATCCACTACTCAGGAGGGTTTAAGAACTGGTCTAGGACGGGTTCTATGGGGTTCGAGAAGGCTGGGGTTGATTCCTAAGGGTTTGGGATGATCCCTAACGGTTCAGGGAATGCTATCAGAAGCTTGGGGGTGCACCTTTCTTGAAGTATGTTTCGATTGGGCCTTAGGCCAAATTTGGATGTTTACAGATGCCCCTCTTTGGTATCCGATCACTAATGATCGAAAAAGACATTCGAAGAGGCCCAAGGCATTACTGACGGGTCTGCTGTATGTCGGGAAAAACGTCCGTTCCTCAAGGTTATTAGTCCCCAAGCGCTTAGTGACATTACTGGGTATAACCGAAATGGAGCGAGTTGCGAAAGCTCAATATACTGAAAAAAAATATCTGCTTCTCGAGATGATTGAAGATGTTTTATGTTCAAGTTTCATTCTGAATAAAATAGCTCCGTAAGTAAGAGGGTGATCGACTCATACTTAAAGATAGGTGTGAAGCAAATACGCGAAGATCCATAGTTTGCGTCCAATCTTATGAGGCATTGATTGCCCCATTTGACTGGGCACGAGTGCCCCTACGTGAAGCAAGGTTCGACGTCTTTGGGCAAACCCAACAATCCCGAAGTTAATTTAGCACAACTTCTCAAGTGGAGTGAATAGATGTCGTAATACTTTTTGGGACTGCGTGCCATTTTTTTATAATGTGCCCAGGACAAACATGACCTAGAGCATCCAACTTCAAATAATACTGAACAGATCAAACCAAAACTAGGTGTCTACCAAAGGAGACATTCAATCCTGGTCTCTGCGACAATGATCTTATAAATCATTTAACTATGCATAAACATGCACCCATTAGGGGCAATAAGCAACAAAGGCGATGGAAGTCCCGACCCAGAACTCGTTTGGGTACTATTTATGGGAATAAATTACCATCCTACGGATACCCAGATGCATGGTGCCTATCTAAGGGATATCACGCCAATGCAGGTTTTAAGCCTGCAAAAATAAGGGAAATGAACCCTTCTGCATGCATGTTTACACATAGTTGATTGATATATAGTTCCATTTTCAACAGGTTGGTCTCAACCAATGATTATCCTTTTTCAACAGAGTTACCCAGACCTCAAACCCCGTTGGGTGCACGCCCAGACTGTGTAGACCAAGAGTCCACACCTCTAAAAATTTTGTGAAAAATTTGAAGCGTAGACACTTACATTCATATGAATCCAAAGACAAAGCGCTTAGCTCAAAGATTTAGCAGTGGAATTAACCTGATCGAAACATTGATCACTTAATCGGGATTGGCACCGTTGCTCCTACATTTAAGTAGTATCCAAAGGTCCGAGGTGAACCCTAGACTTAGGACATTAATTTAGCACAACTGCATTGCTGATAAAATATTAATATTTTACCGCCTTAAAACACGCAAGTGCGTAGCTATGAGTGAAAAGTTTACTGATAACACATATTTTTTTTTCTTTTTCAAAATGATTTTCTTTCTTCTTCTCTTTTATTTTTGAATAGACTGGACGTCAGTGGTGAGATGCTTCATCTGATATGTCCATCACTGAGAGGTTGCTTGCTTCAAGACTTAAGACCATTTGATGTTCCTGCACATCTTGAGAAAACGTCAGTCCCTTTTTTGGTTTTATATAAAAAAGTGCATCCTAATCAACAGAAGGAGAAGCAAATTTTTACCTATATTTTTTTCATTTTTCAAGAGTTATATATATATATATATTATGGATTTTTATTTTCAGAGATTTTTTATTCTTTTTCTTCAATTTTTGATATGGAAGTGCGATGCTGTAAATATGTACATGAAAAAGAGTAGAAATATATATATTTTTTTGTATTTAAATTTTTCTTGATTTTTTTCTATACTTTTTTGCCTTTTCCCTTTTTTTTTTTTTTGATGCCTTAACAGTAACGGGTCCCTTTTTGAGTATAGCCAAACCCATTCATGTGGTCGGACCTGAGTGAGGTTCAAAAATATTACCAAGGTTGGAACATCCATCCCTTTCAATCAAAACAACCTTTTATCCTTACCTCGGGTCATACGTTTGACGATGCGGTCTAAAGATACATCTCATCAAGATCTGATTTGAGCTAACATGAGCGGCCTAATTCGAGACCAGATAATTTGAAATTCTAACCAAGTGAGTACCTGAAGATTTTCTTTTTCTTTTTCCTTTAAACATTTTCACTCATAGCGCCCAAGACGGGTTTTCGTCGTGCCCGTTGTTGGCCTCTTTTTTTATCCGTAGTGCCCTTTCAGATTTTCACTATGTCCATACCCCAGGCGCCTTTTCAGGTTTTCACCTGGTCCGCACAAGCTCGCTGTTTTTACTCATGGCGCCCTTGCGAGTTTTCACCACGTCCATTTCGCTTTGAGCTTGTATATTTTTATTTCTTTTTATTTTTCTCTATTTTTCAAAGGCCATGACATGGACATGGATTCCGTCAAAGCTGGCTGGATGTAATTCGTTTGTCGTCTCACAGCTTGGCTCATGTGGACTTAATGGATACTGTGACTGCTTGTAGACCTTAAAGAGGGCTTTTTCTCAGAATGTATCGTGGTCATGGGATAGGTTAGGAATTTTGATGGTATTCTGAGTTTTAAAAGATTTCCTTGATTGGGTTCCAGCTGCCATAATACACTTCTTCCTTGGGGGATTTTGACTGTACATGCCCCACTTTTTCTTTTCTATAATTTTTTATTCTTTTTGTATTTTTTCAGACATCCTATTTTTAAGATTTTGCTTTTGTAATTTTTTTGGATTTGATGGTAACTCTTTTTCTCTCCCCTATTTTTTTTGGTATATACACTTTTCCGTCTTCTTTTCTGGGGAGGCGTTTATGAAAGAAAGGCCAATGGCTCAACGGGTGTAGCAAAGGGTATGATCATTTAGGACACTTTTGGGCTACTTGGTTTTGAAACAATGGCCTCCTTTTTCTTTAAGTATCCTTAAGCAGTCACGCATCTATTTTATCAATACTTACCTTGTCGCCGGAGACTTAGGAATAGAATCGTCGGACGTATCCAACGTTGATTGGCTCCGGAAAGTGATCTCTATCCATGGTGGCAATGCAGAGCACGTATCCAGGTAGCACCTCTCAAATGACATAAGGTCCTTCCCAGTTGGGTTTGAATTTACCTCTCGGATCAGCGTGCCGTCATCGCCTTAACCCAAATGGCATGATTCGGTAACATAAATTTTATCATGGAGTAATGAATGATGTCTTCTCTCGGTCTACTTCAGCAATCTTGATCTGATTGTATCCAAAAAATCCATCAATGAATGACAGCATCCCGTGCCTAGCAGTATTATCGACCAAGATGTCGATGTGTGGCAATCGGAGGTCATCCGTTAGGCTCGCCTAGTTCAGATTTCTAAAGTCAATGCATATGTGAACCTTTATATCTTTCTTTGATACCGAGACGATGTTCGCTAACCAATGAGGGTACTTGGAGACTATGAGAAACCCTGCATCGTACTATTTGATGATCCCGTCCTTCATTTTAAGCCTCCATTTTGGCCTAAGGAGTCTTAACTTCTGCTTGACCGACTTAATATCTGGATATAGGGGCAGCTCATGCTTGACCAAATCGGTGTTCAAACTAGGCATATCCTCATATGACCATGTAAAGACGTCTTGGTATGACCGAAGGAAATCAATCATGCTTTTTCTTTCCTTGGGGGATAACAATGTTCTGATCTTAGTGATTCTAGGAAACTCCTCATTACCCAGATTGACATCTTCAGTCCTTTTAACGATCGACATAGGGCCATGCTCAAAATTGGCGAACCGATCAAGGAGCTCTTTGGGGAGCTCCTCAATAAGGATTTTCTCATCCAGACTCGTGACTCCTACCTCTTATATTTCTATAGGAAAGGGGTTAATTTCACGTGGGACGGATTTTTCAATTAAGGCATCATTTTTCTTGATTTTCTCAAAAATTTTAAAAGATAATAATTTTTGGATTATTTTGCATTTCTTTTATTTTTTTGGATTTTAATTTTTCTTTAGAAATGGGCCATTGGCAAGGCGAGGCACTATATATACATGATATTACCTACCAAGGGCTCACCTCACTTTTTATAGGTTATTTTTTTTTTAGAAGCGAGTGCCAAATTTCAGGCCAATTGCTGCCTCCAGAGTTAAGGGCCTAGTCACCAATTATGTACCTGTGGTGTTGTTCCTTTACTTATTTAATGGAGGAGACTGATTGAGATGGCTTTTGGGAGTTAGCCTCCAACATGTTTGCCCTGGGTTCATTCGGGACCCTGTCCTCAAACATTAGCATGGGTTTGTGGTGGTTTATGGTAGGGGGGGTATATTGACTGGGAACTTCCTCCTCGAAGAGGGAGAATGATGTCAGGTCTATCTCCATTTCGAGGGGAATGATTTGGGGATTGGTTCGGTGAATAACGGCTACCGGCGTGTGTGGGGTCAGCTGTGTTACCCCATTCTAATCAATTTTTATGACCCCTGTGCTCATGAACGTGCTCCAAATGTGAGGCCGTGATCGAAGTTCATCCTCAATGTCTATCCCCCAGGCTTTGGATGCGGTAATGGTTCGAGCCTTCTCTTCTGGCCGGGCTAGTACTGATACTTCAGGTTGTTTAAAGATTCTTCTTGATCGGGTAATGAAATTAACAGCCCCTTCTCTGATGCTGCCTACATTGATGCCTATCTATTCATAACTTACCAGGACTTGATGGGGGTCGTAGGTTGGCCCTGGGATCTGAAATGGGGTGGGTGAGGGTGTCGGAGGTGCTTGTTTGATGGCACGGCAGAACGGGGCCCAATTTAGTTGACTGGTGCTGGAGATGGGTAAACTTGTGGGGGTATGCAAAATTGGGCCCATCGTAATGGAGTGGTACTAGAGGTGGGTTGATTGGGGGTGGAGAAAAATCGAGCCAACTGTATTGGATTGGGGTTAGCTATGGATTGGGTGACACATAGTGATCGGCTATTGGTGTTGGGAAAGGCTAAGATATCTGGAGTGAGTAAAAATTGGGCTCTACATGGTTGACAGGCGCAAGTGTAGGGAAATACATCCTCCAATCCAAGGTTACTTCTTGTGGTATAGGGTATGGGAAATAATCGGCTAAAGTTAATGGCTCGATCACCCTACGATCTCATTCTTATGACCTTGTTGCCTGGGTGGCATGAAAATCCCTTTTTAGTGATGGATTCAGAGGGATCAAATTCTTTCATCCCTTCCTCCTACATGTTAATGGTGGCCCTTTGGCCCATTCTTCCCTGTAGGTGTGGTGGTAACGGTGCTTGCATGATATTGGTGTGCGGATTAGCTTAGGGGGTTGCTAGGGATATGAGTTTCCCTGTCTCAATCAAATCCTCTATTGCGTGTTTCAAAGGAATGCATCGATCAGTTGGATGTCCTGGCTCTTGATGGAAATTACAGTGTGTGTTGGGATCATAATTTTTTGCGATCGCATTCGGTGGGGGTCTTGGTTGAAGCTTAGTAACCAAACCCTTCTCGATCAGCAACGGCAAGAGGACACTTAGGGATTGTCCTAAGGGAGTGAATACTCTGTCATATTGGGCCCCTATTTGCTCAGGGTCCATTTGCCCCCAGGAGACATTGTTCTACGTTGGAGCCTGATTTTTTGGTGCTGGGGCTTGCGGTGTTATCCCAAATCGGAATGGTACTATGTTGGTATTAGGCTGTGTGGTCATTACGACACTGACCACTGCCCTTTCTCCTCTCTAGGTTCTATGTTCTAAAAATTTACAGACCCCACTGGCTAGATTCTTGCTCTGTCGTCCCTCTCTTATTACATCCTCGCAACGGTTGGCCTTCCTTACCAAATTAGTAAAGCTAAACTATTGTTGGTATACCAAGAAGTCTGAGATGACTGGTAGAGTAATTTCTGAGATCATCTCGATTTGCTTGCCATCGGGTATTCTATTTCGAACTTGAGCTGCCAATGCCCTCCACCGCCCAAGGTAGTCACTGAATGCTTCGTCGGGTTTCTGCTTTAGTAGGGCTAGATCTGACTTGTGGGGTTCAATGTCTATGTTGTAGACATACTATTCTTGGAATAGGTGGGTCAGATTTTTTCATGTTTTAATCATGGATGGCTCAAGAGAAGTGAACCATCTAAAAGTTTGGCCCGTGTGACTTTTCTGGAACACTTTGATGAGGAGTCATTCGTCTTCGCCGTATGACACATGTCCCCATAGTAGGACTTGAGGTGTGCAATGGGGTTGCTCGTGCCATTGTATTTGTCAAATGTGGGCACTTTAAATTTGGGTGGCAGTGGTACCTCAATAAAAAGGCATAGATCTAAGAAGTTTGTGGCATGAGTCTCGGTCACCCCTAACTTCATTAGCTGCTTCTAGATTTTATCCATTTGTTCCTTCAGCTACTAGAATTCTCTGGATGATGGGGCAGGGGCTATTCCCTCAAGAGGCTACCTCCCTTCATTTTGGATGGCCTGGGGATTGGTAAGCGTGAGTGGTGGGAGATTAAAGTTGGCGAATGCCCATGCATAGGCCCCACTATTTCTGACCTCATCTTCCTTGTATTGTTGATCAACATACGGTGGAGGAGGGGTGAGGTTATCCTGCTGATTCTGAATGGGTTGGGCAGATGCTTGATGAGGCCATTGGGGTTGGTGAGGATTTTGATGAGTGAATAGAGGATTTTGGAGGGGTTGAGTGGGTTCTTGGTGGGACAATTGTATGTGGGAGAATCTTTGATGATGATTTTGTGGGGTAAGGGGATGGGTGAATTGTGGATTTTAGGCCGGTGCCTAATGAGGTTACTAGGCTTGATAAGAATTTTGTTGATTGGGTTGGGGGATGAGAGGATGGGTAAATTGGAGATGGCTGATGGTATGGGATAGATCCTCATATTGGGAAGGGTGTGAGACATGTGGATAAATGGGGCCCATGCCAGGTTGAGGGATTGGATTAGAGGGGTGAGGGGGATTGGCAATTTGAGGGGGGATGGTGGTTTGTTGGGTATAGGTGAATGTGGGTAATTGGGGGAATTGTGGATGGTTTGATGATGTGGGCCTTGGGCTTGGTCCGATTCAGGCTTGTGGGCCTTGGGCTTGTGTGCCTTGGGCTGGTGTGCCTTGGGATTGTCGGCCTGGGGCATATGGGCTTTGGGCTTCTAGGGCTTGGGCTTGGGTTTGTTGGCCTTGGGACTATGGGCTTTGAGCTTCTGGGCTTGGGGGTATATGGGCTTCGAGCTTATGGGCCTTGATGGGCTTGGGGTATTGGGCCTTTATGGGCTTGGGATATTGGACCTTTGATGGGCTTGGGGTATTGGGCCTTGATGAGCTTGAGATATTGGTCCTTGATGGGCCTGGGTATGGGGTATTGGGCCTTGAGGCCTGCTCAAATGACCCCATGGTTGATGGGGGGCTTGGATGGTATGGACAATGAGAGGTTGATTCGGATTTTAGGGGAAGGAAGCATGGAGATTTTGGAGGGTTTGTTGGGGATTGGATATTTGGGGTGGAAGAGGATGGCTTTGGGAGGCCTTCCAAATGGTGTAGGCTTTCACCATGTCCTCCATCATTGACATGAGGTCAGGTATGGGGTTGGAAGTGGATGGCTCACCTAATGAGGGGGATGTATAGAAGAAAATGGGTATGACCTGGATAGAGGTGGGAAAATTATGCATGGTTGATGAGGGAAAGTTGGGCATTGTTTCGGTGGATTGGAGAAAATTAGGCATGACCCAGGTAGATGCAGGGAAATGTGGTGGATTTTGGGTGAATGAGGGGAATTGGGGTGTATTTGGAGGAGATTGGGATAAATTGGGCATTGCTTGGGTGTATGTGGGAAAATGGTGGTTATGAGGATTGGATGAGGAGTAAAAATTTGGGTTGGATGTGTAGGGTTGGGATGTATGTTTTGTGGATGGATGTGGAAAATTGGGTATGGTGGAAGTGGAGGGAATATGGAGTATGTTGGATGTGAATGGGGGAAAATTGTGCATGGTGGATGGGTTGGGAAAATTGGCCATGACCTGGGTAGATGGGGATAGATGTGGTGGGTTTAGATCGGAGGGGAAGTGTGGAGTGAATATGGGAGAGTTGGGCATGGCTTGGGAAAATGATGGGGAATGGGGCATCAGATTTTGGGCAATTTGAGCAGTGGTGAATGGGAAAATGGGTGCACCGAAGGGCCCGGTGACAATAAATGAGGATTGGGTGAGGGGGATGGATGTGAACCTCTCTTTCGGATGGGAATGAGTTGGGGAATGTAGTGGGGATGAGTTGGGATCGGCGTATGCCGGATCCACTACCCACGACATAGCTTGATGACCGGTGGGGTATGGATGCGTTGGATGGGACCCGTAAAGCTTCCTCCTCCTTCCCTACGGGATGACGGAGGGTAAGGAGATGTCGTTGTGCCGGCACCACAAAACTCCTCTTTTTTTGGTTTTTGGTTTATTTAATTTTTTTGAAATTTTGTAAATGAATTTTTAGGATGAACAACTCCGAGGCCCTTGGATTCCCGTTTTAGGTGGTGTTCATACCCTAAATAAATCTCATGGCGAGATCCCGATGTGCTTCAAAAGAGTCAAAGGGAAACCCTTTGATCTATTGAAGGCATGGGAATCAATGCAAACAACCCGATCCCCCGGAGCGAGTTAATAAGAAGTTACCCTCTTTTGACCTGCGAGGGAGTATTGGGTGTCGTAGAGTGTGGGACCTATCGGAGGTTGTAAACCACTAAGCAGGGAACTCGGGATGGTGAGATAGGCATCAGATTCAGGCCGCACAACTCTGTCTAGACTTGGCGTGTGTATTACATGCGCCAGGCCAGATTAGGTCAGATTAAGCTTGGCGCATGTATTACATGCGCCAAAGTAAATCTGAGAAAAACTAAGCTTGGCGCGTATTTTACATGCACCAGGTATAAACAGTGGGGCCAAATATTTTTTACAGAAAAATAGCAACCCGAAATTGGTCTTTTTTCGTTGGTTTTCTCGAAGCAATGCTTTTGAGGACTGGTCTCTTAGTTGCAACGGGTCTCTCCTCACTGAACCTAGGGAAACAAGGTCGATTCAAGACTACTAATGCTCTCCCCAAGGGTTTTAAGCTTTGTAATAGGATTGGTCCCCCAACCTATATACCTCAAGTGCAAGCGCCTTCTCAAATACTGGATGGGGTGGTACTTTTCGAATCATACCCACTAGGGGCTGCCGTTGTACTAAGAACTGGGCGTTTGTATCTTTGCCTAAAATTCCTAACCCTTGAAAAATCTACCCCCATAAAAATTCAATTAAGTCCCCCTCTTGATTCAATTTTAATTTCAAATTTTAAGGGAGTTTTCTTAAAGTCCAAAAACGGGTGGTGATGGTCCCGTGTCGCCTCTACGGGCTAGCGTCCACTGGTAGGATATGATTGTAATAAAATAAATGCTCATGTAAGCCCGCCAAATGGCTAAGGCATGTAACTGACAGAAAGTAAAGGAATTGTAAAGACAATGCGCAAGTAGGCCTGTCAATCGGCTAAGGCACGTAAATGATGGAAAGTAGAGGAATTATAAAGACAATGCGCAAGTAGGCCTGCCAATCGGCTAAGGCATATAAATGACGGAAAGTAGGGGTGAGAAAATCAACGGAATCATAGGGGTGAGTAAAAAAAAGGAGAAAACAAACAAACGTTAGTAAATAATAATAAAAAAGTCAAATTTCAAGGGGAAGTTCTACTAGCTAGTCCCCAGCAGAGTCGCCATCTGTGCATCCGTGGGATTTTTCGACGATCCCGTCGCGATGATGCACATTCCCTAAAAAATATATAGTCGCCACCTGAAGCTTTTGGTGTCCTGGGATACCCAAATCAATATTAAATCCACCGAAGTGCCAAATATGACTTTGATTCATCGGTCTACGCCAAAGGCTCTTGGGTAGGGGCTTTGGTTATCGATCGGAAAGGTGTTAGGCACCTGATCAACCCGCTCATAAACGATCTCTACTAATGGCCAAAAATGAAAGAGAAATAAAAACGAAAAGAGCACTTCCTCTTGCCCGAAGGCACTCTGATCCTATTTGTGCCCCTCCGTTCCTACCGAGATTTCAGCGGCGTAATGGCACAAATTTGAGGATAGAGCAAAAGCTAAGAAAGTAGAGGAATAGAGGGGAGAGTCGGAGCTCTCGAGCCCTTGTTGCGCATGTGTGGACCTTCACGTAGGTGCACTTGACAAGCTTTCAATAGCTTGAACAGTGGAAAAGTGGGTTCTAACCTCTAAAGCTTGATAGCTAAGGGATAGAGGAAGAAGGTTAGGGGGTAGCTCACTCCTAAACTCAAGGGTTTTTTATGGAAGATGGGGTCTAAGGGGACTTTTTGAAATCTGGAATTTGTATAAGTAATGGGGCACCAAAGGGAGAAAGGCTTCTCTCTTAGGAAATTTTTCAAGCCATTTGCAAGGGGGGTGCCTCTCTATTTATAGGAAAAGGGAGGGTTAGGGGGTGCTTAGAGTCTAATTAGGGCTAGCAATTAGGTAATCCTAGCATCTAAGGTTTCCTAGGGTTTCAAAGGCTTAGAAAGGTGTGAATTAGGTTCAATGGTAGATGATAGTGTGAGGTTTCAAATGACTAGAGGGTTGCAAATAGGGTAAGCATGGCTGCAACAGTACTAATGAAACCCATCCTAAACTTTGAGATGGTTAACAAGTCAAACTCTAAAAGCAAAATTTGAGCAAAAAACCCATGATTACTGTAGCTAAGCCTAACGCATGTATTACTCGCGCCAGGCAAAAATACAGTGCCTGGAAGTTTAAAGCCCCGCGGGGGGACCCACCTGTGTTTGGCGCAATTATTAGATGCATCAAGCCATTTCTAGGAAAAAATGGCTTGGCGCATGTAATTCATGTGCCATGTAGGCCTATCTTCTTGCGAAGCTCTCGCGAGGTTCAATGCATGTCTCGTGAGGTTCAGTTGATGCTTATTTTCATGCCCAAACTTCGCATCGTCGTAACTTTTGATGTACAACTCGGATTGGGGCAATTCGTTGCTTGTTGGAAAGCGAGAACCTCTACTTTACAATAGTGTAAGATTCAGTCTCAATAGAGGCCTTTTTTTAGCCATGGCACATCTCTCCTCGACCAATGCCCGGGAAGGTTAACTGAGAGTTCAGAGAGGTTTCTAAGGTTTGGAATTGGTTGCTAAAGGCTCAAGGAGGGTTCTAAAGGATCCAGGGTGATTCCTAAAGGTATGGGGAATGCTATCAGAAGCTTGAGGGTGCGCTTCTCTCGAAGTATGTTTCAATCGGGCCTTGGGCCAAATTCTGATGTCTATAAATGCCCCTCTTTCGTATCCGATCACTAATGATCGAATACCAAAGACAAGAGACATTCGAAGAGGCCCAAGGTATCACTGACGGGTTCGTCATATTCAAAATGAACCTCAAACATCAGGCGAGTAACATGGTGAGTAAACAAAAGCCCTGTATGTCAAGAAAAACGTTTGTTCCTCAAGGTTATCGGTCCCCAAGCGCTTAGCAACAGTACTGGCCATAATCGAGATGGGGCGAGTTGTAAAAGCCTAATATGCTGAGAAAAATGTCTGCTTCTTGAGATGATTGAAGATGTTCGATGTTCAAGTTTCATTCTGAATCCAAAAGCTCTGCAAGTAAGAGGGTGATCGACCCATACCTAAAGATAGGAGCAAAACAACTACGCGAAGGTTCGCAGTTTGTGTTCAATCCCATGAGGCATTGACTGCCCCCGCTGATTGGCCACGGGTGACCCTGCATGAAGCAGGGTTCGAGGTCTTTGGGCTAACCCATTGGTCTCGAAATTAATTTGGCACGACTACCCGAGCGGAGCGAATTGATGTCGCAACGCTTTTTGTTGAATTTTTTTTTTTTATGGGGGATTTATTGTGAAATTTCTTTGTGATTTTATTTCATGTGAATTTTTGTGATGGGATTTTATGTGGAATTTTTTTATGATTTTTATGGGATTTTTATGTGGATTTTTATATGGATTTTTTTATTGTTCGGGATTTTGGACAAGCTCACCGATTTGGAACCGTTTATTTTAGCACAGCTGCCCGAGCAGGTCAAATGGAGAATGATGCGCCATTTGGGGGTGTGTGCACCTCAACGAGTCCAAGGAAGACCAGGCTTGGTCCGTGCAACCCACAAGCCAAGCCAAAAAGAGGGGTAGGAGTAGCCTGGCCAGAAAAATAGCCTAGCGCATCTATTAGTTGCGCCCGACAAAAAGGGGGGTAAAATTGGCTTGGCGCGTGTATTAATTGCGCCAAGCAAAACCTGGGGAGGGGCTTTCAGACACTCGAGCCCGAGCCAAAAGGTCATTTTTCAAAAAAAATTCTCCCTCCCTCTTCAAACCGAAACAGGTCTCCCCTTAGGGTTCTTTAGGATTGATTCCAAGCGTGCTTCATTGCCAGTGTTCGCTCGCGCCGATTAAACACCCGCTCTTCACCGGATGAAGGACCTAATTTCTTTTAAAGGTAATCTTTGTTTAATCCCATTTTCTTTGGTCTTTCTTGAGCTATTTTGCAAGTATGGTCATGATTCTTGCTTTTCTAGATGATACATGGATGATTTCTCTTGTAAGCATGGTTATTAATGATTGGTTTGTGTTTATTTCATGTAAATTGGCTCGAATGATGCCTTATTTTTTCTTTTCATTGGTTTTTCTTGAGTTATTTTATGGTTACGGAATTTATTTTTTCTTCTTTCCTCTTTTTTTTGGATCTAGATGTATTATCAATGATCTTTTTTTATTCTTTTTTGTTTTTTTTTTTAAACCTTGCATTTATTATGTATTTTTTGTTGTTTTTTGTTTCTGTATGTATGCAAAATGTATTATTATTAATATTATATTATATTTTTTGAATTTTTGTGGTTTATTTTATTTGTTATTTTTTTTCTTGGGTTTTCTTTTTTCTCTTTTTTTTTCTTTTTGAAAATGTGGGTAATTTTTTTTTTTTTTAAGAATGATGGGTGGTTCTCCCTCTTTTTTGAAAGTGTGGGTGATTTTTTTTTGGGGAAATGATGGGCGGTTTTTCCTCCCTCTCCTTTTTTGATATAATTCTTGTGATGATGATGATGATTAGGATCGATGGAAAAGAAAAGGGGCCTACTTACCTCCCTGTTGGCTTGTTTTTAGCAAATAATTTCTTGCTACTAATATATCTTGTTTCTATTGCTTGTATCCGTCTCAGAATGTTGAGCGAGGAGGAGCATGTGCAGGAGGAGGGGGAGGAGTAGGAAGAGGGGCCAGAAGTAATCTATGGTTCCCGGGGGGAGCAAATTTTTATGGTACAACGCTCTTCCCGTACTTGGTTCGATATGGAATGAGAGGTCGCCTGTGCCGGTTTCCTTCACCTTCAATATACCCATATCTCCAATTTTGGGATCACCGGGAAGGTAAAAAAAGCTTTGTGGTTGTTCTTTGTGTGGGCTTGCAATGTCTTTGAGATCTGATGCCCCTTTATTTGGATGCAGGACCTACCTCCCATCACCTTCCGAGGAGGCTGGTTGGACCTCTAGCGCTTCTATCTCTACCTCTCTCCGATCGTAAGGTTCCTTCTTGCATAAGCTGATTTTGGGGACTTTCGCTATGGGGCCGACTGCCTATCATCTAATGGCCTTGATTGAGCGCTTTCGTCCCGAGACTATGAAATTTCACATGGACATGGCGGAGATGACTCTTACCCCTATCGATTGGTCGATGATTACGGGGATTCGGATAGGAGGGTTACCGGTGGCTAACCTTCGCGTACCTTGTTGGGATGAGATAGTTCAACTGATCGGAGATTACCCCACCCCCGAGAATCTGCATAGCTCCGAGGTTAAGATGTCCTGGCTGGATAGTCTACTTGGTGAGAACGAGTTGGTAGATCTGTGGCAGCCGGATGCGGACATCCTTCTTGAGCCTGAGCATGCCCTGCAGTTGGCTTGTATTTCGCTCCTTTTCCATCTGGGTAAGACCCTCTTTTCTAATGCCAGTGGTGGGCGAGTTTCATTGTCCCTGCTTAGCCTTATGGGAAACTGGGATGACATGCACAGATATGACTGGGGTGGGGCTGGATATGTTGTTCTGATGTATAGCCTAGCCCAAGCCTCATTAGGGCACTCGATTTCTGTTGTTGGCTTCTGGCCGGTGATTGAGGTAACCACTGCTCCCTTTTTACCTTCCTTGGTTTGTTGATTAGTCATCCGTCCTATTTCTAACACATGCTTTCTGTATATGACATCTTTTTTGTATACTGTTCTTTTCAGATTTGGGGCTATCTACACTTCTAGCCTGGGTGCCTCCTCCTTCACTCTGATGCACCCACCTATCCGCTCATGAGCAATTAGAACACACACCACCGCAGGGATGTTGGTATGAAGCACTTAGAGATGGGCTTAAGGTCCCAATTCGACTTGCTGATCCCAGAGCAGGTATGGCTATTCCTCTTCCTTCTCAGCACCTCCTTTTATGCTACCTGTCTAGCTAATAGGATGCATTTTTGTTTGGGCAGGTCATTTATGATCCCTATGTTAGTTCCCTGTTTTGGGATCGAGGGCCGTGGGTTTGTCCCACCACTTCGTTGACCGTCGTGTCATCTTCTTTTATGAGGATTGGGCCAGGGCCTACTACCTGGGAGAGCGAGTGGTCCATCAGTACCGAGACCACTTTGTCGTTCCGCAAGCTCCTCCTACAGATGTTATGATACCTGTGGGTATAATTAAGGAGCTCACTATCGGATTTCTTCATCATGGGGTCCCTATTAACGATCTCCTTGTGCTCGGGAGTTATGAGTTGTGGTATGAGTCTTTGCCCTACCGGTCCATCCTGCCATGTTTCGTCCCTGATGCCAACTTTTTCCCCTTTGGTGGCCCACTATCCCAGGTAATTCTTCTTTCTCTTTAGGCTAGTTTCCAATTGGCTTAGTTTTCACCGTTTGCTTTGATTGATTGGCACCCTGCTGTCTCTCTTATAGTTATACCAGAAGGTGATTTGGATGATGATGATGATGAGACAGGGGCAGGAATAGTTGAGACTGCGGGAGTGGTCCTTTCGACCCCTTTGGTACGGGCACTTCTAGGAGTTCGCCTGCTGATGTCTAGGGGACCTTTAGGCGCCTTGATGATGCTTTTCTGATGAGTTTATGTACGAATATCAAGGAGCGAGCCTGCATATCCGCTGAGGCGATCCGGATCCCCCCTCCTGAGTTGGTTCCTAGGGTAAGTCTTTCCTTTTCTGCATGCTTGCTACTTTTTAGAGAAATGCCCATATTTGCGCCTATGGCTTTTGTAGCTAAAGTCTCTCTCTTTTGTGTGCAGGACTATGAATCGGCTATGAACTAGGTCGAGTATTACTTTAACATTGTCGGCTTGTGGGATACGAAAGTGACGAGTATCATACTGACTTGTTCTGATCATTGCTTTGTCGTCTTTATCTTTCAATCAATCCTGATTGAAGACTTTGGGTATGCCTTGCAACGCTCTCGTGAAAAGGAATCGAGCACTTTGCTTAGATGACTTTCTCAAGCGTGGGCCCGAGTCGGTGACGTTTAGACATATCAGAGCTCTTCGCACAGGCGCAAGAAGTTCAAGGGTGCCAATAAGAACTAGGCTCTGTTTTTAGAATTTTGACACTCTTTGGGACACATTAGTTTTGAATTTTGGAAATATGTAATGTATGATATGACACTGCTATTATTTTTGGATGGTTTTTTCAGATTTTTCAGATGAATGTTAGTGCCCTTTGCATATCTTATCTCCCTTTTGCTTGCTGTAGTGTATCGTGTTGCTTGCAGGATGGGCTTGATTTCTGACAAAAAGGATGGCCTTTGGGGTCACATACTTCGTTAACACTGGGCCCCTATTTCCATGCCTGTGTGGATCCTTTCTGCACAAAGGTTTATACGAGTTAGATGTAATCAAAAACAAATATTGCCTCTGTATGTGATTTAAAGTGCCCTTTTTAGGTAAAAAGCAACAAATGAAGGCAAGCTGGCTGGGGGACTAGCAGAAACAAACCCCACCCCACCCCCTTATCATTATTATATTTGTTTTCGGGTGGGGGATAAATGGTCTGGCGCATGTATTACAGGTGCCAAGCAGAACCTAAGGAAGGTGGGGCCTTTTAAGCCCGAGGATGCACCCTTTTCCCACTCTTTTGACTTAAGCTTGGTATTTTTTGCTGCTATTTTTTCTTTTTGCTTTCCAAAGGGTGGTCCATTGTCCTACATTGAATTTATATATTTGGAAAATCTTTGTACGACAATGGACCCACTTTCCGACCCCACCTCTCTCAGGAGGTCCGAGATCACTATACTCCCCTCTTTGTGCTAAGGGCCCAATTTTTTAAAGAAGTGGCTTGAGAGCTTGAATGAAAGCGAGCTCATGGATTTGGATCGGCTTGGATTGACCTGCCTCTCCTCCTTTCTTGAAATTCCTCTACTATGGACCTTCTTCACGCGGCGGTCCCTTTTTGGGAAGTGGATACCCATGTCTTCCATTTTAGGAATCGTGGGTTGTCTCCCACACTTAAAGAACTCTCCAACCTATCGAGTTTGAAGCTTCATAAAGGTCTTGCCAAGGTAGCACCAAAATCAGGTTATGCCAAAGCCATCCATGCGACTCGGGGATTGAAAAAGCCTGATTATGAGAAAAGTCTCTTTGGTGGGACCACCAGGTGTTCGATGAAATTCCTGAGAGAATTTTTTGGTGACGAGAGCCTGCGAAAATTGTCAGTTAGAAACGTTTATAACGTGAAGGCCTTTGCTCTCTGTCTTATCTCTGAGATTCTTTTCTTCACTAGGGGAGAAAGTTTCTAGCTTGCACTCTGCAATGTCTTGACCGAATTAGAGGGAGGTTGTTCAGTGATGTGTCTGATCCTGGCGGAGCTTTATCGTTGCCTCGACGCTTTTACCTTGGGCAAGGTGGTGTGTCTTAGGGGATGCCTGCTTCTATTTCAGGTTTGGCTAGGGGAGCACCTTGCCATTTTGGGACCCATGCCTCATTACTATATTGTCCGTGGTGAGGTGACCCACTGCTTTCTGGGTAGGTGCCATATGCTTCCACATGGAGACATGCAGGGGTTGAAGCTTTCGCTGGCTGAAGCTGAGTTGGTGTGGAGGCTTCCTTAGTCAAATCGGACCTTCCCAATGGTTCATTCCAGAGATTGCGAGGGCATCACCCTCCTGGGCCTGACTGACAGTACTTACTATTTCCCATTTCGAGTGCTGAGCCAGTTTGCTTGCTCTCAGCAGGTGCCTTATGCGACCAAACCTCCTTTATGCGACTTGATCTTCTCTCGGGGATCCTTTAGGGATATAGATAGGATAGCTGCTCTCTGGGAGACGCATCAGTCGACGCTCATGTGTGATCTGGAGCAGGGGAATTCAATTATGTCCTCTCTAGAGTATGAGGCATGGCTATTATCTGAGATGTCTCCTGCTGGTCACTTGGATCAGGTAGAGAGCACTGATATGGCGGGGCCTTGGCCAAAGGAGTCAATGCTTCGATCCTGTATTGAGCTGTTGGTGGACGAGACGCATGTCCTGCATGATCATTTAGAAAAATACAAAGTTAGAGCAGAGGCAGCAGAAGTTAGGGCTGATGTAGCTAAGTGTGAGGTCCTTCGTTTAAAAAGGGCTTTGAGTGACGCTGTTGGTGCTACAGATGCCTCTCGAAAATGGTATAGAAGCCTTCGTGGCCACTAGATGACAGAGCAAAATGTACAGGAGGATACTTACGTGAAGAGATCTACGCCTTGAAGTGCGAGTTGGGTCGTTGATTCCATCCTGCACCTACCTCTTTGCATAGATCAAAACCATAGTAAGGGGCGTAAGAAAACCCTATTTAGATACACCTTTTCTGGTATACATACTTTCTTTATGTTTTTGTTGTCTTTTCACTTTTATACAGAGAGAGAACGAGAGAAAGAAAGAAGTTGGACATCACACATTTTATTTTTTGGGATGTAGTGTCAGCCAAGTATAGACTCGTAAAAAAGGATATCTATTATTTTACAAAGATTCTATCTTCTCTTTTTTGTTTTTTTGTAAAATGAGAAACTGGGGTATTGTGCCGGCTATTCCTTTGGAGATGTGGCGCACAGAGTGTCGGTCTAAAACGGGAAAGGAAAATTTATTATCTTTGGCCAAAGTGGCCTCCTCCTCCCGTGGTGGTGCACCCAGTGTGGGTGTGAAAATAGGAAAAGAAATGTATTATCTTTTACGAAAGTGGCCTTTCCCGGTCATCGAGCCAATCATCTCGGGGTGGTGCGTGCACAATGCTAGGAAGAGAAAATTATTAACTCTTTTTATGGCTTTTCTTTTCTTTCTTTTTTTGTACCTTAAACGTAAAGGGGGGCGCAAACAGGTCCTAATTTGAGCATAGCCGAACCCCTTCACATGGCTGTATCTGAGCGAGGTCAGCATTTTTGCCAAGGCCGGAACACCCATCCCTTTGGATCAAATCAACCTTTTCTCCTTACCCTGAGTCATACGTTTGATGGTACAGTTTATGAAGACATTCTTGGTTTAGACCTTGATCTGAGATAACATGAGCGGCCTAGTCGAGAATCAGGAGTACGGGAGGGTGACCGAAGGGTTCATTCCTATTATTTTTCAATCTTTTTCTCCTTTTCAACATTCTTACTCACAACGCCAAAGGTGGATTTTCGTCATGCCCATTGTTTCCCTCTTTTTATCCATAGCGCCCTCTCGGGTTTTCACTACGTCCATGGGTTCGCATTTTTACCCCCAACGCCCTTTCGGGTTTTCACCTGGTCTGCACAAACTCGCTCTTTTTACCCGTGGCGCCCTTTCAGGTTTTCACCACGTCCATTTTTACTTTGAGGTTGTATATATTATTATTTATTTTCTTTTATTTTATCAAAAGCCATAACATGGATGTCGATTCTGTCATAGCCGGCTGGATAGAATTTTGTTTGTCTCTCAGCTTGGCTCATGCTGACTCAATGGATACTATGACTTCTCATGGACCTTAAAGAGGGCTTTCTTCAGGGATGCATCTTAGCCATATGTAAGGTTAGGAATTTTGAAGGTATTCTGGGTTTAAAAGGTTTTCTTGATTGGGTTCCAGTTGCCATAATACACTTCTTCCTTGGGGGATTTTAATTGTACATGCCCCACTTTTCTTTTCTATCTTTTTATTCTTTTTTCTTTCTCTTTTAGGATATCCTATTTTTAGGATTTCGATTTTATGATTTTTTGGAGTTTTTGATTATAACTCTTTCTCTTCTCTTTTTTGTTGGTGTATGTACACACATTTTCTTTTCTTGGGAGTGGTTATGAAGGAAAGGCTCATGGCTCAACAGGTGTAGCAAAGGATATGATCATTCAGGGATGCTTTTTAGCTACCTAGCTATGAAATGATGGCCTCTTTTATTGGGTCCTTAAGCAGTCTCGTATCCATCCTATCAATACTTACCTTGCTACGAGAGACTTAGGAATAGAATCATTGGACGTATCCAGCGTTGATGGGCTCAGGAAAGTGATCTCCGTCCATCGTAGCAAGGCGGATAGCATATCCTGGGAGCACCTCTTGGATGACATAGGGTCATTCCTAGTTAGGTTGGAACTTCTCTCTCGAATCAGCGTGGAGGGATGGGAAGATTTTCTTGAGTACGGTGTCTCCCACCTTCAGATCAGGACCGCGAACATGTTTGTTGTAAGCACGTGCGATTTGCCCTTGGTAAACTTGGGTATGACACAAGGCCAGGAGCCTTTTCTCATCTAGCAGGTTCAGTTGTTCAAAGAGAGACCTTTTCTTTTCAGCCTCAGGTAGCCTAGATTCTATGAGGATACAGACTGAGGGTACCTCAACTTCTACCGACTGGACGGCCTCAGTTCCATACACAAGAGAGAACGGTGTTGCCCCTGTAGCAGTACAGATCGACGTTTTATAGGCCCATAATGCAAATGGTAACATTTCATTCCAATCTCCATAAGTGACGATAATTTTATCAAGGATGCAGATCATAGTCTTGTTGGCGGCCTCCACGGCCCAATTGGATTGCAGCCGATAAGGCGACGAGCGATGGTGCTTGATCTTGTACTACTCACAGAAGGCCCTGACGCGCTTGTTCACAAAGTTGGTACCATTATTGGTGATGATGTCCTTGGATATGCCGAATCGACAAACAATATTATTCTTGATGAATTTCTCAACATGTTGGGCTATGATGTTCGTGTAGGACGCTGCCTCTACCCATTTGGTGAAGTATTCAATGGCGACTAGGATGAACTGATGTCCGCTTGATGCATTCGGATTGACCTTTCCGACGACGTTGAGGCCCCAAGTGGCAAACGGCCATGGAGTGGTCACACTGTGTATATCTATAGCAGGGGCATGGATCAGGCTGGAGTGCTCTTGGCATTTGTAGCACTTTCGCACGTGCATGCAGCAATCGGTTTCCATAGTGGTCTAAAAGTATCCTTGTTGTAGAATATTCTTAGCGAGCATATGCCCATTGACGTGGGCCCCACATACTCCCTCGTGAATCTCTCTCATGATGTTCGCTGACTCACTTTAAGTTAGGCATCGGAGTAGGATATTGTTATATGACCGCTTGTAGAGGCACTCAACATAGATTACGTAGTTCACCGCTAAACGTTGGATGGTCCGTTTGTCTTCTTTGGATGTCCCCTCAAGGAAAGTGTGAGTTTTAAGGAAGTTTTTGATTTCTGAGAACCATGGAGGCTCATCATCTAACTTTAGGGGTTCCTCAATCTGGAAGCCGAAGACCGGTTCATTCCTCTGTTCAATTATGATTGGCTTCATCTCGACACCAAAGGGGATCTCAATCATTGATGCCAAATTCGCTAACGCATCGGCGAAGCGATTCCTTATTCGCGGGATGTAGGAGAGCATGACATCCTCGAAGCATGCTATCAGATCCTCGAGGTGCTCATGGTAAGGGATCAATTTCTCGTCTTTTACCTTCCAGTCGCCGTTTGTCTGGCAAATGATTAACTGTGAGATACAAAATACTTTGAGGTGGGTTATGTTCAGGTCCAAAGCTACCTGTAGGCCAGCTGCGCAAGGTTCATACTCGGCCATGTTGTTGGTGGAAGGGAAGTTGTGTTTGATGGAAACCGGTATGTGCGACCCCTTTAGCGAGATTAAAATAGCACTGTCTCCCTGACCTTCGGCATTTGTTGTCCCGTCAAAGTGCATTTCCCAGTATTCCTCTGTCTCAGCTGTATCATCCTCTGTCATAAACAAGATGTCTTCATATGGAAATTCGGTCCTTAGAGGTTCATAATCATGTAAGGGATTATCGGCAAGATGATCGGTGAATGCTTGCCCCTTGATAGACTTCTGAGTGATATAGGTGATGTCAAATTCTGATAAGAGAACTCACGAGCGCCAGTAGTTTTCGAACAAGTTCTTCAATGGGTCCATGCAGGCCAAGAGTAGAACAACTTGGGATAACAAGTAATGGCGAAACCTCTTTGTGGCCCATATGAGAGCCAGGCATGCTTTCTCCAGATGAGAATAGCGCATCTCGTAGTCGATGAACTTTTTACTCAAGTAGTAGATGGCCTACTCTCTTCTTCCTGTTTCATCATGCTGCCCTAGGGCACATCCCATCAAAACATTCATCATGGAGAGATACATTAAGAGTGGTCTCCCTGGTTCAGGTGGTACTAATACGGGAGGGTTGAGAAGGCAGCCCTTGATCTTATCAAATGCTGCGTGACAATAGTCATTCCATTCAACGGGCAAATCTTTCCTCAGGAGCTTGAAGATCGATGTGCAGATAGAAGTGAGCTGCACAATAAACCGACTGATATACTGTATCATGCCCAAGAACCCTCTAACCTCTTTCTCGGTAGATGGCGGTGGCATTTCCGTGATGGCATTTACCTTGACTAGGTCAACCTCGACGCCTCTCCTACTGAGGAAGAATCCTAGCAACTTTCCTGACAGGGCACCAAATGAGCATTTCTGAGGATTCAGACATAACCTATATTTTCTCAGCCTCTCAAACAGCTTCTGGAGGTTTATCAAATGGTCACTTCTCTCTGGTGACTTGGCGATCATGTCGTCGATGTACACCTCAATCTCTTGATGCATCATGTCATGAAATAGTGCCCTTCGATATGTCCACATGTATTATATCCACCAAAGTAAATCTGAGAAAAACTAAGCTTGGCGCGTATTTTACATGCGCTAGGTATAAACAGTGGGGCCAAATCTTTTTTACAGTAGAACAGCAACCTGAAATTGGTCTTTTTCGGTTGGTTTTATGGAAGCAATGCTTTCAGGGACTGGTCTCTTAGTTGCTGCAGGTCTCTCCTCACCGAACCTACGGATACAAGGTCGATTCGGGACTACTAATGCTCTCCCTAAGGGTTTTAAGCTTTGTAATAGGATCAGTCCCTCAACCTATATACCTCCGGCGCAATCGCCTGCTTAAATACTGGATGGGGTGCTACTTTTCTGGATCATCACCACTAGGGGCTGCCATCGTACTAAGAACCGGGCATTTATATCGTTGCCTAAAATTCCCACCCCTTGAAAATTCTACCCCCGTAAAAATTCAATTAAGCCCCCCTCTTAATTCAATTTTAATTTCAAACTTTAAGGGAGTTTTCTTAAAGTCTAAAAATGGGTGGGGATGGTCCTGTGCCGGCTCTATGAGCCGGCGTCCATTGGTAGGATATGATTATAATAAAATAAGTGCTCACGTAGGCCCGCCAAACGGCTAAGGAGTATAATCAATGAAAAGTAAAAGAATTGTAAAGACAATGCGCAAGTAGGCCCGCCAATTGGCTAAGGCACATAAATGACGGAAAGTAGAGGAATTGTAAAGACAATGCACAAGTAGGCCTGCCAATCGACTAAGGCACGTAAATGATAGAAAGTAGGGGTGAGAAAATCGACGAAATTGTAAGGGTGAGTAAAAACTGAGAGAAAACAAATAAATGTTAGTAAATAATAAAAAAAAGCCAAATTTCAAGGGGAAGCTCAACTAGCTACTCCCCAGTGGAGTCACCATCTGTGCAACTGTGGATTTTTAACGATGCGTCGCGATGATGCGCTCTTGTGAAAAATATAGAGTCGCCACCCGGAGCTTTTGGTGTCTCGAGAAACCTTAAATCAATATTGAAGCACCGAAGTGTAAAAATATGACTCTGATTCAGGTCTACACCAAAGGCTTTTAGGTAGGGGCTTCGGTTATCGATCGGGAAGGTGTTAGGTACCCGACCAACCCGCTCGTAAGCGGTCTCTACTATGGATGTCTGGATGTGTATATAATATATATATATATATATATAAAAGAAAAGAAAATGAGCAACACTTTCCCTTGCCTGAAGGAACACCTATCCTATTGAGCCCTTCTCGTTTGTCAAAATTTGGGTAACGTTATGGCTCAATTTTAGGATAGAGGAAAAGCAAAGAAGTTAGAGGAATAGAGGGGAGAGTCGGAGCTCTCGGGCCCTTATAGCACCGCTGTGGTCCTTTGCGCGAGAGTGACATATGAGCTTTCGAAAGCAAATCAGTAGAGAAACAGGTTTTGATCTCTAAGGCTAGGGAGCTAAGAGGTAGGAGAAGAAGGCTAGGAGCTAGATCTACCTCAAACTCACTAATTTATGATGGATAATGGGGTGTCAAGGATGAACAAGGGTGCTGGAATTATATGGGTTTAGTGGAGGCAAAATGGGAGGGGAGCTCACTAGAATTTTCTCTCTTTGAAAATTTGTCAACCCTTAAACAGGAGGGGTGGCTCTCTATTTATAGAGAAAGGGAGGATTAGTGAGTGGTTAAGGGGGCTAATTGGGCTAGCAATTAGGTAATAGGAATATAAGGTTTTGGGGGTTTTCTAGAACTTAGAAAAGTGGGCAATGTGCTTCAATGGTAGATGATTGGGTGAGGTTTCAAATGACTAGAGGATTGCAGATAGGGTTAACAAGGGTGCAACAGTCCTAATGAAACCCACCCTAAAGAGGTCTGTGTAAAATTTGGCACTCTTCTTTCCATCCACTGCTTAGGAGGGTTCAGAAGCTGGTTCGAGACGGGTTCTAAGGGGTCCGGGAGGTTGGGGTTGATTCCTAAGGGTTTGGGATGATCCCTAAGGGTTAGAGGAATGCTATCGAAAGCTCGGGGGTGCGCCTTTCTCGAAGTATGTTTTGATCGGGCTTTGGGCCAAATTTGGGTGTCTACACTTCGATTATACCCATCTCAGAGACAATATGGCCTAAGAAACTTACCTGCTCAAGCCAAAACTCACACTTGCTTAGTTTTAATATAATTTATGATCTCTGAGGGTTTGGAGAGCCATTCGTACGTGTTGCTCATGTTCTTCTTGTGTTCACGAATAGATGAGGATGTCATCTACAAAAACAACTACAGACTTGTCTAAGTGTTGTTTAAATATCCTATTCATCAAGTCCATAAACGACGCAGGAGCATTTGTTAACCCAAATGGAATTAGTAGAAACTCATAGTACCCATACCGGGTTCTGAACGCTATCTTTCATATTTGACTCTCAGCTGATGATAGCTAGATCTCAAGTCAATCTTAGAGAAAAATCTTGCTCCTTGTAACTGATTAAATAGATCATCTATTCTCCGAACCGGGTAACGATTCTTAATCATCAACTTGTTTGGCTGACGGTAATCAATGCAGAGCCGCATCACACCGTCCTTCTTTCTAGCAAAAGGAACTGGTGCTCTCCAAGGAGACACACTAGGCCGTATAAATCCCTTATCTCGAAGCTCTTGCAGTTGTTCTTTCAATTCCTTTAACTCGGCTAAAGCCATACAATACAGAGCTTTTGATAATAGCTCAGTACCCGGAGCTAAATCGATAGTGAATTCAATCTCTCGATCTGGAGGCAATCTAGGTAGGTCCTCGAAAAATACATTTGGGTATTCACAAACAATAGAAATATTGGTAACAATCTTCTTCTCTTCCTTTTTATCTTGCAAGCATGTGAGGTATCCACTGCACCTATTCTTCATCATACATACTACTCGAATAGCGGAGACGAATGGTGAAATACTAGATTTGACACCACAAAATCGAAATGACTTTCTCTTTGGAGGATAAAAAGTTACCACTTTTTGAAGGCAAACAACGCTAGCGTGGTAAGCAGATAGCCAATCCATTCCTAGGATAACATGAAATCCTTCCATATTCAACAATATTAAATCTGCCTTAGTCTCATGATTCTCAATTCGATCGATGACCGATTTGTTCACGGTGTCAGTCCTACTCGTAGGGACTGACACTGCCAATATAAAGTCTAATGACTCAGGCATAATGCCCATACGTGCTGAGAACATCGAAGTAATGAAGGAGTGAGTAGACCCTGAGTCGATCAACACTTGTGCCTCTGTTTCACATATATCCCCTCTTGGCTCATAGGAAGGGTATCTTAAGTTTATACAAAGAAAAATGGATTAAGCGTACACCAAGTGTACAGTGTTCAAGCATATCACTATGTTAATAATTTATTGGATCATATTCATTATATCAAAGAAAACATAAACTCTTAAAGTGTAATGATACCTTAGATCACGTCATTGGATGTCAGCGCATCAATGACTGTGACGACGTAAGCTCGACCCTGAACAGCAGGTCGAGAAAATCTTTGAGTAGATGCCGAACCAGTTATCTCCTTTCTCTCCTCTGGACAATTTCTAACCATGTGGCCCATCATCCCACATCTAAAGCAAGCTCTGGTGTGTCTCCTACAGTCCTCTGTCTTGTGTGGCTTCCCACACTTCACACACAAGGGAGCCGGAGAAAAAGATGAGACCTGTGAAGATCCCTGTGTAATAGAAGCTCGACTAGCAGAAGAACTAGAAGGTCGAAAGGGTCATGAAGGTGAAGAACCGTCTTTGCTAGGCGACAGGTCCTGAAGAAGACCCCGGTCGCGAGTACGCTGGCTGAGTAGGATAGTGAGGAGGTCGTGCAAACCTCTACCTCTTATTTGCCTGTTCATAGACACTTGGCTGCACTTGTGAAACCTTATCCATGTTCTGCTGAGCTCTCCTCAGAAACAGTTATTGAATTTCTTCCTCAGCAATGAGGGCCTTTGACATCATGCCCCCATAAGTTTCCATCTCCCACATTGCCACTCTCTCTTGTATAATTGGCCTCAGACCAAGTTGAAATTTTCTGGCTCTCATTAATTTTGTGGCCACATGCTGAGGTGCAAACCTTGAGAGCATGGTGAATTTCGCCCCGTATTCACGTATTGTTATATGATTTTGTTCCAATTTTATAAATTGTACCACCCATTGATTTCTCACTATTTTGGGAAAATACTGATTGTTGAATGTCTCAACGAACTCTGCCCATGTCCAAGGAGTATTGGGGATCTCCTGTTCTCTAGTTACGGACCGGCTTCCACCAAGGCCCAGCCTCTCCGTCTAGCTTGAAGGTTGCCGACCGAACCTTCTCAACATCGGCGCATTAAAGCACCTCAAAAATCTTCTCCATCTCATCCAATGAACTTTCGGCTTCCAACGGATCTGTCTGACCCAAGAAATTAGGAGGTCGCATCCTCCTAAACTTAGCAAACCCAGAGGGTTGGTGTATGGCTGCAATCAACTCTGCTTGCTGAGCTATAGTAGCAGTCTGTAACTCTACTTGCTGAGCCATGTTGTCGGCCAAAGCCTCCAACACTTTATCAACATTTCCTACTCTAGCTCTTCTCCTAATAGGAATGTTGTTAGGAGTAGTAAACCCTATCCCTCGAGATGTACCAATACGTTCAGGAATATCCTCCAACGAAACTGTCCTACCTCTGCCTCCGCCTCTTAACCTTGGGGCCATGCTGATTTGTCATTGTGAAAATAATAACATAGATCAATATACAGATTATAAAAACAATCAAGCCCACAGTCCTAGTGGTTCCGAACCTAAAGCCTTAGCTTTGATACCAACTATCACAGCCCTAATTTCCACACTCGGAAACTCGTGCCATCAGGATCATCGTCACCGACAATCCCCAGAATAAAACACTGTTGAGAACTGGAAAATACCATTTTTCACCCCTTAATCTAAGTCTTGATAGACCTTTGAGAGAACTAAATAAGTGTTTTAAGTGCCTATATTGCAGCTAACAATAAAGACAGGCTTAACCATAAAAGCAGCTTAAAAGTGCCAAAAAGATGACAATCCATGTCAGTCCAAAGAAAGGAAGTGAAGAAACAACCTCATCAGCTGTTGAAAGGTCTAAAGTAAAGAGGCAAAGACCTGTAAGCGAAGCAGGGAACAATTCGAACAGAGAAATGCGCTACAGAGTTCTTTTCGCAAAGAACCTGCACTTTTCATAAAGAACCTTGAACTCTGTGAAAAGGACTAAAACTCCAGGCGTAGCTTTCGAAGAGCATCTGAACTCCTCGAAGAGAAGATTGAACTTTGCGAAAAGGAGAAAACACACTTCGAAGAGAAGATTGAACTTTGCGAAAAGGAGAAAACACAATTCGAAGAGAGATTGAACATTGCAAAAAGAGCTTCAGAAGTCACAGCACTTTGCGAAAAGGCCCCTAAGCTCTGCGAAAATGTATTCTGGAGATTCGTAGCTTTAACAAGGGCAATTCAGTAATCTGTTGCACGCGTCCCAATGCATTTTAAAACCTAGGGACATTTCAGAGGGTTCTAAGCATAAAGCGAAGGAATATTCCACCCCACGTGAGCACCTAGAGAGGGAAAAACTTGGCGGGAACTTCTAGAAACTCTAACAAACTTTCAAAATGCATAACAGAATTGATGCCTTTTTCACCTGATTGGCTGAAACAGATCGAGGAATTCTGATTGGCCAAAATAAATCTGGATCCTTGTGCTCGACTCCTATTGGTTGATACAAATCTATCCAATTTTGATTGGTTGATACACATCTGAGCTGGCTTAGGGAAAACTATAAATAGACGAACCATTTGCCCAATTTGGGTATCCAGATTTTGAGTTTCATTCCTATTCCCCCATTTCCAATCCAGATAGTTTGTCTAAAATCCCTGTAATAGCTTCACTTTGACTTGCAATTGAGAGTTGTGAGACATTTCTGTAATTCAAAAGAGAGTTGTATTCAAGACTACAAATCTGAGAGTTGTTTAAGGTGCACTCTGTAATTGTAACGGTGGATTTGAAAAGGTTGCTGTAAACCATATTTTCTCAATTGGACTCATGTTAAGGGTTCCCTCTGATCTCCTTATTGCATTAGACTCTTTTAGATTTATTGTTTTTCATGAAATTTCCCTTGATTCATTAATCCTGTGAGAATTAGTGTTGGTAACCTAATCTCTCATGGCATTTGTAGTGATGCTTCTTGTTCTAAACTAAGGCTTTGGATTAAAGACTGTTGGATGGTTTGTGGCCATTAAAGTGGATAGACCATAGCCATAAGCTTAAACCTAATCCTTAAATTAGATTTATTTCTCTTACATCTGCGCTTGTAGCCAGATGAAGATTGGAACACCTCTACTGAGCTGCAGTTATTCTCATTAGATTTCAAAGACCAAATCCGATTTAGATATTACTTCTCCATCTTTGTTTCAATCACTCCCCCAACTCAGATCTGGATCATTTAGTTTAAAATTTTCTTTGTTTTTAGTTTGTTAAACGTGACAAATTCAAACCTCTCATCTTATCAGCTTTCTAGATAGGATAAGAAGCCAGATCTGGTAGCTCAGATCTGGAGGTTTATCTTACATTTTAAACAAATTCTCTGTGGACGATCTTTCACTCACTTACTTTTAAAACTTGCTACAATTGGCCCAGATCTTGCAGGCTAATTCTCTTCTAACTGTGCTGATATTTCCTTATTTGTTTATATAGTCTAGAGCCACTGTAATTTAGCAGCTATAAATCTGTTTTTCAAAACTCACATAAATCAAGCACACTAAGAAGATACCAACAAGTTTTTGGCGCCGTTGCCGGGGAATAGATTTTAAAATTGGTAGATCTAAGTTTTTCTATTTTGTAGATTTGATTTTTATTTTTGCTTTAAACCTGCACTTTGCATTCCAAGTGCTTGATTAAATGTCTACAACAGTTTTGTATAGAAAACCTGTTTTACTGCAGCAGAATTTTTTTATTTTTCTGAGTTTTTATTCTTTGTCTTCTAGTTATTTGAATAAATGCTGCTGCCACTCTTTTGTCTTTTTGTCAAATTGTGGCAGTAGCCTGAGTTTTTTCTTTTTATTTTTGTCAAAATACTTGAATAAGTTACTGCTGCAGTTTTTGGATTTTTGCAGATCTGGAGCAGCCGTCCAACAAGGAGCATCTGGACTAAAGCTGGAGCAGATCTGCTTGAGTTTGCATCCCCTTCTCCTTTGCATTCATTTTCTCTTTTTAAATTCTTGAGAACCAGTAGTTCTGTTGTGTTTAATGTTATAATTTCTGCTGTCTTTTAGGCATGCTGATTTTTTTTTTTACAAAACCAAATACAAAATAAAAGAAGCTGAAAACACAAATAGAAAATCTCTGAGTTGTTTCACATTATTTTCAGCAGTAGTAAATAAGGGCTCTTGTTGAGCTCGGGCTGATCCAAAACAAGGAAAAAAAAAAAATTGAAAATTATAAAAACAAAAAATATATATATATATAGATATCTTCCGGATGGGCTATTTTTCTCCATTTGCATCCACTTTTCCCATCTGGACCTCTTTGAGATCATTTTTCTTTTTAGGGATCATGTACGATAATGAGTAGTGAATCATAGGCTGTTTTGAATATTGAATGGACCCACTGATTTTATTTTCCTTCGAGTTTTCTTCATCATAAATGGGTCTCCAGTGTGTGAACCCCTTTTTAATATGTGCTCCCATGCTTCATTATTTTTTTTATTCATACACATCATCAACAAAGGGGTCTTATGAATCTTGCTTTTCCTTGTATTCACGCTAATCATTTGTATAGTCAGTTAGATTCATAAGTATCTGAGCGTTTTGGGGTTTTTCTTTGGGCGTACGATGTATCATTTGGCATTAGTCTTTCTCTTTTAGGAATTTTAGTTTCAGATTCTGTTTTTAGATGGCTGATTTTTCTTCTTTCTTAGGTTAATGTGTCCTCGTTTCTTGATTTCCGTCATTTTTCGTGAGTATAGTTAGTTTCTAACTTTGTTTCCTATTTTGCATTCACAAATTCTGTTTTGTATCAACACTTTTCTTTTTCTTTTTAACTTTGTATTCATTCCTTACCTTGCTTTTCTTTGTTTCTATTATTATTAGTTTCCTTCCATTTGCTTTGCAGTTCTTTTATTTTTCTGATCATATATTCAGTTTTTAGATTTTATTTTGTAGCAGTTCTAGCTTAGTTTTGTTATTTTTCTATTTTATCAGTAATTTCCTATATTTATATAACATTTTTTTCCCTTTTTCTGCTCATATATTCAGTGTTATTTTCTTTATTTTCTGCTGCACATAGCTGCAAAATTTTTTCTGCTTAGTTTTCCTTTCTTCTTTTATCCTGCTGCCCCTCGTTTCTCAGTGTCTAGAACATTGAGGACAATGTTCATCTTAGGTTTGAGGGTATGGCAGGTATGCCAATAAAATAAGTTAATGCTTGCATTATGATCACAGAATTTTGAAAATGAAGTAATCTCACATTTTTGAAAAATGAGGAAGTTAAAACTTTTTAAAATTAATTTCTAGTGTAATTCTAATACTTTCATGAAGTGAATGTCAGAAAATTTCTAAAAGAAAATTGATGTTTTAGTAAACCTAAAAAGAGAGAAACCAGTGATGATATACCTCAGGAATTTGATAGAAAACCACACCCAGTGAGATTTGGACCTAAAATGTATTCTTTGGAGGTATAAATTGGCAGTTTTTTCTGCTCTAGGGACTGTTTGAACCTGCTTGTTATCACTAGAAGTTACACATATCCAAGTTAAAATATCTTGACAGCAATCATGATATTAAAGACATGATGTAAGGCCTCCTTTTGGACAGTTTGAACTTCAAAAAGCCCAACCTTTTAAAACTGCCCTTGATACCCACCATTTGAGCTTTATAAATCAAAGATTTCTTTGAAACCTCATCAACCTCATTTGGCCTAACCCTCACTCTGAGAATTCAGAAGGTAAAGGAAAGAAAGCTGAAGAAAGGTGAGTTGGGTAACAGTTTGGTAAAAGAAAAAGAAAAATAATTGAAGGCAATGATGTATCGTAGAAGAAATGTGGCATTCGGTCAATGTTGATTTGAAAAAAAAAAAAGAGAAGTCATTTCATTGGAAGTTTGAAAAAGAAAGAGAAAAAGATGGCCACTTTGGCTCTGAAAATTCAAAGAAGAAGATGAAATTGTGCTGAAATAAAGAAGGTGTCCATACCACCTCCTTACCTTGACTGACTTCTAAAATTTTGAACTCCATTCCAGCCCTTTTATTCTTGATAAATTTCACCCATAAGCCACATTACAACCCAAGTTAAAGTCCTTACTGATCAAAGATGGATTGAGCTGTCATATGGAGATAAGGATTTGTGTAATCTATGGTGAAAAGAGCAGTGAATTCAAAACTAAAAAGCAATGCCTATGCTCTTGCTTACAGTCCTATTTGAGGGCATCGCTCTTAATTGTGTGAAATACTGCAACCCTCATATTTGCATGGTGAGTGAAAACCCTGGTGAGAGTTGAGTTTGAAATCAGATTATTTGGGGTAACATCAAAACTAAATTCTCAAATAGAAGGCAAGCTTTTCATTAATTTTTCTTGTAAAAACTTTTTGACACCAACTGAGTGAATGGTAAAGGAATTAAAGCAGAATTTTAGTTTTGAACTGATGTTTTCTTGAAAATCTTCTTACAACCTCGATCAGTGTGAATAATCTGATTGGATGAAAATTTGCTTTAACAGAACTGCATTGATCTTAACTGATTTATTGGAGAAGTTTGTGGGTACCTTTACTGAAAACCCTCAGGAGACTTCACTCCTCCACTAGGGATCACCTAGGGGTTTAAAAGGCTTGTTGCATATGCTAAATGCAACTGTGCTCCCTATAAAAATGGCTTTTCATTCTATTTTTAAATTTTGTCTTTGCTCAGGGACTAGCAAAGCTTAGGTTTCGGGGTGTGTTGAGAACTGGAAAATACCATTTTTCACCCCTTAATCTAAGTCTTGATAGACCTTTGAGAGAACTAAATAAGTGTTTTAAGTGCCTATATTGCAGCTAACAATAAAGACAGGCTTAACCATAAAAGCAGCTTAAAAGTGCCAAAAAGATGACAATCCATGTCAGTCCAAAGAAAGGAAGTGAAGAAACAACCTCATCAGCTGTTGAAAGGTCTAAAGTAAAGAGGCAAAGACCTGTAAGCGAAGCAGGGAACAATTCGAACAGAGAAATGCGCTACAGAGTTCTTTTCGCAAAGAACCTGCACTTTTCATAAAGAACCTTGAACTCTGTGAAAAGGACTAAAACTCCAGGCGTAGCTTTCGAAGAGCATCTGAACTCCTCGAAGAGAAGATTGAACTTTGCGAAAAGGAGAAAACACACTTCGAAGAGAAGATTGAACTTTTAAACGAAAACACAATTCGAAGAGAGATTGAACATTGCGAAAAGAGCTTCAGAAGTCACAGCACTTTGCGAAAAGGCCCCTAAGCTCTGCGAAAAGGTATTCTGGAGATTCGCAGCTTTAATAAGGGCAATTCAGTAATCTATTGCATGTGTCCCAATGCGTTTTAAAACCTAGGGACATTCCAGAGGATTCTAAGCATAAAGCGAAGGAATATTCCACCCCACGTGAGCACCTAGAGAGGGAATAACTTGGCGGGAACTTCTAGAAACTCTAACAAACTTTCAAAATGCATAACAGAATTGATGCCTTTTTCACCTGATTGGCTGAAATAGATCGAGGAATTCTGATTGGCCAAAATAGATCTGGATCCTTGTGCTCGACTCCTATTGGTTGATACAGATCTATCCAATTCTGATTGGTTGATACACATCTGAGCTGGCTTAGGGAAAACTATAAATAGACGAACCATTTGCCCAATTTGGGTATCCAGATTTTGAGTTTCATTCCTATTCCCCCATTTCCAAACCAAATAGTTTGTCTGAAATCCCTGTAATAGCTTCACTTTGACTTGCAATTGAGAGCTGTGAGACATTTCTGTAATTCAAAAGAGAGTTGTATTCAAGACTACAAATCTGAGAGCCGTTTAAGGTGCGCTCTGTAATTGTAACGGTGGATTTGAAAAGGTTGCTGTAAACCGTATTTTCTCAATTGGACTCATATTAAGGGTTCCCTCTGATCTCCTTATTGCATTAGACTCCTTTAGATTTATTGTTTTTCATGCAATTTCCCTTGATTCATTAATCCTGTGAGAATTAGTGTTGGTAACCTAATCTCTCACGACATTTGTAGTGATGCTTCTTGTTCTAAACTAAGGCTTTGGATTAAAGACTGTTGGATGGTTTGTGGCCATTAAAGTGGATAGACCATAGCCATAAGCTTAAACCTAATCCTTAAATTAGATTTATTTCTCTTACATCTGCGCTTGTAGCCAGATGAAGATTGGAACACCTCTACTGAGCTGCAGTTATTCTCATTTGATTTCAATGACCAAATCAGATTTAGATATTACTTCTCGATCTTTGTTACAATCACTCCCCCAACTCGGATCTGGATCATTTAGTTTAAAATTTTCTTTGTTTTTAGTTTGTTAAACGTGACAAATTCAAACCTCTCATCTTATCAGCTTTCTAGATAGGATAAGAAGCCAGATCTGGTAGCTCAGATCTGGAGGTTTATCTTACATTTTAAACAAATTCTCTGTGGACGATCTTTCACTCACTTACTTTTAAAACTTGCTACAATTGGCCCTGATCTTGCAGGCTAATTCTCTTCTAACTGTGCTGATATTTCCTTATTTGTTTATATAGTCTAGAGCCACTGTAATTTAGCAGCTATAAATCTGTTTTTCAAAACTCACATAAATCAAGCACACTAAGAAGATACCAACAAACACACATGTCACTGCTCATGTAGCAGAAATCAGAGTAGACACCATCTACAGAGGTAGAAAGAGTCATCATATATGGCACAACGTAAAAGATAATAAACGAAGTAAATGCGAAATAAAAATATAAATATACATCCTCAAAAAGGAACCAAGAAGAATCACTGGTGATGGTCGTCCATCACCCAAAATAATGGTTCCCAATAATGGTTCCCCCTAAATGTATATAACTATAAACTAAAAGTGACTACAAAATATAGTACGGAACAGAGTGGACCACCAGGCCCAGTAATCCAGATGTATCATATACAAATCCAAAAAATCACAAGTCAAATACCCAAACTAGGGGTAGTACTCGTCAACAAGGATGTCAATGTCCTCCTCCTCCTCGGAGCCTCTGGCCAATACTTTGGATCGCTCTCCATCCCAGCGACATCAGCCTTAGAACCTATTGACATAGAGTCAGGGATGAGCTAACATCTAAGCTCAGTAGAAGAATCTCAATTATATTGTATTTTAACTGTAAGGCATGGTTGTCAGAACATATATTAGAACAAATGGTCAAGAGCATATATTTTAAGTAGGCAATTCATAAAATAGATGTTGAGTTTTAAATGACAGAAATCAGATACAAAACACCAGGAATCAGATGGATTTTTATTTAAACTAGAACATACTAGAAATCAGGTGTTATGTTCAGATATTCAGATGCAATGCATCTTTATTTAAACAACTTAAATCTATACTTAAATAACTCCCGTGTATATAGCACGTGGTAGCCAGATGTTTATTGATGGGTAACCCCGACTATCGTTGTTCAATGAATAATTTTAGGAATTGCAACAAGCCTCTGCGAAATGAGAGAAACTTATGCTAGGAAGATCACAGAACAAATACACAAATATCCCATCGTGCTGGTCGCGGATATTCCGCCGCGTCGGTCGGGTTCGTAATATGAACTTTAAATCACATGCATATTACATAATATCGGGAATCAGATGTCAGGCGTCAGGTGTCAGAAATCAGAAATGACAGAACTTTCATTTATATGAGAGGAATTCTTTAAAACAGTAATCATAAACCATGTGTCAGAATACAACTCTTAATAGTCCATGAAATCAAAATAAATGTAATTTAGATTGAATTTCCCGTACATTAATTCAGAGTCTTTCTAAACAAATCCAAATCTTTTTAAGAGTCTCTCGGTTCTAACCTAGACCATACATACATTGCACTAAGTGTCAGAGGTGTCAAATACTAAACTGGTACGATGCACCACAGTGTTTCTTTCAGAACACCAAGGCAAACAAAAATAGGAGAATTCGAACCTTTCGAATTCCATAAGCTGAGAAATTTGATCGATCGAATTTCTCAAGCCTTTCCAGGTATACAGACTAAGGTACTTCAAACCATCAAATTCCCCAATTCGATAGTTCTAATTCCATTTCGAACGTTCGATCCTTCAGAAGCCAATTTCTAAAAATTCAGACCTCCTGTTTGTATAATTGTTTATACAATCCGATCGATCAAATTCCAATTTCTATCAATCAATTTACATTTCAAACTATCGACTTCCCAATTCGATCGTTCGAATTGATCGGGCTTCAACTTCCAGAAATTATACTTCTATTTTATAAGTGTAATATAGAATTTGATCAATCGAATTCTAATTTCGATCGTTCGAATCACAATTCGAATGTTCGATATCTAAAGTCGAACAGTTCGAACCCTTCAGAACTCAAAGGCCATAAGGCTTTGTCAGATTCGATCGATTGATTATCAAAATTGATTGTTTGAATTTGATAGTTTCTGTTTGGTCTCTGGTTCATTATTTTTAACCCATTTTCCTTATAACTTCAATGATCTTCATCGAATCACATACACGCATACACACACATGCTAGGACATCTAAAACTATTTAAAGCACACATTAACTCACCTCTTTACGATTGGTTCCGCTGTTCACGGTGATTGCTGATCAAGGTGGATTTCCAATCCGAATCGGAGATTTTGCCAATATTAGCACTCCGTAGAACTAGATGTGCAGCTCCACGCTAACACACAGAAGTGGCTATTCCTCCCCAAATAAGACACGACGTACCGACGTCGATTGACATGCTCCCTCACACACTTAGATCAGATTATCAAGGATCTAGATGGCAATCATGCCTTGGTTTCACAAAGGGAGTTCTCTGGGACTCGGCTCTCGCAACACAAGATGTATAAGCTACACCACGCGATCTCGCAGTTAGACATTAGATCAAGGGAAACCGAGATGAAGAGGAGTGAAGCTCTAACCTCTTCCTTCCTTTATAAGCTAAAACTAGAGAAATATCTCTGATATTTCCATTTCTAAAACTTTCGTTCTGGTGTTGATTACATACACCTTTCTCAGGTGCATAGTATTTTACCAAAGGTCTATTCACGTCTCAGATTCACATCACGCGTGACGCATGACTTCACACACACAAAAATTATTATTATTATTATTATTATTATAAAAATTAAGTTTAACTCGATTTTTGTGTCAGGCATGCATATCAAGGTAGTCACGTTCGGAGTCAAATTTTTGAAACGTGAGACTGAGGGTGAAGTTTTGGATCATATTGAAATGGCTGCAAATGGAAATGGAGTAGCTCTACATAACCAACTGTTAAAGAGTTGTTTGCTTGGATCACTACAGATACACCCTCCTGTATAACTTACCCACCCACACCCGGCGGACGGTTTGAAATTAGGACCAGTGTCATTCAAATTCTTCCTATCTTCCATGGTATGGAAAGAGAGGATCCATACATGCATATTGAAGACTTCATCGAAGTTTGTTCATTAGTATATCAAAATTTCAGTGAGGAGTTTGTAAGGCTGCGGTTATTCCCTTTTTCTATAAAGGATAAGGCTAAAGCTTGGTCAAACTCTCTACCTACTGGATAGAATACCACATGGCATCAGCTGGTGAAGAAGTTTTTGTCAAAATTTTTCCCTATGGCAAAGACTAATGCCTTGAGGAGTAAAATCTGTGATTTCGTTCAAGAAGAAGATGAAAGATTCAACGAAGCTTGGACCTCTTGCTTAAAAGCCCACACCATGGATTCTCCAAATGGAGATTGATCCAATCTTTTTACAGAGGATTGGATCATGCAAACCAATAGTTGGTTGAATCAACGAATAATGAAGGATTCCTTGGACTCATAGAAAATGAATCCTATAGTTTCCTAGAAAAATTGGCAGAGGATTCTCAGTAGTGGGATTTTACAAAAACTCATGATCAACCAATCAAGAGTCATGATCAAGCAGGGAGTTCTACAGAGAAGGGAAGTTTCTATGTGGTGAAAGAAACACCTGATCTCAAGGTGCAAGTGGATTTCATCACCGAGCAAGTCGAGGAACTATGACTTAAGAGAAATGCAACCATTGAAAAATTACAAAGTGAATCTTGTTCACTTTGTACGAGTCCAATGCATGCGAGCGATTCTTGCCCCTCAATACAAGGCTATTCTGAAAATTGCATGGAATTACTAAATGCATTGAATAACTATAGGCAGAATATGGGAAACACCTTCAACGAGAATAACTCGAATAGTTGGAAGAATCACCCAAATTTCTCATGGAGGCAAGAGCCTCATAAACCACAAGCTAGAGGATAGGGGATGAACATCTATCCCCAACAAAATTTTAATCAAGGACTGCTGCAACAGTTCGGCCAAGGGCTGTTTCAGCAGCAAAATTGTGGTGGAATAAATCAATACCAACAGAATCAGATAAGCCAACCCAGGCAGTTTGGCTATCAGAATTTGCCCTTGCAGCAACTGACAAGTTATTAGAACTATGCACAATTGTTTCCACCACCTGGATTTAATAATCATCAGTGAAACATTGCGCAACGTCCACCTCAGAATCAATACCCTCAGATGGAGGATTTATTGAGAATCATCCAACCACTGACCACCTCAGTATACAAATTGGAGACCCAAATGGGTCAAATGGCAGCACAACTCTGCGAAAGAGAGAAGGGATCATCCCCAAGCCAACTATTTCCAAATCCAAGAGGGTAGATGGTTATTGAGCAAGCCTCAATCTCATTGAAAGATGAGAATCAGTAGCAGATAAAAGAAATCACAACGTTGAGATCTGGTCGGCAGATCGATAATAAAGTGGTAATGCCAGAGGAGGAAAAAACTCGGGATTCTGAAGTTTGAACTGAGAAGGACAAAGAAAGAGAAGGAGCGGTGGAAGAAAAGAGGAAGGAAGAAAAAGAGAACGTAGAAGAAAAAAGTTCCATACCAAAGCCCCCAAATCTTCAAAGGTTGATGGCGCCTAAGAAAAATTGAGATTTGAATGGAATCATCGAGGTTTTTAAACAATTGAAGATCAACATCCCATTCCTCGATGCCATCCAGCAAGTACCTGCTTATGAGAAGTTCTTAAAGGACTTGACCACTATCACATGGAAGACTAACATCCCGAAGAAAGCTTTTCTAGCTGAGTAGGTTAGTTCAGTACTTCAAGCTAGACTCCCAATTAAGTATAAGGACCTTGACTGTCCGACTATTTCAATCGTCATTGAGGATAATCATATTGATCGAACACTGCTGGATCTTAGGGCAAGCGTCAACCTATTACCATATTCTATCTAGAAGGAGCTCAAGTTGGGAGAACTCATGATCACAATAATGACCCTTCAGCTAGCTGATAGGTTAATTAAAATTCCTAGAGGAGTGGTGGAAGAGGTTTCAATTTCAGCTTTGGTTTCTCCTCTTCCCTAGGCACTTCTTCCTTTTTCAACAAGAAGTGCCTAGGGAAGAGGAGAAACCAAAGCTGAAATTGAAACCTCTCCCTACTGGTTTGAAATATGCCTACTTGGAAGAAGACAAAACTCATCCAGTGATAATTTCTTCAAAATTGAATGGGGACCAGGAGGAGCAACTTATAGAAGTGCTCCATGACCACAAAAGTACAATCAGGTGATCTATTAAGGACATCAAAGGTATCAGCCCAACGGTGTTCATGCACCATAATCAATTGGAAGAAGATGCTAAACCTTCTAGAGAACCACAAAGCAAATTGAACCCAATTATGCAGGTTATGGTCAGAAATCAGGCAATTAAATTGCTGAATGTCGGAATTATATACCCTATTTCTTACAGCAAATGGGTTAGTCCAACGCAAGTGGTTCCCAAGAAGTCAGGTGTTACTATTGTGAAGAATGAGGAGAATGAGCTGGTACCAACAAAGGTTCAAATTGGCTAGAAAGTGTGTATCGATTACAGAAAGTTGAATCCAATGACCAGAAAAGATCACTTTCCTCTCCCATTCATTGATCAATTGGTTGAGAGATTGGTCGGCCATCAATTCTACTGTTTCCTTGATGGCTATTATGGATACAATCAGATAGTCATCACACCAAAAGACCAGGAGGAGATGACATTTACAAGTCCCTTTGGAACTTTCTCCTATCGAAGGATGCCATTCGGACTTTGCAACGCTCCAACTACGTTCCAGAGATGTATGCTAAGTATGTTCTTCGATATGGTGGAGAGGTTTCTAGAGGTGTTTATGGATGACTTCTCTATTTATGGAGACATTTTCAGTTATTATTTGCACCACTTATTTCTAGTTCTATCAAGATGCCAAGAAAAGAACCTAGTGTTGAATTGGAAAAAATGCCATTTTATGGTACAAAGTGGTATTGCTTTGGGACATATCATATCATCACAAGGCATCGAGGTGGGTAAGGCAAAAGTGGACCTAATTGCAAATCTTCTACCCCTAAGAACAGGTAGAGAGATAAGTTCTTTCCTGGGACACACCGGTTTTTATCGACGTTTTATAAAGGACTTCAGCAAGATTGCAAGATGGCTGTGCAGTCTACTCTGGAATGATGTTCCATTCCTTTCCGATGAAAAATGTCAAAAAGCCTTTGAAACCATCAAGGCTAAATTATCCCAAGCTCCTATAATCCAATCTCTAGATTGGACACTTCCATTCAGAATCATGTGTGATGCATCGGATTACATGATTGAAGCTGTCTTGTAACAAAGGGTGTGTAGACACCCAAATTTGGCCCAAGGCCCGATCGAAACACACTTCGAGAGATGTGTTAAGTGGTGAAAAATGCCACTTTTCACCCTATAACCTAACTATTGATAGACCTGTGAGCACACTAATAAGCTTTTGTCAAGTGCATTTTGTAGACAGCAAAAAAAGAAGATACTAATGCAGAAAACCACTCAAGAATACCAAAAAGGGGCTATCTCTCTGCACAGGACCAACCCAGCAACAACACACCAGAGGGTAGCACATCATTGGACCCTTTGAGCGAGTGGCTACAGCAGGGCAAGGCAAAAGAAGCGAGAATAGGCTGAAAACATCCTATCGATTGGTCACCTGAAGACTTCGATAGGAACTGAAAGCAAAGAAAGGAAGAATTCGTGCAGTTGAAGAAGTTTTTGATAGGATTTGAAGGTAGAAGAAGGATGAATTCGTACGGATAGAGCAGCTCGATAGGATCCAAGAACCTATAGAGCAGCTGAAAGGAATGAAGAAACCATCCTATCGAAAGCCTACCTGAGGCATCAAAGGAACCTATTGAATGGTTTTCTGAACCTATCGAGATGAAGACACCAAAACAGAACCTATCAAAATGGTTCTCCAACCTGTCGAATACTCCAAGCCAAGGGCAGATGAAACCTATCGAAGGGATCTGAGAACCTAGCGAAAGGACCAAAATGCTCTATTCCAACCTGTCGAAATCTTCCTGAACCTATCGAAATCATGTGCAGAACTTCTAAAAAATTCAGCTGTGCACACGTTGTGATTCAGTGTCCTGCTGAACACAACTTGAGGCACTTGGTGACCGACACGACGGTTCCAAAAGATGCCCTAGGAAGCCCTAACTGACCCACATGCTTGAACAAAACTCTAACAAACTCTGACGACCTTCTAGAAGGGATTTTTGGCAGGAAAAATAGAGGAGAAAGCTATATATAGAGACCCCCAATTGTAATTGGGGAGGATGGAGATCTGAGCCAAATTCTGGAGACTAGAGCTTACAGAGAAATTCCATTTCCTTCCTTTAGCCCAACCATGGTTGGCTAAGTCCCTTGGAGTAGCGAGGAGCGAAGTTAGATCTGTAATTGGGTAAGGTTAAGAGTGCTATTATACGTTCTTAGTTGCACAGACTACATATCTGAGGGTATTTTCATTATAGAGTGACCTTGTTTGCAATGGTAATGCTATTTTTAATGCTTTAATTAGATTTAAAGTTCCTTTGGTTCCATTTGGTGATCGATCAGATCTGTGTAGAGGAGTCTGTATATCAGCTCACCTACTTAACTGGTAGACCTCTTGGATACCATCTGATCTCCCTGGATCTGATGCTCTTGTGATTACTTGAGTTAGTGACCTGGGAATTACAGCATCTGTAGTGGTTTTAATTATTCTAATTGATGCTCTGGCTTTGAAGGAGATCCCTAGGATGGTCTGTGACCATTAAAGCGGATAGATCATAACCTTAAGATGAATCTAAGCTCAGGCCCCAATTGGATTCATCTGTTACAATCCATGGATTCAATAAAGTCTATAGGATGGTTTGTGACCATTAAAGTGGATAGATCATAGCCTTAAGACCAAGTGGATCCTGTGATTTGGAGTGGAATTTATATCCTGCAGCTGTGCTTATAGCCAGTTGAGGGAATTGTGTGCTCCGAACCTCTGTAGCATGATTAATCAAATCTGATTTCAGTGAAAACCAACCTCCAAGCTACTCTTCTCCCTTTTCTATTCTTTTTACCTCTTTCCCCTGCAAGATCTAAGATCCTAAATTTGATCCAAGTTAGCTTATGTTTAATTTTACCTTAGTTTAAGTGACAATCCATTTCAAACCTCTCCCCTGTCTTTTAGCTAAATTAGTTATAGTTAGGGTGCCAGATCTAATTTAGATCTGGAGATTTATTATATTTTTAAACTAACCTCCCTGTGGACATTCCCTCATTTACCATTTTTGTAAAACTTGCTACAACAGACCCTGACTACTTGCAAGTCTGTGCGAGTGTGTCTGCCTAGGTTTATTGATGATTTTAGACCCTCATTTGAGGGAAGGCAAACACAACCAATAAGTTTTTGGCATCGCTGTCGGGGAGGCATGTTTAGAAATTGATAGATCTAAGTTTTGATCATAGATCTGTCGTTTTTATTTGATTTTACTAACTGCGTTTGTAAGTTGTGTTGTTTTTCAGTGTTTTGTGTGCATTTCATCAGATCTAAGGCTACCAGTGAGAGGATAATCATACTGGAGAGTGCTCTGTAGTTTGCATCCCTCTACTCCCCTGTTATTTTTTAGATCTGTTGAAATTTTTTGTTAGATTAGTTCAAAATTTTGGTTGATTCTGCTTGTTGTGTTAAAAATCTGTTATGCATTCAGATTTTGAGTGTTGTATGTTTGGTAGGAGGACTCTGCAACCTCATATTATTCTATTAAATCCAGAGGTTGAAAGACTTTTCAGATCCAGACCAACTACTCCCACATCTGTTGCATTTGATTCTGTAGAAATGGGTGAGCAACAACAGCCGAGAACCCTTAAGGAGTTTAATGCACCAGGGGTCTATAATTCCCCCTTCTGCATTCAATTCCTAGCTACTCAGGGAAACTATGAGATAAAATTATCCATCATTCAAATACTGCCCTCATTTCATGGCCTGACCAAAGAAGACCCCTACAAGCACATTGATGAGTTCTTCGGACTGTACACTACATTAAATATCACAGGTTTGGGGGAGGAGGCCACCAGGATGAGACTCTTTCCTTTTTCATTGAAGGACAGAGCCAAGACCTGGTTGTCCTTGCTTCCACCTAACAACATTCAGTCCTGGAGTGATCTCCAATGTCAATTTCTGGCCAAATTCTTCTCTATGTCAAAGACCAGCCAGTTGAGGAAGGGTATCATCTCTTTTACCCAAGATCTAACTGAAGACTTTCATCAATCCTGAGAGAGATTTGAGGAACTCCTTAAGAAATGCCCTCACCATCAAATCCCTGAATGGCAATTGGTTCAAAGCTTTTATCAGGGAATTGATGCTAAAAGCAGAGATATGATAGATGCCTCCTGTGGTGGCACCTATCTCCATAAAATTGTTGAGGAGGCATGGGAGCTCTTTGATATCATTAGTGAGAACTCTATGCAAAGGGAAACCTTAACAAAAGATCTAGAGCCTCCCAGATTGATGAAGGAAAACACCTTAAGGGGAAAGATATATGAAGTGAGTGTGCTAAGTGAGTTGGAAAGGAAAGTGGACAGCCTAACCCTGAAATTTGATAGGCTGATGGGAGCAATGCAGTCACCTGTGGCTGCTAGAGTGGAGGAGGCATTTGCCATATGCCAGTCCCCTACTCATCTCTTGGAAGAATGCCCATCTGCTGGCCAATTTCTTGATTTTATAATAGAGCATGTGGTTGCAGCTCAGTCTTATGGGCAGCAACCTGCTGCTAGGTATCAATGGAGGAACCACCCCAATCTGAGGGCGACAAGATGCATACCCTAGCCAGCAGCAGTAGTCCCAGCAGCCCATGCCCTATAGAAATCCTCAGCCCTATCGAGAAGGTTATGCCCCAAGGCCTCAGTATCAGTAACCCATGGCCAAACCTGTAGCTCTTTCTGTGCAACAATCTGCACCCCCTCCAGCTGTGAGAGCACCGTCCTTTGAGGAACAAGTTCTATCTTCACTACAGAGCTTGAACACCTTAACCCAAACTGTGCATTCCCACAACCAGAGCATCAAAAAGATAGAGGACCAACTTGGTCAGCTGTCTGATGCTCTAACTTGGAGAGAGGGAGGAAGGTTGCCTAGCCAACCACAGGACAATCCATGAAGGCAGTTTGTAGTGGGTGAAGTTTCCTCCACCTATGAGGAAGGAAAATCTATTACAACTTTAAGAAGTGGTAAGTTAGTGGACAACCAAGTGGGTTGTGAGCCTGTGAGGACCTTAGAGGAAGAAAATAAAGTGATTTCTACCAACACACAACAAAGACTACCAATGGTGGACTTGAAGGAACAATCAGTTGTGAATAAAGAGGATAATGAGGATCCTCAAGAAAAGAAAAAACAAAAAAAGAAAGAGGCCCGATTGGCTAAGGCTGCAAGTGAGGATGCAATCCCACACTTGCCATTTCCTAAGGCACTACAAGCACCTTCCCCTTTTGATAAAGGGCAAGGAAAAATTGAGGAAATGATGGAGACTTTCAAGCAAGTAAAGATCAATTTGCCTTTACTTGATGCCAATAAACAAGTTCCAGCCTATGCGAAGTTTTTAAAAGACCTATGCACCCACAAATGACAGTCTAGGATACACCTATCCAAGAAAGTCTTTTCAGCATAGAGAGTAAAACAAATTTTATCGATTGCAACCCCAACCAAATTCCATGACCCTGGAACCCCCACAATCCCTTGCATCATTGGGGATCACATCATTGATAAATCCTTATTAGATCTGGGAGGCAGTGTGAATTTGCTTCCATATTCAATATATGAGAAGTGAGCATAGGCAAATTGAAGCCCACACATGTGGTCCTCCAGCTGGCTGATAGATCTGAAAGGAAACCTGTGGGGATAATTGAGGATGTTTTGGTTGGAATTGACAAATTCTTTTATCTTGCTGACTTTTTGGTATTGGACATGGAACCAAGAAAATGTGCTTCTTCCATACCTGTGATTCTAGGCAGGCCCTTTTTTGCCACAGCCAATGCCCACATATAATGTAGGTATGGGATCATGGAAGTGTCATTTGGAAACATAAAGGTTAAGCTGAACGTGTATAACACTGGCTATCAACCCTCTCCTGAAGAGGCTTGTTTTTTCATTAATGCCCAAAAGAAGGTGATGCATGATAATCCACATTGGCTGGTGCAGGACCATGCTTGGTTCACAGATGGAAAACTGCACCCAGGGAATGGACACTGGTTGAGGAAAAGATCTATGAAAAGTGCAAAGTTTGATGAGCCTGAGGAGACTATGAACATTCCAAACCCTCCAGATTAACCCCTACAGTCAGTATGTATCATATGTACCATACACAGTTTTTGTTTTACGTGTTTACTTTATTGTTAATCGATTTTTTTATTTTTTCTTGCAATATGAAATAAAAAAAGGGAAATTTGCACTTTCGGCCCTATAAGTTTGCGTATTTGTAGAAGCGGCCCTATAGTTTCAATCCTTGCATAACAGGCCAGCTCCAAGCCAAGCCGGTTTCACGTTTCCCTTATATATATGCTTCCCTATGCTTATTTGTCTTTTTTACACTTTTTCTTGGATTGCGATTTCAAGATTCGACTACAATTGGTATAGTCTAGAGAACTACAATAGCCTAGGTAAGATTTCGACTAAATTATCTTCGTGAGATATTGATTTCCCCTCTTTTTTAATATATAGTTAGTAGACCAGGCTAGGTAAGATAGCGGCCGACAACTTAAGGTAGCGGTCGACAACTTAAGGTAGCGGGCGCTATCTTAGGATATCGACTGCTATCTTAAGATAGCGGCCGATATTTTAAGATATCGGCCACTATTTTAAGATAGCGGCCGCTAATATACCGCTATCTTAAAAAATTAAAAAATTAAAAAAATAATTTTTTTTTTTTTTAAAGTTAGCGGCCACTACGGTTTAAGATAGCGGCTGCTAACATACCTCTATCTTAAATTTTTTTTAAAAAAAGATAAATAATAATATATATATTTTTTAAGTTAGTGGCCGCTATCTATCTTAAGATAGCAGCCGCTAACATACCGCTATCTTAAAAAAAAAAAAAAAAAAAAAAATTTTTTTTTTTTTGTAAGTTAGCGGCCGCTAAGGTAAGTTAGTGGCCGCTATGGTATGTTAGCGGCCGCTATCTTAAAAAATAAAAATAAAAACAAAAATTTAAAAAGAATTATTATTTTTTTTTTCTTGTAAGTTAGCACCCGCTACGGTATGTTAGCGGCCGCTAACATAACGCTATCTTAAAATATTTATTTATTTTTTCTTTTTTTTTAAGTTAGCGGCCGCTGCGGTATGTTAGCAGCCGCTAACATACCGCTATCTTAATTATTATTAATTTTTTATTTTTTTATTTTTTCAATTAGCAGCCGCTATCTTAAGATAGCGACCGCTAACATACCGTTATCTTAAAAAAAATAGCGACCACCATCGTAAGATAGCGGTCACCATCTTAAGATAACGGTCGCTATCATAAGATTCGTACCCTAAAATCAATCATATGTTGGCGATCACTATCATATGTTAGTGATCACTATCATAAAATATCGTTCGCTATCGTAAAATAACACCTAAGATAGCGCTTAAAATATCAGATAGAACGACCCGCAATTATAAGAGAGTGAGCGAGCGCTACTGTAGTCGAAATTGAAAAAATGGATAATAAAAAAAATGAAAAATAAACATATATATAATGAAAAGATAAGTGGATGCTGAAGTGGAAACGGCTTGGCTTGGAGCTGGCCAATTTTGCACAGTTTCAAACTATAGGGTCATTTTTGAAATAAGCAAACTTGAAGGGCCAAAAATGTAAATTTCCCAAAAAAAAAAAAAAAAAAACAGAGAGAAACAATATTTCCATGCTTAATACTAGGATGTCATTTCAGTCTTACCAGTTATCTTGAGATAAAGAAAAACAAATCTGAGCAGCCTATTGAGTCTTTGAAACCGAAAGTACCTAATCGGCCTTATTTGGTTTTTAGAAGTCTTCGGTAGGTCGAGTTCACCTTTCAATAGGTCACATGGTGATTTCGACAGGTTGTTCGATGGTTTCGATAGGCACTGAACTTCTCGACAGGAGAAATTAACTTTTCGATCGGTTAAAAAGAGTAAAACAGAGATTTCGATAGGTTCTAGATACCAATCAGGAACCTATCGAAAGGAAGACTCAGCTGCCATTTAAACTGATCGAAAGGATAGTTCCACCTATCGAGATCCTATCAAATCATCCCCTTTCAAAGTTTTGTCTGCTATGTTTTCAACAGGACGCACGAACCTATCGAAACCATCCAGTTCATCCTATCGGAATCGTATTTCACCTTTTATATATCCGTCGATAGGTCATTTGTGCCTCATTCCATACCTTCTGCAAACCCTAGCTCTTGTTCCTCTCTCTTTTGCCTCCCTCATTCTCCATTAGATCCTCACAGAACTTTCAGCTGTTCAGGGTGCCATTTTGTTAGTACATTCAGCTTGCACAGCGGGGCATTTTGCCCCTAATTCTGAAAAAATTGAAGCTGTGCAGTGCGATTTCTGTTAAACCCTAGGTATTTCGAGGTCGGTTACCTTCCCACAATCAATCTGTCGCTCCTCTGATTTTAAACATCAAACTCCACTTCAAGTTGGTGAGTGCTAAATATTTGAAGAGTAAAATGGATGAGCCGGAGGAAACCCTCGTGAACATACGCCGAAGAACATCTACTTCCACCCCCAAATCCTCCAAAAAGTCGAAGCCAGCTGAAAAACCACCTGTCAAGAGGAAGCTCACTGAGATGTCACCCAAAAAGACTCCTAAAGCTAAGAGAGCCAAAGCTGTTGAGATTCAAGAACCTATAGTAGAAGAAACCTTAGCGAGAGATGCCCCTCCAGTAGAACTGCCAGCGGGATTAACTACCCCCAATGAGTTTGTAGAAAAATTGAGTCTTGTTCCTGAGACGGATTTTGATTTGGCATATTTTGCTAACGTTGGGGAGTGCTAGGGGACGTTGGAATATTTGAAGAAAGAAGGTCTACTACCCCTGCTTTCACCCTTAAAGGAAAATGTCTACCCCAGGTTGGTCAAATTGTGGTACCAAAACCTGACAAAGAAAGTGGTACTTGGGACTGAGGATATACTAGAAATCTTCATTGACGATTGGCAGTTGACTGTTGACTGTAGAGATATTGGGATGGCTTTGGGAGTCCCATATCAATTTGACTCCACCAGAGCTGAAGGAGCACCTAAAGGGGCTATATTTCGGGAAATGGCTAAACAACTTACTAATGGAATCGTGGGCTCTGGTGAATCCTTGATGAGAAGAGACCTCCATCCTACCCTCAGACTCATTGATACCATTCTAAGGAAAATGTCTATGTCTCTGTCCCTTTAGTGGATGCACTATACTTTTGTTCAAAGGCGAAATTTGTGAATACACCTAAGCTAATTTTTGAAATAATAGTGGACATCAATGACAAGGTGCTAAAGAGGCAAGCTTTTGCTAAAGGAGGAGGTCTGCCTTTTTGCAGACTCATCACATGTCTTCTCAAGACTGGAAAATATGTGATCAGGCGAAATGAGCCAATGGAGAAGCTGACCATCAAATTGTATGGGAAAAGGGAATGGTCAACTAGCCTCACCTTAATTAAGAAGAGTCAGCCAGTTGGAAGGGAGGAGGCTAAGAAGGCACCCTCTACCGTGGCAGCAGAAACTCCTGCAGAGATACCCTTAGCCACCCCTCAACCCACCATACCTGTCCCACTACCCACACCTCCAACCACTTTGCTTTTCCCATTTGTATCAGTCCCTCTCCAACTAGACCTCCCCCCACCCATCTCTGAACCTGTTTGACCTCCACCCACCTCCCAGGTTTTCCACCCTGACATCCTGGAACCTCCCACATTATCCGAGCTTACCCCTACCATCCCTTCTCCACCTAGTACCCAACCCATTTCTAATTCTCCCCCATCTCCAACCCCTCTGCATCCACAGGGTGTGGACCTGTTCACCACTACTGGGTTCACGACCCTCATGACCTCAATTGTGGAGGATGTCGCTCATGAGTACACTCCACTTCTTGACCCCCAACGCCCAACTCCTCCTCATTTTAACCATGAACCATCTTCTCCCTTCCAGCATGTCCAAGCACCAGCCCTTTCTACCCCCACCAGGCCTGACACCCTCACTCAAATCCTTTCCATCCTCCAATCCATTCAGTCCCAATTAACTATCAACACTGACACCCAGACCCTAACGAGCTCATGTCTCAAATCAATTCAATCCACCCTTATCCCATCCTCTTCTGCTCCTCAACCCCCTCACCTATCCCCTCCTGTTTCACCCATCCCTACTCCACAATCGCCACCGAGGAAGTAGCCGCACCACTCCTCAACCCCCTCAATTCAATTCACCCTCATCCCCAGATTTACTGGCCTCCCCAGTAGCTGAATCCCCTCTATCCTTCACCACCCCCCCACGTTTTCCAGGATGCCTCCACCCAAACTGATCCATGGGAGGATCTGGTTCTTTCCACCCCCTCTTCTTCATTCACTCCACCCTTGTCCTTGCCCATTGTCCTTCAATAATCCATATACATACCTCCTTACCTCACCCTACTATATGCCATGAGGGAGAACCCTTACATCCACAGGGATGTCCTGAGAGGTATGGCTACACCCCGAGCTTCTATTGAGGCCCCTTATGAGGAGAGGATTGTCAACATCGAATTGAAGCACTGAATTCAACTCCGGGATATCTCTCACGGGTGGTCTGAAATTCTGATTCGTTATGAGTCAGCAAAACAATTGGCAGCTGCTGAGAGTCTCATTGCCAAATATGAGAAGAAGAATTCTGAGCTTCTCAAGAAAAAATTGGCCAATGCTCAAGAGATACTCAAGGCCACCAAGGAACTCTCTGATGCCAACCTACTCTATGTTGCCAAACAAATTGATATATTGGAGAATAAGGTTGCTTCCCTTACCTTTTAGCCATTTCAGCCTACCCCTCTCGCTACCGTACCCCCTCCTGCACCTCCTTCCACTCAATCCTGTCCCCCTCCTACAACTCAACCTCCTCCCACCCCCCTTGTGGATGTGCACCCTCCTCCAGCTCAGGAACCTCCCCCCACTCAACCTGCCCCTCAAAAATCAAAAAGGGCTCCCCCCAAGAAGAAAGTCACTGCAAAAAGATCTGCTCCCTCTGCTGCCCCTGCCAAGAAAGGAAAGAGGCCTATTGCCCAGTCTAAAGCCACACCTCTCACCCAACCCCCACCCCAACCTGATACCTCTTTCACCTTACTATCAAAGGAAGAAAGGAGGAAGGCTGCTGCGGCTCTCGGATTGGATCCCACTGCCCTTTTTCCATCCGATTCTGATTCTGATTTTGTTACTGCTGTTGACCCTAAAGGAAAACAGTCTGTTGCCCAATCTGAGGAGGCAGCGAAGAAGCCGCAACCGAGGGCTAAATCTAAAGGAAAAGATACCTTATCTAAGGATGAGCTGAAAAACCTGGCTAACCTCTATGAATGGCCAGATTATGCCTGTAAATAGCTATGCAGTTTTGTTGTTTTCGTTTCTCCCTCACTTGTCTCATGTATTTATTTAGCTTGTTAATACAATTTTGTCTTCATTAGTTTTGTTATTTTGTCTTTCTGTATCACTCTTTTCCCCCGCATGCCTCTCTCCTACTTTCATAGTGTAAAACAGTGAGGACACTATTTAGTTTAGGTTTGGGGGTATGGCATGTATGTATGTTAATAAATTAGTTACTTTTAGTACATTTAGGCTAAGAAGAAGTGTTTGGAATTAATTAGAATAAATTCTCACTGGATTTTTTGTAAAAAGAGGAAACTAAGAATACAACTATTTGAAACTGAAATAAGTCGTAGTCCAACAGACTTCATGAGGCAAATGCCAACAATTTGTGGAAAATAATTTTGATGTGCAGTAAACCTGAAATGAGAGAAAATTGCGAAGACACACCCCTGAAAATTAGATGGAAGGCCATAGCCAGTGAGATTTGGGCCTGAAAAAGTTTTCTTGAAGAGTGCCTTGGCAATTCTTCTATTCTATGGACTGATTGGATCTAATTTTAATCACTAGAAGATAGGCAATCCCAAGTTAAAATAGCTTGATAGCATTCATGACATTGAGGACATGAAGTAAGGCCATCCCTTGGTCAGCTTGAGCTTAAAATGCCCCACCTTTGAACTGCCCTTGATGCACACCACTTGAGCCTTAAAAAAAAATTCCAATTTTCGTTGATGAAAACCAAAAATTCTAAACCCAAAACCTTTTGACCTATTTCAGTTCTACCCCAATCTGAGAAATCAGGAAGAGGAAGGAGAAGCAAGGTTAGAGGAGCAAGGTGTTAAATCTGGTTGAAAGAAAGAAAAACATAGTTGGTGGTATTTGTGGTGCTTTAAAAAAAAAAAAAAAAAAAAAAAAAGCCCAAAAGAAAGAGAAAGAGAAGTCATTTCATTGAAAGATTGAAAGGAAGAGAAGAAGCTGGCCACTTTGGCTCTGAAAATTCATGAAATAGATCGAATTGTACTAAAATCAAGAAGGTGTTGCTAAACCACCTCCTTACCTTCACTGATTTCTCAATTTGAACCCCTTTTACCCTTTCATTTTGTTACAAACCTCATCCCTAAGCCACATTACAACCCAATAAAAAGACCTTACTGATCTGAAATAGATTGAGTTGTCATGTGGACATAAGGATCTGTTGAATCTATGGTGAAAAGAGTCAGAAAATTTTAAAAATTAGAGCAATGCCTATGCTCATGCTTCCAGCCCTATTTGAGGAATGTAACTGCTCTTGAGCTGTGCAAAATTCTACACCCTTCATTGTTGTTGTGAGTTAATAGCCCTGGTGAGACTTGGGCCTGAAATCCAATTTGATGGGAGTAGTATCAAAACGGAATTCTCAAATGAAAGGTGAGCCATGCATCAATCTTCAGACATAATACCTTGACATGAACTGATTGATGATGAAGGACTTACTGCAAAATTTCATGTTTTAAGTTGGTGACTTTTCTGCTGAAAACCAAGAACTGAAAAGACACGATGAGAATTTATTCTAGTTTACTGAAATTCGATGTAGCAGGATTTACTATTATTAACTAACTTTATTGGGGAAGTTTGTGAGTACTGTTAAGACCTGAAAAGTACCACTTTTCACCCCTTAACTTAGCCTTTGATTAGACCCTTAGCCATCAAATAAAGGTTTGTTAAGTATTTTTTGTAAGCAATAAATAGCAGTACAATAAGGCCAGGTATCCTGTTAAGGAACCCATGATTGGCACCAGAAGTCCCTCAGAAGAATGAGCCATGAATCCAGACCTGAGATAAGCCTTGCACAGCTGACAAAGCTCCAAAGGATTCAGGAATTTAGGCTTCGCGCAGTCCTCGCGAATTCCCAAGACTTCACAACAACTTCTCACGCAGTTGAGTGACAGACTAGCTTCAGAATCCTGCCTCGCGCAGTTGTCGCGTAGTAGCCGCGGGATGTAAATGTCAAGAGAACCTATCTCGCAGTTTAGAAAAGCCTCAAAGCTATCGCGAGGATCCACGCGAAGATCTATCAAGAAATGGACTCTCGCGCAGCTCAGAAACTATCAAAGCCTCACGAGGATCCTCGCGAAGTTCCATTAAGAAGTGAACTTCTCGCGCAGTTCTCGTGCTATTTAAGAAGAAAGCAGCCTCGCAAAGCCAGAGTTAGCCTTGCGAAGATCTATTATGAAATGGAATGCTCGCGCAGTTCCCATGCTATTCACAAGTAGTACTCCAACTGTGCGAAGCCCAATCCAGTGAGAACTTAACTATCTACCTCGCGACTGCTCAAAGCATCAAGAAGCTCCAACCTCGAGAGGTCTGAAGTTTTAATGCAAACTCAACCACACGAAGAACAAAGCTACCACGCGACGAGTCTGGGAAACGATGGCTACCTAGCAAAGATCTGAACTTTAACCTTCCATCTCTTTAGCAGAGGACTTTCAAAGAATTTCCAAGGATTAGGGCACGCACTCCCATGCTCGAATCTCCGTGCACATGCCTCGAGGCATCCAAGGATCATTAATAGGCCACGTGGCATCGCTAAAATTAGGGTTTCCTAACCCTAATGCGCCGCCACACCACTGCTATATAAACCCAAACTTGATTTAGGTTTAGGAGTCCAGACTTTATCACTGATACGTGATCTGAGATCATTTTCTTTTCTGTTCTTCTGTAGCTGTAAGTAGTTTTCCTTTTTCTTTTTCTTTCTCTCCATAGTCCAGCACTTGCTGGCTATGCCTTTGTATGTATTTTTGGAACTAGTTTAATGGATGTTTTATAATAGGATATGTACTTTTATGGGATGTGAGTGAATGAGAGTTGCTCTGTGCAAGGCTGCTGCCTTGTGATTTGCCATTGCTTTGGCTAGGATTCAAAGTAATGGAGGACTGATTCTAAGGATCCATTCAGATCTAAGTGACCTTTGTGTCTGGGCTATCGTGGTCCAAGACAGCCTTAGCCCCACCACAGGACCCACTAGATCTGAAATCCCCATGGGAGCCTGATCTGGTAGCCTTGTGACCATGGTGGTGGCAGCAATATTACTGTTCTGTTTTGGACTCTATGAGGAGGATAGCCTCTGGGATAGTCTGTGACCATTCAAGTGGACAGGCTATAGCCTTAGGGTGAAGCCAATCCGTAGGATCCAAGATGGATTCTTCTTCTCAGCCCATGTGCTTGTAGCCTTGTGGGAGATTATACAGAGGCAGACTCCCCTATATTTGTGTGGACCCGCCATCAGATGTTAGATCTGATATGGTTATAGAGATTGTAGGCTTGTGACTGGACCATTGTAGTCCCACTCAAGCAATGGACAACTAGATTGAAGGTTGTACTCAATCCCTTGCTGTTTCTATGTGTCTGGGCTAACATGGTCCTATACAGCCCTAGCCCCACACATAGAGCTTTAGAGGTTGAGGTTCCCTATGGATTCTTGAGCTTGTAGCCTGGATGAAGTAGTGCCTACAATGATTAACTTGTTTTGACCCATCTCTGGATTGTGGTTCCCCTATGGGATAGTCTGTGACCATTTGAGTGGATAGGTTATAGCCTTAAGGGATTGGATCATGGCACAGAGATGGGTTGGATTCTTTCTCCTCAGTGGTGATAATGTAGCCATTGGACAGGATTTCTATAACATCAGATCTGAATCTGAGTTACAAAACTCTTCTGATCTAGACCCAATATCATACTTCTCACCCTTTTATATTTATTTTCCCACACTCCATGCATCTTCTCAACCCTTTCTGTAGTTAATTCATTAGGCTACCTTAGGATATTTAGAATAAGTGACCCTAAACTCCCTTCCTTTTAGGACTGCCAGATCTGTAGTCAGATCTGGAGGGACTACTAGAGATGGATCCCTTGGAGCCGTAGATCACCTTTTCCCTGTGGGATAAACTCTTACTTATCAAAACTTGCTACAATGGACCCTGTATCTTGCAGGTCTAGGATTTCTCAGTTGTGCTGATTCCATCCCCTGTTTTACTTTGATTTTAAATTGCTTTTACCACCAACAAATAAAGTAAGAACACTGGGAATCGCAACAGGTACCTTCACTGAAAACCCTCAGGAGACTTCACTCCTCCACTGGAGATCACCTAGGGGTTTAAAAGGCTTGGTGCATATGCTAAATGCATCTGTGCTCCCTACGAAAGTAGCATTTTTATTTTCTTTTAATTCTCCTTTGCTCAGGGACTAGCAAAGCTTAGGTTTGGGGGTGTGTTAAGTGGTGAAAAATGCCACTTTTCACCCTATAACCTGACCATTGATAGACTTGCGAGCACACTAATAAGATTTTGTCAAGTGCATTTTATAGACAGCAATAAAAGAACATATTAATGTAGAAAATCACTTAAGAGTGCCCAAAAATGGGCTATCTCTCAGCACAGGACAAACCCAGCAACAACACACTAGAGGGTAGCACATCACTAGACCCTTGGAGCGCGTGGCTACAGCAGGGCAAGGTGAAGGAAGTGAGAACAGGCTGAAAGCGTCCTATCGATTGGTCACCTGAAGACTTCGATAGGAATTGAAAGCAAAGAAAGGAAGAATTCGTGCAGTTGAAGAAGTTTTCGATAGGATCTGAAGGCAGAAGAAGGAAGAATTCATGCGGATAGAGCAGCTCAATAGGATCCAAGAACCTATCGAGCAGCTGAAATGAATGAAGAAACTACCCTATCGAGAGCCTACCTGAGGCATCAAAGGAACCTATCGAATGGTTTCCTGAACCTATCGAGATGAAGACGCTGGAATAGAACCTATCGAAATGGTTCTCTAACCTGTCGAATACTCCAAGCCAAGGGCAGATGGAACCTATCGAAGGGATCTGAGAACCTAGCGAAAGGACTAAAATGCTTTATTCCAACCTGTCGAAATCGTGTGCAGAACTTCTCAGAAATTCAGTTGTGCACACGTGATTCAGTGACCTGTTGCACGTAACTCGAGGCAGTTGATGATCGGCACAATGGTTCCAGAAGATGCTCTAGGAAGCCCTCACCGACCCACATGCTTTAACAGAACTCTAACAAACTCTGACGACCTTCTAAAAGGGATTTTTGGCAGGAAAAATAGAGGAGAAAGCTATATATAGAGACCCCCAATTGCAATTGGGGAGGATGGAGATCTAAACCAAATTCTAGAGATTAGAGCTTGCAGAGAAATTCCATTTCCCTCCTTTAGCCCAACCATGGTTTGCTAAGTCCCTTGGAGTAGCATGGAGCAAAGTTAGATCTGCAATTGGGTAAGGTTAAGAGTGCTATTGTAGGTTCCTAGCAGCATAGACTACAGATCTGAGAGTATTTTCATTGTAGAGTGACCTTGTTTATAATGGTAATGCTATTTTTAATGCTTTAATTAGATTTAAAGTTCCTTTGGTTCCATTTGGTGATTGATCGGATCTGCAGAGGAGTCTCAGATATCGTAGCTCACCCACTTAACTGGTAGACCTCTTGGATACCATCAGATCTCCGAAAATCTGATGCACCTGTGATTCCTTGAGTCTGTGACCTGGTAATTGCAGCATCTGTACTGGTTTTAATTGTTTTAATTGATGCTCTGGCTTTGAAGGAGATCCCTAGGATGGTCTATGACCATTAAAGTGAACAAATCATAACCTTAAGATGAATCTAACCTCAAGCCCCAATTGGATTCATCTGTTACAATCCATGGATTCGATAAAGTCTATAGGATGGTTTGTGACCATTAAAGTGGATAGATCATAGCCTTAAGACCAAGTGGATCCTGTGATTTGGAGTGGAATTTATATCCTGCAGCAGTGCTTATAGCTAGTTGAGGGAATTGGGTGCTCTGAACCTCTGTAGCATGATTAATCAAATCTGATTTCAGTGAAAACCAACCTCCAAGCTACTCTTCTCCCTTTTCTGTTCTTTTTACCACTTTCTCCTACAAGATCTAAGATCCTAAATTTGATCCAAGTTAGGTTATGTTTAATTTTAGCTTAGTTTAAGTGACAATCCATTTCAAGCCTCTCCCCTGTCTTTTAGCTAACATAGTAATAGTTAGGGTGCCAGATCTAATTCAGATATGGAAATTTATCATATTTTTAAACTAACCTCCCTATGGACATTCCCTTATTCACCATTTTTGTAAAACTTGCTATAACAGACCCTGACTACTTGTAGGTCTGTGCGAGTGTGTCTGCCTAGGTTTATTGATGATTTTAGACCCTCATTTGAGGGAAGGCAAACACAACCAACAAGAGGCACACTTCCAAACTTTCGATGGCATGTATGATACCCTTAGGGAACCTCTCAAAACCTTAGGAGTCATCCTCAACCCTTAGGAATCACCTAAGATGCCGTAGAACTCACCTCGAACCTTTCGAAACCAACCCCGACCTTTAGAAACCCTTTTGAACCCATACCTGACTTTCCCGAGAAATGGATAAAGAGTGGTGCACTGCGACTTATAATGATCTTCTATTATAATCAAATGATATACCATGGAAAAGTAGAAGTCTCCAGCTTTCCAACAAGCTAAGAATCATCCCAATCAGAGTTGTACATCAAAAGATATGATGCTTCGAAGGTTGAGACAAATTAGGGTTTGATTGGGGGATCCCTGTTGAACACTATTTTACTGTTCCCAAGCTTGGCACATCTATTAGTTGCGCCAGGCTTAGCTACAATAACCATGGGTTTTTGCCTCAAATTTTGAGATTAGGGTTTGACTTGTTGACCATCTTGATCCCCTGGGTGTGTTTTGTTTGTTCTGTTGCACCCATTCCTATTCTATTTGCAACCCTTTCAGTAACTTAAAGCTCTAACCTATCATCCACCTTTAGAGCCAAGTTTCACACATTTCTAAGCTCCAAAAACCTTAGGAAACCTTAGATGACTAGATTGCCTAATTTCTAATCCCAATTAGCCTTTAAACACCCTCCTAACCTCTCTTTTTCCTATAAATAGAGAGGCACCCCCCCTTTACAAAGGCTCAAAATTTTTCTCAAAATAGAGATTAAGAAACCTCTCTCTCTCTCCTCTAGTGTACTTTTTCATACAAATTCCAGAATTCATAAACCTTCTCCCAAGCGTTACCTTTTAACCAAAACCTCTAGGTTAGGTTTGTGCTACTCCCTAGACTTCCCTTTCTACATCTTAGCTATCCATCCTAGGAGTTAGAACCCTATTTCAAACCATTCAAGCCATCAAAAGCTCACCGAAGCTTGCCTACGCGAGGCTCCAAAGCGGTGCAACAAGGGCCCAAGAGCTCCGGCTCTCCCCTCTATTCCTCTACCTTCTCAGTTCTTCCTCCATCCTTTCATTTGTGCCGTTACGCCACCGAATTTTCGGAAAGAACTGAGGGGCACAAATAGGATTTGAGTGCCCTACGGGCAAGAAGAGGACTTTTATGCTTCTTTTATTTATTTTTGTTTTGGTCATAAGTAGAGACTGCATTAAGCGGGTTGAACGGGTGCCTAATACCTTCCCGATCGATAACCGAAGCCCCTACCCAAGAGCCTTTGGCATAGTTCGGATTTACTGTCAATTTTTGGCACTTCGATACTCTTTAAATTTGATTTGGGTTTCCTGGGACACCAAAAGCTTTGGGTGGCGGCTCTAAAATTTTTAAGAGTGCACATCATCGTGACGGGGATCGTCACGATTCTAACAATTGCACAGATGGCAACTCTGCTGGGGAGTAGCCAGTAGAGCTTCCCCTTGAATTTTGCCATTTTTTTTTATTTTCTAACCTATTTTTATTGTTTTTTACTATTTGTTTACTCACCCGTCCGATTATGTCACTTTCTCACCCCTACATTTATGTCATTTACGAGCATTAGCCAATTAGCGGGCCAACTTGCGCGTAGCCTTTAATTTCCTTTACATTTCCGTTATTTTAGGCGCCTTAGCTTATTGGCGGGCCTACTTGTGCATTGTCCTTTAAATTCCTTTACGTTTACGTAATTTAAAGTGCCTTTGCTATTTGGGGGCCTACGTGCGCACTTCAATTTTTGCAATCATATTACAAATTGTAGATGCCAGCACGTAGAGGTGGCACGGGATCATCACCCCTAGTCTTTGAACTCTAAGCAAACTCCCTTTAAAAGTTAAAACTAAAATTGAACCAACAAAGGGGACTTATCAATTTTTGCAGGGTAGATTTTTACAGGTTGGCTGTTCTAGGCACACATACAATCTCCCGGGTCTTAATGCGACCGCAGCCCCTAGTGGTGATGATCCGGAAAAGTCCCAGCCCACCTAGTACCTGAGAAAGTACTTGCACTTGAGGTATATCGAGAAGGTAACCTTCTCGTTACCAACTTTAAAACCCAGGGAAAGGTGAGCGTTAGCAGACCGGCACCGACCTTATAACCCTTAGGATCGGTGAGGACCCCGATTCATTAAAGCAGTCAGTCCCCGGAAGCACAGCTTCCAGAAAAACCAGCTTAGAAGACTCATTTCAGGATGAAAACCCTGTTGTCATAAACTGTCTAGCTCCATTTTTTCCTGATGCCACTAATACATGCGGCAAAGAAAAAATTCCCAGAAGTGCACTAGTGCATGTATTAGTTGCGCCACCCTTAAATCTAGGTATTTTTGAACTGGCGCATCTAATAGTTGTGCCAGCACTATGTTAGAGAGTTGCAGCCCGAATCTGTGGCCTATTTCACCTTTCGGTGTCCCCGATTAGTGATTTTAGTGCCTCTGTCTAGGCCCTCGCCAATCAAGAGAATGTGACTTCTTTTTTACTCATTTCGGGGATCGGGTTGTTTGCATTGGTTTCTGTGCCTTCAATAGATCATGGGGATTCCCTTTGATTCTTCTGAAGCGCTTCAGAGCCTTTGCCGCGGAACCTATTTAGGGTACAAGAGCCACCCAAAAAGGGAATTCAAAAGGCCCCAGAATTCTAAATCTTTTCACTTATAAAATTTCAAAAAAATTATAAAAATGAAAAGAGTTTTGTTGGTGCCAGCACAACGACATCATCGTACCCTCCATCTCCCGTAGGGGAAGGAGGAAGCTTTATGGGCCCCACTTGAGGCACCCGTACCGTACTCGACACCAAGCCATGTAGTGGGCTGCAGATCCGACATACTCCAATCCCGACTCATCCCCACAACATTCCCCAACTCACTCCCATGCTAAGGAGGTGTTCACATCTATCCCCCTCACCCAAGCACCCTTTACCGTCACTGGACCCTTTGGAGCACCCATATTCCCTTCCACATCCGCCCAAAATTTGTTCCAACCTCCACCCACATTTACTCAAAACCCATCCACATCAACCCTCCATTCCCCATCATTTTCCCAAGCCATGCCCATTCCCCCATCCATGGCCATCCCTAATCCATCTCATCCTCCATTCACACCCATTCAAAACACAGCCTAATCCTCCACCTTCACCAATATACCCTTTTTCTCATCCGCCCGACGCGTACCCAATTCACCCGCATCTACCCATGCCGCATCCAATCCCCCATACTTCCCTCCATCTACCCAGGTCATGCCCATTTTCACCAGGGCCATGACCAACTTTTCTCTCTCATCCCCCACATCCATGCCCCATTCTTCATCCTAACATAGACCCGATCCACCCCCATTCCCCAATTCCCCACCTCATTTATCCAACCCACCCCATATCCCACCACTTACCCGGGTCATGCCCAATTTTAACGGGACCATGCCCAATTTTCCTTCCTCATCCACTCCATCCATACCCCTCCAACCTTTAAATACACCATCTCCATCCGATCCCCCTTCCATGGCCATGATAGAGGAGATGGTCCAAGCCTACACTAGGTGGAAGGCCTCCTAAAACACCCCCTCTCATCCACACTACACATTCATGGATCCATCTCATACCCTTTCAAGCCTCCATGCCTCATTCCCCCATGACCCCCAACAAACACCCATCATCTACACCATCCAAACTCCCATTACCCACATACCCCAAGGCCCAAACCCCATCATCCATACCCATCAAGGGCCCATGGCCCAGACCCACCAAAGGCCCATGGCCTAAACCCATTAGACCCAAGCCCAAACCCATCAATGGCCCATGGCCCAGACCCACCGAGGGCCCATGGTCTAGACCCACCAAGTGCCCATGTCCCAGACCCATCAATGGCCCATGACCAGACTCATCAAGGGCCCATGCTCTAGATCCATCAAGGCCCACTGGACTAGACCTATCATGACCAAGGCATTATGGCCCAATCTCCTCAAGGCCCCATAGGCCAAACCCAACAAACCCAAGGCCTTGTAGCCCAACCCTCCCAAGGCTTTATGGTCCAATCCCAAGCTCAGCAAGACCCTAGCCTTGGAGTCTCACACCCATACCTTCCACAATTCCTTCCAAATTTCATTCACCCTCAACCCGCACACCCGGCTCAAACCCATACTTTACATCAACCTCAATTCACCCATATCCCTACATCCCAAAGTCAATTCCAAACTTTCCCCCATACCCAATGGCCTCATCAGACCCCACCCCAAAATCTGACTTCCACTCATCCCATCACCCAACAAACCTTCCCTCACATTCAATGGACTCACCTAACCCCCATACAGACGATTCCCATCCAGTCCATTCAACACCAACAAGAGAATCCCGCCCTCACTGCACCTTATGTAGATCAGCAGTATGAAGAGGGCAAGTTTAGGAACAGTGGTGCTTATGTCGGGGCATTGCCCAGTACCAATCCTCCACCTATATTTACCCACCCCCCTGATAGCCCAGAGTGAAGCCCAACCGACTATTGAGAGAACGGCCCACATGTCCAAAGAGTCAGAGCAGTTGAAAGAACAGCTTGAAAAAATTTAGAAGCAGTTGTTGAAGATGGGTGGTGCTAAAATCTACGTCACGGACTTCTCGGATTTGTGTTTGTTCGCTGAGCTCCCCTTGCCTCCAAAATTTAAAATGCTGGTTTTATACAAGTACAACGACACCGGCAATCCCATAGCACACCTCAAGTCTTATTATGGGGACATGTGCCAGTATGGAGGGGACGAAAGACTATTAATAAAGGTCTTTCATAAAAGTTTGACTTGTCTGGCCTTGAGGTGGTTCACATCATTGGAGCCATCAATGATAAAGACATGGGAAGACTTTACGCATTTGTTTCAAGAACAATATGCCCACAATATAGACATTGAACCGCGTAAGTTAGACTTCGCCCGATTGAAGCAGATTACCCTAATGAAATCTTCAGCAATTACTTAGGGCATTGGAGAGTATTGGCAGCTCAGGTTAAAAACAGGATACCTGATGACGAGCAGATAGAAATGATTTCTAAAAATACTTTACCAGTGATCTTGAACTTTCTAGTGTACCAGCACCAGTCCAGCTTTGCTGACCTGGTACGAAATGACAACCATTATGAAATATTGATAATAGGACAAGTGATGGCTCCCAATGCCATTTCATTTTCGGATCTTGATTTACGGAAGAGGGAAACAGTCACTTAAAATCTTTAAATATTACGGTTGAGTCCAGAAATATGATAATCCCTTTGGTTTTAATCGATAATGGGTATGCGTTAAATGTATGCCCACTGAGAACGACTATAAAAATTGGGGTAGATTCATGCATGTTGAGATCTATGAGAACTAATGCCCGTGGTATTGATAATACGAGAAGGGAGATAATGGGAGAAGTTGACCTTGGAGCTCGTGATCGGGCCAATGACCTTCTCCATACTCTTCCAAGTGATGGACATCATGTCCTCATTTAACTTGTTGCTAGGACGCCGATGGTTACACGAAGTTGGAGCGATACCATCCACCCTCCATCAGAAGCTTAAATTCATATCCGGGCAGAGAGTTATCATGATAATCGGTGAGGGCATGACGAGAGGGAGAAGGCCACCCACAGCATAGAGAATCCAAAAATATTGGATGTACCACATACTGATGAGGGCATCAACCTCCATAGTTTTGGATAGGAGGTGTCAACAGTTTTACCAGAGCCCCCGAAAAGCATCATTTCAAAAACCAATGGAGGAATGGAGGTCATAGTAGCAATGCTCTAAAAATGGAGTTATCAAAAAGGAAGAGGACTTGGGCCCAGACTGCAAGGTAGAAGAGAGCCGGTCACTGCCAAAGGTCAGAAAGTTTGGTTTGGGTTAGGTTACAAACCCACGGAAGAAGAGGTTCGAGAGGCTATGGAGAAAGCCCGAGCTACGGTGGCTGCAAGAGCTAGGGGATACACATAGAAGAGAAACCCCGTCTTAGGCCTCACATCAGAGATTCATTCGTGAGTGTTGGGATCGTTAAGATTGATCAGAATGGGGCAACCCAATTAACCCCACAAAAATTTGAGGCACTAGTCCATCCCACCAATCCCCAGATTACCCTTCCTGACCTGGAAATAGACCTGGCTGCATTGTCCCTCTTTGAAGAGTGACGTCCCGTACCTAAACAATCTCTCCCTGTGGTAAATCACCACAAAATTGGGTTGATGTTTGAGGACATAATCTCAGATGAATCCGAGATCAATATGATGGAAGCTAACTCCAATGAGCTATATCAATCAGCACCCTCAATCCAAATAGGAAAAGGAACGGCCCCTCAGGTACACAATTGGGCATCTTCGCCCCAAACCCTGGAAGCGAGAAGTGGCCTAAATTTCGGCACCCCTTTTCCAAAAAAAAACAACCTATAAAAAGTGAGATAAGCCCTTGGTAGGCAATATCATGTATATATAGGGACCCGCCTTGCCAAGAGCCCATTTCAGAAGAAAACAAAAATTCCAAAAACGTAGAGAAAATAACAAATCCAAAAATATTGTCTTTCAAAATTTTGAAGAAAATCCCACAAAAAGATGCCTTAATCAAAATGCCCGTCCCATGTGAAATCGACCCCTTTCCTATAGAAATACAAGCAAAGGTAGGAATTACGAGTCTGGACGAGGATGTCCCTTTTAAGGAGCTCCCCAATGAGCTCCTTGACCAGTTTGCCAACTTTGAACATGGCCCTAACCCCATTTTTGAAGAGACAGAGGATGTCAATCTAGGGACTGAGGAGATTTCTTGAACTACCAAGATCGGAACATCGCTATCTCTCGAAGAAAGAAAAAGCATGATTGATTTCCTTCGGTGATATCAAGGCATTTTTGTCTGATCGTACGAGGACATGCCTGGTTTAGACACTGATTTAGTCGAGCATGAGTTGCCTCTCTACCCTGATATCAAGCCTATCAAGCAGAAGCTGAGACGACTCCGACTCGAGTGGATGGTGAAGGTGAAGGATGAGGTCGCCAAATAGTATGATGCAAGATTTCTCTTGGTCTCCAAGTACACACAATGGCTAGCCAATATCGTCCCAGTGCCGAAGAAAGATGGAAAGGTCTGCATGTGCATAGATTTTAGAAATTTGAATAGAGTAAGCCCCAAAGATGACTTCCCATAGCCTCACATCGACATCTTGGTCGATAATACTGCTAAGCACGGGATGCTCTCATTCATGGACGGATTCTCGGGATATAATCAAATCAAGATGGCAGAAGCAGATTGAGAGAAGACAACATTTATCACCCCTTGGGGAACCTTCTATTGTCGTGTCATACCATTTGGGCTAAAGAATGTCGAGGTAATCTATTAGAGAGCAATGACGACATTGTTTCATGACATGATGCATCGAGAGATTGAGGTGTATGTCGATGATATGATAGCTAAGTCACCAGAGCGAAGCGATCACTTGATCAACCTCCAGAAGTTGTTTGAGAGGCTGAGAAACTACAGGTTACATCTGAATCCATAGAAGTGCGCATTTGGTGTTATGTCCAAAAAATTGTTAGGATTCATCGTCAGTAAGAGAGGTATCAAAGTTGACCCAGTCAAAGTAAATGCCATCAAAGAAATGATGTGGCCATCTACTGAGAAAGAAGTTAGAGGGTTATTGGGTAGGATACAGTATATTAGCCGATTCATTACATAGCTAACACCTATCTGCACGCCGAATTTCAAGCTACTAAGGAAAAATTCACTCGTTGAGTGGAACGATGATTGTCAAGCAGCATTCGATAAAATCAAAAGCTACGTCCTCAACACACCTATGTTGGTACCACCCTAGCCGGGGAGACCACTCTTGATGTATCTCTCCATGACGAAAGTTTCGATTGGATGTGTCTTAGGGCAGCATGACGAGATGGGAAGAAGAGAGTAGGCTATCTACTATCTGAGCATAATGTTTACTGACTACGAGACGTGCTATTCTCATATGGAGAAAGCATGCCTGGTTCTTGTATGGGCCACATAGAGGCTTCGCCACTACTTGTTATCCTAGGCCATTCTACTTCTAGCACACATGGATCCGTTGAAGTACCTGTTTGAAAAGCCAACTCTTAGTAGGCGACCTGCACACTGGCAGCTTCTCTTACCAGAATTTGACATCACCTAGGTCACCCAGAAGTGGATCAAGGGGGAAGCGCTCGCCGATTACCTTGCCGACAATCCATTACCTGACTATGAGCCTCTAAGGACATAATTCTCTGATGAAGACATCATGTTCCTGACAGAGGACGATACAGAAGAAGCAGAGAAATCTTGGGTAATGCATTTTGACGGGGCAGTAAATGCCGATGGCCAGGGAGTTGGCGCTATTCTGATTTTGCCAAAAGGGTCACACGTACCAGTTTCTATCAAACTCAACTTCCCATGCACAAATAACATGGCCGAGTATGAAGCCTGTGCAGCTGGACTACAGGCAGCTCTCTATCTGAATGTAACTCACCTCCGAGTGTTTAGCGATTCGTAGTTAATCATATGTCAAACAAATGGGGATTAGAAAGTGAAAAATGAGAAATTGATCCCTTACCATGAGCACCTCGAGGATCTGATAGCTTCTTTCAAGGATGTGACATTCTCATATTTCCCGCGGATATGAATCGTCACGACGCGTTAGCCACTTTAGCGTCAATGGTAGAAATCCCGTACGGAGTTGAGATGAAACCGATCATGATTGAATAGATGAGCGAGCCGGCCTTCTGCCTCTAGATTGAAGAACCGACAAAGCCTGATGATGAGCCAACATGGTTCTCAGATATCAAGAATTTCCTTGAGACTCATGCTTTCCTTAAGGATACGTTCAAGACGGACCGGTGGACCATTCAACGTCTCACGACAGTTACGCCATCTCGGTGGACGCTTTACAAGCAATCCTATATTAACATATTGCTTCAGTGTCTTATTGAAAGCGATGTAATCAACATTATGAAGAAATTCACAAGGGAGTATGCGGGGCCCACGTCAGTGGGCACATGCTTGCTAGGAAGATCCAACTGCAAGGATACTTCTGGACCACTATGGGGTCTGATTGCTGCATGCACATTCAGAAATGTTATAAGTGCCAAGAGCACTCCAGTCTAATACACGCTCCAGCCATCGATCTACACAGCATGACCACTCCTTGGCCATTTTCCACCTGGGGCCTCGACATTGTCGGAATGATTAACCCGAAAGCCTCAAACAAACATCGATTCATCTTGGTCGCTATTGAATACTTCACCAAGTGGGTAGAGGCAACGTCATATGCAAACATCACGGCCAGTCATGTCGAGAAGTTCATCAAAAACAATATTGTGTGCCGATTTGGAGTACCCAAGGATATCATCATGGACAATGACTCCAACTTTGTGAATAAGCGCATCAGGGCCTTCTGTGAGCCGTACAAAATCAAGCACCATCGCTCGTCACCTTATCAGCCTCAAACCAATGGAGCCGTAGAGGCTGCTAACAAGACAGTCATCCGCATCCTCGAGAAAATGGAAGTCACTTATTGTGATTGGAGGAAGATGTTACTATTTACATTATGGGCCTATAGAACATTGATCCGTACCGCTACAGGGGCAACACCATTTTTCCTTGTGAATGGAATCGAGGCCATCCTACCAGTAGAGGTTGAAGTACCCTCACTCCGAATCCTCATGGAATCAGGCTTATCTGAAGCTGAAAGAGAGAGATCCCTCTTTGATCAGCTAAACTTACTGGACGAGAAAAGGCTCCTTGCCTTGTGCCATCCCAAGTTTACCTGGGGTGACTCACACGCAGTTACAATAAACGTGTTCATGGTCGAGATTTGAAGGTAGGGGACATTGTGCTAAAGAAGATCTTTCCATCCCTTCATGCCGATCTGAGAGGGAAATTCAAGCCAAATTGGGAAGGACCTTACGTCATTAAGGAGGTACTGTCGGGATATTCCATCCGCCTCGCCACCATGGACGGAGATCACTTTCCTGAGCCCACCAATGCTGGATATGCCCGATGGTTCTACGCTTAGTCTATCACGACAAGGTAAGTATTGATGAAATAGATATGTGACTACTTAAGAACCACACAAAAGAGGCCATCATTCAAAACCCAATAGCCAAAAAGCATCCCTGAAACAATCATATCTTTTGCTACACCGTTTGAGCCTTGGCCTTTCTTTTAATAAACCCCTTTCCTGAAAAAGAAAAAGTGAGTACATATACCAAAAAAGATGTAGAATTGCTATCAAAAATAAAAAAATCAAAAAAGCAAAACATCAAAAAGAGATTGCCTGAAATAAAACAAAGGAAAAAGAAAAGAAATAGAAGAATCATGGGGCATGTATAGTAAAATCCCCCAAGGAAGAAAGTATGTTGTGAAAAACTTAAACCGTATCAAGGAAACCTTTTTTAGCCTAGCATACCTTCAAATCCTAACCTGACACATGGCCAAGCTACACCTTGAAGAAAGCCCTCTTTTAAAGTTCACGAGTAGTCATAATATCTGTTAAGTCAATACGAGCCGAGGTGTGGGACGACACCAGAACCCTATCTAGCCGGCTATGACAGAGTCAACGTCTATGTCGTGGCCTTCGAAAAATAAAAGAAAATTAAGAAAAAATATATATATACAAGCTCAAATCAAGATGGACGTAGTGAAACCCAAAAGGGCGCTATGAGTAAAAAGAGCGAGTTTGTGCAGACCAGGCAAAAACCTAAAAGGGTGCTTGTGGTAAGAAAGCTAAACCCATGGACTTGGTGAAAACTTGAATGGGCGTCATGGGTAAAAATAGGGCCATAACGGGCATGACGAACCCACCTTGGGCATTGTGAGTAAAAAGGGGATTAAAAATAAAAATTTAATAGGAAAGGTTTGAAAAAGATTGATGAGATTGATGATCAAGGAACCTTTTGGTCACTCTCCTTGCTACCCATTTCTGGCTGGGCTGCTCATGTCAGTTCAAATCAAGCCTCGACCAGAATTATCTTTGTGAAACTGCTTTGTCAAACATATGACCCGAGGTAAAGTGAATAAGCTTTGACTCGATCCAAAGGGATTAATGTTCTGGCCTTGGTAAAACTGCTGAAACTCGCCTAGATCTAATCATATATAGGGATTCGACCATGTTCAAAAGGGGACCCGAGATCTCACCATGTGGTTAAGGTATCAAACCAAAAAAAAAAAAAAAAAGAACAAAAAAAAGATTTTTAGATTACCCATTTCCATTTTACAACTGTATGATGCTTACACCACATCCCAAAAAAATAATCGGTGTGGTGTTTTAGTTTTCTTTTTACAAAAACATAGAAAAAAGCAAAAACATAAACAAAATATATATATATCCAAAAAGTCTGTGTATCTGATTAGAAGTTTCTTACGCCCCTTCCTGTGAATCTAATCTATGCAAAAAGATATATGTGCAGGAGGGAATCAACGGCCCAGCTTACGCTTCAAGGTACTAATCTCTGCGTGAAAACCATCCTCTCGGACATCCACTCAGTCTTCCAGCGACCATGAAGACTCTTATACCACTTCCGGGAAGCATCGGTAGCCGCAAGAGCAATATTCAAGGCTCCTTCCAAACGAAGGACCTCACACTCAGCTATGCCAGCTCTGGTCTCTGCTACCTCTGCTATAACTTTCTCTTGTGAAAAAAGCTCTTACAGGACCATCTTCTCATCATTCAGCAGCTCAATGCAAACTCGAAGCATCGTCTCCTTCTTCGGCCTGGGCCCTCTCATATCAACGCTCTCTGCCTGATCCAGATGATTAGCAGGAGGCTGCTCAGCCAATAGCCAATCCTTGTTCTCTGGGGAAGACTGAACTGAATCTCCCTGCTCCATGTCACACATCAGGGTCAACTGACACATCTCCCAAAGACCAACAATCTGATCCATGTCCCCAGAGGACCCCCTAGAAAAGATCAAATCACATAAAGGGAGTTTTGCTTCGTAAGGCACCTGCTGAGAGCAGCGGAATTGATGCAGCACCCAAAATGGGAAGTAGAAGGTGTTAGCAGTCAATACTAGGAGGGTGATGCCCTCATGATCTCTGGAACGAACTACTGGAAAAGTATGATCCAACCAAGGAAGTCTCCATATCAGCTCTGCATCAGTCAGCCAAAGCTTCAACTCTGATATATCTCCCTGAGGAAGCAGGTAGCACCTACTTAAAAAGCATCGGACCACCTCACCTCGAACGACATAAAAGTGAGGCCCTGGTCCCAAGATAGTGAGATGCTCACCTAACCAGACCTGGAATAGCAAACGACATCCCCTGAGGCTCTCCACCTTGCCCATAGCGAATGTGTCAAGGCACCGATATAGTTCAGCAAGGATCAGATGCATCACTGATCGGCCCTCTTCCAACTCGGTCAAAATGTCGTAGAGAGCCAGAGAGAAGCTCTCTTCCCTAGTGAAGAAAAGGACTTTCGAGATGAGACCGAGAGCAAAGGCTTTCACGTTGAAGATGTTCCTAACCGGCAATTTTTAAAGACTTTAGTCATTAAAAAGTTCTTTGAGGAATTTGATTGAACACCTTGTGGGCCCCCCAATGAGACTTTTCTCATATTCAGATTTCTTCAAGCCTAGGGTAAGGTGAACGGCCTTAGAATAGCCCAGTTTCGGCATGAATCTTACAAGGTCTCTGTCGAGCTTCAAGCCTGACAGATTGGATAACTCTTCAAGAGTAGGAGATAGTTCCTGCTTCCCAAAATGAAATACATGCGCATTTACATCCCATAACTAGGTCGCCGCATGAAGTAGGTCCCACCGTGGAGGAACCTCAAGAAAGAAGGAAATACAGGATAGTCCAAGCCACTCTAGATCTATGAGCTCGCTCTCATTCAAGCTCCCAAGCCAACTTTTGAGAAAATTGGGCCTCAAGCCTAAAGAAGGGAGTAAATTGGTTCCGAACCCTCCATGTAAGTGAGGGTTGGAAAGCGGGTCCATTGACGTACAAAGATTTTCCAAGAATATAAAATTCAATGTATGACAATGGACCCACCCTTGGCAAAGCAAGGAGAGAAAGAAATAATAGAAAATTCCAAGCCAAAGAGAAAAGAGAGAAAATGACCTTTCTCGGGAATATAAAGGGCCCACAACTCACAGGTTGCACCTGGCGCATGTATAACATGCGGCAATGTAAATCCTCCTAGGATTGGCCTGACGCATGTAATACATGCCCCAGACCAATCTCGCCCTTTTTCATGAAAAAATAAAGTTTTTGAGGGGGAGTTTTTTGTCTTTGCTAGACCCCCTAGCTAGCTTACCTACTATTTCTTGCCCTGATTACTTTGAGAGACATAAAAAATGAAAATGCACCTAACATACAAATGGTTGTTTGTGCAGAAAAAATCCACACCAAGGCATGTGACCTTAAGGGCCAATTTACAAGCAATCATCAAACCATCCTGCAAGCAATCCAAGACAATACAAGGGTAACAAAGCATGCATTGGAAAGGGAAAGGGCACTAAACATTTTCCAAATAGAGGACCATCCAAAAAGTGCCATAATTATCTGTTACAAATTGTTTAAATCCCAAAATATCATCCCAATGTGTTTGAAAATTTCAGAATGCAGATACTAAGCCTAGTCCTTGTTGGCACCCTTCGATTTCTTTCGCCGGCGCGAGGAGCTTTGAAAGGTCCACATATCTCCTACTTGGGACCACGCATGCGAAAGCCGACGAAGTAGAGAGCACGATTCCTTGTCACGTGCATGCTACAAGTCATAGCCGAGGTCACAAATCAGGATCAATTGAAAGACAAAGATGGTAAAGCAGTGAGGAAAATAGATCAGCAGAATACTCACCACCTCCACATCCCGGAGATTGGTGATGTTGCGATAGTATGCGGCATGGTCCATGGCCGATTCAAAGTTCTACATTCAAAAGTGGAATGGATGTTAGTTACCCGGCCTATAAACAAACACGAACATTTCTTAAAAGAGCAAAGGATTGATCATTAAAAGTCTTACCCCCAGAACCACCTAAGGAGGAGGAACCCAAACCGCTTCAGCTGAAAGGCGGGCATGCCTATCTACATATGCGCATAGATCTGAAAGAAAGCCATCTTCAAGGTGCTTAAAAGTCCCATGAACCACAGCAAGTAAACATCCTAAGCCACCCATACGAGAGGAGCCTGAAGGACCGGCATCGAAAGGACTAGCATCTGAGGGACCTGCCCCTGAAGCATCAGTAGTACCCGCCATCGCTCCCCCTTCATCATCTGAATCACCGCCCAATCCAAACTGTAAAAAGATAATAATTTATTCTGTTAGTAGAAATCACGGATCAATCAAGACTGAGGAACCAATCTAGAAGAGAGGGGAGAAATACCTGAGAGCGCGGGCCGCTGAAGCCAAGAAATTAACGTCAGGGACGAAGCGCGAAAGAATAAACTGATATGGCAAGGACTCGTACCATGTCTGATAGTCTCCAGGCAAAAGAAAGGCATTGATGGGGATCCCATTTTGAAGGAAGGCCACAGTGAGCTCCTCAATACTACCTACGGGATCCATGACATCTATGGTAGGATCCAAGGGTATGGCAGGAAAGCCTTGGCACTGATGAACTACCTGCTCCCCCAAGTAGTAGGCCTTGGCCCATGCCCCATAGAAAATTATGACACGACGGTCGTTGAAAAGGTGAGATGGACCTACAACAGCTTGGTCCCAAAAAGGAGAGCCAATGTATGGGTCATATATGACCTGCCCAAGTCAAGAAGTTGCCAATCGGTTAAGAATGCAACATAATAACAAAGGAGAATTACTGTACTGAAATGAAAAAGAGGAGAAAGGGCCTTACCTGCTTAGGGATTATTAGATCAAATTGGGACCTCAGGCCCATCTCCAGATGCTTCGTGCCCACATCTTGGGGCCAGTGTTTGTTCCAGTTGCTTAAAAGGGGGTAAGTATATATCTCGGATTGAAGAAGCGGGTGTCCGGGTTGAAAATATAGGTATGCCCGTGCCTTAAGAGAGCAGTGCACAAAAGATAAGTCAATAGCATACAACAATTATCCAAATAAAAGCAAAAGAGTTAGAGATTACCTCCAGAGCAGGCCAAACTCCGACGACGAACTTTTCATTTCCCACGGAGACTCAGATGAGGTTGGACATCAACACAGCCTTGCCAGCCCTACCCCAGTCATATCTATGCACGTCGTTCTAGTTATCCATGAGGCTAAACATGGCCAGGGAGACCTGTCCACTGTTGGCATTAGCAAAGAGCGTCTTGCCCAGTAGCAGGATGAACGAGATGCAAGCCAACACAATCGCGTGCTTGGGCTCAATAAAAATCTCCACGTCTGGCTGCTCCAGGTCTACCAACTCGTCCAGCCTAATAATATCGGATAGCCAGGACATTTTGACCTCAGCACCATGCCGACTTGTGGATGGGGGATAAGCCCCTATCGATCGAGTAATATCATCTCGTCTGGGCACTGCAGGGTTGGTTATTGGAACACCCCTATCCTGATCCCCGTAATCATAGTCCAATCCATGGGCGTTAGGGTCATCTCAGCAAAGGCCATTTGAAAGGACATCGTCTCCGGACAGAATATCTCAATAAGAGCCCTCCGGCAGGCTGCGTCAGCCCACATAGCGGGGCATGATAGGAACTCTCTGAACCCGGCCTGCTCAAGCAAGAACTTCACAACCGGTGGGATGTACTTATAGAACCACTGAAAATCCAACCAGCCCCCTCGGAATACAATGTGGGGCAAGTCCTACGTCACAAGAGAGAAAGATGCATCTGGTCATGGAAATAGAGAAAAACCGCACAAGGAGAAATAACTGAACTTATCCCTTTACCTTGCCCGCGATGCCGAAATTTAAAATGTGCATATACTACTGATTGAGGAGACCTGCATGGGTGGCCTCTCCCTGCATTTCGTACCATAAGCCAACAGGGCGTTCCACTGAAATGAATCATTCTCCCCTGGGACCAAAGGTCACTTCTGCTTCCTCTTCTTGCTCTTCCTCCAGTATGTATTCCTCATCGCCGAACATTCTGGGGCAAGTACAGGCCAAAATGTTAGGGCTGCTTAGTGATAAAAGAACCATTGTGCTATAGATCAAGGGAAGGTAAGTATGCTCATCCCTTTCTTTTGCTTTCAAAAACAAAATCAAAAACAAAAAAAATGCCTTTCTTTTACTTTCAAATTTAAAAACAAAAACATCAATCAAAACCAAAAAAATGCCTTTCTTTTACTTTCAAAATCAAAAACAAAAAAAATTAATCAATCAAAAAAAAAAAAAATGCCTTTCTTTTATTTTCGAAATCAAAAACGAAAAAAATCAATCAAAAACAAAAAAAAATGCCTTTCTTTTGCTTTCAAAAACAAAAAAAATGCCTTTCTTTTACTGTCAAAAATAAAATCAAAAACCAAAAAAAATTCCTTTCCTTATCTTTATAAAATAAAAAATACAAAAATCCCTTTCTTTTATGTACAAAAATAAGACACCAAAATCTCTACTTTCTTTTAAGTTCAAAAATAAACCAAAATACAAAAAAGATCTTTCCCTTTCTATGTGCACAAATAAAAACACAAAAAATAGATATATGTCCTAATCAAATTCATAAAAAAATAAAAATAGGGCATCATTCGAGCAATATCATCAAACTCGTCACCAATAGGCATGCTTACAAGAAGAATAAACCATTCATCATCTAAAAATGCAAGATCATGATTACAGTTGCAAAAAAAATCAAGAAATATCAAATCAAATTGGTTTTAAATGGTCACCTTTGAAGAAAAATGGGTCTTTGATCTAGCATGGAGCAGGCGATTAATCGGCGCAAGCAATTGCCAGCAATGAAGCATGCTTAGAGGCAATGTAAAGGAACGGTAGGAGGAGGTCTATTTTTCGGTTTTGGAAGAGGAAAGAAGAAATTTTTGAAAACCAACCCCTTTTCCCCGAACTCGGGCCTCTTTAAAAATGCCCCCAACCAGGTTTCGCGCATGTAATACATGCGCCAAGATCATTTTGGCCCCCAGTTGGTTTCGCACAACTAATAGTTGCACCAGGCTACTTTTTGGCTGGGTTTTGGCTTGGTGTGGGTCACACACACATAGCCTAGTCCCTTTTTTATTTTTGTTTTGTACCCCCAGCAAGTGCACATGCTCCCAAGCGACATATCGATCTCCATTAGACTTGCCCAGGATGTTGTGCTAGAATAAATGGATCGAGACCGATGAGCATGCTCCAAGAATCCCAATCATACAACTCAAAATCCAAAAAAGAACACATAAAATGATAACATCGAAAATCCAAAAAAATCACATAAAATGATAACTTAAAAATTCAAAAAAATCCACATAAAATGATAAAGAAAATCACAAAAATAATTCACATAGAATGATAGAATAAAATCACATGAAGTGATAGAATAAAATAGATTAAAGTGATAGATTAAAATCACATAAAATGATAAACATCGAAAATCCAAAAAAATCACATAAAATGATAACATAAAAAGTAAAAAAAAAAATTCACATAAAATAACAATAAATATGCGTTTTGAAAATGCAGCACATACTCCCAAAAAGCGTTGCGCCATCTATTCGCTCCGCTCGGGTAGTCGTGCTATATCAACTTCGGGATCGATGGGTTTGCCCAAAGACTTTGAACCCTACTTCACGCAGGGGCACCCGTGACCGGTCGAACGGGGCAATTAATATCTTGGATGATTGGGCACAAATAGTGGATCTTCGCGTATTTGCTTCGCGCCTATCTTTAAGTATGAGTCGATCACCCTCTTACTTACGGAGCCATTTTATTCAGAATGAATCTTGAACATCAAGCACCTTCAAACCATCTTGAGAAGTGAACATTTTTCCCAGCTAGTGGGCTATCGCAACTCATTCCATCTCAGTTATGCCTAGTATTGTCGCTAAGCGCTTGGGGACCGATTACCTTAGGAAACAGATGTTTTTCCCGACATACAGGGCTTTCGTTTACTCACCATGTTACTCACCTGATGTTTGAGGTTCGCTTTGAATACAATTAACCTGTCAGTAATGCCTTGGGCCTCTTCGGATGTCTCTTGTCTTTGGCATTCGATCATTAGTGATCGGATACCAAAGAGGGGCATCTCTAGACCCCAAAATTTTGCCCAAGGCCCGATCGAAACACACCTTGAGAGAGGCGCACTTTCGAGCTTTCGATGGCAAGTATGATACCCTTAGGGACCTTCTCGAAACCTTAGGAGTCATCCTAAACCCTTAGGAATCACCCTAGATCCCTTAGAACTCACCCTGAACCTTTAGAAATCAACCCCAACCTTTTCAAACCCATACCTGACTTTCCCGAGCAATGGATAAAGAGCGGTGCATCAGGACTAGTTATGATCTTTTGCTATGATCGAATCATATACCATTAAAAAGTAGAAGCCTCCAGCTTTCCAACAAGCCAAGAATCACCCCAATCGGAGCTATACATCAAAAGATATAACGCACAAATTAGGGTTTGATTGGGGCATCCCCATAGGGATTTGGCGCAACTAATAGTTGTGCCAACTTCAAGCGGGTCCCACCTAGGGCACCCAACTTCCCAAATCCCTGTTGAACACTGTTTTACTATTCCTAAGCTTGGCGCATCTATTAGTTGCGCCAAGCTTAGCTACAGTAACCCTAGATTTTTGCCTCGAATTTCAAGATTAGGGTTTTACTTGTTGACCATCTTGATCCCTTGGGTGTGTTTTGCTTGTTCTATTGCACCCATTCCTATTCTATTTACAACGCTTTGAGTGACTTAAAGCTTTAACGTATCATCCACCATTGGAGCCAACTTTCACACATTTCTAAGCTCCAAAAACCCTAGGAAACCTTAGATGGCTAGATTACCTAATTTCTAATCCCACATAGCCTCTAAACACCTTCCTAGCCTCTCTTTTTCCTATAAATAGAGAGGCACCACCCCCTTTACAAAGGCTTGAAAATTTTCTCAAAATAGAGATTAAGAAACCTCTCTCTCTCCTCTAGTGCACTTTTCCATACAAATTCCAGATTTCATAAACCTTCTCCCAAGCCTTACCTTTCATCTAAAACCTCTAGGTTAGGTGTGTGCTACCCCCTAGACTTTCCTCTCTACCTCTTAGCTATCCATCCTAGGAGTTAGAAACCTATTTCAAACCATTGAAGCCATCAAATGCTCACATCTAACCATCTGATAGGCTTACCATGATCTGAAGATCCATTATGGGTGGTGGAGACCGAATATTCGGTGCAAATTTTTATTTAAATCCTTTTCTTATGTTAGGTGGTTGATAGAGATTTCATTTGGATATGTTAAAGAGAGAAAGTGTGAAGAGTTTTAAGAGTTCTATGCGTAGAGTTTTTTTGGTAGCATCTCATGAAACTGTGAACTTTCCCCACTCCTCTTGTTGGCGTGGATTGACTACTTTGAATCCAACGATGGAGATCTATTTTCATCCCAATCTTTCAAAAAATTGATCTTCAGATTTTACACAACGAAAAAAGTGACTCTACAAGCACATGGCTCACATCACGCTCAAGCGTGATTTTATGGTCACTTTTGAGATGTGTGTCATGTGAAATAAAAAAATGACCGTCTGATGGTACTCAAAAATGACCGTCTGATGGTACTCATAATATTAAGATCATTTGCGTAAATTATTAGGACAAAGAACGATCTCTATCGTCTGATTCAGAGTGGTCATTGTATGACGACTAGAGGAGATGGGATGTCGTCTAGTTTCATTGGCTGTAAATAGTGTTACCCTTCCTTTTTGTTTCTTGGTTTTTGGGTTGGTTACCCTTCCATTTTTTTCTTCTTTTTTGGGCTTCAAAGGTGCCTTCTCTGTAGCGTTAGCAAATGATAAAAACATGGCAGCCTGACGTTTTCTGCTCACACGCACCACGGGTGAGAGTGGAACTGTTTTAATATAGATAACGCAAAAGAGTGGATTAGTTTAGATTTCAGATTTCGGCCCTTCGAAGTCCTCCATTTTCACTATATCTAAACAAACCCTAAATCAAGTTGGAACTACGGCATGCTAAAGCATCAAAGTAAAAGTGATTACCTGAAAGATTAGTACTCCCATGGATTCGAAATCTCGAAGCAGGTCGAGTCTCGAGGAACTTGCCTTAGCCACGGCTGGCCAAACATAAGCATACGTAGGATGTCCCATGGATACACTGGCCTTCACCATGTACTTACCAAGATGCCCAGTTGCTCCAAATATGAGTATCTTCATCTTAGAAGCCTCGGCTTCTCACCAAGTATTCAATCTCTTGTAATGTGATTGCCAAGTGAGACTGCTCACTCCCGTTTATGTACTACTTATTAAATATAGGGAGGTTACACACTACAACATTATAGCACAAGAACTATAGAGAGGGAGAAATAAAAAATTAATTTTCAAAAAAAAAGAAGAGAGAAATAATAAATTTTATCAACTGGAAGGATGCGAGAGAAATAATATATTTTTCAACTTGTGGGATGATTTGTGTCGTTCTCAAATGGGTGCCATTATTTAGATATCGCCAGTGGCGGAACAACGTACAGCCAACTGCGGGTGAGCGCCCGCACTCAAACCCCAAAACTCCCAATTTTTTTTTTAAGATAAAACTCTTGTAGCACGGGCCCGCCCTAAACTCAAAAAACACAACTAGACAAGTTGTCCCTCTTCTCTCTTCTCTCTTCTCTCTCTAAAACTCTATTCTCTCTCTCTAAACCCTCGTGGCCTCTGAAAACTCGCTCCCTCCCTCTGTTCTCTCTTTTAAACCTTGTTCTCTCTGTCTCTAAAACCCTCGTCGCCCTCTGAAAACCTGCGCCCTCCCTTTGTTCTCTCTTTTTTCTCTAAAAGACTAAAACCCTCTCTTCTCTCTCTTTCTCTCTCTCTAAAACCCCTGACTGTCGGTGCCTCTATTCTCTCCCTAAAACCCCCAGTGCCGATGCCCTCTGTTCTCTCTCTCTCTCTCTAAAACCCTTGACTGTCTATTTCTCTCTCTAAAGCCTCCCTCTCTCTCTCTCTCTCTCTCCTCTCTCTAAAACCCAAGGCTACCAATGCCGCCATCTCCTACCATGCCGGCCACCCCCACTGGCCACCGTAGTGGGGTCGGTAAGATCTCCATCTTGTTTTTCTTCTTCTTTAATATGTAATTAAGACTTACTTTAATGTTTTCTTAAGGGATTGTTTACTTCTATTTCTATATTTAGAGTCCAAGTATCGTTGGACTTAGGAGTCGGCTATTTAGAAAGTGTTTGTTTATTTATCTATTTTATGTTGCTTAGAGTTCCAAGTCAATTAAGAATCCTAATTAGAAAGTGTTTAGGAGCTTTTGTTTTTATCTTTTATATACATGTAAAAATATTTAGAAAATGAAGAAATAAGATTGGCATTTTATGCGTTTGAGAATTGAGCTTCTGTTGAAAAACAAAAAGGGGTTTTGAGGGCTCTTACTCTGGTCTATTGTAGGTTGCGAGAGTTCTGACTCTGGCCTAAAATAGAGGCTTTTGAGTCTGATCGCAGACTTTTAGAGGGTCTTGATCCTCCTAGAATTGCTACTGAAGATACAGTCTTTTGAGACTGGTTCTATGGCTGTTTTAGAGGTCTTTTAATCATTGTTTCATCTATGATTGCTGCTAATTATTGGGCTATTGTTGTTCCTGAGATCTGATTGTAGTGACATCTGCTGTTATTGCTGCTCTCTAATTATCCCTTGCAGAATTTCATTGTGCTGAAAAATATATATATATATAGATAGATAGATAGATAGATAGAAATTGAGCGTTTCAACCTCATTAGATATAGATCCATCTAGAGAAAGGCCGACTGCAATTAAAAGAAATATTCTTTACAGTTGGCAATGGTTTCAGAGTTTATTTTTTTGTAGATTACTGATATACAATTGCCAATTTCTTTTTATTAATTTTTTTTTATGTAATTTAAATGAAAATTATATTTTATGATATAAATTAGTTTAAATTTATATTAATTGAACAAAATTTATCTCTAATTCATTTTGCGCTCCACCTAGATGAGAATCCTGGTTCCACCACTGCATATTGCCAAACTTTAACATCACCTCATCTCCTCCCGCTAGAATGCATTGACTGTCTTGAATCATTTTGAATCATACAATGAAGCTAATTTGCTCCAAATCTTTTATAATATGGATATTGAGGTCATCTGTGTACTGTCAAGCGGCCAATTTAATTCATGTGTCACGTGATTGTAGGATCACTTTTTGGGATCTGTGTCGTGTGGAATAAAAAATTAGCCGTGTAATGGGCCATTCGTGATCCCGACATTCATTTTGTGAATGATTAGAACAAAGAACGATCGCCATCTTCTAATTCAAAGCGGTCAATGCATTCTAGTTGGAAGAAAAGGGTGAGGAGTTTCACCGGGGTAAATAATTGTACTCCTTAGTCCTCTCTCAAATTATTGCACATTTCACTAACTCTGCTATCCTGTGTAGTGCGTAGCACCCACTTCCTTGGATTGTGCACAGTGTGAAGCAGTCAGTCTCACATATATATTTAAGAGCATGCAAATCAGTGAATGAAAATGTTTGACTATATATTTCGTGTAAGAAGATTGACCCATTCACACTTGAGAGTGAACCGCTCAGGTACCCTCTGTCAACTTTTATTGTAAATATCACACCAAAATAAGTTAACATTCATGTGGATGAGGAGGCTTAGAGCTCCTGGAATCTTCTAAGGGTACAGTATTTGCAATCGAAGATTCAGTCTCTGCAACTGATGGTTTCATCGTTAATACCATTAACTGCCTTGAATCAGATGATGGAAACCATTTTTTGTCCCTATCTTCTACGCGATAGATCTAAGAACACGGCCTATCAGACGGTCCGATATGGATTCCAAGTGGAAAACATCCCCAAAAGTGACTTGGGGACCTTTCTCATGGTATGCTATGATCACATTCACTTTTGTGGATTTGTGCTCAGTAGGATCAAAATATTTTCTGTGAAAGATTGGGATGTAAAAATGATCTTCGTCATCTTATTCAAGTCAATCAAGAATGTTAACGATTTAAATCGCCAGTTGCAAAAACCGAACATTTAATTCGGTTGCAAATATTCAAACCCATTTCTAATTATATTTGAAAATATTTGCCGTCCAACCCAAACTATGACAACTATTTTGGCAACAAGAAAAAAACTTATGATTAACTATATTATATACTCAACTAGCAAAAGCCCGTGTATCTCATAGGCATTAAATTATCAAAATTATTTTAAATAGTTTAAAAAAACTAGCAAACTCCCGTGTATCTCATGGGCTTTAAATAATCAAAATTATTTTAAATAGTTTAAAAGAACTAGCAAAAACCCGTGTATCCCATGGGCGTTAAATAATCAAAATTATTTAAAATAGTTTAAAAAGACTAGCAAAAACCCGTGTATCCCATGGGCATTAAATAATCAAAATTATTTTAAATAGTTTAAAAAATGTAACATCTCGAATTCTTAACTTGTGAACAGGATGCCTCGGTGCACGTGCCTGACTGTTCGCACATCGGAGACCGTGTCGAAGGATTTAATAATGATGTGGATTAGATCCTATGGTTTGGATCTTGTGTGAGAGATGGAAATAGGATGGATTGAAGGGTTAGTGGAACTTCATACACCTAACATAGGTGTAGCTGCTTAACACTTGAAACTGAGACTTAAATATAAAGGGAGTAAATACAAGTGAATGACTTGCATTCAATCCCCTTTTGTTTTCTTAGGAGTAGAGTAATGAAGAGAGAGAGAGAGAGAGAACCTAGGGCATTGAATGCGTGTGAATGCATATACGATCGGTTCTTGAAGTGAGAAGCTAAAGGCTTTGATTGAAGAAGGGCCACTGTTCTTCTGGTAGTCTGATTTGGAAGCAAAGTTAGAAGAATCGGATCAAATTCAGGTATGGAAATCATATGTGAATGATGAAATTGTGTTAGATAGTGTTTAACCTTATTTGTGATCGAAAAATCTTAAGAAATAGGGTAATATTTGAGAAAGACCGGAGAAGAAATAAGAAAACCCAAGAACATATGAAATTTGTCAATTTCGATTGATCGAAATTTGATTCAATCGATCAAAATTGACTTGAGAAGTAAGAATATGATTTCTGAGGAAATTTGTCCAATCGAGATAAAATTTGGTTGAACTTAATGTGTTTCGATCGATCAAAAATGATACTCGATCGATCGAAAAGTATATAACAGGGATTTTAAAATTCTTTTGTCAGGATTCAACTGATCGAAATTCTTTTCGATCGATCAAATTTTAGATTCCGATCGATCGACCTATAATTTGTTCAATCTAAAATTCAACGCCAAGCCATGAATTCTGAGGGATTCAATCGATCGAGAAACTTTTGATCAACCGAGTCTTGAATTCGATCGCTCGAATTTAAATTTGTTCGATTGAACTGTGTATTGGATAATTGGCCTCTGTTGGATTCGACAGATCAAGATCAATTCGATTGATCGAATTTGAGTTTCGATCGATCGAAATGGGGATTCGATCGATCGAAGATGCCAAATTCAAAATTTTGGTTTGTTTTGTCTGAGGGATTTTAAGGAGATCTTATGTTGTTTGTTTAGCGTCATTCTGACGTATGAACCATGGATTTACTTTGTTTAGGTGGAAGTACACTTATGAGAAGTTGAGGCTTGAGAGCATTAAGAACCTCGCTACAACTTCATAACCAAGGTAGGGAAATCACTATAGCATGACTATTTATTATCAATAACGTGTGTGCTATGGTATGATGGATTTTGTTAGCATATTAGTATAATTGATTTCAAGATTTAAAATGTGAATATGTTCTTGTGCATGTGTGAATTAAATTCTTCGTAAGCATGCTTTGTGATGAGAAACTATTCGAACTTCGATTTTGCCACGAGCTACTATGTGGAATCCCTCTTGGTTCCTTTTGATATGTGTGTGTGTGAAAGATTGCGTCCCAATTTCAGTTTTCCAAATCTAATGATACGTAGCACTAAACACGGTGATAAGCCATAAGTTATGCACGATGATTTGAGGTTTGTATATAAATCGGCGGTATAACCGCGACCGACATGGCGGGATATCCGTGACCGGTACGGCGGGATATCCGTACACTCTTTTTGATCATATGTGATCTTGTGCAATCATACCGCCAACGGTTTATGTGTTCGCACAAGTGTCCACCTTTATTGGGACCTTGCACCTATGCAAATGGTTCATATGAGTGACGATGGTAGGTATTCCATCGTGACTCGAGGCTATAGTCACTTGAGTATTGATTTAAGTAAACTTTTAAGTTCTTCATGTACAGAAAAGTGTTGTTCCATTGACCATCTTGACATGTGCACCAATAACTGCAAGTACTTTGTATGTTGCTTTGGAAATTTAGTTATTTACAAGGAAATCATGTTGAAATTATGCCTTAAGATATATGTATTTGATAAGAGATGCATGCTATTCATTTTTCCCTACTGAGCTTTGATGAAGCTCATTCCTCGACTATACGTTTTCTGGTACAGGTGAAGAGGCAGGCACGGAGGACCAGGATAAAGAGGGCTCTGATTACGTGCCACCCGAGCAGGAGGAAGAGCCCCATCCTGAGAATTGATTCATTTGTTCTAGGTCCGGGTAGGTCCGGCCTTAGAGGTTGAATGAAATATGAGTGGGTTTGTTGTGTAAATGATATAATTTTGGGAGATTTAGTATCATTCTTTTGTATGAACCATGTTTCGGTAAGGGATAGCTCTTACCGGTGGTTCCTTTCAGTTCTTTTATCCATACGCCCTCCTATGGAATTACAACCATTATTTTGAGCTTTTGTGATGCAGTTAGAGTTTTCTTTCTTCGATGGCTATGTCAGTTAGTTATGGATCTGCTCGTTTTCGCTTTGCGCATGTTTATGGCAAGTGTTCCGTTTGGGGTTCGGCCTTAGCGTCGACTCGACGACTCGAGTTTCGCAGTTAGGAAATCTGGGCTATCATAGTTTGTAGCGAGCCAAGATCTCACAACCTCTTCAGTGTAAGATCTTAGGCTGTTCCTTCATATCGTGAACCATAAAAATATAATAAGGCGATAAAAGCGCCTTAAACAGCGGAAGATAAAATTTCTTTAAAGTTTTAATTAATCAAATAAAACTCACGGTAATATTCTTATTCCAATAATAAGTCCAACATGATTAAAGCTTAAACAGTCTTAATAAAATACTAACTGATCAATGTCTCATTTATTTAAAACCAATAATAACAACTAGAAAGGAAAGTAACTAATCAGGCCACAAAGCCATCATTGCCATTCAGTTAAGTATCTTGAGCACCACGTGCCGCCTCATCGCCATAGACCCATACGCTGTCATTAGCTACACTTGTCTCATCTAGTCACCCACATCAACAAGGGGTGTAAGTTTATACTTGTATAGACCAGACATGCAATCCATTGAAGCGTAAAATATCAGTCATAGCCATATGAATATTTTGGTATATTTCATGTGTGTGTGCATGCAGCAGGTATAATCTCAATAAGTTGTAATGGACTAAATATAAATATGGATATCAATGTTACATGAATGCATCATTTCTTTTAATTTCATCTTTCTTGTCATTTAATACACGTTAGACCTAGTCCCGCTCAAGTCGTTGGGTCGTAATCATACTTATCACTTATTTAGTTAGACTTTGTCATGTTCAAGACGTTGGGTCTAATCATTCATATCATTTATTGCATGTCAAACTCCATCCTGCTCAAGACGTTGGGTTTAATCATGCTCATCATACTCTTGTTTAGTTAGACTCCATCTTACACAAGATGTTGGGTCTAATACCTTCTTAAACTCCATCAGGTATAAGATGTTGGGTCTAATGCTTCTTAATCATGTTTAGTTAGACTCCATCAAGCACAAGATATTCGGTCTAATACCTTCTTAGACTCCATCATAACTCCATCAAGCACAAGATATTCGGTCTAATACCTTCTTAGACTCCATCATATACGAGATGTTGGGTCTAATGCTCATTAATCATTACTTGACATTTTATCATATTTTTCATATCTTGATTGCGTATTGCATAGATCATCAAGGAATATGTAAAGTGCATAAGGGTAAGATCATAATACATAAGCATTTAAGTGTATTTAATCATGGTACATAAATATTGATGTGTACACAATCATGGTGTATAAGCAATGGTACATAAACATTGACCTTTAGTCACACTATTAAGAGAACAAACTGAATATAAAAGTTAACTGCCCACACTCAATCTATTGAATTCATGTTCAAGCTCAATCTATTGATTTTAGCTAAATCCATTGAGTTCTATTCGTGCTCAATGGATTGATTTCTCAATCAATTGACATAAATTCATGCTCCTGCTCAATCTATTGAGTTTTGTTTGTTACCATTTAATGTTCACTCTCAATCGATTGACATCCAAGAGTCAATCGATTGACATAATTCTGTATATTTTTTTAAAATAATATCATTTAATCCTCAATCGATTAACATCCAATAATCAATCGATTGATATAATTCTGTGTATTTTTCAAAAATAATATCATTTAATCCTCAATCGATTGACATCCAATAGTCAATCGATTGACATAATTCTGTGTATTTTTCCACCACAATATCATGTATTAGTATCAACTTTAATATTCATCCTCAATCGATTGACATCCAATCGTCAATCAATTGATATAATTATGTGTCCAATGTCAATCTATTGAGTTCGGCTCAATCTATTGATTTCTCAATCTCCATCGATTGACTCAAATCCGTGAGCACACCCCAAAATGCATCAAATCACATGGTGGGATTTCATCCGTCTTCTTCTTAATCAGAATTATCAATATTAAGGATCACTAATTAGAGCATGCATCCATTTAATCATCTATTCATTATCTATGAAATATACTCACTAATTTACATAAAAATCTATTTAAAAATTAATATTTTAAGTTTAATGGAAAATATGATTTCTCCATACCTAGATCGATCATACCACCACGATTAGATTAAGATCCCCACAATGATGATGATTCTAGAAGGAGGCAAAGGCCACTTGAGAATATACGTCAATGTCTCGCCGATCTTTCAAAAGAAGGGTTCTAGGAAGATAGATCTAGAATTTCTCCTCTAAGGTCTCTAGGATTTCTGACGGCTCTATTCTTAAGAAGAACTCTGAATGAGATTATAATTTAGGGTTCTCCGTAAGACACTTATTTATAATATTTTAGGAAATATTCGGTATTAAGCTACCACAGTCAGGAAGAGTGTATAGGCTTTTACCTCAAAGTCCAAAATAGAGGTTTAGAACACACATAACAAAGTTTGATCCCTAGACCTCTTATCTAAAACTTAAAGCTTTTAACCAGTATGTTACCACATAACTTGTGTCAATTAATGACGAAAATAAATATAAGAGCTTGAAAAACCAAAACATGTATTTTTAGATAAAACATTTTGAAAAGTCAAGGCATGCGGTGAATATGATATTAATCATACACATTTTGTTTCATTGTAATAGATTCCAATGGATCAACGAGGTAGTGGACGGCCTAGAGGAGGTTGCTAGCGAAACGTGAGAAGTATAGATGATATTCCTTCGGCATCCGATAGAGAGCAGAGACCACCTCCTGAGGAGGAGAGGGGTCATCAATATGTGGCCACGGATAGGATGGTAAAAGCCATGGAGGCCGTAGCCGCTCCTATGGCTCAGTAGACTCAGCAGGTGCCATTGTTAGCTGAGCAAACGACATTATTAGCAGCATCAAATAATGTGAATCATCATCAGCAGCCACCACCACCACCTCCTCCAGCATTGTTACCATCATCTTTCATGGATTTTAGGAGATTGAGACCTCCGAGATTCCACGGGCATACGGATTCGCTAGAGGTGGAGAAATGGTTGAACCAGACAGAAAAGTTATTAGAGAGACTTCAGAGCCCCGAAAGTGAGAAGGTTGGTTGGGCTTCCTTCCAACTAGAAGGCGATGCCGATGGTGGAAATCGGTGTTAAGAAAGAGAGAAGTTGAGGGTCTACACGACCCATGGGCATGGGCTGAATTTGTTAGAGTGTTTAACAAGGAGTATATTCCAAAACAAGTCTGGAATCAATTGAAGAAGGATCTTGCCAATTTAGAGCAAGGGAGTACGGTAATGAATTTGTACGCTTATCTAGATTTGCTCCAGAGTTAGTGGCTACCAATGAAATGAAGGCCAATCGGTTTGGAGAAGGCCTGAGATCGAATGTGAAGGACAAAGTATCCATGCTTGAATTGGAGGTGTATGTCGATGTGATGGGAAAGGCCATCGTGGCAGAGAGAGACATCAACAATATGTACAAGAGAAGGGATCTACAGAATAAGAATAAAGCAGGCCAGGGGAGAGCTAGTAACTACGACTCGGGGAATAAAAAACGGAGGTTGGCAACACCTTCTCCAATTTGAAGACAACCCTATAAGAGTTATCATAGGCCCACAGCATCTACACTCTCATGACCTTTTCACATAGAGGGCCCTACTCAGACTCAGACGTCTAGAGCATCAGTCACTCAAGGACCCTTGAGGGCGGCATCGTCTAGTCTGTAAGTTAAATGTGCCCGTTGTGGAAAATTGCATAAGACATCGGACTAGGCGAGATGGATAGGCAAGATGGGCCATATGATCGAGATCGCCAAATGCACAAGGAGGTACCATGTTGGATCGTAATTCGAGGCCTATGTGATCTACGAGACCCACTGTACAAGGCCGTGCTTTTGAAGTGACTGCAGAAGATGCTCGCATGAGCAACGACGTCATCCAAGGTATAACCGTCTTATTATGTTTAAATTCATTTACTTGCCTTCTAGATGAAGAAAGTGCATCGATAGAAAGATCTCTAGGTTCATTTCCATGATTATGTAAATTTGACATGCATGTTTGAATGCCTAGTATATGTATTAATATAGGTACGTTACAAATATATCAAGAAAATGACAACGATCATTGTGATGCACGAGTTCTGATAGACCCAGGGTCTACCCACTCGTTTGTAACTTCAGAATTCTCGGGGAAATTGAAAGTCATTCTCGAGGAGTTAGACTTTATTTTGGACGTGTCAATTCCTACGGGAAGTGCAGCGACTACCGACACGTGTTACCGATTAGTTATTATGCAAGTGGAAGACCAAGAAATGATGACGGACCTCATCCTATTAGACATGCAAGGATTTGATGTACTCCTTGGCATGAATTGGCTATCCACTTATCATGCAAGCGTTGATTGCCTAGGAAAAGTCATCACTTTTCATCCACTAAAACAGAAATCTTTTCGATTTATTGGTGATAAGGGCAAGATTGTACCAATCATCTCTGTGGTGCAAGCTGAATGGATGATGAAGAATGGGTGCGAAGGATACCTAGCATTCCTACAAGAACAAAAGGAAATGAAGAATGTCATCACCGATATTTCGATTGCCTATGAGTTTGAGGACGTATTTCTAGACGAGTTATCAGATTACTACCTGATCGGGAGATTGAATTTTCCATTGACTTAGCTCCAAGCACAGAACCAGTGTCCAAAGCTCCCTATCGAATGACATCTGTCGAGTTGAAAGAATTGAAGGAGCAATTACAAGAGTTGTTGGACAAGGGCTTTATAAGACCCAGTGCGTCCTGTTAGGACCTGAAAAGTACCACTTTTCACCCCTTAACTTAACCTTTGATTAGACCCTTAGCCACCTAATAAGTTCTTGATTAAGTATTTTGTGTAGGTAATAATCAGCAGTAAAATAAGGCCAAGAATCCTGTTAAGGAGCCTGCTTTGGCACCAGATATCCCTCAGAAGAATGAACTCTGAATCCATACCTGAAATGAGCCTCGGGCAGCTGACCCAAGCTTTAGAGGATTCAGGACAAATATGCCTCGCGCAGTTCAACTGAGCTTCCTAAGGCTTTATAGCAACCTCTCGCGCAGATGAATGACTGAAGAGCTTCAGAAACTCAAACTCACGCAGCTCTCACGAAGCTCAAGAGTAGAACACATCACACAGTGTCGCGCAGTTCAAAGCAGACCTCTCTCAATCTCGCGTAGTTCACTCAGAATGGCTGAGGAGAGAGAGCTTCAGAAGATTCCTCGCGCAGCTGTCGCACAGTTGCCGCGAGATGCAATTATCAAAAGAAGAATGCCTCACGCAGTTCTCATGCCATTCAAGAAAGAAAACATCCTGCCAAAGGTAAAGCCAATCTCGCAAAGACCAAGTGAGGCATAGAACCTCGTGCAGTTCAGAACTCAGTAGAGCCTCGCGAGGTAACTCCCGAAGTCCAAGTAAAGAGAAGTGCTCGCGAAGTTCTCGCGGTACTGCCCAGCGAAGACCGATCGACCGCGCGACTTCTTGAATTGCAACCCCATGACACTTGAGACTGTGTTTTCTATTCAACCTCGCGAAGCCCAATCCAGCGAGAGCGCAACTCTCTACTGCGCGACTGCTTGTAGAGCAAACCAAGGCAACATCGCGACCGTTGAAGCTTCAGTGTCAAATCATCCTAGCGAAGAGCAAAGAGCTACCACGCGACAAGTCTGGGAAACTATAGCTACCTAGCAAAGCTCTAACCCTAAACTTCCATCTCTTCAGTAGAGGACCTTCGAGGTACTTCCAGCGATTAGGCACGCACTCCCATGCTCAAATCTCCATGCACGCGCCCTGAGGCATCCAAGGATCATTATCAGGCCATGTGGCATCGTTAAAATTAGGGTTTCCTAACCCTAATGCGCCACCACCCCACTGCTATATAAACCCATACCTGAGCTTAGGTTGAGGCATCTGGGAACCCATCTCCGATCATTTTTCTTTTCTCTTTCTTTTTAGCAGTAAGTAGTTTTCTTTTTCTTTCCTTCTCTCCATAGTCTAACAGTTGCTGGCTATGCCTTTGTATGTGTTTTTGAATTAGATCAATGGAAGTTTTGCAATAGGATCTGTACTTTATGGGATTGTTGTTTGTGTGTGAGATGCTCTATGCAAGGTTGCTACCTTGTGATCTGCCATCTCTTTGGCTGTGTTTCAAAGCAATGGAGCATTGATTCTAAGGGCCACTCAGATCCAAGTGACCTGTGTGTCTGGGTTATCATGGTCCTATAGCCTTAGCCCCACCATAGGACCCACTAGATCTAAAATCCCCATAGGAGCTTGAGCTGGTAGCCTTGTGAGCATGGTGGTAGCAGCGATAATCTTGTTTTGTTTTGGGCTCTGTGAGGAAGATAACCTCTGGGATAGTCTGTGACCATTTAAGTGGACAGATTATAGCCTTAGGGTGATTCTGATCCACCGATCCAAGATGGATCCTTCTTCTTTACACCTGAGCTTGTAGAAGCCTGGTGAGAGATTGTACAGAGGCAGACTCCCCCATATTTGTATAGATCCATCATCAGATGTTGGATCTAATCTAGTTATAGAGATTATAGGTTGGTGACTGGACCATTGTTGCCTCGCTCAAGCAATGGACCACTAGATCGAAGGTTGTACTCAATCTCTTGCTGGTTCTATGTGTCTGGGTTATCATGGTCCTACAACCTTAACCCCACATATAGAACTTTAGAGGTTGAGGTTCCCTATGGATTCTTGAGTTGGTAGCCTGGATGAAATAGTGCCTGCAATGATTTACTTGTTATGTTCTAACCCATCCCTGGATAGTGGCTCCCCTATGGGATAATTTGTGACCATTCAAATGGATAGGTTATAGCCTTAAGGGTGGAATCATGGCAGAGTGATGGGTTGGATCCTTTCTCCTCAGAGGTGATAATGTAGCCTCTAGACAGGATTTCTATAACATCAGATCTAAATCGGTGTTACAAAACTTCTCTGACCTTGGCTCAATAACATACTTCTCACCCTTTTTGTACTCATTTTCCACACTCCATCAATCCTCTCAACACTTTCTGTAGTTTAGATATTAGAATACTTAGAATAAGTGACCTTAAACTCCCCTCCTTCTAGATCGCCAGATTCAGAGATGATCCGAGGGACTACTAGAGATGGCTCCCTTGGAGCTTTAGATCACCTTTCCCTGTGGGACAAACTCTTACTTATCAAAACTTGCTACAAAGGACCCTGTATCTTGCAGGTCTAGGACTTCTGAGTTATGCTGGATTCACCCCCTGTTTTACTCTATCTTTGATTTTTAAATAACTTTCATCACCAACCAATAATGAAAGCACACCGGAAGTAGTCAACAAGTTTTTGGCGCCGTTGCCGGAGAGAGATGATCTATTAGTAGACCCTTAGTTTTTGTATTCTTAGTATTCTTTGCACATGTTAATAATTGATACTGTTGACATAATTTTGAACCTTTCTTGCAGATCTAGACAGCAGCAGTGAAGGATAGTTGGACTGCAATTGGAGCTTAGCTACCTCTTTTTGCAGAGCTTAGCTACCTCTGCTGGCCATAAGCTTCTACAATGGGATTGATGAGAAAAATAGAGATATGGTCGATGCCTCTTGTGGTGGATCCTACATGCACAAGACTACTGAGGAGGCATGAGAATTGTTTGAGGTGATTAGTGAGAATGCTTTTCAAAAGCCATCCCTGGCAAGAACTAGTCAGGAATCTGAGTCAAAGGTGGGGTCTGCTGCTAGATCAAAAGGAAAAATTTATGAGGTGTCTGGGAACAATGACCTGCAGCTGCAGATGGCAAACCTCTCTATGAAGTTTGATGAATTATTGACTGTGATGCAACCCAGAAGGGCTGCTCATGTGGCGGAGGCATGTCTGATATGCCAGTCCCCATAGCACACAGTAGAGGAATGTCCAACTGCAGGACAATTTCCTGAATTGATGTTGGAACATCCTGCTGCTGCTCAATCTTATGGCCAACAACTGGGGGCTATAATAGGCATATATGGATACCAAAGATCAAAATGTCAAGGTTACCAATGGAGAGACCACCCAAATCTGAGGTGGAAGCAAGACAACTACATGCAGCCCCAGCAGATGTTGGCCTTACCATAAAGGCCACAACAGTAGTTCAATCAAGGGAATGTCCCTTGGTCTACCTTCTAGTACCATCAGCAGCCCCATCAGCAGCAAAATCAGTTGGTCTTACCCCCTTCTCATTCTAGAAATACTTCTTTCGAGGACCAGGTCTTGACATCACTGCAAAACCTGGGTTCCTTGACTCAAACTATGAACTCTCATGGTCAGAGCATCAAGAAGATGGAAGAACAAATTGGACAACTAGCGAACACCTTAGCCAAAAGAGAAGAGGGAAGGTTGCCCAGTCAACCAGTGGTTAATCCCAAGGGCCAATTTTTGATTGGTGAAGGATCCTCAAACCCTGAAGGGGATCTTTCATTGAATTGATGATAAGAACTGTGCACCTTTGTATAATATGTACTTTAAAGTCTAGAGGAATGTGTAGCAATCTTGTTGGAATCTGAGTTTAGTGCTTTATGCCTACTTTTATTCCTGTTCCCCTTGTTTGCTAATTTCAAGCGATTGAATGATAATGTAGTATTTGAATGCTTTTCATGATGTGTGAATTTAATGCCTTGAGAGTATGAGAATTTGTGAACGCTTTGTAATGCTTGGGGGTGTCCCTGGAAGAGAGTTTGTGAGAGAATCCACCCATAAAGTCAGGGTCAAATAGCTGTCTCATGGGTGAGTGCATTCTAACTCGGTTAAGCCATCGCGGGGTTCTGAATAATGGGTTTGGTCTCATCTCACGCAGTTCATAAAGAACTACTTTGTTTTGCTGTCGTGAGTTTCAGATATAACTGGGTGGGCTGCCTCACGCAGTTTAAAGGAACATCTAATCTCGCGACCCATTCATTCCCAGCCAGCGAGCGGACATTTTCAAAGCGCGCCGAGCCTCGCAATATTTAAATCCCACCCTCCGCTGCTATTCCTTACTGCTTTCTCTTTTCTCCCCTACCAGCGAAACCTTAGCTCCCACTCTTCTCAACCTCTCTCCTTCAGCATCCTGTCTACAAATCATTGTTCACTTTGAAATTCGAGATTTTTGTTCTTAAAGCTTCCATCAATAGTTGCCCCCTGTTAAGAGCTCTTGAGATCCACCATGCGTCCAATTAAACAGAACCCTAACTTTTAGGGTTAGAGTCAGCTCCTGATATTTCCTTTCAAACATTCAACTACACACTCACCAAGGAAAGTTGTGATGGCTCCTAAAAGCGCACCTGTGAAGAGAGCTAGGGACAAGGCCACTGTGGAGCCTACCCCTAAGAAAGCCAAGTCCTCTACGGCTCAGCACAAAGGGAAGGAGGTGGTTCCTGAGATGGCTGCACCAACACCGGATTATTCTACACCCGCTGAGCTCCACATTTCCATTCCCTTAGAGCCTGAAGCCATTTTTGATATCTCTTTCTTTGAATCAGAGCCGTTGTCCGCACCTGCCATCGAGTTCTTGCGCAAGGCTGGTTTGTTTCCCTTGATGCAAATGATTCCTGCACTAGCCTACCCTAGGTTAGTGCAACTCTTTTACCAACACCTTAGGATCAGACCAGACAAACAGGGGCAGCCAGGCCTCCTTGCATTAGTTGACAATTTTGAGATGCTGCTTAGCCCAGAGTTAATTGCTGAAGTCATGGGCATGCCTGCCAGTTTTGATCCCAACTGCGGTTATGGTGCCCCTGTGAGTGTCCCCATTGACACAATTGCCCAGGCCATTACCAGAGGCTTGAAAGCCACAGGGGACTCCATCAGAAGAAGAGATTTGGAGCCCAAACTGCTGTTCATCAATCAAGTGCTGAGGAAGAAAATCTATTGCTCCGGCCATCAGCAAGAAAGGAGGACACCAATTGCTGATGCTCTCTATTCCTTCTCTCTGGGCCATGGATTTAATGTTGCATGGTTGATCTTTGAGGCTATGAGGGATACAATGGTGAAGCTGGGGCTGCAAAAGAAAATCCACACTCTCCCCTATGGAAGACTCATCACCAGACTACTTCTGAGGGGAGGGTACACGATACCAGTGGGGGAGTTATCTGTTGACCTCACTCCCACCACTTTTGCTAAAAGACAATGGGGGAACAACAGAAGTCTAATGGATCCCCAGAAGAAGAAGAAGAAGAAGGTTGAAGCTCAGAATGTCTCCGAGCAGGGAGAGGGAGCTGTTGTGGCAAAGGCCACCCCTGCCCCCAAAAAGAAGGCTGAAACCCTTGCCCCAAAGAAGGTGGCGCGAGCTTCTGTCACCTCTACTTCTACAGCAATCCCTCCATCCACCACTCTTGGCTCTCCACTACCTTCTTCACCCATTTCATCTCTCCCTTTCCCTCTTTTATCTCCTTTTTCCATTCCACCTCCCACTATTATCCGTACCTGGGAAGAAAGTGTTGAACCCCAGGACAACACTCCACCTTCACCCACCATACCTCAATCCACAGCCCCAGTCTCTCCCATAGCATCTGATCCACACCCTGACAGCCCTCCCTTGATAACCTACCTTAAAAAGAAAACCTCTCACACTACCTCTGCCTCATCTTTACCCACTTCCACCCCCCTGTCCTTCCCACAGACACGCACCTTATTGACCAACCCTTAGTCCCACCTCTCCATGACCTGGACTTTAACCTAGCCACCACTTCAGGGTATCAAGCCTTCATGACCACCTTGCTGGATACCTTGCCCACCCACGACATCCCTCTCCCTGAGTCTCCTCTCCCTTCACCACATCATTCGCCAAACCCTTCACCCTCCCCCCCTACCACTTTCCATCATGCCCCCACTTCCCCTTTCCAACTTGTTCCTTCTTATCCTCCTACTCCACCTCAACCAACCTCAGATACCCTTACTCATATCCTTTCCCTCATACATGACCTCCAAACCCAACTATCCAACACCACACAGACCCAAGCCCAAATGTAAATTGACATAACCACCATACAATCCACCTTTCACAGATTGACAAACCCACCAATCCCAACACAACCTCCTACCACCCCATTGACCCAACCCCCTTCCACCTCTGACTCCCCTGTTCCAACAGACCCCACCCCCATTGACTTACCTCCATCCTTCCTCCTCCATGAAACCATACCCGACCACTACATTCCCTCACACCCTATCCTTACACCTCAAATACTACCTACCCCTTAACTTACCAACACTTCTACCCAAACTGACCCCATTCCATTCCCATCCACCTTTCCCATTCCACCCCCCCTATTTGCACCCCCACCCCTTCCATTTCAACCCTTCACCATCCCCTTCTTCCCTTACCCTAAACCATCCACATCCGCTACCCTTCCTTCATTTCATTTTCCACCCATACCTTCCATTCCCCCTCTTCTCCCACCACCTCCTCAATTCACTGACCATTCCACCCCAACCATTTCTACAACCCCCACTTCTCTCTCCCAGGATCCATCACCATCTCCTCCTTCCACTCCATTTCTACCAATCTTGCCCAGACACTCCTACTACACCCCTCCCTACTTCACCCTCCTCCATACCATGAGGGACAATCCCTATATTAAGAGGGATGTTCTCAATGGCATGGCCCAACTCCACCAAGCCATTGAATACCCCTTGCTGCAGAAACTTAGTGACTTGAAGCTTGCTCACCACGAGCAGCTGCGAGATATTTCCAAAGGGTGGGAGGCAATTTTGGAGACATCAAATGCAAACAAGGCTGCAACAACATACTACAGAATGGCTACTGAGATGAAAAGGGCCAATGCAGAGAGGGTGAAAAAGCACAATAGGCTATTAGAGAAAGAATTAAACAATGCTCAGGAGATCACCCGACTCAGTAAGGAGCTTGCAGATACCAATCTCTTGTGTGCTAACAAGAAAATTAAAATCTTGGAACAGAGAGTTGCTTTCCTACTGTCCCAACCTATACAGGCCACCCCAATCGCCACCGCTCCCCCTGAGGCCCCATCTTCTTCCACACAACCAGGCCCATCTTCTTCCATTGCCCCTACCCCAACCCCTACACAATTTGTTCCCCCAACTCCCAAAGCCCCCACTCCGGTAGCTCCTCCTGTTCCTCCTCAAATGCCTACTGCAGTACCTACACAGCCTGTTGCTCCTGCTGTAATCCCTACTGCAGCTCCTGCTCCTCCCTCAGTGGCCCCCATATTCCCTCTCCTGCTCTCAAAAGAAAATGCACCCCTTCCAAGAAAAAGCCCACTTCTAAAAGAGCCACTGCAGCCCAAAAAGGTAAAAGGCTGGCACCTCCATCCCCACCTCCAAAGGTCACCAGAGCTTCTGCTCAGGATGATCCCCATGGGTGCCTACTTTCCAAAGAAGAACACAGACAAGCTGCTGCTGCCCTTGGATTGGACCCTACTGAACTCTTTCCTTCTGACTCCGACTCTGATACTGCACCACCTACAGATCTCAGTGCCCAACCTAGTGTTGCTGCTCCTTCCTCTGCCCCTGCTGCACAATCCTATCCTCAGCGAAGGAAAGTTGCTACCAAGAGGACTACTCCCCCAGGTCGCTCTATGAAAATTGGACAAGAAACATCTGCCCAGTCTGAGGAGGCACCACCACTAAGCCAGCCCATGAAAGGGAAGAGCCCTGCCATTCCTACAGTGAAATTACCAGATCCATCTCCTGTGGCTCCCCCTAAACCAGAAAAAGAGAAAAGTCCTCTCCTGTCTTAGGTGCAAGCCCAAGCTAAATCCCCCGTTGCCCCTCCTGAGCCAGCACAAGCCCAATCATCTCTTATTCCCCTCGTCCAAAGGTAAGGGCCCCAAAGGAAAATCTCCCACCAAACCCCCTGAGCCAACCATTGCTAAATCTTCGGACATCCCTCCTGAACCCAAGAAGAGAAAAATGAGGGTCCGAGCTCCAACCATACCCAAAACTCCCGAGCAAAGAAAGGGAGAGAGGGAACGAAAGAAGAAAGAAGAAGAGGCTGTCCTGCAAGAGCATGCAAGGAAGATGGGACGGGATAAATTTTAAGATAGATTCTAACTAGATTGTACCTAGGAATTTCTCTGTTTCTTTTACAACTGTTCTCTTGTATTTTGTACATTTCTAATTTTTCATAGACTTTTCCCCTGTCTTTACTATCGTGCTTTGCCTGTGTGTGTTTTGTTCCCTGTTCTTTCCTTCACTTTTCGCATCATTAGTTCTGCTGCACATTCACTTTGAACCAGTGAGGACACTGCTCCTCATAGGTTTGGGGGTATGGCAGGCAGACCCTGCCAATGGAATAGTTAACATAAGTGTAGCAAACTCATCTAAGCAATATGGAAATGGACCTCTGTTCACTTAAGAATCAAGAAACTAAGAAGTTTAAAATTTATGCAAACCTTGGACATTATAAACTTCTAATATTCCATATTTCCATGATAATATCACCAAGGAAACCTACTTGTATCAGCAATTAGTGAATCATTAGAGAGAGAAAAAGGTGAGGACATACTTGAAAGTTCAAAGGATGACCATAACCAGTGAGAATTGGGCCTATAAAATTTTTCTTTTCTTTGAGGAGTAACTAAGGCATTTCTTTTAGTTCTAAGGACTGGCTGAGTCACTGTGCTCACTAGAAGTTAGGTAACTCCAAGTTGAAACAACTGACAGTACTCATGAGACCTAGGAAAGGATCAAGGCCTTCTCTTGGACAGTTTGAGCCTAAAAAGACCAATCCGAAAGCAACTGCCCTTGTCCATACCCCCTTTGAGCTTTAAATCCTAAATTTCTTCAAAATACACCTGAGTACTTGAACCTGAACCTATGAACCTGATTCAACCTACCCTCACTCTGAGAATTCAGAAGGTAAAGGAGAAAGAGTTGAAGATGGACTAGCTATGGTCAACATTAGGTGAATGGAGAAGAAGGATCTCAAAAATCTGGCAGTATGATAACTGAGAACATGGTGGCATTTCTGAAAAGCAAAAACAAAATAAAAAGAAGGAAACTCCAGTAAAAAGAAACAAAAATAATAATGAAGAGGAATAAGAGAGAAGTCAAGAGAAACTTTCATTGGAAAATCAAAATCAAGAAGAGAAACTGATCACTTCAAATCGGAAAATCTCAAAGAAGATGAAGGGAGCTGAATTATGCAAGGTGAAGTCATGAACCACCTCTATGACCTACTGATTTCTCAAATTGGAACCCCTCTTCAACCTTCCATTCTTTTTTACCCTACTCCATAAGCCACATTACAGGCCAGTTAAAAGCCCTTGTGATCGAAAGTTGAGTGAGCTGTCATGTGAAGATAAGTAATTATCCAATCTATGATGAGGAACTGACAATGATGTCAGCACTTAAGAACTCTGCCTATGCTCATGCTTACAAACCCAGTTGGGGGATGTAACTGCTCTTGAGCCTGTGAGAAACTGAACCCCTCAACAAACCTTTATGAGAGTATACCCTGCAAAGCTTTCTTTTGGGTCTGAACTTGAATGCATCATATATGACCTTAACCTAATTTTTTGGCATAAGGATAAGCTCAGTACTGACACACATTTGTGCAGTTTTCTGTGATTGCAAAATATTTGGAAATGCTGTGCAATCATGAGAGTTTATGCTGTTTAAGTTACTGTGCAACCAATGAATTAAATTTCTTTTATGTGTACTGATTCAAGAGTAGACTAAATCTGATTCCTTAACTGCTCATTGGATGACATTGCACTTTTGTTAACTATTTCATTTGAGAAGTTTGTGAGTGTCTTCACTGAAAACCCTCAGGAGACTTCACTCCTCCACTAGGGATCACCTAGGGGTTTAAAAGGCTTGGTACAAATGCTAAATGTATCTGTGCTCCCTATGAAAGTGGCATTTAATTTTTAGAGTAGATTTAATGTAGCTTTGCTAAGGGACTAGCAAAGATTAGGTTTGGGTGTGTGTTAGGACCTGAAAAGTACCACTTTTCACCCCTTAACTTAACCTTTGATTAGACCCTTAGCCACCTAATAAGTTCTTGATTAAGTGTTTTGTGTAGGTAATAATCAGCAGTGAAATTAGGCCAAGAATCCTATTAAGGAGCCTGCTTTGGCATCAAATATCCCTCAGAAGAATGAACTCTGAATCCAGACCTGAAATGAGCCTCACGCAGTTGACCCAAGCTTTAGAGGATTCAAGAGAAATATGCCTCGCGCAGTTTAACTGAGCTTCCCAAGGCTTTACAGCAACCTCTCGCGCAGATAAATGACTGAAGAGCTTCAGAAACTCAAACTCGTGCAGCTCTCGCAAAGCTCAAGAGTAGAACACATCGCATAGTGTCGCGCAGTTCAAAGCAGACCTCTCTCAATCTCGCACAGTTCGCTCAGAATGGTTGAGGAGAGAGAGCTTTAGAAGATTCCTCGCACAGCTGTCGCGCAGTCGCCGCAGGATGCAATTATCAAAAGAAGAACGCCTCGCGCAGTTCTCACGCCATTCAAGAAAGAAAACATCCTGGCGAAGGCAAAGCCAATCTTGCAACGACCAAGTGAGGCATAGAACCTCACATAGTTGAGAACTCAGTAGAGCCTCACGAGGTAACTCGCAAAGTACAAGTAAAGAGAAGTGCTCGCGAAGTTCTCGCGCTGCTGTCTAGCGAAGACTGATCGACCGTGCAACTACTTGAATTGCAACCCCGTGACACTTGAGACTGTGTTTACTATTCAACCTCGCGAAGCCTAATCCAACGAGAGCGCAACTCTCTACTGCGCGACTGCCTAAAGAGCAAACCAAGGTAACCTCGCGACCGTTTAAGCTTCAGTGTCAAATCATCCTAGCGAAGAGCAAAGAGCTACCACGCGACAAGTCTGGGAAACTACAGCTACCTAGCGAAGCTCTAACCCTAAACTTCCATCTCTTCAGCAGATGACCTTCTGGATATATCTAGCCATTAAGGCACACACTCCCATGCTCAAATCTCCATGCACGTGCCCCGAGGCATCCAAGGATCATTATCAGGCCATGTGGCATCGTTAAAATTAGGGTTTCCTAACCCTAATGCGCCACCACCCCACTACTATATAAACCCATACTTGAGCTTAGGTTGAGGCATCTGGGAACCCATCTCAGATCATTTTTCTTTTCTCTTTCTTTTTAGTAGTAAGTAGTTTTCCTTTTCTTTCCTTCTCTCCATAGTCCAACACTTGCTGGCAATGCCTTTGTATGTGTTTTTGAATTAGATCAATGGAAGTTCTGCAATAGGATCCGTACTTTGTGGGATTGTTGTTTGTGTGTGAGATGCTCTGTGCAAGGCTGTTGCCTTGTGATCCACCGTCGCTTTGGCTGTGTTTCAAAGCAATGGAGGACTGATTCTAAGGGCCACTCGATCTAAGTGACCTGTGTGTCAAGGTTATCATGGTCCTACAGCCTTAGCCCCACCACAGGACCCACTAGATCTGAAATCCCATGGGAGCTTGAGCTGGTAGCCTTGTGAGCATGGTGGTAGCAATGATAATCTTGTTTTATTTTGGGCTCCGTGAGAAAGATAACCTCTGGGATAGTTTGTGACCATTTAAGTGGACAGATTATAGCCTTAGGGTGATTTTGATCCACCGATCTAAGATGGATCCTTCTTCTTTACACCTGAGCTTGTAGAAGCCTAGTGAGAGATTGTATAGAGGCAGACTCCCCCATATTTGTATAGATCTGCCATCAGATGTTGGATCTGATCTAGTTACAGAGATTGTAGGCTAGTAACTGGACCATTGTAGCCTCGCTCAAGCAATGGACAGCTAGATCGAAGGTTGTACTCAATCTCTTGCTGGTTCTATGTGTCTGGGCTATCATGGTCCTACAGCCTTAGCCCCACATATAGAACTTTAGAGGTTGAGGTTCCCTATGGATTCTTGAGCTGGTAGCCTGGATGAAATAGTGCCTGCAATGATTTACTTGTTATGTTCTGACCCATCCCTGGATAGTGGCTCCCCTATGGGATAATTTGTGACCATTCAAATGGACTGGTTATAGCCTTAAGGGTGGAATCATGTCAGAGTGATGGGTTGGATCCTTTCTCCTCAGAGGTGATAATGTAGCCTCTAGACAGGATTTCTATAACATCAGATCTAAATCGGAGTTACAAAACTTCTCTGACCTTGGCTAAATAACATACTTCTCACCCTTTTTATACTCATTTTCCACACTCCATCCGTCCTCTCAACACTTTCTATAGTTTAGATATTAGAATACTTAGAATAAGTGACCTTAAACTCCCCTCCTTTTAGGACTGCCAGATCTGTAGACAGATCTGGAGGGACTACTAGAGATGGGTCGCTTGGAGCTTTAGATCACCTTTCCCTGTGGGACAAACTATTACTTATCAAAACTTGCTACAAAGGACCCTGTATCTTGCAGGTCTAGGACTTCTGAGGTGTGCTGGATTCACCCCCTGTTTTACTCTGTCTTTGATTTTTAAATAACTTTCATCACCAACCAATAATGAAAGCACACCGGAAGTAGTCAACATGTCCCCTTGGGGAGCACCGATTTTATTTGTTAAGAAGAAAGATGGGTCGATGAGGCTTTGCATCGACAATCGTCTGTTAAACAAGCTTATGATCAAGAACAAGTACCCATTACCCAGGATCGACGATCTATTTGATCAGTTACAAGGGGCAAATTTTTTTATGAAGATCGACCTGAGATCAGGGTATCATCAACTTAAGGTGAAGGCCAAAGACGTTCAGAAGACGGCATTCATAACTATATACAGGCATTACGAGTTCTTAGTGATGCCTTTCGGCTTGACACACACACCAACTTCGTTTATGGATCTCATGAATAGGGTGTTTAAGCAACATCTTCATACGTGGGTAGTAGTCTTCATGGATGACATCCTCATTTATTTAAAATCTCGAGAGGAACATGAGCAACACTTGCGCATTACATTGCAGACACTACATGAGCATCAGTTGTACGCCAAACATAGCAAGTGTGAGTTTTAGTTAGAGAAAGTGAGCTTTCTAAGCCTTGTAGTTTCAGAAGCAGGTGTGACAATTGATCCAGCAAAGATTGAGGCAGTGGTAGATTGGGAACAACCAAAGACTATGACTAAGATTCATAGTTTCCTCGGTCTGGTTGTGTATTACCAAAGATTCATAGAAGGATTCTCTAAGATTTCAGGATATGCGACTTACTAGAAAGGATGTAAAATTTGAGTGGACCAGTGCATGCGAAGAGAGCTTCCAGGAATTGAAGAAATGACTTACCTCCTCACCAGTATTAGCGATTCCATCAAGTAGTGGGGGGTTCGCAGTTTATAATGATGCATCATATAGTGGCCTAGGCTGTGTGCTTAATTAGAATAAGAAAGTTATAGCTTACGGTTCGAGACAATTGAAAGAGCCTGAGAAGAACTATCTGATGCATGATCTTGAGTTAGGCACGATGATCTTTGCACTTAAGATATGGAGACACTACCTATACGGTGAGACCTTTGAGATTTTCACGGACCATAAAAGCCTCAAATACTTGTTTATGCAGAAGGATTTGAATATGAGGCAACAAAGATGGATTGAATTTCTCAAGGACTATGACTGCTCGATTTAGTATCACCCAGGTAAAGCAAACGTCATGGTAGATGCTTTAAGTCGAAAGAACTCGGCTCAGTTAGCTAGCCTCATTACTGGACTATGTTGTTGGAAACGACTAGAAGACATTTCTTTGTATGACAAGAACATAGAGGTGAAAGTTTCAGGTGCGTTGTTGGCTAATATCACAATCAGACCAACAATCTTTGATTAAATTTATGAGCTTCAGATGAAAGATGAAGAACTCTTAAAGATTAGGTAGAGAGTAATCGATGGCACTAGTGTAGACTTCTCTATTAAAGAAGATGGATCATTACTATTTTGGGGATGTCTATGCATAATGGTTGATGCCGATCTGCGACAGACCATATTGGACGAAGCTCATAAGTCTCGATATGCCATTCATCCTGGCAGTACCAAAATATACCAGGGTCTGAGGAAGAGTTATTGGTGGAAAGGAATGAAGGAAGACATCGCTGAATATGTTTCTAAATGCATGGTGTGTCAGCAGGTAAAAGTGAATCATAGACACCTAGCAGGTTTATTACAACCTCTACCAATACCAAAATGGAAATGGGAGTCTATCACTATGGACTTTATTGTGGGATTACCAAGGACTATGAGACGCTATAATGCTATATGGGTGGTAGTAGATCGACTGACGAAGTCAGCACATTTCCTACCCTACAATACGACATGCACAACAAGCAAACTAGAAGATTTATGCATGCGAGATATCGTCCAACTACACAGTATTCCAGCAAGTATCGTCTCCGATCGTGATCCGTTGTATACTTCAATATTCTAGTAAAGATTTCAAGAAGGTATGAGCACAAGATTAGACTTCAGTTGAGCATTTCATCCACAAACCGACAGTCAAACAGAGAGATTTAATCAGATTATTGAGGATATGCTTAGAGCGTGCATGATTAATTTTCAGGGATCATGGGATCAGCATCTACCGTTAATTGAGTTCGCATATAATAACAATTTTCAGCAGAGTATTGGGATGGCTCCTTATGAAGCATTGTATGGACGGAGGTATAGATCTCAGATAAATTGGGAGGAATCAGGCAATTTTTTTTTATTAGGACTAGAAGTGATAAAGAAAAATGCCAAGACTATTCATATTATACGAGAAAGAATCAAGACAACACAGAGTCGACGGAAGAACTATGCAAATATTAAAAGAACCAGTGTGGATTTCCAAGTGGGAGATCACGTATTTGTGAAAATTTCTCCGATGAAGGGCGTGATGCGCTTTGGAAAGCGTAGGAAGTTAAGTCCTTGCTACATTGGACCGTTCAAAGTGTTGAGAAGAGTTGGCGAAGTTGCATATAGGGTCGCTTTACCCCCACAACTCGATGGAGTGCATGATGTTTTTCATGTTTCCATGCTACGAAAATATGTGAGAGACCCAACTCATATACTCGATGCACCACCAATTGAAGTCTACAAGGATTTGACGGTCATCAAGGAACCAATGCAAATTTTGGACCGAACTGAATAAGTGTTAGGCACAAAATGGATTCCCTTGGTGTTGGTCCAATGGAAGAACCATTCTAGAGAAGAGGCTACGTGGGAGGGTGAAGCTGAGATTTGTGACCAGTACCCTTCATTGTTTTAGTCAATGAGGACGAAAAGTCTTTTGATGATTCCGAGTACATCTAAACAATTTCAATGATTAATGGAAATTAAGAATGGGAAGTTTAAAGACTGAAATTCGGACAGGAAATCCAAAAATATGAAATTTAAGTGTTTTTTGTCAATTTCGATCGATCGAAAATATTTTCGATCGATCGAATATGAATTCGATCGATCAAAGTGCAAATCGTTCGATCAAAATGACAAAATAGATAGTGATTTCACAATAAATCAAGACATGACAAATTTGTTCAATCAAATTAATTTTTGATCGATTGAATTTGAAACTCGTTCGATCGAAATGGATACTCGTTCAATCGAACTGAACAGTTCATTCAATTGAATTAATTTTTGTTTGATCGAAAATTTTAAAGGCCAAAGATAACCTGAGAAATTTGACCAATAGAAATTTGTTTCGTTCGATCAAATATTTGGGCTCGATCGATTGAAATTTGCTCATTCCATCGAAATCGTAGCCCAGCTCTGCTTAAGACAATTTCGATCGATCGAAATTGCAATTCTGTTTTCCTTAATTGAAATTTGATCAATCAAAATTTTTTTGATTGATAGAACTGAGCAGTTTATAAATATAAAGTGAACTTTTTAGTTCAAAAATTTTAGAACTTCGGGGCTAATCTCTTAGGGCTTTGGTGTGCCTCACCTTGGAGATCAAGAAGCCGACCATTTCGCACGGCTTCATCACACAAATCGAATCCCAACTCCATCAATGAGGTAAAGCCCTAAAATTTTTAGGTTGTGTTTTGATGTTTGGAATTATTTCTTTGAAATTCTAAAGAAACCCTAAGTTTTCATTTTCAAACCTATGGTTCCTAAGACGAGATTATCTTCATCTAAAATGCCTATGTCGAAGAGACCTAAAACCATAGCGGGTTCTTCGAAACCGCCACTAAATCCTCCACTACAACCCATACCCGAGCCACCATCCGCCTCTCAAGCACCATGACCTGAGCAACCACATGAATAGTGGGGCGAAAAGGAGTTTGCTTTAGAGTATACGATCGATCCGACTTTATTTGAGACGCCCGACATGCCAGGTATTGACACTTGGGCTCTTGATTATTCAGGAAAAGCCGGATTGGACAAACTTTTGAAGCCTATCCATAAATACTACTAACCTGGCCTTGTGTGATTGTTTTACCAAAACATGTTCGATGGCCTAAACCCCAACACCATTTGCACCAAAATCGATGGAAAAACCTACATGTTTACCCATAAGATGGCTTGTAAGGCCTTAGACTGTTTGACAGTTATGGCGCCGATATAGACCTATTACCCCCAAACACCGAAGAGATACCACGCTTAGTGATCACACCCAAGATGACCCGGGGTCGACTTGCATCTGGTCGGGCTATCAAACGGGCCGACTTACCAAGTTATATGTGGATGCTCGACACAATATTCAAATGCAATTTGTACCCCATTCGCCACAAAACTGAGAGGTTACTAGTACTGATGCAAGCCTTATTTTCTGCATTCGAAGGGCGATGGTTCAATGCCGCAGAGGTAGTTTTTGAAGGTATGAAGCATGGGAGTGTGAAAATATTGGAGGGGCGGGTAAGCCCAGAGGAGTATATTCCGTATGCGGACCTTATTTCAGCTATGCTTGAGGAGTACTCGGCGAGCGCAGCCCATAAAGTTTCACCGCCCGAGTCTAAGTCCTCGAATAATGTGCAGCTATTTACTATTAAGAAATGGAGGAAGACCTACAACCGGTTGAAACCATACCTTCAACCAGCACCCCAAGTGCCTCCTATTCCTCCCCAAGCTCCAGACGCTCCACAGCAAGACCAACCTGCTCAGGATGCCCCGCAAGAAGAGATTCCACACGAGCAGCCACCTCATGCTAAGCCCCACTAGGATCAGCCCGAGATAGTACCTCTCGCTCACATCCCTATGCCTCCGCATCATCCACAAGTTCCCAACGTGACCATTGAGCAGCTGGAGGCCCTTATTGAGAGGAGCAATCGCCAATTGCATCATCGCCTCAATTATCATGAGCTCATACTGGAGGACACCCTGTACTACATATATTTGATGGACTACCTCCAGCAGATGGCTATGATGCGTGTGAGCGTGTTCGGCCCACATGCAGTGAGAGCCGACGAGGTGGACGGAGCCGCCGACTGCGCGGGGAGAGCGAATGATCCTACATGACCGGAGGGAGGAGCTGATGCTTGACGTACTTTTCAGATTTTTATGAGCTTGAGAGATTTTCTCTTTTTGAAAATATAAATTTTGGAGGATAAATGTATAATTCCATAACCTGTGAACCGAATGCCTCGGTGCACGTGCTTGAGTGTTCACACATTGGAGATTGTGCCGAATGATTTAATAATGATAGGGATTATATCCTATGGTTGGGATCTTGTGTGAGAGATGGAAATAGGTTGGATTGAAGGGTTAGTGGACCTTCATACACCTAACATAGGTGTAGCTGCTTAACACCTGAAACTGAGACTTAAATATAAAGGGAGTAAATACAATTGAATGCCTTGCATTCAATCCCCTTTTGTTTTCTCATGAGTAGAGTTATGAAGAGAGAGAGAGAGAGAACCTAGGGCATTGAATGCATGTGAATTCATATACGATCGGTTCTTGAAGTGAGAAGCTAAAGGCTTTGATTGAAGAAGGGCCACTGTTCATCTGGTGAGACCCTAGTCTGATTTGGAAGCAAAGTTAGAAGAATCGGATCAAATTCAGGTATGGAAATCACATGTGAATGATGAAATTCTGTTAGATAGTGTTTCACCTTATTTGTGATTGAAAAATCTTAAGAAATAGGGTAAGATTTGAGAAAGAACGGAGAAGAAATACGAAAACCCATGAATAGATGAAATCTGCTAATTTCGATCGATCAAAATTCTATTCGATCGATCAAAATTGACTTGAGAAGTAAGAATATGATTTTTAAGGAAATTTGTTCAATCGAGATAAAATTCGATCGAAAGAAATGTGTTTCGATCAATCGAAAATGATACTCGATCAATCGAAACGTATATAACAGGGATTTTAAAATTCTGTTGAGTTTTATAGGGGTCTGGAAAAATTTGAGAACAAATATTAACATATTCCTCTAGTGCTATCCTACCTTAGAGATACATGGCTTAATCATTTTAAAGAGTTCTTTTTGTCTGCTTGGATTGATGACTACTTTCACCTTGGGACTACTACAACTAGTCGAGTTGAGAGCGCACATGCGCAGCTAAAGAGCTCTCTTCTCAACTCGACATGAAACTTGGAGAAGGTAGTGAAAAGAGTTGATAAATTGATCAATGGGCAACGCACAGATTAAAGCTTCATTTTCACAAAGTCGAATAAAAAAGGTTGAAGAATATAATGGTCATTTTTATAGCAAACTTTGTGGGCGAGTGTCCATATTTTCCTTGGGAAAAATCAAAGAAATCTGCTATACAATATGATCTTAATGATGACCAAGATTGTAAACATGGGATTCACCACATATATGGTATACCTTATGCACATGAAATGGTGCAATATGTAAGGAATGATGATCCATTGCCATTAAAAATAATTCATGATCATTGGAAAAAAATATTATAGGTGGAGGAACCGTTAAAAAATAATTGCATGAGATTGGTCCAGAGGTTGAAATCTTTATTAAAAGATTCACCGATGCCAATGCCCATCAAAAAGTTGAAATGAAGCGTAAGTTATGTGAGATTTGGGATCCGATATCGACAGTAATGACAGAAACTTTGGTACCTAAACAAAGGGGGAGACCAAAGTGATCATTTAAATAAATAGTGAAAGGATCGATGACATCAACGAAGAGGGATCCATCAGCATTTGAGTATGTGGCGGGTGTAAAAGAATGAAATGAAGTCAAGACCATACCGTAGGCTACTAAGTGCGGAGATTATCAAATCGCTTCAGATGTCGGTATCTCATTTTATAAAGAATGCAAAGGATGTTGCTAGGCCGAGCTGTGGCTGATTGGATGGGAATGGGAGAAGATGGATGGCGCATTCTATGAGGACACTTGATAGACGAACTTGAAAATTATATAGAGCTATATACTGATATATTCGGAGGCAAGAGGGTATGTGAGTTGAGCACGATACTTAGTGTGACGACACAATTTTCTTCCTGGCCGAAATCCTGGGAAAATCGGACCGTCAGGTGTTTGAAATTCAGAACAAACTTTTTCTTTTCTTATACAAATGCAGAAATTAGTGTAGATATCATGTGCACAACGAAAGTCATAACATATACAAATATCACATGACATAACTATGGCATATTATAGAACATAAAACAAAACTCAATGACCACCAGCGATGGCTCCTAAATTGTGGTATGAATTAGAATCTATCTTAAATGTGGTAAGACCAGCTACACAAAAGTCTAAAAAGATACCGAATCCAAATCCCAAAATCTATAGACCAGAGTCAGCGGGCAAAAGTCCTTCGACCACTCTCAAGCTCAAGGCCAGACTACTATTTGCACCTGTGACATAAATGTCGGGATGAGCTAACAGTCTAAGCTCAAGGCCTGACTACTATTTGCACCTTTTGACTTTCATATTGAAAACAGAAAACTAATTTTAGGAGCATTTCATGTCGAAAACAGAGCCAAATTTCAAAGAGAAGTTTATATCAAAACCAAATTTGCAATCTCAAGTTCAAAAGGACAAATTCGAAGGGCAATTTCATATTAGACAAAAGACTAAATTTCAAAGTCATTTATAAAAAATAGAAACTAATTTGCAGAAGCATTTCGTGTCAAAACGAGGACATATTTCAAGTCCCGAATCGAATTCAGATTCGGAGCTCAATTATCAGATTCATAGTCGATTATCAGAGTTCAAAATCAAGGTTCAACATCAGAGTTCTAATTCAGGTTCAGAGTTCAAATTTTCGGATAACGAGTTCAATTTCAGAGTTCGATTATGAAATTCGGATTTAGAGTTTTAGATTCAAAGTTCTTATTCCGCTTCGTATTCAATTTCACATCTTTCTGGACTCAGTTATTCAGTTTCCAATTACATGTTGCTTATTAAGTAGTGCATGACTTAAATTGATAACTTAAATAATCTCTAACGCATATAGCATTAGATCTGAAGGTAACCGATGGGAATCCCCTTCCATTTTCGTTCAATGAACAATTTTCAGAGACCGTTGTCCAGTTCAGATGGACGGATATACCATCGTACCGATTCAGATGGACGAATATACCGCCATACCTATTAGAGTGTTTAGGAGATTCGTTCCTGTGAACCTTAAATCAACATGTAGATTCTAATACATCGTAAGCATCATTGTTCACAATATAAAACAGATCCATTCAGAATTCATATTCAATTTCATAGTCCTATTTAGAGTTCATAATCAATGCAATGTGCAGAGTTCGTATTCAAAGTCATATTCAAAAGTCAGAATTTAGAGTTCTTTCAGAGTTTATATTCAGATTTCGATTTCTTTCTCACATTCGTACTTATACTGAGTTCTTATTCGAAGCTCAAGGTTCGGATACAAAGTTTGGAGTTCAGAGCACCGATACAGAGTTTAGATATTCAAAGTACAGATTCGGATTCGGAATTCAAATACGGCTTTCAATTACAGATTTCAAATGCCAAGTCACAATCAAAATTGTAAGTTCAAATTGAAAGATTCAATTGCATCAAAAGTCAAAATGAGAGTTTGCATTGAGTTTTCTCTACAATCATTTCAAGAATTCGATACATCAAAAAGCTCCAAGGGTCAATTTCAAAAATGCAATTTCAAAGGGGTCTAAACTCAAGTTCAAATTCAAAACTCACATTCAGTGTTCAAAGGATTACCATTCAAATTCTAATCATACAATCTATGAATCAAAGGCAAATGCTATTGTGTATTGGAATTTCCTTAATTCGATTCTTAACATCACAAGAAGGTGTGAGATGACCCATATCGATGATGTCTGATTCCTTCCCCTACATCACATATACAATGAGGCATTAAGGTTTGATTTTAATCACATATAACTTCGATGTTACTAATAGCTTTGGCGTGCTTAAGTATTATCTCAAACCGAAGTAGAATGGACAAGTTATTGCTAACCTTCGATCATGTAGAAGTTGTCCCAACTCCCCTCTCAATTTTGACCTTAAAACCATTTGATTCATGATATTGTTATTTCATGCAAAGTTATAGAGATCATTGTCTTCTTTCCAGCGCTGTAAGAAGCATATCAATTTGAGTTCGGAGTAAAAGGTTATGACCAAAATACTAATGTTGTGTCAGCACCTCAATCAAAGTCGCGCACGCGAATTCCAACTCGCACATCCGATTTTGCAAACTCGCACGCACGAGTGTGTTTTTCTAAACAATTTTGGCTTATTTTCTAATGGAAATTTGCCCCCGCGAATTCCAATTCACTCGCATGATTTTCAACTCGCGCATGCGATTTTGCTCGATTCTAGGCATTTTTTGCCCTTTCTAAAACCCATTTTTTACTCTAAAACTCCAACCTTCTTGCATACAATCTAAATGACTAAATTTAAGTTCGATAGATGAACAAACTATGATATTTACCTCCTTAGACCGAGCACGTGACGTCCACGATGATCGTATCAAAGAATCGACGCTTGCACCACCAATGGTTTTGAACCCAATCTTCTCGCAATCATAAAGGGGTGAAATCAAAGTTCAAATTCCATGGATTACGCCCAATATTTCCGTGAGATGCTTGCAAGCATATGGTTTTGCAAAAGAGAGTTTCAATCAGGGTTTTTTACTGAAATAAAAATGGGTTTGGGAAAAACGGGTTCCCCTGCTCTTGCATCGCATCCACGTCGATGATCAGCATTCTTTTGCAATAATCAAACGAAGAAGAAACATTGAGGTAGAGATCAACCAAAACGCAAGGGGCGTGTTCCTCTTTTTCTCTCAAGCTGTCATTCTCGTTCTCAATTTCTTGCAAGGCTAAGCTTATGTGAGAATCTTCTTGCCCTTTTATTTTTAGGCCCGGTTTCGTTGTTAAGCTATAATACCAAAGCAAATGTTTTAGTCTTATCCACTTGTTTTGGTTCGGCGTGAAGCCCACACACCCAAGTCGATAATTGTTGCATATCTAAAGGTTCTAATTAAGGCCCACAGTTGGTCCAAATAGTCGGCCCAATTTGTCGCCCTAAATAGTTGGCCCAATTAGTCTAATAAGTTTTAATCATTAATAAACTTTTATTTTCCGTAGAAAATTTGCCTCTAGGTTGCACACATGCACAGTGTATCGTACTAGGCACGCGCACTTGGCCTGTGTTCAATGGCTCAAATTAAAACACGGATTTTGGGGACGTCACATCCTCCCCTCCTTAAGAAATTTTTGTCCCCAAAAATTCATGCATCTCATTTGGCTGCAAATACATAGTACCAAGCTAAAGAGCATGGCTACTCTTAGTGGTATTAATACTAGGTGTACACCAAAATGGTCACACTAAATCTGTCACATTAATCCACATAAATTCATGAACTCCTAACAAGATATCCACAACTAACTGTGACATTTTGATAACGATATACCAAATCATCCAAAATTATGGGTTCAACATGATATATCCACAACTAACTATACGACGATAATATCCACAACTAAGATGAACATTTATCCACAACATAGTTATCCATTTATTCGATAAGCTTTGCACGCTATTAATGCATCTTGGATAATCAGGATTATCAAAAATGATAATTAAAGCATTCATTCATACCTATAACCTTTCTAAATACTAACGCCAACAACAATTATCCATATAGTGAATTAAACCATTCCATAAAATAACTATTCCATGAAGATGGAGCCTATTTAAAGCATTGCCCTGCAAACAGCTCATTACCATTTATGTTACAACCATGATCCTGCAATTATTTCTCATTTGTCATTTGCATCACCAAACAACAATCAATCATTGAAACAAGCTAACCACAATTTAAAACCATTAATCTCCAAAAACAACAACCATTAACAAAAATATATCTAACCATCTACAAAATAACCAATTTAAATTAACAACAACTATCTTCAAACGAAAACCACCACCATCTAACCATAACCAAAGATCAATGTGAATCCACCAGGATTCAATAGTCAATTACTCACAGCATCCATACCATCCAAAATACTAAGCAAAGTAAAAGTACTAAGAACTAATTAAAGTAGATCCACAAGGATCTAATAGTTTGTAAGATTAATTACAAATTCACCAAATTTCCAAAAGTTTCAATTTTAAAATACCACCAACGAAACCAACAGTCCACAGACTGCTAATCTACCATTAATAAATAGTGCATCATTATCACAACAAAACTCAAATCTTAACCATAAGTCAAGGCTTCCTATTACCTCAACCATTTTTAAACCTTCAACCAGACTATACCATCACTATTAAAAATGTAAACTAACCATCAAGTGATACATTCACAACTAATTAGTGATTCTAATATTCACTCAAACTCTGATAAGCACAAGCTAACAATATTAATCATTGATCTAATACATGCCATTTCCACAAAAGAAAATTTTAAGCTATTAGCTATCAAGGTCACAAAATCGAATTACCCATCACCACAAACAAAATCCAAAGCAATGACTATTAAAGCATCACTACGGAGATGCTACTAACCATCCAAAACCACAAAACTGTAGACCATTCATTGCAAACCATCGCCGTAGAAATATTTGTGATATAAACCAATTTTTAAAAGACACTTAAAATTTCTCCCCAAATTAAACAAAAATCTAACCAAACTAGGTCATCCTCACTAACCCGTCTTCGCCTTGACAAAATCCTTTATGAAATGTCCCTTGAGGCCACAATGGAAGCATGCACCAGTCGTCCACCAATAGTCCTCCTCCTTATGTTGCTTCCTGCATCTTGAACAACAAGATTCAATTTGTGCGGATGAGGATGCGCATGAAATCTGTTGAACCCTTGGGTTCAACGCTCTAGTCATATTGAGGTTCACTTTAGGACATTCTTTTACCTACAATCCCATCTGTCCACAACGGAAACAAGCGCTTGTGGCCCACCTACAATCCCTTGTCTCGTGTTGCTTTCCACATTGCGCATATGGCTTAACTTGTATGGATGGAGGGTTGTGTGCAGTGCATTGTACTATCGCCGCAAGTAATGCAAACTGATAGGCCATCGTGTTGACCATTGTCCCCAACAATTGCCTATCGTTTTCTCCTCCTAAAGGAACATTTTCTGCACTTGTGGTGATTTCCTTGCAACCAGATGCACCTCCGGTGTGTACGGCTCTTGGTCTTTTGTGAGGGGCCATGTTGATCCGTTACGATTGAACAAAAGTTCAAGTTAGAATTGATCATAAAAATCCAGCCCATCTCCTATGTATAGTCTAACTAAATTTCTAGTCTAGATCCACAATCTATGTTTTCAATGTCCCTAAGTCCCAAAAAACCTAAGGTATCGACCAGGATGATTGTGAAGTCTCAGGCCACTGTCCGAAGAATCTAAAGCCATATCTCTGTGTCCCAATAAGAGGTAGAGCCTAAGAGATAAAACCTATGTTCGGAAAGAATCTAGTGCCATATCTATGATACCATCTATGACGACCCGATTTTCCCCCTGGTCGAAATCTCGGGAAAATCAGACTGTTAGTTATTCGAAATTTAGAACAAACTCTTTCTTTTCTTATACAGATGTAGAAATCAGAGTAGATATCATGTGCACAGCGGATATCATAACATATACAGATATCACATGACATAACTATGACATATTATAGAACATAAAACAAAACTCAAAGACCACCGACGATAGCCGACCATCACCTAAACAGTGGTATGAATTAGAATCTATCTAAAATGTGCTAAGACTAGCTACACAAAAGTCTAAACAGATACCTAATCCAAATCAAAAAATCTATAGACCAGAGTCGACGGGCAAAAGTCCTTCAACCACTCTCAAGCTTAAGGCCAGACTACTATCTGCACCTGTGATATAAATGTTGGGATGAGCTAACAGTCTAAGCTCGGTAGAGAAAAGATCAACACCAAGTACATCTTATATGATCAATGCATAAATTCAGTGACCATAATCAGAAAATATTTTCAGATCAAAATAGAAGCTTACTTTCATTTTGAAAATGGAAAACTAATTTCAGAAGCATTTCATGTCGAAAACAGAGCCGAATTTCAAAGACAAGTTTATGTCAAAACAGAATTAGCAATCTTAAGTTCAAAAGGACTAATTCGAAGGGCAATTTCATATAAGATAAAGGACTAAATTTCAAAGGCATTTATCAAAAATAGAAATTAATTTGCAGAAGCATTTCGTGTAAAAACAAGGAAAATTTCAAGTTCAGACTCGAATTCAGATTCAGAGCTCAATTATCGGATTTAGAGTCGATTATCATAGTTCAAAATCAAGTTTCAATATCAGAGCTCTAATTCAAGTTTAGAGTTCAAATTTTTCGTTAACGAGTTCAATTTCAAAGTTCGATTATCAAATTCAAATTTTGAGTTTCACATTCAAAGTTCTTATTCCACTTTGTATTCAATTTCACATCTTTCCGGACTTAGTTATTCACTTTCCAATTACATGCTGCTTATTAAGTAATGCATGACTTAAATCAATAACATAAATAATCTCTAATGCATATAGCGTTAGAGCAGAAGGTAACGGATGGGAATCCCCTTCCATCGTCGTTTAATGAACAATTTTTAGAGACCGTTGTCCAGTTAAGATGGGCGGATAAATCGTCGTACTGGTTCAGATGGACAGATATACCGCCGTACCGGTTAGAGTGTTTAGGGGATTCGTTCATGTGAACCTTAAATCAACATGCAGATTCAAACACATAGTAAGCATCGTTGTTCACAGTATATAACAAATCCATTCGGAATTCATATTCAATTTCAGGGTCTCATTCAGAGTCTTATACAGAGTTCATAATCGATGCAATGTGCAGAGTTCACATTCAAAGTCATATTCAAAATTCAGAATTTAGAGTTCTTTTGGAGTTTATATTTAGATTTCGAATTCATTCTCACACTCGTACTTATGCAGAGTTCTTATTCAATTTCTTATTTGAAGCTCTAGGTTTGGATACAAAGTTCAGAGTTCAGAACACCATTACAGAATTTAGATATCAAAAGTATGGATTCGGATATGGAATTCAATACGGCTTTCAAATATAGATTTCAAATGCCAAGTCACAATCAAAATTCAAAGTTCAAATCGTAAGATTCAATTGCATCAAAAGTCAAAATGAGATTTTGCATTGAGTTTTCCCTACAATTATTTCAAGAATTCGACTAATAAAAAAGTTCCAAGGGTCAATTTCAAAAATGCAATTTCAAAGGGGTCTAAATTCAAGTTCAAATTCAAAAATGATATTCAGTGTTCAAAGGATTACCATTCAAATTCTAATCATACAATCTATGAATCGAAGACAAATGCTATTGCGTGTTGGAATTTCCCTACTCTTATCGATGACAACCGATTCCTTCCCCGACGTCAGATACACAATGATGCATTAAGGATTGATTTTAATCACTAATAACTTCGACGTTACTAATAACTTTGACATACTTAAGTATTTTCTCAAACCGAGGAAGAGCGGACAAGTTCGTGCTAACCTTGGATCATGTAGAACTTGTCCCAGCTTCCCTCTTAATTTTTATCTTTAAAACAGTTGATTCTTGATTTTATTATTTTACACAAAGTTATAGAGCTCGTTGTCTTTTTTCAATGCCATGGGAATCGCATCAATCCATGTTCGGAGTAAAAAGTTATGGCCAAAATACTGATGTTGTGTCGGCACCTTAGTAAAAGACGTGCGCGCAAATTTCAACTCTCGCGTGCGATTTTACAAACTCGTGCGAGCGAGTTTTTCCATAAATTTTTAGCCTATTTTTTGAAGGAAATTAGCCCGCACGAATTCTAATTAGCCTGCGTGAATTCTAATTAGCCCGCGCGAATTCCAATTCGCCCAGACGATTTTGTGCATTCTGCGCATTTTTTGCCCTTTCAAAAACCCATTTTGTAATCTAAAACTCCAATCTTCTTGCATACAATCTAAATAACTTAATTTAAGTTCTAGACATGAACAAACTATGATAGTTAGCTCCTTAGATCGAGCACGTGACGTCCATGATGATAGTATCAAAGAATCAGTGCTTGCGCAATCGTTGGTTTTGAAACTGAATCTTCTCGCTGTCGCAAAGGGGTGAAATCAAAGGTCAAATTCTACGGATTGTACCTAATAAATCCATGAGATCCTTGTGAGCATATGGTTTTGCAAAAGAGGGTTTCAATCAAGGTTTTAACTAAAATAAAAAGTGGTTTGGGAAAAATGAGTTCCCCTGCTCTTGAATCGCATCCATGTCGATGATTGACATTCTTTTGCGATAATCAAACGAAAAAGAAGAAACATTGAGGGAGAGATCAACCAAAATGCGAAGGGAATGGTTAGAGAGAGGTGCGTCAAAACTTGTGAGGACCTTTGCTAAAATTGAATCTTATACCATTGAAAAGTAGAGGTTCTCAGCTTTCCAACAAGCCAAGAATCACCTCGATCTGAGTCCTACACCAAAATTTATGGCAATCCAAAGTTTCAAGCCCCAAAACTACATTTTAGGTGGACCCCTTGACAGCCTCTGAACCTCTTGAGACCCTGTCGAGCAGATGGGCATGCTTAGCGTGTATAATATGCATGTTAGGCCATTTCTAGAAAAATGTTTCCTAGCGTGTATATTATACACACCAAGCCATTTATTCCAAGAAGTGGCTTAGCGCGTATAATACACATGCTAAGCATAGATGGGTTCCCCAATGGGCTCTCAACTTCTCGAGCACTGTAGTTATGCTTGGCGCGGGTAATACACATGCTAGGCTTAGCTACAGTAAAATTTGGTTTTTGCCTGAAATAGACTTTTGGGGTTGACTTGTTGACCATCCCAATGTTTAGGGTGGGTGTCATTAGGACAGTTGCACCCTCATTTACCCTATTTGCAAGCCTCTAGTCATTTGAGCCCGCACCCTATCATCTACCATTGAACCCTTTTCCCATATATCTAAGCTCCCAAAACCCTAGGAATCCTTAGATATTAGGATTACCTAATTGCTAATCTTATTAGTATTTAAGTACCCCTTAACCCTCTCTTTTTCTATAAATAGAGAGGCACCCCCTTGCAAATGGCTTGAAAATTTTCCAAGAGAGAGAAAGAGATTAACAGATCCCCTCCTCTCCTTTGGTGCACCAAAACCCACACAAATTCTAGAATTCTAAAACCTCCCTTAGACCTTTTCTTCCATGAAAAATCCCTTAGTTTAGGTGAGAATTATCCCTTAGCTCTCTCCTCCAACCTCTTAGCCACCAAACCTTAGAGATTAGCACCCATATTCCCATCACTCAAGCTATCGGAGGCTTGCCAAGTGCACCTACACAAAGGTCCACAGCTATGCTACAATGGCCCGAGAGCTCCGACCCTCCCCTTTATTCCTCTACCTTCTTTGCTTTTCCTCTATCCTTGAATTTGTGTCGTTACGCCGCCAAAATCTCAGCGCTTGCTGGGGCGTAAATAGGATCGGAGTGCCTTCAGGCAAGTGGAAGTGCTGTTTTATTTTTTTTCTTTTGGCCATAAGTAGAGACCTCTTAGGAGCGGGTTGCTCGGGTGCTTAACACCTTTCCGATCGATAAGCGAAGTCCCTACCCAAGAGCCTTTGGCGTGAATCGGTAAATCAGAGTCATATTTGGCACTTTGGTGTATTAAATATTGATTTAAGGTTTCCAAGGACACCAAAAGCTCTAGGTGGCGACTCTAAATTCTTAGTGAAGAGTGTGCATAGTCACAACGGACTCGCGAGAGCCCACAGTTGCACAAATGGTGACTCTACTGGGGAGTAGCTAGTAGAGCTTCCCCTTGAAACTTGGCCTCCTTTTGTTTGTATTTATTTTGTATTTACTAACCTCTTTTGCCCCTTTTTGTACTCACCCCTACAATTCTATCAATTTTTCTCACCCCTACGATTCCTTCTGTTTTACTCACCCCTACTTTCTCGCCATTTACGTGCCTTAGCCGATTGGTGGGCCTAGTTGAGCATTGTATTTACCTTCCTTTATTCCTCCGTCATTTACATGCCTTAGTCAATTGGCAGACTTACTTGCGCATTTACACGCCTTAGCCGATTGGCAGACTTACTTGCGCATTTACACACCTTAGCCGTTTGGCGGGCCTACTTGAACTTTTCAATTTTTGCAATCATATCCTACCAGTGGACTCCGGCTCGTAGAGGCGGCACGGGATCATCACAAACCATTTTTGGACAATAAGCAAACTCCCTTTTAAAACTGAATCTAAAATTGAACCTTAAAATTGAATTAAGGGACTTAAATCACTTTTGTGGGGGTAGCTTTTAAAGGGTTGAGAATTTTGGCAGTGATACGAACACCCGGTTCTTATTACGGCGGCAGCCCCTAGTGGTGATGATCCAGAAAAGTACCACCCCATCTAGTATCTAAGAAGGTGCTTATGTCGGAGGTTTATCGGGTGGATAATCAATCTTGTTATAAAGCTTAAAACCCTTGGGGAGAGCGTTAAAAAAACTCGAATCAGCCTTGCACCCCTAGGTTTGGTGAGGAGGAACCCATTATAACACAAAAATCAGTCCCTGAATGCACTGATTCCCCAAAACCAAAAAAAATAGACCAATTTCGGGCTTGCTATTCTGCTGTCAAAACCCTTTATATACCTTGTTTTGCCTGGCATGTGTAATACATACGCTAAGCCAACTCTTCCCAGAAGTGCTCTAGCGTGTGTAATACACACGCCAAGCCAAAATCTCCAAAATTTGGTCTATCGTATATACTATACATGCCAAACCTATTTTGGGCTGGGCAACCCAAATCTGAGGCCTTTCGTCACCGTCCCTGAGTCCCCCGCTTAGCGGTTCAGTACCCCTGATAGATCCCACACCCTCTAACACCCAATACGCCCTCACCGATCAAAAAAGGTCACCCTCTTATTGACTTATTTCGAGGGATCAAATTATTTGCATAGATTCCCGTGCCTTCACATAGAACAAAGGTTTTCTCCTTTGTTTCTTCCAAAGTGCGTGGGGTCCCATCATGGGAAATATTTTGGGTGTGAGCACCGTCGGAAACGACAATTTCAAGGCCCCGGAACTCATCAAGTTCATTTGCTATATCCAAACAAAACAAAAAAAAATCAAGAAAAAAAAAATCCAAAAAAGTAGTCTGTGGTGCCGGCACAACGGCATCACCTTATCCCCCGTCATCCTAAAGGGGGAGGAGAAGAAAATCTTACGGACCCCATTCGAGGCACCCGTACCCCACCCATCGCCAAGCCATGTCGTGGGCGGTCGATCTGGCATATGCCGATCCCAATTCATCCCAGCCACGTTCCCCAACTCATTCCCATGAAAAGGAAATATTCACCTCCATTCCGCTCACCCAACCACCATTCACTGTCACCGGGCCCTTTGGTGCACCCATATTCCCATCCACACCTGTCCAAAATTTATATCTTTCCCCACCCACATCCTCTCAAGATCCATCCACATCCACACCGAATCCCCCCAATTCTCCCCTCTCCTTTACCCAAAATGCACCCTATGCCTTACCCTACTCTTTCCCCATCTCAACCCAAAATTCACCCCATATACCTCCTTTGCCCCCGTCCAATCCAGGCATGCCACACTTTTCCACATCCACCTTTCCAAATCCACCACATCTCCCATCCACATCTCCCCAAAATCCAATCCAATCCTTCACCTTTACCCTACATTTCCCCCAACCCCCCCGAACAATGACCAATTATCCCCCATCCTCACAAACCACACACAATATCCCCCCATCTACTTGGGTCGTGCCCAATTTTTCCCATGCACCCACCCAATCCATACCCCATGTTACCCCTCTGACGGATGCACCCTTTGCACCCACCCCCTCACCCAATCCAATGACCATAATGGATGAGATGGTCAGGGCCTATACCAGCTGGAAGGCTTCTCAAAGCAGCCTCCCTTATCCACCCCCACACAAACCTGTCTCATACACTCCCAAATATCCATGCCCCTTTCCTCAAAAGCTCTCATCAACCCCCCATTATCCATACCACCCAGGACCCTCATCAACCATGGGGTCATTTGGGCGGGCCTCAGGTCCCCATACCCCAAGCCCACCAAGGGCCAATGGCACAAGCCCACCAATAAAAAATGGCCCAAGCCCACTAAGGCCCAATGGCCCAAACCCACCAAGGCCCAATAGCCCAACCCCAACAAAGCCCAATAGCCCAAATCCAAGCCCACCAGGGGCCCATCCCCCAAGCCCATCAAGGCCCACACCCGAGAGCCCCATTCTCCCATCCTCCCTCATTCCCCCAATATCCTGAGTACACCCAAGAGGCCCATTCCACCCCAGATGATGCACCCACATCAGCCAGCCCCCCAACATAGCACAAGCATCACTCATCCACAACCCTCATACCCTGTTCAATATAGCCACCCTCACCAGCATACCGGTCAAATTCATCCCCAAGAATTCCCCCATATTCAGTGGTGTTACGTGGTGAAAAGTGGCGTTAAGTGGTGAAAAATCCACTTTTCACCCCTTAACTTGACCATTGATAGACCTATGAGCACATTAATAAACCTTTGTTGAGATTATATTGTAGATAGCAAGAATAAACAAGAATAATGCAGAAAACCACTCAAAAATGTTGCACAAAGAAGTTATCTCTCAGTACAATACAAACCAGCAATAGCACACCAGAGGGCTGCATACTATTGGGCCCCAGGGACGTGTGACTACAGTAGAGCAAGAGGAAGTGAAAACAGGCAAAAAACATCCTAGAGAAAGGTTATCTGAAGAATTCGATAGGAGCTGAGAGCCAAAAATGGAGGAATGCATGCAGTTGTAAGGGTTCGATAGGATCCATGAACCTATCGAATAGTTGAATGAAAGAGAGAGTTCATCCTATCGAAAGCTTGCTTGAGGAGAAAAAGGGGAACCTATCATAAGGCTTCCTGAACCTATCAAAAGGTACTTAAGCCTTTCGATAGGAATGGAGAGTGAACCTATCAAAATGCTGGCATGCAGCGCTGAACCTATCGAAATGCTTCCCCAACCTGTCGAATGCTCCAGACAAAGGGCTAAGAAGCATCAAGAGAAGGCTCATCCTATTGGAACCTATCAAAGAGACCAGAGAACCTATCGAAACAGGCCACAAAGAATCATCTGAACCTGTCAGAAGCTTCCTAAACTTATCAAAATCACGAGGAGAACTTCTCAGAAAAACCACCTATGCAAATGCTGTGACTTGGTGACCTGCTGCACACAACCCGAGGCACTTTGGTGATCAGTACGATGATCTAAAAGATGCCCTAGGAAACCCTAATCGACCCATGTGCTATGGCAGAACTCTAACAAACTCTGAGGACCTTCTAGAGGGGAATATTGGCGGGGAAAAACAAGAGAGACAACTATATATAGAGATCCCCAATTGTTATTGAGAGAGATCGAGATTCAAACCATTTTCTGGAGATCAGAGCTTGCAGCAAAATCCCATTTTTCCTCCTTTAGCTCGACTATGGTTGGCTAATTCCCTTGGAGTAGTGAAGAGAGGGGTTAGATCTATGATTGGGTAAGGTTGAGGGTGTTATTGTGGGTCAATTACTGCACAGACTACAGATCTGAGAGCATTTCATTATGGAGTGATTTTGATTGCAATGTTAATGTTGTTTTTATTGTTTTAATTAGATCTATAGTTCCTTTGGTTTCATTTGGTGCTCGATTGGATTTGTGTAGAGGAGTTTGTAAATCAGCTCACCCACTTAACTAGTAGACCGCTTGGATACCATCTGATCTTCCTAGATCTGATATCCCTACAATTTCCTGCATCTGTGACCTAGAAATTGCAGCATCTGTAGCAGTTTTAATGCTCTATTTGAAACCTTTGATTTGGAGGAAATCCCTAGGATGATCTGTGACCATTGAAGTGGACAGATCATAGCCTTAAGATCAGTCCAATCTCTGGTTTCATTCGGATTCTTCCACTGTATTCCTTTGTATCGGATGAAGTCTATAGGATGGTCTATGACCATTAAAGTGGGCAGACCATAGCTTTAAGATCAGTTTAGATCCTTTGATTTAGAGTGGAGTCTTCTACCCTGCAACTATGCTTGTAACCAGCTAAGGGAATTGCGTGCTTTGAACCCCTGTAACAGAATCAGCTCAACCTGATTGCAGTGAGACCAATCTCCAAGCTGCTCTTCTCCATTTTTTATGTTTTAATCCTTCCACTTGCAAGATCTGGATCTCTTGACTGGATCTCAATAATTCTGCATTTTATTTGTAGTTTAGATTAAGTGACAACCCTTTCCAAACCTCTCCCTTGTCTGTTACTGACTTAGTACTAGTTAGGGTGTCAGATCTCTTCCAGATCTGGTGATTTATCATATTTTAACTCACCTCTCTATGGACATTCCCTTACTTTTAAAACTTCCTACAAAGGACCCTGTATCTTGCAGGTCTAGGATATTTTTGATGTGTTGATTTCATGCCCTGTTTCATTCTGTTTTATCTTCCCTTCACTATTACATAATAAATCAGCACAGGGAAATTCCCCAACAAGTTTTTGGCGCTGCTGTTGGGGAGGTGTTTTTAAAAGTGGTAAATCTAAGTTTGATTTAGTGTAGATCAAAGATCTGTAGTAGTTTGTTTGATTTTTGACTAACTGTGTTTGTAAGCTTTGTTGTTTTCTAGTTCTTTTTGGCATTTCATCAGATCTGAAGCTGCTGCGAAGGGAGAGCATTGTTTTGGAGGCTACTCCTAAGTTTGCATCCCTCTTCCCCTGTTTATTTGTCAGATCTGTTGATTTTTAGATTCATTTGTCATTTGTTTTATTCCAAATTGTTGTGTTTGAGGATTTGCTCTGCATTCAGATTTTGAGTGGTGTATGTTTTGGAGAAGAACTCTCCAACCTCAGATTGTTCCATTAAATCCAGAGGTTGAAAGAATCCTTAGATCTAGGCAAACTCCACCCACATCTGTTACAGCTGAATTTTCCCAAATGGGTGAGCAACAGCAGCCTAAAACTCTCAATGAATTTAATGCCCTAGGGGTTTACAATTCCCCCTTCTGCATTCAATTCCCAGCTGCTCAAGGGAATTATGAAATCAAATCTTCCATCATCTAGATGCTACCCTCATTTCATGGCCTGACTAAAGAGGATCCATATAAGCACATTGATGAATTCTTAGGACTGTGCACCACTTTCAATATCACAGGTTTTGGGGAGGAGGCAACCAGGATGAGACTTTTTCCTTTTTCATTGAAGAGCAGAGCCAGGACCTGGTTGTCAATGCTTTCACCCAACAGCATTCAGTCCTGGAGTGATCTTCAATGCCAATTTTTGGCCAAATTATTCCCTATGTCTGGAACAAGCTAGTTGAGGAAGGGCATCATTTCATTTGCCCAAGATCCAACTGAGGATTTTCACCAAGCTTGGGAGAGATTCAAGGAACTCTTAAAGAAATGCCCCCACCATCAAATCCCTGAATGGCAATTGGTTCAAGGTTTTTATCAAGGGATTGATTCGAAAAGTAGAGACATGGTAGATGCTTCTTGTGGTGGCACCTATCTCCATAAAACTGTTGAGGAGGCCTGGGAGTTGTTTGATATCATTAGTGAGAACTCCATGCAGAGGGAAACCTTGTCTAGGGATTTAGAGCCTCCTAGATTGGTGAGGGAAAATACTTCAAAAGGGAAGATGTATGAGGTAAATGTGCAAAGTGATTTGGAGAGGAAAGTGGATAGCCTGGTGATCGATTTTAAATAAACCCTTGCAAGTGTACAAGATCTGTTCTAGTAAGGCAAGAACAAGGGTGTCGAACCCACAGGGAAATCTGAAATTTTAATCAATTCTTCCTAGAGATTTAGAAAATATCCCCGAGGAAGTACCAAGGGGCAGATTTAATTTTTACCAAAAATTAACACTTTTTCTAATTGCAAGAAAGAAAATAAATTAATCTAAAAATTATGTAATGAGAAATTTAAGAACAAATTTTAAAACGAGATCAAGGAATATGCTACCCCAGATTTGCATCCCTTTCTATTATTAAACCCACAGTTTTATTAATCATCAAACACACCATCATTCCCAAAGATCAAATGACTAGTAATTAAGCATGATCATTAACCCTAAGATACCCTATCTAAAACGATGACACAGCCTAACATTGCGGTATGAATCATGCTAAAAGCATAGCGTATCTCATGATGTTTAGATCAAAATAACATAAACATAATCACAAACTTTGAGAAAAACGATTTGATGATGACAATATTATACTATGGCATTAAACATAAAATATGGGTACTTATCTGGGATCGATCTTCCCGATCTACAGCCTTTTAGCCACTCATCCTTGGTGCAAGATCTTCAATTTCATTCAAGTCCATTCCCAAGAGAATTAATAACTAAAAATAAAAATATGTTCTAAGCAAGTCTCTTTACAAAAAAAATCTAAACTAAAAACTAAACTAAAATTAAAAACTAAAAGCTCTCGGAAGATAACCCTACACTAAAAACTCTCCTATATTCCAAAAAAAACTCCCCTTTACAATGCCCTCTTATTTATAATAGCCGATTCAACCTAACCCTAATTGCCTCAATCGATTGAGGCTTAAATCTCAATCGATTGAACTTTTAATTTAATCACCTTTAGGACACTTTTGCCTTTTTGTCTCAATCGATTGAATTTCATGTCTCAATCGATTGACACTAGTTGGAAGTAGATGCCCTAATTGGTGGAAATCTCCAATATGCCCTCAGCAGAAACAGTCGCCAGGTTGAAATGCACAGACTTTCGCTAGGTTAGATTTCTCCTCGCTGGGTTGGATAGTGCTCTTCGCGTGGTTGAATTGGAGAAGGATACTTTCACTGTCGCGTGGTTGCTTTTATTCATCAGTCATCGCTAGGTTGACTGCAGTCGCTAGGTTGAAGTGTGTGGCGCGGGAACCTCAATATCTTCCCCTTCTTGATGGAGTTTGATTCCCTTCACGGATTTCAGCGCTTCTTTGGACCCTTTTTGTCCATAGCTCTTTTGTAGCCTTTAATTTCTTTCTTTTATACACTTGGAAGATCCAAAGGTCAGAAACACCTGTTATCATCAAAACCTCACAACAACCATCAAATACTTTCATCGAACGGCTAAGTGTAGGATTTAAGGTATGAAATATAGTCATATTTCAGCACCGATCACACCCCCAAACCTACACTTTGCTAGTCCTCGAGCAAAGAGAATGATAAATATAAAAATAAAACTAACATCCTAAAATTTAAATGCCACTTTCGTAGGGAACACGATTGCACTTAGCATGTGCAACAAGCCTTTAAACCCCTAGGTGATCCCTAGTGGAGGAGTTGTGTCTCCTGAGGGTTTACAGTGAAGTTACCCACAAACTTCCAAAAAAAAAAATTTCAAACCATCGGCAAAATTGAGTTTTCAAAACATGATTTTTTATAACATATATACCATTCAAAAACAAAACATCATTAATTGGTTCAACATGTGAATCATCAATCTTAAATACCAATGTCATGTCAATCATGCTAGTATCCATTCAAATTAATCTAATGCTCAAATTGTTAGATAACTCATTCATTCATGCTTAAACGTGAAGTGTGTGCATACCAAAACCAAGATTCATCCATCTTAGAACTAGTTCAAACGGAAAATCATCGGATCTCATGTCTCAACTCAATCCTCACTTTAGGTATACTCTCGAAATAAAATCACTCCGATGATGGGTAAGTTTTCGCACACATGTGAGAGATCAATACAAAACAAATCAAAAGGTCTCACATGATAAATGAAACACGATGTAATCAATGAACAAAAAAAAACAGATCTCATAAGAACAGATACTTGAATATCCTAAGCATGCCATATCAAGTGTCCTAGGTATCACATATTTACTCGGATTACCAATGCAAGATCAGATCATGAAGGTCTTTTGTAGGGTTGTAATGGGGCTCGAGGAAAGGGTAAGAAAGAATTTAGATTCAAAATTTCGAGAAATCGAGAAAAAGGTACTAACTTTTCTTTCTATTGCTCTTCTTTTTCTTTTCTAATTTCTCACCATTTTTTTTCAATATTTTTCTTTTCTCACTCTTTTTTTTTCTTTTGAATTTCTTTTCTTAATGGTACCTCACATTTTTCATTCTTTGTCAATTTTTTTTTTTTTTTTTTTTTTTTTTTCTTTTTCTCCCCCTTTTTTTTTCTTTTATATTTTTGCCATACACTCTCAGTAAACACCACAACTCGATATCCCTCCACTTACTCTCTTTTCACTCATTTTCATCCCTCGCCCCAACGCCTCGTAAATAAGAAGGTAAAGTGAATTTTCAGAAATGGTAAAGGATTAAAGGTTAATGTGGCTTATCAAAGAATGTATAAAGGTAAATTTTCAATAGGCTCAAAGGGGTACTAGAAGGATAAATTTATATGAGGTGGGACATTTTAAGCACAAGCAGCCAAAGATGGCCTTCAATCATATCCTTAAAAGATGGTAATCTTGCCTATTTGTCTTGAGTAGATATACAGTACGTTCTAACACAATAATATGAATTTGATTTCATGCAAAGTCACAAGCCAAAAATAAAATGTATGAGATTATGCAAAATAATTTGTATTCAAAGAAAACTCCGAGTTTATGTATTCACTCATCAATGACGGGAAATTAGCTCTAAAGCTCACCAGGTTTAGTCTCCACTAAGAACCTACGATCCAATGTTTAAAATAATTCATCGATTTCTAAATCTTAGCTTGGTATAAGTGCACAAATTCTAAGCATGAATTTCAAAGTCATCCACAAATTATCACATTAAGCTTCATTATCCTAGATACAAGTAATCAAAATATGCCATCAATATTCTCAAAATTAAATTCTCATGCATCATCAACTAAAGTTTGAAAACACAAGATAGATAACCATACCCCCAAACCTAAAAATGACAATGTCCTCATTGTTTGAAATAAGTAGGCACCCCCAAACCTGTTGAAAAGTACCTCACACAAAGATCAGGTGCAGAGAATATATGCATCAAATTAGAACATGACCAAAAATAGATTGAAGGTAATGTGGCTATATGTATTTGGAAAGTAAAAAACAACCTAAACTAAACTAAAAACTAAATTCTAGAACTAACAAAAACAAAAAGGAAAACAAAAATAAGTAAAACACACTTGGGTGCCTCCCAGGAAGCGCTAAGTTTACATGTCGACAGCTCGACCTTTCAGTGATCAATCCTCAGGATCACGGAGGTGCATCGCCTCAATCTTAAACTGGGTGACCGGCTCAAACATTGGTTTGAGTCTTTGCCCATTAACTTTACAAATGCGATTGTCAGCAAGGCTCCGAATTTCAATGGCACCATGCGCACTAATGGACACTACCTGAAATGGGCCTTCCCATCGAGATTTTAATTTTCCCGGGTGGAGCTTCAGTCGGGAATTGAATAACCAAACTTTTTGGCCAACGTGAAATTCTTTTCGAGAAATGGACGCATCATGCAGCTTTTTGTACCTTTCCTTGTACATCTTCGAATTCTCATAAACCGTGGCGTAATTCCTCCAATTCATTCAATGCGACTTGCTTGCATGTCGAATTAAATCTTTTATCGCCGAATGCTTTATGCTCCAATTCGGCGGGAAGATGGCAAGCTTTCCGTAAACAATTCAAACGGAGACATTCCAATCGGAGTCTTGAATGCGGTCCGATAGGCCTGAGCCTCACGAGAGCCGGTTTGACCAATCTTTTTCTATCCGGTCGGACCATTTTTCTAGAATTCGCGCAATTTCTGATTAGACACTTCCACGACGCTAGTTCATGGATGGTACGCGTAACAACTTTGTGAGTGACGCCGTATTCTTCATTAAGGTGGCAAAATGGTTATTACAAAATGCGAACCGCCATCGATGATTGCTCTTGGAATCGAATCGGTTAAACACATTTTCTCCGAGGAATTTGACCACAACCTTATGATCATTCGATCGGGTTGCCACTTCTATCCATTTCGAGACATAATCAATGACCACTAGAATATATGAAAACCCAAAGGATGGGGGAAAAGGACCCATAAAGTCAATCCCCCAAACATAAAAAATTTCAACAATCAGAATGGGATTAAGGGGCATCATATTCCGTTTTGAAATATTGCCAAGCTGTTGACATCGTCGGCATTCCTTGCAAAATTGAGCAGCGTCATGAAAGATGGAGGGCCAGTAGAATCCGCTTTGAAGGATTTTCTGGGCGGTCTTCTGTCCTTCGAAATGGCCGCCACAGGCCCCAGCATGACACAAGTGTAGGACGCTCATTTGCTCCTCTTCGGGTACACATCTCCTGATGATCTGATCGGCGAATTTGAAGACATGGTTCATCCCAAAAATAGTATTTTATTTGGGAGAAAAAGAGATTCTTATCATTCTTACCCCACTCAGTGGGGATTCTGCCAGTAACCAGATAATTTACAATGTTCGCAAACCATGGAACCTTTGCACAAGCTACATCAATTGCTATCAAATGTTCATCCGGAAATGTGTCACGGATGGTCTCAGGTATTGCAGATTCTTCAGGTAGAATTCTCGACAAATGATCAGCCACCACGTTCTGACCCTCCTTCTTATCCTTAATCTCGAAATTGAACTCTTGGAGCAGAAGGATCCAACAGATTAATCTCGGTTTAGTATCCTTCTTTGCTAGAAGATATTTCAGAGCGGAATGGTCTGAAAAGACCACTATTTTCGATCCAAGCAAATAGGAACGAAACTTGTCCAGAGCATACACCACAGCTAATAATTCTTTCTCGTGGTGGTGTAATTGAGTTAGGCATCAATTAATGACTTGCTAGCATAATAAATTACGTGGAGGTAATTTATTCACCCTCTGCCTAGGAGGCTCCAATTGCGTAATCAGATGCATCACACATGAGTTCGAATGGGAGAGAATAATCCGGTGGCTGGATGATTGGTGCATTGGATAAGAGCTCTCGCAATTCAAAAATGCTTGCATGCGATCCTCGAATTCAAAAGGAACATCTTTGCCAAGCAAGGTGCACAATGGTTTAGCCACCTTGTCTGAAATCCTTAATGAACCTTCTATAAAATCTTGCATGACCCAAAATGATCGAATTTGTCGAACACTTTGTGGGTGGTGGCAAGTTAGCAATTAGATCAACTTTTGCTCTATCCACCTCGATTCCTTCTCAGTGAAACAACGTGCCCCGAACAATCCCTTGTTTAACCATAAAATGGCTCTTCTCCCAGCTAAGAACAAGTTTGGAGTCAACACAACGTTGCAGCACTTGTGAAAGATGATTCAAACAAGAATCAAAGGTTCTCCCAAAAACCGAGAAGTCGTCCATGAATACTTCAATGAATTTGTCGTTCTTAACTGAATATATGGCCAACATACACCGATGAAATGTGACCGGGGTATTACATAGGCCGAATGGCAGCCTGCGGTATGCAAACGTACCATAAGGGCATGTGAACGTTGTCTTTTCTTGATCAGCTGGGTAGACAGGCACCTGATTGTATCCCGAATACCCATCAAGAAAACAGTAAAACTCTTGCCCAGCTAACTTCTCAAGGATTTGATCAATGAACGGAAGGGGAAAATGATCCTTTCTGGTGGCGGTGTTTAATTTCCGATAGTCAATGCAGACACGCCATCCAGTAGTTTCTCGAGTGGGGACCAATTCTCCTTCAGCAGTTTCCTTCACAGTGATTCCGGACTTTTTCGGAACAATTTGGACTGGACTAACCCATTCACTATCAGAAATCGGATAGATGATTCCAGCATCAAGGAGTTTAATGACTTCTTTTAGAACGACTTCTTGCATGTTTGGATTAAGTCGCCTCTGTGGTTCCCTTGAAGGTTCACTCTCATCTTCCAAATGTATTTTATGCATACATACCGATGGGTCAATCCCTTTGAGATCAGTGAAAGTCCAACCGATAGCTTCCTTGTGCTCTTTCAGCACCTTCAACAACTCTTTTTCTTGTTCTGCCGACAACGTGGATGAGATTATTACTGGAAGTGTTTCACGAGGTCCCAGAAAAGCATATTTGAGGGACTCTGGCAATTGTTTCAATTCCACAATTGGTGGTTGCTCAAGTGATGGAGGCAGCACTTCCTTCACCTCAACAGGTAATGATTCTATCTCAGGCACACTCGCATCTAAGTGATCATCCTGGCATGATGAGCTAGACTCTATCTCGTCGGACTGCTTCTCTTCCGATCCTTTCTCTTCATAGATGGCCAACAAAGCATTTTCAAATTCCTCTTTGGTAAGCATTGAAGGTAATGCCTCATCCACCACTTCATCTATCTGATCGATGTAAAAACATTCGACCTCATCCTCGTTTGGGAAATGGTTCATCGCATGGAAGATATTAAATCGAACCTTCATGTTTCCAAAAGAAACGTCCATGACTCCCGTTCGACAATTAATGCAAGCGTTGGCAGTAGCGAGAAACGGACGTCCAAGGATGATGGGGACTTGATTAAGTGACTTAACAGGTGTGTCCATGTCCAAAACAACAAAATCCACTGGAAAGACAAACTTATCTATTCCAACCAAGACATCCTCAATAACGCCCCTCGGTCGTCTTTCTGATCTATCTGCCGATTCTTGATGACCGTTGTGGGTCTCAATTCACCCGATCAGTTTCTCGTTACAATGAATATGGGATTAAATTAACTCCCCAAATCCAATAACGCTTTCCCAACTGGTTGCCCACCAATGACACATGGAACAGTAGGAACTCCAGGGTCTTTTAGTTTTTGTGGGGTTTCCAATTGCAATATGGAACTGACTTGATTAGTCAAGAACACTTTCCTCGAAACATGATTACGTGCCTTTCTTCCGAAAGTGCATAAATCTTTGAAAACTTTGCATACTCAGCACTTGCTTGATCGTTTCAAGCAATGGAAGGTTTATCTTTACTTGCTTAAATGTTTCGAAAATATCTTCCATTTTTGTTGGTCCCTTTCCCATTCTTGATGGAGGAGTTAGGCATTGAGGAAATGGTGCCTTTGGGACAAAAGGTGCGGGTTCCCCTTCTGAATCTTCGTCTTGTCCTTGTTGGACAGTTGAGGGAGACTCATCCTCTATCACCTTTTCTTTTCCCTTCTCTCTTCTTTTCTCTTCCTCTTTCTCTTTTCTTTTCTCTTTCTCCGCTCTTCTCGCTGACTCTTTCTCTTTCTCTGCTTCCTGCTCTTTGTCTGCTTCACTTTCTTCCTCTGCTTCCACAGGCATTTCCACTTGATTATGAACTTCCCGTCCACTTCTCAACACAGTAACAGCTTTCAACTGTTGACTATTTAATGGTCCTTCATCAGATGATGCTTGGATTGTTGATGGGTTGGCTGGAAGATTACCCTCCTCGCGTCGACTCAGTTGATTTGGCAATTGACTGTCTTGGTCGATTATCATCTGTTGAAAACATTGCATACTGAGCATTACCTTTTCCTCCAGATCAGAATCCTTTGCAGTGCTTGTATGAGATTAATTAGCATTCTGATTGCTATTCTGATTTTCCGGAAATCAGAATTTGGATGAGAATAGTTAGAATTCGGTGAAAATTAGAATTCTGCTGAAAATTCTGTTGTGGACGGAAATTTTGCTGAAAATTTTGTGGAAACGCTTGTTGTCCACTCATAGGATTGGCTCGGTATTGCTGGTTGACCTGACCAGTTTGGTTTGATCCACCCCATCCTAAGTTGGGGTGATTTTTCCACTCTGGGTTGTAGGTATTTGAGTACACGTTTCTACCTTGCCGCTGATAAGATTGAGTGACATTTATCTGCTCTGGAAGAGTAGATTCATCAGGAAGGAATGTCAAGGTAGTTGGGCACTCATTAGCCATATGACCTGGGTGTTCACAAATTGAGCATCTGATGGGGTGTGGGAACTTTAGCTTGCTTGGTTGCAGCTAACAACATGTTCATCTGTTGGACAGCATATCAACCTTGGTTGATAGATCAGAGTTATTATTGTTGACCTCATACAATCCGTCTTTGGTCAACACATGAGATTTAGGTGCTAAGTCCAAAGTGGTTCCGATCTCACTTTGTATCGAGGTTTGATACAATTTCTCAAACAATGCCCACAACTCATCGGCCTCTTCGTGGCACAAGATCCACCGCATAAGATGCATCAACCATGCATCTTTCTTGAGAATCGATCCATTGTAAAAACTTTGGAATTGTTGCCACCTTGGAACGTGATGGTTAGGGCAACTTCGATCAACTCCTTAAAACGCTTCCCAACATTCATGGAATGTCTCAGAGGTTGTTGGGAAAAGAAAAGGATCTTTGACGCATCTCTATGGCTTTAGTCATGGGAAAATACTTTTGAGGAACGGCGATGTAGCTCGCCCAACTCTGAATAGATTGCGGTTCTAAAGAATAGAACCAAGTTTTTGCCTTGTCTCTTAAAGAGAACGGAAAGAGTCGGAGCTTCGCTATCTCATCAGTAACATTGTGGACTCTGAACATTTTGCATACCCCAGTGAACTCGTTCAGATGAACGTGCGGATTTTCGTTTGCCAAACCATGGAATATTGGTAGCATTTGAATCATCGCTGATTTGAATTCATAATGATTCCCTGGAATGGGAGCATGCATGATACACTCCTGATCCTCGTAAAAACCAGGATCATTATAGTATTCAAGTGTTCTAGGTCCCTCATAGTAATTATTGTTCCCATTATTTACATTATTGCCATTCTGGTTGTTGTTTTCATTCATTTCTTGCTCTTGATCAGCCATGGTATCAGTAGGATGATACTGATTCCTTTGGATTCTACGATTGTCTCGCAAAGATCGTTCGATCTCCGGATTAAACGGTAGCAAATGTGGGTGATGAGAACGAGTAAAGCTCATACACCACACCCACAATCAAAGGTTTGAAGAACCCAAAATAAGTCCTCAAGCAGACTCAATCGATTGAGACAGTGGTCTCAATAGATTGACAGAAGCACATAAAATTTCACACAAATGACTTGTCAGTCAATCGATTGAGGGGATGCTCTCAATCGATTGAGGTTCCAAGAGTCAGAAAGCACACAGAATATCAGAAAAAGACTTTGTCAGTCAATCGATTGAGAGGCTTCTCTCAATCGATTGAGGTTCAAAGATTAAAACACACAAGAGTTCTGTCAATTGATTGACATAGGAATGTCAATCGATTGAGAAAAGAGTAGAGAGCACACAGAAAGTAGCTCAGTATCAATCGATTGAGAAAGGAGCTTCAATCGATTGAATGCTGCTATGAACAGAGAGCAAAGTAAGAAGAAAAAGGAAAGAAAACCACTCAGGAAATTTATATTTTTATTTTTTTATTATTATTATTATTATTATTATTATGTTTTTTTTTTTTTTTTTTTTTTAAATTAAAATTCAAAAAAATAAAAATAAAATCTAAATTCGAAAATTAGAAATTAGAAATTAAAAACCTAGAAAATCTTTCCTAAAAGAAAACTTCTAAACTAAGAATATAAATTTCCTAAAAATATAAACTTCCTAAAAAAAATGAATAACCAATTTTTAGAAAATCCTAAAATTTCTAAAAGTGGAAAATAATAAAAAAAAAAAAAACTTCTAAACTAAGAACTTCTAAAAACCTAAACTTCCTAAAGAATATCACAAAATCTAATCTAAGAAAGAAAATTAGGGAAAGAAATTTTTTTTTTGTCAATCGATTGACAGAGTTGAGTCAATCGATTGAGGCACAATTATTGCCAAAAACACACAACCTCAATCGATTGAGAAACAAGTCTCAATCGATTGACTGTTATAAAAACAAAAAAAATCTCTAATCGGAATTTACTCAAAATTTACGATTTCAAGAAGTGGCCAAAAAACTTGATCGATTTTAAATAAACCCTTGCAAGTGTACAAGATCTGTTCTAGTAAGGCAAGAACAAGGGTGTCGAACCCACAGGGAAATCTGAAATTTTAATCAATTCTTCCTAGAGATTTAGAAAATATCCCCGAGGAAGTACCAAGGGGCAGATTTAATTTTTACCAAAAATTAACACTTTTCTAATTGCAAGAAAGAAAATAAATTAATCTAAAAATTATGTAATGAGAAATTTAAGAACAAATTTTAAAACGAGATCAAGGAATATGCTACCCCAGATTTGCATCCCTTTCTATTATTAAACCCACAGTTTTATTAATCATCAAACACACCATCATTCCCAAAGATCAAATGACTAGTAATTAAGCATGATCATTAACCCGGCATACCCTATCTAAAAACGATGACTCAGCCTAACATTGCGGTATGAATCATGCTAAAAGCATAGCATATCTCATGATGTTTAGATCAAAATAACATAAACATAATCACAAACTTTGAGAAAAATGATTTGATGATGACAATATTATACTATGGCATTAAACATAAAATATGGGTACTTATCTGGGGATCGCATCTTCCCCGATCTACAGCTTTTAGCCACTCATCCTTGGTGCAAGATCTTCAATTTCATTCAAGTCCATTCCCAAGAGAAAAGAAAACTAAAAATAAAAATATGTTCTAAGCAAGTCTCTTTACAAAAAAAATCTAAACTAAAAACTAAACTAAAATTAAAAACTAAAAGCTCTCGGAAGATAACCCTACACTAAAAACTCTCCTATATTCCAAAAAAAACTCCCCTTTACAATGCCGCAGCCTCTTATTTATAATAGCCGATTCAACCTAACCCTAATTGCCTCAATCGATTGAGGCTTAAATCTCAATCGATTGAACTTTTAATTTAATCACCTTTAGGACACTTTTGCCTTTTTGTCTCAATCGATTTAATTTCATGTCTCAATCGATTGACACTAGTTGGAAGTAGATGCCCTAATTGGTGGAAATCTCCAATATGCCCTCAGCAGAAACAGTCGCCAGGTTGAAATTCACAGACTTTCGCTAGGTTAGATTTCTCCTCGCTGGGTTGGATAGTGCTCTTCGCGTGGTTGAATTGGAGAAGGATACTTTCACTGTCGCGTGGTTGCTTTTATTCATCAGTCATCGCTAGGTTGACTGCAGTCGCTAGGTTGAAGTGTGTGGCGCGGGAACCTCAATATCTTCCCCTTCTTGATGGAGTTTGATTCCCTTCACGGATTTCAGCGCTTCTTTGGACCCTTTTTGTCCATAGCTCTTTTGTAGCCTTTAATTTCTTTCTTTTATACACTTGGAAGATTCAAAGGTCAGAAACACCTGTTATCATCAAAACCTCACAACAACCATCAAATACTTTCATCGAACGGCTAAGTGTAGGATTTAAGGTATGAAATATAGTCATATTTCAGCACCGATCACCTGGCACTGAAATTTGACAAGTTAATAGGAGCAACGCAGTCACCCATGGCTGCTAGAGTGGAGGAGGCATGTGTTATGCCAGTCTCCTGCTCACTCCCTGGAAGAGTGCCCATCAGCTGCCCAGTTTCCTGATTTTGGAACAGAGCATATGGCTGCAACTCAGTCCTATGGGCAACAACCTGCTATTGGGTACCAATGGAGGAACCACCCCAATCTAAGGTGGAGACAAGATGCATACCCAAACCAGCAGTTGCAGCCCCAGCAGCCCATGCCCTACAGAAATGCTCAACCCTACCACCAGAGTTATGCTCCAAAGCCTTAATATCAGCAGCCCATGACCCAGCCTGTGGCTCTGCCAGTGCAGCATCCTACACCCTCTCTAGCTGGGAGATCCTCCACTTTTGAGGAATAAGTTCTGGCTTCATTGCAGAATTTGGGTTCCTTAGCTCAAACTGTGCACTCTCACAGCCAAAGCATTAAAAAGATAGAAGACCAACTTGGTCAGCTGTCTAATGCTTTGACTAGGAGAGGGGAAGGGATGTTGCCTAGCCAACCACTGGATAACCCAAGGAGACAGTATGTAGTGGGTGAAGTTTCCTCTTCCCATGAGGAAGCTAAAACTGTTACTACGTTGAGAAGTGGCAAACTGGTAGATATCCAAGTTGGGCATCCCAAACATACACCACTCAAAATCTGATTGCAGAGCAAATCTTCAAACACAACGAGAAGGAACAAAAGCAAATGACAATTGAATCTAAAAATCAATAGATCTAATAAATAAATAGGGGAAGGGGGATGCAAACTCAGGAGCAGTCTCCATCACAATGCCTCCCTTCGCAGCAACTTCAGATTTGATGAAATGAAAGAACTAACAAGAAAACAACAAATCTCACAAACACAGTTAGTGAAAAATCAAAAAAATTACTATAGATCTATGATCTAAACTAAATCAAACTTAGATCTATAAATTTTAAAAACACCTCCCCGACAGCGGTGCCAAAAACCTGTTGGGTGATTTCCCTGTGCTAATTTATTGTGTAATGGTAAAGGGAAGATAAAACCAAGTGGAACAGGGGATGGAATCAGCACATCAGAAATAGCCTAGACCTGCAAGATACAGGGTCCTTTCTAGCAAGTTTTAGAAGTAAGGGAATGTCCACAGAGAGGTGAGTTCAAAATAAGGTAAATCTCCAGATCTGGAACAGATCTGGCACTCTAACTAATGGTAAATTAGCTATAAGAAAGGGGAGAGGTTAAAAAGGATTGCCACTTAATCTACACTACAAATGAAATGCAGAGTAATTGAGATCGAGTCCAGAGATCCAGATCTTGCAGGTGGAAGAATTTTAAAAATAGAAAATGGAGAAGAGCAGCTTGGAAATTGGTCTCACTGCAATCTGGTTGAGTTGATTACGTTACAGGGGTTCAGGGCACACAATTCCCTTAGCTGGCTACGAGCACAGTTGTAGGGTAGAAGACTCCACTCTAAATCTAAGGATCTAAACTGATCTTAAGGCTATGGTCTGTCCACTTTAATGGTCATAGACCATCCTATAAACTTCATCCGATCCAAAGATTCACAATGGAAGAATTAGATTGAAACCAGAGCTTGGACTGATCTTAAGGCTATGATCTGTCCCCTTTACTGGTCACAGATCATCCTAGGGATTTCCTCCAAACCAAAGGTTTAAAATAGAGCATTAAAACCACTATAGATGCTGCAATTTCCAGGTCACAGACACAAGAAATTGCAAGAATATCAGATCCAAGAAGATCAGATGGTGTCCAAGAGTTCTACCAGTTAAGTGGATGAGTTGATCTACAGACTCCTCTACACAAATTCGATCGAGCACCAAATGAAACCAAAGGAACTATAGATCTAATCAAAACAATAAAAACAACATTTACATTGCAATCAAAATCACTCTACAATGAAATACTCTCATATTTGTAGTCTGTGCAGCAATTGACCGATAATAACACTCTCAACCTTACCCAATTACAGCTCTAACCTCTCTCCTCGCTGCTCCAAGGGACTTAGCCAACCATAGTTGAGCTAAAGGAGGAAAATGGGATTTCACTGCAAGCTCTGATCTCCAAAAAAATGGTCTAAATCTCGATCCCCCCCTTAATTCCATTGGGAGTCTCAATATATAGCTTTCCCCCCTATTTCTCCTGCAAAAATTCCCTTCTAGAAGGTCCTCAGAGTTTTTTAGAGTTCTGTTAGAGCACGTGGGTCGGTTAGGGTTTCCGAGGGCATCTTTTAGATCATCATGCCAGTCACCAAAGTGCCTCGATTTGCATGTAGCAGGTCACCAAGTTGTAGCGTGTGCATAGCTGATTTTCTGAGAAGTCCTTCACATGATTTCGATAGGTTCAAGAAGCTTTCGACGGGTTCTCAGGTCTCTTCCATAGGTTCCTATAGGATGATCCTTCTCTTAAAGATTCAGCATTCTCAGCCCTTTGTTTGGAGCATTTGACAGGTTGGAGGACCATTTCGATAGGTTCAGACCACAATCCGACAGTTCAGGAAACCATTCGATAGGTTCCCTTTATTCCTCAAGCAAACTTTCGATAGGATGACTTCTTCCTTTCTTTCAGCTACTCGATAGGTTCTTAGATCCTATCGAACTCCTCAATCCACACGAATCCATCCTTTCTCTGCCTTCAGATCATATCGAAACCTTTTCAACTGCACAAATTCCTCCATTTTTAGCTCTCAGCTCCTATCGAATTCTTCAGATTACCTCTTGATAGGATGTTTTCTGCCTGTTTTCACTTCCTTCACCTTGCTCTGCTGTTGTCACGCGCCCCAGGGACCCAATGGTGTGCAGCCTCTGGTGTGCTATTGCTGGTCTGTACTGTGCTGAGAGATAACTTCTTTGTGCAGGATTTTTGAGTGGTTTTCTGCTTTATTCCTGTCTATTCTTACTATCTACAAAATACACTCAACAGAGGTTTATTAATGTGCTCACAGGTCAATCAATGGTCAAGTTAAGGGGTGAAAAGTGGCATTTTTCACCACTTAACAGAGGGCAGCCCCACTGTCAAAAGAATCAAAGTTGTTAAAAGAACAAATGGACAAGATCAAAAAATAACTGATGAAGATGGGTGGAGCTGAAATCCACGCCATAGACTTTTCTAACCTGTGTCTGTTTTCTGAGGTCCCCTTACCCCCAAAATTCAAAGTGCCAATTTTCGACAAATATAATTGCACAGGTAACCCCATTGCACATCTCAAGTCCTACTGTGGGGACATGTGTCAATACAGAGGGGATGAGTGATTACTCATAATGGTCTGTCAGAAGAGCCTTATGGGCCTGACTTTAAGGTGGTTCACTTCATTAGAACCATCCATGATTAAAACTTGGAAGGATCTGAACCACCTGTTCCAAGAGCAATATGTCTACAACATAGACATTGAACCCAGAAAATCAGACCTAGCCCGGCTAAAGCAAAAGCCTGACAAAGCATTCAGTGACTATCTTAGGTGGTGGAGGGCATTGGCACCTTAAGTAAGAAATAGGATACCCGATGATGAGCAAATCGAGATGATGTCAAAAAACACCCTGCCAGTCATCTCAGATTTCCTAGTATACCAACAACAATCAAGCTTTGTTGATTTGGTAAGAAATGCCAACCGTTGTGAGGACGCGATCAGAGAAGTGCATTTAAGCAAAAATGTGTCCGGTGGGGCCAATGGGGTTCGAAGGTTCACTGAGCAGAGGAACGATAAAAGAACTGGGGCAAATATACAGACGATTGAAAATACGTGACCTAATACCAACATAGCCCCATTCCAATTTTAGCCAACACAACCAGCTCCAGTAAGAGGCGAACTAATGTAAAGAACTGACAATGGGCATTCTAGGTAATGGACATCAAATCCACATATAACCTTCTTTTAGGGCTCCCATGGCTACATGAAATTGGGGCAATACCTTCAACATTGCACCAAACACTTTGATTTGTGTCAGAACAGAAAATCGTCACCATTACGGGTGAGGGGCAGGATGAAAGAGAGAAAGTTACCCACAATATTTAAAAACCCAACGTATTTGATGTACCGCACATGATCGAAGACACAGATCTCCACAACTTTGAGTACGATGTGTTGGCAGTGATCTCGGAGCCTCCTGAAAGGATTACTATGAAGACCGATGGTGGAATGGTCGCAGATGTGGCCATGCTCCAGAAATGGGGCTATCAGAAAGGCAAGGGGCTGGGACTGCAGTTGTAAGGACGGAAGGACCCGGTCAGGGCAAAGGCGGACAGCAGGTCAAATTCGGCCTAGGCTACAAGCCTACTGAGGAAGAGGTCTAGGAGGCTAAGGAAAAGGCCTGAGCCATTGCCGCTATAAAAGCCAGGGGGATAGACCTGGAAGAAGAACCCCACCCTAGACCTCACATCTGAGATACCTTTGTAAGTGCAAGAGTTATAAAGATCGATCAGAATGGGGCAACACAGTTAACCTCGCACAAACCGGCAGCACCAATCCCCAAATCATCACTCCCAATTTTGAAGTAGACATGGCCTCCCTGTCCCTTTTTGAGGAGTTTCCCATATCTACACAGTCCCCCCAGTAATAAACCACCACCGAATGATGCTATTGTTCAAGGATAGGCCCCCGTACGAACCCAGAATAAACATGATGGAGGCTGACTCCCAAACAGCCTCCTCCATCCGTACAGGTAAAGGGGCAGCATCACAGGTAAGGAATTGGGCCTCAATGCCTTTTAACTCTGGAAGCTTCAAATGGTCACAAGTATAGCATCGGCTTCCTAAAAAAAAACAACTTCTAAAAAGTGAGATTAGCCCTTGGCAGGCAATACCAAGTATGTACAAAGACCAATGCTGCCAGGGGCCAAGAAAAAAAAATCTTTAAAAAATAGAAAAAATATAAAATCTAAAAATATTGTCTTTCAAAATTCCTGAGAAAATCAAAGAAATTGATGCCTTAATTAAAAAACTTGTCCCACGTGAAATCGACCCCTTTCCTGTAGAAATACAAGAAGAGGTTGGAATCACGAGTTTGGATGAGGAAATCCCTACTGAGGAGCTTCCCAATGAACTCCTTGAATGATACACTAATTTTGAGCCTGGTCCTACCCTAATCATTGAAGAAATAGAGGACGCCAATCAAGGGACCGAGGCAGCTCCTAGAATCACTAAAATCAGAACGTCACTGTCTCCAGAGGAAAGAAAAAGCATGATTGATTTCCTTCAATCATACCAAGACATCTTTTCATTGTCATATAAGAAAATGTTTAGTTTGGACACCGATTTGGTCGAGCATGAGTTGTCATTATATGTAGATGTTAAGCTGGTCAAGCAGAAGCTGAGATGCCTCAAGCCAGAATGGATGCAGAAAGTAAAGGATGAAGTTATCAAGCAGTATAATGCAGGATTCCTTATGCTCTCCAAATGCCCGCAGTGGTTAGCTAACATCGTCCCTGTACTGAAGAAGGATGGAAAGGTCTGCATGTGCATTGATTTTAGAAATCTAAACAAGGCTAGCCCAAAGGACAACTTCCCGTTACCGCACATAGACATCTTGGTCTATAACACTACAAGGAATGGAATGCTCTCATTTATGGATGAATTTTTTGGATACAATCAGATCAAGATGGCTGAGGCGGACCAAGAGAAGACATCGTTCATCACTCTGTTGGGAACTTTTTGCTATCGAATCATGCCATTCGGGTTGAAGAATGCTGGGGCAACATATCAGAGAGCTATGACTGCACTATTTCTTGACATTATGCACCGAGAGATTGAGGTGTATGTTGACGGCATGATCGCCAAATCCCTAGGAAGAGGTGACCATCTGGTGAACCTCCAGAAGCTGTTAGAAAGATTGAGAAAATATAGGCTCCGTCTGAACCCTCAAAAGTGTGCATTCGGTGTCATGTTAGGAAAACTACTTGGCTTCATTGTCAGCAGGAGATGCATCGAGCTTGACTCACTCAAGGTAAAAGTCGATCAGTCACATAATTTACCATTTTATCACCCTTAACTTAGTGATGCTAGGACTTAGTTTGCTACTAATAAGTTAAGGATGTGCAGATATTAAGAAAAAATAGTAAATGAGAGCCAAAGTGTTAATATTCATTAAAATGAACTTAAAAAGCAGTAAAAAAATGATTGAGCAAAGAAGATGATTTGTCGCTATTAAAAGTCAAGAAATCATAGTTTACGATTGTGCGCTAAAGCTGAAGACGAGAAAAATAGAAAGTTAAGAAATCATAATCGACGATTCTTCAAAAGACGACTCTTCAGAAAGTGACAATGGAGTAAAAAGCAATACAAGAAAATGATCGTTTGTTTTAGGAAATCGTCCAGTAAGAAAGATGTGAGAAAATGAGAAATCGTGATTTACGATTCTCTAGAAAAAGAAAAGATTTCTTTTTGCTACGCTTGCTGCTAATCACGTGAGTACACTCTATCACCGCTATGCACAGAATTAAAAGATCTCTGAAATTAGAAATTTGGTGAATCACGGATCTGAGAAGAATGATGAAGATAAGCTCTTAAGAAATTTCGATTGCTGAAATAAAGGAGAACAATCTAGAAACACATCTACCATTTGAAAGCAAGGAAGAATAAAATTTGGAATTAGAGTTATATTATAAATCTTTTATTAATAGTTTCTTTTATTAGAATTAGAAGTCTTTGTAAACCGACTCCTTATGATCTATAAATAAGAGAGCCCGGTGTAGGAATAAAGGATCGAAGAATTTCAGCATCCATTGATGACTGAGGTTGGATTTTCTTTCGATCAGTAGTGTAAAATAGTTAGAGTAGATTAGATATCAGTGGTTTCTCAAGAGCAATTGATAACTGCTATTGGGTGCTGAAGATTAGTGTAAATGTCCTAGTTTCTTAGAAGCAATTAATGACTGTGGCTGAGGGGTGAAAGATATATTTACTTTACTTTATAGTTTAGATTTTATTTGCTTTATCTACTGCTTTTTAATCATCTTCAAGTTTTAATTTGAATTGACAACTCAGATTGAAATTTGTAGATTAGTGTAACGGTTTTTACTTTTCCATCTTCAATTTTCTTGAATTTGATTGACGCTCAGATTTTAGGAAATTGTTGATTACATTAAATTTGTGTTAAGGAATTAGTTTTTGATTGACGCCCAAATTCTAGAAGACTGCAATACGATGTAATGACATTGTTTATTTTTATAAATATCCGATAGCTGAAGATTGGGATCGACGACCTCAATCTGAAGGAGGATTAGGATTTATTTTCTGCACTTTAGATTAAAAACCATTCTTTTATTCATATTTCTCAAGTAGTTTAGAACCTTAAAAGATAAATATAACTTTAAAATAGGAATATAAATAAGATAAAACTTCTTTGTGCGAACAATCCTATACTAGCTCTACAATTTTCATTGTGCGCTTGCAATAGGTTAAGACTTAATGAGATGCATACATAGTAAAGCCGATTAAGTTTTCGGCGCCATTGCTAGGGAAGTTTTTATTTGTTTATATTTCCGTTTTAAAGATAAATATTTATCCTTCTCTTTCTAACTTTTTTTATACTTTTATCTTTCTTTGATCACTTCTAAGCTTTTGCTGGTTTATTCAGAGTAATGAATTAAGTACTTCAACACTTTTGCTGGCCACAAAGGCGAGAGGCTCAGATTTATTTCTCTCCCTGCCTTCTAAAAAAAAAATAATAATAATATATATTTTTATCATCCAAGGGCACGACAATTCAGCCTGGTCAATTTACCAACCAACCTATGCCCCGGTGAACTATTCAGTTACCCCTTTTTATCTAGTTATGGCGGAAATCGAACAACCTTTCGTTTCGCAATGGAGTATGTGCAACCACGGGATTTCTGACGATCCCGTTGCGACGGTGCGTTCTCTAACAAAAAGATAGAGTCACCACCTAAAGCTTTTGGTGTCCCGAAAAACCTAGATCATTTTTATAAGCACCAAAGTGCCATAAATATGACTCTAAATCCGGCCTACGCTAAAGGCTCTTGGGGTAGGGGCTTCGGTTATCGATTGGAAACGTGTTAGGCACCCAATCAATCCGCTAAATGCAGTCTCTACTTAAGGCCAAAACAAAAATAATATAAAAGAAAGGAAAAACGCCTCTTGCCCAAATGGCTCTTAAAATCCTTTTGTGCCCCTCTGTTTCTACCGAAAATTCGGCGGCATAACGGTACAAATGGGAGAATAGAGGAGAAATTGAGAAGGTAGAGGAATATAGGGGAGGGTTGGAGCTCTCGGGCCCTTGTTGCACCATTGTGGAGCCTTGCGTTAGCTTGCTTCAGTGAGCTTTTGAAGGCTTGTATGGTATGGAATGGGGTTCTAATTCCTAAGGCTTGGTAGCTAAGAGATAGGGAAGGAAGGCTAGGGGGTAACATACACCTAACCTAGAGCTTTTTAATAAAATACTAAGGTCTAAAAGAGTTTTTTGAATTCTAGAATTTGTATGGGAGTGGTGCACTAGAGGAGAGAGAGAGAGAGAAGGGATTCCTAAATCTCTTAATGCAAATTTTTTCATGCCTTTGTAAAGGGAGGGGTGCCTCTCTATTTATAGGAAAAAGAGAGGTTAGGAGGGTACTTAGATGCTAATTGAGATTAGCAATTAGGTAATGGACCATCTAAGGTTTCCTAGAGTTTTTTGGAGCCTTAAAAAATGTGTGAAGGTGCTCCAATGGTGGATGATAGGGTGGTGTTGTAAACCACATAAGGAGTTGCACATAGATAGTAAATGGATGCAATAGAACTATCAAAACAAACCCCAAAGGTCAAGGGGGTCAACAAGTCAAACTCCAATCTCAATTTTCGAGGTAAAATCACATAATCACTGTTCATATGCCTGGCGCAACTATTAGTTGCGCTAGGCATATATGCATAGTAAAAAAGTTCCTAGAACAATGCCTGGAAGTTGGCTCCCCGAGGTGGGGTCCACTTTATAACTGGCACAACTATTAGTGGTGCCAAATCCCTATAGGGGGTTCACTTGAAATTACCATTCTGCCCTTAAGCTTCAGAATGCGATATCTTCTCGCACACAACTTCGATTGGGGGTGATTCTTTGCCCGTTGGAAAGCTGAAGACTTCTACTTTTCAATGGTATGAGATTTGATTGTAGTAGAAGACCGTAACTAGTCCAGTGCTCCACCCTTCATCCATTGCTCAGGAAAGCTAGGTTTAGGTTCGGAATGGGTTCTAAGGGTTCAGGAAGGTTTCTAAGGGATCTAGGGTGATTCCTAAGGGTTTGAAAGGATTTCTAAGGGTTTGAAAGTGTTCCTAAGGTTTTGAAAGGGTTCCTAAGGGTTCCATACATGCCATTAGAAGCTCAGAGATGTACCTCTCTCAAAGTGTGTTTCTATTAGACCATGGGCCCGATTTAGGTGTCTACAGATGACCCTCTTTGGTATCTGATCACTAATGATCGTATGCCAAAGAAAAGAGACATTCGAAGAGGCCCAAGGCATTACTGACGGGTTCGTTGCTTTCAGAATGAACTTCAAACATCAGTTGGGTAACATGGTGAGAAAATGAAAGCCCTTTATGTCGAAGAAAATGGTCGTTTCTCAAGATAATCGGTTCCCAAGCACTTAGCGACATTACTGGGCATAGCCGAGGTAGAAAATGAGTTGTGAAATCCTAATAGCTGAGAAAAATGGTCGCTTCTCGAGATGATAAGGAGTTTGATGTTCAAGATTCATTCTGAATACAACAGCTTCGTAAGTAAGGAGGGTGATCGACCCACATTCAAAGGTAGGCGCAACGCAAGTACACAAGGTTTCACAGTTTGTGTCTAATTATATGAGCCATTAACCACCTCATTTGACTGGTCACAGGTGCCCCTGCCTGAAGCAGGGTTTGAGGTCTTGAGGCGAACCCAAAGATCCCAATGTTTATTTTGCATGACTATCCGAGTGGAGTGAACAGATGTCGCAACGCTTTTTAGGAGTACGTGCCACATTTTAACGTGCCCCGAATCATGATGAATCAGAGTATCCAACCTTAAAGGACACTAAACGTGCCCCAAAGGGGACACCTAATCCTGGTCTCTGTCGATAATAATCCTATGAGTCATTTAACTATGCATAAACATGCACCCATTAGGGGCGATAAGCAATAAAGGCAATGGAAGTCTCGATCCAGATCTTGTTCGGGTACAATTTATGAGAGAAAATGACCATCCTACGGATACCCAGACGCAAGGCGTGTACACTTTACAGGGATACCGCGCCAATACAGGTTTTAAGCCTATGAAAATAAGGGAAATGGACCCTTCTGCATGCATTTTTATACATAGTTTGATTGATGTGTAGTTTCATTTTCAATAGGTTAGTTTCAACCAACGATTGATCTTTTTCATAACGGAGTTACCCGAACCTCAAACCCTGTAGGGCACATGCCCAGACTATGCTGACCAAGAGTCAACTCCTCCGAAATAGCTCGGAATGAATCATAAGTTAGACACTCACGTTCATATGAATCCAAAGACAGAGCACTCAGCTCGAAGATTTAGCAACAACATCACCCTAATCGAAACATTGATTATGGGATTGACGTCGTGGCTTCTACTTTGAAGTAGGATCCAAAAATCTAAAGCGAACCTTAGAGTTAGGGCATTGATATGGCACAGCTGCATTGCTGATAAAATATTGACATTTTACCGCGTTGGAACATGTAAGTGCGTCCAATCATATGAGGCATAGACCGCCTTATTTGACTGGCAATGGGTGTCCTTGCTTGAAGCAGGGTTCAAGGTCTTTGGGCGAACCCATTGATCTTGATATTTATTTAGCACGACTGCCTGAGCAAAGCCAATAGATGTTGCAATGCTTTTTGGGAGTTTGTGTTGTCTTCTCAAAGCATATTTTTGTTATTTTATGTTGGAAATTTTGATCCTTTTTGTGTTTACCTTTTTGTGTCATTTTCTTGATTTTATGTTATTATTTTATGTGATTTTTTTGGATTTTTAAGTTGTGATATTCTTGGATTTTAAGTTGTGATTTGGGTTTTTAAGTTGTTATTTTTTGGATTTTTTTATTCTAAGTTATTATTTCATGTGATTTTATCACTTTCTTACTTCCATTATTTTTGTGAATTATTTTTGGGATTTTCTTTATCTTTTTAAGTTATCATTTTATGTGATTCTTTGGTCTTTTAAAGCTATCATTTTATGTGAATTATTCCTATCATTTTATGTGAAATTTTGGCTTTCTTCTTTTTTTTTTATTTTTTTTTTAACAGTGTTATTTTATGTGAATAACCTATTCTTCTATGTGACTTATTTTTGGCTTTTTGTGTGGGATTTTTTTCATCATTTTTTTAGACATTTTCACATTTTCCTCTGTAGGATCGGGAGGTCTATCGCTCTCGGTCTACTTTACTCTTAGCATAGCTTCCCGGGTAAGTCGAACGCGAATCAACACACCGTTAGGGGGGGGGAAATAAAACCAGGAGAGGGTGTATCGGGTTATGCATCCAACCCATACCAGGCCCAAAGATCTGACCCGCGAGTGGCTAGCTCAACTATTAGTTGCGCCATGCCAAAAGGGGCCCTAGAATTGCCTGGCACAACTAATAATTGCGCCAAGCCTGGCTGGGGAATCGATTTAAACAGCCTGAGTTCGGGCAGCAAGGCATTTTTTCAAAATTTTTCTCCCCCCCTCTCTTCAAAATAGAAAATCAGCCTCCTTAGGGGTCCTTTACATTGCATCCACGCATGCTTCATTGCCATTATTCGCTTGCGCCGATTGACCGCCGTCTTGTGCTAGATCAAAGACCCCTTTTTCTTCACAAGGTAACCATTTTAAACTCATTTTTCTTGATTTTTCTTGCTTTTTCTTGCAAATATGATCAAGATCTTGTATTTTTTGATGAGTAATGGTTTATTTTTATGGTGTGTATGTTTATTGATGGAGTATTGATGGTTTTTTTTGTGAATGATGCCCTATTTTTGTGATTTTAAGGATATTATTGGTGCCTGATATATATATATATATATATATATATATATTTATATACTCTTTTTGTGTTTTTTTTTTGTTCATGTGAGGAAGGGGTTTATGCACATTTTTTAATTTTATTTTTATTTGGAATAAGGATTTTTGGTCTTTTTCATCATTTTTATTTTTTTTGAACATTAATTTGGAAAAGGGGATTTTTTTTGTTTCTCTTTTTTTTGAAGATGATTATTGATTTCTATGTATTTTTTTGAAAATTAACTAAGGGAAATGTTTTTTTATTTCTCTTAAAATTAATTATGGAAAAGGATTTTATTGTTTGAAAACTAACTGAGGCATTATCTATTTTTTTCTTGTTGGTTTTCTTTTTGGGTTTTATGGGCACAATAATAATTAAAAAGGGGTTCCTTTTTTTGTTTTTTGGTTGGAGAGTTTTTTTTTTTGGTAAACATAAAAGAAGGGCTCTCCTCTTTTTTTGATTTTTTGACTTTAGGAGCATAAAAGGAGGGATTTTTTTGTTTTTTCCTTTTAACTTTTGTTTTTCTGAACATAAAAGATGGACCTTTTTTTTTAGCTTTTGATTTTTAGGAGCCTAAAGTAATGATGATGATTTTTTTGTGTTTTAGCTGGCTTTATTTTTAAACATAAAAAAAGGGAAATTTGTTTTATTTTCTTTTAATTATTCTTGAAGCATAAAGGGAGGGATTTTTTTGCATTTTTAATCTAAAGGGGATTTTTTTTGGTATGTGTGTATCTTTATCTTCTAAAAATCAACAGAAAGAGGGTGAGCATACTTACCTTCCCCTGCAGTGTAGCATAGACCGGTTCTTTATCACTGATTTGCTCTGATGTGTTTGTTTTCTGTTGCCCCAGAATGTCCGGTGATGATGAGTATGTTCTTGCGGAGGGCCATGAGGAAGGGCCTGAGATAGTTTATGGTCCGCTGGGGGAGCAGTTCTTTTGGGTAGAGTGGAAAGCGGGCCCTTGGCTCGAAATGCAGGTTGAGGCCACCCGAGTCGGCCTCCTACATCAACAGTACATTCACATTTCAAATTTTGGCATACCAGGCAAGGTAAAAGATAGGTCCAATTTTTTTCTTTATGCAGCTTCGCTTCATTCCATGATCTGATGCATTTTCTTTTTGGATGCAGGACCTGCCCTCTATTGTATTCCGCGGGGGGTGGCTGGATATTCATGACCCGGTAAAAAGTACTGCTTTGGCCTTGAAAGTAGTTTTGGAGAGTTTTTATCCTACCCCCCTATGAGAGGCAATGCAGCGTACTTGAAGGTGCTGATTGAGCGGTTCCGCCTGAAAACTATGACCTTCCATATGTCGTACGCCAAGATGACCTTGACGCCCATAGAGTGGGCCATGATTACTGGCATCAGGATGGGGCATACTGATAGTTGGCCTTATGGTGCCGAGCAGAGAGGACATTATTCCATTGATAGGGGCCTATCCCCCTCGCGGGCAAGTGCATGGCACCGAGGTTAAGATGGGTTGGCTATATAGTCTCTACACGGCGGATGAGATGGTGGATCTGGGTCAGCTAGATAGGGGGCTCTATATTACACCCGAGCGAGTGATCATCTTGGCCCGTATTATGCTTCTGCTCCTTTTGGGCAAGACCCTCTTCACGAATGCGAGAGGTGGGCGGGTCAGCTTGGCACTACTAAGCATCATGGAGAACTTCCTAGACATTCATCGGTACGACTGGGGCGAGACCGGATATGCTTGGTTGATGTATGGCGTAGCTCGGGTGACCATTGGGGAGGCTAAATTCGTCGTTGGCTTTTGGGGCACTTTGGAGGTAATCCGTTACTCTTTTGCCTTTGTTAGTTTCACTTGGATGATCTTTGTACTGACTTACTCCTTTATATACTGCTCCTCTCAGGAATGGGGGTACCATCACTTTTATCCTGGGCACCCACTCCTCCATTTGGATGCATATACCTACCCCCTTCTCAACAAATGAAACCAAGCTCGATGTCGTGATGTGGGCATGAAGCAACTCGAGATGGGCCTGAGGTCCCAACTTGACCAGATGGTACTTGAGAAGGTAATGCCTCTGTTTATTTCAGTCCGACAATTGTCCTTTGATATTACATTGCAATTCTTACTGTTGGTCCTCTCTTGACTTGGACAGATCCTCCATGACCTGTACCTTACCTCCATTTTTTGGGATCGGGTAGCCGTAGGCCCATCGCACCTATTCAACAACTGCCGCGTGGTCTTCTTTTATGGGGAGTGGGCCAAGGTTTACTATTTGGGGGAGTAGGTGGTGCACCAGTATCAGGGTTATCACGCCATACCTATGGACCCTCCTGCCAATGTCATGGACCCTGTTGGTAGTGTTGCGGAGCTCACGGTGTTCTTCCTCAATAATGGGCTCCCTATGAATGTCCTTTTCCCTTTTTTAGATTGGTCCTCTTTTGCTTTAATTCATCCTTTGTTCCTTCTGAGCGGATTTCTATTTTGTTCACAGTTTGCTCAAGGGGATGACTCGGATGGTGGAGGTGGAGCGGAGGTGAGTGCTGCTAATACTTCAGGGGCAGGTCCTTCAGGTGTTGGCCCTTCTGGTGTGGGTCCCTCGAGTGAGGACTCTTCCGGAGCTGGTCCGTCGGGTATCTCTCATGCAGGTGCCCTTGGTTGTGATTTGTCCGTGGTCTATGGGACCTTCTGACACTTTGATGATAGGTTTCTCTCGGGCCTCTACGCCGATGTGGATAAACATGCGCGTATCTCAACTTAAGTGGCCCGAGTCCCTCCTCCTGAGGTGATTCCAGGGGTAAGCCTTCTTACTATCATTTTTTTCTTTGTCTTGGCCCCTTTTGCTAGTGTTTTGTAATTGCCCTGGTAATTGGCATCCTATCCCTCTGAGTGTAGGACTTTGACTCGGGTACAGAGTATGCGGCATATCATCGTAACATTGCAGAGCTTTGGGACATGGAGACTGTCAGTACTCTGCTGCTCTGCTTTTCTTATTTGTTCAGACATCCTTTGTTCCCCAATTGATCTTGATATCTAATTTTGATCATGACTTGCAGCATGCACGCGCCAAGGAGTCGTGCTCCTTGCTGAGCCAGATTTCGCAGGCATGGTCCCGGGTCAGCGATATTCGGACCTTCCAAAACTCCTCACGTCGGCAGAAGAAGTCAAAGGGTGCCAGTAAAGATTAGGCCCTAGTTTCTGCATTCAAACAGTTTAGCACTTTTTGAGACAATTTTATTGGGATTCTTGCAACGTTTGTAATAGATATTTGTGGTATGGGATGATTTTCTTTTTAGACATGTTTAGTGCTTTTCTTTGATTGCAATGCCATCTCTCTCTTGAATATATCCAATTGCTTGCAAGAAGATCTCGATGATCGCCCATGAAAGTGGCCCTCATGCTGCATGCCTTGTTGCGGGACTTCTCCTGCACAAGAGTCAAACCTATTTTTATGTTAGATGCCCTTTAAATTCTTAGGTGTAGATGTTTTCAAATAGCAGGTGAATCAGGTCTGTAGGCTAAGGGGGCCAGCGATGGCCCACAAAAATTCCCAAAAACCCACAAAAAGTGGCATGGGGGGAGGGGTGTTTTGTGCTGGCGCAACTATTAGTTGCGCCAAGCTTAATCTAGGACAAATTACACTGGCACAACTAATAGTTGCGCCAGCTTGGACCTGGGGAGCTGTGGGGCCTTATATGCTCGAGACAGTCCAAATTCCCCTTGCTTTCCCAAGGGTGGGTCCATCAACATACATTGAATTTTATACTCTTGAAAGATCTTTGCACGTCTATGGACCCGCTTTCCAACCCTCCCTTACATGGAGGGCCCATAACCAATTTACTCATTTCTTTGGGCTTGGGGCCCAATTTTCCTAAAAGTTGGCTTGGGAGCCTGAATGCGAGCAAGTTCACTGAGCTTGAGTGGCTTGGCCTATCACGCCTTTCCTTCTTCCTTGAGGTTTTTCCACCGTGGCATACTTCATGCAGCCACTTCATTTTTGGATGCAACGCCCATGTGTTCCATTTTAGGAAGCGAGAGCTAACTCCAACCCTTGAGGAGCTATGTAATTTATTTGGTTTGAAGCTTCACAGAGGCCTCGCAAGAGTCACACCAAAGTCGGGCTACTCTAAATCCGCTCACCTTACCCTCGGTTTGAAGAAATTTCAGTACGAGAAAAGTCTCGCTGGGGGGCCCACAAGGTGTTCGATCAAATTCCTCAAAGAACTTTTTAGTGACGAAAGTCTTCAAAAATTGCCGGTTAGGAACATCTTCAATGTGAAATCCTTTGCACTTAGTCTCATTTCAGAAGTCCTTTTCTTCACTGGGGGAGAGAGCTTCTCCCTGGCTCTCTGTGATGTTTTGATCAAGTTGGTAGAGGGCCAATCAGTGATGCATTTGGTCCTCGCCGATTACCGATGCGTCGATGCCTTTGCTCTGGGTAAGGTGGAGAGCCTCAGGGGATGTCCTTTGCTGCTTTAAGTCTTGTTAGGTGAGCATCTTACTATCTTCGGACCCATGCCACACTTTTATATTACCCGAGGTGAGGCAGCTTGATGCTTTTCGGGTAGGTGTCACTTACTTTCGCAGGACAATTCGTCAGCTTTGAAGCTTTGGTTGACTGATGTCGAGCTGATATGGAGGCTTCCTTGGTTAGACCGGACCTTCCCGATAGTTCATTCCTGAGAATATGAGGGCATCACCCTCTTAGGATTGACTGGCAGTACCTTCTACTTACCATTCTGGGTGTTGCGTCAGTTTGGCTGCTCTCTGCAGGTGCCTTCCGAGGCAAAACCCCCTCTGTGTGACTTGATCTTTTCTAGGGGGTCCTCTAGGGATGTGGATCGGATTGCTGCTCTTTAGGAGACTCGTCAATCGACGTTGATGTATGATATGGAGCAAGGAAATTCAGTTCAGCCCTCCCCTGAGTATGAGGCTTGGCTATCTTTGGCCGACTCATCCTGATCTGGATCAGACGGAGAGGGTTGATATGGGAGGCCCCTGACTAAAGAAGGAGATGGCGCTTCGAGCTGGCATCGAGTTGATGGTTGATGAGAAGAGGGTCCTGTAAGAGCTTTTAGCATAAGAAAAAGTTACAACAGAGATAGCAAAGTGCGAGGTCCTTCGTCTGAAAGGATCCTTGAGTGTTGCCCTTAGAGCCGCTGATACTTCTCGGAAGAGGTAAAAGAGTTTGCATGGTCGTTGGTTGACCGAGCGGAATAATCGGGAGGATGGTTTTTGTGCTGAGATTAGTGCCTTGAAGCACGAGCTGGACCATTGATTCCTGTCTACACAACTTTTTGCATAGATCAAATACACATAAAAGGGGTGTAAGAGACCCCTTTACAGATACACACTTTTTGGTGTACATATTTTCTTTCTATTTTTTTGTTTTCTCTGCTTTTCTAAAGAAAGAAAGAAAGAAAGCTAGACATCACATAGACTATTTTTTGGGATGTGGTGTAAGCAAGACTTTTCCTTTTGTTCTTTTTATTTTGTGTTCTCTCTTTTTTCTTGGGGTGTGGTGCCTTAATCCCTTATTGAGATTTTGGCTCCTCCTTTGACCATGGTTGAACCCTTCCTTTTTAAATAGTTGGGTCTGAGAGAGTTTCAAAAGTTTTACCAATACTGGAATGTCACTCCCCTTGGACTGAGTGAAACCTTTCTCCTTACCTTGAGTCATACGTTTGACAAAGCAATTTTACAAAGGCAATTCTGGTCGGGGTTCGATTTGAACTAACATAAGCGGCCTAAACGGGAAAGGGGCATCATGGAGAGGCTCCTTCAACAACAATTTATCAACTAGTCAAACCCTTTTCTTTTCAATTTTCATTTTAATCCTTTTATACTCACAACGCCCAAGGTGGGTTCGTCGTGCCCATTTTGCCCTATTTTTACCCATGGAGCCCTTTCGGATTTTCACCACGACCATGGGTTTAGCTCTCTTACCCCAAGCACCATTTTGGGTTTTCACCTGGACCGCACAAGCTTGCTGTTTTTACTCGTAGCGCCCTTTCAAATTTTCACCACGTCCATCCTGCTTTGAGCTTTTTTTTTTTTTTTTTTTTTTTCTCATTTTTTCAAAAGCCACAACATAGACATCGATTCCGTCATAGCCGACTAAATGTGGTTCTGGTGTCGTTTCACAACTCAGCTTGTGTTGATTTAATAGATACTCTGACTGCTTGTGAACCTAAAAAGAGGGATTCCTTCAAGGTGTAGCTTGGCCATGGGTTAGGTTAGGGCTTGAAGGTATGCTGGGCTAAAAGGGTTTCCTTCATACAGCTTCAATTTTTCACAACATACTTTCTTTTATGGGGATTTTACTCTACATGCCCTAGAATGTATATATATTTTTTGCTTTTTCCTTTGTTTTATCTATTCTTGAGGTTTGCTTTTCCAATTTTTTATTTATTTTGATAGTAACTTTACTTCCCTTTTATTTTTTGAATATGTACATACATTTTTTGGGAAGGGGTTTATTAAAAGAAAAGGCCTAGACTCAAATGAGGGTAGCAAAGGATATCATCATTTTTAGGGATATTTTTGGCTACTGTGCTTGGAATGATGCCCTCTTTCGGGTGGTTCCTAAGCAGTCACGCATCTGTTTCACCAATACCTACCTTGTCGTGATGGACTACGAGTAGAACCGTCGAACATATCCAGCATTGATGGGCTCAAGAAGATGATCTTTGTCCATGGTGGTGAGGCAGATGGCGTATCTCGATAGCACTTTGCACTTCTCAGACGACGTAAGGTCCCTCCTAGTTCAGCTTGAACTTCCCTCTCGGATCGGCGTGGAGGGATGGGAAGATCTTCTTTAGTATAGTGTCTCCTACCTTTAGATCTTGACCGTGGACACATTTATTATAAGTGCGTGCGATTCACCCCTAGTAGACTTGAGTATGGCACAAGGTTAGGAGTCTTTTCTCGTCCAGTAGATTCAACTATTCGAAGTGGGATCATTCTCTCTCTCTCTGCATCGGGTAAGCCTAATTCCATGAGGATTCAGAGCGAGGGTACTTCAACCTCTACCGGTAGGATGGCCTCGGTTCCATACATAAGGGAGAATGGTGTTGCCCCTATAGCAGTCTGGATCGACATCTTCTAGGCCCATAAAGCAAATGGCATCATTTCACTCTAATCTCTATAAGAATGACCATCTTCTCTAGGATGTGGATGACTATCTTGTTAGCGGCTTCCACGACTCCATTAGTTTGAGGCCAATAAGGGGACAAGCGATGGTGCTTGATCTTGTATTGCTCACAGAAGACTCGGATGCTCTTATTCGCAAAATTTATGTCATTGTCTGTGATGATATCCTTGGGTACTCCAAATCGGCACACAATATTATTTTTGAGAAACTTCTTGACATGACTGGCCGTGATGTTGGCATATGATGCTGCTTCAACCCACTTGGTGAAGTATTTAATGTCGACGAGGATGAATCGATGCCCATTTGATGCTTTTGGATTAATCATTCCGATGACGTCAAGGCCCCAAGTAGCAAATGGCCAAGGAGTGGTCATGCAGTGAAGATCGATGGCAGAAGCATGTATTAGACTAGAGTGTTCCTAACACTTGTAGCATCTCTTAACATGCTTGTAGCAGTTTGATTCTATAGTGGTCCAAAAGTATCCCTGCCGCAGAATTTTCTTAGCAAGCATGTGACCGCTGACGTGGGCTCCGCATACTCCCTCATGGATCTCCCTCATGATGCTAATTGCTTCACTTTCAGTAAGGCCTCTGAGTAAGATGTTATTGTACAATCATTTGCAAAGGCATTCACCGTAGACGACGTAGCCTGCCGCTAACTGTTGAATGGTTTGCCGATCCATCTTGGATGTACTCTCGAGGAAGGTTAGTGTCTAGAGGAAATTCTTGATATCTGAGAACCAAGTTGGCTCATCATCAGGCTTTGTAGGTTCCTCAATCTGGAGCAGAAGGCCGGCTCATTCCTTTGCTCGATCATGATCAGCTTTAGTTCGGCACCATACGAGACTTCTATCATTGATGCCAACGTTACTGGTGCATCGGCAAAGCTATTCCTTATACGTGGGACATAGGAGAATGTCATGTCCTTGAAGCGGGCTATCAGATTCTCGAGGTGCTCATGGTAAGGGATCAGTTTCTCATCCTTTGTCTTCCAATCTCCATTCGTCTGGCATATGATCAACTGTGAATCGCCGAAAACTCAGAGGTGAGTTATGATCAGATCGAGAGCCACCTGCAAACCAGTGGCACAAGCTTCATACTTGGCCATGTTATTAGTGCAAGGGAAGTTGAGTTTGATAGAAACTGGTACATGTGATCCTTTCGGTGAAATCAGAATGGTGCCAACTCCCTGACCCTCGGCATTGGCCACTTCGTCAAAGTGTATTACCTAGGATTCCTCAGTTTCTTCTGTATCGTCTTCCGTCATGAATAGGATGTCCTCATTAGGGAATTTGGTTCTCAAAGGCTCATAATTTGGAAGAGGATTGTCGGCGAGATGATTGGCGAGTTCCTGCCCTTTAATCAACTTCTAAATGACGTATGTGATGTCAAACTCAGACAATAAAAGCTACCATCGTGTAGTTCGTCCAGTAAGAGCCGGCTTCTCGAAAAATTATTTCAATGGGTCCATTCGAGCTAAAAGTAGAACGGCTTGAGATAGCTAGTAATGGCAGAGCCTCTGAGTAGCCCATACAAGAGCCAGGCATGCTTTCTCCAGATGAGAATAGCGCATCTTGTAGTCAGTAAAATTCTTGTGCAAATAGTAGATGGACTGCTCTCTTCTTCCCATTTCGTCATGCTACCCTAAGACACATCCCATTGAAACTTCCGTCGTGGAGAGATACATGAGGAGCGGTCTCCCTGGCTCAGGTGGTACCAAAACAGGTGGGTTAAGGAGGTAGCTCTTGATTTTATCGAATGCTGCCTCACAATCATCATTCCATTCAACAAGTGAGTTCTTCTGAAGTAGCTTGAAGATTGGCGTACAGATTGGAGTTAGTTGTGCAATGAACCGACTGATATATTGTATTTTGCCTAAGAACCCTCTAACCTCTTTATCAGTGATGGTGGCAGCATTTTAGTGATAGCTTTAACTTTGATTGGGTCAACCTCGATCCCTCTCTTATTGACAATGAATCCCAATAGTTTTCCATACATGGCACCAAATGCGCACTTCTGTGGATTCATACGTAGTCGGTACTTTCTTAGTCTCTCAAACAACTTCTGAAGGTTTACTAGATGATTGCTTCATTCCGATGACTTGGCTATCATATCATCGACATACACCTCAATCTCTCAAACAACTTCTGAAGGTTTACTAGATGATTGCTTCATTCCGATGACTTGGCTATCATATCATCGACATACACCTCAATCTCTCGGTGGATCATGTCATGAAACAATACGGTCATAGCTCTCTGGTATGTAGCCTCGGCATTCTTCAGCCCGAATAGCATGACTCTATAGCAAAAGGTTCCTCAACGGGTGATGAATGTCGTCTTTTCTAGGTCGGCCTCTGTAATCTTAATCTGGTTGTATCCTGAGAATTCATCCATGAATCAAAGCATCCCGTGCTTAGCAGTATTATCGACCAAGATGTCGATGTGTGCTAATGGAAAATCGTCCTTCGGGCTTGCTTTCTTCAGAATTCGAAAATTGATGCACATGCGGGCCTTTCCATCTTTCTTTAGCACAGGCATAATATTAGATAGCCACTGCGGGTATTTGGATACCATGAGAAATCCCGCGTCATACTGCTTGATGACCATGTCTTTGACTTTCAACATCCACTCGGGTTGGAGACGTCTCAACTTTTGTTTAACCGGCTTTATATCAGGGTAGAGAGGCAACTCATGCTCAACCAAATCGGTGTTCAGACTAGGCATGTCCTCGTACGACCAAGCATAGACGTCTTGGTATGACCGAAGGAAGTTGATCATGATTTTTCTTTCTTCAGGACATAGCGACATTCCAATTTTGGTAATTGGGGGAAACTCCTCAATCCCTAGATTAGCGTCCTCGGTTTCCTCGACAATAGGGGTAGGGCCATGCTCAAATTAGGCAAACCGGTCAAGGAACTCATTGGGGAGCTCCTCCAAAGGGATATCCTCCTCCAGACACGTAACTCCTACCTCCTATTGTATATCTACCGGAAAGGGGTTGATTTTACGTGGGACGAGTATTTCAAATAAGGCATCTTTTTGTGGGATTTTATTTGGCATTTTAAATGACAATATTTTTGGACTTTGTATTTTTCAATGTTTTTCAAATTTTATATTTTTTCAATGTTTTGGGGATTTTGTATTTTTCCAATGTTTTTGAGATTTTGATTTTGTAAAGACCCGTATTTTGAACCCGAGTTAGACTGACCCTGTGTGTGTATTCGGCTCGGCAACCGACGTCACCATTTGTTTTGGATTTTTATCTAGATGTGATTGTGCAGATAGATTTTAATTTAGAGCCCATTTGGACCCTCGTGCGAAAGTTGTGCACCGACCTCGGTGTAGCCGCTCAACACCGGACTTGAGTTTTAAAATTAGAAGTGTATAATACATAAGATGTGTGTGTGTGTTTTACTTTGTGAGCAATCCTATTATAAGAAGGAATTGCATTCCCGTATTATACTAGGTTTTGTTAAGAGAGGATAGTTACCCAACCGTGTGAAACTTCTTCTTCTCTCTTCTTCAATCATCGTAGGAGATCGGTTTAGAAAACCTCCTTCTCTAGAACCCTCTTTGTTGAAAACACTTAAACCTTAGAAAGAACTTGAATCAACCTTGGATTCGTAGTTGGCTATTGGGAGAGGTTGAGATCATTGGGGGCGTGTTGGAGTTGTCTCTGTGAACTCGTGGGATCGATCGCGGCGCGAATCGTTGAGGAAACCCGTCGGTTTTTATCATCGCTCGAGCAAGGTATCACCGAACTCCGACATTGCCTTAGTATTTTAGTCATAACTTTTTATTCCGAACTCTGATTAAGACGATTCTTTTTGCGTTGGAAAGCTAATAGAAAAATCTACAACTTTTAGTTTTGACCAACTCATGAATCAATCATCTTAATGGTTAAAAAAATATAAGAATATTACGTCAAATCGCTCGAGCGAGCTATTATCATCGCTCGAGCGAGGTATCACCGAACTCTGACATTACCTTAGTATTTTAGTCATAACTTTTTATCCCAAAATCCGATTAAGACGATGCTTTTTGCGTTGGAAAGCTAATAGAAAAATCTACAACTTTCATGTTTTGCCCAACTTATGAATCAATCTTCATGATGGTCAAAAAAATATAAGAATGTTATGTCAAATCGCTCGAGCGAGCTATTATCATCGCTCGAGCGAGGTATCACCGAACTCCGGCATTGCCTTAGTATTTTAGTCATAACTTTTTATCGCAAACTCCGATTGAGACAATTCTTTTTGCGTTGGAAAGCTAATATACAAATCTACAACTTCCATGTTTTGACAAACATATGAATCAATCGTCTTGATAGTCAAAAAAATATGAGAATGTTACGTCAAATTCTAGGATTGGCGCAACTTGCCTGCTTTGACTTGTTTTTGAGGAAACGCTTAAATAGGTCTATATTATTAGTAATTAGAGTTTATCTTAATGCATGAACGTATATTGTGATGTAGATTGAGGGTGAGAGGCCATCAATAGGACCTTGCTTGACTTCGCATAACTCCGAGTTTTAGGTAGGAGAATCTCATCTTTACAGTATTTTATTTTAATTCGCATGGATATTTTGAATTAAAATCTTTGAACTTGCATATGCCATTGAAATCACATCTGTAAATTGAAATTGATATGAATGACTAAAAATCTAAATCTACCTGAATCCTGAAACCTGAATCTGCTTAAGCTCTGAAGATCTGAAATCAAGAACCTGAACTATGTATAAGAGACTTCCATCTGATTATATTAGGATCGGCATTTGTTTTATGATTGACCTGAACGACCCCTCAAAAATTCCTGAACAACTTCCTGGCACAAGTTTCCCTCATTACGCAGGGGCTTGTTGCATCCTGAAAAAAGGTTCATGAACGACGATGGTAAGTAGGGGTTCCCATCGGCTATATTCCTGCTCTCGAGATATAGTTTACTCGGGAGGTATTTTAAGTTGAGGATTAAGTCATGAATTACTGAACTTTGCATATAGAAGTTAGAGAAACTAAGACACTGAAACACTGCATCTGTTCTTGAAACTGTTTTCACACATTTAGAAATAAATCTTACATATGATTTCCGCACCTAAATTCAGTTTATTATCTGCTTATATGTTTGACAAGCTATATTTTGATATTTGTTTTGAAACCATGTTAGTTAAAGTAAAATGCCGTAGATGTCTTTCTTCTACTGAGCTTTGTTGGTTAGCTCACTCCGACTATACGTCACAGGTTCAGCTATTGACGTGGCTATTCAGGGCTGTGAGACTGATCCTGTGACAGCCCGGATTTCGGCACCCCAAAACCCGTGCCATCAGCACGATCATCTTGACCGTGCCCTTAGCTAAGCACGGAACACTGGTATATCAAGCATCAAAAGTACTATAAATGAAATTGCAGAATTTAAATCTACATAGAAATACTTCTCAAAAGACAGTTCTACCCTCATGCCTCTGCATGAAGGGAGAACCGATCCGAACCATCGATGATAACCATCATCATGGATGGTTCGCCCAAAAGAATACTCTGATATCCATAGACACAAGGTTTAATCAAAAACCAGGCTTGACATACCAAGCCGTACAATCTCCAACTAAAACCCCTCAAAGTCGCACAGCAGAGTCCTCTAGAAGAAGTCCTCTGGAGGTGGCTCTAACTCCTCGCCGGCCGCAAGGTCCGACTCACCGGGGTCAGCGTCTCCTGAAGCCTCGGCAGCTGCTAGTAGTGGACCTGCGACGTATAGTCTATAGGGTGAGCTACATCCTAGCTCAATAGGGAACAGAACACAATTGAACATATAAAATATAACTCACATGTATTCTATGATATGCATGCATGATGTGTCTATGCATTTATTGATGAAAAACAGTTAAAAACACTTCAATTACTGGTAGATTACTCATGTCTTTTAGTTAATCATGAATGATGCTGAGAAGGCCTAAAGCAAAACTTAAACTTCAACTTAAATAATCCCCGAGCAATATAGCATCGAGCCCCGACGAGATACCCTTCATCGTCATCTATATAGACAGTTTTAAATGTATTCCCTGGGAATACTAATAGTACCCAAGCCCCTTTCCCCTGGGGATTGGTGGCGGGGTTTCACATCTCATCAACACCCCTGGGGTGTACTTACTATGTACGGATAAGCCTCCGCACTGGCCTACGGTTTCGCCGCCGTATCGGTCACGGATATCCTGCCGTGTCAGTCGTGGATATCCCGCCACGTTGGTGGGGTAACCTATCAAACCTCAAATAACAAAAATATCGGTGCCTTACATATAGTTATTCACCGTGTAAGTGTGCTATCTTATATCAGTTAGGCCCTATCAAGCATGATTCAATCCTTGGATACATCCCTGGGATGTATCCATTCACTTGCATCACACCTGATGCACTTTTCTTTCTTACTTCTTCATCCCCGGGATGGCTCATTTGTTTACTCTTATGAATATCACACACACACTTTTCACAATTCTTTAAGCAAAGAAAATATTTGAATAGAAATTTATATCACTACATACATGCTCTTGCAAAATAAGGTACATGTTCAAGGTGTTCCCTACCTTAGGTCTCTATCGATTTAATGCATCAAGATCCCACTGGGCTCGTTGTGCCCACTTCCATACGTATCACCTATGATACCATTAAACACACTCAAACGCGTCACAAAAGATGTAATGAATAAGTCTCAAGACCCCTAGAGTCTTGAAGTAAGAATCAAAAGTCCACAAAGTTTACTACGACCGATTAATCGATTCCAAAATCGATTAATCGAATCGATTCGATTAATCGATTTCCAAAATCGATTAATCAAAGTAAATATCGATTAATCAAACAATTTCGATTAATCAAAATTCTCCTTTCGCAAAGTCCATTCTCGGTCAATAATGAGTTTTCATTCGATTAATCGAATCCAATTTCGATTAATCGAAATTCTTCTTTTCATAAGCAAATTCATCGTTCAACGAGAGTTTTCATTCGATTAATCGAATCCAATTTCGATTAATCGAAATTCTTCTTTTCGTAAAGCAAATTCACTGTTCGAACAGTTGAGTTTCACAAGTTGATTAATCGATTCTAAATCGATTAATCGAAAACCAAAAATCGATTAATCGAAATCCCATTTCGATTAGTCGATTTTTCCTCAAGTCATTTCCTTTAACCCCGGGGTCCACTGAGAGTTCTCGATTAATCGAAATTCAATTCGACATCAAATCGGGTCCTCCACCCTTCAACTTCTCGCCAATTTCGACATCAAACCCAATTTCGATTAATCGAATTATCGATTCAAATTTCGAAATGTTCTTTCCGATCTTTTTCCATACTTTTTCTTCTATTTTTCTAAGGCATTATCCTATGACTTAACCCATATTTTTCTGCATCTTACGCCCTATTATCTATACATCTTATTTACAAAAATTTTACCTTGAATAGCTCTCAAGTTGATTTCAAATCTAGGGTTGGAAGGCTAGGGTTCCAGCTTTGGTTTCTAACGGATTCCTTAAGGCCAAATCCGCCTCTTTAATGCTTGAATCCTTCTTCCAATCACCCACAATAACTCCTCTCTTACTCCTCTCTCTTTCTCTCTCTTCTTTACTTCTCTCAACCACCAAAACATGAAAGTTAGGGTTTTCAACCCTTTTTATCTTATCTCTTTTCTCGGTGTGGAGCACATACACACTCATCAGTGTATGCCACTCTACACACTCCTCTATCTCTCCACTCTTCTACATTGGTTCGCACATCACATTCGCTCATCTCACCATAAGTTTATCAATAAACTATCTCATGGTCAAACCTAGGACCAATCGGGCACGGATCCCGAGGTCCTCGTTTGACGTGCTTTTTCGGGTTATTACAGATCCTGACTACGTGCCTGAGGAAGAGCTTGAGGTTCCTCCTGAAGAGTTTTTCCCAGTATAGAACTTACTAATTTTCTTATTTGTGGTGAGAGTTAGACCTGAATTTGTGGGCCCATTTTAGTTGGATACCATAGTTTTATATTTGACGTTGATTTCTGTTATGAGCCATGTTTTGATGATGGTCGGCCACCATCGATGGTTCTTTACTTTTAATTGCTTTCGCATTTATTTTAGCTATGGATATTTATTGCGCTTTACTCTGATATGTGCCCTGTTTGTCCGGCTTATCGTTTATTCGATAGGTTGGCGAACCGGCCTTTCCTATACCTGAGGGATTGGAAAAGTCGGGTCGTCACAGTTGGTATCAGAGCCATGGTTTTTAGATTCTCTAAGGACCCATGAGAACTAACCGTGACCCGGTACAGTTCGCATCAGAGTCATGTCGTTAGGTCCAGAATCACTAGTACTGTTTGTAATTGTCTTTATAATCAATGTTGACTGATGTTGTGGTGTTCACAATAACAGCTCAGTATGGCCCCAAGATTTAGAGGCAGAGGCAGGGGTAGGACGGTGCCTTTAGAGGACATTCCTGAAGGTGTCGGTACATCAAGGGGAGTTGCCTTCGCATCCGATTCTAATGCAGTCCCTATAGGAGCCAGAGTTGATAGAGGTCAGGGTGAAAGAATGGAACAAGTGTTGGAAAACCAACATTGCTCACAGACCGCATCTATGGCTCACAGATCGCTCAGAATCGCCCAAAGAAGCGTAGCTGATTTCCGGACAACAACAACAATCATCGACTTGTCAATTCGTGGAGGATGAGACCTCCAATTTTTCAATTCGATGGAAGCTGAAGGTTGGTTGGATGAGATGGAAAAGATCTTCGAGGTGCTTCAGTGCACCGATGTCGAGAAGGTTAGATGGGCAACCTTCAAACTGGATGGACAGGCTGGACCATGGTGGAAGTCCGTGGCTAGACACCGGGAGCAGGAGTTTCCCAATACTCCTTGGACATGGGCTGAGTTTATCGAGGCGTTCAACGATCAGTACTTTCCCAAGATCGTTAGGAATCAGATGGAAGTTCAGTTCATCGAGCTGAAGCAGGGGACAATGTCAGTGTGTGAGTATGGAGATGAGTTCACGCGACTTTCAAGGTTTACACCTCAACATGTGGCCACCGATATGATGAAGGCCAGAAAATTTCAGCTGGGTCTTAGGCCGAGTATACAGGAGAGCGTGGCTATGTGGGAAATGGAAACATATGGAGGAGTACTGTCAAAGGCCCTCATAGCAGAGGAAGAAATTCAAAAGCGGTTTTTGAGAAGCAGTCAGCCGAACAAGGATAGGGTTGTACAAGGGCAGTCAGGTACTTATGAAAATAAGAGGGCCAAGTTTACAAAGCCGCCAGTGAACCTTACTCAACCTGCATTTTCTAGACCAACATTTTCTTCTGGACCGACCCCTTATCAGAGATTGGCAGCATCATCACCTGTGCAATCCGTACGACCAGCGGGTTCTAATGCTAGTGGAGCTTCAGTGGGACAGGGATCCTCTCGTGCACCATCTTTTGTTTCGGTCACTATGTGCCTAAGGTGCGGGAAACCACACAAGACCGAGGATTGTAGGAGGAACACTGGAGCGTGTTTTCGGTGTGGCGCAATCGGACACATGGTTAAGGATTGTCCTCAGGAGGACAAGGGAAGAACTAGTTCGGCTTCTACTCAGAGATCGACCCGACCTATTATTCAAGGTCGAGTTTATGCCGTGATGGCTCAAGAAGCCGAAACATCGAACGACGTGATCCAAGATATTATTAAAAGTTAAGATGTCTTCTTATTTTATGTGTTATATATAATTGCTTGATATTTAATAAATTTTGTTAATAAGTTATGGATGAACACACATGCTTAGAAACTTTTAATTGAAACGCTTGTCTAAACTAAGGTACCCTTTTATGTATCGGGGGAGCGATGTAAGCAAAACCGAAGCGCGAGTGTTGATAGACCCTGGGTCTACACATTCTTTTATTACTCCATTGTTCGCTGAGAAGTTGGGAATCATTCCCAAGGCCCTTGATTTCATCTTGGCAGTGTCAATTCCTACGGGCAACTCAGTGAGCACCGATACCATGTGTCAATCAGTGATTGTGATGATCGAAGACCACGAGACAGTGGCTGATTTGATCATTTTGAGCATGGAAGGGTTTGACGTGATACTAGGGATGGATTGGTTATCTACTTACCATGCGAGCGTGGATTGTCTTCGAAAGATTATAACATTCCGCCCGCCGAAGAGAAAATCTTTTCGATTTTGCGGAGTCAAATCTTGTGTGATACCGTTTATCTCTGCCATTCGAAAGGCACGTATGATGAGGAACGGTGTTATGGTTATCCGGCCTACTTGCAAGATCATAAGGAGGAGAAGAAAATATTATAGATATTACGATTGCTGAGTATTCGATGTTTTTCCGAAGATCTACTCGGATTACCACCGAGGAGATTGAGTTTGCGATTGAGTTAGTGCTGCATCAACCAAGATCAAAACTCCGTATCGAATGGCGCCTGCAGAATTGAAAGAGTTGAAGAAGCAGCTTCAGGAACTGCTAGATAAGGGCATTATTAGACCGAGTGTGTCACCCTGGGGAGCACCGGTTCTATTTGTAAAGAAGAAAGACGGTTCAATGCGGCTTTGCATCGATTACGCCACTAAATAAGTTGACAATTAAGAACCGTTATCCACTTTCAAGAATTGATGATCTGCTCGATCGCCATAAGGAGCAAGGTTCTTCTCAAGATCGACTTGAGGTCGTGCTACCATCGCTTGAAAGTTAAGTCCAAGACATTCAAAAGATGCTGCTCGTAACCCGATATGGGTACTACGAGTTCTTGGTCATGCCATTTGGGTTGACAAACACACCCGCGTCATTTATGGACTTGATGAACCGGATATTCAAGTCACATTTGGACAAGTCTGTAGTAGTTTTTGTAGATGACATCCTCATCTATTCAAAGACGCGAGAAGAACATGAGCAACATCTGCGAGTGGCTCTACAAACCCTTAGAGACCATCAGTTATATGCAAAACTTAGTAAGTGTGAGTTTTGGTGGGTCGATTCCTAGGCCATGTTATCTCTGAGACCGATATTACAGTTGACCCAGCCAAGATTGAGTCAGTGATGAATTGGGAACAGCCAAAGACCGTTACAGAAGGTTTGTGGAGGGCTTCTCCAAGATATCAGGTCCTCTTACACAACTTACGAAGAAGAATACTAAATTTGATTGGACAGAGCAGTGTGAGCAAAGTTTTCAGGAACTCAAGAAACGATTGACTCTACCAAGATTTGCTATACCATCAAAGGCGGGGAGGCTTTGCAATATACAGTGATGCATCATATGGGGGTTTAGGCTGTGTGCTTAACCAGAATGAGAGAGTCATTGCTTATGGGTCTAGACAGCTGAAAGACCATGAGAAGAATTACCCGACGCATGATCTTGAGTTGGCAGCAGTGATTTTTGCTCTGAAGATCTGGAGGCATTACCTTTATGGAGAGACCTTCGATATATTTACCGATCATAAGAGCCTCAAGTATCTCTTCTCACAAAAGGAGTTGAATATGAGACAGCGTCGATGGATGGAGTTCTTGAAAGATTATGATTGTACCATCCAGTACCACCCCGGGAAAGCAAACGAAGTGGCAGATGCGTTAAGTCGGAAGTTCTCTGCTCAGTTATCGCATCTCACCGCAAGGGTGCGAAGATGGCATCTATTGGAAGATATGGCTCTAAGTAGCATGAGATTTGACGTAAAAGGTTCAGGTGCGTTAATGGCTACACTGGTGATTCGTTCCACCCTCTATGAGAACATTCGCAGACTTCAGATGACGGATTATGAACTTATGGCTATCAGACGGGATGTGATTGGGGGAAGCAAAATAGATTTTTCTATCAAAGATGATGACACTTTGTTGTTTAGAAACCGGGTATGCGTACCAACTAGTACTGAGCTTCGGGACACTATTTTGGAAGAGGCTCATAAGTCTATGTACGCTATTCACCCTGGCAGTACCAAGATGTACCAGGACTTAAAGAAAAGCTTCTGGTGGAGAGGTTTAAAGAAAGATGTCGCTGTGTATGTCTCGAGATGTCTTGTGTGTCAGCAAGTAAAGGTGGATCATCGAAATCCGGCAGGACTGTTGCAACCACTACCGATACCTGAGTGGAAATGGGAGGCCATTTCTATGGACTTTATTTTGGGATTGCCAAGAACATTAAGAAAATACAATGCCATCTGGGTCATTGTGGATCGATTGACTAAGTCCGCACACTTCCTTCCTTATAATACGTCGTATACCGCCAACAAGCTCGCAGAATTATACATCAAGGAGATAGTTAGGCTGCATGGTATACCGGTCAGTATCGTATCCGATAGAGACCCGATGTACACATCTCAGTTTTGGCAACGATTTCAAGAAGGAATGGGCTCTAGGCTCGATTATAGTACAGCATTCCATCCTCAGACCGATGGGCAGACTGAGAGGGTGAATCAGATTATAGAAGATGTGTTACGTGCTTGCATGTTGGATTTTCAGGGGTCATGGGACCAACATTTACCGCTGATCGAGTTCGCCTACAATAGCTTACGGGCTAGCATCGGCATGGCACCCTACGAAGCTTTGTATGGACGACGGTGCAGGTCTCCGCTTAATTGGGAAGAAGTGGGTGAGAAACTCATTTTAGGTCCCGAGATCGTGGAGAATACAACCGAGACAGTTCGGTTAATCCGTGAGAGACTACGCATTGCTCAAAGTCGAAGAGCTACTCGATCCGAAAAGAAACCATGTTGAGTTTAAGGTGGAGATAACGATTTGTCAAAATCTCTCCTACAAAAGGCGTGATGCATTTTGGGTGGGAAGCGAGTCGAGTCGCTTATGTTGGACCTTTCGAGGTATTGGGCCGAGTCGGCGAGGTTGCCTATCGAGTAGCCTTGCCACCGCAGCTATCGAAAATGCACAACGTGTTTCATGTGTCCATGTTACGAAGGTATGTTAAGGACCCGACTCACGTATTGGACTACCAGCCCATTGAGCTCCAAGAAGACCTATCCTTGGTTGAGGAACCGATACGAATCTTGGATCGTAAAGAACAAATCTTACGGACAAAGAACATTCCCTTAGTACTCGTGAAGTGGCAGAACCATTCTTCAGAGGAAGCCACATGGGAGCGTGAAGCGGAGATTCGCGAGCAATTTCCACAACTTTTCGAGTGAAGGTATATTGTAAACTATAGTTATGTAAGAAAACCATACATTCTTGAATTTGCTTCTAAAAAAAAAAAAAAAAAAAGGAGAATTTCTTCAAATTCTTCAATGTTAAATTGGTTCATAACATCGATGCTTTACATATATATCTATAACGATCACACAATAAAATCTTAAATGTCATATTTATTCATTCTCGGTTAGAACCGTATGTCTGTTGGAACCCGTGTCATCAGTTAGAACATGTTACCAGGCACGTGATCATGCTTTTGAATAAGTGTTCGATTCTGACATCTGAAATTTCTGCTCAAATAATTACCAAAAGGGTGAGGTAGGTGTGTGTGCTAGGTTTGTGTCATGGTGAAGTATATTTCCAGGCACGTGACACTTGGGAAGGTATGCATCCATGTACGGATGCAATCCTCTATGGCAGTATGGGATGCCACACGCAGTACATCCAGGTTACTACGGATCCCGACCCTTGAAAGCGTGCTTGGTGAAGCCTACCGCATCGCGACCAAAGTTCTTTGACTTTAGACTGTTTCGATTTTGCTTTATACTGGTGTTAGGATAAGGACTTACCGCAGTTCGGTTTAGCTATCCGTATATTTTCGAGGACGAAAATTCCTAAGGAGGGTAGAATGTAAAGACCCGTATTTTGAACCCGAGTTAGACTGACCCTGTGTGTGTATTCGGCTCGGCAACCGACGTCACCATTTGTTTTGGATTTTTATCTAGATGTGATTGTGCGGACAGATTTTAATTTAGAGCCCATTTGGACCCTCGTGCGAAAGTTGTGCACCGACCTTGGTGTAGTCGCTCAACACCGGACTTGAGTTTTAAAATTAGAAGTGTATAATACATAAGATGTGTGTGTGTGTTTTACTTTGTGAGCAATCCTATTATAAGAAGGAATTGCATTCCCGTATTATACTAGGTTTTGTTAAGAGAGGATAGTTACCCAACCGTGTGAAACTCCTTCTTCTCTCTTCTTCAATCATCGTAGGAGATCGGTTTAGAAAACCTCCTTCTCTAGAACCCTCTTTGTTCAAAACACTTAAACCTTAGAAAGAACTTGAATCAACCTTGGATTCATAGTTGGCTATTGGGAGAGGTTGAGATCATTGGGGGTGTGTTGGAGTTGTCTCTGTGAACTCGTGGGATCGATCGCGGAGCGAATCGTTGAGGAAACCCGTCGGATTTTATCATCGCTCGAGCAAGGTATCACCGAACTCAGACATGGGCTTAGTTTTCTAGTCATAACATTTTATTCCGAACTCTGATTAAGACGATTCTTTTTACGTTGGAAAGCTAATAGAAAAATCTACAACTTTCATGTTTTGACCAACTCATGAATCAATCGTCTTGATGGTTAAAAAAATATAAGAATGTTACATCAAATCGCTCGAGTGAGCTATTATCATCGCTCGAGCGAGGTATCACCGAACTCCGACATTACCTTAGTATTTTAGTCATAACATTTTATCCCGAACTCTGATTAAGACGATTCATTTTGCGTTGGAAAGCTAATAGAAAAATCTACAACTTTCATGTTTTGACCAACTCATGAATCAATCGTCTTGATGGTCAAACAAATATAAGAATGTTACATTAAATCGCTCGAGCGAGCTATTATCATCGCTCGAGTGAGGTATCACCAAACTCCGGCATTGCCTTAGTATTTTAGTCATAACTGTTTATCTCGAACTCCGATTGAGACGATTCGTTTTGCGTTGGAAAGCTAATATAAAAATCTACAACTTGCATGTTTTGACCAACACATGAATCAATCGTCTTGATAGTCAAAAAAATATGAGAATGTTATGTCAAATTCTAGGATTGGCGCAACTTGCCTGTTTTGACTTGTTTTTGAGGAAACGCTTAAATAGGTCTATATTATTAGTAATTAGAGTTTATCTTAATGCATGAACATATATTATGATGTAGATTGAGGGTGAGAGGCCATCAATAGGACCTTGCTTGACTTCGCATAACTCCTAGTTTTAGGTAGGAGAATCTCATCTTTACTGTATTTTATTTTAATTCGCATGGATATTTTGAGTTAAAATCTTTGAACTTGGATATGCCATTGAAATCACATCTATAAATTGAAATTGATATGAATGACTAAAAATCTAAATCTACCTGAATCCTGAAACCTGAATCTGCTTAAGCTCTGAAGATCTGAAATCAAGAACCTGAACTATGTATAAGAGACTTCCATCTGATTATATTAGTATCTGCATTTGTTTTATGATTGAAACGACCCTCAAAAATTCTGAACAACTTCACGCACAAGTTTCCCTCATTACGCAGGGCTTGTTGCATCTGAAAAGGGTTCATGAGCAGCGATGGTAGGTAGGGGTTCCCATCGGCTATATTCCTGCTCTCGAGATATAGTTTACTCGGGAGGTATTTTAAGTTGAGGATTAAGTCATGAATTACTGAACTTTGCATATAGAAGTTAGAGAAACTAAGACACAAAACGCATACATTCTTGAAACTTTTCACACATTTAGAAATAAATCTTACATATGATTTCCGCACCTAAATTCGGTTTATTATCCGCTTATATGTTTGACAAGCTATATTCGATATTTGTTTTGAAACCATGTTAGTTAAAGTAAATGTCAGAGATGTCTTTTTCATCGAGCTTTGTTGGTTAGCTCACTCCGACTATACATCACAGGTTCAGGTATTGACGTGGCTATTCAGGGTTGTGAGACTGATCCTGACTACGTGCCTGAGGAAGAGCTTGAGGTTCCTCCTGAAGAGTTTTTCCCAGTATAGAACTTACTGATTTTCTTATTTGTGGTGAGAGTTAGACTTGAATTTGTGGGCCCATTTTAGTTGGATACCATAGTTTTATATTTGACGTTGATTTCTGTTATGAGCCATGTTTCGATGATGGTCGGCCATCATCGGTGGTTCTTTACTTTTAATTGCTTCCGCATTTATTTTAGCTATGGATATTTATTGCGCTTTACTTTGATATGTGCCCTGCTTGTCCGGCTTATCGTTTATTCAATAGGGTGGCGAACCGGCCTTTCCTATACCTGAGGGATTGGAAAAGTCGGGTCGTCACAGATTTTCTTCGGAGATGGACCCTTGGCGGCACCAGTCTATGTATATACAAGGTATTGCCTGTTAAGGCTTATCTCACTTTTTAGAGGCTATTTTTTTTAGGAAACAGGTGCCAAATATTAGGCCACCCCCCACTTTCAGGGTTTGGGGCAAAGTTGCCCAATTGCATACCTGAGGGGCCTCTCCTTTACCTATTTGGATGGTGGGTGCTGACTGATATGACTCATTAGAGTCAGCTTCCATCATGTTGATCTCCATTTCGTCTGAGATGATACCCAAAAATGTTAACACTATTTTATGGTGATTTACCACACGGGGAATTTATTCAGGTACTGGCCATCGTTCCTCAAAGAGGGACAACGCAGCCAAATCTATTTCTAGGCTGGGAAGGGTAATGTAGGGATTGGTGGGGTGAACCAGAGCTGTAGGCTTGTGTGGGGTTAATCGGGTTTCCCCATTTCGGTCAATCTTCACAACCCCGACACTTATGAATGAATTCCTTATGTGAGGCCTGGGACGAGGTTTCTCCTCTATGTGGATCCCCCTAGCTTTTGCAGCTGCCGTTGAGCAGGCTTCTCTCACACCTCTTCTTTCGTGGGCTTGTAACCTAGTCCAAATCTAACTTTTTACCCCCTTTGGCTGTGACGGGCTCCTTTCTGCCTTGGAGTCTGGGACCAAGTCCCCTTCTCTTTTGGTAGCCCCACTTCTAGAGCATGACCACTGTCGCCACCATTCTACCTCCGGTTTTTGAATGATGCCCTCGATGTGCTTCGGGAGTATCACCGACACCTTGTATTCGAAGCCGTGGAGGTCGACGTCCTCGGTTGTGTGTGCTACATCCAGCACATTAGGCTTTTCAACGCTATTGGTGGCCTTTTCTTTCTCACTGTGTCCCTCACTGATGATTATGATGATCTTATGCCCAAATGCAAATTTGAGCTTTTGGTGCAGTATGGAGGATATTGCTCCGACCTCATGTAGCCATGGGCACCCCAATAGCAGATTAAATGAGGACTTAATGTCCATTACCTAAAATAATATGGAGAAGGTCATTGGCCCAATCAACAGCTCAAGGTCAACTTCTCCCATTATCCCTCTCCTGGTATTGTCAAAACCACGGGCACTGGTTCTCGTGGGTCTAAACATGCATGGGTCTATCACGATCTTTGTGGTGGTTCTTATTGGGCATATATTTAATGCAAACCCATTATCAATTAGAACTAAGGGAAATACCATATTTCTTGACTCAATAGTTATATTCAAAGATTTTGAGTGGCTACCTCCTTCCTCTAGTAAGTCAGCATCAGAAAATGAAATGGCATTTGGAGCCCTCACTTGACCAGTTATCTACCCAACTTCATCTGGGCTAACTTGAAGTGACACATGCGCATTTTTTAACGCCCCCATTAATGCTTGGAAATGGAGTGGGGATGTCATCAACAGATCCCATACAGTAATATAGGCAGGCATTCTCCTCCACTGAGTCTCCAGTATATGTTCTCGAATCATTTTCTCGAAGGGATTCGCTACGCTATCTTTCTTCCCCTCTAGTTAGGCTTATGCTGCTGCCGGTGTTTTGGGCAGCTTTGAAATCTTCCCCGATCGGGTCACAAAGTCCACTGCCCCTTCTCTATGGCTTCCAGCATTGATATTGGTTTGTTCATAACTCAGCGGGACCTGATGAAGATCATAGGTAGGTCCTGAAATCTGGAATGGTATAGCTGCTGGTATCAGATGCACTTGCACTGCGGGGTCTAGAGGGGTGGGTAACACTTAGTTTATTTTGGTGATAGCTGGTTGGGTGGTAAAATTGGGCCAAATGGGGGTGGTGAAGCTTGAGGGTGGTGGTACTGGGGGAAAAGGGGTAAGATTAGGCCATGGGTAGTTGATAGGTGCCGGCGGGGGATTGGGAGCATGATGGGCTATCGGGTAATTGATGGGGGTGGTGGTGTATGGTTGGTATGCATTTATATGCACATAATTGACAGGGGTGGGTGATGGAAAGTAAATCCTAAGGTCTTAGGGTTCAACTTGTGGTGTTGGGCTGAGAAAATAGTCTGATAAATTCAGAGGTTCAATCACCCCAATGTTCCTTTCTTCATAGTTCCTTGACAATGGTGCCACATAGTTCTCCCTATCACTGATGTAATCTGACAGATCAAATTCAAATTCCTCCTCACATCCCTCTACCATCCCGATGGTGGGTCTGAGGCCTGCTCCTTTGATAGGATGTGGGGGTAATGGCACTTGATAGATATTTGTGCGCTGGTTCGCTTAAGAAGGTGCAGGCAAAATGATTTTCTTGATATCAATTAGATCTTGGATTGTGTGCTTCAATGGGAAGCAGTGATCAGTCGAGTGACCTGAACCCTGATGAGAATTGTAGTGAGTGTTAGGGTCATAATTCTTTGGGATCGGATGAGGAGGAGGTTACGATTGACGAATAGTGACTAATCCCTTTTCTTCTAATAAAGGTAAAAGTATACTTAACGATTGTCTCAGGGGTGTAAACACTAGGTCATAGCGGGCTCTCCTCTGCTCTGGAGTCATCTGCATTCCTTGCTCATTCCCTGTTCTCTGTATCTGCTCAGTTCTGACTGGCGCTAGCTGTGCTGCTTGAAATTGGAATGGGGTTATGTTATTATTGGGCCTGGTATTGGCAATGTTCTGGATGTCAGCCCGGGTTCTTTTATCGTTCCTTTCCTTTGAAAACCTCCTAACCCCATTAGCTCCACTCGGTGCATTTTTATTCAGGCGGCCTTCTCTGATGGCGTCCTCACATCGATCAGCGTTCCTTACCAGATCAATAAAGCTGAACTACTACTGGTACACTAAAAAGTCCAAGATTACTGGCAGGGTGTTCTTAGAGATCATCTCTATCTATTCATCTTCAGGTATTCTGTTCCTAACTTTGGATGCCAATGCTTTCTAACATCCCAAATAGTCGCTAAAGGTCTCATTCAAGTTCTGCTTTAACTGGGCCAAGTCAGACTTACGCTGTTCGATGTCTATATCATAGACATATTGTTCTTTGAATAAGTGCGTTAAGTCTTTCCAGGTTTTCATCATTGATGGTTCCAAAGTTGTGAACCATCTCAAGGCCGGACCGGTTAAACTCTTTTGAAAGACCTTCATCAACAGGTTTTCGTTCCCTCCATATTGGCACATGTCCCCACAGTAGGACTTGAGGTGTGCAATAGGATTGCCGGTGCCATTATACTTGTCAAAAGCTGGCATTTTAAATTTGTGAGGTAAGGGGACCTCAGCGAACAAACACAAATCTGTGAAGTCTGTGGCGTGGATTTCAGCACCACCCATTTTCATCAACTACTTCTGTATTTTGTCTAACTGTTCTTTCAGCTGCTCTGACTCCTAAGATATGGGGGCCACTTTCTTGACAGCTGATGGGATCTCACTTTATGCTACCAGGGCGTGGGGAATGATAGGAGGAGGGCTAACGCTGGTTAATGCCCCAGCATAGGCTCTATTGTTCCTAAGCTCATCCTCTTCATACTACTGGTCAACATAGTGTGCAGTGAGGGCCGGATTCTCTTACTGGGGTTGCATGTACTGGGTGGGAAAGGCATGAGTGGGGGTTGGGTGAGTCCATTAGGGGTGAGGGAAGGTTAGTTAGGTGATGGGATGAATGGGAGTTAGACTTTGGAGTGGGGCTTGATGAGCCATTGAGCATGGGGGAAGGTTTGAAGCTGACTTTAGGATGTGGGGATATGGGTGAATTGGGGCTGATGCAAGGCATGGGTTTGAGATGGGTATGAGGGTTGTGAATGGGTGAAATTCTTGAGAAATTGTGAAGGGTACGGGTGTGAGGCTCCAAGGTTTTGTTGGGCTCGGGTTTGGACCATGAAGCCTTGGGAGGGTTGGGCCACAAAGCTTTGCTCATGATAGGTTTGGGCCATGGGCCATTGATGGGTTAGGGCCACGGGCCATTGATGGGTCTGGCCCATTGGGCCTTTATGAGCCCGGGCCATGGGCCCTTAGTGGGTCTAGCCCATTGGGCCTTGATGGGTCTAGCCCATGAACCCTTGGTGGGTCGGGGCCATGGGACCATGATGGGTCTGGCGTATTGGGCCTTGATTGGTCTTAGCCATGGGCCCTTAGTGGGTCTGGCCCATTGGGCCTTGATGGGTCTGGGCCATGGGTCCTTAGTAGGTCTGGCCCATTGGGCCTTGATGGGTCTGGGCCATGGGCCCTTGATAGGTATGGGTTATGGGGTTTTGGGCCATGGGGCCATGGACATGTGGGGAATGGGGGTTTGGGCCATTGGGCCTTGGGATATATGGGTAGAGTGGATGATGGGGGGTTGATGGGGGTCATGGGGGAATGAGGCATGGAGGCTTGCTAGGGTATGGGATGGATCCATGGGTGTGTGATGTGGATGAGAGGGAATGTGTAGGGTGGCCTTCCATCTGCTATACGTTTTGAACATTTTCTCCATCGTGGCCATAGACGGAGGATCAGATGGAGATGGGCTATTTGATGGTTGGAGGGGTATAGATAGGGTGTGGGAAGAGGAAAAATTGGGCATGACCACGGTGAAGTTGGGCATGACCCGGGTGAGGGGTGGGATATGAGGTGGATTGGAGAAATGAGGTGGGGCATTGGTGGATGGATTAGGCATGTATGGAGAGGATGTATGGGGCATGGAAGTGGAAGATGAGAGAGGGAAATTGGCCATGGCTTCGGGGAAGACAGGCATGGCTTGGGTAAATGGAGGGATGTCTGGGGGATTGGATGGGGTATGGACGTATGTGGGTGGATCGGGTTGGGTGGATGAAAAATAGGGTATGTTGGATGGGTTTTGAATGGGTGTGGAGGGGAGGTGAGATGGATTAGAGATGACCGTGGATGAAGGCATGGCTTGGAAAAATGATGGGAAATTAGGATTTTGGATATTTTAGGAAGTGGTAGAGGGAAAAATAGGGGCACCGAACGGGCCGGTTATGGTGAGGGTTGAATGGGTGAGAGGGGCGAAATTGAAGGCCTCTTCGGTATGGGAATGGGTTGGAGAATGTGGCGGGGATGAGTTTGGATCGGCATAAGCCGGGTCCAAGGCCCACAACATGTCTCGGTATCGGGTTGGGTACAGGTGCCTCTAATGGGGCCCGTAAAGCTTCCTCCTTCTTCCCGGATGACGGAGGGTACGATGATGCCGTTGTGCCGATACCAATCAAGACTCTAATTCTAATTTTTTAATTTAATTTTTTTTTGGATTTTTATAAGTGAAAAAGAAACGAGAGTTCCGGGGCCTTTTGAATTCCCTTCTCGGGTGGTTTTCGTATCCTAAATAGGTTCCGCGGTAATGGCTCTAAAGCGCTTTGGAAGAATCAAAGGGAAACCCCTTGATCTATTGAAGGCACGTAAACCAATGCAAATGACCCAATCCCCTGAAATGAATCAAAAAGAAGTTGCCTTCTTTTTACCCACGAGTGTATTGGGTGTCGGAAATAGTGGGGCTCAAACAGAAGTACTAAACACACTGATCGGGGAGTCCGGGATGTGAAAATAGGCCTCAGATCCGAACTGGGTTGCTCAGAACCACACTGGCGCAACTAATAGTGGCGTCAGAGCAAAAATCTCATATTTAAAGCTGCCTCAGCTAATAGTTGCGCCATTGCATTTCTGGGACATTTTGCATTGGCGCAACTAATACTTGCGCCAGAGTAAAATGAATTTCCAGTTTCTATGACAGCAGTAGCCTGAGTTCGAAATGGGATTCCAAACTAATTTTTTATCGAAGTTGGACTTCCGGGGACGACTGTTTATATGATCCGCTCTCTTTCTTACTGAACCTAAGGGTTTAGGGAAAAATTGGGTTCACTATCCCTCACTTTTTTTCGGCTTTTAAGCTTCGAATGAGAAGTTATCCACCCGATATACCTCAAGTGCAAGTACTTTTCTTAGGTACTAGGTAGGCTGGGACTTTTCCGAATCATTACTACTAGGGGCTGCTGCCGTACTAAGACCTGGGTGATTGTATGTGTGCCTAAATATCCCGACCCTTCGAAAATCCACCCCGCAAAAATTAATTTAGATCCCCTTTGTTGGTTCAATTTTATATTTCACTTTTAAAGGAATTTTCTCAAGTTCAAAGACCAGGGGTGATGATCCTGTGCCGCCTCTACGGGACGGCATTCACTGTTGGAATATGATTGCAGATATGTAAATGCGCATGTAGGCCCGCCAAATGGCTAAGGCTCTTTAAATGACGTAAAAGTAAAGAAATTAAAATGCAAAGCGCAAGTAGGCCCGCCAATCGACTAAGACACTTAAAATAATGGAAATGTAAAGGAAATTACAGACTATGTGCAAGTAGGCCCGCCAATCAGCTAAGGCTCGTAAATGACGTAAAGTAGGGGTAAGTAAAAATGACGTAATCAGAGGGGTGAGTAAAAATAAAATAAAAACAGCAATAAAAAGGTTACTAAAATAAAAAATAAAGAGGCCTAGTTCAAGGGGAAGCTTTACTAGCTACAACCCAGCAGAGTCGCCATCTGTGTAACCGTGGGATTTTTTACGATCCCCTCGCGACGATGCGCTCTCTAACAAAAAGTATAGAGTCGCCACCTGAAACTTTTGGTGTCTCGAGAAATCTAGATCATTTTTATAAGCACCAAAGTGCAACAAATATAACTCTGAATCCGGTCTACGCCAAAGGCTCTTGGGTAGGGGCTTCGGTTATCGATTGGGAAGGTGTTAGGAACCCAATCATCCCGTTAAATGAGGTCTTTACTTAAGGCCAAAATAAAAATAATATAAAAGAAAAGAAAAAGGCCTCCTCTTGCCCAAATTGTACTTAAAATCCTATTTGTGCCCCTTTGTTCCTACCAAACATTCAGCAGCGTAATGGCACAAATGGGAGGATAGAGGAGAAATCGAGAAGGTAGAGGAATAGAGGAGAGAGCCGGAGCTCTCGGGCCCTTGTTGCACCATTGTGGAGCCCTGTGTTGGGTTGCTTCGGTGAGTTTTTGAAGGCTTGTATAATATGGAATGAGGTTCTAACTCCTAAGGCTTGGTAACTAAGACGTAGAAAAGGAAGGATAGGGGGTAACATACACCTAACCTAGAGCTTTTTAATGAAATACTAAGGTTTAAAGGAGTTTTTTGAATTTTGAAATTTGTATGGGAGTGGTGCACTAGAGGAGAGAGAGAGAGAGAAGGGATTCCTTAATCTCTTAATGCAAATTTTTTCAAGCCTTTATAAAGGGGGGGGTGCCTCTCTATTTATAGGAAAAAGAGGTTAGGAGGGTGCTTAGAGGCTAATTGGGATTAGCAATTAGGTAATGGGTCATCTATGGTTTCCTAGGATTTTGAGAGCCTTGAAAAATGTGTTAAGGTGCTCCAATGGTGGATGATAGGGTGGTGCATTAAACCACCTAAGAAGTTACACATAGATAGTAAATGGGTATAACAGAACTATCAAAACACACCCCAAAGGTCTAGGTGGTCAACAAGTCAAACCCCAATCTCAATTTTTGAGGAAAAATCACACAACATCCTCATGTGCCTCATGAACTATTAGTTGCGCCAGGCATATGCACAGTAAAATAGTGCCTGGACGTTGGCCCCCGGAGGTGGGGTCCACTTTATAATTGGCGCAACTATTAGTTGCGCCAAATCCCTATAGGGGGTTCACTTGAAATTACTATTCTGCCTATGAGCTTCGAAATGCGATATCTTCTCGCACACAGCTCCGATTGGGGTGATTCTTTGCCTGTTGGAAAGCTAAAGACTTTTACTTTTCAATGGTATAAGATTTGATCATAGTAGAAGGCTGTAACTAGTCCTAGTGCACCACCCTTCATCCATTTCTCGGGAAAGCTAGGTTTAGGTCCGGAGTAGGTTCTAAGAGTCGGGATTGGTTTCTAAGGGTTGGAGAAGGTTCCTAATGAATCTAAGGTGATTCCTAAGGGTTTGGAATGGTTCCTAAGATTTCGAAAGGGTTCCTAAGGGTTCCATACATGCCATCAGAAGCTCAGAGATGCGCCTCTCTCAAAGTGAGTTTTGATTGGGCCTTGGGCCAAATTTGGGTGTCTACAGAGTAATTACGAAAGTACTTACAACCCTCAGTGGGGAAACCATTATGACCTCTCGTATGATACCTGCAAGACCCTCAAGGTTTTCAACAACCTTATGTCAGAAACCAATATTTTGACCAACAGCCCATTAGAAATGATGATGTTACTATTGTTCACATCCTTCAAGACCTACAACAACAGGCAGATCGACGATCTGAGAAACTATCTCAACTAACCCAAATTTCCCACGACTTACATTACTGCTCTCAATCCACTGCAAATTTAGGGACCAAAGTTGAACAAATAGCCATGCTATGGGAGAGAACGAGAATTACACCAATTCCTATACCTCACATTCAGGTTGTTCAAACTCTACGAAGTGGGAAAACTGCTGACAATAAGGTAGAGATGCCGACACCTTTAGTCACCCCTGAAGCCCATATCAGAGATAAGTGAACCCTAGAAGAGTTCCCCTTGCCAGAAAAATAAAAAAAAGTAGAAAAAGAAAATTAAAAAAGTAGCAATGAGGAGGGTACACCAAAATCTATGGCTAAAGTACCTTATATACTGAAGTTACCTTTTCTAAATGCCTTTGGTACACCATCCACTTTTGATAAAAATCCAAAAAAATAGAAGAAATTATCAAAATCTTCAAAGAAGTGAAGATTAATTTGCCTCTTTTAGAAGCAATTAAACAGGTCCCTGCCTATGCATGATTCCTAAAGGAGATGTGTACGCAGAAAAGAAAAAGGCGAAAAAATATCTCACAAAAAGTTTTCCTGATGGAACAAGTAAGTTCTATCTTGCAAGGTAAAACCCCACCTAAGCTTAAAGATCCTAGAGTGCCTAGAATTCCCTACATCATAAGCAATAATGCTATAAATAAAGCACTTCTTGATCTGGGAGCTAGTGTGAATCTGCTACCATACCCCGTCTACGAAAACTTAGACCTGGGAGATATGAGGTCTACTTTGGTAACTCTTCAGTTAGCCGATAGATGAGAAAGAAGGCCAATAGGAATCGTTGAAGATGTTATGGTTGGGGTCAACAAATTTGTTTTTCCTATCGACTTCTTAGTACTAGACATGGAATCCAATTCGAAATTTCCAACAGAAATTCCTGTTATACTCGGTAGACCATTCTTGGCCATAGCCAATGCATGCATTAACTGTAAAACCGGATTAATGGAAGTTTCTTAATCCAGTTAAATGTTTTATCGGTAGCCAGCCATATGGCTTCAATTGATGATGAAGAATGTTTTAGCGTAGATGAAATTGAAGAACTAGTGGAAGAAGCATTACCTCTAGTACTGTCTAAGGATGTGCTTCAAACCACATTATGGTATATAGACCCAAAAGAACTGGACTACCAACTAAGGGAGGTGACTTCTGTGCTGAACAAACATGTCTGTAAACTCCAATCAAAAACATGGAAGCCGTGGATAGAACCTTTGCCCATTACTTCCAATGAACCATTACAACCTTCCATTGAAAAAGCACCATACCTAGACTTGAAACCATTTCCCAACACCCTTAAGTACACTTTTCTTGGGTCTAATGCAACTCTCCCAGTAATCATTTCATCTGCTCTTAACAAGGAACAAGAGAGTAAGTTGTTGGCCATACTTATAAAGTATAAATGTGCAATCGAGTGGACAGTTGCTGACCTCAAAGGGCTTAATCTGTCAATCTGTATACATCGAATTCATTTAAAGGACAATGCCAAAACTTCACGTAAAAATCAGTGATGGTTGAATCCAAATATGAGGGAAGTAGTCCAGGAGAAAATTGTGAAACTACTAGACGCAGGTATTATTTACCCGATTTCCGATAGTGAGTGGGTAAGCCCCATTCGGGTAGTCCTAAAGAAGTATGGGATTACAGTAAAAGAAAATGTAACCGGTGAGCTAGTTCCATTATGCGAAACCATAGGGTGGCATGTTTTCATTGACTACTGGAAGCTTAACTCAATGACTCGCAAGGATCATTTTCCACTACCCTTCATCGACCAAATTTTGGAAAAAATTGCGGGCCAGGAATATTTTTATTTTCTAGACGGTTATTCAGGGTACAACCAGGTTCCTGTCTATCTGAAAGACCAAGAAAAGACCACCTTCACGTGTCCCTTTGGAGCATTTGCCTATTGACGCATGCCCTTTGGGTTATGTAATACACCCGCAACCTTCCAGAGATGCATGATGGCCATCTTTTCTGACATGATAGACAATTTTCTAGAAATATTCATGGATGACTTTTCGGTACTCGGCCAGACCTTCGATTCCTATCTTTATCACCTCGCCCTCATTCTAGAAAGATGTGAGGAGACAAACTTGGTACTAAGCTGGGAGAAGAGCCACTTTATGGTTCAAGAAGGTAATAGTCTTTGGGTACACTGTCTCCAAAATGGGAATAGAAGTTGACAAGGCTAAAATTAATATAATATCAAATCTGCCACCACCAACTTTGGTACGACATATTCGATCTTTCCTCGGCCATGCTGGCTTCTATCGTTGCTTTATTAAAGATTTCTCAAAAATCTTGAGACCACGTTGCCATTTATTAGCAAATGATATACCTTTTAACTTTGACGATGACTGCCTTGACACATTTAATAAGCTTAAAACTTTTCTCTCATTCGCACCAATTATTCAATCACCTAACTACTCCTTGCCTTTTGAAGTAATGTGCGATGCTTCTGATTACGCAATAGGTGTCGTCCTAGGACAACCGAAAAATAAGATCCCTCACGTAATTTAATAAGCGAGTCGTACCTTGATCAAAGCTCAGGTTAACTACACTACCACTGAGAAGGAACTTCTTGCTGTCATGTTTGCATTGGATAAATTTTGGCAATACCTATTGGGGTCAAAGATCATCATTTTCGCTAATCATTCTGCACTAAATATTTATTGGCTAAAAAGGAAGCCAAGCAAAGACTAATCCGGTGGGTCCTATTTTTGCAGGAATTTAATTTCGAAATCAAGGATAAGAAGGGTGTTGTAAATTTAGTAGCTGCTCACCTATCTAGAATCAAATTGTTTGGAACCATCAGTAGATAGTCTTTACACAATACCTTCTCAGATGAGCAGCTTTTTGCCATCTAAGCAACAGTATCATGGTTTGCCAATATCGTGAATTATTTCGCAACAGGTAAGATTCCGTCGACTTGGTCTAATCAGGATATATACATTTTCTTTGTTAATGTAAAATATTATATTTGTGAGGATCCTGACCTGTTCAAAATATGTCCGGACCAAATAATTCAAAAATGTGTGCTCGATAGTGACACCCACAATATTTTACAATTTTTCCACACATATGCTTGTGGGGGCCACTTCGGAGGCAGGAAAGTGGCTGCCGAAGTATTGCAATCAAGATTTTATTGGCCATCATTATTTAAAGATGCCCAGAATTTTTGCCAGGCCTGCGATCATTGCCAGAAGTCAGGAGCCTTGTCCCGCAGGAACAAGATGCCCCTCCAACAAATTTTAGTTGCAGAGCCCTTTGACGTCTGGGGCATAGACTTCATGGGTCCTTTCCCACCTTCGTTTGGATTCATGTATATACTTGTAGCCATTGATTCTATATCAAAATTGGTAGAAGCAACAGCTACAAGAACTAATGACCATATATAAGGTGGTAGTCTCTTTTATCAGGGAAAACATAATTTCGCGATTTAGAACCTCACGTGCCATTATAAATGATGGAGGAAGCCATTTTTACAACAGGCATTTTGAGAGCTTACTCAAGAAATATGGTGTCACTCATAAAATCGCACCCCCCTACCACCCGCAAACAAGTGAACAAGTTGAGGTTTCCTACCGGGAAATAAAGAAAATATTAGAAAGAACTGTTCGACCCGATAGAAAAGACTGGTCCCTGAGACTAAATGATGCCTTATGGGCATATAGAACGGACTATAAAACACCTATTGGCATGTCTCCTTTCCGACTGGTGTACGGTAAGGCTTGCCATCTACCTGTGGAATTAGAGCATAGAACCCTATGGGCTATCAAGGCATTGATTTTCGAACTAGACACATCCGAAGAATAAAGAAAGCTTGAGCTTAATGAACTGGAAGAAATTCACAATGATGCCTATGAAAATGCTCGAATTTATAAGGCGAAAACTAAAGCATTTCATGATAAACATATTTTAAGGAAGAGTTTTGAGCCAGGCCAACAAGTTTGGTTATATTATTCGAGATTAAAGCTATTCCCAGGAAAGCTATGAAGTCGTTGGGACGGACCGTACAAAGTGATCGAAACATTTCCTCACGGGGCTGTCACTATTTAGGACCCCAAGGATAATCATACATTCAAGGTTAATGAGCAGAGACTTAAACCTATGGTATCTTTACAAGAGAAAGGGACAGTGACCACTATATCACTAAAAGATCCAGAGTATGTCTGATATGCTCTTGGGCAGCTGTCGCACTACCAACTCACCCTTAGTACCTTTTATTTTAGGTGTACAATACTCGGTGTCATTAGATAAACTCCGTCGGCACAAGATAGCACAGTAATTACGATTCCATGTAGCACATGGGTTCTCCCATATACAATCGTGATATTCACGATTACTGGGAATACGATGTATCTATGCTATATACGTTGTTATTAGAAGGGCGCGACTTCCGATATAAAAGGTATTGCCTCATTTCACATTGTGCAGACACGTTACCCATCATTAATAGAATGATCAACCGGTTTGCATTCTTCAACGCCAGCCATAACCATCATTTATGACAATCTTTCGTATTCCCTATTTCATGCTGCTTATAAATAGGCATTCTTACCATCCGTCATCATTACATTCCTTTTGCTTCCATCCTCACTACCAACATCCTTGCCATGGGGAATCCATCAAACTGGTCTAAAGTATCAGAGGCCTTTCTCCGCCTCATCCGACACCATGAGGAGGAACTCGCCGCAATCTTAGATGAAAGGAGGCAGATAATAAGTGACATCATCGCTCTCTTCTCCTCCTGCCCTATTCAAAATCAATCGGTGGAACCACCACCTCCATCCCCCACTTCATCCTCACCTCGTACACCACATTCCCCATCGCCACCTCCTTCATCCTCTTAAACTGTCCTTTCCCTTTTTTATTGGATGCACCCACCGTCGGACGGTGATTTTTTTTTTATATGGGCGACAATAGAAGCTGAGCACCGATCTTTATCGAAGACAAACTTCACTCTTAGACGTTGCTGTCAGTGCCTTAGTTTAGTGTGTGCCTAGATTTTTCCTAGGTTTCTTCTTTAATGTAATTAGTTTTCTTTGCAAGTTTCTGTATATATTTCATTTATATATGAAAAAGTTTCTTTTGTTCTAATCATTTTAAGTACTTTTAGTTTCCATAATACCAATATTAGTTTCTCTAAAGTTTGGGGGATCATTGTTGAATCGTAATGCAGATCATAAACTCGATAACTAACCACTAAGGTAATAGATTTTCGCTGTGTCCCCTATTTTGCACAATGAGGACATTGTCCTATTTAAGTTTGGGGGGATATGCAAATCTCTGTATATTAGTAGATAACAGTTTTTTTAATTTTTTTTTTATATTGAATATCTGAAATTAAAAAAAAAAAATTGAAAAAATTAAAAATAGAATTTTCTTTTTATTTTCTCTATTTTTAGATAGAAAAATAGCAATTTTAGTCTAGAGTTAATCATTATATACAAAGTATGATAGAAAAAATTATGAATCTTGAAAACCTTTACAATCTATCATAGCAAAAGTTCAACAATCAAAACAAAATAGTTGCAATTCATGTACAACACTTTTAAACATTGCATCAGATGAATGTTTGAAACTGTATAATTAATTTAAACTGCAATATTTAGATTGTAGTTTTAAAATTATAAACCAGTGAGATCTTGAGCTAATATTTCCTCTTTATATTCTGAGAGAGATTGTTTTAATCAAGCTTGAAATTTTCCTTGAACTTTTATTAAGAAATCTCATATTGCTGAACTTAGAATCAAGATATTCTGTGATTATGATGATTTGTTTTCTTTAAAATTATCTATTAAATATATCAAAGCATTAAGACATTCATACTAGTAAATCATGAAAATGATCAAAGACTATCTTTTGTTAAACTAGAGCTAAAAAGCCAAAATCCCAGAAAAATTTATCTTTTCAACCATATTAGAAGCTTAAAACCGAATTTCTTTGTACCAATATTTTATAAACCTTTAATCATATGTACTACCCAAAGCTTTCTACCTTTATCCCTTATAACTTCTAAGAGTTTAAAATGTAAAAGAAGGGAAAAAGAGGGAGTGAAAGGAGTATATGCTTAACAGATAAAGGATCTACTGAAAAGGGTACAATTGAGAAGAAATACAATCGTATAAAAAATATGGAAAAAGAAAAGAAAAATTGGAAAGGACAATTTCATGAAAAGAGAGGCGAAAAGCATCTGATTGAAGAAAAAATGGGATTTACAAGAAAACAAAAAAGAAGAAAAATGGGGAGAAGTTACCAAACTTTTTGGATACTTACTGAAATAAAAAAGAAGGAAAGAAGATAGAGAAGGAAAAATTAAATTCTCAGAAACTTTTTGAATCCTATCTATCTTTCTTTGAAACCTTTTTACCCAAAGACCCATTACTAGCCGAAGGAAAAACCTTTATTATTTATGATTTGCAAAAGTATGAGTCTAGTAGAGACGTATGAAATAGATACTATGAATGAACGAAAAAGTAATGATCAGAATTGATTATCCATTCCATGAGATTTATCTTCTTAATTGATTGCCCTTTAAAATTTATCAAACATATCATATCATAGTGAGAGAACCAAAAATTTTGATATCTTTTTTAGAGTATGCCAATAGTGAGAGTTTGGATCAAAATATTTTCTAAATCTGCAGTTTAGAAAAATTTATGATGAATAAACTTTTCACTCACACACTCCACGCTGTATAGAATTGAAATTATTGGATTCTGATCAAGGATAATTACCCTGATGAAAAGTAAAGGTGAACGATTTAGAAATTTTGAAAATCATACTAAATATATGATGATTAATTTAGCTAGTAGTATAGATTTTATTTCTAAAAAATATTTTGAAAAATCTAAAAATTTTTGAAGTTTGTAGGTAACTTCACTGAAAACCTTCAGGAGACTACAACTCCTCCACTAGGGATCACCTAGGGGTTTAAACGCTTGTTGCGTCTTCTAAATGCGATCATGCTCCCTACGAAAGTGAAATTTAAATTCATAGTTTAGATATTTTATATTTTTTTGTTTGCTAGGGACTAACAAAACCTAAGTTTGGGGGTGTGATCAGTCACATAATTTATCATTTTATCACCCTTAACTTAGTGATGCTAGGACTTAGTTTGCTACTAATAAGTTAATGATGTGTGGATATTAAGGAAAAATAGTAAAAGAGAGCCAAAGTATTAATATTCATCAAAATGAATTTAAAAACAGTAAAAAGATGATTGAGTGAAAGAAGACGATTTGCCGCTGCTAAAAGTCAAGAAATCGTAGTTTACTATTATGCGCTAAAGCTGAAGACGAGAAAAATAGAAAGTTAAGAAATCATAATCGATGATTCTTCAAAAGATTACTCTTCAGAAAGCGATAAAAGGAGTAAAAAGCGAGACAAGAAAATGATCGTTCATTTTAGGAAATCGTCCAGTAAGAAAGATGTGAGAAAATGAGAAATCGTGATTTACGTTTCTCTAGAAGAAGAAAAGATTTCTTTCTGCTACATTTGCTGCTGATCACGGGAGTACACACTATCACCGCCATGCACAGAATTAGAAGATCTCTGAAATTAGAAGTTTGGTGAATGACGGATCTGAAAAGATGGATGAAGATAAGCTCTTAAGAAATCTCGATTGCTGAAATAAAGGAGAACAATCCAGAAACACATCTACCGTTTGAAAGCAATGAAGAATAAAATTAGGAATTAGAGCTATATTATGAATCTTTTATTAATAGTTTATTTTATTAGAATTAGAAGCCTTTGTTAATCGAATCCTTATGATCTATAAATAAGAGAGCCCGATGTAGGAATAAAGGATCGAATAATTTCAGCATCAATTGATGACTGAGGTTGGATTTTCTTTCGATCAGCTGTGTAAAATAGTTAGAGAAGATTAGATATCAGAAGTTTCTCAAGAGCAATTGACGACTGCTATTGGGTGCTGAAGATTAGTGTAGATATCCTTGTTTCTCAGAAGTAATTGACGACTGCGGCTGAGGGGTGAAAGATATATTTACTTTGCTTTCTAGTTTAAATTTTATTTGCTTTATTTATAGCTTTATAAACATCTTCAAGTTTTAATTTGAATTGACGACTCAGGTTGAAATTTACAGATTAGTGTAACGATTTTTACTTTTCCATCTTCAATTTTCTCGAATTTGATTGATGCTCAGATTTTAGGAAATTATTGATTACATTAAATCTGTGTTAAGAAATTTTAATTTTTTAATGACACTCAAATTCTAGAAGACTGCAATACGGTGTAACGACATTATTTATTTTTATAAATATCCGATAGTTGATGATTGGGATTGATGACCTCAATCTGAAGGAGGATTAGGATTTATTTTATGCAATTTAGACTAAAAACCCTTCTTTTATTCATATTTCTCAAGTAGTTTAGAAACTTAAAAGATAAATATAACTTTGCAATAGGAATATAAATAATATAAAACTTCTTCGTGGGAACGATCCTATACTAGCTCTACAATTTTCATTGTGCGCTCTCAATAGGTTAAGACTTAATTAGATACATACATAGTAAAGCCGATCAAAAGCCATAGTCGAAATGCCACCGCCTTCTATTGAAGAGGTCAGAGGCTTCTTGGACAGAATACAAGACATCGATCGTTCATCGCTCGTCACTCCTCCTATCACGCCGATCTTCAAGCTACTGAGGAAAGATTCACCTGTTGAATGAAACGATGATTGTCAAGCTGCATTTGATAAAATTAAGAGCTACCTTTTCAACCCACCGGTATTAGTACCACCCGAACCAGAGAGACCACTTTTAATGTACCTCTCTACAACCGAAGGTTCGATGGGATGGGTCCTAGGGCATCATGATGAAATAGGAAGAAGAGAACAAGCCATCTACTATCTTAGTAAGAAATTCATTGACTACGAGAGGCGCTATTATCATCTGGAGAAAGCATGCTTGGCTCTGGTATGGGCTACACAGAGACTCCATCACTACTTGTTGTCTCAAGCCATTCTCCTTCTGGCACGAATGGATCCATTGAAGTACTTATTTGAAAAGTCAGCTCTTGCAGGCCGAACTGCACGCTGGCAGCTTTTGTTATCCGAATTTGACATCACATATATCACTCAGAAGTCGATCAAGGGACAAGCACTAGCTAATCATCTTGCCGAGAATTCTTTACCTGACTACGAGTCTTTGAGAACTAAATTCCCAGATGAGGACATCTTATTCATGACAGAGGATGATACAGCGGAGACAGAGAAATCCTAGGCAATGCACTTTGACGAGGCAGTAAGTGCTGAAGGTCAAGGAGTTGGTGCTATTCTGATTTTGCCAAAAGGATCTCATGTACTAATCTCCATCAAGCTCAACTTCCCATGCACAAACAACATGACCGAATATGAGGCATGTGCAGCAGGTCTACAAGAAGCTCTAGACCTAAATGTAATTCATCTCAGGGTGTTTGGTGACTCACAGTTGATCATATGTTAGACAAATGAAGATTGGAAGACAAAATATGAGAAGTTGATCCCATACCATGAGCACTTCGAGGATTTGATAGCATGCTTCGATGATGTTACTTTCTCTTATGTCCCACGAGCAAGAAATCGCATTACCAATGCACTTGCAACGTTGGCATCGATGGTCAGAATCCCCTATGGTGTTGAGATGAAGCCAATCATGATTGAACAAAGGAATGAGCCTGCCTTCTGCCTCTAGATTGAGGGATCTAAAAGGTTAGATGATGAGCCGCCATGATTCTCAGATATCAAGAATTTCCTCGAAACTCGAGCTTTCCCTGAGGCACTTCCAAGACGGACAGGCAGACTATCCAACATTTAGCAACTAATTACGTCATCTGTGGCGAATGCCTCTACAAGTGATCATATAACAACATCCTGCTCTAATGTCTAACTAAGGACGAGGGCACCAATATCATGAAAGAAATCCACTAGGGAGTATGTGGGGCCCACATCAATGGGCACATGCTGGCCAAGAAGATCCTACGGTAAGGATTTTTCTGGACTACCATGGAAGCTGATTGTTGCAAGGACGTGCAAAAGTGCTACAAGTGCCAAGAGCACTCCAGTCTGATACATGCTCCTACCATTAATCTGCACAGCATGACCACTCCTAGGCCATTAACTACATGAGGCCTCGACATCATTGGAAAGGTCAACCCAGAAGCATCTAATGGGCATTAGTTCATCCTCGTCGCCATTGAATACTTCACCAAATGGATAGAGGCAGCATCATATACGAACATCACAGCCAATCATGTCGAGAAATTCATTAAGAATAATATTGTTTGTCGATTCGGTGTACCCAAGGACATCATCATGGATAATGGTACCAACTTCGCAAACAAGCACATTAAAGCATTCTGCGAGCAATATAAGATCAAGCATCACCATGCGTTATCGTATAGGCCGCTAACCAATGGGGCCGTCGAACCTGCCAACAAGACACTCATCCAGATCCTTGAGAAAATAGTTGTCACTTGTCGAGATTGGAGCAAAATGTTGCCTTTGGCACTATGAGCCTATCGAATGTCTATCTTTACCGTTATAGGGGCAACACCATTCTCCCTTGTGTATTGAACCGAGGTTTTCCTACCAGTTGAGGTCGAGGTACCTTCACTCTGTATCCTCATCGAATTAGGCCTACCCAAAGCTGAAAAAGAGAGATCCTGCTTTGAGCAGTTGAACCTATTGGACGAGAAAAGGATCCTAGCTCTGTGCCACACCCATGTTTATCAAGGGCGAATCGCACGCGCTTACAACAAACGTGTTCGCGATCGAGATTTAAAAGTAGGAGACACCGTGCTCAAGAATATCTTCCCTTCTCTCCATATTGATCCTAGAGGGAAATTCAAGCCCAACTGGGAAGGACCCTTTGTCATCCGAGAAGTACTCCCTGGATGCGCGCTCTGCCTCGCCACCATACTGAGACCACTTTCCTGATCCTATCAACACTAGATACATCCAACGATTCTATTCCTAACTCTCTCACAGCAAGGTAAGTACTGATATAAAAATTGATACGTGACTGCTTAAGGATACTTTTAAAAAAAGGCCATCATTTCAAAGTCAAGTAGTCAAAAAGTGTCCCTGAATGACCATACCCTTTGCTACACCCATTGAGCCATTGGCCTTTCTTTCATAAACCCCTCCCTAGAAAAGAAGACGAAAAAAGTGTATATAGCAAACATAAAAAGGAGAAAAAGATTTATCATCAAATCCCAAAAAAATTTAGAAAAGCGAAATCTCAAAAAGTGATTGTTTGAAAAGAAAAAGAACAAAAAATATAGAAAAGAAAAAGTAAGGCACGTACAGTCAAAATTCCTAAGGAAGAAGTGTATTATAACAACTAGAACCTAATCGTGGAAACCTTTCAACACGAGAATACCTTCAAAATTCCTAACCTATCCCTTTCAAACCCCCTCGATTACAACTTGATCCATTTGATCCCCCCGGGCCGCTCATGTTTTCTCAAATCAGGTCTTGGTCAGGTATATCTTCACGGCCGCCCCGTCAAATGCATGACCTGAGGCAAGGATAAAGGGTTAATTCAATCCAAGGGGATGGACGTTCTGAACCTCACCCAAGTTCGACCATGGACGGTTTCAACTATGCTCAAATTGGGAGCCGTTACTTCCCCTCATGCTTAAGGCATCAAAGAAAAATCTTAGGAAAGATAATAAATTTCACTTTCCCATTTTTGGGTCGGCACTATGCTCACCCCACTCCGAGATGATTGGTTTAATGACCGGAAAGAACACAATTACAAAAGATAATAAATTTCTCTTTCCCATTTTTGGGCAAGCACTATGCATACCTCACTCCGGGATGATTGGTTTGATGATCGGAAAGACCACATTTGCAAAAGATAATAGAATTCCCTTTCCCATTTTCAGGCCGACACTATGTGCACCGCATCTCCAAACGAATGATCGGCATAGTACCCAGATTGCTCCTTTATAAAAATAGAGAAAAGATAGAATTTATGCAAGATAAAAGATTTCCCTTTTCCATTTACATATCTACACTATACTCATACCACATCTCAAAAAATAACCTGTCTGATATCTTGTGTGTACCCTTCTCTTTTATAAAAAGCCAAAATAATAAAAACATAAAGAAAATATATATACCTAAAAAATATCTGACAAGGGTTCCTCTACCCCTTTGTGTGGTAATTTGATCTAGGCAAAAAAGTATGTGCAGGCCTAGCTCAACGACGCAGCACATGCTTCTAACCATCAATCTTAGTGTGTAAGGCATCCTCCCGAGCATCCGATCTGTCTTCCAATGGTCGTGTAGGCTCTTATACCACTTTCGAGAAGCATCAGTAACACCTAGAGCTTCACTCAGGGCTCCTTCCAGACGATTGACCTCACACTTAGCTATACTGACTCTTGCTTCTACCACTTCTACTCTAATCTATTGTTTGTCTAAACACTCATACATGACTCACTTCTCGTTCATCAACAGCTCAATTCGGGTTCGAAGCATCGACTCCTTCTTCGGCTAAGGCCTCCCTACGACACTATGTTCTGCCTGGTCCAAATGACAAGCAGAGGGCCTCTCAAATAGCAGCCAAACCTTGTACTCAGGAGAGGTCAAAATAAAATTCCCCTGCTCCAGATCACACATATGTGTCAACTGACTCATTTCTCAGAGATCGGCTACCCTATCCAGGTCCTCAGAGGACCATTGAGAGAAAATCATGTCACATAGGGGCAGTTTCATTGCACAAGGCACCTGCTTAGAGCAATCAAATTGACGCCATACTCGATATGGAAAGTAATAGGTGTTGTTGGTCAAGCCAAGAAGGGTGACGCCCTCATAGTCCCTGGATCAAACTACTGGAAAAGCCCTATCTAACTAAGGAAGTCTCCACACCAGTTCAGCCTCAACCAGCCAAAGCTTCAACTCTTGTATATTCCCTTATGGCAACTTATGACATCGACCCAAGAAGCAGCGAGTCGCCTCACCGCGAACGATATAAAAGTGGGCTCCCCAAGCCAAAGTTGGAGCAAGACGGGACATCCTCAGAAGCCCTCCACCTTACCTAGAGCGAAGGCATCAAGACAGTGATAAAGCTCTGCCAGCACCATATGAATCACAGAGTGGCCTCCTTCAACTTTCGCTAGAACATTGCAAAGCGTAAGAGAGAAACTCTCTCCCCCATGTAGAAAAGAACCTCAGAGATAAGGCAAAGAGCAAAGGCCTTCACATTATGAGAATTTCTGACCGATAATTTTCGCAGGCTTTCATCCCTAAAAAGTTCTCAGGAATTTTACCGAACACTTGGTGGCCCCGACAATGAGGCTTTTCACATAATCACCTTTCTTCAATCCCAAGGTGATCTGGACGACCTTAGCATACCTGTGCAGCTTCAAACCCGATAGGTTGGAGAGCTCCTCAAGAGTAGGAGTTAACTCACGGTTCCCAAAATGGAAGACAAGGGTGTCAACTTCCCAGGATGAAACCGCCACATAAATGAAATCCCAAAGCGGAGGAACTCTAAGGAAAGATGAGAGGCGGACCAATCCCAATCCAAACCCGCAAGCTCGCTCTCATTCAAACTTTCAATCCATTTCCTGAGAAAACTGGGCCCCGTACCCAAAGAGGGAAGTATAGAGGTCCTGGAACCTCCATGCGGGGCGGGGTAAGAAAGCGGGTCCATGGTCATACAAAGATGTTTTAAAGACACAATTCAATGTAGGACAATGGACCCTCCCTCGGGAAAGCAAGAGAAAAAATGGCACCAAAAAATACGAAGCCCAACTCAAAAGAAAGGAAAATAAGTGCATTCTCAGGTTTAAAAAGGCCCCACCCTATCTGAAAGCACCTAGCATATGTAATACACACGCTAGAGAAAAAATTTCCCAGGTTTTACTTAGCTTGTATATTACACACGCTAAGACACTTTTGGCTATAGGCATACCTAGCGTGTGTAATATACACACTAGGCCATTCCTCCCCCAGATTTTCCTAGCGTGTGTATTGCACACGCTAGGCCAAGAATGCCCTCGAAAGACAAAAGGAGGATGAAATTTGAGGAGATTATTTTACTGGTCCCCTAGCCAGCCCACCTGCACTCTCGATTATTTTCAAATGCACCCCAGACCATTTGCTGGGACATTAAAAATATCATCTAACTTTTTATGATTTTCCTTTCAGGAATCATGCATACAAGAAGTGCAAGGTTTGGCTAGTATAAACCGAGTACATAGCCCAAAGGCCATTTTTAAAAAAAAAACCTAAGCCCACCCTGCAAACAATCAAGTATACCACAACAAGAAAAGGATTGAGCAAGCAATGGAAAGAAAGAACAAATGTTCATTCTTGAAATAAGAAAACCATCCAAAGTGTTGTCTCATATTAATCCATTACATTTTCCCAAAATATCCCAAAAAGTCTCAAATGTTCTGTGCAACCGTGGGATTTTAGACGATCCCGTCGCGACGATGCGCTCTCTAACAAAAAATATAGAGTCACCATCTGGAGCTTTTGGTGTCCTGGGAAACCTAGATCATTTTTATAAGTACCAAAGTGCCACAAATATGACTCTGAATCTGGTCTACACCAAATGCTTTTGGGTAGGGCCTTCGGTTATAGATTGGGAAGGTGTTAGGCACCCATTCAACCCGCTTAATGCGGTCTCTACTAATGGCCAAAACAAAAATAATATAAAAGAAAAGAAAAAGACTTCCTCTTGCCCAAATGGGTCTTAAATCCTCTTTGTGCCCCTCTGTTCCTACTAAAAGTCGACGGCGTAACGACACAAATGGGAGGATGGAGGAATAACCGAGAAGGTAGAGGAAAAGAGGGGAGAGTCGAAGCTCTCGGGTCCTTGTTGCACTGTTGTGGAGTCTTGCGTTGGCTTGCTTCGGTGAGCTTTTGAAGGCTTGTATGGTATGGAATGGGGTTCTAACTCCTAAGGCTTGATAGCTAAGAGGTAGAGGGAGAAGGTAACTGGGTAGCACACACCTAAACTAGGGGATCTAAGGTAGAAAATATGGCTCAAAGGAGGTTTTGGAATTCTGGTTTATGTATGGGAATGGTGCACCAAAGGGAGAAAGATCTTCTCACTCAACCTCTAACCCAAGGGGAGGGGGGTTCTATTTATAGAAAAAGGGTGGGTTAGGAGGCCACTTAGAGGCTAAGCAAGATTAGGGATTAGGTAATCTAGCATCTAAGATTTCCTATGGTTTTTGGAGCCTTGAAACATGTGAAGTGGCGCTCCAATGGTGGATGATTGGATGAGGCTTTAAACCACTTAAGGGATTGCACATAGATAGTAAATGGGTACGAAAAAACTAGCAAAATGGTCAACAAATCAAACTCTACTCTTGATTTTTGAGGTAAAAATCAGAGGTCACTGTTCATATGCTTGGCGCAACTATTAGTTGCTCCAGGCATATGCACAGTAAAATAGTGCATGAATAGTGCTTGGAAGTTGGTTCCCCAAGGTGGGGTCCACATTTATACCTGGCGCAACTATTAGTTGTGCAAATCCCTAAGGGTGTTCTCTTGAAATTACCACTCTGCCCCTGAGCTTTGGAATGCGATATCTTCACGCACACAGCTCCGATTGGGGTGATTCTTGGCCCGTTGGAAAGCTGGGGACTTCTACTTTTCGTTGGTATAGGATTAGATTATAGTAGAAGGTCACAGATAGTCTTAGTACACCCCTCTTCATCCATTGCTCGGGAAAGCTAGGTTTAGGTCCGGGATGGGTTAAGGGTTCGAATTGGTTTCTATGGATTCGGGAAGGTTCTTAAGGGATCTAGGGTGATTTCTAAGGGTTTAAAAGGGCTCCTAAGGTTTTAAAAGGGTTCCTGAGGATTCCATACATACCATCAAAAGCTCAGAGATGCGCCTCTCTCAAAGTGTGTTCCGATCAGGCCTGGGCCAAATTTGGGTGTCTACAGATGCCCCTCTTTAGTATCCGATCACTAATGATCATATGCCAAATAAAAAGAACATCTAAAGAGGCCCAAGGCATTACTGACCGGTCTGCTGCATTCAGAATAAACTTCAAACATCAGAAGGGTAACATGGTGAAAAAATGAAAGCCCTTTATGTCAGAAAAAATGGTCATTTCTCAAGATAACCGGTTTCCAAGCGCTTAGCGACATTACTGGGTATAACCGAGGTGGAGAGAGTTGTGAAATCCCAATAGCTGGGAAAAATGGTCACTTATCGAGATGATTTAAAGGAGTTTGATGTCCAAGATTCATTTTGAATACAACAGCTTCGTGAGTAAGGAGGAGGGTGATCGACCCACACTCAAAGATAGGCGCAACGCAATTACGCAAGGCTCCATAGTTTGTGTCCAATCTTATGAGGCATTAACTACCTCACTTGATTGGTCATAAGTTCCCCTGCTTGAAACAGGGTTCGAGGTCTTTCGGAGAACCCATTGATCCTGAAGTTTATTTAGCAAAACTACCCGAGCGAAGTGAAACAGATATCGCAACACTTTTTGGGAGGATGTGCTATTTTTCCAATGTGCCTCCGATCATTGTGACCTAGAGCATCTAACCTTTAAATCATACTAAACAGATCTGACCAACATCGGGTGTCCACCAAAGGGGATACCTAATCCTGGTCTCTGCTGATAACGATCTAACAAATTATTTAACTATGCAGAAGCATGCACCCATTAGGGGCGATAAGCAACAAAAGCGATGGAAGTCCCGACCCAGATCCTATCCGGGTATAATTTATGAGAACAAATGACCATTCTACGGATACTCAGATGCAAGGCGTACACTTTACAGGGATACCGTGCTAATACAAGTTTTAAGCCAGCGAAATTAAGGGAAATGAATCCTTTTGCATGCATGTTTAGACATAGTTTGATTGATGTGTGGTTTCATTTTAAATAGGTTGGTCTCAACCAATGATTGATCCTTTTCGTAATAGAGTTATCTGGACCTCAAAACCCCATAGGGCGCTCGCCCAGACTGCGCAGACCAAGAGTTCACACCTCTGAAATAGCTCGTGATGAATCTTGAGTGAGACACTCAGGTTCCTATGAATCAAAAGATAGAGCGCTCAGCTCGAAGATTTAGTAGTCGCATCAACCTGATCGAAATATTGACCGTTTGATTGGGATTGACATCGTTGCTACTACTTTGAAGTAGGATCCAAGAATCTATGGTGAACCTTAGACTTAGGACATTGGTATAGCACAGTTGTATTTCCGATAAAATATTGACATTTTACCATTTTGGAATATGCATGTGCATAGCTATGCACCCAATCATATGAGGCCTAGACCGCCTCATTTAACTAGCCACGGGTGTTCCTGCTTGAAGCAGGATTCGAGGTCTTTGGGCAAACCCATTGACCTCGACCTTTATTTGGCACGACTACCCGAGTAGAGCGAATAGATGCCACAATACTTTTTCGGAGCGCGTGCGGTCTTTTCAAAACACATATTTTTGTTACTTTATGTGGGGAATTTTTTTTTTTTATATATATTTTTTGTGTTTATCATTTTATGTGATTTTTGAGTTATCATTTTATGTGATTTTTTTATTATTTTAAGTTATCATTTCATGTGATTTTATTACTTTATTACTTCTATTATTTGATGCGAATTTCTTTTGAGATTTTCTTTGTCTTCTTGTTAATTTTTAGATTTTTAAGTTTATCATTTTATGTGATTTTTGTCTTTTGAAGCTATCATTTTGAGAGATTTTTTTTTTTTTTTTGGTTTTTTAGAACTCTTATTTTATGTGAATCATTCTATCATTTTATCATTTTATGTAAATTATTCTATTAGTATTTTTTTTTTTTGGTTTTTTTTTCTTTTGTGTGATTTTTTTTTATCATTTTTTAGACTTTTTCACATTTTTCTATGTAGGAACGGGATGCCTAGTGCTCATGGTCCACTTTATTCTTAGCACGATTTCCCAGGTAAGTCAAATGAGGATCGACACACCGTTTGGGGAGCACGTGCATCCGCCGGGAGTGACAAAACGAAGAGAGGGGGTACCGGGTTATGTGCTTGACCCGCACCAGGCCTAAAGACCCGACCCATTAATGGTTGGCGCAACTATTAGTTGTGCTAGCCCAAAAGAGGGCACAAAACAGCTTGACACTACTAATAGTTGCGCCAAGCTTGGCTGAGTTTCGAATTTAAGCATCCTGAGTTCGGGCAACAAGGGCAAATATTCAAAATTTCTCTCTTCCCCCTCTCTAAACAGAAAAGCAGAGCTTCCCTAGGGTTCCTTTATTTTGCCTCTATGCATGCCCCATTGTCAGCATTCACTCATGTTGTTTGATCATCTGAATCATGCTAGATCAAAGACCCTTTCCTCTTCACAAGGTGTTGATGACTTCTAGTGTGCTTACATTTATTAGTTGGTGGTGAAAGTTATTTAAAAATCAAAGACAGAGTAAAACAGGGGGTGAATCCAGCACAACTCAGAAGTCCTAGACCTGCAAGATACAGGGTCCTTTGTAGCAAGTTTTGATAAGTAAGAGTTTGTCCCACAGGGAAAGGTGATCTAGAGCTCCAAGGGAGCCATCTCTAGTAGTCCCTCCAGATCTATCTACAGATCTGGCAGTCCTAGAAGGAGGGGAGTTTAAGGTCACTTATTCTAAGTATTTTAATATCTCAACTACAGAAAGTGTTGAGAGGATGGATGGAGTGTGGAAAATAAGTATAAAAAGGGTGAGAAGTACGTTATTGAGCCAAGGTTAGAGAAGTTTTGTAACTCAGATTTAGATCTGATGTTATAGAAATCCTATCCAGAGGCTACATTATCACCACTGAGGAGAAAGGATCCAACCCATCACTTTGCCAAGATCTCACCCTTAAGGTTATAGCCTGTCCACTTGAATGGTCACAGATTATCCCATAGGGGAGCCACTATCCAGGGATGGGTCAAAATATAACAAGTAAATCATTGCAAGCACTATTTCATCTAGGCTACCAGCTCAAGAATCAATAGGGAACCTCAACCTCTAAAGTTCTATATGTGGGGCTAAGGCTGTAGGACCATGATAGCCCAGACACATAGAACCAGCAAGAGATTGAGTATAACCTTCGATCTAGCTGTCCATTGCTTGAGCGAGGCTATAATGGTCCAGTCACCAGCCTACAATCTCTATAACCAGATTAGATCCAACATCTGATGGCGGATCTATACAAATATAGGGGAGTCTGCCTCTGAACAATCTCTCACCAGGCTTCTACAAGCTCAGGTGTAAAGAAGAAGGATCCATCTTGGATTGGTGGGTTAGAATCACCTTAAGGCTATAATCTGTCCACTTAAATGGTCACAGACTATCCCAGAGGTTATCCTCCTCATGGAGCCCAAAACAAAAGAAGAATATCGCTGCTACCACCATGCTCACAAGGCTACCAGCTCAAGCTCCCATGGGGATTTCAGATCTAGTGGGTCCTGTGGTGGGGCTAAGGCTATAGGACAATGATAGCCCAGACACACAGGTCACTTAGATCTGAATGGCCCTTAGAATCAGTCCTCCATTGCTTTAAAACACATCCAAAGCAATGGCGGATCATAAAGCAGCAGCCTTGCACAGAGCATCTCACACATAAACACCAATCCCACAAAGTACAGATCCTATTACAGAACTTCCATTGATCTAATTCAAAAACACATACAAAGGCATAGCCAGCAAGTGCTGGACTATGGAGAGAAGGAAAGAAAAAGAAAATTACTTACTGCTAAAAAGAAAGAGAAGAAAAAATGATCTGAGATGGGTTCCCAGATACCTAAACCTAAGCTAAGTATGAGTTTATATAGCAGTGGGGTGGCGACACATTAGGGTTAGGAAACCCTAATTTTAACGATGCCACATGGCCTAATAATGATCCTTAGATGCCTCGTGGCATGTGCACGAAGATTTGAGTGTGGGAGTGCGTGCCCTAATCGCTGGAAATACCCAGAAGGTCCTCTGCTGAAGAGATGGAAGTTTAGGATGAGAGCTTTGCTATGTAGCTGTAGTTTCCCAGACTTGTCGCGTGGTAGCTCTTCGCTCTTCGCTAGGATGATTTGACACTGAAGCTTCAGCAGTTACAAGGTTGAATAGAAAACACAGTCTTAAGTGTCGCAAGGTTGAAATTCAAGCAGTCGCGAGGTCGCTCGGTCTTCGCTGGGCTGATCTTCGCGAGAGTGAATTTCAGCAGCGTGAGAACTTCGTGAGCACTTCTCTTTACTAGACTTCGCGAGTTACCTCGTGAGGCTCTACTGAGTTCTAAATTACGTGAGGTTCTATGTCTCACTTGATCTTCGCAAAATTGGCTTTGCCTTCGCCAGGATGTTTTCTTTCTTGAATGGCGCGAGAACTACGCGAGGCATTCTTCTTCTGATAATTACATCTTGTGGTGACTGCGCGACAGCTGCGCGAGGCATCTTCTGAAGCTCTCTCTCCTCAGCCATTCTGAGTGAACTGCACGAGATTGAGAGAGGACTGCTTTGAACTGCGCGACACTGTGCGATGTGTACTACTCTTGAGCTTCACGAGAGCTGCGTGAGTTTGAGTTTTTAAAGCTCTTCAGTCACTCATCTACGCGAGAGGTTGCTGTAAAGTCTTGGGAAGCTCAGTTGAATTGCGCGAGGCATATTTCAGGTATGGGTTCAGAGTTCATTCTTCTGAGGGATATCTTGTGCCAAAGCAGGCTCCTTAACAGGATTCCTGGACTTATTTCACTGCTAATTATTACCTACACAAAACACTTAACAGGAACTTATTAGGTGGCTAAGGGTCTAATCAAAGGTTAAGTTAAGGGGTGAAAAGTGATAGTTTTCAGGTCTTAAAACACCCCCAAACCTAATCTTTGCTAGTCCCTTAGCAAAGCTACATTAAATCTACTCTAAAAATTAAATGCCACTTTTGTAGGGAGCACAGATACATTTAGCATATGTACCAAGCCTTTTAAACCCCTAGGTGATCCCTAGTGGAGGAGTGAAGTCTCTTGAGGGTTTTCAGTGAAGACACCCACAAACTTCTCAAATGAAACAGTTAACAAAAGTGCAATATCATCCAGTGAGCAGTTGAGGAATCAGATTTAGTCTACTCTTGAATCAGTACACATAAAATAAATTTAATTCATTGGTTGCACAGTAACTTAAACAGCATAAACTCTCATGATTGCACAGCAGTTCCAAATAGTTTGCAATCACAGAAAACTGCACAAGTGTGTGTCAGCACTGAGCTTATCCTTATGTCAAAAAATTAGGTTAAGGTCATACATAATGCATTCAAGTTCAGACCAAAAAGAAAACTTTGCAGGGCATACTCTCATAAAGGTTTGTTGAGGGGTTCATTTTCTCACAGGCTCAAGAGCAGTTACATCCCCCAAATGGGATTGTAAGCATGAGCATAGGCATAGTTCTTAAGTGCTAACATCATTGGCAGTTCCTCACCATAGATTGGATAATTCCTTATCTTCACGTGGCAGCTTACTCATCTTTGGATCACAAGGGATTTTAACTGGGCTGTAATGTGGCTTATGAGATAGGGTTTAAAAAAATGGAAGGTTGAAAAGGGGTTCCAATTTGAGAAATCAGTTGGTCACAGAGGCGGTTCATGACTTCACCTTCCATAATTCAGCTCCCTTCATCTTCTTTGAGATTTTTCGATTTGAAGTGATCAGTTTCTCTTCTTGATTTTAATTTTTCCAATGAAAGTTCCTCTTGACTTCTCCCTTATTCCTCTTCATTATTATTTTAGTTTCTTTTTACTGGAGTTTCCTTCTTTTTATTTTGTTTTTTCTTTTCAGAAATACCACCATGTTCTCAGTTACCATACTGCCAGATTTTTAAGATCCTTCTTCTCCATTCACCTAATGTTGACCATAGCTAGTCCATCTTCAACTCTTTCTCCTTTACCTTCTGAATTCTCAGAGTGAGGGTAGGTTGAATCAGGTTCATAGGTTCAGGTTCAAGTACTCAGGTGTATTTTGAAGAAATTTAGGATTTAAAGCTCAAAGGGGGGTATGGACAAGGGCAGTTGCTTTAGGATTGGTCTTTTTAGGCTCAAACTTTCCAAGAGAAGGCCTTGATCCTTTCGTAGGTCTCATGAGTACTGTCAGTTGTTTCAACTTGGAGTTACCTAACTTCTAGTGAGCACAGTGACTCAACCAGTCCTTAGAACTAAAAGAAATGCCTTAGTTACTCCTCAAAGAATAGAAAAATTTGTAGGCCCAATTCTCACTGGTTATGGTCATCCTTTGAACTTTCAAGTATGTCCTCACCTTTTTCTCTCTTTAATGATTCACTAAGTGCTGATACAAGTAGATTTCCTTGGTGATATTATCATGGAAATGTGGAATATTAGAAGTTTATAATGTCCAAGGTTTGCATAAATTTTAAACTTCTTAGTTTCATGATTCTTAAGTGAACAGAGGTCCATTTCCATATTGCTTAGATGAGTCTGCTGCACTTATGTTAGCTATTCCATTGGCAGGGTCTGCCTGGCACGCCCCCAAACCTATGAGGAGCAGTGTCCATACTGGTTCAAAGTGAATGTGCAGCAAAACTAATGAGGCTAAAAGAAAAGGAAAGAATAGGGAACAAAACACACACAGGCAAAGCAAGATAGTAAAGACAGGGGAAAAGTCAATGAAAAATTAGAAATGTACAAAATACAAGAAAATAGTTGTAAAAGAAACAGAGAAATTCCTAGGTACAATCTAGTTAGAATCTGTCTCAAAACTTATCCCATCCCATCTTCTTTGCATGCTCTTGCAGGAGAGCCTCTTCTTCTTTCTTCTTTTGTTCCCTCTCTGCCTTTTTTTGCTCGGGAGTTTTGGGTATGGTTGGAGCCCGGACCCTCATTTTTCTCTTTTTGGGTTTAGGAGGGATCTCCGAAGATTTAGCAGTGGCTGGCTCAAGGGGTTTGGTCGGAGATTTTCCTTTGGGGCCCTTACCTTTGGAGGCTTGCCCTTACTGAGGCACAGGGGGAATAAGAGGTGATTGGGCTGGTGCTGGCTCAGGAGCGGCAATGGGGGATTTAGCTTGGGCTTGCACCTGAGACAGGAGAGGACTTTTCCCTTTTTCTGGTTTAAGGGGAGCCACAGGAGATGGATCTGGGACTTTGGTTGTAGGAATGGCAGGGCTCTTCCCTTTCACGGGCTGGCTTAGTGGCGGTGCCTCCTCAGACTGGGCACAAGTTTCTTTTCCAATTTTCAAAGGGCGACTTGGGGAAGTAGTCCTCTTTGCAGCAAATTTCCTTCGCTGAGGATAGGATTGTGCAGTAGGGCCGGATGAAGGAGTAGCAACAGTAGGTTGAGCACTGGGATCCGTAGGTGGTGCAGCATCAGAGTCTGAGTCAGAAGGAAAGAGCACAGTAGGGTCCAATCCACGGGCAGCAGCTGCCTGCCTGTGTTCTTCTTTGGAAAGTAGGCGCCCATGGGGATCATCCTAAGCAGTAGCTCTGGTGACCTTTGGAGGTGGGGATGGAGGGGCCGGCCTTTTACCTTTTTGGGCTGCAGTGGCTCTTTTAGAAGTGGGCTTTTTCTTGGAAGGGGTGCATTTTCTTTTGAGAGCAGGAGAGGGAATAGGGGCGGGCACTGAGGGAGGAGCAGGAACTGCAGTAGGGATTGCAGTAGGAGCAACAGATTGTGTAGGTACTGTAGAAGGAACTACAGTAGGCATTTGAGGAGGAACAGGAGGAGCTACCGGAGTGGGGGTTGTGGGAGTTGGGGGAACAGATTGTGTAGGGGTTGGGGTGGGGGCAGTGGAAGAAGATGGGGCCTCAGGGGGAGCGGTGGCGATGGGGGTGGCCTGTATAGGTTGGGACAGTAGGAAGGCAACTCTTTGTTCCAAGATTTCAATTTTCTTGTTAGCCCACAGGAGATTGGCATCTGCAAGCTCCTTACTGAGTCGGGTGATCTCCTGAGCATTGTTCAATTTTTTCTCTAATAGCCTGTTGTGCTTTTTTCACCCTCTCTGCATTGGCCTTTACAATCTCAGTAGTCATTCTGTAATACGTTGCTGCAGCCTTGTTCGCATTTGATGTCTCCAAAATTTCCTCCCACCCTTTGGAAATATCTCTCAGCTGCTCGTGGTGAGCAAGCTTCAAGTCACTAAGTTTCTGCAGCAAGGGGTATTCGATGGCTTGGCGGAGTTGGGCCATGCCATTGAGAACATCCCTCTTGATATAGGGATTGTCCCTCATGGCATGGAGGAGGGTGAAGTAGGGAGGGGTGTAGTAGGAGTGTCTGGGCAAGATTGGTAGAAATGGAGTGGAAGGAGGAGATGGTGATGGATCCTGGGGGAGAAAAGTGGGGGTTAAATGGTTGGGGTGGTCTGGGTTGAATGGTCAGTGAATTGAGGAGGGGGTGGGAGAAGAGGGGGAATGGAAGGGATGGGTGGAAAATGAAATGAAGGAAGCGCAGTGGATGTGGATGGTTCAGGGTAAGGGAAAAATGAGATGGTGAAGGGTTGGAATGGAAAGGGTGGGGATGCAAATAGGGGGGGTGGAATGGGAAAGGTGGATGGGAATGGAATGGGGTCAGTATGGGTAGAAGTGTTGGTAAATTGAGGGGGATGTAGTATTTGAGGGGGTAGGATTGGTAGAGAGCGGAAGGAGTGGTCGGGTATGGTGTCATGGAGGAGGAAGGGTGGAGGTAAGTCAATGTGCGTGGGGTCTGTTGAACCGGGAGTCGAGGTGGAAGGGGTTGGGTCAATGGGGTGGTAGGAGGTTGTGTTGGGATTGGTGGGTTTGTCAATGTTTGAAGGGTGGATTGTATGGTGGTTATGTCAGTTTGCATTTGGGCTTGGGTCTGTGTGGTGTTGGATAGTTGGGTTTGGATGTCATGTATGAGGGAAAAGATATGAGTAAGGGTATTTGAGGTTGGTTGAGGTGGAGTATGGGGATAAGAAGAAATTGGTTGGAAAGGGGAAGTGGGGCATGATGGAAAGTGGTAGGGGGAAGGTGAAGGTCCGCGAATGATGTGGAGAAGGGAGAGGGGACTCAGGGAGAGGGATGTCATGGGTGGGCAAGGTATCAAGCAAGGTGGTCATGAAGGCTTGATACCCTGAAGTGGTGGCTAGGTTAATGTCCAGGTCATGGAGAGGTGGGACTAAGGGTTGGTCAATAAGGGGTGTGTCTTTGGGAAGGACAGGAGAGGTGGAAGTGGGTAAAGATGAGGCAGGGGTAGTGTGAGAGGTTTTCTTTTTAAGGTAGGTTATCAAGGGAGGGCTGTCAGGGTGTGGATCAGATGATATGGGAGAGACTGGGGCTGTGTATTGAGGTATGGTGGGTGAAGGTGGAGTGTTGTCCTGGGGTTCAACACTTTCTTCCCAGGTACAGATAATAGTGGGAGGTGGAATGGAAAAAGGAGATGAAAGAGGGAAAGGGAGAGATGGAATGGGTGAAGAAGGTAGTGGAGAGGCAAGTGTGGTCGATGGAGGGATTGCTGCAGAAGCAGAGGTGACATAAGCTCGATCCACCTTCTTTGGGGCAGGGGTTTTAGCCTTCTTTTTGGGGGCAGGGGTGGCCTTTGCCACAGCAGCTCCCTCTCCCTGTTCGAAGACATTCTAAGCTTCAGCCTTCTTCTTCTTCTTCTAGGGATCCATTAGACTTCTGCTGATCCCCCATTGTCTTTTGGTAAAAGTGGTAAGAGTGAGGTCAGCAGATAACTCCCCCACTGGTATCTTGTACCCTCCCCTCAGAAGTAGTCTAGTGATGAGTCTTCCATAGGGGAGAGTGTGGACCTTCTTTGGCAGCCCAAGCTTCACCATCATGTCTTTCATGGCTTCAAAAATCAACCATGCAGCATTAAATCCGTGGCCCAGAGAGAAAGAGTAGAGAGCATCAGCAATTGGTGTCCTCCTTTCTTGCTAATGGCCGGAGCAATAGATATTCTTCCTTAGCACTTGATCGATGAACAGCAGCTTGGGATCCAAATCCCTTCTTCTGATGGAGTCCCTTGTGGCCTTCAAGCCTCTAGTAATGGCTTGGGCAATGGTATCGAGAGAGGCACTCAAAGGGGCACCATATCCGCAGTTGGGATAAAAAATGGTCGGGATGCCCATGACTTCAGCAATTAACTCTGGGCTAAGCAGCATCTCAAAATTATCAACTAACACAAGGAAGCCTGGCTTCCCCTGTGTGTCTGGTCTGACCCTAAGGTGTTGGTAAAAGAGTTGCACTAATCTAGGATAGGCTAGTGCAGGAATCATTTGCATCGAGGGGAACAAACCAGCCTTGTGCAAGAACTCAATGACAGGTGCTGACAACGGCTTTGATTCAAAGAAAGAGATATCGAAAATGGCTTCAGGCTCTAAGGGAATGGAAATGAGGAGCTTAGAGGGTGTAGAATAATCAGGTGTTTGTGCAGCCACCTTAGGAACCACCTCCTTCCCTTTGTGTTGTGTCGTAGAGGACTTGGCTTTCTTAGGGGCAGGCTCCACAGTGGCCTTGTCCTTGGCTCTCTTCACAGGTGCACTTTTAGGAGCCATCACAACTCTCCTTGGTTAGTGTGCAGTTGAAATTTTGAAAGGAAAGATCAGGAGCTGAGTCTAACCCTAAAAGTTAGGGTTCTATTCAATTGGATGCACGGTGGATCTCAAGGGCTCTTAGCAGGGGGCAACTATTGATGGAAGCTTTAAGAACAAAAATCTAGAATTTCAAAGTGAACAATGAATTGTAGACAGGATGCTAGAGGAGAGAGGTTGAGAGGAGTGGGAGCTAGGGTTTCGCTGGTAGGAGAGGAAAGAGAAAGCAGTAAAGAAAAGCAGCGCGGGGTGGGATTTAAATATCGCGAGCCTCGGTGCGCTTTGAAAATGTCCACTCGCTGGCTGGGAATGAATGGGTCGCGAGATTAGATGTTCCTTTAAACTGCGCGAGGCAGCCCACCCAGTTATATCTGAAACTCGCGACAGCAAAACAAAGTAGTTCTTTATGAACTACGCGAGAGGGGACCAAACCCATTATTCAGAACCCCGCTATGGCTTAGCCGAGTTAGAATTCACTCACCCATGAGTCAACTGTTTGACCCTGACTTTATGGGTGGATTCTCTCACAGACTCTCTTCCAGGGACACCCCAAGCATTATAAAGCATTTACAAATTCTCATACTTTCAAGTCATTAAATTCATACATCATGAAAAGCATTCAAATACTACATTATCATTCAATCACTTGAAATTATCAAACAAGGGGAGCTGGTATAAAAGTAGGCATTAAAGCACTAAACTCAGATTCCAACAAGATTGCTAACAATTCCTATCAACTGTAGAATACATATCATACAACGGTGCACAGTTCTTAATCATTAATTTAATGAAAGATCCCCCTCAGGGTTGGAGGATCCTTCACCAATCAAAAATTGGCCCTTGGGATTAACCACTGGTTGACTGGGCAACCTTCCCTCTTCTCTTTTGGCTAAGGTGTTCGCTAGTTGTCCAATCTGTTCTTCCATCTTCTTGATGCTCTGACCATGAGAGTTCACAGTCTGAGTCAAGGAACCCAGGTTTTGCAGTGATGTCAAGACCTGGTCCTCGAAAGAAGTATTTCTAGGTTGAGAAGGGGGTAAGACCAACTGATTTTGCTGCTGATGGGGCTGGAAGGTAGACCTAGGGGCATTCCCTTGATTGAACTGCTGCTGTGGCCTTTGTGGTAAGGCCAACATCTGCTGGGGCTGCATGTAGTTGTCTTGCTTCCACCTCAGATTTGGGTGGTCTCTCCATTGGTAACTAGCATTTTGGTGCTAGTATCCATATGGCTGCCTATTGTAGCCCCCAGATTGTTGCTGGCCATATGATTGAGCAGCAGCAGCATGTTCCAACATCAATTCAGGAAATTGCCCTGTAGATGGACATTCCTCCACTGTGTGCTGTGGGGACTGGCATATCAGATATGCCTCAGCCACATGAGCAGCCCTTCTGGGTTGCATCACAGTCAATAATTTATCAAACTTCATAGAGAAGTTTGCCATCTACAGCTGCAGGTCATTGTTCCCAGACACCTCATAAACTTTTCCTCTTGATCCAGCAGCAGGCACCACCTTAGACTCAGATTCTTGACTAGTTCTTGCCAGGGTTGGCTTTTGAAAAGCATTCTCACTAATCACCTGAAATAGTTCCCATGCCTCCTCAGCAGTTTTGTGCATGTAGGATCCACCACAAGAGGCATCGACCATGTCTCTATTTTTCTCATCAATCCCATTGTAGAAACTTTGTACAAGCTGCCACTCAGGGATCTTGTGGTGGGGGCATTGTTTGAGCATCTTTTTAAACCTATCCCAGGACTGGTTAAAATCCTAAGTTGGGGATTGAGCAAATGCAAGAATCTCCTTCCTCAACTGGCTAGTTTTGGTCTCAGGGAAGAACTTGGTTAGGAATCTGGTCTGTAGGTCTTTCCATGAAGCAATGCTATTGTTGGGAAGAGTGGTCAGCCAGGTACTGGCCCTATCCTTCAGAGAGAAGGGAAAGAGTCTGAGCCTAGTAGCCTCAGGTCCCAAACCAGTGATATTAAAAGTGGTGCACAAGGCCAAGAACTGGTCAATATGCTTGTAAGGGTCCTCTTTGCTAAGCCCATGGAAAGCTGGCAACATCTGGATGATTGAAGTTTTTATCTCATAGTTCCCCTGAACATCAGGGAATTGAATGCTAAAAGGGGAGTTATAATCATCCGGAGCATTCAACTCCTTGAGGGTTCTGGGTTGTTCTTCAGCCATAATTATTGTCTCAGATTCCCTTGGGGGCTCTCCTGTGGTGTGCCTGTCTCTTCTAAGTCTCCTTCCCCTTTCTAACTCGGGGTTAAGAGGCTCTAAAGCAGGGCTGAGGGATCTCCTCCCTAGCATACAAGCACACCAACAGTAAGGAAAGCTTCTTACAAGCAAATCGTAAAAGAATGATTGTACACTAACAAATTTATCGAACTAGTTTACAGCTATTCAAAGAATACATTTAAACTATCCTAGATACTGCAAAAAATTTTTTTTTAAGAAAGATAGACAGAGTTTTAAAAGTCAGAGAGTTTGCAAACAGAGGTAGCTAAGCTCCAATTGCAGTCCAACTATCCTTCACTGCTGCTGTCTAGATCTGCAAGAAAGGTTCAAAATTATGTCAGCAGTATCAATTATTCACATGTGCAAACAATACTAAGAATACAAAAACTAAGGGTCTACTAATAGATCATCCTTTCCCCGGCAACAGCGCCAAAAACTTGTTGATGACTTCTGGTGTGCTTACATTATTGGTTGGTGGTGAAAGTTATTTAAAAATCAAAGACATAGTAAAACAGGGGGTGAATCTAGCACAACTCAGAAGTCCTAGACATGCAAGATACAGGGTCCTTTGTAGCAAGTTTTGATAAGTAAGAGTTTGTCCCACAGGGAAAGGTGATCTAGAGCTCCAAGGGAGCCATCTCTAGTAGTCCCTCCAGATCTGTCTACAGATCTGGCTATCCTAGAAGGAGGGGAGTTTAAGGTCACTTATTCTAAGTATTTTAATATCTCAACTACAGAAAGTGTTGAGAGGATGGATGGAGTGTGGAAAATAAGTATAAAAAGGGTGAGAAGAACGTTATTGAGCCAAGGCCAGAGAAGTTTTGTAACTCAGAATTAGATCTGATGTTATAGAAATCCTGTCCAGAGGCTACATGATCACCACTGAGGAGAAAGGATCCAACCCATCACTCTTCCATGATTCCACCCTTAAGGCTATATCCTGTCCACTTCAATGGTCACAGATTATCCCATAGGGGAGCCACTATCCATGGAAGGGTCAAAACATAACAAGTAAATCATTGCAGGCACTATTTCATCCAGGCTACCAGCTCAAGAATCCATAGAGAACCTTAACCTCTAAAGTTCTATATGTGGGGCTAAGGCTGTAGGACCATGATAGCCCAGACACATAGAACCAGTAAGAGATTGAGTACAACCTTCGATCTAGCTGTCCATTGCTTGAGCGAGGCTATAATGGTCCAATCACCAGCCTACAATCTCTATAACTAGATCAGATCCAACATCTGATGGCGGATCTATACAAATATAGGGGAGTCTGCCTCTGTACAATCTCTCACCTGGCTTCTACAAGCTCAGGTGTAAAGAAGAAGGATCCATCCTGGATCGATGGGTTAGAATCACCTTAAGGCTATAATCCGTCCACTTAAATGGTCACTGACTATCCCAGAGGTTATCCTCCTCACGGAGCCCAAAACAAAATAAGAATATCGCTTCTACCACCATGCTCACAAGGCTACCAGCTCAATCTCCCATGGGGATTTTAGATCTAGTGGGTCCTGTGGTGGGGCTAAGGCTGTAGGACCATGATAACCCAGACACACAGGTCACTTGGATCTAAATGGCCCTTAGAATTAGTCCTCCATTGCTTTGAAACACAGCCAAAGCAATGGCGGATCACAAGGCAGCAGCCTTGCACAGAGCATCTCACACATAAACTCCAATCCCATAAAGTACAGATCCTATTACAGAACTTCTATTGATCTAATTCAAAAACACATACAAAGGCATAGCCAGCAAGTGCTGGACTATGGAGAGAAGGAAAGAAAAAGAAAATTACTTACTGCTAAAAAGAGAGAAAAGAAAAACCAATCTGAGATGGGTTCCTAGATACCTAAACCTAAGCTAGGTATGGGTTTATATAGCAGTGGGGTGGTGGTGCATTAGGGTTAGGAACCCTAATTTTAACGATGCCACGTGACCTAATAATGATCCTTGGATGCCTCGAGACGCGTGCATAGAGATTTGAGCATAGGCGTGCGTGCCCTAATCGCTGGAAATACCCAGAAGGTCCTCTACTGAAGAGATGGAAGTTTAGGGTCAGAGCATCGCTAGGTAGCGATAGTTTCCCAGACTTGTTGCGTGGTAGCTCTTTGCTCTTTGCTAGGATGATTTGACACTGAAGCTTCAGCCATCGCGAGGTTGAATAGAAAACACAGTCTCAAGTGTCGCGGGGTTGAAATTCAAGCAGTCGCGAGGTCGCTCGGTCTTCGCTGGGCTGATCTTCGCGAGAGTGAATTTCAGCAGTGCGAGAACTTTGCAAGCACTTCTCTTTACTGGACTTCGCGAGTTACCTCGCGTGGCTCTACTAAGTTCGGAACTATGCGAGGTTCTATGTCTCACTTGATCTTCGCAAAATTGGCTTTGCCTTCACCAGGATGTTTTCTTTCTTGAATGGCACGAGAACTGTGCGAGGCATTCTTCTTCTGATAATTGCATCCCGCGACGACTGTGCGACAGCTGCGCGAGGAATCTTCTGAAGCTCTCTCTCCTCAACCGATCTGAGCAAACTACGTGAGATTGAGAGAGGTCTGCTTTGAACTGCGCGACACTACGCAATGTGTTCTGCTGTTGAGCTTTGCAAGAGCCGCGCGAGTTTGAGTTTCTGAAGCTCTTCAGTCACTCATTTGCGCGAGAGGTTGCTGTAAAGTCTTGGGAAGCTTAGTTGAACTGCCGAGGCATATTTCTCCTGAATCCTCTAAAGCTTGGGTCAGGTGTGCGAGGCTCATTTCAGGTCTGGATTCAGAGTTCATTCTTCTGAGGGATATCTGGTGCCAAAGCAGGCTCCTTAACAGGATTCCTGGCCTTATTTCACTGCTGATTATTACCTACACAAAACACTTAACAAGAACTTATTAGGTGGCTAAGGGTCTAATCAAAGGTTAAGTTAAGGGGTGAAAAGTGATACTTTTCAGGTCTTAACACAAGGTAACCATTTTAACCTTATTTTTCTTGATTTTTCTTGCTTTTTCTTGCAAATATGATCATGATCTTGTATTCTTTGATGAGTAATGGTTTATTTTTATGGTGTGCAAGTTTATTGATGGAGTGTTGATTATTTATTGTGAATGATGCCCTATTTTTGTTATTTTATGGATTTTATTGGTGTCTAATATATATATATATACTCTCTTTTTGTTTTTTTTTTTTTATTTGAACACATAAAAGAGGTTTTTATTGTATATATTTTTTGGGTTTTGTTTTTACATAGAGCAGGGACTCTTGTTTTTTATTTAATTAGGAAAAGGGATTTTTGGTTTCTATTTTTCGAAAAATAATTTTTGATTTTTATATATATGTATTTTTTTTTTTTGAAAGTTAACTAAGGGAAGTGGTTTTTGAAAATTAATCAAGGAAAAGGATTTTATTGTTTGAAAACTAACTAAGGCATTATCTATTATATATATATTTTTTTGTGTTGGTTTTTTTGGTTTTATGGGCACAATAATAATAATAATAATAAAAGGGGTCCCCTATTTTGCTTTATTGTTGGAGAGTTTTTTGTTTTGTTGTTATTTATATATATATATATATATATATATATATATATAAACATAAAAGAAGGGCTCTCCTCTTTTTAGTTTTTGGTTTTAGGAGCATAAAAGGAGGGATTTTTTCCTTTTAACTTTTATTATTCTATAAAAGAAGGACTTTTTGGTTTGTTTTGGGTTTTGATTTTTTTAGGTGCCTAAAGAAATGACGATGATGATGATCTTTTTTTTTTTTTTGTATTTTAGCGGGCTTTATTTTTAAACAAGAAAAGGAAGTTTTATTTCTCTTTTATATATTCTTGGAAAAGTGGAGGGATTTTTTTTTGCATTTTTAATCTAAAGGGGATTTTTTTTTGTATGTGTGTATTTTTATTTTCTTAAAATGAACAGAAAGAGGGTGAGCATACTTACCTTCCCTTGCAATGTAGCATAGAACGGCTCTTTATCACAGATTTGCTCTGGTGTGATTGTTTTCTGTTGCCCTAGAATGTCTGGTGATGATGAGTATGTTCTCGAGGAGGGCCATGAGGAGGGGCCCAAGATAGTTTATGGTCCGCAGGTGGAGCAGTTATTTTGGATTGAGCGAAAAGTGGGCCATTGGCTTGAAATGCAGGGTGAGGCCACTGTTAAGTAGTGAAAAATACCATTTTTCACCCCTAAACATGAGCCTTGAAAGACCCTTGAGAAGACTAAATAAGTGCTTTAGTGTTCATATTGCAGCTAACCAAAAAGACAGGTCCAAATCCGAAAACCATCTTAAAATGATCAAAAAGCCGACAACGCATGTCAAACTCAAAGAGGGAGTGAAGAAATAGCCTCAGCAATGGCTAAAAAGGTCCTAAAAGAGCAAGAAAAGACCTGAAAAGAAGAAGGATCCATTCGCAAAGAAGAATGGAAGCTAAAGCTCAATTCGCAAAGAATCTCTTCAATTCGCAAAGAACCTTGAACTTTATGTAAAAGAAGAAAACACTCCTCGAATAGAAGATTTACCTCTGCGAAAAGAAGAGAAGTCCTCTGCGAAAAGAACTTCGCTTTGCAAAAGAACTTCCGCTGCGAAAAGAACTTATGCTTTATGAAAAGAACTTACGAGCCAACCTACTTATGAAAAGACCCTTAAACTTCTGCGAAATGGCATCTTTGGGATTCTGACCACTTTGAAGGGCATTTCAAGAAACTCGCACGCCCAATGTAATTAAAAGCCCAGAGACATTCCTAAGATTCCAAGCACAAACCAAAGGCATATTCCATTACGTGAAAACCCAAAGATGAAATCACTTGGCGGGAACTTCTAGAAGCTCAAACAAACTTTTGAATTCTACAAATTGATGCTTCTTCTGATTGGCTGAACCAGATCGAGCATTTTCATTGGCGAGCAGATCTGGATCCCGTGCTCACCATTGGGCAATCCAGATCTGAGCACTTCTGATTGGTCAATTCAGCCTTGTGCAGGATAGAGGGAAAGCTATAAATTGAGAAGACATTTGCCCAATTGGGGCATCCAGATTTTGAGTTTTCATCTCTGTTTCCCTCCTTCCGGTCAGATAGTCTATCTGTACCCCTTGTAATTTCTTCCTCTGTTTTGCTTTTGAGAGTTGCTGAGAGTGCTTTTGTAACTCCAAAGAGATCGGATTCAAGAGCTAGTCCGAGGGCTTTCTAAAGCCGTGGCTCAGAATTGTAAGATTGAATTTAAAAGGTTGTCAGCTGTGTTTCTCCATTGGATTCATGTCAAGGGTTCTTATTGATCACCTTAGTGCATTAGACACCTTTAGATTCACTACTTTGCATGCAATTTGCCTTGATTCATTACCCCTGTACGAATTAGCGTTGGTAACCTAGTTCGGACAAAGACTTGCGATGATGTTCATGTTCGAATTGAGAATAGGTCAACAACTATTGGATGATCTGTGACCATTTAAGTGGATGATCATAACCATAAGTTTAAACCCTTCCTTAATTCAGATTTATTTCTCTTACATCTGTCTTTGGTAGCCGATGAAGATTGAATCAACTCTGTTTAGTTGCAGATTCTCCATTAAAATTCAAAGGCGAAATCACAGAAAGTTATTATTTCTCCATTTGATTTATTTTAATCACTTCCCCAACTTGAATCTGGATCAGTTAGTTAGTTCTTTTCTTTATTTGCTTTTAGTTAAACGTGACAAAAAAACCCAACACTCTCTTTCTATCGCTTTCTAGATAATTATAGAGCCGATCCGTAGCATGATCCGAGGTCTATCTCATATTTCGCATAAATTCTCTGTGGACGATCTTTAATATACTCACTTTTAAAACTTACTACAATTGGCCCTGATCTTGCAGGCTATTGTTAGCCCTCAATGTGCTGATATCTCTTTCATAATTTAAAATTATGTAACTTATTATTCATTAATTCGTTCTCAAAATACACATAAAAAAGGCACATGTGGAGTTACAACAAGTTTTTGGCGCCGTTGCCGGGGAATTTGTTCTAAAATAGATAAGACCTATGTTTATTTTCATTTATTTATCAGTCATTTATTAATTTAAGAAAGAGCTTCAGGTTACGTATGTATGAAGGAAAGGAAAGCACGTAATTCAACAGTTTGTTGTACCAAATTCTCTCTCGAGTTGTATGTTTGGCGGAGAACCCTCAATCGAGATTCTCCGTTAAATTGAAGTTGAAAGACTCCTAAGAAACCGACATACATCACGTATATCTCAAAATGGGTGAAGACCGTAGATTGTTAAGAGACTACTTTGCCCCCGGTGCTTATAATTCCCATTTTGCATTCAATTTCCCACAGTGGAGGGAAATTATGAAATTAAGTCCTCCACCATCCAAATGTTGCCTTCATTCCATGGATTGAGTAAGGAAGACCCTTACAAACACATTGATGAATTTCGCTTTATGCACAACATTTAACATAGCCGGATTTGGTCTTGGTCCAGAGGCAACCAAGCTTAGGCTCTTTCCTTTTTCATTAAAGGACAAAGCTAGAGCATGGTTATCTATGTTAGCACCAAACAAAGATCACATCATGGAATGATTTACAATGTCAATTTTGTCAAAATATTTCCCAATGACTAAAACCAGCCAAGAGACAAAGCATCATCTTTTTCCCAAAACTCAATCAAAACTTTCCATGAAGCATGGGAAAGGTTTAAAGAATGTTAAGACAATGCCCTCACCATCAAATTCCTAAATGGCATGGTTCAAAGCTTCTATCAAGGAACTGATCAAGGGCAAGAACATGGTGGATGCCTCTTGTGGAGGTACCTACTTGCAGTAAAACAGTTGAAGAGGTTTGGGACCTCTTTGAGGTGATTGGAGAAAATTCAACCCAAAGCAGGAATCTCTGTCAAGGGACACCGAGAATCCAAATAGGATGAATAATCCCCAATTCACAAGAGGGAAAGTTTATGAAGTCAATGAGTCGGAAAGGAAAGTGGATAATTTGACCACAAAATTTGATATCGATGGACTCATTTAAAGCTCCAAATGGGTCAAGAGTAGAGGAGGAATGTCCGATATGCCCCCCACTCATTCCATTGATCAATGTCCTTCGCATCACAATTTCCGAACTCATGATGGAACAAGCTCATGTACTCACTTATGGATGCAGATGCAATCGAATGACTACCCATGGAGATCTCATCCTAATCTCGTGGAATCAGGAAATTACCACAACAACAAAGAAGCAGATAAAAATCAATTACCTTTCAAACCCGTCACCATATCGAGAATTTTTATAATAAATCAAATTTTCACAAATTCCTAACCAACAACAAGCCATGCAATACCACTCACCGCCTCCTAGATCCACGACCTTTGAAGAGCGGTCTTGAGCTCACTTCAAAATCTTGAACTGTCTCAATCGTGAACCTTCACACCAGAGCATTAAAAAATTGAAGAAATGGGCCAACTCTCAAATTCATTGGCTAAGAGAGAAGAGGGTAACTACCCACCAACCCGTGAACAATCCTAAGGACATTCATGGTTGGGGAATCCTCAAATGGCCATGAGGAAATCAAAGTCAGACTACTTTGAGAAGTGGAAGAATAATAAAAACACAAAGGGTAGTGAAGAGGAAAAAGATGAAGAATGAAGTGCAGAACAACCTAGATAACAATATGGTGTTGATTTACATCGTAAAATTCAAAAAATGAAAAATGTAAAAATAACAAAATTGTTGAAAAGATGAGAAGGAGAATTTGTTCCTCATCTCCCATTTCCCCATGCAATGAAGTCCCTTTTGACAAAGGAAACACAAAATTGAGGAAATGATGGAGACATTCAAGCAAGTTAAAATTAATCTACCGCTTGATGCAATCAAACAGTCCCTCGCTATGCAAAATTTCTCAAAGAGGTATGCACTCACAAAAGGCAATCTAGGATACATTTATCCAAGAAGGCCTTTTGTGGAGAAAATCAACCAAGTGCTATCAATTGCAACACCACCTAAGATGCAAGACCCGAATCCCCACAATCCCCTCGCATCATTGGGGAGCACACCATTGAGAAAGCCTTGCTAGATCTGGGTGCTAGTGTCAACTCGCTTCCCTATTCTCTATGAGAAGCTAGGTTTGGGAGAATTGAAACCCACTCAATGATGAATCCGAAAAGGAAACCTATGGGGTTGATTGAAGATGTTTTGGTAGGAGTAGACAAGTTTTTCTACCTCGACTTTTTGGTGTTGGACATGGAACCAACCAAAAGTACCAACGCCATCCCTCGCATTCTGGGAAGACCATTCTAGCTACATTAATGCATGCATTCAATGCGTGTCCGCATCATGGAGGTGTCGTTTGGAAATATGAAAGTTAAATTGAATGTGTATAATGTCATACTCAACCTCAATTCTCAGGAATGTTTCCATGTTGACATCATTGATGAGTCGGTGGAGGAGTCTTTACAAACATTTCGCAAGGTAAAGACTCCACCACGTAATTTAAAATGATTGGGAATCCACCGAGAAAGAAGGAAAAGGAGATCAAATTCAAAGGAGTCTGCTTGTGCAAGGCACTCACCAATGATCATCAAGTTCTCTCTTGAGACCTGCTCCTCTCCCTCTTCCACAAGTTACCAAGGTACCTTTGCTGCCCTCTTTCTCAAATTTCACCAATTGAACTCAAACAGCTCCCCAAAAATCTGAAATATGTGTTTTGGGAGATCATCAAACACTACTGTGATTATTTCTTCCTCCCTTACAAAGGAGCAAGAAGAGGAGTCAAGGTAGTTCTAAACAAGACAAGAAAGCAATTATCGGACCATTGCTGATTTAGGAGGAATAAACCTTGTATGCATGCATAAGATCCACTGGAAGAGGATGCCAAGCCTTCTAGAGAAATGCAAAGAAGGTTGAATCCTCACATGCAAGAAGTGGTAATGAAGGAAGTTGTCAAGTCGCTAGATGTCAGGTCATTTACCCCATTTCAGATTCTACTTGGGTAGCACCCACACGTGGTGCCTAAGAACTGCATCATCATAGCAAATTAATCGTAAACTTATGTCCACCGACAAAACAACTGGATGGAGGGTCTGATAGACTACAGAAAATTAAATACCATGACAAGGAAAGACCATTTCTCCCTTCATTGACCAAATCCTTGATAAACTTGCAGCAAAGCTTACTATCGCTTCCTTGATGGGTACTCGTTACAACAGATCCTGGTACCCACAGTGACCAAGAAAAGACCACCTTCACCGCCTTTGGCACTTTTGCCTATAGGAGGATGCCCTTTGGTCTTTGCAATGCCCTGCTACTTTTCAAAGATGCATGTATGCCATCTTTTCCGACATGATTGATCTTCATGGAGATCTTCATGGATGACTTTTCAATTTATGGAGACACTTTTTCCCAATGCTTACACCACCTCAAGTTGGTGTTGCAAAGATGTGAAGAAACCAATTTGGTTCTAAGTCGAAAAGAGTCATTTTATGGTCACCCAAGGCATTGTCCTAGGACATGTGGTCTCCCATAAAGGCATAGAGGTGGACCAAGCAAAATTGATCTAATTGCACATTTGCCTCCTCCCGTAATCATTAAGCAAATCAAGTTTCTTAGGGCATGCAGATTTTATAGGAGGTTCATCAAAGATTTCAAGAAATTTCCAAGCCACTCACATTTCATCGTGTCAAGATGTTCCTTTTGTGTTTACTAATGAATGCATGATGCCTTTGAGGTCCTTAAGAAATGTCTCGATTTAGCTCCCATCTTGCACCCCCGACTATTCAAAGGCCCTTTGAGCCGATGTGTGATGCATCAGACTATGCCCTAGGAGCTGTCCTAGGGCGTAGAAAGGATAAGCTTCCCCATGTCATAGCTTATGCCAGCAGATCCATGATAGATGCCCAGCTCAACTACACAACAACCGAGAAAGAGTGCCGCCATTGTGTTTGCATTGGAAAAATTCGTCTTATGTTTTAGGTTCACAAATTGTGGTGTTCGACCACTCACTAAAGTACCTTTCCGCCTAAGAAGGATATCAAGCCCAGATTAATCGATGGATCCTCCTATTACAGGAGTTTGATCTACTGATTAAGGATAAGAAAGGAGTGGAGAATGTGGTGGTCGATCACTTATCCGAATTCTCAATACCGAGGATGATAGCTTACCCATTAATGAATCATTTCGATGAGCAACTTTTTGCCATCAATACCCACGATCCTTGGTTTGCAAACATAGTCAACTTCTTGGCTATGGATGATATTCTCAACATTGGAATCGAATGGATAAAGATCTTTTCTTCTCACAAGTTAAAATTTCATTTGGGAAGATCCTTATCTATTCAAGAATTGTGCACTAAGTGATCGTAAAGTGTGTCCCGGACCATGAATTCTCGCATATTGTCAATGTGTCATGAGCAGCTGTGGAGGCCATTTCAGCAATAATAAAACAAGCAAAATTCTGCAAGGTGGTTTCTATTGGCCCACAATCTTTAAAGATGCCTTACAAGATCAGAATCTTGCCGTAATCGCCAAAATCAAGATTTCCAAAAGAAACTCAATGCCCCTACAGCCAATCCTGGTAGTTGAGTTGTTTGATGTTTGGGGCATAGATTTTATGGGCCCCTTTCCCCCTTCTAATGGAAATAATTTCATCTTGGTAGCTGTGGACTATGTCTCCAAGTGGATTGAGGCCATAGCTACCAAATCCAATGATCACAAAGTGGTTTTAAGATTCCTCAAAGACCACATTTTTTCCAGATTTGGATTCCCCAGAGCCATCATCAGTGATGGGGGGAGCCACTTTTGTAAGTGCTTGACTCTCTATTAAAAAGTACTCACACTCACAGAGTAGCCACTCCTATCATCCACAAACCAAAGGATGTGGAGATTTCAAATAGAGAGATCAAACACATTTTGAAAAACTCAGAAGAAGGACAGTAAAGGATTGGTCCTTGCTTAATGATGCTTTGTGGGCATACAGAATCGCCTACAAACTCCAATTGAATGTCTCCTTTAGATGCGGTCTATGGCAAAGCATGTCATTTGCCAAGAGAGTTAGAATACAAAGCTTCGGCTATTAAAACATTTAATATGGATCTAACTTCGGTAATCACAGTGAAACTTCAACTCACCGAATTGGAAGAGTCGGATGGATGCTTATACAAGCTCCACATTGTATAAGGAGAAAGTCAAATCATTTCATGATAGGAGTTTAATGAGAAAAGAGATCATACCGGGCTCATAGGTATGGTTACTCAACTCTAAACTTAAATTCTTTCCTGGCAAATTGAGATCCGTATGGAAGGGCCATACATCGTTATCAAGGCCTCCCTCGTGAGTTGTGGATATTTCCGTGATCCCAATGGATGGAAGAGTCATTAAGGTAAATGGTCGAGGCTCAAACCATGCATTGAAAACACCCAGAGCCCTGTCGCCCACCTATCATCATGAATCTCCAAAAACTGATGGTAGAAAATTGTATATATGTTTGTACAACATTAGTTTTTCCGATTTCTCTGCTTCGCTTATTTTTCTTTTACGATAGTTTAAATACACTTAAAGTTCAAATCGCAGCAAAATTATTACTTTCGCAAGTCCAAAGTCTATTGAAAAGATTACGGAGCTGCAATGAACGCTCGAAAACAAAGATGTTCTTTTCGAATAGTTGATTATGATAACATTTCCTTTTGAATAGGCGGTTCAAGCTAAGTCCTTTGCGAAATAATCTTTCCGAAGCTATCTACTTGTCGAAAGGCACTTTGGCCATTCAGTAATAAGAAGGGCTCTTTTGGAACTTTTCAAAACTTAAAGGTGCTTTGCGATTTTAGCTTCAAGTATATTTAGTCGTTTGAAGTTAGCGTTGTATTTGCAAACACTCTCTGCAGAGCGACGCTCCACTAAAACCCTAGCTCACTCTCTTCTCACGAGCTCCACAAGGATATCACTATTGTTCCTAATTGTTTGGCGTTTCCATTTTTCGTAGATCAAAAGTCGAGTCGGTTAGGCGATCTTTACAAACAAAGCGACTCAGTTCAAGCACAAACCCTAGATCAGTATTTTTTCTATCCATTCTCGCTCAATTTTTTAGAAAATCTAAATCAGTTAGCGTGTTTGGAGCATTTTTTCCTCCACAATTAAGTATGGGAAAAACCTGAAAATCCTTAGTGCCATGTTCCCCAAATCATCACCAAGAAGGCAACCAAATCGACCCCAAAAGCCAAAGGCAAAGCAAAACGTCTGCAAGAGAAAGCTTTCAATGGACAAGATAGGGTTGAAAAGGAAAGAAAATACGCCATGAGGAGCCTACCCTGCTCAAGCCCCAGTCCGAGCTGCCCCATTACCCATTCACTTAGTTTTGCCTAACCCCTTCATTGATACCCCGAAGCTCATACACGAGCTATTGGTGGATGAAACTTTTCTCCTCCAAACATGATTGCCTACCATCCCTAAGATACCTCGGGAAGCTTCTCAAGACTATCCTCACCCCATTACGGAAAAAACTTATCCAAGGATGATAAAGCGTGGTATCAAAACCTCACAAAGGTCCTTTGAAGATGTTGCAGACGTACCAACCTTAGTCATTTTCATAGATACTGTGACCTAAGCGTGACGGTGAGGACATAGGGCATGCTCGGGATACCTTTTCAATTCAACCCGATGGACCTTTGGCGGCTCTGAGCGACCTCTTTACACAAGGCATGGTGGGTTACGGGCAATCAATAATGAGAAGAGATCTGCCCCGCAATATCTCGCTAATGGATTCCATACTACGAGGAGCTTTTATGTATGTGGGCATACCCAAGAGAGGCGAACTCCTATCCTCGAAGCCCTCTTTCACTTTTCTAAGGGCAATTTTTCAATGCCCCCATGCTCATCCCTGGAAGCAATGGTGATGTGAGTGCCAAGGTAAAGAAGAAGCAGAAAATTGCTGGCCTCCCCTTTGGAAGACTAATTTCAGCCCTCTTAGGAGCCAAGTTTGACATTAATAGGAAGAGCCCTTTGAGGTACTCCTCCTCACAACTTTGGCAAGAAAGCACGGACCACAAGTCGCCATGTTAAGAAGAATGAGGGAAGTAGGAGAACCAGCCCATGCCCCCGCTTTCCTTTGCCCTATTGCTGCCCCTCTTCTTTGAACCCATAGCTGAGCAGAGCTAGTTCTTGCGAGCATGACAGAGAACCAAGCCACGAAAGTGTGGGTGGGCATCTGCAGAAGTGGAAATTCTGGAGCCTCAACCAACCCCGAGCCTCGGCCACAACTCCTTGTGGTGACCAGCTCTTTAATGCACCACTTCTTGCACTTAGTCCACAGTCCTGAGGTAGCCAGCTCTTGGTGCACCTCCTCTGACCCTGAATGGCCTGGTTCCCTATTCCTCCACACCTCCCCATCCCATTGGTTCATCATCCACACCTTCCATCATTCCTATCTTGTACACCACTACCACACCTGCCACTCCTACTACCTCAACACCACCCATCTCCCCCAACAATAACCAGGTCCAAGAGGAATTGGCCACCCCAAGCCTTGCTCCATCCCCTTCCACCCCTCCTGCTCCAACGCTCCTCACACTCCACACCCCTTGACACATCACACAGAGGTATCCCAGACCTCTGAACCCCAACCTTTCCCACAGAGGCTTATTCACCCCTATTTGACACCATGGAGCTAGATCCTACACCTATCCCTGCTCCTCCCCCTTTCACCCATTTCCCCACCTCCCTTTCACACCCATTACCCCCATCCCTCCACCTCACTAATCCCAATCCCCTCTAGGCTAATCTCCCCACACACCTCCCTACACCCAGATCCTCACCTACCTCCAAAATATCCAAGCCCGGCTCCAAACAAATGCGGACAATCGATGCCTGCTACATTGAGCTCATCCAAATCGCCCCATTACCACCTACCCCCATTACCCCCTCTCCATTTTGCCTCACAGCAACCCAAAGCACCAAGTCCTAGTGCTTCCCCCACTACCACCCAGGCTAACCAAAAGACCCCCTTCACCACCCCCTGCATTTTCGACTTAGCCATTCAAACCGACCCTCTGACCCTCTCTTAACCGCCCCACCCCCCCTCCCAGTGGACCCCTACCACTCCATCCCCCTCCCTAGATATGCCACCCTCTCCCAGGCCATGATAGAAAATCCCTACATCCGTAGGGGTGTGCAGGAGGGGCTTGCTGATTTGGAGGCCTACAACCGGACCCCTTATGAGGCCAAAATCAAGGAATTAGAGCATTTCATGCAATTTGAGAGAGGGAAGATGAGGGATCTGGTGGGACGAACATTCCAATTGGGCAAGGCTGGGCAGCACAAGGTGGCTATGCTCCAAGCTCAGTTAGCTCAAGAACAGAAGAAAACCACCAGCCTGACCAAACACCTTGGCCTCACCAGAAAGATCAAGTCAGAAGAGTACACTGAACTCCAGAACTCCATTCCTGAGAAACCAAAATCCAGTTCTGATTCCAACACTGATTCTAGTTCGGATTCAGCGGTGACTCTAGTTGAGCCCATAGAACCCATCTATGATGACTTTGATCCTAGTTATTAAAAGTCTGCATCTCATGTCTCAAATACAATGTATAAATCTTTTGTTTTTGTATCATTCGATCCAATTACATCATTTGTTTTCTTTCTTATTCCATTTTCTCTCATTAATTGTTACATTTTACATTATTTTGCAATTTTTTCTGTTATAGCTGTGCTCCCCTACTTCAGAAACAAACAAAAATAAACCCCTCACCCTTACTCCCTTTCCCCCCTCTTTTTCTTTTATTTTCTGTAAAATTTCTGGTTCATACAATTTGCTTTCTGTAATTCTCCATGCTATTATTTTTTCTGCTGTTTTCCCCTAATAACTGTGACTATGCCACCACCTTTGAACCAGTGAGGACACTGCTCCTCATAGGTTTGGGCGTGTGGGTGAAGGAATAGTAACCTAAGGACAAGAATCACCTAAGTAATCAGGAAATGAATTATTTTACTTAAGAATCATGACAATGTGGAAATTTTAAAATTTTCTTTGCAAGAATTTAGACATTCTAAACCTTGCGATATTCTACATTTCCATGATGATTACACCATAAAAACATACTGGTATCAGCACATAGTAAGTCAAAAGGAAGAGAAAAAGGTAAAGATATACTTAAAAGCTCAAGGAAAAACCATAACCAGTGAGAATTGAGCCCATATATTTTCCATCTCTGTTGAAGAGTGACTGAGGCAATTTTTTCTGATTCAAAGGATTGGCTGAGGCATTAGATCCACTAGAAGTTAGGAAACTCCAAATTAAAACAAGTAATGACACTCATGAAACTCGAGGAAAAGATCAAGGCCTTCTTTGGACGACTTGAACCTATGAACCAACCAAGAAAAATCTGCCCTGTTTGTACCCCATTTGAGCTATAAATCCTATAATTCTTCATCAAAAATACCCAAAAGTACTTTTTGAACCTATGGAACCAATTCAGCCTTCCCTCACTCACGAGAATTCAGGAGGTAAAGGAGAAAGAACCGAAGATGGACCATTTACGGGCAACATCAAGAAAAGAAGAGAAAATACCTCAAAAAGCAGGCAATATGGTGGTGAGAAAAGAAGAGACAAACAATGTGAAAAAGTTGCAAGCAAAAAGGCAAAAAAGGGACCTTATAATGCAAGATCAAAGAAAGAACTGATCACTGAATGTGATAATCTCGAAAAGAAGAAGAAAGAAGCTAAACTCAAAAAGGTGGAGTCATGAACCATCTCCTGCACTTCCAGTTCTCAAATTCAAACCTCTGTTCAAATTGCCTTTCCTTGAAACTTCACTCCATAAGCCATACAAACAAACCTAGATTAAAAGCCCTTGTGATCCAAAGTTGAGTGAGCTGTCATGTGGAGATGAGAAGTGACCCAATCTATGGTGAGGAGATGTCAATGATGCCATTGCCTAAGAATCATGCCTATGCTCATGCTTACAGATCCATTTGGGAGATGTAAGCGCTCTTGAGCTTGAGTGAAAATGAACCCCTCAACAAAAACAACGATGAGAGTATACCACAGTGAGTGTTTGGGTTGGAACTTGAGCACCTTAAGTATGACTTATAACCTAATTTTTATCCATAGGATGAGCTTCTTCTTGGCACATTTGTATGATTTTCTATGATGTTCACAGATTGGAAATATTGAAACATTCATGAGGTTTATAAATGTTTAAATTCACTGTGCAAACAATAATCAAATTTTACATTTCATCATTGATTCAAGAGTAACTAACCTGCTCCTTGATTGCTCATTTGATAATATTGCCTTGATGTTAAGCATTTCATGGAGAAGTTTGTAGGTACCTTCTTTGAAAACCCTCAGGAGACTTCACTCCTCCTCTAGGGATCACCTAGGGGTTTAAAAGGCTTATTGCATATGCTAAATGCACTGTGCTTCCTACAAAAGTGGCTCTTTATTTTGCTTTTCGTTTCTTTGCTCGGGGACTAGCAAAGCTTAGGTTTAAGGGGTGTGTTAAGTAGTGAAAAATACCATTTTTCACCCCTAAACATGAGCCTTGAAAGACCCTTGAGAAGACTAAATAAGTGCTTTAGTGTTCATATTGCAGCTAACCAAAAAGACAGGTCCAAATCCGAAAACCATCTTAAAATGATCAAAAAGCCGACAACGCATGTCAAACTCAAAGAGGGAGTGAAGAAATAGCCTCAGCAATGGCTAAAAAGGTCCTAAAAGAGCAAGAAAAGACCTGAAAAGAAGAAGGATCCATTCGCAAAGAAGAATGGAAGCTAAAGCTCAATTCGCAAAGAATCTCTTCAATTCGCAAAGAACCTTGAACTTTGCGAAAAGAAGAAAACACTCCTCGAATAGAAGATTTACCTCTGCGAAAAGAAGAGAAGTCCTCTGCGAAAAGAACTTCTGCTTTGCAAAAAGAACTTCTGCTTTGCGAAAAGAACTTATGCTTTGCGAAAAGAACTTCTGGAGCCAACCTACTTTGCGAAAAGACCCTTAAACTCTGCGAAATGGCGTACTGGGGATTTACAGCCACTTTGAAGGGCATTTCAGTAAACTCTACACGTGCCCCAATGTAATTAAAAGCCCAGAGACATTCCGGAAGATTCCAAGCACAAACCAAAGGCATATTCCGCCCCACGTGAAAACCCAAAGATGAAATCACTTGGCGGGAACTTCTAGAAGCTCAAACAAACTTTTGAATTCCCATAATGAAATTGATGCTTCTAACGCTGATTGGTGAACCAGATCGAGCATTTTCATTGGCGAACAGATCTGGATCCCGTGCTCAACGACCATTGGGCAATCTGAGATCCGAGCACTTCGATTGGTCAATTCAGCCTTGTGCAGGATAGAGGAAAGCTATAAATTGAGAAGACATTTGCCCAATTGGGGGATCCAGATTTTGAGTTTTCATCTCTTTCCTCCTTCCTACGATAGTCTATCTGTACCCTTGTAATTTCTTCCTCTGTTTTGCTTTTGAGAGTTTGAGAGTGCTTTTGTAACTCCAAAGAGATCGGATTCAAGACTAGTCTGAGGGCTTTCTAAAGCCGTGCTTTCAGTAATTGTAAGATTGAATTTAAAAGGTTGTCAGAACTGTGTTTTCTCCATTGGATTCATGTCAAGGGTTCTTATTGATCACCTTAGTGCATTAGACTCCTTTAGATTCACTACTTTGCATGCAATTTCCTTGATTCATTACCTATTTAATTAGCGTTGGTAACCTAGTTAGACTTGCGATGATGTTCATGTTCAATTGAGAATAGGTCAACAACTGTTGGATGATCTGTGACCATTTAAGTGGACAGATCATAACCATAAGTTTAAACCCCTTCCTTAATTCGGATTTATTTCTCTTACATCCGTCGGTAGCAGATGAAGATTGAATCAACTCGCTTAGTTGCAGATTCTCCATTAAAATTCAAAGCGTAAATCACGTAGTTATTATTTCTCCATTTGATTTATTTTAATCACTTCCCCAACTTGAATCTGGATCAGTTAGTTAGTTCTTTTCTTTATTTGCTTTTAGTTAAACGTGACAAAAAAACCCAACACTCTCTTTTTATCTGCTTTCTAGATAATTATAGAGCCAGATCTGGTAGCACAGATCTGGAGGTCTATCTCATATTTCAGACAAATTCTCTGTGGACGATCTTTAATATACTCACTTTTAAAACTTACTACAATTGGCCCTGATCTTGCAGGCTATTGTTAGCCCTCAATGTGCTGATATCTCTTTCATAATTTAAAATTATGTAACTTATTATTCATTAATTCGTTCTCAAAATACACATAAAAAAGGCACATGTGGAGTTACAACAGCCACCTGAGTCGGCCTCCTACATCAACAGTACATTCACATTTCGAATTTTGCCATAGCAAGCAAGGTAAAAGATAGGTTCAATTTTTTCTTTATGCAGCATTGCTTCATTTCCATGATCTGATGCATTTTCTTTTTGGATGCAGGACCTACCTTCTATTGTATTTCATGGGGGGTGACTGAATTTTTATAACTTCTATCGCTACGTTCCCCCCGTGGTGAAGTACTTGCTGGCACAGGTGGGCTTTGGGGAGTCTCTATCCTACCCCCCTATGAGAGTCGATGCAGTGTATCTGAAGGCACTGATTGAGCGGTTCCACCCGGAGACTATGACCTTTCATATGTCATACGCCGAGATGACCTTGACACCCATAGATTGGGCAATGATTACTGGCATAAGGAAGGGGGGCATATCGATAGTTGACCTTGCGATGCCGAGCAGAGAGGACGTCATTCGATTGATAGGGGCGTACCCCCCTCATGGGTAGATGCATGGCACAAAGGTTAAGATGGGCTGGTTATCCAACCTATTTATGGCTGATGAGCTGGTAGATCTGGGCCAGCCAGAAAGGGAGCTCTATATTACACCCGAGAGGGCGATCATCTTGGCTCGCATCACTCTCCTGCTCCTGTTGGGTAAGACCCTCTTCACGAATGCGAGTGGTGGGTAGGTCAGCTTGGCACTGCTAAGTATCATGGAGAACTGTTAAGTATCCATAGATACAACTGGGGTGGGGCTCGATATGCTTGGTCGATGTATGGCGTAGCTCAGGCAACTATTGGGGAAGCCAAATCTGTTGTTCACTTTTGGGTTGCATTGGAGGTAATCCCTAACATTTTACTTGTATTAGTTTCACTTGGATGATCTTTGTATGCTACTGACTTGCCCTTTTATGCACTGCTTTTCTCAGGTATGGGGGTACCACCACTTTCAACTTGGGTGCCTGCTCCTCCATTTGGATGCCTTCACCTACCCTCTTCTCAACAATTGGAACCAAGGCCAGCGCCGTGATGTGGCCCTGAAGCACCTCTAGATGGGCCTGAGGTCCTAACTTGACCTGATGGTCCCTGAGCAGGTAATGCCTTTGTTTATTTCAGTTCAACAGTTGTCCTTTGATATTACATTACAGTTCTGACTGATTGGCCATCCTTTTTCTTGCACAGATCCCCCATGACCCGTACCTCACTTCCATCTTCTGGGACCGAGCAGCTGTTGGCCCATCGCGCCTATTCAACAACTGCCATGTGGTCTTCTTTTATGGGGCATGGGCCAGGGTTTACTATTTGGAGGAGTGGGTGCTGCACCAGTACCAGGGTTATCACGCCATACCCATGGACCCTCCTGCCAATGTGATGGATCCTGTTGGTAACATTAAGGAGCTCACAACAGCCTTCCTCAATAATGGGCTCCCCATCAATGCCCTTCTTCTGCCCAGAGACTATCATATATGGTACAAGTGCTTGCCGTATCGGTTCATCTTGCTGCGCTTCATCCCTAGTGCCAACTTCCTTGCATTTGGTGGCCTGCGCGAGTAGGTAATTCCCTTTTCTCTTATAGATTAGTCCCTTTTTACTTTAATTTAGCCTTTGTTCCCTCTGAGCAGATTTCCATTTTATTAACAGTTTGCTCAGGGGATGACTCGGATGGTGGAGGTGGAGGCAAAGGGTGTCGCTGATACTGGGCAAGTCCTTGGTCTTGGCCCATTCAGTGGTCCATCAGATGAGGGTTCTTTCGATACTAGTCCGTCGGGTATCTCTCATGCAGGTGCCCTTAGTGGTGATCTGCCTGTGGTCTATGAGATCTTTCGATGCCTCAATGATAGCTTTCTCTTAGGCCTCTGTGCTGATGTGGATAAGCATGCTCGCATCTTAGCTAAAGCGGCCCGAGCCCCTCCTCCTATGGTGATTCCAGGGGTAAGCCTTCATACGATCTTTGTCTCGGCTCCTTATGTAAATGCCTTTAGTGTTAAGTGGTGAAAAATGCCACTCTTCACCCTTTAACCTGACCATTGATAGACCTGTGAGCACACTAATAAGTCACTGTTAAGAACATTTTGTAGACAACAATAAAAGAGGACATTAATGCAGAAAACCACTCAAGAATGCCTAAAAAGGGGCTATCTCTCAGCACAGGACAAACCCAGCAACAACACACTAGAGGGTAGCACATCACTGGACCCTTGGAGCGCTTGGTTACAGCAGGGCAAGGCAAAGGAAGTGAGAATAGGCTGAAAACATCCTATCGATTGGTCACCTAAAGACTTTGATAGGAGTTGAAAGTAAAGAAAGAGAGAATTCATGCAGTCGAAGAGGTTTCGACAGGATCTGAAGGCAGAAAAACGATGGATTCGTGTGGATAAAGAAGTTCGATAGGATCCAAGAACCTATCGACCAACTGAAAGGAAGAAACCATCCTATCGAAAGCCTACCTGAGGCGTCAAGGGAACCTGTCGAATGGTTTCTTGAACCTATCGAATGGTTTCCTGAACCTATCGAAGGGTACTTGAGCCTTTCGATAGGAGTGAGAGCAACCCTATCGAAAGGATAGCATGCAGAGCGGAACCTATTGAAATGGTTCTCCAGCTTGTCAAAGAGTCCCTCCAACCTGTCGAATACTCCAAACCAAGGAGTGAGAAGGATGGAACTCTAAGCGAAGGCTCATCCTATCGGAACTTATCGAATAGTTCTGAGACCCTAGCGAAAGGACCAAAAAGCTCTATTTGAACCTGTCGAAAGCTTCCTGAACCTATCGAAATTGTGTGCAGAACTTCTCAGAAATTCAGTTGTGCATATGTTGTGATTTAGTGACCTGCTGCATGCAACCCGAGGCACTTGGTGACTGGCCCGACGGTTTCAGAAGATGCCCTAGGGAACCCTAACTGATCCACGTGCTCTAACAGAACTCTAGCAAACTCTGAGGACCTTCTAGAAGGGATTTTTGGCGAGAAAAACATATGAGAAAGCTATATAGAGAGACCCCCAATTACAATTGGGGGGAGATCGAGATCTGAGCCAAATTTTGGAGATTAGAGCTTGCAGAGAAATTCTATTGTCCTTCTTTAGCCTAACCATGGTTGGCTAATTCCCTTGGAGTAGCAAGGAGAAAGGTTAGATCTATAATTGGGTGAGGTTAAGAGTGCTATTGTAGGTTCCTAGCTGCACGGACTACAGATCTGAGTGTATTTCCATTATAGAGTGACTTTGATTGCAATGTTAACGCTGATTTGAATGCTTTAATTAAAAAAAAAAAAAAAAAAAGAGCACAAGAATGAGGGAGAGAAGTCTTATCATTAAAAGATTGAAAGGAAGAGAAGAAGCTGGACACTTTGGCTCTGAAAATTCAAGAAATAGATGGAATTGTGCTGAAATCAAGAAGGTGTTGTCTAGACTACCTCCCTACCTTTACTGATTTCTTAATTTGAATCCCTTTTACCCTTTCATTCTTTTACAAACCTCATCCCTAAGCCACATTACAACCCAATAAAAAGACCTTACTGATCTGAATGGATTGAGCTGTCATGGATAGAGCAATGCCTATGCTCAGGCTTACAACCCTATTTGACGACTGTAACTGCTCTTGAGTAGTGAAATTCTACACCCTTCATTATTGTTGTGAGTTAATAGTCCTAGTTAAACTTGGGCCTGAAATCCAATTTGATGGGAGTAGTATCAAAATAGAATTCTCAAATGAAAGGTGAGCCATGCATCAATCTTCATACATAATACCTTGAGATGAACTGATTGATGATGAAGGAATTACTGCAAAATTTCATGTTTTAAGTTGGTGACTTTTCTGCTGAAAACCCTCTAGAACTGAAAAGACATGATAATAATTTATTCTAGTTTACTGAAATTCTGTTTAGCAGAATGTACTATTATTAACTAACTTTATGGGGGAAGTTTGTGGGTACCTTCACTGAAACCCTCATGAGACTTCACTCCTCCACTAGGGATCACCTAGGGGTTTAAAAGGCTTGGTGCATATGCTAAATGCATCCGTGCTCCCTACGAAAGTGGCATTCTTATTTTCTTTTAATTATCCTTTGCTCAGGGACTAGCAAAGCTTAGGTTTGGGGGTGTGTTAAGTGATGAAAAATACCACTAATTAGTCTCTGTCAAGTGCATTTTGTAGACAACAATAAAAGAGGACATTAATGCAGAAAACCACTTAAGAATGCTCAAAAAGGGGCTATCTCACAGCACAGGACAAACCCAACAACAACACACCAGAGGGTAGCACATCACTGGACCCTTAGAGCGTGTGGTTATAGCAGGGCAAGGCGAAGGAAGTGAGAACAGGCTAAAAACATCCTATCGAATGGTCACCTAAAGACTTCGATAGGAGCTGATAGCAAAGAAAGGGAGAATTCATGTAGTCGAAGAGGTTCAACAGGATCTGAAGGCATAAGAAGGATTGATTCGTGTGGATAGAGAAGTTCGATATGATTCAAGAACCTATCGAGCAGTTGAAAGGAAGGAAGAAACCATCCTATCGAAAGCCTACCTGAGGCGTCAAGGGAACCTACCGAATGGTTTCCTGAACCTATCGAATGTATTCCTAAACCTATCGAAGCGTACTTGAGCCTTTCGATAGGAGTGAGAGCAACCCTATCGAAAGGATAGCATGCAGAGCGAAACCTATCGAAATGGTTCTCCAACCTGTTGAAGAGTCCCTCCAACCTGTCGAATACTCCAAACCAAGGACTGAGAAGGTTAGAACACTAAGCGAAGGCTCATCCTATCAGAACCTATCGAACAGTTCTGAGAACCTAGTGAAAGGACCAAAAAGCTCTATTTGAACCTGTCAAAAGCTTCCTGAACCTGTCTAAATCGTGTGTAGAACTTCACAGAAATTCAGCTATGCATATGTTGTGATTTGGTGACCAACTGCACGCAACCCGAGGAACTTGGGGACCGGCATGATGGTTCCAGAAGATGCCCTACGGAACCCTAACTGACCCACGTGCTCTAACAGAACTCTAACAAACTCTGAGGACCATCTAGAAAGGATTTTTGGCTGGAAAAATAGAGGAGAATGCTAAATATTGAGTCCCCCAATTACAATTAGGGAGAGATCGAGATCTGAGCCAAATTCTGAAGATTAGAGCTTGCAGAGAAATTCTCTTATCCTTCTTTAGCCTAACCATGGTTGGCTATTTCCCTTGGAGTAGTGAGGAGAAAGGTTAGATTTGTAATTGGGTGAGGTTAAGAGTGCTATTATAGGTTCCTAGCTGCACAGACTATAGATCTGAGAGTATTTCCATTGTAGAGTGACTTTGATTGTAATGTTAATGCTGATTTTAATGCTTTGACATCCTATTCTTCTGAATGTAGGATTTTTACTCGGCTATGGAGTATGCGGCATATCATCGTAACCTTGCGGAGCTCTAGGATGTGGAGACAGTGAGTATTCTGCTGCTATGCTTTTCTTAATGGTTCTACTATCTATCCTTGGTTCCTCAATTAGTCCTGATCTCTGATTTTAGCTAACTTGCAGCGTGCGCGCGCCAAGGAGTCACACTCTTTGCTTAGTAGGATTTCACAGGTGTGTTCCTGGGTGGGGGATATTCGAACCTTCCAAAGCTCCTCATGTCGGCGGAAGAAGTCAAAGGGCGACAGCAAAGATTTTAGGCCCTAGTTTCTGCATTTTTGAACATTTCAAACATTTTAGCACTTTTTGAGATAATTTTATAAGGATTTTTGCAAAGTTTTGTAAGATATATTTTTTGTATTGGGTAATTTTCAGTTTCGACATGTTCAGTGCTTTTCTTTTTTTGCAATGTCATCTCTCTCTTGCATATATCCAATTGCTTGCAGGAAGATCTTGATGATTGCCCATAAGAATGGCCCTCAAGGTCGCATGCCTTGGATTGGGTCCTTCCTGCACAAATAGTCAGCCAATTCCTAGGTTAGGTGCCTTGTTAATTTTCAATTTTGAAAGTCTATATAGCATAAAGCAGGTGAATCAGGCCAATTGGCAAAGACGGCCTACAAAGGCCCACAAAAATTTCCAAAAACTCAGAAAACATGGCATGGAGGGGGGTTTTATGCTGGCACAACTATTAGTTGCGCTAGGCTTAATCTGGGTAAAATTGCACTAGCGTAACTAATAGTTGTGCTAGTTTTGGCCTGTGGAGCTGTGGGGCCTTATATACCCGAGATAGTCCAAAATCCCTTTCTTTTCTGTTTGACTTGGTCTTTTTGAGTGATTCCTTTTCTCCCAACTTTCCCTAGGGCAGGTCCATCAACATACATCGAATTTTATACTTTTGAAAAATCTTTGTACGTCTATGGACCTGCTTTCCTACTCTCCCTTACATGGAGGGCTCGAAAACAATTTACTCATTTCTTTGGGCTTGGGGCCCAATTTTCTTAAAATCTGGCTTAGGAGCTTGAATGAGAGCGAGCTTGCTAAGCTTGAGAAGCTTGACCTATCATGCCTTCCCTTCTTTCTCGAGGTTCTTCCACGATGGGACCTACTTTATGCGGCCACTTCGTTTTGGGATGCAAACACCCATGTGTTCCATTTTGGGAAGCGGGAACTAACTCCAACCCTTAAGGAGCTATCTAATCTATCCAGTTTGAAGCTTCACAGGGACCTCGCAAGAGTTACGCCAAAGTCGGGTTACTCTAAATCTGTTCACCTTATTCTTGGTTTGAAGAAATTTGATTATGAGAAAAGTCTCGTTGGGGGGCCCACAAGGTGTTCGTTCAAATTCCTCAAAGAACTTTTCGGTGATGAAAGTCTTCAAAAATTGCTAGTTAGGAACATCTTCAACGTAAAAGCCTTTGCTCTCAGTCTCATTTCAGAAGTCCTTTTCTTTACTGGTGGAGAAAGCTTCTCTTTGGCTCTTTGTGACATTTTTCTCGAGTTGGTAGAGGCTTGATCAGTGATGCATTTGGTCCTTGCCGAACTGTACCTATGCCTTGATTCATTTGCTCTGGGTAAGGTGGAGAGCCTCAGGGGATGCTCTTTGCTACTTCCAGTCTGGTTAGGTGAGCATCTTGCTATCTTGGGATCCGTGCCACACTTTTATATTGCCCGAGGTGAGGCGACTCAATGCTTTTCGAGTAGGTGTCACCTGCTTCCATAGGGCGATTTGTTAGCTTTAAAGCTTTAGTTGACAGACGCCAAACTAATATGGAGGCGCGCTTGGTTGGACAGGACCTTTCCGATAGTTCATTCCAGAGATCACGAGGGTATCACCCTCTTTGGATTGACTGGCAGCACTTTCTACTTCCCACTATGGGTGTTGTATCAGTTTGCTGCTCTCAGTAGGTGCCTTCCGAGGCAAAACCCTCTCTATGTACTTGATCTTTCTAGGGGGTCCTCTAGGGACTTGGATCAAATTGCTGCTCTTTGGGAGACACGTCATTCGACGATGATGTGTGATATGGAGCAGGGAGATTCAGTTCAGTCTTCCCCTAACTATGAGGCTTGGCTATCAGTTGGGCAGCTTACTGCTGATCATCTGGATCAGACGGAGAGCATTGACATGGGAGGCCCCTGGCTGAAGAAGGAGACGGCACTTTGAGCTCGCATCGAACTATTAGTTGATGAGAAGAGGGTCTTGCAAGAGCTAGGACAAGAAATAGTTAGAGCAGAGACCGCAGAGAGCGAGGTCCTTCATCTGAAAGGATCCTTGAGTGTTGCCCTTGGAGCAGCTGATACTTCTTGGAAGAGGTATAAGAGTTTGCATGGTCATTGGTTGACCGAGCGAATTGATCAGGAGGATGGTTTTCGCGTTGAGATTAGTGCCTTGAAGCGCGAGTTGGGCCGATGATTCCCTCCTGCACATACATCTTTTTGCATAGATTAGATAGATAGTAAAAGGGGCCTAAGAAACCCCTTTACAAATACACACCTTTTTGGTATACATATTTTCTTTATATTTTTGTTTTTTCTGCTTTTATAAAAAAGGAAAAGAAGAAGGGAAGATAGGCATCACACCAACTATTTTTTGGGATGTGGTGTTAGTGGTGCATTTGTAAATGAAAAGGGGAAATCTATTATATTTACACAGACTTTTTGTTCTTTCTGTTTTGTGTATTTTTTGGGGTGTGGTGCCGTAATCATTGGGTGAGATCTCGGGTCCTCTTTTAAGCATGGTCGAACCCCCCCTTTTGAATGGTCGGGTCTGAGAGAGTTTCAACAGCTTTACCATTACTAGAACGTCAATCCCCTTCGACTGAATCAAACCTTTCTCCTTACCTTGAGTCATACGTTTGACAAAGTGGTTCCACAAAGGCAATTCTGGTCGGGGGCTGATTCGAGTTAACATGAGCGGCCCAGTAAAGAAAAAAAGGGTATCAGGGAGAGTAGCCAAGAGGGATCCTCGAGCTTCAATCTTCTCAATTAGTTCAAACCATTTCTTTTCAATTTTCTTTTTAATCCATTTTACTCACAATGCCCAAGGTGGGTTCGTCATGCCCATCTTGCCTTCTTTTTACCTGCGGCGCCCTTTCGGGTTTTCACCGCGTCCATGGGTTTAGCTCTCTTACTAAGCGCCCTTCGAGGTTTCACGATCCACATAAGCTTCATGATTTTAGCGCCCTTCGTGTTTTCACCACGTCCATCTTGCTTTGAGTTTGTATTCTATTTTATTTTTCTTTTATTTCTTTTATTTTTTTCAAGAGCCATGACATAGACGTCGATCCTGTTATAGCCGGTCGGATGTGGTTCAGGTGTCGACTCACAACTCGGTTTGTGTTGACTTGACAGATACTATGACTGCTTGTGACCCCCAAAGAGAGGGCTTCCTTCAGGGTGTAGCTTGGCCATTGTTTAGGTTAGGATTTGAAGGGATGCTGGGCTAAAAGGGTTTCCTTGATACGACTTCAGTTTTTCATAATATACTTTCTTCCTTGGGGGTTTTACTGCACATGCCCCATGATTCTTCTATTTTTTCTTTTTCTTTTATCCTATTTCAGGCAATCTCTTTTTGAGGTTTTGCTTTTCTGATTTTTTTTGGATGGTAACTTTACTTCCCTTTTTCTTTTGTATATGTACACATTTCTTCTTTTTTTTCTTTTTTTTTTGGGGACGGAGTTTATTGAAAGAAAAGGCTTGTGCTCAAATGGGGGTAGCAAAGGATATCATCATTCTTAGGGATGCTTTTCCGCCACTGTGCTTGGAATGATGGCCTCTTTCGGGTGGTTCTTAAGCAGTCACGCATCTGTTTCACCAATACTTACCTTGTCGTGATGGACTAAGAGTAGAACTATCAGACATATCCAGTATTGATGGGCTCAAAAAGATGATCTTTGTCCATGGTGGCGAGGTAGATGGCGTATCCCGGCAGTACTTCTCGAATGACATACGGTCATTTCCAGTTCGGCTTGAACTTCCCTCTTTGATCGACATGGAGGGATGGGAAGATCTTCTTTAGTACAGTGTCTCCTACCTTTGGATCTCAACCGTGGACACGTTTATTGTAAGCGTGTGTGATTCACTCCTGGTCAACTTGAGTGAGACACAAGGCTAGGAGTCTCTTCTCATCCAGCAGATTCAATTGTTCAAAGCGGGATCTTTCTCTTTGCTTTGAGTAAGCCTGATTCCATAAGGATTCAAAGTGAGGGTACTTCAACCTCTACCTGTAGGATGGCCTCGGTTCCATACACAAGGGAGAATGGTGTTGCCCCTATAGCGGTACGGATCGACGTTCTGTAGTCCCATAAAGTAAATGGTAGCATTTCACTCTAATATCAATAAGTGATGACCATCTTTTCTAGGATGCGGATGACCATCTTGTTCGCAGCTTCCACGGCTCTATTACTTTCAGCCGATAAGGGATGAGCGATGGTGCTTGATCTTGTATTGCTCGCAGAAGGATCAGATGAGCTTATTCGCAAAGTTTGTGCTGTTGTCCATGATGATATCTTTAGGTACTCCAAATCAGCACACAATATTTCTTTTGAGAAATTTCTCGATGTGATTGGCCGTGATGTTGGCATATGATGCTACTTTTACCCACTTGGTGAAGTATTCAATGGTGACGTGAATGAACTGATGTCCGTTTGATGCTTTTGGATTAATCATTCTGACGATGTCAAGGCCCCAGGTAGCAAATGGCCAAGGAGTGGTCTTGCAGTGTAGATCGATGGCAGGAGCATGTATCGAACTGGAGTGTTCCTGACACTTGTAGCATTTCTGAACATGTTTGTAGCAATCCGATTCCATAGTGATCCAAAAGTATCACTGCCCTAGAATTTTCTTAGCAAGAAAGTGACCACTAACATGGGCTCCGCATACTCCCTCATGGATCTTCCTCATGATGCTAATCGCTTCACTTTCAGTAAGGCATCTGAGTATGATGTTATTGTACAATCGCTTATAAAGGCATTCACCGCAGACAACGTAGCCTACCGCTAACCATTGAATGGTTCGTTGACCCGTCTTTGATGTACCCTCGGGTAAGGTTTGTGTCTCGAGGAAATTCTTGATATCTGAGAACCAAGGTGGCTCATCATCAGGCTTTGTAGGTTCCTCAATCCAGAGGCAGAAGGTAGGCTCATTCCTTTGCTCGATCATGATGGGCTTCATCTCAGCACCATACGGGATTTCAATCATTGATGCCAACGTTGCTAGTGCATCGGCAAAGCGATTCCTCATACGGGGGACATATGAGAATGTTACACCCTAGAAACAAGCTATCAGATCCTCAAGGTGCTCATGGTAGGGGATCAACTTCTCGTCTTTCGTCTTTCAGTCACCGTTCATCTGGCATATGATCAACTATGAATCGCCAAAAACTCAGAGGTGAGTTATGTTTCAAAGACAAGCCTCGTACTCGGCTATGTTGTTAGTGCAAGGGAAGTTAAGCTTGATAGAGATTGGTACGTAGGATCCTTTCAGCAAAATCAGAATGGCACCGACTCCCTGACCCTCGACATTTGCTGCTCCGTCAAAGAGCTGTAGACACCCAAATTCGGCCCAAGGCCCAATCAATCTGTACTTCGGGAGAGATGTACCCCTGTGCTTCCGATGGCACCCCTGAACCGTAGGAATCCACCCAGACCTTTAGGAATCACCCTGAACCCTTTAGAACCATTCCCCAACCATTAGAGATCACCCCTAAACCCTAGATCCCCTTTTCATACCTAACTTGAACCTTTCTGGGCAGTTGATGGGAGGAGAGCTATAGAATTTCACACAGACCACTCCCAAGGATGAGCCATATACCATTGGAAAGAGGGTTTCTCCACCTTTCCAACAAGCCAAAGATCACCCAATTTGGAATTGCGAGTCAAGAGTTATGGTCGATTGAAGGTTCACATAAAATCATATGACTTTTACTCAGGCGTGGATATTACATACACCCAGCCATTTTTGCCCCAGATTAGTCAGGCATATATATTATATACGCCTGCCTATTTTGGGGGAAATTTGGCCGGGCGTATATAATATATATGCCCAGTATAGGTGGGACCCACCACGGGCTTCATCTTCCCAAGGCTCCCCTGTTTTTGATGAAATTTACTGTTCCTAAACTGGGCGTATATAATATATACGCTTGACTTAGCTCGATACATATCGCCATCAATAGCTCGAATTTCCTCCATCTGGTTTGACCCTTTGACCATCCCCTTGGTTGAGGTGGGTGTCTTGGGATTGGTTGCACCCCCTTTTGAGCTTATTGGCAACCCTTAAGTCACCCATGGTCTCACCCCATCATCCGCCATTGAAACCAGTTTCCCAAAACCCTAGGACCTTGAAAACCTAGAAAACTTTACATGGGGGATCACCTAATTGCTAAACCACTAGCTCTTAAGTAAGCCCTTAACCCATCCCTTCTCTATAAATAGAGAGGCTCCCTTCTTCCCAAAGGGTTGAAAAAATTGGTTGATTAGAGATCTTAAGAGAGAGAGAGTCCTAGTAAGAGAAAATGTCATTTATTTTCCAGAACTCCAGCAAGCTTAGATCACCTATCCCACTCCATTTCAACTATTAGATCACCTTCTTTTAGCCCAAATATATCCCCTAGCTTCACCCTACACTCCCTATATATATCAAATCTTTGCATTAGAGTCCATTTCAATATCATTTGACCCATCGGAAGCACGCCAAAGCGAAGACCTTCCACGGTGCAACAAGGGCCCGTGAGCTCCGACTCACCCCTCTCTTCCTCTACCTTCTTGGTGTCTCCTCCCTCCAAGGATTCAAGCCGTTACGCCGCCGAAATTTTGGTTTGGCTTAAGCTTGATAGGATCGTATTGCCTTCGGGCAAGGGGAAACTCCGCCTTTCTTATTTTTATTTTTGGCCATAGATAGAGACTGCTACATGCGGGTTGATCGGGTGCCTAAACCCTTCCCGAACGATAACCGAAGCCCCTACCCTAGAGCCTTTGGCAAAGATCGGTAAATCAGAGTCATATTTAACACTTCGGTGCACAAAATATTGATTTGAAGGTTTCCTGGATCACCAAAAGCTCTGGGTGGCGAGTCTACATTTTCATTAAAGCGAGTGCATCGCCGCGACGGGTTCGAGTGGATCCATGGTCGCACAGATGGCGACTCTGCTGGGGAGGTCACCCTAGCGCTTCTCCTCTTGTTGGCCTTTCTTTTTTTTCTAACCATTGCTATTTTTTTTCTTATTTTCTGCTGTTTTTTCTATATTTTTGTTTGTTTTTACTAACGATTCACCCCTCACGATTCACCCTTAAGTGCCTTTTAGCCGATTACGGGCCCACGGCGCTTTTAAATTTCTGCTTTTTACGATTATTGTCATTTAAGCCGCTTTAGCTGCTTAAGGCCCGCCGCATTTACTTTTACGTCATTTAAATTTCAGTCATTTATGAGCCTTTTAGCCGCTTACGGCCCACGGCGCTTTTCATTTCAACATCATATTCACTACTTGAACCGTCTGCTGAGGCGGCCGACCCAACTTTTGGACTTAATTTCACTCCCCTTTAAAAATTTGTAATTAAAAGTGAACCAACAGTGTGGGGACATAATTAAGTTTATTTTTACATTTTTGGGTAGTTTTTGGGGGGTTTAGGCACAGATACAAGTTACCCGGTTCCCAGTAAGGCGGCAGCCCTAGTGGTGATCATCCTAAAAAGAACCACCCCTTCCAATACCTGAGAAGGCACTTGCGCCGGAGGTATATAGGTTGGGTTGCCAATTCCGATCAAGCCGTAAAACCCGCATTGGTGAGAGCGTAGAAAACCCAAAATTCAGCCGTGTATCCCTAGGAAACGGAAAGGAGGGACCCGATAACATACACAGCAGTCCCCGGGAGCATCCCTCCCACGAAACCAGTTCAAAGACCTATTTTGGGGCTTGTTGTCCACTGTCAAAATATAATTGACAGAACCTTTTGTCAGGCGTATATAATTTATATGCCCAGCAAAAAAGCCCCAGATTTACATAGGCGTATATAATATATACGCCCAGCCAAAATCCCCAGATTTAAGCCAGGCGTATATAATATATACGCCCAGCCAAATCTGTATTTTTTTGGTCGGGCGTGCATAATATATACGCCCAGTATATATTGGGCTGCACCAACCCGACCTGAGGCCCAATCCACCACCCCAATTCCCCGATTAGCGGTATTAGTGTCCGCAGTAGCCTCCCACATTCTCTAACACCCAATATGGCCCCGCCCAGTCAAAAGAAGGTGACTTCTTATTGATTTGCTCCGGGGGATCGGGTCGTTTGCGTGGATTCCCTCACCTTCAATAGAACGAAAGGGTTCCCTTTCGCTTCTTCCAAAGTGTGTCAGATCCCACCGTGGGACCTACTAAAGGTGCATATATCACCCGAGACGGGAATTTTTCTAGGGCACCAGATCATCATTTATTTAAATAGGGGAGATAATTTTCATTTGAAAAATCCAAAAAAATAATATATAGAAGAATAAAAAAATCGTATATACGCGCACTTTCGGTGTGACCGTCACTACGGCGACCTCAAACCCGGCCCGTAGGAGAAGAGCCAGGAAGGTATTCGGCCCTTATCCGCGACATCGATACAACACTCGTCAGCGAATCATGTCAAGAGCCGATACATCCCCACCTTCATCCCCATCCCATTCCCATGTAGGAGAAGACCCGATCTCCGACACCTTTGCCCAAACCCGATTCGATATCACGGGTCCTTTTGGGGCACCCATATTCACATCCACCCCATCCCCCTCCCTCACATTCTCCCAACATACCCCCTTTTCATCTCCTACTGAAACCCCTCATTTCCCAACCAATCCATACATCCCCATCTCCCACCCAAACACCCTCACCGCATCCCCATATTTCCAAAGGCCCCACAGGGAGCCCCATCCCTCGCCTACTTTACACGTTCCATCCCGCTCATCATCCATACCCCCTACATCCCACATCCCATCCACCTCATCTCACATACCCTTCCCACCACCTGGCCCATTCACATCCCAACATACCCCCCCATTTACCCGGGTCATGCCCAATTTCTCCCAACCCCCTCCATCCTTAAATGAGCCATCATCCCCCAATCTCACACTTGAATCCATGCCCTCAATGGAGGACATGAGAACGATGTACGCCCTGTGGGCTGCTTCTCAGAACCCTACATCTCAAACCCCGCATCCAAATCTCCAAAACCTCCATACCCCATTCCCTCCTAACCATTCCCAACCACCCATCATCCATGCCTCCCAAAATCTCCCACCTCAATTCTAGACCCAAACCCATACAAATCCATGGGCCCCAGCCCAAACACCTTAAAACGTGGGCCCAAGCCCAAGTCCACCAGACCCAGGCCCAAGACCCTCAGAACCCATGGGCCCAAGCCCAAACACACAAGACCGAGGCCCATGTCCAATACCCTCAAAACCCATGGGCCCAAGCCCAAGCCCACTAGACCCAGGCCCAGGCCCAAGACCCTCAAAACCCATGGGCCCAAGCCCAATCCATCAGACCCAGGCCCACACCGAGAATCCTCAAGGCCCATGGATCCAAACCCCTCAAAACCCATGGGCCCAAGCCCAATCCCATCCGACCCAGGCCCTAGTCCAAGCCCCCCAAGGCCTTTGAACCCAAACCTATCAAGCCCAAGCCCAGGGCCCATGGACCCAAACCCCCTCATGGCCCATTAGCCCAAACCCAACAAGGCCCATTGGCCCAAAGTCATATTAACCCCCACACCCAGGCCCGAGGCCCATCAATCCAAGCCTTCCAAAACCATCAAACCCAAATCCCTCAAACCCAAGGCCCATCCACCCACGCTCATCAAGGCCCATCCACTAACCCCATACCCCCCCACCAGTACCCTTCATTCACCTATACCCCTTACGCCCCCATCCCACCTCCAACGGGAAATCCAATCCATCCCATTCCTCAAACCCACAACATCCCTCCACCTCAATCACACCTCCATCACCCCCAGAATGTGCACCCAACTCAGCACATCACTTACCCACAAACCGCTCACCCATTTATCCCTTCTCATCCCCTATGGCCCCACCAGGTCATCCAACCCCTCACCCCCAAGTCTAAATAGTAGAACTCGCCCCTCACCAATACCATGACCAACAATATGAGGAGGATGAAATCCACAACAGTGGAGGACTTGCCAGCTTCAACCCTCCCGGGCCCACCATCACCACACCTAGGGTTGAACAAAATCAGGGGGAAGCAGTCCCTGCTGCAGCCTCAAAGGCACCAGAGTAGCTGAAAGAACAGATAGACATAATACAGAAGTAGCTGATGAAGATGGGAGGAATGGAACTACACTCAACAGACTTTTTAGACTTATGTCTGTTCTCTATTGTCCCCCTGCCACAGAAATTCAAGATGCCATCATTTGACAAGTATAACGGCACTGGCAACCCCATCGCCCACTTAAAATCTTATTGTGGGGATATGTGCCAGTATGGCAGAGATGAACGACTCCTCATCAAAGTATTCCAAAAGTGTTTAACGAGCCCAGCACTGAGATGGATCACATCCCTGGAACCATCCATGATAAAAAATTGGAAAGATCTGATACGCTTATTTCAGGAGCAGTATGTCTATAACATGGGCATAAAGCCAAGGAAGTATGATTTGGCCCGTTTAAAGCAAAGACATGATGAAACATTCAGTACTTACTTAGGAAGGTGGAGGGCATTGGCCACTCAGGTAACTCACCGAATTCCCGATGATGAGCAAATTGAATTGATAACCAAAGGAGCCCTCCCACTCATCGTAAATTTTTTAGTATATCAGCAACAGTCTAGTTTTGCTGATCTGGTCCGAAATGCCAATTGTTGTGAAGACGCCATTAGAGAAGGCAGGTTAGGAAGGAATGGGGCCAACGGGGCCACCAGGGTTTGAAAAGCGGTCGAACCAAGAATTGAAAGAAGACCAGGGACAGAGGTATAGAACATTGTTTATCCCTAAACCAATACCAATGCCCCCCCAATACAGCTCCAGGTTACACAACCACCCCTGTTTACCCAAGAACAGATGAAAGCACTGTTCGAACGAGTGTTCACACTGTTAGGGCAATCCTTGAGTGTCTTGTTGCCAGTATTGCTACAAAAAGGCTTGATCAATCTACTCCAGCCTCGCCCACCACCCCATCCCATACCAAAGAACTATGATCCGAATATACATTACAATTTCCACTAGGGACCGGGTCACCCTACGGACTGGTGCTTCCCATTAAAACACGCAGTCCAAGATCTGATAGAGGCGAGAAAAATTATTCCCTCGCCACTTCCTCAAGGGTAGAACCAGAATATCCATCAAGCCCCTCTACCACTACACCCAGGAGGCCCCAGGCCTATCATACATTGGATAGAGGAGGAAGAAGAAGAGTTTGACCCTTTAGATTATATCAATAATCAGGAGGAGTTTTCACTCCCCAGGTCGAACGAAGATGAACTATTTGTTGGGGTGATCGAGCCATTGTATCTAGCCGATTATTTTCCCACACCGGCATACCAAGAGGAGCCCTTAAACTTAGGGCAGTATTTTTCCACCCCTGCTCCCGCCTATGAAATCCAAACGGGCACAGCCCCGCCGCAATCATACGCATATCCACCCCACGCCCAATTTACCCCATACACCCCTCTGTCACACTCAAGTCATCCCATACCATACGCAACTTCGCCATCCCTGTATTATCCTACCCCATACACATCCTCAAATCTCTCCACCCAATACACTACTCTGCCATCCCCAAGTTACCCCATCCCATACACACCTTCAAATCCCACCACCCAATATACCATCCCACCGTCCCCAAGTCACCTCGCTCCAGGCATAACTCCATCATCCCCAATCTACCCCATTTCACCCACAAACCCATCATCACCTCACCATGCCACCCCCTACACAAGCCCGTCATATCCAGATCATCCCGCTCTATGCATAACTCCATCATCCCCAATTTACCCCACTTCATCCACAAACCCATCACCATCCCATCATACCTCCCTATATGCAAATCCTTCATATCTCTATCACCTCGCGCCCACCACACCTCAGACGTCTCCCCATCCCTCCATCCCAGTCACACTCCTGCCATCCCTTCGTTATTTTGGCCCCAACCCAACTCTACCGCCACCCAAACAAGCAACCCCTCACCCAATCCCCTTATCACCAGCTCCAAATTACCACTGGTCTTACCAAGCCCTGGCAATACCTATACAAACCCCCTTTGCACCCACAAATTCAGCCCCGCCAATTCCCCCCACTACCATTCCACCCCCCATTGGAGTTAACCTGGTTAGACTCGAGAAACCAGTATATCCAGCCCAATCCTCCCCAGAATCCTCATACACTCCTTTTCTCATCCCAAAACCTACTTATGACCCGCATCAAGTACCGTTGAGCTATGAACAGACGGACATGAATGTCGGGTGCAACCCAGAAGAGGCTGTTGAATGCGTTACCCGATCGGGCCAAATTTTTGCTCAGCAGAAAGCATCAGGAGCAGTCAGAGGAGAAGAAAAGAAGAAAGAACAGGCTGCGGGAAATCCCTTTGAAAAAATGGCCAGGGAGCACATACTGGAGACACAGCTCAAGAGAACACCCGCACACATTACTGTGTGGGATTTTTTAATCACGTCTCCACTCCACTTTCAAGCCCTAATGGGAGCGCTCAAATACGTGCATGTCTCCACCCACGTAACTCTAGATGAAGTAGGAGAAATAATAGGGCAAGTGTTGGCCCCAAACGCCATCTCTTTCACATACACAGACCTATCGATCGAGGGGAATGACCATTCTAAACCCCTGAATATAATAGTTGAGGTAGGGAACCTAGTGGTGCCATTGGTCCTAATAGACAATAGGTCGGCGCTGAACGTATGCCTTCTAAGGACGGCAATCAAAATTGGTGCGAACCTTGACACCTTTCGGCCATCCATATCAAGCGCCAGAGGATTCGACAACACTAGAGGGGAAATCATAGGAGAAGTAGACCTTGACCTGATCCTCGGACCGCAAACCTTCACCACTCCCTTTCAAGTGATGGACATCAAGTCTACTTTCAACCTGCTATTGGGCCGGTCGTGGATACATAAGCTCAGAGAAATACCATCTACTCTGCACCAAAAGCTTCGATTTATCTCAGAAGGAAAAATTGTCACCATCATAGGCGAGAGCAGAGAGGACATGGGGAAGAGCGCTCTGCACATTCAGAATCCAAAAGTGCTGAACATACCGCACACAACAGAGGACGCCGATCTCCACCGATTTGAGTATGACTTCTCAAATGTTACCCTCGGACCAACTGAAAAGACCCCCAATAAAATTAGAGGAGGAATGGACGCAGCTGTGTTCATGCTCCATAGATGGGGCCATCAAAAAGGGAAAGGGCTGGGCCCACGCCTCCAAGGAAGATGAGACCCCGTCAAGGCCAAGGGGCAATAAATTAAATTCAGCTTAGGATACAGGCCCAGAGAAGAGGAAGTCAGAGAGGCCAAGGAAAATATGAGAGCCGCAGTAGTCGCCAAGGCCAAAGGAATCATCTTGGAAGAGGAACTTCACGCTCGCCCCCACATCCGTGAAACCTTTGTGTGCGCCGGAGTAGTAAAAATTGATCTAAATGGGGAGTCGAGGGTCACTCCACATAAGCCTACTTCAATCCACCCCACAAATCCCTACATCATCCCCCCAGACTTTGAAATGGACTTAGCCACCCTTTCCTTATTTGAGGAAGAAGTTCCCGATCCACCCATCACTCCAGCACCAGCCACGCTGGGCCCCTCCTGACCATAGAGGACAGGGTCCCAGAGGATCCCTCTGTAAATATGTTGAGGGAGAAAATGCAAGAGCCTACCAATGCCGCTCCCAATCAAAGAGGTAAAGGCCAAGCCTCGCAGGTGAGTAACTGGGCATCCTTGACCCAACTTCTGGGAGTCGCTAAATGCCATGAAAACGGCACCGGCTCTCCAAAAAAAAACAACCTGTAAAATGGGAGGTTAGCCTCTGGATCACTCTACCTTGTATGTATAGAGATCCACCTCGCCAAGGGCTGACCTCAGAAAAAATGCAAAAGACCATAAAAATAGAAAAAATACTAATTCCAAAGATATTGTCCTTTAAAATTCCCAATAAAATTGAAATTGATGTCGTGATACCCATCCCACGTGAAGCCGACCCCTTTCCTATAGAAATACAAGAAGAGGTAGGAGTCACGAGTCTGGACGAGGAAGGCTAAACTGACGAGCTCCCTAATGAGCTCCTCAAACAATTTGTCGATTTTGAGCATGGCCCTACCCCGATCGTCGAAGAAACGGAGGATGTCAATTTGGGCACCACAGAGGTCCCCAGAATCACCAAAATCGGAACATCGCTATCCCCTGTGGAGAGGAAAGGTATGATAGACTTCCTTCGGTCATACCAAGACGTCTTCTCATGGTCATATGAAGACATGCCTGGTTTGGATACCGATCTGGTTGAGCATGAGTTGCCACTCTACCCCGATGTTAAGCCAGTTAAACAGAAGCTGAGATGCCTCCGACCCGAGTGGATGTTGAAGGTGAAGGATGAGGTCATTAAACAATATGACGCAGGTTTCCTCATGGTATCCAAGTACCTGCAGTGGCTAGCCAATATCGTCCTCGTATCAAAGAAGGATGGAAAGGTTCGAATGTGTATCGATTTTTGCAATCTCAACAGGGCAAGCCCTAAGGACGACTTTCCATTACCCCACATCGACATCTTGGTCGATAACACCGCAAAGCATGGAATGCTCTCATTTATGGATGGATTCTCAGGATACAATCAGATAAAGATGGCAGAGGTTGATCGCGAGAAGACAGCGTTCATTACCCCCTGGGGAACCTTCTGCTACAAAGTAATGCCATTCGGGTTGAAGAATGTTGGGGCAACCTATCAAAGAGCAATGACGGCCCTGTTCCATTACATGATGCACCGAGAGATCGAACTGTATGTCGACGACATGATTGCCAAATCACCAGAAAGGGAGGATCACTTGATAAACCTTTAGAAGCTATTTGAGAGGTTGAGAAAATACAGATTATGGTTGAATCCCCAGAAATGCGCATTTGGCACTATGTTCAGAAAGTTGTTGGGCTTTATTGTCAGTAGGAGAGGAATCGAGGTCGATCCGACCAAGATCAAGGCCATCACTGAAATGCCGCCACCGTCTACAGAGAAGGAAGTCAAAGGCTTTTTAGGCAGGATCTAGTACATCAGTCGATTCATCGCACAGTTAACTCTGGTATGCACACCAGTCTTCAAACTACTGAGAAAGGACTCACCGATTGAGTGGAATGATGACTGCCAGGCTGCATTCGACAAGATTAAAGGTTACCCCCTGAAACTTTTGGTATTGGTACCACCCATACCTGATAGACCGCTGATAATGTACCTGTCCATGACAAAGTTTTCCATGGGCTGTGTGTTATGATAGCATGATGAGACAGGAAGAAGAGAGTAGGCCATCTATTATCTAAGCCAGAAATTTACCGATTACGAGATGCGCTATTCTCATCTGGAGAAAGCATGCTTGACACTCGTATGGGCTACTCAAAGACTTCGACACTACCTGTTATCCCAAGCCGTTCTACTTCTAGCACGGATGGATCCGTTCAAGTACCTATTCGAGAAGCCTGCACTCACCGATGGTCCAAATTTGACATTACTTATGTCACCCAGAAGTCGATTAAGGGGCAGGCACTCGCTGATCATCTTGCTGAGAACACTCTGCCGGACTATGAGCCTCTAAGGACTGAATTTCCCGATGAGGACATTTTGTTCATGATTGACGAGGATACAGAGGAAATGGAGGAGCCCTGGGTAATGCACTTTGATGGGGCATTGCATGTTAAGGGCCAAGGAGTTGGCGCCATTCTTATCTCGCCAAGAGGATCACATATACCCATCTCAATAAAATTGGACTTCCCATGCACCAATAATATGGCCGAGTATGAGGCCTGTACAGCTGATTTATAGGCGGCTCTTGATCAAAATATAACTCACCTTAGGGTCGTTGGAGATTCACAGTTAATTATATGCCAGACCAACGGAGATTGGAAGACCAAGGATGAAAAACTGATCCCATACCATGAACATTTGGAGGATCTGATATCTTGCTTCGAAGAAGCCACCTTCTCTTATGTACCACGAGTAAGAAATCAGTTTGCTGATGCCTTGGCCACCCTGGCCTCTATGGTTGAGATTCCATATGGAGTCGTGATGAAGCCGATCATGATAGAGTAGAGGAACTAACCGGCTTTCTGTCACCTCATCGAGGGACCTACAGAGGTAGATGATGAACCACCCTGGTTCTCGGACATTAAGAATTTCCTCGAAACCCGAACTGTCCCGGATGGAACATCAAAGGTAGACAAACGCACCATCCAGCGATTGGCAATGAACTATGTTGTTTGTGGTGATCTCCTGTATAGACGGTCTCACGGCAACGTTCTGCTCCGATGCCTAACCAAGAAAGAAGCGGGTGAGATCATGAGGAGATCCATGAAGGAGTCTGCGAGGCACACGTCAGTGGACACATGCTTGCGAAGAAAATCCAAAGGCAAGGATACTTTTGGACCACTTTGGAGACCGATTGCTGCAAACACCTACAGAAATGCTACAAATGCCAAGAGCACTCCAGTCTAATACACGCTCTGGCCATTGACTTACACAGCATGGCCACTCCTTGGCCGTTTGCCACCTGGGGTCTCGACGTCATCGGCAAGATCAATCCTAAAGCTTCCAATGGACATCAGTTCATCCTCGTCGCTGTGGAATACTTCACAAAATGGGTAGAGGCAGCCTCCTATATGAGCATTAAGGTCAGTCATGTCGAGAAATTCATCAAGAATAACATCATTTACAGATTCAGCGTACCCAAAGATATCATCACTGATAACGGCACTAATTTCGCCAATATGCACATCCGAGCCTTGTGTGAGCAGTTCTGAATCAAGCATCATCGCTCATCCCCGTACAGGCCTCAGACGAATGGAGCTGTGGAGGCAGCCAACAAAACTCTGATCCACATCCTAGAGAAGATGGTAGTCACTTACAGAGATTGGGGTGAGTAGTTACCGTTCGCACTTTGGGCCTATAGAACGTCTATCCGTACTGCTACAAGGGCAACACCATTCTCCCTTGTGTATGGGACCGAGGCCGTGCTACCCGTTGAGGTCGAAGTACCATCACTCCGTATCCTTTTGGAATCCCATCTACCTGAAGCTGAGAGGGAAAGAGCCTGTTTTGAACAGCTAGACTTGATCGACGAAAAAAGACCCCTAGCCTTGTGCCACACTCAGGTCTATCAGAGGAGAATTGCACGTGCTTACAATAAACGTGTCCGCAGTCGAGACCTAAATGTAGGAGACACTGTACGGAAGAAAATTTTCCCGTCTCTCCACGCTGATCCGAGAGGGAAGTTTAGGCCAAATTGGGAAGGACCCTATGTCGTCCAAGAGGTTTTGCCAGGATACGCCGTTCGCCTCGCCACCATGGACGGAGACCACTTTCCTGAGCCCATGAACGCTGGATACCTTCGTAAGTTCTACTCATAGGTCTTAGGACATGGTCAGTTTTGATAAAAATAGATGCGTGACCGCTTAAGGGGCCCATAAAAGAGGCCATCATTTCAAAGTCAAGTAGCCTAAAAGAAATATTCCCTAAAAACCTTCACCCTTTTTTGCTACACACTTCGGGCCAACAACCATTTCTTTCATATACCCCACCCAAAATTCTAAAAAAATAGAGAAGAAAAAAAAAGAGGAAAAATCCAAACCAAAAATAAAAAACAAGAAAAAAGCAAAACCCCTCAAAAAAAAAGAGAAAGAGGGGGACCAAGAAAGAACAAATGACTGGGGCCTAAAAAAGCCTTTGGAAAGGAAGAGGAGTCCTCGAATCTAGAATTCACTCAAAACTTAGATCCGAATCCCCAGAAAAACCCAACCCGTTTGAACCCCGGCCACATTACGACCCAGAAGAAAGCCCTCGTTAAGGTCTCCAAGCGGTCATAACATCTACTGCATCAAAATAAGCTGAGTTAATAAACCACACAGAACTTTATTCAGCCGGCTATGACGGAATCGACGTCCATGTCGTGGCCTTCCAGTTCAAAAAAAAAAAAGAGAGAGAAAAGAAGAAAAAAGAAAAAAAGAAAAAAAATATAGAAAAAAAACTATTAATTTGGGTTCAAAGCAAGACGGACGTGGTGAAAACCCGAAAGGGCGCCACGGGTAAAAACAGCAAACTCACGAGGACCAGGTGAAAACCTGAAAGGGCACCTGGGGTAAGAAAGCGAACCCATGGACGTAGTGAAAACCCGAAAGGGTGCTACGGGTAAAAACAGGGATGACGGGCATGGCGAAAACCCGTCTTGGGCGCTATGAGCAAAAATTTCAAGAAAAGAGAGATTAGGAGAAGACCTGTTCTGGCCCGCCCATTTCGGTTTGGACCCCTTAAGCCTCTTCTCCCCTTTGCTGGGCCAATCATGTTAAGATTGGATCGGATCCCGATCAAGTATGTTGTCCCTACCACGGCATCTGTCGCAAGACCAAAGGGAAAGACAGAAGACTAAACCAATCCCAGGGAGGCTGGCCTCCCCGTGTTTAAAGGAAAAACTTGTACCTCACAAACAGGGTTCGACCATGCTCAAAATTGGGACACTGGTTTGGCCTCGTAATTTTTGACATCACAAAAGACTGAAAAAGAATTTCAAAAAAGATAATAGATTTCCCTTTCCCATAAAAACCCCCACACTGTGGGAGAAGAAAATTTTAAAAAAGATAATAGATTTTCTTTTCCCATAAAAACTCCCACACTGTGGGGGAAGAAAATTTCGAAAAAGAAAATAGATTTCCCTTTCCCATAAAAAGCCCCACCCACTGGGGAAGAAAATTTCAAAAAAAGAAAATAGATTTGCCTTTCCCATAAAAAGCCCCACCCATTGGGGAAGAAAATTTCAAAAAAAATAGATTTCCCTTTCCCATAAAAAGCCCCACCCACTGGGGAAGAAAATTTCAAAAAAGAAAATAGATTTCCCTTTCCCATAAAAAGCCCCACCCACTGGGGAAGAAAATTTCAAAAAAAAAAAATAGATTTCCCTTTCCCATAAAAAAGCCCCCACACTGTGGGGGATGAAAATTTCAAAAAAGAAAATAGATTTCCCTTTCCCATAAAAAGCCCCACCCATTGGGGAAGAAAATTTCAAAAAAAATAAGATTTCCCTTTCCCATAAAAAGCCCCACCCACTGGGGAAGAAAATTTCAAAAGAGAAAATAGATTTTCCTTTCCCATAAAAAAGGCCCACCCATTGGGGAAGAAAATTTCAAAAAAGAAAATAGATTTCCCTTTCCCATAAAAAGTCCCACCCACTGGGGAAGAAAATTTTAAAAAAGATAATAGATTTCCCTTTCCCATAAAAACCCCCACACTGTGGAGGAAGAAAATTTTCAAAAAAGATAATAGATTTCCTTTTCCCATAAAAAATCCCCACACTATGGAGGAAGAAAATTTTAAGAAAGATGATAGATTTCCCTTTTCCATAAAAAGCCCTCACACTGTGGAGGAAGAAAATTTCAAAAAGAGAATAGATTTCCCTTTCCCATAAAAAGCCCCACACTGTGGGGGAGAAAATTTCAAAAAAAATGATGATAGATTTTCCTTTTTCATGAAAAGCCTTACGTTGCGGGACGTGTGAAAGAAGAAGTCAAAACAAAAAAACAAAAATGATAAAAAAAAATATATATATATATATGTATAGATTTCATTCCATTTCTTACAATTTTACAGGTGGAGTGTCACGTCCCAAAAAGATAACGATATGACACACTTTCAACTTTTCTACCTTCTGTACAAGTAAAAAAAAACCAATAAAGATGTATATAACAAAAACAACAAAAAAGATAACCCAAAAAGAGATCTCTGTTATGGGGCATCGGCCCCCTCGGTATGTATGATCTGTGATATGTGCAGGCACAGGTCAACGGCAGGGAGCACGCTTCAAAGCGCTAATCTCTGCAAGCAGAGAGTTCTCGTGGGCATTTCAATCAGACATCCACCTACCATGAAGACTCTTCTGCTGTCTCCATGAAGCTTCAGCTACGCTGCGAGACTCAGTCAAAAGCCCAGTCAACCGAAGAACCTCACTCTCAGCTGTGGCAGCTCTCACTTCTGCAATCTCTGCTCTGACCCTTTCTTTCTCCAAAGCCCCGATCAAAACCAGCCTCTCTACAGAAAGAGACTCGATCCTGGTCTGAAGCATCGCTTCCTTACATGGCCAGGGCCCTGTCTCTATCATATCTTCCGAAACTAGGCTAGGAGTAGGTAATTCCTCAGATACCAGCCAAGCCTCGTAATCAAGAGAGCAGCCCCCACGAACCAAGCTACATATGTCGCCGATTGGCGGGTTTCCGAGAGGCAGCTATGCGATCAAGATCACTAAGAGAACCTCGAGAGAATATCGAGAGCACAAAGGTGGCCTTGCGATTACACGGCACATCTTTGAGTATACCCGAATTGATGGCTTACCGAGATGGGAAGTAGTATGTGCTACTAGTCAACCCCAAAAGTGTGATACCCTGACAATCCCGAGAACGGACAATCGGAAAGGTGTCGTCCATCCAGGGAAGTTGCCAGGTCAGCTTCGCATCAGATAGCCACAGGCTCAGTTCCTCGACGCTCCCACAAGGCAGTCTCGAACTCCGGATCAGAAAGCCCCGAGCCACATCCCCTCTTATCAAGCAGAATCTCGGCACAGTCCCCATGATAGCCAAATGCTCTCCTAACCCGATCTGAACAAGGAGTGGGCTCCCGCTAAGAATCCCAACCCGGCCCGAGGCCGCAACATCCAAGCCTCGATACATCTCTGCTAGGACCAGGTGTACCAATGAGCGACCTCCCTCCAATTCGGTCAAGACATCACATAGTCCAAGGGAAAATCTCTCACCCCCAGTGAAGAAGAGAACTTTCGACAGCAAATAAAGGACAAAGGCCTTTACGTTGAAGGGATCTCGAATAGGCAACTTTCAAAGGCTCGAGTCGTCGAAAAGTTCTCTCAGGAATTTCACCGAACACCTGGTGGGCCCTCTGGCGAAACATTTCTCATATCCACCCTTTTTTAAGCCGAGGACTGCGTGGACTGCCTTTGCATACCCCGGTTTGGGCACTACTTTGGCAAGGCCTCGATGCATCTTTAGGCCCGCGATGGAGGCTAGCTCTTCCAAGGTTGGGGTTAGCTCCGTAGACCCAAATTTAAAGACATGGGCCCTATGGTCCCACGATGCCAAAGCCGCCTGTAGTAAGTTGGGCAACAGAGGAACAACAAGGAGAGAGGAAAGGCGGGAAAACCCGAGGTAATTCAGAACAGCAAGCTCGCTCTCAGCCAAACTATCATGCCATTTTTGCAAAAAACTGGGCCCCGGGTCCAAACAGGGAAGTATACCGGCCCCCGTATAAAAGCTTGGGCCCCCTTTCGAAGGCGGGTCAATCGACGTACAAAGATGTTCTTTATAAAATCAGTCAATGTATGACGATGGACCCACTAGAAAAAGAAAGGAAAGAAAGAAAATAAAGGGAGGGGCAAAAGGGCCAAACTAAGATAGAGGAAGAGGCAAGGGGGGACCAGGCTTGGGTTATAAAGAACCCGCTCGGCCCAGAATATAGCAGGCGTATATATTATATACGCCAAGGCAAATTTTGAACCATTTTGCCCGGCGTATATAATATATACGCCCGACCATTTTTTCTATGGATAGGCCAGGCGTATATAATATATATGCCCGACTTTTGTGGTCGGACATTTGCCTGGCGTATATAATATATACGCCCAGTTTAAGGCTTGGCCCAGCAAGCCCCCCCCCCCTCACATTGGCCCAGTTTTGTTCCCAAAGGGGAACATGTTTCTGCTTGGCCCACCTCTTCATCTCAGGGCGGCCCACAGGCGCACATAATCACATAACCATGGGAAGCCTCCGGATGAAGCACTGCCCGTAGGTTATATACGGAGAACCACCTGCATGGTCAACCCCATCATTGGAGGGGCGCCGACTCATTTCAAGCCAAGAAAGAGGAAACCGTAAAGGCAAAAGCAAAGAAATACCCAAATAAAACATTCATATAAACCATAAAAATTATAAACCATCCAAAAAAAAAAAAAAGCAAAAATTATTGTTATTACATATCCCCAAATAAACCAAAAGTCTAAACTGTTTCATTATGTCAAATTTGCATAAAATAAACTAGTCCTGGGCAGCCCCCTTCGACTTCTTTCGGCGCCGGCTCGCATTTTGAAAGGTACGAGTCTCCGCCACCCGAGTCCACGCCTGAGAAATACGGCTGAGAAGAGAACGCGACTCCTTTTCACGAGCACGCTGTAGGAACACACCAAAAGCCATCAGGTAGAGAAACAGGCAGAAAGTAAATAAGGAAAATAACTAGGTTCGGTCAGCATTCACTCACCACTTCGGTCTCCCTAAGCCCAACAAGGTTACGGTAATATTCGGCTTGACTCACTGCCGACTCATAATCCTGGCCAGTAAGGAAAAGGAGGTGTTAGTCACACAGGCTATCAGCATAATTCAAAGGGAAAGAGAATAGAGCAACAAGATAAAGATTATCCCAGGAATTAGCTCAGGAGGTGGGACCTGGATAGCTTCAGTAGAGATTCGTGCCTTCCCGGCCACGTCGGCACACACGCATGACAAAAAGGCATCATCCAGGCGTTTGAAGGTCCCCTGGACCACGGTAGGCGAACTGCTAGAAGCACCAGCACCAGAAGGGTCAGAGGGTCCAGCACCTGAAGCCAGGCTTGAAGCACTAGCCCCGGAAGGATTAGAGGGTCCAGCACCGGTGGCAATATAAGGAGCAGCCGCCTCATCCCCCTCATCTGAGTCACCGCCTTGCTCAAACTGTAGAGAGAAACATTTTATCATTAAAGGTGGCAGGCCAATCAAAGTAACCCCAAGGAAGCTGCTGAATAAAAAGAGAAAAGGGGCATTACCTGAGATCGCGGCCCGCCAAAAGCTAAAAAGTTAGCACCAGCATGAAGCGGGGCAGCAAGAAGTGATAGGGCAAGGAATCGTACCACGACTGATACCCCCGGGGCAGGAGAAGGTCATCGATAGGAACCCCATGGTGAAGAAATTAAGCAGTAAGCTCATCAATGGAACCTTTCGGAGCCAACACATCGGTGGGAGGAACTTGGGGCACTGCAAAGAGAGGACGATACTGATGAACCACTCTCTCCCCTAAATAGTAGGCCCTAGTCTAGGACCCGTAGAGGAAGATGATGCCACGGTCCAGCAAAAAGCGAGAAGGACCCACCGAGGCCAAGTTCCAAAAGGGATATCCTATGTTAGGGTCGAGGATGACCTGCAAAAGAAGAGAAAATAGGGAGGGGATGCACACATTTGGTCAGAACCCCTAGCACACAAGAGTTGAGCTGTCAAATTAATAGAAAGGGAATTGTTTTACCTACTCTGGGATCAACAGGTCGAACTGAGAGCGCAGCCCTAACTCCAAATGCTTCATACTTACATCCCGACGGCGACCCACGTGCCAGTTACTCATGAGGGGGAACGTAGCAATTTCGCCAAGCGGCAACCGGTTGGAAGTGAAGATACCCCCAGATCTGAGAAAGCAAGCAGATAAAGACAGGTATGTTATAAAAGAAAATTGGACAAACTAAAACCAAAGGATAAAATACCTCAATGGAAGGCCAGAAACCCACAATAGAGCTAGACTCCCCAAGAACGGCTTGCTTTAGGCTGGACATGAGTACAGCATAGCCAGCGCCGCCCCAATCGAATCGATGCATGGTCTCCCAGTTCACCATCGAGTGGCGGGGACAACGAGACTTGCTCCTGGTGTTGAGAGGAGTCTTGCCGAGGAAGCAAGGAGATGCGGGCCAGATAAGTCTTGTGTGAGCTCGATATAAATATCCATGTCAGGCTGACCCTGGTCCACTAACTCATTAGGCCCAAACTGATCAACAAGCTAGGATAGCTTAACCTCAGAACCCCGAATATTCCCAGAGGTCAGGTAAGCCCCTATCAGTTGAATCACCTCCTCCTTACCCGGTGTGGGGGTAGGTACCACGGGCACCCCTCCAATACGGACCCCAGTGATCATAGACCAGTCTGCAGGTGTAAAGGCCATCTCTGCCACGGCCATGTGAAATGTCATAGTCTCAGGGCGAAAATGCTCTATCAATGCCTTTAAATAGGCTGTATCGGCCCTCACGGCGGGGCACGAAATGAAATCCCCGAAACCGGCAGCAATGAGCAGGTCCTTCACCACTGGGGCAAGGTAAAGCACAAGACGCTGGAGGTCAAACCAACCACCTCGGAACATAATGTGCAGCAGGGGCTGCAAACAGGAGGCGTCAATCAGCTAAGGGGCAAGCCGGTATAATGAAGACATCAAAGGAAAACAAAGGCGAAAGCGGAAAAGGGGAGGGGGCTCATCTGTTTACCTGACCAACGATCCCGAAGTTGGACATAAGGGTGTGCTAGCAGTAGAGGAGGCCGGTATGGGCGGCCTCGCCTTGCATTTCGTACCAAGGCTGGGAGGAGCGCTGAGACACAATGAACTGTTCCCCACGGGGATCATAGGTCATCTCCGGCCCTTCTTGCTGATCGTACCCTTCTTATCCGAACATCCTGAAAGTATGAGGCGCATCGGCATATGAGAGGAGTGCAAAAACAAAATATATATATATGTATTCACTAATCGAAAGGAAAAACAAAAAGAGAAAAGAATCTCATAAAAAAAAAACAACAACAAAAACAAAAAAAATTATAATAACAACTAATCCAAAAAAATGTGTGTGAATCCCAAAAAAAAAAAATGTGTGCATGCTAAAAAAAAAAAAAAAATGTGTGCATGAGTACTAATCCCAAAAAGAAAATGTGCGTGTGTGCATACTAACCCGTCAAAAAAAAATGTGTGTATGTGTACTAATCCAAAAAAATATATGTACTAATCCAAAAAAAAATGTGTGTACTAACCCATTAACAAAAAATGTGTGTATGAGTATACTAATTCACTAAACAAAAAAAACAAAAACAAAAAAAAACAAAACAAAAAAAAAACAAAAAAAAAAAAAAAACAACCCCACAAAAAACAAAATAAATGAATAATAAATGGGAAATAGGCCTAAGGAATTAAATATTTCAAACCAAACCAAAAAAAACAAAAAAACAACAACTAAAACAAAAAGAGAGAAAAGGAACATAGGCATCACATATGTTTAAATGAAAAAAAAAACATTTCACCATAAAAGAAAAAAAAGAAGAAAAAGAAAAGCATCAGACAATAATATTATCAAAATGCAAAGGGAAAGTAAAGGAAGGATAATGGTTACCTTCAATGGAAGACAAAAATAAAGATTGACGGAGAACGAGCACCTTTGATCCACAACTGCGACCCCCGACAATAGGACTCAAGCCAAATCAAATGAGAAAATCGTAAGGGGTTACCCCGGATTGAAGAAGAAAGGAGGGAGGAAGATAGAATTTGAAAAGGGGGGGCCCCTTTTGTGCTCGGGCTCAGGCAGTTTCGTAACTTCCAGATTTTAAACGGGCGTATATAATATATATGCCCGACCATTTTTCGCCAGATTTTGGTCAGGCGTATATATTATATACGCCCGACCAAAAATTGCAGTTTTTAAAATGCCCGGCCTCCTTTTCTGATTTTGAGGCCCGACGGACCCCTTGCATGTTGGACCATGGCCCGGACCCCCCTCAGAAGCCCATATATCATCAGGCGATGGTGCATGCCTCCCCAAATGACCCTTCGAGTTTCCTTCGATTGGCCCAAAAGGACCGTGCTACAATAAACGGGTCTAGACCCGTAGGCTCCCACCTAATGTGCCCACAAAACAAAAAAAATGAGAGGAAAAATAATAAGAAAAATAAAAAAAAATAAGAAAGAAATATAGATATATGCACAAACGTTGGTTCTCAAAAGAGCGTCGCAACGCCTATTTGCCCCGCTCCGAGAGCCATGTTAAATCAATTCGGAATGATTAGGGTCCACTCGAAAGTTCTCGAACGCCGTCTTACACCGGGACACCCCATACCTGATCCGGCAGGCAAATGAATTTCATTCATCACCGGTCACTCCTGGGAGCATACACTTAGCCCCAGATCTCCCCCAGCAGAGGCCAAGGCCTGACCCGGCAGGCAAACCAAGAACCCATCACCGGAATGCACACGTCCCTAAGGTATATCAACATGGCAAGTTGATTCGCCTAAGGATACGTGCAGAAATAAAGGCAGTTTGAGCATGCCCAGAGTCTCAACCTGACATGAAAAAAAGAAAAAAAAAGAGAGAAGAGAAATCGAACAACAAAAAAAAGCGGAGGAAAAGAAATAACAACCTGTTGCTGCTTAGTAAAAATCCTGAGTGGGTTGACCCCACCTTCCAAGCATTCACTCTGGTCACCCCCCTTCGGATCTATGTTGACCAAGAGTGCCCTCAACTTTAGACCATTCGAAAAGTCTATTATTAGTTGAAACTGACCCGTCAAAAATGAAATTACAACCAACGAAACTATGTGCAAACATACAGATCGAAGGGCTCATTCCCTTTTATTTCCTTTTACACAGGCTAAAAACCTGTATAGGCATGGTGTCCCTGTTGAATGTATGCACTTGCGTCTGGGTATCCGCAGGATGGTCATTTGTCATCGTAAATTATACCTTAGGGTCGAGGCTTCCATTCGCGCCTATTTGCTGCTTATCGCCCGTGATGGGTGTCTGTCTGTGCATAGTTAGTAAGATGTGATTTCATTATGGATGGAGGCTAGATTTTGCCATCTCTTTCAAGGGATGATTGGTCCTAGCCCGATCTTTTTTAGCTTTGTCTTAAGTTAAGGCATTCCAGTTCATGTGAATCAAGAGCACCTCGCCACCAGAACAAGCACATCCCCAAGGTGCACCTATCCCTGGCAGAGCGCATGCATTCTTAAAGCATATCAATTGACATTTGATCCACTTAAAGAAGCTGTGCAAGAATAAAGTTGACAGAGGTCCTTGAGCTTTGCTTAGAGGCCTTAAAACAAAAAAATTCAGAAAATGACAAAAAATTTTACTCGGAAAATGGGCATGCATTCCCAAGAAGTGTTGCGACATCAATATTTGCTTCACTCGGGTAAAGCGTGCTAAAGCAACCTTGACGTTGATGGGTTTGCCCTGAAACTTTGAGCCTTACCTAGGTAAGGGCACCCGTGGCTAATCCAATGGAGCTGTCAATATCCCATAGGATTGGACACAGTTTGAAAACCTTCGCTTTGTGTGCTTCGCATCAGTTTCGAAGCATAGATCGATCATCCCGTTTCATGGAGCTGTCTGGTTCAGATTAATACTCAACATCACAAATCTATAATTTCCCTCAAGAAGTGGGTGATATCCCAGCTAGCGGGCTTACACTTTTTGTGATCATCGCAGTTATGCCCAGTAATGTCGCAATGCGCTTGGGGACTGTTAGCCTTGAGGTACGGACGATATCCCGAAATGAGAGGGCTTACGTACACTCACCATCACCATGGATGTTTGAGAATTAAGTTAAACTAGGTGGACCCATCAAACGTGCCTTGGACCTCTTCGGATGTCTCTTGTCTTTGGCATCCGATCATTAGTGATCGAATACCAAAGAGGGGCATCTGTAGACACCAAAATTCGGCCCAAGGCCCAATCAATCTGTACTTCGGGAGAGATGTACCCCTGTGCTTTCGATGGCAACCATGAACCTGTTGGAATCCACCCAGACCTTTAGGAATCACCCTGAACCCTTTAGAACCATTCCCCAACCATTAGAGATCACCCCTAAACCCTAGATCCCCTTTTCATACCTAACTTGAACCTTTACAGAGTTGATGGGAGGAGAGCTACAGAATTTCACAGACCACTACCAAGGATGACCATATACCATTGGAAGAGGACTTCTCCAGCTTTCCAACAAGCCAAAGATCACCCAATTTGGACTCTGAGTTCAAAAGTTATGGCGATTGTTTCATAAATCATAGGACTTCTGCGTGGATATTACATACGCCTAACTATTTTTGCCCAGCATTAGTCAGGGGTATATATTATGATACACGCCTATTTTGGGGAAATTTGGTCTGATATATATATATCTACCAAAGATAGGTGGGACCCACCACGGCTTCATCTTCCCAAGGCTCCCCTATTTTGGTGAAATTTATCGTTCCTAAATCCGATATAATATATACGCCTTAGCTACAAGAATCGCATCAATAGCTCGAATTTCCTCCATCTGGTTTGACCCTGTGACCATCCCCTTGGTTGGGATGGGTGTCTTGAGATTGGTTGCACCCCCTTTTAAGCTTATTGGCAACCCTTAAGTCACCCATGGTCTCACCCCATCATTGTTGTCTGCTTCTATGTGTGCTTGATTTATTTGTGTTTTGAAAACAGGTTTGCAACTGCTAAGTTATAATGAATCTAGAACATTAAAAAGAGTAGAGAAATATCAGCACAGAGAGAAGTGAATTAGCCTGCCAGATCAGGGTCAATTGTAGCAAGTTTTAAATGTAAGTGAGTAAAAGATCGTCCACAAAGAATTTGTTTAAAATGCAAGATAAACCTCCAGATCTGAGCTACCAGATCTGGCCTCTTATCCTATCTAGAAAGCACATAAGATGGGCGGTTGAATTTGTCACATTAACTAAATGATAAAAGTAAAAGTTAAACTAAATGATCCAGATCCGAGTTGGGGGAATTTTGAGGTAATCTTATAAAAAATGGAGAAGTAATATTTAACTTTGATTTGGTCCTTGAAACACAATGAGAATGACTACCAATCAACAGAGAAATGATTCAATCTTCATCAGGCTACAAGCACAGATGTAAGAGAAATAAATCTAACTCAAGGATTAGACTTAGGCTTATGGCTATGGTCTGTCCACTTTAATGGCCACAGACCATCCAATAGTCTTTAATCCAAAGCCTTAATTTAGAACAAGAAGCATCACTACAAATGCCGTGAGAGATTAGGTTACAAACACTAATTCTCACAGGATTAATGAATCAAGGGAAATTGCATGAAAAATAGTAAATCTAAAGGAGTCTAACGCAATAAGGAGATCAGAGGGAACCCTTAACATGAGTCCAATTGAGATTGTACGGTTTATAGCAACCTTTTCAAATTCACCATTACAATTACAGAGCACAGCTTAACAGCTCTCAGATTTGTAGTCTTGAATACAACTCTCTTTTGAATTACAGAAATATCTCACAGCTCTCAATTGCAAGTAAAAGTGAAGCTATTACAGGGATTTCAGACAAACTATCTGGTTTGGAAATGGGGGAATAGGAATGAAACTCAAAATCTGGATGCCCAAATTGGGCAAATGGTTCGTCTATTTATAGTTTTCCCGAAGTCTAGCTCAGATGTGTATCGAAGTGCACAGATCTGTATCGACAAATGGCAGTCGAGCACAAGGATCCAGATCTGTTCTGGCCAATCAGAATTGCTCGATCTGGTTCAGCCAATCAGGTGACAAAAGCATCAATTCTATTATGCATTTTGAAAGTCTGTTAGAATTTCTAGAAGTTCCCGCCAAGTTATTTCATCTCTGGGTGTTCACATGGGGTGGAATATGCCTTCGCATCATGCTTAGAATCCTCTGGAATGTCCCTAGGTTTTTAAATGCATTGGGATGCATGAAAAAGATTACTGAATTGCCCTTGCAAAAGCTGAGAATCTCCAGAATACCTTTTCGCATAGCTTAGGGGACTTTTTGCAAGGTATTGTAACTCCTGAACCTCTTTTCACAATGTTCTGGTTCTGTTTGAATTGAGTTTTCTTCTTTTCGCAAAGGTCAATTATCTCTTCGAAGGGTTCAGGTGCTCTTCGAAAGCTAAGCTGAGTTTTTAGTTCTTTTCAGAGTTCAGTTCTTTCTAATAGCTTCGTTCTTCTGAAAAGTACTCAGAGTGCATTTTCCGCTTGAATTGCTTCATACTTCTTTTCTGGGTTGAGACCAGGTCTTTGCCTCTTCAGTTCAGACCTTTTAACAGCTAGTGAGGTTGTCCCTTCTCTTTCTTCCTTTGGATCGACATGGATTATCATCTTTTTGGCACTTTTAAGCTGCTTTTATGGTTAAGCCTGTCTTTATTGTTAGCTGAAACACAAGCACTTAGAACACTTATTTAGTTCTCTCAAAGGTCTATCAAGACTCAAGTTGAGGGGTGAAAAATGGTATTTTCCAGTTCTCAACACACCCTCAAACCTAAGCTTTGCTAGTCCCTGAGCAAAGACAAAATTAAAAACAAAGTAAATAGCCACTTTTGTAGGGAGCACAGTTGTATTTAGCATATGCAACAAGCCTTTTAAACCCCTAGGTGATCCCTAGTGGAGTAGTGAAGTCTCCTGAGGGTTTTCAGTGAAGGTACCCATAAACTTCATCAATAAATCAGTTAAGATCACTGCAGTTCTGTTACAGTGAACGTTTATCCAATCTGTTTATTCACACCTGCATCAGTCATGTTGTAAGAATATTTTCAAGGAAAACATCAGTTCAAAACTAACATTCTACTATAATTCTTGTTACCAGTCAGTCAATTTATGTCAAAAGTTACTTACAAGAAAAATGAATGAACAGCTTGCCCTCTATTTAAGAATCCAGCTTTGATGTTACCCCAATGAGTTGATTTCAAACCCAACTCTCACCAGGATTTTCACACAACATGCAAGTAAGAGGGTTGTACTATTTCACACGGCTCAAGAGCAGTTACAACCCTCAAATAGGGTTGTAAGCATGAGCATAGGCATTGCTTTTAGTTCAGAATTCACTGCTCTTTTCACCATAGATTACATAAATTCTTATCTCCATTTGACAGTTCAATCCATCATTGATCAATAAGGACTTTACTGGGGTTGTAATGTGGCTTATGGGTGAAATTTCTCAAGAATAGAGGGGTGGAATGGTGTTCAAAATTGAGAAGTCAGTCAAGGTAAGGAGGTGATACACAAACCTTCTTTAATTCAACATATTTTCATCTTCTTGTTTGAATTTCCAGAGCCAAAGTGGCCATCTTTTTCTTTCTTTTTCAAACTTCCAATGAAATGTCTTCTCTCTTTTTGTTTTTCTCAAATTAGCATTGACTGGAATGCCACATTTCTTCTGCTGATACATCATTGCCTTCAATTTTATTTTTATTTTTTTTTCTTCTCTTGTTGTTACTCAATTCTCCTTTCTTCAGCTTCCTTCCCTTTATCTTCTGACTTCTCAGAGTGAGGGTTAGGCTAAATGAAGTTGATGAGGTTATTAGATGAGGTTTCAAAGAAATCTTAGATTTGTAAAGCTCAAATAGTGTGTATCAAGGGCCGTTTCAAAAGGTGGGGCTTTGTAAGGTTCAAACTATCCAAAAGGAGGCCTTACATCATGTCTTTAATATCACGAATGCTGTCAAATTATTTCAATTTGGATGTGTAACTTCTAATGCAAGTAAGCAGGTTCAATCAGTCCCAAAAGCAGAAAAAATTGCCAATTCATACCTCCAAAGAATACATTTCAGGCCCAAACCTCACTGGGTGTAGTTTTTTATCAAATTCTTGAGGTGTATCATCACTGCTTTCCCTCTTTTTAGGTTTACTAAAACATCAATTTTCTTTTGAAAATTTCCTGACATTCACTTCATGAAAGTATTAGAATTACACTAGAAATTAATTTCAAAAAGTTTTTAACTTCATTTTTTTCAAAACAGCAGGCATTTTTTTTAAAACAGCAGCTGTGAGTGTGAAATTACATCATTTTCAAAAATTCCACTGATCATAAGCTGTACTGATGTTAAGTCAATTATTGATTATTGACATTTCTGTCCCACCCCCAAACCAAAGGGGAGTAGGGTCCACACTGGTCCAAAGCAAAGAAGAGATATAAACAAGAAAAAAAATCATGATGACAAGAGGACAGACAGAAATGCACAGTAATTTCATAAGAAAAACCAGAATTTATATTACAAGCTCATAACACAGATAAGTACAAAGTGCTTTAATAACTGGGGTCAAAATCTATATCATAAGTTGGTTCAATGGGCTCAGAACTGGAGTCACTGTCAGAGTTAGAACTAGAATCAGTATTGGAGTCTGAACTTGATTTAGCTTTCTCCTGGATTGTATTTTACAGCTCAGTGTATTCTTCTTATTTGATCTTTTTGGTGAGGCCAATGTACTTGCCAAGTCTAGTGGTCTTCAGTTTTTCCTGCTCAAGCTGTGCTTGCAACATGGTCACCTTATGCTGCTCACTCCGAACCATCTGGAAAGTTTACCCCAGCAAGTCCTTCATTTTCTCTCTCTCAAATTTCATAAATAACTCCAATTTCCAAATCTGGTTTTCATAGGGGGTTCTAATGTAAGCTTATAAATCAACTAATCCCTTTAGAACATCTCTGCAGATATATGGATTTTCTTCCATGGCTCTTCGGAGGGTGGCAAATCTGGGGAGGGGAATGGAATGGTAGGGGACCAAAGGTATCCCAGCTGTGGGAGTGGGAGAAGAAGTGTCCAGAAGGAGGACTTCAGGGTCGATCTGAGTGGCTTGCTCAGAGAAAGTGAGGAGTGGTGAAGGGGACAGAACCAGAGGTACTTCAGGTTCAGTTTGGGTAGCATGGGCAGTAGTGGTGGGGGTGGGCAGATAAACCAATACTATCTCTGGTTCAGTTTAGGTAGCATGGGCATCAACAGTAGGTACAGGGGTAATGGTGGTTGTGTGGGATGTGGAGGTTAAAGTTTGGAGAAGGTCATTGGTCACAGACTGGTTTTCTGTGTTGGGTTGTAGTTGGGCTTGGATGGATTGGAGGTAGGCAAGTATTTGGTTAATAGATGCAGGTGGGGGAGAGGTGTGCAAAGCAGGGACTGGTACAACTGAAATGGATGGTGGAGGTGCAATGGGTGAAATGGTTGTAAAGGGAGAAGTAGGTAGGTGAGTGAAATGATGAGGGTCAGGTATAGGGACAGGTTCAAGCCCCACGGTTTCAAAAGTAGATCCCATTAATGAGGAATAAGCCTCTGTAGTGAAAGGCTCAGGTTTAGGGGTATGGGAGACTTGTGTGTGAATAATGAGCAGTGTGAATTTGAAGGGCTTTGGAGCAGAGTGCAGGGGAGATTGGGCAATAAAAGTCTCCAAAAAACTTGGGCATTGGTGGGAGAAATTGGTGGTGTGAGTATGGTTGGAGTGGTTGGTGTAGAGGGGGAATCTATAATTGGGATAATGGTGGGTATGGGAGATGGGACAGCTGGGGTAGGTGAAGTGGCAGGGGCTGGACTAGGTGAGGAGGGTACAAGGCCAATTTCCTCAAGAATTGGAGAAGCTAAAGAGCTGGTCACCATGGGGAGGATAGTTTCCTCAAGAATGGGTGCACTAAAAAGAGTCGGTCACCACAGGTTTGTAGAGCTTCAAGAATTGGTGCGACTAAAGAGTCGGTCATGAGGACTGGCAAAACTGGTTCTAAGGGAGCTGCAGGGGCAGGTTCATTAACAGCTGCAGGTGAAGGTGCAGGTTCACCTTCTTCTCTCAGTCTTTGCAGCATGGCTTGGCTTGTAGTCCAAGCCTTTTTCCCAAAATTGTGAGGGGCTATAACTTCAAATGGCTTCTGGTCATCAATGTCAAACTTGGCTCTGAGGAGGGCTGTGATCAATCTACCAAATGGGAGTCCAGCTAATTTCTGCTCCTTTTTCAACTTGGCACTAATACCATGGCTAAAAAATTAACATAGGGCATTGAAAAATGCCCTTAGAAAATGAAAGAGAGCCTCTAGAATTGGTGTTCTCCTCTCTTGGCTGTGCTCGGTGACATAAAAACTTCCCCTCAAAATGGAATCCATCAATAAAAATTGGGGGGCTAGGTCTCTCCTCATGATGGACTGTCCAGTGCCAACAATTCCTTGGGTTAAATGTGCAGCCATTTCTCTAAAGGAGGCTGCTTCTGGTGCAGCCAATGGACCAGAAGGATCAAATTGGAAGGGTATCCCCAAAGCATTCCCTATGTCTTCAAATGTGACAGTTAGATCGCAATCATCAATAAAGATAACCAGGGTGGGGATATCAGCATCTCTTTCAGTGACTTTTACCAGGTTTTGGTACCATAATTTCACCATACGCGGGTAAATTTTCTCTGGCAGAGGGGTAAGGATATTGCTTAGTGAGGCATCTCTCATGTATCTTAGAGATAGCAGACAATCTGGTTTGTTGACGAAAAAAGTTTCGTCCACAATCAGCTCAGGAATTAGCTTCTGAGCTTCAATGAATGGATTTGGCAGTACCAAATGTATAGGTAGAGGAGGAAGCTCAGGCTCAAGACTAGCAGCTGCGGGGATGGGTTCCTCATGTCTCACTTTCTTCCCTTTCTCCACCCTATCTGCTTTATCCATTGATAATTTTCTTTTGGCGAAAGTTTTGGTTTTTCCTTTAGGGGTAGGTTTGCTAACTTTCTTAGCAGAGGATTTTGGGAACATGGCAGCCAATGATTTCTCCGCTTTTCCCATTCTAAATTTATGTATGAAAAAGCCCACAACAGATGCTAACACAAAATCAAATTTTGCAAATGATAAACAGAGGGAATGCGCAGAAGAATACCGAGAGCTAGGGTTTTTGATTGAGCGTATTGCTTGCTTGCTGAAATCCCCCAGACCAGAAGCTAAAATCCTTCTCTGAAAACTCAAATGATCGAACAAAAGTGAAGAAAAGTGTGGCTAGATTCTAAAATCACACAAGGAAAGAGAGAAATTGGGTTTCTGTGGAACAGGTCGTTCTCAGAAAGCTTTAGAATATGAAACCCTTACTTCGAAAGGGTTTAAATATGCTCAGAGTTAATTTCGCAAAGTCCTTTTTAAGTTTTCGAAAAGTTCCAAAATAGACCTTTTTACAACTGAGAATGGCATCAGTACCATTCGAAAAGCTAATAACCGTAAACATCTTTCAAAAGAAAATGGCTTCAGGAACATCATTTCGAAAAGAAAATAGCTTCAGAACCAACTATTCGAAAAGCAACTCCTTGCTTTCGAGCAGTTCGTTACAAATCCACAGTCCTTTCGAAAAGTAAATTGAACTTTGCGAAAAGATAATTTTTACTTTGCGACTTAACTTTTCACATATTTAAACCATGCGAAAAGAGACAAATCATGAATAAAAACAGAGAAAAAGAAACTAAGCAAAAACTATGAACTAAAAGCATATTGTACAGTTGTATACCATCAGATTTGGGGGGGTTCTTGATGATAGATGGGCAGCATAGGCTCCTGGGTATTTTCAATGCATGGTTTGAGCCTCTGACCATTTACTTTCAAGATTCTTCCATTACTTGGATCTAGGATGTCAACTTGACTCGAAAGGAGTGCACGATAACGATATATGGCCCTTCCCATCTGGATCTCAGCTTTCCAGGAAAAAACTTGAGTTTTGAGTTAAATAACCATACCTTAGAGCCAGTTGTGAACTCTTTTCTCAACAAATTTTTATCATGGAAAGCTTTGACTTTCTCTTTGTAAACTCTTGAATTTGTGTATGCATCCATTCTTAGTTCCTCCAACTCAGCAAGTTGCAGTTTCCTGTGATTACCAGCAGTAGTTAGATCCATGTTCAATGTTTTAATGGCCCAAAAGGCTTTATATTCTAACTCCACTGGTAAATGGCATGCTTTGCCATAGACCAACCTGAATGGGGACATGCCAATTGGGGTTTTATAGGCTGTCTTATATGCTCACAATGCATCATTCAGCTTAAAGGGCCAATCCTTTCTGTCCTTCTTCACAGTCTTTTCCAGTATATGTTTGATTTCTCTATTAGAAATCTCCACTTGTCCACTGGTTTGTGGATGATATGGAGTGGCTACTCTATGAGTCACAGAGTATTTTTTCAATAAAGTTTCAAAATGTTTATTACAAAAATGGCTTCCCCCATCACTGATAATGGCTCTGAGAAAACCAAACCTGGAAAAAATGTGCTCCTTTAGAAATTTAAGAACCACTTTGTGATCATTTGTTTTAGTGGCTGTGGCTTCAATCCATTTGGATACATAATCTACAGCTACTAAAATGAAATTATACCCATTGGAAGGAGGAAAGGGACCCATGAAGTCTATCCCCCAAACATCAAACAACTCAACTATCAAAATAGGCTGTAAAGGCATTGAGTTTCTCTTGGAAATTATACCCAATTTCTGACAGTTCTGGCAAGACTTACAGTGCTGCAGAGCATCTTTGAAAAGTGTAGGCCAATAAAATCCACACTGCAGAACCTTTGCAGCAGTTTTGTTTCCACTAAAATGACCTCCACAGGCCTGTTCATGACACATAAAAAGTATTCTATGAAACTCTTGGTCAGGGACACATCTTCTTATTATTTGGTCTGCACAATCTTAAACAGATAAGGATCTTCCCAGATGAAATGTTTAACCTTTGAGAAGAAAAGATCTTTATCCATTTTATTCCAATGTTGAGGAATTCTCCCAGTAGCCAAAAAGTTGACTATGTTTGCAAACCAAGGAGTGTGTACACTAATAGCAAAAAGTTGCTCATCAGGGAAAGATTCATTGATAGGCAGCCTATCAATCTCAGCAGTTAAAATTCTGGACAGGTGATCAGCCACCACATTCTCCACCCCCTTTTTATCTTTGATCTGTAAATCAAATTCCTGTAATAGGAGAATCCACCTGATTAATCTTGGTTTGGTGTCCTTTTTAGACAGAAGGTATTTCAAGGCAGAGTGGTCAGTGAACACCACTATTTGTGAACCCAAGGCATATGACCTAAATTTCTCTAAAGCAAAAACAATTGCCAGCAGCTCCTTTCCAGTTGTTGTGTAATTGAGCTGTGCATCAATCATTGATCTACTGGCATAAGCTATGACATGAGGCAACTTTTCCTTTCTCTGTCCAAGGACAGCCCCCAAAGCATAATCTGATGCATCACACATCAGTTCAAAAGGTAGTGAATAATCTGGAGACTGCAAGGTGCCACCCAAGCTGATTTCTTTGGTACCACCTGTGTAGGTTCCACCCAAGCTGATCCCAGATTTCTTTGGTACCACCTGTGTAGGTGCCACCGAAGCTGAATCTGAAATGGGGTAAATGACCCCTGCATCCAACAATTTAACAACCTCTTTCATGACCACTTCTTGCATATGCAGGTTCAGCCTCCTTTGCATTTCCCTAGAAGGCTTTGCATCTTCTTCCAAATGGATTTTGTGCATGCAAACAGCTGGACTGATTCCTCCCAAATCAGTAATAGTCCAGCCAATTGCCCTTCTATGTTCTTTCAAAACAATCAACAGCTCTTCCTCTTGCTCCTTTGTGAGGGAGGAAGAAATAATTGCAGGCAATGATTTATGATCTCCTAAAAACACATATTTTCTAAATCAGGTGGTCTGAGAAAAGAAGGTAACAAAGGTACCTTAGCTGTTTGTGGAAGGGGAAGAGTAGCAGGTTTCCAAGAAGAGAAACTTGCTGATTGATTATGAGTTCCTTGCACAACATTTACTTCCTCATACTTTGAGATACAAACTGTTTCTTCCTCAGAATTTCCCCAAGCATCTTTAGCATCTGTGGTGAAATCTTCACACTGCAGAAACTGTTGTAAAGTCCCTTCTACCAGTTCATCCAATAGATCAACATGAAAACATTCCTCAGAGCTGAATTGAGGCTGTGTGACTGCATTATAAACATTTAATTTTACCTTCATGTTTCCAAAAGGGACTTCCATAATACCATACCTGCATTGAATGCAAGCATTTGCTGTAGCCAGGAATGGTCTTCCCAAAATGATAGGGATGGAAGTTTTGCTTTTGGTAGGTTCCATGTCCAAAACTAGAAAATCAGCAGGGTAGAAAAATTTATCTACTCCCACCAATACATCTTCAATCATCCCAACTGGCTTCCTCTCAGATCTGTCTGCTAGTTGTAACACCACATGAGTGGGTTTTAATTCTCCCAAACCTAGTTTCTCATATACAGAATATGGAAGTAGGTTGACACTAGCACCAAGATCTAATAAAGCCTTTTCAATGGTATGTTCCCCAATAATGCAAGGGATTGTGGGGATTCCAAGATCTTGAAGTTTAGGAGGTGTGGCAATGGATAACACCTGATTAACTCTTTCCACAGCAAAGACCTTCTTGGATAACTGTATCCTAGACTGTCTTTTGTGAGTGCAAATATCTTTCAAAAATTTTGCATATGCTGGAATTTGTTTGATTGCCTCAAGCAAAGGTAGATTTATCTTGACTTGCTTGAAAGTCTCCATCATTTCATCTATTTTTGTGTTCCCTTTATCAAAAGGGGATACAGATTTCATTGCATGAGGAAATGGCAAATGAGGAAGTAGTCCTTCATTTACATCTTTGGAAGCATTTTCAGAATTTTTTTGAATTTTTTGTTTTTCATTTGTTTGATTTTTCTGAGGTATATCAGCACCTCCACTGCTATCATTATGCTGCTCTTGTTGCATATTTTTATCATTTTCCTCATTTGTTTCTTCTTCAGTACCCACTTTGTTATTTATAATTCTTCCACTTCTCAAAGTTGTGACAGCTTTTACTTCTTCATGCGAAATAAAAGCTTCTCCAACCATGAACTGTCCTTTGGGATTGTTCAAAGGTTGGCTGGGTAACTTTCCTTCCTCTCTTTTGGCCAAAGTATTTGAAAGTTGTCCCAATGTTTCTTCAATCTTCTTTATGCTCTGGCTGTGAAAATTCACAGTCTGAGTTAAAGATCTTAAATTCTGGAGTGAATTTAGGACTTGATCTTCAAAAGAAAGGGACCTGGAAGGGGTTTGAACTAGAGCAGATTGCTGTACAGGTTGTTGTGGAATGGGCTGCTGAAAATTTGGCTTGGCATAAAAATTCTACTAATAAGGCTGTGCAGTTTTGAAAGGCATTTGGTTCTTTGGTTGCTGCTACTATTGTGATTGATAATTCCCTTGGCTCCACCTCAAATTGGGGTGCCCTCTCCATGGATATTCATTTGACTGCATCTGTCCAAATGATTGTGTAGCATGAGCTTGTTCCACCACTAAATCTGGGAACTGTGGTGCAGCAGGACATTGGTCAATTGAATGAGTAGGGACCGCATATCGTATATGCCTCCTCTACTCTTGCAACCATTGGATTTTTAAGTGAGTCCATCAATCTATCAAACTTTGTGGTTAAATTGTCCATCTTTCTTTCCAACTCATTCACTTCATAAATCTTTCCTTTGGTGATTTGCTGATTGTTCAACCTAGCAGGATATTCAATATCTCTTGACAGAGATTCCTGTTGAGTTGAGTTTTCACCAATTACTTCAAATAAGTCCCAAACCTCCTCAACTATTTTTTGTAAGTAAGTGCCTCCACAGGAGGCATCCACCATATTTTTGCCTTTTTTATCAATTCCTTGATAGAAGCATTGAACCAGCTGCCATCTAGGAATTTGATGATGAGGACATTACCTTAAAAGTTCCTTAAATCTTTCCCATGCCTCATGGAAAGTTTCAGTTGAGTTTTGTGAGAAAGAAATGATACTTTGTCTCAATTGGCTTGTTTTAGACATTGGGAAGTATTTGGCTAAAAATTGACACTGCAAATCATTCTAAGAAGTGATACTATTTGGTGCTAACATAGATAACCATGCTCTAGCTTTATCCTTTAATGAAAAAGGAAAGAGCCTAAGCTTGGTTGCTTCTGGACCAAGTCCAGCTATGTTGAATGTGGTGCAAAGAGCCAAGAATTCATCCACATGTTTGTATGGATCTTCCTTACTCAACCCATGGAAGGAAGGAAGCATTTGGATGGTTGATGATTTGATCTCATAATTTCCTTCAACAGTAGGATATTGAATGTAAAAGGGAGAATTATAAGCACCAGGTGCGAAGTAATCCCTCAAAAGTCGAGGTTCTTCACCCATAGTAGCAGAATTCTGTGTTGTTTGTTTGGTTCGTAATAGCCTTTCAACTTCTAAATTCGGGACAATCTCGTATTTAGAGTCCTCCTACCAAACATACAACTCAGAACAAAAAGTCTGATTATTCACAGCAAACCGTCAGAATTCCTTTTTAAGTAGTTTCCCTTGTTCAAAAATTGGATATGTATAACTGCACAGGTATAAACAATAGAACAGTTTAGTACTGATATAAAAATAAAAGTGAAAACTTAAGTCTACCTATTTTAGAACAAATTCCTCAGCAACGGCGCCAAAAACTTGTTGTTTGCTTCTAAGTGTGCTTGATTTATTTGTGTTTAGAAAACAGGTTTGCAACTGCTAAGTTATAATGAATCTAGAACATTAAAAAGTGTAGAGAAATATCAGCACAGAGAGAAGTGAATTAGCCTGCAAGATCAGGTCCAATTGTAGCAAGTTTTAAATGTAAGTGAGTAAAAGATCGTCCACAGAGAATTTGTTTAAAATGCAAGATAAACCTCCAGATCTGAGCTACCAGATCTGAGCTACCAGATCTGGCCTCTTATCCTATCTAGAAAGCACATAAGATGGGAGGTTGAATTTGTCACATTAACTAAATGATAAAAGTAAAAGTTAAACTAAATGATCCAGATCTGAGTTGGGGAAATTTTGAGGTAAACTTATAAAAAATGGAGAAGTAATATTTAACTTTGATTTGGTCCTTGAAACACAATGAGAATGACTGCCGATCAACAGAGAAATGATTCAATCTTCATCTGGCTACAAGCACAGATGTAAGAGAAATAAATCTAACTCAAGGATTAGACTTAGGCTTATGGCTATGGTCTGTGCACTTTAATGGCCACAGACCAACCAATAGTCTTTAATCCAAAGCCTTAATTTAGAACAAGAAGCATCACTATAAATGCCGTGAGAGATTAGGTTATAAACACTAATTCTCACAGGATTAATGAATCAAGGGAAATTGCATGAAAAATAGTAAATCTAAAGGAGTCTAATGCAATAAGGAGATCAGAGGGAACCCTTAACATGAGTCCAATTGAGATTGTACGGTTTACAGCAACCTTTTCAAATTCACCATTACAATTACAGAGCACAGCTTAACAGCTCTCAGATTTGTAGTCTTGAATACAACTCTCTTTTGAATTACAGAAATATCTCACAACTCTGAATTGCAAGTAAAAGTGAAGCTATTACAGGGATTTCAGACAAACTATCTGGTTTGGAAATGGGGGAATAGGAATGAAACTCAAAATCTGGATGCCCAAATTGGGCAAATGGTTCGTCTATTTATAGTTTTCCCTAAGTCCATCTCATATGTGTATCAACCAATCAGAAGTGCAAAGATCTGTATCGACCAATGGTTGTCGAGCACAAGGATCCAGATCTGTTCTGGCCAATTAGAATTGCTCGATCTGGTTCAGCCAATCAGGTGACAAAAGCATCAATTATGTTATGCATTTTGAAAGTCTGTTGGAGTTTCTAGAAGTTCCCGCCAAGTTATTTCATCTTTGGGTGCTCACATGGGGTGGAATATGCCTTCACATCATGCTTAGAATCCTCTGGAATGTCCCTAGGTTTTTAAATGCATTGGGACGCGTGAAAAAGATTACTGAATTTCCCTTGCAAAAGCTGAGAATCTCCAGAATACCTTTTCGCATAGCTTAGGGGACTTTTCGGAAGGTGTTGTAACTCCTGAAGCTCTTTTCGCAATGTTTTGGTTCTGTTCGAATTGAGTTTTCTTCTTTTCGCAAAGGTCAATTATCTTTTCGAAGGGTTCAGGTGCTCTTCGAAAGCTAAGCCTGGAGTTTTTTAGTTCTTTTCGCAGAGTTCAGGTTCTTTGCAAATAGTTCAGGTTCTTTGCGAAAAGTACTCTGTAGTGCATTTTTCTATTTCGAATTGCTCCATACTTCTTTTCTGGGTTGAGACCAGGTCTTTGCCTCTTCAGTTCGGACCTTTTAACAGCTAGTGAGGTTGTCCCTTCTCTTTCTTCCTTTGGATCGACATGGATTATCATCTTTTTGTCACTTTTAAGCTGCTTTTATGGTTAAGCCTGTCTTTATTGTTAGCTGAAACACAAGCACTTAGAACACTTATTTAGTTCTCTCAAAGGTCTATCGAGACTCAGGTTGAGGGGTGAAAAATGGTGTTTTCTAGTTCTCAACAATCATCCGCCATTGAAACCAGTTTCCAAAAACCCTAGGACCTTGAAAACCTTAGATGGGGGATTACCTAATTGCTAAACCACTTAGCTCTTAAGTAATCCCCTAACCCATCCCTTCTCTATAAATAGAGAGGCCCCCCTCTTCCCAAAGGGTTGAAAAAATTGGTTGATTAGAGATCTTAAGAGAGAGAGAGTCCTAGTAAGAGAAAATGCCATTTATTTTCTAGAACTCTAGCAAGCTTAGATCACCTACCCACTCCATTTCAACCATTAGATCACCTTCTTTTAGCCCAAATCTATCCCCTAGCTTCACCCTACAATCCCTATATATATCAAATCTTTGCATTAGAGTCCATTTCAATATCATTTGAGCCATCGGAAGCATGCCAAAGCGAAGACCTTCCACGGTGCAACAAGGGCCCGTGAGCTCCGGCTCACCCCTCTCTTCCTCTACCTTCTTGGTGTCCCGTTCCAAGTTCGAAATTTCGGTTTGGCTCAAAGCTTGATAGGACCGTATTGCCTTCGAGCAAGGGGAAACTCCGCCCTTCTTATTTTTATTTTTGGCCATAGATAGAGACCGCTACATGCGGGTTGATCGGGTGCCTAAACCCTTCCCGATCGATAACCGAAGCCCCTACCCTAGAGCCTTTGTCAAAGATCGGTAAATCAGAGTCATATTTAGCACTTCGGTGCTCAAAATATTGATTTGAAGGTTTCTTGGGTCACCAAAAGCTCCGGGTGGCGACTATACATTTCATTAAAAGCGAGCGCATCGCCGCGACGGGTTAGAGCGAATCCATGGTCGCACAAGAGCATTACCCAAGATTCCTCCACTTCCTCAGTATCGTCATTTGCCATGAATAGGATGTCCTCATCGATGAACTCAGTTCTTAGATGCTCATAATCTGGCAAAGGATTGTCAGCAAGATGATGGGCGAGTGCCTGCCCCTTGATTGACTTCTGAGTGACGTAGGTGATGTCAAACTCAGACAATAAAAGCTACCATCGTGCAATCCACCCAGTGAGAACTGGCTTATCGAAAAGATATTTCAACGGGTTCATTCGGGCCAGGAGTAGGATGGCTTGAGATAGCAAGTAATGGCGGAGCCTCTGAGTAGCTCATACAAGAGCCAGGCATGCTTTCTCCAAATGAGAATAGCGTGTCTCATAATCAGTAAACTTCTTGCTTAGATAGTAGATGACTTGCTCTCTTCTTCCTGTTTCATCATGTTGCCCTAAGACACATCCCATCAAAACTTTCGTCGTGGAGAGATACATTAAATGTGGTCTCCCCTACTCAGGTAGTACTAACACAGGTGGGTTAAGGAGGTAGCTTTTGATTTTATCGAACGCTCGACAAATCATTCCATTCAATTCAGTAGTTCTTCAAAAGTAGGCAGTGATTGGAGTTAATGTAAGGAACTGACCAATATATTGTATTATGCCCAAGAACCTTCTAACTTCTTTCTCAATAGACGGTGGTGGCATTTCAGTGATAGCTTTAACTTCAACTGGGTCGACCTCGATCCCTCTCCTGCTAACGATGAATCCTAACAATTTTTTGGACATAGCGCCAAATGCGCACTTCTATGGATTCAAACGTAATATGTACTTTCTCAACCTCTCAAATAGCTTTTGAAGGTTTACCAAGTGATTGCCTCACTCCGGTGACTTGGCTATCATATCATCGACATACACTTCAATTTCTCGGTGCATCATGTCATGAAATAGTGTAGTCATAGCTCTCTAGTAAGTTGCCCCGACGTTCTTCAGCCCAAATGGCATGACTCTATAGCAAAAGATTCCCCAAGGAGTGATAAATGCAGTCTTCTCATGATCCACCTCTGCCATCTTAATCTGGTTGTATCCTGAGAATCCATCCATGAAAGAAAGAATCTCGTGCTTAGTAGTATTATCGACCAAGATGTCGACACGCGGTAACAGAAAATCATCCTTTGGGCTCGCCTTATTCAAATTTTAGAAATCGATGCACATGCGAACCTTTCCTTCCTTCTTTGGCATAGGTACAATATTGGCTAGCCACTATGGGTATTTGGATATCATGAGAAACCCCGCATCATACTGTTTGATTACCTCATCATTGACTTTCAGCATCCACTCGGGTCGGAGACGTCTCAGCTTCTGCTTAATCGGCTTTATATCAGGGTAGAGAGGCAACTCATGCTGGACCAAATTGGTGTCCAGACTAGGCATGTCCTCGTATGACCAAGCAAAAATGTCTTGGTAGACTGAAGGAAGTTGATCATGCATTTTCTTTCTTCGGGAGACAACGACGTTTCAATTTTGGTAATTCGAGGAATCTCCTCAGTCCCCAGATTGACATCTTCCGTTTCTTCGATGATGGGGGTAGGGTCATTGTCAAATTTGGCAAACTGGTCAAGGAGTTCATTAGGGAGCTCCTCAAAATGGATATCCTCATCCAGACTCGTAACTCCTACCTCTTCTTGTATTTCTATAGGAAAAGGGTCGATTTTACGTGGGATGGGTATTTCAATTAAGGCATCTTTTTGTGGGATTTTATTTGGAATTTTAAATGACAATATTTTTAGACTTTGCATTTTTTCAATGTTTTTGGTATTGTGTATTTGTTCAATGTTTTGGGGATTTTCTAATTTTCCAATGTTTTTGACATTTTGGTTTTCTTCAGAGATGGACCCTTGGCAACATGAGTCTATGTATATACAAGCTATTGCCTGCCAAGGGCTTATCTTACTTTTCATAGGTTGTTTTTTTTTTAGAAACAGGTGCCAAATGTTAGGCCACTCCCTGCTTTCAGGGTTTGGGGCAAAGATGCCCAGTTGCTTACCTGAGGGGCCGCTCCTTCACCTGATTGGATGAAGGGTGCTGACAGATACGGCTCTTCGGAGTCATCCTCAATCATGTTGATCCCCATTTCGTCTGAGATGATATCCTCAAATGTCAACATAGTTTTGTGGTGATTTACCACACGGGGGCTTTATTCAGGTACAGGTCGTCGTTCCTCAAAGAGGGATAACATGGCCAAATCTATCTCTAGGCTAGGATGGGTAAAGTAGGGATTGGTAGGGTGAACCGGTGCTGTAGGATTGTGTGGGGTTAATCAGGTTTCCTGTTATTCACTTAAAAGTGCCAGTTTTCACCTCTTAACCTGACCTTTGCTACACCTTGAAGCTGACTAATAACTTTTATTTAAGTGTGTTTTATAGTTAGTAATAAATTATGCAGCTTAACACAAAGCCTATGCTTTTGGTGCCACAAAAGAGAGAGAATTCAAGCCAAAGATGGCAGTTGAGCCAAAGACTGATGGAACACCATGGTAATTCTCACCATGGTGACTATTTTTTGAATGTCATGATGGACCAAGGAAGTCTAGTAGATGAAAGAAGTATAGATGACAGTGGAGGAAGCTGCAATAGAAGCATATGCCTTGTAATAGAAGAACAAATGATTATCTCGCACAGTTGAGGTGCTTCGTCACGTGGCTAAGGCTGCAACATAAGAGAGCTCGCGAACAAGTCGAACAGCTCAGTGAAGAGATTTACACAGAGAAAATTATCGCGCAACAGTCGCACACTTTAGCAACATGCAATACTTGAAAGAACTCGCGAAGCTCTTACGTACTAAGTCTTCAGAAACACAGCTCGCATAGTTCTCGCGAGGATCAAGGCTTACACTAACTGCACGCACTATCTCATGAAGCCAATCTGCACAAATAGCAACAACTAACTCGCTAGGTTCTCGCGTACCTCTGGAGGAGAGAGACGCCTAGAAAATATCTTGTGCAGCTCTCGCGCGCTTGAAGGCCATACCCTCTACCTTGAGAGCTGAATTTATCATGTAAAAATGCAGCCTCGTGAGTACTCCGTGAGAGAATGTTCTGAAGCTCTACTGTGCAAGTGCATTGAAAGCCAGAGTAGCTGTGCGACTAATCAAAGTCCGACTGTGCGAGTGAACGACCGTCAAAAGTTAAATGCTACCTTGCGAGGACTCCGCAACTACGTGAATGAATTAACAAGCAGAAGCTAGCCCCGGAAAGCTCGGGCTCTTCACTTTTCAGTCTTAACTCCAGGGACCATTTGGAAATTTCCCAAAGTTTAAGACATACATCCCGAGGCACTGATCTTGAGGCACACATCCCAAAGCATCCAAGGGTTGTAATAGTGCCACATCTGTTGGGAAATTAGGTTTAATCTTCTCTGAGCTAAGGCATTAGGGACTGGGTATCTAAGCTGTACTTGTAACTTAGAATTTTTATCTTTCCTTCAACCTCTGTTAACTAGGAGCTCAAGTAGGGTTAGGGTTTGATCATCTCTTTTTCTCATTTTTCTTCTCTCTTAGCCCAGCACTTGCTGGCTAATCCCTCTATAAGCATTAGGTGTAGATTTATGTGGTTTTGTAACGGGTCATGTAAACATTGGGAGTTTTGGATGAGCAGTTGTGCACAAGGCTGCTGCCTTGAGGAATTTGCATTGTAAGCAATTTTGATCAATGAAATTCATATTTTAATTATACATTCAATCTGTTATTTTCCTATTGATCCATAGGTTTATTCATTCTATGCATGTATTTACGCTTTGAGCTGAATGAAATGCCCATGGAAGCTTGAGCTTTTAGCCCTAGGACCATGGTGGCAGCAATAATTTACATGTTCTTTCTCAGACCTTTGCGGAGTTGATAACCTCTGTGGATAGCATGTGACCATTTAAGTGGATAGACTATAGCCCTAGGGTGATTCCAAGCCACAGAGCTGAGAAGGATTCTTCTCCTTTGCACATGAGCTTGTAGCCTTGTGAGAGGTTGTTGCAGGAACTGTCTCCCCTTTGTCTTACTGACCAATATCAGATGTTTGATCTAATTTCTTTGTAGTGATTGCAGACTTGTGAGCTGGGTCATTACAACCCCTTTTGTAGCAATGACCAATTGTTTGTAAGTCTATAAATAGCCCTTAAACAATTGTGGTTTGACTAGTTTTTCAAGATCTATTTGCTCCCATGGATGCCTGAGCATGTAGCCTGGAAAATATGGTGTTTGCAATGGTTTTCATGATCTGATTTGAGCCATTGGGTGGAGGGAATCTATTGGATAATCTATAACCATTTAAGTGGAAAGGTTATAGCATCAGTCTACTCCTTTCGATCAGATTGGTTTTCTGATTTGATTCATGTGGTTTGATCCTCTCTATTGGATAGTCTGTGACCATTGAAGTGGACTGGTTATAGCCTTAAGAGACCAGGTCAAACCACAAAGATTGAGTTGGATACCTCTTCCTTTCAGATGTGCTTGTAGTCATTTGAAGGATTGCTACAGAGACAACCCTAAGTCTGAGTTACTTAGCTGAATCAATCTTAACTGAATTGCCTACTTCCCATCATTTTCCCTTTCTTTTGGCACACACCATTACCCCTTCTCCATAATCCTTTCTCCGGGATAGGACTACACTTTATTTATTTTCTTTTTAGTAGTAATTTAGTGTAGTTGTGACACACAACTCTCTTTCTTTAGGATTTTCATATCTATAGCCAGATCTGGAGGCCTACTATTATAGCCCATTTTGGGTTCCAAATCAATTTCTCTGTTGGACAAACCCTTACTTGAAACTTGCTACAATAACCCAGTATCTTGCGGGCTGTGTTTTCTTCCAGAGTACTATTTTGACCTATCTCTATCTCTCTCTGTCTTGATTATTTTTCACCACTGTTAACCAATAAATAACAAGCACCTCTAGGTGAGAACAATAAGTTTTTGGTGCCGCTGCTGGGGATATTGATCTTTTTAGTAAACCTAAGTTGTATTGTAATTTAGTCTAACAAATTCTTTGTAGTTGTGCCTTAACTAGAATAAAAAGTACTACTGATTTTTATGGAATTTTTACAGAATTGGACAACAGCAGCAAGGAAAGTGAGAGCTGTAGTTGTAGTTTAGCTAGCTCTGTTTGCACTTCTTCTATCCTAAAACTTAGTTCCATTATGTTGAATTCCCTGTCTTTAGTTTAGTTGTAAATCTGTTTAGCTATAAATTTTGTTTGAAATTTTTTTTTTTTTGTGTTGTGAGCATCTTCTTTACCTGCTGAGTTTTTGTGTGTGTATGCTTGGTAGAAGGTCCCTTAACCCTGAGTTAGAACCTTCAAATCCTGAGGTTGAAAGGGTCCTTAGACTAAGAAACACCACACAAGCCCCTACTATTGAAACTGAGCCAGCTGTCATGGCTGAGAGGCAAAGAATTTTGAATGAGTACAATACATCAGGGGATTACACTTCCCCCTTTTGCATTCAATTTCCTTCTGTTGAAGGGAATTATGAAATCAAGTCCTCCACCATTAATATGCTGCCATCTTTTCATGGGCTCAGTAAGGAAGATCCTTACAAGCATATAGATCAATTCTTAGCACTTTGCACCACATTTAATATTGCTGGCTTGGGACCTGAAGCCGCTAAACAGAGGCTTTTTCCTTTTCCCCTTCAGGACAATGCCAACGCCTGGTTCTCTAAGCTCCCAGCCAATAGCATCCAGACATGGAATGACCCCCAAAGCCAATTTTTGGCCAAATTCTATCCCGTGAATAAAACTAGTCAAATGAGGACAAACATATCATCATTCACTCAATCCTCGACTAAAGACTTTTATGAAGCATGGGAGAGATTTCAAGAAATGTTAAAACAATGTCCCTACCACCAAATTCCACAGTGGCAACTTGTGTAAGTATTTTACCAAGGAATTAATCCTAAAAGTAGAGACATGGTGGATGCCTCTTATGGGGGTAGTTACCTCCACAAAATAGGTGATGAAGCATGGGAATTGCTTGACATTATAAGTGAGAATTTAATGTAGCAGGAGTCACTGTCTCGCAATGACAGTAAGACCCCAGCTAAGTTGGTGAAAGAATCCACCCCTAGAGGTGGCATGTATGACGTCAAGGTGCAAAGTGAATTATAAAGGAAGGTGGACAATTTGAGTTTGAAATTTCATAAATTGATGAATATAATGCAACCTAGGATGGTTGCACAAGTGGAGGAGGCATGTCTGATATGCTAATTTCCTACACATTCAATTCAAGAGTGTCCATTAGCCAACCAGTTCTTTGAGTTAGTTATGAAACATGCCAATGCAGCCCAAGCATTTGGGCAGCAACCTGCTGGGTATGCATGAAGAAACCACCCAAATCTAAGATGGAGACAAGGCACATATCAACAACCCCAACAGCAATTGGCAGCTCCATACAGACCTCAATACCAATTTAACCAAGGATATGCACCAAGGCAGAGTTTTCAGCTGCCTGCCCGACAGCCCAATCAATTTGTCTTGCCCTCATCACAGCCCAGGTCCTCTTCTTTTAAAGAGAAAATGTTGACTTCCATACAAAATCTGGGAAGCTTAGCCTAAACTTTGAACTCTCATGGGCAAAGCATTAAGAAAATAGAGGACCAGCTGTGTCAAATATGTAATGCTTTGAACAAGAGAGAGGAGGGCAAGTTGCCTAGTCAACCCTTGGCCAACCCTAAAAGGCAATACATGATTGGAGAAGCATCCTCTACCCATGAGGAGGCTAATGCAATCACTTCCCTAAGGAGTGACAGGGTGGTTGATAATTTGGTGGGCAAAGCAAGTGAGAAGGCCAAGGATAGAAAAAATGAAGAAAATGTGAGTGTTGAAGAACCAAGGATTGTATCTCCTGTTGTGGATTAGTAAGGACAAAATAAAGGGGCTACTGTTGAGTCCCAAAAACTAATAATAAATGAAGAAAAAAGAAAAAAACAACTATTTGGGGAACCTACCCCCATATTCTGTGTATGAGGAGCTAGGTTTGGGGAAGCTTAAAGCCACATCAGTTGTGCTCCAACTAGATGATAGGTCTAAGAGGAGACCTGTGGGTGTGGTAGAGGATGCCTTGGTAGGGGTGGATAAGTTCTACTATCCTGCAGATTTTCTTGTGTTGGACATAGATCCTTGCAAATGTAAAACCCCAATTCCTGTCATCCTTGGCAGGCCATTCATGGTAACTACAAATGCTTGCATTCTGTGTAGGTCGGGAGTGATGGAGGTTACTTTTGAGAACATGAAGGGCCAATTGAATGTGTAAAATGCTGCAAGGCAGCCTCAGATGGACATTGAGGACTGTTAAGTAATAGATGTACTAGATGGCCTTGTGGAAGAAGAATTATCCAATCTGCTAGATTGGGATAATATAGTTGAAGACCTGGATATAATTTAGAGAATGGTTGAGAAGGAGGCCCAAAGTCTCATGACAGAAGACAACACCAAAATAGAGTGTTCTGTGGGTCTAGAGTAGTATTCCAATTGGAAACCTACATTACTGCCCCTTCCTCAAACCACTAAGGCACCTTTGTTGCCTTCTATTGAATGTCCCCCTGAGTTTGAGCTCAAGCAACTCCCAGCCACATTAAAATATGTCTTCTTGGAGTCAAACAACAAGCTTCCAGTGATTATCTCCTCCTCTCTCACTAGTAAGCAGGAGGAGGAATTATTGAGTGTTCTCAAGAGGCATAAAAAAGTAATGGGGTGGACAATAGTTGATCTTGGTGACATTGATGCCTCAGTCTACATGCACAAAATTCACTTGGAAGAGGGTGCAAAACCCTCTAGGGAAATGCAGAGGAAACTCAATCCTCACATGCAAGAGGTGGTTTTGAAAGAGATAGTAAAACTGTTGGATGTAAGGGTAATTTACCCCGTTTCAGATTTAGAATGGGTGTCACCTACCCATGTGGTACCTAAAAAATCAGGCATCACAGTTATTACTTCTGATTCTGGGGAGTGAATGCCAGCCATAGAGAACACTGGTTGGAGAGTTTGCATTGATTATAGAAAGCTCAACTCCAAAACCAGGAAAGACCACTTCTCTCTCCCTTTCATTGACCAAATTCTAGACAAGTTGGCTGGGAAGCCATCTTATTGCTTTCTTGATGGATATTTACGTATAACCAAATCCTTGTGGACCCTCAAGATCAAGAAAAAACTACTTTCACATGTCCCTTTGGCACCTTTGCATAAAGGAGGATGCCTTTTGGATTGTGCAATGCCTCAGCCACCTTTCAGAGGTGCATGTATGTTATTTTTTCTGATATGATTGACAAATTCCTGGAAATCTTCATGGATGATTTTTTAGTATATGGGGACAGCTTTAACCAATGCTTGAGTCACCTTGACCTGATTTTATAAAGATGTGAGGAGACCAATTTGGTCCTAAATTGGGAAAAGAGTCACTTTATGGTGACATAAGGAATTGTGTTAGGCCATGTGGTCTCCCATAGAGGAATTGAGGTTGACAAAGCTAAGGTTAACCTGATTTCACACCTGCCCCCACCCAGGACTGTCAAGCAAATTATATCATTTTTAGAACATGCTGGATTCTACAGGAGATTCATTAAGGACTTTAGCAAAATTGCAAAGCCATTATGCAACCTACTGTGTCAGGATGTGCCATTTGAATTTTCTGCTGAGTGCCTTGAGGCCTTTGAGGTCTTGAAGAAGTGTCTTACTACTGCTCCTGTTATCCAAGCCCCAGACTACTCACTCCCCTTTGAGCTGATATGTGATGCATCAGACTTAGCCATAGGTGTTGTCTTAGGACAGAGAAAAGACAAGCTACCTACAGTGATTTATTATGCAAGCAAAACACTAGTAGAGGCTCAACTCAATTACACCACCACTGAGAAGGACCTACTTGTTGTATTGTTTGTTGTGGACAATTTAGACCCTACTTGCTTGGGTCTAAAATTATTATTTATACTGATCACTCAGCTCTGAAATACCTATTGGCCAAGAAGGATGCAAAACCAAGGCTGATCAGATGGATCATCCTATTGCAGTAGTATCAAGTGCAGCAGAATCAAGTGAGTAAGAGAGATAGAGAGCTATGTTCACCTAAGAAGCATGAAAAGTGAGAAAATTTAAAAATTGTGCAGACCTTAGGCAAGAAAAACTTTTAAATTCTAACATTTCCATGAGATGAACACCAAGAAAACTCTCTTGTGTCAGTGTTTAGTGAACCATTAAAGGGAGAAAAAGGTAAGGACATGCTTAAGAGTCCAATGAAAGACCATAACTACTGAGATTTGGGCCTACAAAAATTTTTTCTCATTGAGGAGTGACAGAGGCAATTCTTTTTGCCCTAAGGGCTAGCTGAGTCAATGCCCTCAGTAGAAGTAGGCATCTCCAAGTTGAAATAGCTGAAAACACTCATGGCATCTAGGAAAGGATCAAGGCCTTCTCTTAGACAGTTTTGGGCTTAAACATACCAAACCTAGTAAACTGCCCTTGTGCATACACCCTTTGAGCCTTAACTTCCAGTTTTCTTCAAAATACACTTGAGTTCTTGTACCTGAACCTATGGACCTAATTCAAACCTACCCTCACTATGAGAATTCAAAAGGTAAAGGAAAAGCAGCTGAAGATGGACAAGCTAGGGTCAACATTGGATGAATGGAGAAGAAACACCTAAAAGACAGCAGTATAGCAGTTGAGGAGAGGGTGGCATTTCAGAAAAACAAAAACAAAAAGAAAAATGTATCGAAAACAAAGAAAAATAATAATGAAAAGGAATAGAGACGAGTCAAGAAGAAATTTCATTGGAAAAATTAAAAATAAGAGGAGAAGCTGCCCACTTCAAGTCTAAAAAATGTCAAAGACAATGAAATGTGCTGAATTAAAGAAGGTGAAGTCATGAATCACCTCCTACACCTACTAATTTTTCAATTTTGAATCCTTTTCAACCTTTCATTCTTTATAACCTACACCCATAAGCCACATTACAACCCAGTCATAAGACCTTGTGATCCCAAGTTAAATAAGTTGTCATGTAGAGATGAGGAGTTGCCCAATCTATGGTAAGGACTAACCAATGATGCCAAAATTTAGGAGCTTTGCCTATGCTCATGCTTCCAGACCAATTTTGGGGATGCAACTGCTCTTGAGCTTTTGAGAGAATGAAAACCCTCAAAATTTCTATGTGAGAGACTGCCCTGGTAAGCATTGGGTTTGATATTGAATGTATTGGGCATTGCCTAAACCTAATTTTGGAATTAATGGTGAGCTTAGTGCTGACATACAGATGTTGTCTTCTCTTATTGTAAGCTAATTGGAAATGGTGTGTGTACATGCAAAAGTTTTAATGATTTAAGGTCTGAGCATATCCTGTGTTTAAATTTCTCACACTGTGAATCAAATGTGAACTAATGCTCTACATGTTGACAGCTAACTTGATAATGTTGCACTTTTATTAACTATTTCATTGAGATGTTTATGAGTCCCTTCACTGAAACTCCTCAGGAGATTTTACTTCTCCACTAAGGATCACCTAGGGGTTTAAAAGGCTTTATGCATAAGCTAAATGCATTTGTGTTCCCTATAAAAGTGGCATTTACATTCTTAGAGTAGTTGTTTAAATCTTGCTATGCCCAGGGACTAGCAAAGATTAGGTTTGGGGGTGTGTTATTCACTGAAAAGTACCACTTTTCACCTCTTAACCTGGCCTTTGCTACACCTTGAAGCTAACTAATAACTTTTGTTTAAGTGTGTTTTATAGTTAGTAATAAATTGTGCAACTTAATACAAAGCCTATGCTTTTGGCGCCAAAGAAGAGAGAATTTAAGCTAAAGAAGACAGCTGAGCCAAAGACTGATGGAACACCATGGTAATGCTCACCATGGTGACTATTTTTTGCATGTAATGACAGACCAAGGATGTCTAGCAGATGAAAGAAGTATAGATGAGAGTGGAGGAAGCTGCAACAGAAGCATATGCCTTGCAGCAGAAGAACAAATGATTATCTCGCACAGTTGACGTGCTTCCTCACGTATCTAAGGTTGCAGCACAAGAGAGCTCGCGAAGTAGTCGTGCAGCTCAGTGAAGGGATTTACACAAAGAAAATTCTCCTGCAGCACTCGTGCACTTCAGCTGCAAGTAATACTTGAAAGAACTCGCGAAGCTCTCGCACACTAAGTCTTCAGAAACACAACTTCTGAAGTTCTCAGGAGGATCAAGGATTACACTAACTATGCGAACTATCTCGTGAAGCCAATCTGCACAAATAGCAATAGCTAACTCGTGAGGCTCTCGCATGGCTCTAGAGGAGATAGATGCTCAGAAAATATATCGCGTAGCTCTCACGCACTTAATGGCCATACCCTCTACCTTGTGAGCTGAATTGATCATGTAAAACTGTAGCCTCGTGAGTACTCCGCTAGAGAAAGTTTTGAAGCTCTACTGTGCAAGTGCGTTCAAAGCCAGAGTTGCTGCATGACTAATCAAAGTTCAACTGCGTGAGTGAATGACCTTCCAAAGCTAAATGCTATCTCACGAGAACTCTGCAACTATGCGAATGAATTAACAAGTAGAAGCCAGCCCCGCGAAGCTCGGGCTCTCCACATCTCAGTCTTAACTCCAGGGACCTTCAAGGAATTTCCCAAAGATTAAGGCACACATCCCGAGGTGATAATCTTGAGGCACACATCCCAAAGCATCCAAGGGTTGTAACACTGCCACATCTACTTGGAAATTAGGGTTACTCTTGTTTGAGTCAAGGCATTAGGGACTAGGTATATAAGTTGTACTTGTTGTTGTTGTTCTGAGTGTGCATGATTTATTTGTGTTTTGAAAACATACTTGCAAATGATGCATTGTACTGAATATTAAAAAGAATAAGAAAATATCAGCACAGAGAGAACATAATTAGCCTGCAAGATCAGGGCCAATTGTACCAAGTTTTAAATGTAAGTGAGTAAAAGATCCTCCATAGGGAATTGATTTAAAATTAAGATAAACCTCCAGATCTGAGCTACCAGATCTGGCCTCTTATCCTATCTAGAAAGCACATAATATGGGAGGTTGAATTTGTCACATTAACTAAATGATAAAAGTAAAAGTTAAACTAAATGATCCAGATCTTAGTTGGGTGAAGGTTTGAGGTAAACTTATAAAAAATGGAGAAGTAATATCTAACTTTGATTTGGTCCTTGAAACCTCATGAGAATGACTGCAGCTCAACTGAGAGATGATCCAATCTTCATCTGGCTACAAGCGTAGATGTAAGAGAAATAAATCTAATTTAAGGATTAGGTTTAAGCTTATGGCTATGGTCTGTCCACTTTAATGGCCACAAACCATCCAATAGTCTTTAATCCAAAGCCTTAGTTTAGAACAAGAAGCATCACTACAAATGCCGTGAGAGATTAGGTTACCAACACTAATTCTCACAGGATTAATGAATCAAGGGAAATTGCATGAAAAATAGTAAATCTAAAGGAGTCTAATGCAATAAGGAGATCAGAGGGAACCCTTAACATGAGTCCAATTGAGAATGTACGGTTTACAGCAACCTTTTCAAATCCACCATTACAATTACAGAGCACAGCTTAAACAGCTCTCAGATTTGTAGTCTTGAATACAACTCTCTTTTGAATTACAGAAATATCTCACAGCTCTCAATTGCAAGTAAAAGTGAAGCTATTACAGGGATTTCAGACAAACTATCTGGTTTGGAAATGGGGGAATAGGAATGAAACTCAAAATCTGGATGCCCAAATTGGGCAAATGGTTCGTCTATTTATAGTTTTCCCTAAGTCCAGCTCAGATGTGTATCAACCAATCAGAAGTGCTCAGATCTGTATTGACCAATGGTAGTCGAGCACGAGGATCCAGATCTGTTCTGGCCAATCAGAATTCCTCGATCTGGTTCAGCCAATCAGGTGAAAAAGGCATCAATTCTGTTATGCATTTTGAAAATCTATTAGAGTTTCTAGAAGTTCCCACCAAGTTATTTCATTTCTGGGTGCTCACGTGAGGTGGAATATGCCTTCGCTTCATGTTTAGAATCCTCTGGAATGTCCCTAGGTTTTTAAATGCATTGGGACGCATGAAACAGATTACTGAATTGCCCTTGCAAAAGCTGGGAATCTCCAGAATACCTTTTCGCATAGCTTAGGGGGCCTTTCGCAAGGTGTTGTAACTCCTGAAGCTCTTTTCGCAATGTTCTGGTTCTGTTCGAATTGAGTTTTCTTCTTTTCGAAAAGGTCGATCATCTCTTCGAAGAGTTCAGATGCTCTTCGAAAGCTAAGCCTGAAGTTTTAGTTCTTTTCACAGAGTTCAGGTCCTTTGCGAATAGTTCAGGTTCTTTGTGAAAAGTTCAGGTTCTTTGCGAAAAGTACTCTGTAGTGCATTTTCCTGTTCGAATTGCTCCATACTTCTTTTCTGGGTTGAGACCAGGTCTTTGCCTCTTCAATTCAGACCTTTCAACAGCTAGTGAGGTTGTTTCTTCTCTTTCTTCCTTTGGATTGATATGGATTGTCATCTTTTTGGCACTTTTATGCTGCTTTTATGGTTAAGCCTGTCTTTATTATTGGCTGCAACACAAGCACTTAAAACACTTATTTAGTTCTCTCAAAGGTCTATCAAGACTCAAGTTAAGGGGTGAAAAATGGTATTTTTCAGTTCTCAACACTTGTAACTTAGAATTTTTATCTTTCCTTCAACCATTGTCAGCTAGGAGCTCAAGCAGACTAGGGTTAGGGTTTGATCATCACTTTTTCTCATTTTTCTTCTCTCTCAGACCAACACTTACTGGCTAACCCCTCTGTAAGCATTAGGTGTGGATTTATTTGGTTTTATAAACATTGGGAGTTTTGGATGAGCAGTTGTGCACAAGGCTGCTGCCTTGAGGAATTTGCGTTGTAAGCAGTTTTGATTAATGAAATTCGTATTTTAATTATACATTCAATCTTTTATTTTCCCATTTACCCATAGTTTTGTTCATTCTATGCATGTATTTAGGCTTTGAGCTGATTGAAATGTCCATGGAAGCATGAGCTTGTAGCCCTGGGACCATGGTCACAGCAGCAGCTTACATGTTCTTTCTCAGACCTGTATGGTGTTTATAACCTCTGTGTATAGCCTGTGACATTTAAGTGGACAAACTATAGCCCTTGGGTGATTCCAAGCCATAAAGCTGAGAAGAATTCTTCTCCTTTGCACATGAGTTTGTAGCCTTGTGAGAGGTTGTTGCAGGAACTTGCTCCCCTTTGTCTTACTTGACCAATATCAGATGTTAGATCCGATTCCTTTGTATTGATTGCAAACTTATGAGCTGGGTCATTGCAAGCCCTTTTGTAGTAATGACCAGCTGTTTGTAAGTCTCCAAATAGCCCTTCAACAACTATGGTTTGACTAGTTTTTCAAGATCTATTTGCTCCCATGGATACCTGAGCATGTAGCCTGGCAAATATGGTGACTGTAATGGTTTTTATGATCTGATTTGAGCCATTAGGTGGAGGACATCTATTGGATAATCTGTGACCATTTAAGTGGACAGGTTATAGCCTTAATATCATTCTACTCCTTTGGATCAATTGGTTTTCTGATTTGATTCATGTGGTTTGATCCACTCTATTGGATAGTCTGTGACCATTGAAATGGACAAATTATATCCTTAAGAGACTAGGTCAAACCACAGAGATTGAGTCGGATACCTCTTCCTTACAGATGTGCTTGTAGCCATTTGAAGGACTGCTACAGAGACAACCCTAAGTCTGAGTTACTTAGCTAAATCAATCTTAACTTAATTGCCTACTTCCCATCATTTTCTCTTTCTTTTGGCACACACCATTACCCCTTTCTCCATAACCCTTTCTCCAGGATAGAACTGCACTTTATTTCTTTTCCTTTTAGTAGTAATTTAGTGTAGTTGTGACACCTAACTCCTTTTCTTTAGGATTGTCAGATCTGTAGCCAGATCTAGAGGCCTACTATTATAGCCCATTTTGGGTTTCAGATCAATTTCGCTGTGTGAGAAACCCTTACTTGAAGGTTGTGTATTCTTTTGGAGTGCTGTTTTCACCCATCTTTATCTCTCTCTTTGTCTTGATTATTTTCCACCATTGTTAACCAATAAATAACAAGCACCTCTAAGGGAGAAAAACATTTCCCCATTCCAATCAATCTTTACAACCCTGGCACTTATGAATGAATTCCTGATGTGAGGCTTGCGACGGGGGTTTCTCCTCTATGTGGATCCCTTGGCTTTTGCAGTTGTCGTCGCACGGACTTTCTCCTTGGCCTCTCTCACTTCCTCTTCTGTGGGTTTATAACTTAGCCTGAATCTAATTTTTTACCCCTTTTGGCTGTGACGGGCACCTTTCTGCCTTGGAGTCTGGGACCAAGTCCCCTTTTTTTTGTGGTAGCCCCACTTTCGGAGCATGGCCACCGTTGCTACCATTCCACCTCCACTTCTCAGAATGATGCCCTCAATGGGCTCCGGGAGTATTGCCGACACCTCGTATTCGAAACTGTGGCGGTCGACGTCCTTGGAGGTATGTGGTATATCTAGTACATTGGGCTTCTCAACGCTATTGGTGGCCTTCTCTTTCTCACTGTGCCCCTCGTCGATGATTGTAATGATTTTATGCCCAGATGCAAATTTGAGTTTCTAGTGCAATGTGGAGGGTATGGCTCCAACCTCATATAGCCACGACAGGCACCCCAATAATAGATTAAATGAGGATTTAATATCTATTACCTAAAATAATATGGAGAAGGTCATTGGCCCAATTAATAGCTCAAGGTCAACTTCTCCCATTATCTCTCTCCTAGTATTGTCAAAACCTCGGGCACTGGTTCTCATGGGTCTCAACATGCATGGATCTACCCCGATCTTTGTGGCGGTTCTTAATGGGCATATATTCAATATGGACCCATTATTGATTAGAACCAAGGGGATTACCATATTTCCGGACTCAACCGTTATATTTAAAGATTTCAAGTGGCTACCTCCTTCCTCTGATAAGTCAGCATCAGAAAATGAAATGGCATTTGGAGCCATCACCTGGGCCATTATCTGCCCGACTTCATCTAGGCTAACTTGAAGCGGCACATGTGCATTCTTTAACGCCCCCATTAATGCTTGAAAATTGAGTGGGGACGTCATCAATAGATCTCATACAGTAATATGGGCAGGCATTCTTCTCAGCTGGGTCTCCAGTATATGTTCTCGACTCATTTTTTCGAAGGGATTCATTGTGCTATCTTTCTTCCCCTCTGGTTGGGCTTGTGCTGCTGTCGGTGTTTCTGGCTTCTTTGAAATCTTCTCAAATTGGGTCGTGAAGTCCACTACCCCTTCTCTGTGGCTGTCAACATTGATATCGGTTTGTTCATAACTCAGCAGGACCTGATGAGGATCATAGGTAGGTCCCAAAATCTGGAATGGTATAGCTGCTAGAATCGAATGCAATTACACTGTGAGCTCCGAAGGGGTGGGTAACACTTGGTTTATTTTGGTGATAGCGGGTTGGGTGGCAAAATTAGCCTAAATGAGGGTGGTGGCACTGGGGAAAAAGGGGTATGATTAGGCCATTGGTAGCTGATAGGTGCTGGGGGGGGATTGGGGGGTGTGATGGGCTATCGGGTAATTGACAGGAGTGGTGCTGTATGGTTGGTATGCATTTTTATATATAATTGACAGGAGTGGGTGATGGAAAATAAACCGTAAGATCTAAGGGCTCGACTTGTGGTGTTGGGCTGGGAAAATAGTCAGATAAATTCAGGGGTTCAATCACCCCAATATTCCTTTCTTCACCATTCCTTGGCAATGGTGCCACATAGCTCTCCAGATTATTGATGTAATCGGGCGGGTCGAATTCAAATTCCTCCTCATATTCCTCTACTATCCAGATGGTGGGTCTGGGACCTGCTCCTCCCGTAGGGTGTGGGGGCAATGACACTTGATGGATGTTTGCGTGTCGGTTTACTTGAGAAGGTGCCGGTGAAATGATTTTCTCAGCATCGATTAAATCTTGGATAGTGTGCTTCAATGGGAAGCAGAGATCAATTGGGTGACCTGGACCCTGATGAAAATTACAATGGGTATTAGGGTCATAGTTCTTAGGGATCGGGTGAGCAGGTGGTTACGGTTGATGAATAGTAACTAATCCCTTTTCTATTAGTAAAGGTAAAAGTACACTTAGATATTGCCCCAGGGGTGTAAACACTCGATCATAGCAAGCTCTCCTCTATTCTGGAGTTATCTACATACCATTCCCATTCCCTGCTCTCTGTATCTTCTCAGTTCTGACTGGCGTTGGTTGTGTTGATTGAAATTGGAACAGGGTTATGTTATTATTGGGCCTAGTATTGGCAATGTTTTAGACGTCGACCCCGATTCTCTTATCGTTCCTTTGTTCTGAAAACCTCCTGACCCTACTGGCTCCACTCGGTACATTTTTACTCAGGCAGCCTTCCCTGATAGTGTCCTTACATCGATTAGTGTTCTTTACCAGATCAACAAAGCTGAACTTCTATTGTACACCAAAAGGTCCGAGATTACTGGCAGAGTATTTTTGGAAATCATTTCGATCTGCTCATCATCAGGTATCCTGTTTCTGACCTGAGCTGCTAGTGCTCTCCGCCGCCCTAGATAATCACTGAAGGTCTCATTTAGGTTCTGCCTTAAACAGGCCAAGTCTGACTTATGTGACTCAATGTCTATATTGTAGACATTATTCTTGGAATAGGTGCGTCAAGTCCTTCCATGTCGTCATCATAGATGGTTCCAAAGATGTGAACCACCTCAAAGCCGGATCAGTCAAACTCTTTTGAAAGACTTTATTAATAGTCTTTCATCCCCTCCATATTGGCGCATGTCCCCACAATAGGACTTCAGGTGTGCATTAGGATTACCGGTGTCGTTGTACTTATCAAAAGCCGGCATTTTAAATTTGGGGGGCAAGGGGACCTTAGCAAATAGACATAGATCTATGAAGTCTATGGCATGGGTTTCAACACCACCCATTTCATCAACTGCTTCTGTATTTTGTCTAGTTGTTCTTTTAACTGCTTAGACTCCTTAGATATGAGGGCCACTTTCTTGACAGTAGGTTAGACTTCACTTTAGGCTATCAGGGGGTGGGAAATGATAAGAGGAGGGTTGAGGCTGGTCAATGCCCTAGCGTAGGCTCTGCTGTCCTAATTTCATCCTCTTCATACTGCTGATCAACGTAGTGTGCAGTGAGGGTAGGATTCTCTTGCTGATGCTGTATGGACTTGGTGGGAATGGTATGAATGGGGGTTGGGTGAGCCCATTGGGGATGAGGGAAAGTTTATTGGATGATGGGATGAGTGGAAGTTAGATTTTGGGGTGATGAGGCCGTTGTGCATGAGGGAAGGTTTGAAGCTGACTTTCAGATGTATGGGCATGGGTAAATTGGGGTTGATGGAAGGCATGGGTTTAAGCTAGGTATGAGGGTTATGAATGGGTGAAATTTTGGAGAAATTCTGAAGGGTGTTGGTGTGAGGTTCTAAGGATCTGGGCTTGGGTTTGTATCATGAAGCCTTGGGAGGGTTGGGCCATGAAGCCTTGGTCATAATAGGTTTGGCCATGGGCCATTGATGGGTTTGGGCCATGGGCCGTTGATAGGTTTGGTCCATGGGCCCTTGGTGGGTTTAGGCCATGGGCCCTTGATGGGTTTGGGCCATGGGCCCTTGATGGGTTTGGCCAAGTGGGACTTGATGGGTCTGGGCTATGGGCCCTTGGTGGGTCTGGCTCATTGGGCCTTGATGGATATGACCCATTGGGCCTTGATGGATCTGGGCCATGGGCCCTTGATGGTTATGGGCCATGGGCCCTTGGTGGGTCTGGCCCACTAGGCTTTGATGGTTTTGGGGCATGGCCCCTTGGTGGGTCTGAGCCATGGGCCCTTGGTGGGTCTGGTCCATTCGACCTTGATGGGTATGGGCCCATTAGGCCTTGATGGGTCTAGGCCATGGGCCCTTGGTGGGTCTGGGCCATGGGCCCTTGATAGGTATGGGTTGTGGGGTTTTGGGCCATGGGGCCTTGGGACATGTGGGGAATTGAGGTTTGGGCCATTGGGCCCTGGGGCATGTGAGTAAATTGTATGGTGTGGATGATAGTGGGGTTGATGGGAGTCATGGGAGAGTGAGGAATGGAGGCCTGATAGAGTCTCAAATGAATTCATGAGTGTGTGGTATGGATGAGAGGGGATGTGTTAGGAGGCCTTCCACCTATTGTAGGCTTGGACCATTTCTTCCATCATGGCTATGAAATGGGGGTCGGATGGAGACGGGTTATTTGAGGTTTGGAGGGGCATGGATGGGGTGGATGTGGAGGGTAAATTAGGCATGAACTCAGAAAAATCGGGCATGACCCGCGTAGGGGATGGGATATGGAGTGGATTGGAGGAACAAGGTGGGGCATTAAAAAAGGGGGATTGGTTGGGAATGTATGAGGATGGTGAAGGGTAAGGTGTGGATGTTTGGGAAAAATTGAGCATGACTCCGATAAAAATGGGCATGACCCGAGTAGATGGGGGGATTTGTGGGGGGTTGGATAGGGTGGAGGTGACATATGTGAATGAGGGCAGATCGGGCCTATATAGGGAAGATGGAAAATGGGGCATGGATGTGGATGTGGGAAGTTGGGTGGATGAGAAGTAGGGTATGTTGGATGGGTTTTGAATGGGTGTGGAAGGGAGGTAAGATGGGTTGGAGATGGCCATGGATGGAGGTATGGCTTGGGAAAATGATGGGGAATGGGGAGTTGGATTTTGGATATTTTGGGAAGTGGTGGAAGGAAAAATAGGGGCACCGAACGGGCCGGTTATGGTGAGGTTTTAATGGGTGAGGGGGGTGGTATTAAAGGCCTCTTCGGCATGGGAATGGGTTGGAGAATGTGGCGGGGATGAGTCGGGATCGGCATAAGCCTAGTCCATAGCCCACGACATGTCTCGATATCGGGTTGGGTACAGGTGCCTCGGATAGGGCTCGTAAAGTTTCCTCCTTCCCCTATGGGATGACGGAGGGTACAATGATGCCATTGTACCGGCACCAATCAAGACTTTAGTTTTTTGATTTTTTGATTTTTAATTTCTTTCTAATTGAATTTTTATAAGCAAAAACAAAGGTTCTGAGGCCTCGGAGTTCCCTTCTCGGGTGGCTCTCGTACCCTAATTTAGGACCCACAGTGAAGATGTCGAAGCACTTCGAAAGAATCAAAGGAAGACCTTTGATCTATTGAAGGCACAAAAATTGATGTAGCCAACCTGATCACCCGAATGGAGTCAAAGAGAAGTCTCCTTCTTTTGACCGACAAGGTTGTATTAGGTGTCGGAGATGGCGGGGCCCAAACAGAGGCACGAAGACACAAATCGGGGGACTCGAGATGTGGAAAGGGCCACGACTTCAGGCTGCTGCTGTCCAACATAGACTTGGCGCTACTGATACGTGCGTCAGGTCAAAAATTCCACTTTTGGGGATTTTTGCATTGGCGCAACTAATACTTGCGCCAGGCAAAACTGGGTGTCCAGAACTCTTGACAGCAACCACTTCAGCCCAAAATGAGTCTCTTTTTGGTTTTTTATGGAAGTTGGGCTTCCAGGAACTGGCTAATTTTTTAGTGAATTGTTCTCTCCTCAACAAATCTAAGGGTTTGAGTCCGGTATAACTCATTAGCGTGCTTCCCAAAGGGTTTTAAGCTTGTAGGAATAGGTGACCTACCCGATATACCTCCGGCACAAGCGCCTTCTCAAATACTAGGTGGGCCGGGATTTTCTGGATCATCCCCACTAGGGGCTGCCGCCATACTAAGACCTGGGTGGTTATATGCGTGCCTAGTAACCCAACCCTTTAAAAAATCTAACTCGAAAAAAAACAAATTGATTAAGTCCCCTTTTTTGGTTCAGTTTTAATTTTTTTTTTTAAAAGAAATTTATGGAAGTTTTCTTAAGTCCAAAAATCGGGGGTGATGATCCTGTGCCGCCACTACGGGCCAGCATCCACTGTTAGGATATGATTGCACAAGTACGCCCGCCAATCGACTAAGACACTTTAAATGATGAAAAAGTAAAGAAAAGTAAATGACAATGTGCAAGTAGGCCTGCCGATCAGTGAAGGCACTAAAATCACGAAAATGTAAAGAAATTGAATGAGGTGCGCAAGTAGGGTTGCCAAATGGCTAAGGCTCGTAAATGACGTAAAAGTAGGGGTAAGTAAAATGACTTATTTGAATGGGTGAGTAAAAATAAAATAAAAAACAACAATAAAATGTTAGTAAAATCAAAAATATAGAGGCCAAGTTGAACAGGAAGCTCTACTAGCTACTTCCATAGTAGAGTCACCATCTGTGCAACCGTGGGATTTTTGACGATCCCGTTGCGACGATGAGCTCTCTAACGAAAAATATAGAGTCTCCACCCAGAGCTTTTGGTGTCCCGAGAAACCTAGATTATTTTTATAAGCACCAAAGTTTGACAAATATGACTCTGAATCCGGTTATACCAAAGGCTCTTGGGTAGGGGCTTCAGTAATCGATTGGGAAGGTGTTAGGACCCAATCAACCCGCTTAATGCGGTCTCTACTAATGACCAAAAAAATATATATATAAAAGAAAAGAAAAAGGCTTCCTCTTTCCCAAATGGTTCTTAAATCCTATTTGTATCCCTCCGTTCCTACCGACAATTCACCGACGTAATGATAGAAATGGGAGGATAGAAGAATAATCGAGAAGGTACAGGAATAGAGGGGAGAACGTAAGCTCTTGGGCCCTTGTTGCAACGTTGTGGAGCCTTGCATTGGCTTGCTTCGGTGAGCTTTTGAAGGCTTGTATGGTAGGGAATGGGGTTCTAACTCCTTAGGCTTGATAGGTAAGAGGTAGAGGAAGAAGGCAAGTGGGTAGCACATACCAAAACTAGGGGATCTAAGATAGAAAATATGGCTCAAAGGAGGTTTTGGAATTCTGGTTTTTGTATGGGAATGGTGCACCAAAGGGAGAAAGATCTTCTCACTCAAGCTCTTTCTCTCTTAGGAAAATTTTTTCAACCTCTAACCCATGAGGAAAGGGGGTTCTATTTATAGGAAAAGGGTGGGTTAGGAGGCCACTTAGAGGCTAAGCAAAATTAGGTATTAAATAATCTAGCATCTAAGGTTTCCTAGAGTTTTTGAGGCCTTGAAACATATGAAGAGGTGCTCCAATGGTCGATGCTTGGATGAGGCTTTAAACCACTTATGGGGTTGCACATAGATAGTAAATGCGTGCAACAGAACTAGCAAAACACACCCCAAAGGTTAAGATGGTCAACAAGTCAAACCCCAATCTCGATTTTCAAAGAAAAAACTAGAGATTACTGTTCATATGCCTAGCGCAACTATTAGTTGCGCCAAGCATATGCATAGTCAAACAGTGCATGAACAGTGCCTGGAAGTTGGTTCCCCGAGGTGGGGTCCACATGTATACCTGGAGCAACTATTAGTTGTGCCAAATCCCTAAGGGGGTTCTCTTGAAATTACCACTCTACCCCTGAGCTTAGGATTGCGATATCTTCTCGCACACAGCTCCAATTGGGGTGATTCTTGGCCCGTTGGAATGCTGGGAACTTCTACTTTTCAATGGCATGTGATTTGATCATAGTAAAGGTCATAGCTAGTCTCGGTGCACCCCTCTTCATCCATTGCTCGAGAATGCTAGGTTTAGGTCTGAAATGGGTTCTAAGGGTCAGGATTGGTTTCTAAGTGTTCAGGAAGGTTCCTAAGGGATCTAGGGTGATTCCTAAGGGTTTAGAAGGGCTCCTAAGGCTTTAGAAGGGTTCCTGAGGATTCCATCCACGCCATCCACGCCATCAAAAGCTCCGAGACGTACCTCTCTCAAAGTGTGTTCCGATCGGGCCTTAGGCTAAATTTGAGTGTCTACATGTTCATTAAAAAAATAGAAAAAAAGAAGAGAAAAGGCTAATCCTTGTCAGCACCCTTGGCCTACTTCTTCCTCCAGCGTGAGGTTCTCTGGTAGGTCTGCACGTCCCCCACTCGGGACCATGCTTGAGACAGTCGACTAAGCAGTGAGCGTGACTCCTTTTCAGAAGCCTACTATAGGTCATACTAAAAAATATATCATCATCAGACGAGGTCAGTCAGAAAGTAAGGATAACAAGGCAGTGATTAGAACTAGTCAAGGTAACACTTACCAGTTCCACCTCCCGAAGGTCGGCAATATGGCGATAATATTCCATTTGATTGACCGCAGACTCTTAATCTTGCAAGAGTGATGGAGAAAGAGAGGTCAGCTACAAGCAAACATGTCTCAGAGGAAATCAACTGAAGGAAAATAACTTACTCCGGGGACCAATTCATGAGGGGGGACTTGGATCGCTTCAGCAGATAGGCAGGCTTGCTCATCTACTTCTACACATAAATTCAAGAGGAAAGCATTGTCAAGGCGTCTAAAAGTCCCCTGAGTCTCTGCAATCGAATTGCCAGAGGCCCCCACACCAGAAGGGTTGGAAGGTTTGGCACCTGGACCTTTGTCAGGACCTACCACTGCATCATCATCATCAGAATCATCTCCCCCATCAAACTATGGAAAGAAGCAGGGGTTCAATAGTCAAAGCAAAGTTCAATCAAAACCACCAGAAGCTTGCATACAGAAAGAGGAAAATTACCTGAGATCGCGGATCACCGAAGGGTAAAACATTGGCACTAGGTATAAATCACGAAAGAAGGGACCGGTAGGGCAAGGACTCGTACCACATTCGGTATCCCCCGGGCATAAGAATATCATCAATCGGGACCCCGTGATGGAGGAGTCCAGCCGAAAGCTCCTCAACCGTAGCCATAGGAGACATGACATCCTTGGGAGGACCCTGCGTCATGGTAAAATGATCTCGATATTGATGTACCACTCTCTCCCCCAGGTAGTACACTTTGACCCGCGGCAGCTCGATCCCAGAATGGAGAACCAACATAGGGGTCAAGGATGATTTGCCCAAACAAAGAGAATCCTATAAGTCAAACAGACATCATCAAAACTCTAAGAAAAAGAGGAGGAGGGTGTCCATACCTGGTCTAGGATTGGTAAATCAAACTGGGACCTCAAGCCAACTGCCAAATGTTTCATTCTCAGGACCCTTCGGCGACTCTTATGCCAACTGCTCATAATGGGATACGTATACACATCTGAGAAGAGGAGAGGGCGACTCAGCTGAAAATGCACGCATCCCTAAACCTGAAAGGAAGAACAAACATAAATGATGCGTCAGAGGCATGATGAACAATGCATAATAAACAAAGAGAAGTAGAAGGGTGTAGACACCCAAATTTGGCCCAACACCCGATCAAAACATATTTCGAGAAAGACGCACCCTCGAGCTTCTGATAACATTCCTCGAACCCTTAGGAATTATCCTAAAACCCTTAAGAATCAACCCAAAACCCTTAGGAATTATCCCAAAACCCTTAGGAATCAACCCCAACCTTTCTGGACCCCTTAGAACCCGTCCCGGACCTGTTCTTGAACCCTTCAGAATAGTGGTTGGAAAGAGGAGTTCCAAAGTTTACAAAAATATTTGCTAGAGCTGAGTTATATACCATTGGAAAGAGGATTTCTTCAACTTTCCAACGAGCTAAGAATCACCCCGAGCTGAGGTGTACTTCAAACGTTATGATGATCCGAAGTTCTGGACTTGGGCCGACTCTATTTTGCTAAGAGAAATGGACCTCTCGACAGGTTTCGAGCCTCTCGAGAACCTCTCGAGGAGATGGGCATTCCTGGCGTGTGTAATACACACACCAGATAATTTTTGGAGAAATATTGCCTGGCATGTATATTATACACGCCAGGCCATTTATTTCCATAAATGGCTTGGCGTGTATAATATACACGCCAAGCATGGATGGGCCCCCAAGTGGGCTTTGAACTTCCCAGACACTGTACATATGCCTAACGTGGATAATATACACGCCAGGCATAGCTACAGTAAATCTTGGATTTTGCCCGAATTTCACTTTTTTAGTTTGACTTGTTGACCATCGTAATGTTTAGGGTGGATTTCTGTAGGAGTGTTGCACCCTCATTTATCCTATTTTCAACCCTCCAGTCATTTGAAACCCCACCCTATCATCTACCATTGAAATCCATTGCCCACATTTCCAAGCTGTCAAAATCGTAGGAAACTTTAGATTAGAAGATTACCTAATTGCTAACCGTAATTAGCACTTAAGTGCCCTCTTAACTTCCCTTTCTCCTATAAATAGAGAGGCACCCCTCCCTTTACAAGGGCCTGAAAATTTTCAAAGAGAGAAAATTCTAGTGAGATCCCCTCCCATTTGCCTCCACTAAACCCATATAATTCCATAAATGAGTTTCATCTTTCACACCTCATTCTACACCATCCACCCTTAAGATTTAGCTAGATCTTGCCCCTACCCTTCTTCTCCTACCTCTTAGCTCCGTAGCCTTAGAGATCAAACCCGTTTCTGTAACCATTTGCTTTCGGAAGGTCATCCAAGACTATCTCACGTGAAGATTCACATCGGTGCTACAAGGGCTTGAGAGCTCCGGCTCTCCCCTCTATTCCTCTACCTTCTTTTGCTTCTCCTCTATCCTAGAATTGAGCCATTACGTTGCCTAAATTTCGGCAAGCGGGAAGGGATCAATAGGATCGGCGTGCCTTCGGGCAAGGGGAGGTGCCGCTCATATTTATTTCTTTTTTATGTATATAATTATACATAAAAAAGAAATAAATATGAGATAAACCAGCCACACATCCAAACAGCCATAGTAAAGACCCCTTACGAGCGAGTTGATCGGGTGCCTAACACCTTCCCGATCGATAACCGAAGCCCCTACCCAAGATCCTTTAGCGTAGACCGGAATCAGAGTCATTTCTGTACTTCGGTGCTTTCAATAATCATTTAGGTTTCCTGGGACACCAAAAGCTCCGGGTGGCAACTCTAGTTTTTATTAGCGAGCGCATCGTCGCGACGGGTTTGATAAAAATCCACAGTTGCACAGATGGCGACTTTGCTGGTGATATTTTAGATCTTCTACTTGAAGTTGGCCCCTTTGCTTGTGTTGTTTTCTTTCCTTATTACTAACTTTTTGTTCTCATTTTTTTACATACTTACCCCTAAGATTTCTTCGATTTTTCTTACCCCTACGATTCAGTCTATTTTTACTTACCCATACTTTTTGTCATTTACGTGCCTTAGCCGATTGGCAGGCCTACTTGAGCGTTGTCTTTACGATTCATTTATTTGTCCGTCATTTATATGCCTTAGCTAATTGGCAGGCTTACTTGCGCATTTACACGCCTTAGCCATTTGGCGGGACTACTTGAACTTTTACTTTCCACAATCATATCTCATTAGTGGACGCCAACCCGTAGAGGTGGCACGGGACCATCACCCCCCATTTTTGAACATTAAGCAGACTCCCTTAAAAATTAGAGTTAAAATTGAACCAAGAGGGGGACTTAATTGAATTTTTTTTTTAGGGTAGATTTTATAAGGGTTGAGAATTTTAAGCAAAGATATAAACATCTCGATTCTTAGTACGGCAGCAGCCCCTAGTGGTGATGATCCAGAAAAGTACTACCTCATCTAGTATCTGAGAAGTCGCTTGCACCGGAGGTATATAGGGTGGTTGACCGATCCAGTTACGAAGCTTAAAAGCCTTGGGGGAGTGCATTAGTTGTCCCGAATCAACCTTGTATCCTAGGTTCGGTGAGGAGGGACCCGTTACAACAAGGAAATCAGTCCCCGAAAGCATCGCTTCAAGAAAACCAGAAAAAAGACCAATTTTGGGCTTGTTGTTTGCTGTCAAAATATAAATATAAATCCCATTTTTGCTTGGCGTGTGTAAAATACACACCAAGCCATTTTCTCCCCAGAATTGATCTGGCATGTATAATACACACGCCAAGACAAAATCTCCAGATTTTAGCCTAACACATATAATACACACGCCAAGCCTGTTTTGGACCAGGCAACCTGAATCTGAGGCCTATTATCACCATCCTGAGTCCCCTGCTTAGTGGTTTAGCACCTCTGATAGGTCCCGCACTCTTCGACACCCAACACGGCACCGCCGGCCAAAAGAGGTTACCTTCTTATTGAGTTGCTCCGAGGGATCGGGTTGTTTACGTAGATTCCCGTGCCTTCACTTAGATCAAAGGGTTTCCCTTTGACTCTTCCGAAGCACATCGAGATCCTGCCACGGGAGCTATTTAGGGTACGAATACTACCCGAAACGGGAAGTCTAAGGCCTCGGAACTCATCAAGTTCATTTGCTTTATCCAAAATCTAAAAAATAAAAATCCAAAAATAATATAGTTTGTGGTGCCGGCACAACGACATCGCCTTACCCTCCGTCATCCTGAAGGGGAAGGAGAAGAAAATTTTACGGGCCCCACCCGAGGCACCCGTACCCCACCCGTCACTAAGCCATGTCATGGGCAGTTGATCCAGCGTATGTCAATCCCGATTCATCCCTGCCACATTCCCCAACTCATTCCCACATGGAAGAAATCCCCATTTCCGATTCCCCCACCCCATCCCATTTCGATGTCACCGGACCCTTTGGTGCACCCATATTTCCATCCACATCCTCCACATCAACTAAAAATCCACCCCATTTTTCCCACACTTCCACCAAAGCTATTTCCCAATTTTTTCAATCCAATCAAGCCATATCTAGTTCTCCCCCATCCATATAAGCCATGCCCATTTCCCCCTGCACATCCACTCCAAATCTCCCCAATTTTTCCCCCACCTTTACCCAAAATCCATCCCATTTTCCCTCAACTTCCACTCAAAATCCACCCCATTTTCCATCTCACTTTCCCTCCACATCCACCCAAAATCCAACCCAATCTTCCACCTTAACCCCACAAGCAATGCCCAATTCTCCCCAATCCCCTCAAAGTATATCACATTTTCTCCCATCCACATCCAATACAATGCCCGCCTTTACCCATGTCATGCCCAATTTTTCCCAATCCCCTCCATCCAATTTTCCCTCATCCACATCCAATCCAATGCCCACCTTTACCCAAGTCATGCCCAATTTTTCCCAATCCCCTCCATCCAATTTTCCATCATCCACATCTAATCTAAATCCGCCACATTTCCCCCCATTTACCTAGGTCATGCCTAATTTCCCTCACACTTCTTCCCAGGTAATGCCCAATCTTCCATTTACATCCACCCCATCACCCAATCTCATGGCCATGATGAATGGAATGGTCAAGGCCTACATAATTTGGAAGGCCTCTCAAAGCCTCCCCCATCCGTCCCACACATCCCCAATCCCATCCCATACACTCCAAGTCTTCATACTTCCTTCCTCCAAAACTCTAATCAACCCCCCATTATTTATACCACCCAACGCTCCCATCAAACATGGGGTCATTTGAGTGGGCCTCAAGGCCCAATACTCCAAGCCCATCAAGGCCCAATGGCCCAAGCCCACCAAGGCCTAATACCCCAAGCCCATCAAGGCCCAATACCTCAAACCCATCAAGGCCCACTATGCCAAGCCCCCCAAGGCCCAATACCCCAAGCCCACCAAGGCCTAATGGCCCAGGCCCAATACCCCAAAGCCCACCAAGGCCAAATGGCCCATGCCAAGCCCATCAAGGCCCAATATCTCAAGCCCACCAAGGCCCATTTCCCTATACCCTAGCCCATCAAGGCCCATTGCCCTATACCAAGCCTATCAAGGCCCAACATCCCAAGTCCACCAAGGCCCCAACCTGGGAGCCTCATTTACAAACCCTTCATCACTTCTCCAATATCTCACCTTTACCTATACCCAATCGGCCCCCATTCCCGCACAAACAAACCTAAACCCAATCCCCCAATCCGGCATAAGGCCCATCCATCCACATTTATCACACCCGCACCCTTCTCAATATGGGGATCTATCCCATACCATCAACCATCCCCAATTTACCCATCCTCTCATCCCCCAACCCAATCAACAAAATTCTTACCAACCCCAGTGGCCTCATCAAGCACCTGCCCAACCCATTCAGAATCAGCAAGAAAACCTCACCCTTCCTCCACCATATGTTGATCAACAATACGAGGAAGATGAGGCCAAAAATAGTGGAGCCTATGCAGGGGCATTCACCAACTTTAATCCCCCACTACCCACACATACCAATCCCCAGGCCATCCAAAATGAAGGGAGGCAACCTCTTGAGGGAACAACCCTAGCCCCACCATCCAGAGAATTTGAGCAGCTGAAAGAACAAATGGATAAATTTAGAAGCAGCTAATGAAGTTAGGGGGAACCAAGATTCATGTCACAGATTTCTCTGATCTGTGACTTTTTGTTGATGTCCCACTGCCACCCAAATTTAAAGTACCCACATTTGATAAATATAATGGCACGGGTAATCCAATTGCCCATCTAAAATTATACTGTAGAGATATGTGCCAGTATGGAGGGGATGAGCGTTTGCTCATAAAAGTTTTCCAGAAGAGTTTCACGAGTCCGATTTTGAGATGGTTCACTTCCCTAGAACCATCTATGATTAAAACATGGAAAGATCTGACCCACTTATTCCAAGAGCAGTATGTCTATAGCATATACATTGAACCCTGCAAGTCAAATCTAGCCCGACTAAGCATTCAGTGAAAACCTGGAGTGATGGAGGGCATTGGCAGCCCAAGTAAAAAATAGGATACTCGATGCTGAGCAAATCAAGATGATCTCGAAAAACACTCTTTCAGTCATCTCGGATCTTTTAGTATACCAATAGCAGTTCATCTTTGCTGACTTGGTAAGGAATGCCAACTGTTGTGAGGACGTAATTAGAGAGGGACGTTTGAGCAAGAATGTGTCCAGTGGGGCCAGTGGGGTTCGAAAGTTTACCGAACAGAAGACTGGAAGAGGAGTAGGGGCAGAGGTACAAAATATAATGAACACATAGCCCAACACCAACATGATCCCCTTTCAAGTCGTGGCGGCACAACCATCACCAACACCAGCACCAATATATCAGGCTCCAAGGCAGAATAATATCCCCTAGGGGCAAATGACCCCTGAACCAAGAGGGGCCCGATATAATAGAATATTCACTCCCCTGGGGTAATCCCTGAATGTCCTTTTACCTTTATTAGTCGAAAAAGGTTTGGTCACCGTACTCCAACCATGACCTTTGTTGAATTTGCCCCTTAGAGGTTACGATCCCAGCACACATTGCAATTACCATAAGGAACCTGGGCACCCAACTGATCGATGCTATCCGTTAAAGCATGCGATACAAGACCTCATTGAGGTAGGGAAACCCATTCCCCCAGTACCTCCTCAAGCAAATCAGCACACTAATATCATACAAGCACCGTTACCCCCACACCCATAGGGAGGAATGCGTCAAAGGGCCACAGTTAACATGTTGCAGAAGAGATGGAAGAGGTCGACCCCTCAGAATATGTTGGCATAGGGAAACTATGATGACTCATGGCTAGGAGATCAGGAGAGCGAGACCGTCGGGGTAGTTGAGCCTTTAAACTTAGCTAATTATTTTTCAAGCCCGACACCTCAAGCAGCACCACTAGATCAAAGGTCATATTTTCCCTCACCAGCTCCCGTTAATCAAGTCCAAACCAATTGGGCCCCACCACCTCGGCAATACCAAACATATTCAGCATCAACCCCCATCAATTACATGGTGCCCAATTTTACCCTGCCTTTGGAATCAACTCTGACTCCCAACAATTGGTCCAATTTTTCCATGCCATCATCAGCCCATCCACCTTCATCTCTGACACCGATCCAATACGGTTGGCCCAATTTTGCCACACCCCTACCAGTTTACCCATCTCCAACACTAGTCAACGAGATCTGGCCTAGTTTTTCCATGCCATCAATCTAGGCATCTCCGATACCCTCATCCACTCTATTTTAAATCTCAGGGCCGACCTATGACCGCCACCAGATCCCTCTCAATTATGATTAAACAGACATCAATATTGGTAGTAATAATGAAAGGGTAATTGAATTTAGCACAAGGTCAGGGAGGATTTTGAAACAACCTGAGGTATCGATACCAGCCCGGCTAGAAGAGAAGAAGGAACTAGCTGCAGTGAACCCCTTCGAAAAAATAGGCAGAGAGCACATATTATAACCTTAGCTAAAGAAAATGCCAGCCCACATCACAGTCTGAGACCTGTTAATGACATCTTCGTTCCATTTCCAGGCTCTGATGGGAGCACTAAAAGATGCACATGTATCCATCAAAGTAACCCCTGATGAGGTGGGATAAATAATTGGGCAGGTTTTAGCCCCCAACTCCTCGTTTTCAGATGTCGATCTTTCAGACGAGGGAAATAATCATTTCAAACCCTTCAACATTACGGTGGAAATAGGGAACTTGGTGATTCCATTAGCACTGATAGATAATGGATCGGCCTTGAATGTGTGCCCGTTAAGAACTGTAATAAAGATAGGGGTGGATCCTTCCATGTTTAGGCCAACCAGAACAAGTGCAAGAGGGTATGATTGTACTAGGAGGGAAGTGATAGGAGAAGTTTATCTTGAGCTCAGCATTAGGCCAATGACCTTCTCAATCCCATTCCAAGTCATGGACATCAAGTCCTCCTTCAACATGCTACTAGGATCGTGGTTGCATGAAATCGAGGGGGTGCCCTCCACTCTACACCAGTAGCTCAAATTCATATCAGAGTAGAAGGTCACAACAATCATGGGAGAAGGGCAAGAAGAAAGAGAGGAAATGGCTCACAGCATCATAAATCTCAAGGTGCTGGATGTACCCCATACAGCTGAAGACACAGATCTTCACAGCTTCCAGTATGATGTGTCAACATTGGGGCTAGAACCTATTAGAGGGGTCACCACAAAAATTGGAGGTTGAAAGATTACAGCAGTAACCATACTCCAAAAGTGGGGCTATCAAAAAGAAAAATGTTTGGGTTCCCGTTTGCAAGGCAGGGGAGACCTGGTCAGAGCGAAAGGCAGCCAACATGTCAGATTTGGGTTAGGTTACACGCCGACTAAGGAAAAGGTTCAAGAAGCCAAGGAGAAGGTCTGAACCATAGCCGCTGCCAAAGCCAAGCGAATAGACCTGGAAGATGAACCCCGTCCGAGACCTCACATCCGCAATACGTTCGTAAGTATGGGGGTTGTAAAAATTGATCAGAATGGGGCAACACTGCTGACCACAGACAAGTCGGTGGCCGCTATCCACCCAACTAATCCCCAAATCATTCCCCTCGATGTGGAAATAGACTTGACATCCCTATAACTTTGAGGAGAAACCCTTACCAATCCAGCCATCTATCTTGAACCATCCAAAACCCATATTGACGTTTGAGGACTGGGTCTTAGACGAGCCCATGATAAGCATGATGGAGGCTGAATCCCAAAGGCCACCTCAATCAGCCTCCTCCATCAGAGTAGGAAACGGTGTGGCACCTCAGGTAAGGAATTGGGTGTCTGTGCTGCTAACCCTGGAAGCATCAAATGGCCACAAATACGATACCAGCTTCCCAAAAAGAAATAACCTTTAAAAGGTGAGGTTAGCCTTTTGAGGCAATACCATGTGTATATAAAGACCCACTTTGCCAAGGGCCCATATCCGAAGAAAAAGATAAATTCAAAAAAATAAAAGAAATACAAAATAATCCAAAAACAATTGTCTTTTAAAATTCTCAATAACATTAAGAAAAATGATGCCTTAATTGAAAAACCTGTCCCACGTGAAATCGATCCCTTTCCTATAGAAATACAAGAAGAGGTAGGAGTCATGAGTCTGGATGAGGAGATCCCTACTGCGGAGCTCACCAATGAGCTCCTTGACCAATTTGCCGATTTTAAGCTTGGCCCTATCCCAATCTTTGATGAAACATAAGACATCAACCTGGGTACGAAGGAGGTTCTTTGAATCACTAAGATCAGAACATCGCTGTCCCCCAAGAAAAGAAAAAGCATGATTGATTTCCTTCGGTCATGCCAAGATGTATTCACATGGTCATATGAGGATATGTCTGGTTTGGAAACCGATTTGGTCAAGTATGAGTTGTTGCTATATCAAGATATTAAGTCGGTCAAGCAAAAGTTAAGACTCCTCAGACCAGAATGGAGGCTGAAAGTGAAGGACGAGGTCATCAAATAGTACGATGCAGGGTGGTTTCTCATATTCTCCAAGTACCCGCAATGGCTAGCCAATATGGTCCTGGTGTCGAAGAAAGATGGAAAGGCTCGACTGCGCATCGACTTTAGAAACCTAAACAACGCGAGCCCGAAGGACGACTTCCCATTGCCCCACATCGGTATCTTGGTTGATAGCAGTGCTAGGCATGGGATGGTCTTGTTCATGGACAGATTTTCTCGATACAATCATATCAAGCAGACTGAGAGAAGACATCGTTCGTTACTCCATGATAAACTTTTTATTATCGAGTCATGCCATTTGGGTTGAAGAATGCTGGGGCAACATACCAAAGGCAATGATGACACTCTAATTCGAGAGAGAAATTCAAGCCCACTAGGAAGGACCTTATGTCATCCAAGAGGTGCTGCCCGGATACACGGTCTACCTTGCCGCCATGGACGGAGATCACTTTCCTGAGCCAATCAACGTTGGATACGTCCGACGATTCTACCTTAGTCTCTGCAGCAAGGTAAGTATTGATAAGATGGATACGTGACTGCTTAAGGACCCTAAAAAAGAGGCCATCATTTCAAATCCAAGTAGCCAAAAAGTGCCCCTGAATGATTATATCCTTTGCTACACCCATTGAGCCATTGTCCTTTCTTTCAATAAACCCCTCCCAAGAAAAGAAAATGTGTGTATAAATAGTAACAAAAAAGGAGAGAAAGAGTTACCATCAAAATCTAAAAAAATCATAAAAGCAAATTTCCAAAAAGTGGATGTCTGAAAAAAAGCAAAAAATATATATATAGAAAAAAAGAGATAAAAAAATCATAGGGCATGTACAGTAAAAATCCCCCAAGGAAGAAGTGTATTACAATAACCCAATCAATGAAGCCATTTAACCCGACAATACCTTCAATATTCTTAACCTTTCCCGTGGCCACGATACATCCCTAAAGAAAGCCTTCTTTAAGGTCTACGAGTAGTCACAGTATCCGTTGAGTCAGCATGAGCAAAGCTGAGAGACGACAAAATAATTTCATCGAGCTAGCTATGACGGAGTCGACGTCCATGTCGTGGCTTTTGAGAAAATAAAGAAGAAAAGAAAAAGAAAAAATACAAGCTCAAAGCAAAGAGGACGTGGTGAAAACCCGAAAGGGTGCCATGGGTAAAAGCAACGAGCTTGTGCGAACCAGGTGAAAACCTGAAAAGGCGCCTGGAGTAAAAATGCATACTCATGGACGTAGTGAAAACCTGAAAGGACACTACGGGTAAAAAAGAGGGCAACAACGGACACGGTGAAACCCGTCTTGGGCGCTGTGAGTAAAAATATTATAAAAGAAAAAAGAAAAAGAGAAAATCATTCAGCTACTCCCATGATTACAATCCTGAGCTATCTGATCCTCAACTGGGCCGCTCTTGTTTGCTCAAATCAGATCTTGATCAGGTATATCTTCGCAGCCGCACCATCAAACATATGACCCGAGGTAAGGATAAAAGGTTGATTCGACCCAAAGGGATGGACATTCCGAGCTTGGTAAAAATTCAGAACCTTGCTCGGATCCAACTACATAAAGGGGTTCGACTATGCTCAAAATGGGACTCATTACTTCGTCTCACTGTTAAGGCAAAAAAAAAAAAATTAACAAAAATGAAAAATCTAAAACAATTCCAAAAAAAATAGGTATACTCCTTTTTTATGGCCATATACATATTTATGGCATTGTACTTCCATCCCAAAATGAAGAAAAGGAATAAAAAATCTAAAAACAAAAATCCAAAAAAAATATATACATATAAATCTTGAAAAATAAAAAAGTGTAGGTAAAAGTTTACTTCTCCTTCTGTTATGTAGGATGCACATGTGTTACCTCTATAAACAAAAAAGGGACTCACATTTTCTTCAGAAATATATGGAAATATCAAAATGGTCCAAAGGCTTGAAGCTGACAACCTCTTAGCAATGAACATATCAAATGAAGCATCTCTCCACAGACGTCGGTCTATTAAAAAAAAATGGAAAAAGCAATCATTTGATAAAGAGAAAAGAAATCTGTGTTTTCATGCTACACACAGCTATGCACATGTGTGCTCTAATGCGATAAAATGTTAATATTTTATCGGCAATGCAACAGTGCTACATTATCATCCCGAGTCTAAGGTTCGTCTTGGATCTTTGGATCCTACTTTAAAGTAGGAGCAACGGTGTCAATCCTGATCAAACGGTCAATGTTTTGATTAGGTTGATTCCACCGCTAAATCCTTGCGCTATGCGTTCCATTTTTGGATTCACGTGAACTTAATTGTCTTAAGCTTCAGATTCCTTAGAAAAGGTCAATTGTTGGTTAAAACCAACTTGTCAAAAAGGAAATTACCTATTGAACGACTACGTTCAAATATGCATTCCGAAGGGCTCATTTTAGGGTGCAGGCTTAAAACCTGCATTTATACGATATCCGTGTAAAGTGTACACTTTGCGTCTGGGTATCCATTGGATGGTCATTTGTTTTTGTAAATTATACCAAGATGGGTTTTGGGTCGGGACTTCAATTCCCCTTTATTTTTATCTACCCCTGATGAGTACATGTTTTTGCATAGTTATTCGATAATAAGATCATCATTGACGAACACCAAGATTTAGTGCCTCCTTCGGTAGGCACCCAATTTTAGCCAGATCTGTCCGGTGTTATTTGAAGTTGGGTACTCTAGGTCATGTTGATCTAGGACACACTTTAAAAAATGGCACAAACTCCAAAAAAGCGTTGTGACATCAATAATTGCTCCGCTCGGGTAGTTGTGCTAAATTAACTTCAGGATCGATGGGTTCGCCCAAAGATCTCAAACCCTACCTCGTGTAGCGGCACCCATGGCTGATCAAATGGGACAATCAATGCCACATGGGATTGGACACAAACTGTGGATCTTCGCATCATTGCCTCGCGCCAATCTTTAAGTATGGGTCGATCACCCTCTCGCTCACAGGACAATCTTGTTCAAAGTTTATCTCAAACATTGTGCATCTTCAATTACACCATCACAATTTTTCCCAGTAATGTCGCTAAGTGCCTTGGGAAATGGACGTTTTCCTAAATGTTGGGCTTCCTCTACTCTTGAGTGATGCACAATTTCCCTAATATGGGGCTTACGTCACTCTCCATTTAGTTGTTTTTCTCTTTTACTTTTGATGTTTGAGATTCTCTTTGAATACAACAAACCCGTTAGCGTGCCTTGGGCCTCTTCGGATGTCTCTTCCTTTGGCATATGATCGTTACTGATCAGATACCAAAGAGGGGCATCTACAGACATCCAAATTTGGCCCAAGGCCCGATCGAAACATACTTCGAGAAAGGCTCACCCCCGAGCTTCGGATATCATTCCCCGAACCCTTAGGAATTATCCCAAAACCCTTAGGAATCATCCTAAAACCATTAGGAAACATCCCAAACCCTTAGGAATCAACTCCAATCTTCCCAGACCCTGAGAGCCCATCCCGGACCAATTTCATCATCCTACAGAATAGTGGTTGGAAAGAGGAGTTCTAATGTTTAGACAAACCTCTACTAGAGCTGAGTTATATACTATTAGAAAGAGGACTTCCCCAGATGTCCAACGAGTGAAGAACCACCCCGATCCGAGGTGTACGTCAAAAGTTATGATAATCCAAAGTTTCGGACTTGGGCCAGCTCTATTTTGCCAAGAGAAATGGACCTCTCGGCAGTTTTTGAGACTCTCGAGAACCTCTCGAGGAGATGGGCATACCTTGCATGTGTAATACACACGTCAGGCCATTTTTACAAAAATATTGCCTGGCGTGTATATTATAGACATCAGGCCATTTTTTTCTAGAAATGGCTTGGCGTGTATAATATACACGGCAAGCATGGATGGGCCCCCCAGTGGGCTCTGAATTTCCCAGACACTGTACATATGCCTGGCGTGAATAATACACATGTCGGGCTTCGCTACAGTAAATCTTGAATTTTGCCAGAATTTCACTTTTGGGGTTTGACTTGTTGACCATCCCAATGTTTAGGGTGACTTTCTTTAGAACTATTGCACCCTCATTTACCCTATTTGCAACCCTCTCGTCATTTGAAACCCCACCCTATCATCTACCATTGTGTGCAACCGTGGATTTTTATTAATCCATCATGATGATGTAATCGTATTAAAAATAAAGAGTCACCACCCGGAGCTTTTGGTGTCTCGGGAAACCTAAATAAATATTAAATGTATTGAAGTGCCAAATATGACTCTGATTCCAGTATACGCCAAAGGCTCTTTGGTAGGAGCTTCGGTTATCGATCGAAGAGGTGTTAGGCACCCGGCGAACCCACTTGGAAGCGATCTCTACTATGTCTGTTTGGATGTGTATAATATATATATATATATATATATATATATATAAAGAAAATGAACGGCACTTCCCCTTGCCCGAAGGCCTATGATCCTATCAAGCTCTCCACCAACACCAAAATTTTGGCGGCGTAATGGCTTGAATCCTTGGATAGAGGAAAAGCAAAGAAGGTAGAGGAATAGAGGGGAGAACCGAAGCTCTCGGGCCCTTGTAGCTCCGCTGTGGACCTTCATGTGGTTGCATTTGATGAGCTTCCGAAAGCTTTGATGGTTGAGAGATGGTTTCTAGACTCTAAGGCTAGGAAGCTAGAGGATAGGAGAAGGCTAAGGCTTAATTCCTATCAAAACAAGGAGATTGATGTTGGAAAATGGGATAAAAATGGGTGAACTTAGATCTGGAATTTATGGGTTTTATTGCTCAAAAGTGAGGAAAGGGATCACTAAAGGTTTCTCTCTCTTGGGAAATTTTTTCAAGCCTTTGTAAAGGGAGGGGTGCCTCTCTATTTATAGGAAAAAGGGAGGTTAGGAGGGTACTTATGAGCTAATTAGGTTTAGCAAAGGTAATCTTCTAATCTAAGGTTTCCTAGGATCTCAAGGTCATAGAAAAATGGGTAATGGTCTTCAATGGTAGATGATAGGGTGAGGTTTCAAATGACTAGAGGGTTGTAAATAGGGTAAATAAAGGTGCAACAGTCCTAATGAAACCCATCCCATACTTTGAGGTGGTCAACAAGTCAAACCCTAAAAGTGAAATTCGAATAAAAAATCCATGGTTACTGTAGCTAAGCCTGGCGCATGTATTAGATGCGCCAGGAAAAAATACAGGGTCTAGAATTCATAGCCTACGGGGGGGGCCCACCTGTGCTTGGCGCAAGTATTAGATGTGCCAAGCCATTTCTGGGAAAAAATAGCATGGTGCATGTAATACATGTGCCATGTAGGCCTATCCTCTCGCGAAGCTCTCGCAAGGTTCAATGCATTTGGTTCAATTGATGCTTATTTTCATGCCCAAACTTCGGATCATCGTAACTTTTGATGTTTATCTCTGATCGGGGCGATTCTTAGCTTGTTGGAAAGCTGAAATACTCTAATTTTCAATGGTATACGATTCAATCTTAGTAGAGGTCCCTTCAGAGAGGTTTCTATGGTTTGGGATTGGTTCCTAAAGGTTCGGGGAGGGTTCTATCGAACTGGGGTGATTTCTAAAGGTGTGGGGAATGCTATCAGAAGCTCGGGGGTGTGCCTCTCTCAACATATGTCTCGATCGGGCCTTGGGCCAAATTTGGGTGTCTACAGATGCCTCTCTTTGGTTTTCGATCAGTAACGATCGTATGCCAAAGAAAGAGACATCCGAAGAGGCCCAAGGCATGCTAATGGGTCCGTTGTATTCAAAGAGAACCTCAAACATCAAAAGCAAAAGAGAAAAACAACTAAATGGAGAGTAACAAAAGCCCAACATTTGGGACAACATCCATTTCTCAAGGCTACTGGTCCCTATGCGCTTAGCAACATTACTGGGAAAAACTGTGATGATGTAATTGAAGATGCACGATGTTTGAGATCAACTTTGGATAAGATTGCCCCATGAGAAGGAGGGTGATTGACCCATACTTAAACATTGGCGTGAAACAATGACGCGAAGATCCACAGTTTGTGTCTAATCCCATGAGGCATTGATTATCCCATTTAATCAGCCATGGGTGCCCCCTACAGGAGGTCAAATTCAAGATCTTTAGGCAAACCCATCATCCCGAAGTTAATTTAGCACGACTACCTGAGCAGAGCGAATATTGATGTCGTAACATTTTTTAGGAGTGTGTGCCATTTTTGATAAAGTGGCCTAGATCAACATGACTTAGAGTATCCAACTTCAAATAAAACTGAACAGATTCAGCCAAAACTGGGTGTCTACCAAAGAAGACATCCAATCTTGGTCTCTACCGACAATGATCTTACAAATCATTTAACTATGCATAAACATGCACCCATTAGGGGTGATAAGCAACAAAGGCGATAGAAGTCCTGACCTAGAACTCGTTCGAGTACTATTTACGGGAATAAATGACCATCCTACGGATACCCAGAGGCATGGCACCAATCTAAGGGATACCGCACCAATGCAAGTTTTAAGCCTGCAAAAATACGGGAAATGAACCGTTCTGCATGCATGTTTATACATAGTTGATTGATATGTAGTTCCATTTTCAACAAGTTGGTCTCAGACAACGATTGACCGTTTTCAATGGAGTTACTCAGCCCTCAAACCCCGTAGGGTGCACGCCCAAACTACATAGACCAAGAGTCCACACCTCCAAAAAGTTCATGAAAAATCTGAGACTTAGACACTTATGTTCATGTGAATCTAAAGACAGACCGCTTAGCTCGAAGATTTAGTAGTGGAATCAACTTGATCGAAGCATTGACTGCTTGATCGGGATTGACACCGTTGCTCCCACATTTAAGTAGGATCCAAAGATCCAAGGCGAACCCTAGACTTAGGACATTAATTTAGCATAGCTGTGCTATCGATAAAATATTGATATTTTATCACAATGGTGCACGCATGTGCATAGCTGTGCATAAAAAAGTGATTTTTCTTCCTTTTTTGAAATGATTTCTTTTTCCATTTTTTTGAATAGACTGACGTTTGGGGAAAGATGCTTCATCTGATATGTCCATTGCTGAGAGGTTGCCAGCTTTGAGGCTTTGGACCATTTTGATGTTCCTGCACATTTGTTAGGAAAATGTTAGCCTCTATTTTGTTTATAAAGGTAACACATATGCATCCTAAATAACAGAAGGAGAAGCAAACTTTTACCTACGCATTTTTATTTTTCAAGATTTATATATATATTTTTTGGATTTTTTTTTATAGATTTTTTTGTATTCTGTTTCTTTATTTTGAGATTGAAGTACAATGCCATAAATATGTACATGGGCATAAAAGGAGTATATATTTTTTTGGAATTTTTCATATCTTTTGTTTTTTTTTTTTTGATTTTTTGGTTCTTTTTCTTTATTTTGATATGGAAGTATGATGCAGTACACATGTACATGGAAAAGTGTAGAAATATATATATATTTTTTGTATTTGCATTTTTTTATGTTCTTTCTTTTTGGCATTTCTTCTTTTTTTTGTTTGATGCCTTAACAGTGAGATGAAGTAAAGAGTCCCTTTTTTAGCATAGCCGAACCTGTTCATGTGGTTGGACCTGTGTGAGGTTCAACATTTTCTATCAGGTTGGAACGCCTATCCCTTTTTATCGATATAACCCTTTCTCTTTACCTCGGGCCATGCGTCTGACGGTGCAGTTATGAAGACATTCTTGGTTGGGACCTGATTTGAGCTAACATGAGTGGCCCAATCGGGAATTAGGTAGCCCGGGAGGGTGACCAAAGGATTCTTCTCTCTTTCCTCTCTTTTACAATATTTTTACTCATAGCGCCCAAGACGGGTTTTCGCCGTACCTATTATCGCCCTCTCTTTTACCCATAGCGCCCTTTTGTGTTTTCGCTACGTCCGTGGGTTTGCATTTTGACCCCAGGTGCCCTTTAAAGTCTTCACCTAGTCCGCACAAGCTCGCTCTCTTTACTTATAGCGCCCTTCCGAGTTTTCACCACATCCTTTTTGCTTCGAGCTTATATTCTCTCAAGAGAGTGATCTCCGTCCATAGTGGTGAGGCAGATTGCGTACCCTAGGAGTATTTCTCGGATGATGAAGGGTCCTTCCAAGTTAGGCTTGAACTTCCCTCTCGGATCAGCGTGGAGGGATGAGAAGATTTTCTTGAGTACAGTGTCTCTCACTTTCAAATCTCAACCACGAGCACACTTGTTGTAAGCGTGTGCGATTCACCCTTGATAAACTTGGTTATGACACAAGGCTAGGAGCCTTTTCTTGTCTAGCAGGTTTAGCTGCTCAAGGAGGGACCTCTCTCTTTCAGCTTCTGGTAGACCAGATTCGATGAGGATGCGGAGTGAAGGTACTTCAACCTCGACTAGCAGGACAACCTTAGTTCCATACACAAGGGAGAACGGTGTTGTCCTTGTGGCGGTATGGATTAACTTTCGGTAAGCCCATAGCGCAAGTGGTAATATTTCCCTCTTGTCGCGGTATGTGCTAACCATCTTCTCAAGTGTGCGGACAACTATTTTGTTAGCCGCTTTTACAATCCCTTTAGTTTGCGACTGATACAGAGGCAACTTGTGCTTGACCAAATAGATATCTAAACTAGGCATGCCATCGTATGACCACGCAAAGATGTCTTGGCATGACCGAAGGAAATCAATCGTGCTTTTTCTTTCATCGGGAGATAGCGACATTCCGATCTTGGTGATTCTAGGAGCCTCCTTGGCACCCAGATTGACATCTTCAGTTTCTTTAAGGATCGGGGTAGGGCCATGCTCAAAGTCGGTGTACAGTTCAAGGAGCTCATTGGGAAGCTCCTTAGCAATGTTTTCCTTGTCCAGACTCGTGACTCTTACCTCTTCTTGTATTTCTATAGGAAATGGTTCGATTTCACGTGGGACGGGCTTTTTCAATTAAGGCATCTTTTTTCTTGATTTTATTGGGAATTTTAAAAGACAATTTTTTAGGATTATTTTGTATTTCTTTTATTTTTTTTGAATTTTTCTTTCACTTCGGAGGTGGGCCTTTGGCAAGGCGGATCTCTATATACACAGGGTATTTCCTGCCAAGGGCTCTTCAAAATATCACATGGCCTGACACATTTTGATCCAGGCAAAGTGCCTCTTGGATGATGAGTGGGACAAATTCCCCTAATGGAACCATACCTTTGCTACCTACCTGTCAAAGATTTGGCATCGCAAAGGCGTGGCCATTTATTTGGACAGGCAGGGCTCGACGAACTGAGTGGTGTTTGCGAGCATTGAACCCTCACATAAGATTCCTGATACGACCTATTGGTTTACCTAGAATAGGGTGATACGACATGGAGAGCTCGGTCCATGAGTTATTGGAAGAAAGGTTAAATGAGTTTGACTTCAAAAAAACCATTGATGATGGGAATGGCATCACTGGTCCCATGTTTATAATGGTGAATGAGGATGATTTGCATGGCTTTGAGGGGAAGGATGTGAACAATTTTAGGCTGCTGAGTGCAAATGATTTCATCCTTGGGGGTATGAATAACCTTGAGTTTATTGAGTTGACTAGTTTTGGAATAGCGGGAATGGTGGATTTTAGCTTATGGGGGGTGAATGACTTCAGATGTTGGGAACTTGATGGGTGAAAGAATGATCCCCAAGGATTATGGATAATGTAATTAAGACATTTGGTGGCAAGTTCCTCATCTCGAACCGATGGTGGGGTCCTTACTATTTCTTTAGAGCACAATTGCCTCCTTTGAAAAATAGAAGAAGGCACAGTGATTTTCAACTTTGGGGATCCAATGGTCAATTGGGCATTGCTCTCTTTGTTTTCCAGTACTTTCGTACTCATAATTGAGGCCACCATGCGGTAAACCCAAATTTCGAGTTCATATTGGTGCAAGAGACATAAGCATTTTCATCATTTATCATTGCCATATCATACCATCCTAACCTTTGGGTCATCCCTTGCTCCTTTTTATTGAGGGGAGAAATCTTCAACAACAAGGTATCCTTTCCCAATCCTGTTGAATCCTTGATATTAAGAGTGATAGAAAGACTCTTGGCATGGTATGTCGATGTGATGCTCTGGACATTACGGGCCCACGGATGGTCTGAATGTGGAGTAAGCTTAACGACAATGATTTTCATGGGCTCTACATGAAGCTTGATATCAATATCACCCACTATCGATCTCATTGGGATTCTTGGTGCCCCGGTGCATGGTTCCATATACAAGTTGAGACCGCTAAAAGACATGCTAAAAGTTAATCTTGATCCTTCACTGCCCTTTTTCTAGTCTGTAGGGGTTCAAAATAGTTTGGGCCTTTATGTGAAACCATTTAAGCATTGGGGGCAATGGTATTCTTCTGCCTTTTCTCCACGAGAGTTGAGTCTCCAGTTAGGAGATCTTCTTTGACTAGAATCATGGGTAATTCCAATGGCATTATTGGCAGACTTTCAACGGCCACCTCGATCTGCAACGCTTTTGACTCTAATGCCTCTCAGCTTTCGATTAACCATTCTAAAGAGGTCGTGAGGTGTTCATCGACTTGCGTCTTTATTTTTCTCTGAGGGTAGAGGTATGCCTCTCCATGGGGATGACCTTGCCTTGGTCCTTCATCCTCATCTCGATCTAATGCCTCCCCGAGCCCATCCGACGATTGCAGATTATTGGAGAATTTGCCACTTTCATGGGGCCTTGGATTAGATGAAGGCAATGGGTCTTTGAATTGGAGTCACCAAGTTTTCTAAGGTCACACACTAGTTGGCATAGATGAGAGACATTTGAGTAGGTCCAGGGTTCGACCTTCATATTGCACTGATTTTGAGAAGCGAGGACTCGAATATGTTAGCTTATAATCCTCACTTCCAAATGTCTCGTCCTCATCCTCTTGGTCATCAAAGAACCACTTACCATCAGCAATGTCTCCATCATTCGACAGCCCGATAGCTTGACCTTTTGATCGTGAGGGATTGAAACTAACTACCGCCCCCATGTACGCTTCGCTATTTTGGACCTCATCCTCCTCATACTGATAACTTGCATCGGCAAATGGTTGGGGATTGAAATTGGCTAATGCCCCCATGTAGACCCCACTATTTCTAGGTTCGACCTCTTTAAATTGGTTATCCACATCAATGAATGGGGGATGGATGAGGTCATCTTGTTTATTCTGAGTGGGTTGCATGGGGATCTGATGGGGCTATTACAGATAGGGAAATCTTTGATGAGTGGCTTGTTGGGTAAGGGGGTGGATGAATGGCGGGTTTTGAGTGGATTGATTGGGTACCGAATGGGACCATTGTGCATTTTGGGAATTTTGGGGAATGAGTGAATGGGTAATAGGATGTGAAAATTGGAGATTTTGGATGGTTGGAGATGGGTTCCCGTGTTGGGATGGGTATGATGGACATGGATGGATGGGGCTCATGTCCGTTTGAGGAATTGGGAATAATGGGTTTGTAATTTGAGGAGGAATGGGGACTTGTTGGGTGTAAGTGAATGTACGATATTGGGGGAGTGATGAGGGTTTGAAACTGTCACCCTCGGGTTTAGGCCTTGATGGGCTTGGGTGTAGGGTATTCGGCCTTGATGGGCTTGGGCCTAGGGTATTGGGAATTGATGGGTTTGGGCCATTGGGCCTTGAAGGGTTTAGGCCATTGGGCCTTGAAGGGTATGGGCCATTGGGCCTCGATGGTTATGGGCCATTGGGCCTTGGTGGGTATGGGCCCTTGGGCCTTGCTGGGTATGGGCCATTGGGCCTTGGTGCCCACTCATGTGACCCCATGGTTGGTGGTGGTCTTAAGTGGTATGAATGATAGGGGATTGATTGGTGTTTTGGGGAAAAGTGGCATGGAGACTTTAGAGGGTATGGGATGGGTTTAGAGATGTGTGGGATGGCTGGGTGAGGCTTTGAGAGGCCTTCCAAATTGTGTAGGTGCTAACCATTTCATCCATCATGGCCATGGGATTGGGTGAGGGGGTGGATGTAGATGGTCCATCTGATGAGGAGAGGGTATGGGGAAAATCTGGCATGACTCGGGTAGATGAGAGAAAATTAGTTATGACTTGGGTAGATGGAGAATTGGGTATGCCATGGGTAGATGGGGGGTCTGTGGTGGATTTGGAAAAGTGGGTATGGTATGGGTGGATGTGGAAATAATGGGTGTATTTTTGGTAGGTGTATGGTGAAAATGGGGTGTTCTTTGAGAGGGTGTGGAAGGGAAATTAGGCATGGTTCGGGTGAATGTGGAAAAATTGGGCATAGGAGAAGTGAAAAATTGTGGCATAAGTTGGGTTAATGTGGAGGGAAAATTTGCCATATGTGGAGTGGATGTGGGAGGAAATTGGGGTGTTTGTTGGATGGATGTTGATTGGGGAAAGTTGGACATGGATTGGGTAAATGAGGGAAAATTGGGTATTGTATATGGGTGAGGAAAATTGCCCATGACCTGGGTAGATAGGGATATATGTGGTGGATTTGGATTGGTGGGAAAGTGTGGAGTGGATATGGGAGAATTGGGCACCGTTTTGGTGTATGTGGAGGGAGAATGAGGTAGATTTGGGATGAATGGGGATGGAAAAATGGGCATGGTTGGAGGTGAATGGGGAAAGAATGGTGGGGGAATTGGGTATGGATGCCTCGGTTGAGGCCCGAAAAATTTCCTCCTTCCCCCCTATGGGATGATGGAAGGTAAGGTGATGCCGTTGTGCCAGCACCACAAGCTAGATGTATTTTTTAGTTTTTGATTGATTTTTGATTTTTTTTGGTTTTTGGACAAAGCAAATGAACCTTTATAGGGTGAGTTCCGGGGCCTTGAAATTCCCGTTTCGGGTGGTGTTTGAACCTTAAATAAATCCCGTGGCGGGATCCCGACGTGCATGAGAAGAATCGAAGGGGAACCCTTTGATCTATTGGAGGCACGGGAATCAATGCAAACAACCCGATCCCCCAGAACGGGTCAATAAAGAGTTGCCCTCTTTTGACCGGCGGGGGCATATTGGGCGTCAGATAGTGCGGGACTTAATCAGAGGTGCTAAAATCACTAAGCGGGGAACTCAGGATGGTGGAATAGGTCTCAGAATCGGGCTGCAATGTTCAGTGGGGACAAATTTCACTTGGCGCATGTATTATTTGCGCTAGGTCAAATTTGGCCTAATTTATGCTTGGCGCATGTACTACATGCGCCAGGTATAAATAGTGGGGGAAGCTGTCAGAACAGCAGCCCGAGATTAGTTCTTTTTCTTGGTTTTTCTGGAAGCGATGCTTTCAGGGACAAATTTAGTTGTAACGGGTCTCTCCTCAATGAACTTAAGGGATACAAGGCCGATTCGGGACTACTAACGCTCTCCCTAACGGTTTTAAGCTTTGTAACAGGATAGGTTCCCCACCCGATATACCTCCAGCGCAAGCGCCTTCTCAGATACTAGGTGGGGTGGTACTTTTTAGGATCATCACCACTAGGGGCTGTTGCCATACTAAGAACCGGGTATTTGTATCTTTGCCTAAAATTTCCAACCCTTGAAAATCTACCCCCATAAAAATTCAATTAAGTCCCCTTTCTTGGTTCAATTTTAATTTTAGATTTTAGAGGAGTTTTCCTCAAGTCTAAAAACAGGTGGTGATGGTCCCGTGCCACCTCTACAGGCCGGCGTCCACTGATGGGATATGAATAAAAGTAAAACAATGCAAAGCAGGCCCACCAATCGGCTAACGCGTGTAAACGACGAAATTTAAATGTACAAGTAAGGTCGCCAATCGGCTAAGGCATGTAAATGATGGAATTTAAATGCGCAAGTAAGCCTGCCAATCGGGTAAGGCATGTAAATGACGAAAATAAATGAAAGTAAAGACAATGCTCAAGTAGGCCCGCCAATCGGCTAAGGCATGTAAATGACAGAAAAATAGGGGTAAGTAAAAAATGACAGAATCATAGGAGTGAGTACAAAAATGAAAGTGAAATAATAAAAGTTAGTAAAAACAGGAAAGACACATGAAAAAACAAAGGGCCAACTTTAAGTACAAGCTCTAAAGTCTCCCCAGCATATTTGCCATCTGTGCAACCGTAGATTTTTATCGATCCGTTGCGACAGTGCGCTCATATTAAAAATAAAGAGTCGCAACCCAAAGCTTTTTGTGTCCTTGGTTATCGATCAGGAAGGTGTTAGGCACCTGACGAACCCGCTCGTATGCGGTCTCTACTATGGCTATTTGGATGTGTATATAAAAAATATATATAAAAAGAAAAGAAAATGAGCGGTACCTCCCCTTTCCCGAAGGCCTACGATCCTATCAAGCTCTCCGCCAATACAAAAATTTCGGTGGCATAATGGCTTGAATCCTGGGATAGAGGAAAAGCAAAGAAGGTAGAGGAATAGAGGGGAGAGCCAGAGCTCTTGGGCACTTGTAGCTCTGCTGTGGACCTTTGCGTAGCTGTGTTCGATGAGCTTCTGAAAGCTTTGATGGTTGAGTGGGTTCTAGAAGCCCATTGGATGAGAGGAAGGTGGACCTAAATGGAGAAGAGTGTTACTGTAGCATGTGCACTGTAGCAAAGGAGCAGAAAGAGGCTCTCGCACAGTTAAATCCATAGAAGAAACCTCACGAACACCTCACGAGGTTAGAAACTACCGAGTAAAGCAGCCCCGCAGAGATCTCGAGTAGCTCAGATGTAAAAAGGGCTCAGTAGAATACCTCGCGGAGTGCTCGCAAACATGAAAGCCTTAGAGAAGTCCTCGTATGGATCTCACGACGCTCATTTATACAGAATACTCCAGTCGCGTGCATAGTTCTTGCGCAGCTCAAGAAGAGAGAGAGCTCCAGAAAATCTCTCGCGAAGCTCTCGTGCACTTCAAAGCTAGACCCAGCCCTGCAAAGTAACAGTTCCATCTTGGCGAGCTTCCTGTGAAATTTTAAATCCATCCATGTGAGCTATGCCACCCAATAAGTAGGGATCCTCGAGAGCTCCAAATCATGTACGCGAGACCCTCGTGACAGCAAACACCTAAAGTTCAACTACGCGAGCTGAGACCATTCATTGCAAATTAATCTTCGCGAGCACTCTTCTGCAGCTACTTCAAACCACACGAGGTCTCTCTTAACAGCCAATCCAACTTCGCGATGTCCTTCTTTTTGCAATTCATCTACGCGAAGCTCGGGCCCATGCTTTCTCAGTGAACATCAGGGACTCTTTGGGAATTTCCCCACTGCTAGGGCACATTCCCTGAGGTTCTAGTTGCTCACACACATCCCGAGGCATCGTAGGGCTGCAGAGGAGCCATGTCTCCAAGTAGAAATTAGCATTTTTCCCTTCGGTTCTCCTATTGGCCAATGCACTCGACTGAGTACATAAGCTATAATTTGTAGTCAAAAATTTTATCTCTTCCTCAACCTAAATCGGCTGAGAGCTTGAGTCTGATTAGGGTTAGGATTAGGTCACTATCTTTTTCCTTTTCTTCTTCCTTAGCCCATCACTTGCTGGCTATAATCTTTGTAAAGAGTTAAGCATAGTAGATTTCAGTCTAGCAATGGGTTTTGTATAAGATTTGGGATCTGTTGTCGGCTGTTCTGCACAAGGCTGCTGCCTTGAGGATATTCATTATAAGTTCTAATTTTATTTAATGAATTGCCAATTTTAATGTCCATTAAATCTGTTGTTGTTCTATGTGTCCCACATAGTGTTCTTTGACCTGTGTTTTCCACTTAGAATTTATAGATTTGATGCTCCCATGGAAGCTTAAGCTTGTAGCCCTATAACCATGGTGGTAGCAGCGGTTTTCTTGTTCCATCTCAATCATCTGTGATGTGGATAGCCTCTGTGGATAGCCTGTGACCATTTAAGTGGACAAACTATAGCCCTTGGGTGAGTCTAAGTCATAGATTTGAGATAGATTCTTCCTCTCTACACTTGAGCTTGTAGCCTTGTGGGAGATTGCTGCAAATACAAGCCCCCCTTCTATTTACATTACCATTATCAGCTGCTAGATCTGATTTTCTATAGAGATTGCAGACTTGTGAGCTGGGTCATTGTAGGGCTTTTGTAGTAATGACTAGCTAAATCTAAGTCCCCAAAAAACCTTTGAATGGCTATAGTTCCCACTAGTTTTTCAAGAGTTGTTTGCTCCTATGAATGCACTAGCTAGTAGCCTTTCAAACCTAGTGTCTACAATGATTTCCATGTCTTGATTTGATTCATTGGTTGGAGGAAATCTACTGGATAGTCTCTGACCATTGGAGTGGACAGGTTATAGCCTTAAGATTACTCCATTCCCTTGGATTGGATTAGTTTTCTGATTTAACTCAGGTGGTTTGATCCTCTCTATTGGATAGCCTGTGGCCATTTAAGTGGACAGGTTATAGCCTTAAGAGACCAGTTTGAATCACAGGGGTTGGATTGGATTCCTTTGCCTTTTAGATGAGCTTATAGCGATCTGAAGGATTGCTGCAAAAGCATCTCTCATCAGAGTTGCATGACTGATGTGATCTTAGCTTAGCAGTCTACTTCTTACCATTTTATCTTTGTTTCATCACACCATCATCTTTCTTTAAAATCCTTTCTTTAGGCCTGCAATTTATTTCTTTTACTTTTAGTTTTAGTTTAGTTGTGACCCTATACTCCCTTTCTTTAGGATTACCAGATTTGTAGTTAGAGCTGGAGGGCTACTAATACAACCCTTGCGGTTTTATATCATAGCTCCGTGTGGGACAAACTCTTACTTTAAAACTTGCTACAACAGGTCCTGAATCTTGTAGGATTGTGTATATTTCTAGAGTGATGTTTTCATCTCTTTCCATCTCTCTCTAATTTTCACCATTATTTTTCAATAATAAATAACAACACCTAGTAAAATGTGACCAACAAGTTTTTGGCGCCGCTGTCGGGGATCTTTGATCTAATTAGTAATCCTGAGTAATATTATATTTTTATTTACAAAATTCTTTATAGTAGTGCCTGTTTTTGAATAAAAGTACTACTGAATATGTTGTGATTGTTGCAGAATTGGACAGCAGCAAAAGGGAGAAATTAGAGCTACAGCTGGAGATTTTCTACCTCTAGTTTGAAACTCTTTCACCCTAAATCTCAGTTCTATTTATGTTATTTTTATTCTCAGTAGTTCATTAATACATTTTAATAGTTTCTTAGTGTTCATGAAATTCTTTAGGTGTGCTGTCTGTGTTTTCCTTTACTTATTTTGTGTGTGTATGCATGGTAGAAGGTCCCTTAACCCTGAATTAGAATCTCTTAATTTTGAGGTAGAAAAGGTCCTTAGACTTAGAAACACCACACAAACCCCTATTGATAATACTGTGCCAGCTGAGATGGGTGAACAACAGAGAACCCTGGAGGAATTCAATACACCAGGGGCATATACATCCCCCTTCTGTATTAAATTCCCTGCAGCTAAGGGAAACTATGAAATTAAATCTTCCACCATAAGCATGCTGCCATTTTTCCATGGGTTAAGTAACAAAGACCCATATAAGCACATCGATGAGTTCTTGGCACTTTGCACCACATTCAACATTGCTGGCTTGGGAGATGAAGCCACCAAACTGAGGCTTTTTCCTTTTTCCCTAAAGGATAAAGCCAGAACTTTGCTCTCCATGCTCCCAGCCAATAGCATACAGTCATGGAATGATCTCCAATGCAAATTTTTGCCTAAAATTTTCCCAATTAACAAAACCAGCCAGATGAGTAAGAGCATACTTTCATTTGCTTAGTCCTCAATTGAAGATTTTCATGGAGCTTAGGAGAGGTTTTAAGAGATGTTAGAGCAATGTCCCCACCACCAAATTCCTTAATGACAACTTGTTCAAGTATTCTACCAAGGAATTGATCCCAATAGTAGGGTTATGGTGGATGCCTAATGTGGAGGTACCAACCTCCACAAGACAGCTGATGAGGCTTGGGAACTGTTTAACATTATAAGTGAGAATTTCATGCAGTAGGAGTCCCTGTCCCGCAATGACATTGAGACTCTAGCTAGAATGGTAAAAGAATCTACCCTAGAGGTGGGATGTTTGAAGTCTATGTACATAGTGGCCTTGAGAAAAAGGTGGATAGCTTGACCATAAAATTTGACAAGTTAATGAGTGTGATGCAGCCTAGACTGGTTGTCCAAGTTGAGGAGGCATGTCTGATATATCAGTCCCCCACACACTCAATTGTGGAGTGTCCATCATCCAACCAATACCCTGAACTGGTCTTGGAATATGTCAATGTTGCTTAGGCATATGGGCAACAACCTGCTGGGTACCAATGGAGAAACCACCCCAATTTGAGGTGGAGGCAAGACACATATCAACAGTCCTAGCAGTAGTAATTGGCAGTACCTTATAGACCACAACCACAATATAACCAAGGATATGCACCTAGGCAGAATTTTCAGCTGCCTGCCCCACTGCCAAACCATTTAGTTTTGCCCCCATCATAGCACAGATCCTTCTCTTTTGAAGTGCAAATGTTGGCATCAATGCAAAATCTGAGAACCTTAACACAGACTGTGAACTCTCATGGTCAAAGTATTAAGAAAATAGAGGACCAACTTGGTCAAATTTGCAATGCTTTGAACAAGAGAGAGGAGAGCAGGTTGCCTAGTCAACCCTTGGCCAACCCTAACGGTCAATACATGATTGGAGAATGCTCCTCTACTCATGAGGACGTTAGTGCAATTACCACCCTAAGGAGTGGCAGGGTGGTTGATAATCAGGTGGGCAGGGCAACTGAGGAGATCAAGGAGAGTGAAAAAGAAAAGAATGTGAGTGAAAAGGAAGAGTTGAACTCATCCCCTACTGTGGAGCAGCAGGACGAAAATAAGGAGGATGATGTTGAGCCCCAACAAAAAGAAATAAATGAAGAAAAAATGAAAAAATAAAATAATGACCATGATATTGCTAGGCATGCAGCTTAGGTACCAGCAGTACCACAACTGCCATTTCAACATGCACTTGTTGGCCCATCTCTTTTTGATAAGGGGAATGCTCAAATGGAGGAATATGGTGACCAAGATTAATTTCTAGATGCCATTAAATAGGTCCCTGCCTATGCCAAGTTCTTAAAGGACCTTTATAAATAGAAGAGAAAAGCAAGAGTGCAGCTGTCCAAGAAGGTCTTTGCTGTAGAACATCTTGAATTTGTGTTGTCCATAGCCACACCGAAAAAACTTCAAGACCATGGAGTACCTACTATCCCCTATATCATTGGAAACCATACCATAGCCAGAGCCCTCTTAGACTTGGGGGTTAGTGTCAACCTGCTCCCATATTCGGTATATGACGATCTAGGTTTGGGGGAGCTGAAACCAACTCCCATTGTGCTTCAACTGACTGACAAGTCTGAGAGAAGGCCTATGGGTGGGGTTGAGGATCTTTTGGTAGGGGTGGACAAGTTCTACTACCCTGCTGATTTCCTGGTTTTGGACATGGACCCTTACCAAAGTAAATTCCCAATTCCTGTTATCTTGGGCAGAACATTCTTGGCCACTGCCAATGCCTATATTTAATGCAGGTCTGGGGTGATGAAGGTAACCTTAGGGCACATGAAGGCCTAGTTAAATGTGTACAATGCTACCAAGCAACCTCAGGTGGACATTGAGGACTGTTGTGCAGTAGACGTACTAGAGGACCTTGTAGAAGAAGAGTCATCCAATCTGCTGGATTTGGATAAAGTTTTTGAGAACTTGAAAACTGTTTGGAGTGAGGTTGAGGGGGAGGCCCATGTTTTTATGGTTGAAGATAGTAGCACATCTAAGTCTTCAGTGGGCCTAGTGCAACATTCTCGCTGGAAACCTACATTATTGCCCCTGCCTCAAACCTCCAAGGCACCTTTATTGCCCTCCATTGAGAGTCCACCTGATCTGGAGCTTAAATAGCTGCCAGACACATTAAAATATGCATTCTTGGGGCAAGACAAAAAGCCTCCAGTGATCATCTATTCCTCTCTTACTAGTGAGCAGGAGTAGGACTTGTTGAATGTCCTTAGGAAGCACAAAAGGGCAATAGGCTGGACAATAGCTGATCTGAGGGGGATTGATGTCTCAGTTTGCATGCACAAAATACACTTGGAAGAGGGTTCAAAACCCTCTAGGGAGATGCAGAGGAAATTAAATCCTCACATGTAAGAGGTGGCCTTGAAAGAAATAGTGAAACTATTAGATGTAGGGGTAATTTACTCCATTTCAGATTAAGAATAGGTTTCACCAATTTAGGTGGTCCCCAAAAATTCAGGCATAATAGTTGTCACTTCTGATTCTGGAGAGTTGATGCTAGTCAGGGAGACCACTAGTTGGAGGGTATGCATTGATTATAGAAAGCTCAACTCCAAAACCAGAAAAGAACACTTCCCTCTCCCCTTCATTGACCAAATTCTAGACAAATTGGTTGGGAAAGCATAATATTGCTTCCTTGATAGATACTCAGTTTATAACCAAATACCTGTGTATCCTCAAGATTAAGAGAAAACCACATTCACCTGTCCATTTGGCACTTTTACATATAGAAGAATGCCTTTGGACTGTGTAATGCCCCAACCACATTTCAGACATGCATGTATGCTATTTTTTCATACATGATTGACAAGTTTTTAGAAATCTTTATGGATGATTTCTCAATCTTTTGGGACAATTTCAGTCAATGCTTAATCCACCTCAGCCTAGTACTACAAAAATGTGAAGAGACCAACTTGGTCTTAAGCTGGGAAAAGAGTCACTTCATGGTAACACAAGGAATTGTGTTAGGCCATGTGGTTTCCCACAGAGGCATTGAGGTGGATAAAGCTAAAGTTGACTTGATTTCACACTTGCCCCCACTCAGAACTGTCAAACAAATCAGGTCTTTCCTTGGGCATGCAGGATTCTATTGGAGGTTAATTAAGGACTTCAACTAAATTCCAAAACCTTTGTGCCACCTACTCTGTTAGGATGTGCCTTTTGATTGTTTTGCTAAGTCCCTTGAGGCATTTGAGGTCTTAAATAAATGTGTAACCTCTTCCCCAGTGATACAGGCCCTAGACTACCCTCTCCCCTTTGAGCTGATGTGTGATTCATCAGACCAGACTATAGGTGTTGTCCTAGGATAGAGAAAAGATAAGCTGTCCTATGTGGTATACTATACTAGTAAAACTCTAGCAGAAGCTCAGCTCAATTACACCACAACTAAGAAGGACCTTTTGGCAGTTGTTTTTGCTGTGGATAAATTCAGACCTTACCTACTTGGGTTTAGAATTGTTAATTTCACTGACCACTCAGCCCTCAAATACTTACTAGCCAAGAAGGATGCCAAGCCTGGATTGATCAGATGGATCCTCCAATTACAGGAGTTTGATCTTGAGATCAAAGACAAAAAGGGAGTAGAAAATGTGGTGGCTGATCACCTATCAAGAATTTTGTTAGATGAATGTGTAGCTACACCAGTTAAAGATTTTTTCTCAGATGAGTAGCTGTTTGTTATTCAGTCTATTGTGCCATGGTTTGCCAACATTGTTAACTACTTAGCCGTTGACAGGATCCCTTCCCATTGGTCTAAAATGGACAAAGACTTGTTCTTTTCACAAGTCATGTTCCTTTTCTAGGAAGATCCCTGCCTATACAAGTACTGTGCAGACCAGATCCTAAGGAAATGTATCCCTGATAGTGACATCCTCAGAATTCTGAGCATGTGCCATGAAAATGCCTATGGGGGTCACTTCAGTGGGAAAAAGATAGCAGCGAAGGTGTTGCAGTGTGTTTCTTATTGGCCTTCCTTGTTCAAGGATTCCTATGCACATTGCAAGGCTTGTGTCAGATGTCAAAAGATGGGTGGCCTGTCAAGAAGATATTTATTGCCATTGTAGCCCACTCTTATTGTAGACTTGTTTGATATTTTGAAAATTGATTTTATGGGCCCCTTTCCTCCTTCAAATGGTTAATGTTGCCTATCTAATTTTTGAGGGTATGAAGGATATGCATGAGAAGGAGAAGAAGAAAATCAAGCCCCTTGGGCTACCTTACAGCAGGCTCATCACTGGCCTGTTAAAACTAGGGGGAGATCAATTCATAGAGGGGGAGCCAATAAAGCCACTGGTCCCAGTGGCATGCTGATGAAAAAGAAAAAGGAGGATGCTTCTACCAGTCTTGGGCGGAGCGCCATTCGATCATCGACATCTACCCTTACTGACATAGCAACAGTCAGCCCTGCAGTCACTTCCATCCTACCTACCAACCCTGCTTCACCCATTACCTCACCCCCATTCCATCATCTACACCTACCTTTCCCTTTCCCACACCTTCCAGCCTTATCCCTCAGCCCACTAGTCTTGTTGTGTCCATACCTTCCCTATATCTCCATCCACCATTCCAGCACTTAGTCCACAACCCACACCCTCTCAAGCCATCCATGTGCTACCCATTTACCCTGCCCACCCCAACCCACCTGTAAAAAGAACCTACACTAAAAGGAGAGCCTCCAAACCCACCAAAGCTACCACTGAGCCTTCCCAACCAGTTACCTTATCAGAACAAACTCCCCTACCTCCACCAATTCAAGTCCAAGAACCCCCTATCCTTATATCTGAACCCCTTTTCCTTGAGCCTACCCCTAGCTCTATACCCATCACCTTACCTCAAACCACCTCCACATCAGACCTTTTATCTGAGCCTATTCATAGCCCAAACCCCATTCCTCTAACCCAACCCATTTCACCCCCACCTACCATTGATATTTCCAGCCCTACACTCACCCCATCATCCCCTGCTCCTATGCCTAAGATTGACCCAGTCCACCACATGGATTCCCATACACCTTCCATTCCCTTTTCCCCCTCCCATGACCAAGAAACCTTCACCACAGAGGGGTTCTCTGCCATGATGGCATCCATTATGGGTGACATCAGGTATGAGAACACCCCCCTCCCTGATTCCCCACAGCCTTCACAATTTCAGCATGCACCCACTTCCCATTTCCAACCTATCCCCATCTCCCAGCCATCAACCTCAGCCACACCAGATCCCCTACCCCAAATCCTTACCCTCCTTACCTCCCTTCAAACCCAACTATTGGTCGATACCCAAAACCAAGCCATATCCAAACTAGCCTTCAATCCATTCACTCCACTGTTCATACATTAACCCCCTCAACCCTGCCACCTTCAACCCCACCCTTACCGGAGCCTACCCCTCCAATTTCACCTTAGCTCACACATATAGTAGTCACAGTAGATGTGGCCACTCAAACTGAAACTGAACCTGAGCATATACCTATAGAGTTGATCCCTACTCCCCCTCCTTCCCACCCTCCCTCACCTGCAGTGGCCACAAGAAATGCTACCACAGATGTGGATGAGCTACTCTACACCTCCACTACTGCCGTCCAAACGTATCCCCAGGAAGAGGTGGTCCCACTTCCTTTACCCCTTCCAGTACCCCTACCATTACCCATAATCCCACCATTACACTTAACCTCTACCCATACCCAAACTGAGCACAGTGAGGACCAGCTGCCACCTACCCTATCATCAGCTGTCCCATCACCCTTAGCCATAGTCCTAGCCTCCACATACCTTGTACCCCCATTCTCCGCCCTAAGACAAGTAGCAGCTGCAAACCCCTACATCAGAAGAGATGTGATTCGAGGGATGCCTGAGATAAATACTGCCATCAAGCAGCCTTTCCTAGCTTAGATTGACTAGTTGCAGCTGGAGCATGGAATGGAGAAGAAGTGGGAGCAATTGTGTCTGAAAGCCCTCAAGTTATATGAAGTAGAGAAGCAGAAAGCAGAGAGTTTGGCAAAACTTGCAGACACCCTCCAAAGAACTATCTCTGGCAGGCACCCACCTTCATTAGCTGGAGTCAAAATCAAGGAGCCTCCTCAATGGAAGGGCAGCACCATGCCACAGATGCCAGCTGCCAAAAGGTCAAAGGCTGGTGCTGCCACCACTAAGAAGTTGAAGAAGGAAAAGTTGAGGAAGGAACAGTTGAAGAGGGACTATGAGAAGATAGCAGAATAGCATGGATGGGACCCACCCACTTTCTTAAGCTTAGATTTAGATTCAAATTCAGATTCCTAATAGCTCTAGGATGTAGTTAAATCAGTCAGTAATTAGATTTTAATTTCTAAGTTTGTTTGTCATATAGTGTCTGTTTTCAATCTTTTGCACTTGTAGTGTCTTGTTCATGTTCTTGTTCATTAAATTATCTGATTGTGTGCCTCTTTATATGGTTTTGCATTTCTTATTTTTTTACTTGCATTGTAGCATTGTTTTTTTTCTGTTTTAATACCCTACTACCCATCTACATGTAACTTACAAACAGTGAGAACACTGTTCCTCATAGGTTTGGGGGTGTGGCAGGGTATGCCAATGGAGTAGTTAACCTAATTGCAGCAATATTAAGTGAGTAGAAATAAATAGAGCGCAGTTCACCTAAGAAATTTTGAAAATGAGGGAATTAAATTAAAAAATTAATGCAGACTATTAACATGAAAATCATTAAAATCCAGCACTTCCAGAAGGTGAACATCAGAAAAAATCATTTTTATCAGCACTTAGTGAACCATTAAGGAGAGAGAAAATTTCAGAACATGCCCATGAATTCAATTGAGGACCACACCAAGTGAGCTTTGAGCCCAAATTTTATGTTTTAAGAGTGTTTATGGCAAACCCTTTCTGCTTTAAGGACTGATTGACTCAAAATTTTCTCACTAGAAGTTAGGCAACCCCAAGTTAAAATTGTTGACAACAATCATGACATTAATGAGGGGATCATGGCCTTCATTTGGATAATTTGAGCCCAAAATACTAACCTAGTGAAAACCACCCCCTAGCACACACTCTTTGAGCCTTAAGATCCCATTTTTTTTCTTCAACAACCACTAAAGTACTTGAACCTTAGCCTCTTAGCCTAATTCAGTCCTAGCCTCACTCTGAGAATTCAGAAGGTAAAGGAGAAGATGTTGAAGATAGGTGAGTAAGATTTAACATTTGGTGAGAGGTGAAGATGGGAGAAAATTTGTAAGAAGAACTGTAGCAGTTGTAGATGTGTGGCAACCATCATAAAAATTTAATAAACAAGAAAGAGAAGTCAAAAGAAGAACTTCATTGGAAAGATTTGAATAGAAGAAAAGAAGCTGGCCACTTTGGCTCTGAAAATTCAATATGAAGATGAAGTATGCTGAATCTAAGAAGGTGAAGTAATGAATCACCTCCTACACCTACTAATTTCTCAATTTTGAATCCTCTCTATCCCTTCCATGTTTCATAGACCTCACCCATAAGCCACATTACAACCCATTAAAAGACCTTATGATCCAAAGTAAAGTGAATTGTCATGTGGAGATGAGGAGCTGTCTAATCTATGGTGAGAAATGCTTAGTGATGTTAGGAATTAGGAGCACATGCCTATGCTCATGCTTGTAGATCCATTTGGGGTCTGTATCTGTTCTTGAGTTTGAGTGAAGTGCATACACCTTTTAAGTTATTTAAGAGAGACAGCCCTGGTGAGCATTGGGATCTGATATTGAATGTATTGGGCATTGTTTAAACTTGCATTTTGAATTAATGGAAAGTTGAGTACTGATGTGTTACACTATTTTTCATGATGTAAACTGATTGGAAGTGATGTGCATACATGCAGGATCTTTGAGTTAGCTGTTTGCATTCAATGTCTTGAAATTCCTTAAAAAAAAAAATTAAAAGATCAAGGGTGGACTGATACTCTATTTGTTGAAAAACTGATTTGATAATGTGCGCACTTGTGTTAACTGTTTTATTGAGAAGTTTGTGACTATCTTCACTGAAAACCCTCAGGAGACTTCACTCCTCCACTAGGGATCACCTAGGGGTTTAAAAGGCTTGATGCATATGCTAAATGCATCTGTGCTCCCTACGAAAGTGGCATTTAAAATTCTAGAGTAGATGTTTAATTTTTGCTTTGCTCAAGGACTAGCAAAGATTAGGTTTGGGGTGTGTTAAGCACTGAAAAATACCATTTTTCACCTCTTAACCTAGCCGTTACTACTCCTTGTAGCCAAATAATTGCATTTTGAAAATGTTTTGTAGTTAGGAATAATAAATGCAATTGAGTACAACTGCCAGCCTTGTGAGGCCAAGAAGAGAAGATTTAAAGCCAAACTGTGAAGCCTAGTGAAGACCAGAAGAATACACCATGGTGGTACACACCATGGTAACTGTTTTGGTTGCTTGAGTGGGTCCTCGAAGCCCACTAGATGAGAGGAAGGTGGACCTGAATAGAGAAGAGTGTTGCAGCAGCATGTGCACTACAACAGAGGAGCAGAAAGAGGCTCTCATGTAGTAAAATCCATAAAAGCAACCTCACGAACACCTCGCAAGGTTAGAACCTACAGAGTAAAGCAGCCCTGCAGAGATCTCGCATAGCTTAGATGTAAAAGGGCTTAGAAGAATACCCTGCAGAGTGCTCACAAACATGAAAGCCTCAGAGAAGTCCTAGCGTGGATCTCACGACGCTCATTTATACAAAAAACTCTAGCCGCGCACGCAGTTCTCATGCAGCTCAAGAAGAGAGAGAGCTCCAGAAAATCTCTCTCGAAGCTCTCGCACACTTCAAAGCTAGACCCAGCCGCGTGAAGTAACAAATCCATCTTATCGAGCTTCTTGCGAAACTCTAAATCCATCTGTGCGAGCTATACCACTCAATATGCAGGTATCCTCAAGAGCTCTAAATCATCTACGCGAGACCCTTGCGATAGCAATTACCTAAAGATCAACTACGCGAGTTGAGATCATTCACTACAAATTCATCCTCGTGAGCATTCTTCTGTAGCTACTTCAAACCACGTGAGATCTCTCCCAATAGCCAATCCAGCTTCGCGATGTCCTTCTTTCTACAATTCATCAGCGCAAAGCTCGGGCCCATGCTTTCTCAGTGAACATCAGGGACTCTTTTGGAATTTCCCCACTATTAGGGCACACTCCTCGAGGTTCTAATCACTCAGACACATCCTGAGGCATCCAAAGGCTGTAGAGGAGCAACATCGCCAAGTAGAAATTAGGGTTTTTCCCTTCTGTTCTCCTATTGGCCAATGCACTCGACTGAGTATATAAGCAGTAATTTGTAGTTAAAAATTTTATCTCTTCCTCAACCTAAATCGGCTGAGAGCTTAAGTCTGGTTAGGGTTAGGATTAGGTCACCATCTTTTTCCTTTTATTCTTCCTTAGCCCAGCACTTGCTGGCTATAATCTTGGTAAACAATTAGGCATAGTTGATTTCATTCTTGCAATGGGTTTTGTATAAGTTTTGGGATATGTTGTGGGTTTGCAAATTTGAGCATATTCAATGTAAGTTCTAATTTTATTCAATGAAATGCCAATTTTAATGTCCATTAAATCTGTTGTTGTTCTGTGTGTCCCACGTAGTGTTCTTTAACCTATGTTTTCCACTTAAGATTTATAGATTTGATGCTCCCATGGAAGCTTGAGCTTGTAGCCCTGTAACCATGGTGGTAGCAGTAGTTTTCTTCTTCCATCTCACTCATTTGTGATGTGGATAGCCTCTGTGGATAGCTTGTGACCATTTAAGTGGATAAACTATAGCCCTAGGGTGAGTCTAAGTCACAGATTTGAGATGGATTCTTCCTCTCTGTACTTGAGCTTGTAACCTTGTAAGAGATTACTGCAGGGATAAGCCCCCCCTTTGTTTACATTACCAGTATCAACTATTAGATATGAATTTCTGTAGAGATTGCAGACTTGTGAGTTGGGTCATTGCAGTCATTTTGTACCAATGACCAGCTAAATCTAAATCCTCAAATAACCTTTGAATGACTGTGGTTCCCACTGGTTTTTTAAGAGTTGTTTGCTCCTATGAATGCATGAGCTTGTAGCTTAGCAAACCTAGTGTCTGCAATGATTTCCATGTTCTGATTTGATTCATTGGTTTGAGGAAATCTATTAGATAGTCTTTGACCATTGGAGTGGACAGGTTATAGCCTTAAGATCACTCCATTCCCATGGATTGAATTAGTTTTCTTATTTAACTCAGGTGATTCGATCCTCTCTATTGGATAGCTTGTGACCATTTAAGTGAACAGGTTATAGCCTTAAGAGACAAGTTTGAATCACAAGGGTTGAATTGGATTCCTTAACTATGTAGATGAGCTTGTAGCCATCTGAAGGATTGCTGCAGAAAAAACTCTAAATCTGAGTTACATGACTGATGTGTCTTAGCTTAGCAGTCTACTTCTCACCATTTTATCTTTGTTTTATCACACCATCATATTTCTTTAAAATCCTTTCTTTAGTATATGCCTGCATTTGATTTCTTTTACTTTTAGTTTTAGTTTAGTTGTGACCCTACACTCCCTTTCTCTAGGATTACTAGATCTATAGCTAGAGCTGGAGGCCTTCTTAGACAACCCTTGTGGTTCTAGATCATAGCTCCCTGTGGGACAAACTCTTACTTTAAAATTTGCTACAATAGGCCCTGAATCTTCCAGGACTTTGTATATTTCTAGAGTGTTGTTTTCATCTCCTTCCATCTCTCTCTAATTTCACCACTATTTTCCAATAATAAATAACAGCACCTAGTAAAATTTGACCAACAAGTACCCTCCTAACCTCCCTTTTTCCTATAAATAGGGAGGCACCTGTCCCTTTACAAGGGCTTGAAAATTTTCAAAGAGAGAAAATTCTAGTGAGATCCCCTCCCATTTGCCTCCACTAAACCCACATAATTCCAAAACTGAGTTTCATCTTTGACACCTCATTCTTCACCATCCATCCTTGAGATTCTTCACAATCCATTTTTCTCCTACCTCTTAACTCCCTATCCTTAGAGAGCAAAACTAGTTTCTCTAACGATTTGCTTTCGGAAGCTCATCCAAGATGCTCTCACATGAAGATCCACATCGGTGCTACAAGGGACCGAGAGCTCCGGCTCTCCCCTCCATTCCTCTACCTTCTTTTGCTTCTCCTCTATCTTAGAATTAAGCCGTTACGCTGCCCAAATTTTGGCAAGCGGGAAGGGCTCAATAGGATCGGCGTGCCTTCGGGCAAGGAGAGGTGCCGCTCATTTTTATTTCTTCTTATGCATATAATTATATATATATATATATATATATTATAAACCAGCCACATATCCAAACAGCCATAGTAGAGACCGCTTACGAGTGGGTTGATCGGGTGCTTAAAACCTTCCCGATTGATAACCGAAGCCCCTACCCAAGAGCCTTCAGCGTAGACCGGAATCAGAGTCATATATTTGTACTTCGATGCTTTCAATATTGATTTAGGTTTTCGGGGACCCCAAAAGCTCTGGGTGGCGACTTTAGTTTTTATTAGATGGCGCATCGTCGCGACGGGTTTGATAAAATCCACGGTTGCACAAAGGGTCAAGGTTACCATTATCGAGGGCTAGAAACCAATGACGGAATCTAAATCCCCGACTGAGGTACGAGCCAGGCCAGACATTAGTATGGCGTACCCGGCGCCACCCTAGTCATAATGGTGCACTTTGTCCCAATTTCCCATAAGGCTAAGCAGGGACAATGAGACCCGGCCACCGCTAGTGTTAGCAAAAGAGTCTTGCCCAGGAGAAAAAGGAGCGAGATACGAGCCAGCATTAGGGTACTTTCGGGCTCAATAGGGACATCCATCTCTGACTGGGTCGGGTCTGCCAGTTCATTTTTGCCAAACAGGTCGGCCAACCAAGACAGCTTAACTTCGGAGCTGCTCATATCCTAAGAAGAGGGGTAATACTTCATCAACAGAAGCACCTCATCCCAACCCGATACAAGAAGGCCAACCACCGAGTGCCCCTATCCCGATCCCTATGATCATTGACCAGTTAATAGGGGTGATGGTCATCTCAGCCACGAACATATGAAAAGTCATGGTCTCGAGTCGAAAGAGTTCTATTAGGGCCTTCACATAGGCCAGCATGAAAGAAAGTCCCCAAAGCCGGCCTGAGCCTGGAGGAACTTTGCAACTTGGGGAAGGAAGCGGTATAGGCGCTGAAGGTCGAACCAACCTCTACAAAAATGGATCGAGAGAAAAGACTGCAGCAAAATGAAGAAGGTATTAGGAAAATAAGGCATGCGTAAAAGAAAGCCACAAGAAAAAAGCAAAAAAAAAATATTTCTTACCCTACCAGTAGCCCCAAAATTTGAAATGTGGCCATATTACTGATGGAGTAGCCCACTATGGGCTGCCTAACCCTGCATCTCGTACCAAGGCCAGGAAGAACGCTGCACTTGAATTAGTTGCTCACCCCAACTGCCGTAAATCACCTTGGGTTCACTCTCATGGCCCTGATCCTCTTCACTCAACATTCTAAGAAGGACACAAATAAGGAATATCAAAAGAATGTTGGTAAAGAGAAACCATTCGCTAGAAGCCAAAAGGAGGTAAGTACGCTTCGTCCGTAGGCCATCAATCATAATCATCATCATTGTAGTAAAAAGAACATAAAAAAGGGGGCAAGCCCAGAGAACCCCCCACATTTCAAAAGATAAATACACTTAGAAAAGGGAAGGAGAAAGAACCCATTTTCATTTTTACAAAATTTTGGTCAAAATCCCCGATGCATATATGAGCTATGGTTAGGGGTGTTCTCACACAAAAACAAAAAAAACAACAACAACAAAAAAAAAAAAAGAAGTTTCAAAAAAAAAATAAAAAATCATCATCATCATGCATAGAAAATCTTCTAGATCCAAAAATAGAAAGGGCCCTAGTCATACCAACAAAATAGTCCAAAAAACTAACAAATAAGGGAGAAAAAGAGGAATAGGGCACCATTTAATCACACTTTCACTTAAAATCGGGGCCAATGCACATAAAATAAATGAAACAGATCCTAGACAATCACACTTACATGGGAAATCATTCATTTATCGTCTAAAAATGCAACAATCCTAACCACATTCAAGAAAAAATCAAAAGAAATAAGGTAAAAGATGATTACATTAGGAGAAGAAATAAACCCTTGATTCAGCATGGAATGTACGTCTGATCAACGAGTGTGGATGCCAACACAATGACGGTGTTCAAATCGACTCAAGGAAACCCTAGGAAGAAGTCCTGGTTCAGTTTAGAGAGGAGGGGGGAAGAAATTTTTGAAAAATGTCCTCTTTGGCTCAGGCCCGACTGTTTTAAACCCCCTGTCAGGCTTAGCGTGTATAATATACATGCTAGGATTATCTTGGCCAGATTTAGCCTAGCACGTGTATTAGCCGCGCTAAACTTAATCCCCCCTTAGGCCCCTTTGGTGCACACGCCCCTGGGAAGCACGTGAACTTCCATTTGATCTGCTCGGGAGGCTATGCTGAAACAAGTGGTTCGAGATCAACAAGCAAGCTCAAAAATCCCAAACAAACATACATAAAATAATAATAAAAGTAATAATAATAAAAATAAAAAACAAGAAAAGTACATAAAATAATAATAAATTAAAAAAGGTACAAAAAATAATAGAAAAATACATAAAATAATAAAATATATATACATGAAAAATACATAAAATAACACATAAAGTAATAATAAAATTATATATGTGTGACTTTTAAAAAGCGGCATGTACTCCCAAAAAGTGTTACGACATCAATTCGCTATGCTCGGGTAGTCGTGTTAGATTAACTTCAGGATCATTGGGTTTGCCCAAGGACCTTGAACCCTGCTTCACGCAAGGGCACCCGTGCCTGATCAAATGGGGCAATCAATGCCTCGTATGATTGGACACAAGTTGTGGATCTTCGCGTACTTGCTTCGCGCCTATCTTTAAGTATGGGTTGATCACCCTCTCACTCACAGAGCTGTTTTATTCAGAATGAAACTTGAACATCAAAAATTTTCAATACTCTCGAGAAGCGGACATTTTTTCTAGCATATTGGGCTTTCCCAACTCGCTCCATCTTGATTATGCCCAAAAACATCGCTAAGCACTTAGGGACCTATAGCCTGGAGGAACGGACATTTTTCTCTACATACAGGGCTTCCGTTTACTCACCATGTTACCCACCCGATTTTTTAGGTTTGTTTTGAATACGACAGACCCTGACGTATTGCCTTGGGCCTCTTCAAATATCTGTCTTTATCATTCGATCATTAATGATCGGATACCAAAGAGGGGCAGCTGTGGACACCCAAATTTGGCCCAAGGCTCGATTGAAACATGCTTCGAGAGAAGAGCACCCCCAAGCTTCCAATAGCATCTCCCATACCGGTAGGAACCTTCCCAGACCCTTAGAAACTTGCCTAAACCCTTAGGAATTACCCCCAACCTCTTCGACCCTTAGTTAACCTTCCTGGGGAATGGTTAGAGAGAGGGGTGCCAAAACATACAGGGACCTCTGCTAAAACTAAATCTTATACCATTGAAAAGTATAGGTTCTTAGCTTTCCAATAAGCTAAGAATCACCTTGATTCAAGTCCTACACCAAAAGTTACAGCAATCCAAAGTTTCAGGCCCTAAAACTACATTTTAGGTGGACCGCTCGACAGGCTCTGAACCTCTCGAGGAGATGGGCATGCTTACATTGTATAATACGCGTGCCAGGCCATTTATGGAAAATATTGGCTAGCATGTATATTATACACGCCAAGCCATTTTTTCCCAGAAGTGACCTAGCGCGTATAGTACACACGCTAAGCATAGATGGATCCCCCAGCGGGCTCTGAACTTCTCGAGCACTGTAGCTATGCTTGGTGCGGGTAATACACACGCCAGGCTTTGCTTCAGTAAAATTTTGTTTTTGCTCGAAATGGACATTTGGGGTTTGACTTGTTGACCATCCCAATGTTTAGGGTGGGCTTCAATAGGACTGTTGCACCCTCATTTACCTTATTTGCAACCCTCCAATAATTTGAACCCTCACACTATCATCTACCATGGAACCCTTTTCCCATATATCTATGCTCCCAAAACCCTAGGAATCCTTAGATATTAGGATTACCTAATTGTTAATCTCATTAACATTTAAGTACCCATTAACCCTCTCTTTTTCTATAAATAGAGAGGCACCCCCCCTTGCAAAAAGCTTGATAAATTTCCAAGAGAGAGAAAGAGATTAAGAGATCCCCTCCTCCCCTTTGGTGCACCATAACCCATACAAATTCCAAAATTCTAAAACCTCCCTTAGACCTTTTCTTCCATGAAAATCCCTTAGTTTAGGTGAGAACTATCCCTAGCTCTCTCCTCCTACCTCTTAGACACCAAACCTTATGACCCATATTCCCATCACTGAAGCTATCAGAGGCTCATCAAGTGCACCTACGCAAAGGTCCACAGCTGTGCTACAAGGGCCCGAGAGCTCTAGCTCTCCCCTCTATTCCTCTACCTTCTTTTTTTTTCCTCTATCCTTGAATTTGTGCTATTATGCTCGATGATTGTAGTGGGGCGTAAATAGGATTGGAGTGCCTACGAGCAAGAGAAAGTGCTGTTTCATTTTTTCTCTTTTGGCCGTAAGTAGAGACCGCTTACGAGCAGGTTGATCTGGTACCTAACACCTTCCCGATCGATAACTGAAGCCCCTACCCAAGAGGCTTTTGGCGTAAATCGGTAAATCAGAGTCATATTTGGCACTTCAGTGCATTAAATATTCATTTAAGGTTTCTCGGGCACCAAAAGCTCTGAGTGGCGACTCTAAATTTGTAGTGAAGAGTGCGCATCATCACGACGGACTTGTGAGAGCCCACGGTTGCACACTGAGCGAAAAAAGTGGGTGTATACTTCACTACAATGTATACTTCACAGTATTAAGGAAGAGGAGGACAACTGAAGAGAGATTTTTTCACATCTGCAATGACGTCTACGAGGAAGAAGACAACTGAAGAGAGATTTTTTCAAATAGAGATAGAAGTTGGAAGATCAAAGAGGATTTGGAGAAGCGAGATACAAAAGTTCCAAAATAGTACATGAACCATAATTCCTCCCTCCCTCCCTCGCTCTCTCTCTCTCCTTCTGAGAACAACTGAAATATGAGTCTCTCTCTCTCTCTCTCCTTCTAAGAACAACTGAATATGAGATGGTTGCACAGAGCTCGAGGTTACTGTTTATATAAGTAGAAATTTATGATGGTGACCCTTCGATCATAATGAAACTCCCCTTTAAGCCTATGGATGGTTATGATTGTATGAAGCCATTTATTCCACTACGTGAAAATGGGGAATAAGCAACACCAATTGCTTGAAAACAATCATTGTCTTTGGCCATTGTAAAGAAATTAACCAATGCAACAACCCAAAATTGAGGTTTATGCGATACAACGACCCACTTAAATATCATTTTTCCATATAAGCAGGTTCAAACCACGAAACTGGGCGAGATCCCTAATCTTTTTCATCTTCTTCTGCCCACTAGAAATAAGAGCTCTTCGTCTTCTTCTACCCACAAGAAAAGAGCTCTTCATCTTCTTCTGCCCACCAGAAATAAGAGCTCTTCACCTTCTTCTACCCACCACAAATAAGAGTTCTTCATCTTCTTCTACTCACCAAAAATAAGAGCCAAAGCCTCTGTCCGTCTCTCTCAATCTCCCCTCTAGCACGACACACAGAGAGCCCATCTCTCTCTCTATGGAGAAGATTTGCATTGTTGTTCGAGTACGCCCTCTAGCTACTAAAGAAGCCTCAAATGAGATGATTTGGAAGGTTGAAAACAATAGCATTTCCCTGCCAAATGCTCTCGGCGCCATCTCCAACCTCTCTTTCTCTTTCGCAAATCTTCTTCCCCATTTCATCTTTTTGACCTAATTTATTTTCTTCACTCTCCACTCCTTCCATCGGGCTTTTAATATTAATCAATGGCTGTAGATCACATATTTGGTCAAAACTGCCAAAATGAGAGGGTTTATGAGGTCTTTACAAAGGACATGATTCAAGCGATGGTTGAGGGATTTAATGGTATTCTCTTCTAGACTGTTGATCGCACTTGGTTATTTGTTAATTTGCACTGTTTCTATAATTTTTTGTGTTTATTTGGTTAAATTCGATTGATTTTGTGGAGATAAAAAAATGATGCAATTTAGAAGAAAGACTTTCTATTTTTGGGAGCTATGCCATGTGAAAGCACCATCTAAGTTGTCTGATTTGAAGGTGGTGATCTAAAGATGATCTCTATCATATAATTCAAGTCAATCAAAGGGTATCATCTAATTCAATGGTTGTCTGAATTGAATCATATAATTGAGATCATGTTTCCTACCAATCTTTTGCACGAAAGCTCTTTACATCATGGTCTTTAACCAAAATGGTGTTTCTAAGGTTTACAAAATACCAAGTCTTTCTTTTAACATTTGTACTTGGGCCAACTTTGTGTGTGCAAGTAATGGCTCCCTTTGTTTATGTAAAAGCTAAGGCACTCCAAAAAATTTAATTGCTGATGTCAGGTGATTGTGAACGCAAGTTGTAGTGTTTGGAAGCTCTTTAGTGCTTGTATTTAATCGCTAATTTCTAACTGTAATGTTGGGGCTGCACAGCCTATACCTTGTGAAGATTTTGTGCTTTGTGGATGGATTCAAAGTGAGGTTTGGTATAAAAAAAAATTCTTGTGTGGAACTTAACGAAGAACATAGATAGCTTTAGTGTTCCTGTTTATGTGGATATATTATGTGGCTCTCAATCTTGTGTAGCTGAGACAAATATTATTAGATCTGCCCATACTTTGGCATCTGCTCAAGCTCCATGGATAATTGATTTTTGAACTACAGATCATATGTCTGGTATGACTTCCCTGTTTAACTCTATTTCTCCATTACCCAAGCACATGTCCTATTATATCCGTGTTGAAGATGGATCTCTTGTCCCAATTACTAGGAAAGGGACAGCTTAGGATTGCCTTTAAACTCTGATCTACATGTTCCAAACACGCCTCTTAATATGTTGTCTATTAGTAGCCTTACTGAACAGTCAATTGATGCATTACTTTTTCCCCGTCTTATTGTGTTTTCCAAGACTTGTGAACGGGGATCTTTTTCGCCAGTGTTGTGAAGAGAGACGGCTCTACCTATTTCATGTGAAAGAGGTTTCAGAGAGAAATTCTGGTGCAACTAATACACTTGCATTGGAAAATGCTGACCTGTGGCACTTATGTTTGGGGCACCTCCCCATACCTTGGCTGCATGCTTTGTTCCCAAAATAGTTCAATTCATTCGATGACTCATAGTTGATATGTGACATCCGCCAATTGTTCAAACATCATCATTCTTCTTATCCAGTGAGTGTTAATAGGAGTGTTACTCCTTTCAATGGTTCAAAATTTGAAATTTCCACATATCGGTTTCAGAAGGATATAATTCAATACATTGCAATGTATCGACTCCTCAATGTATCGGCCAAATTATCGATTGACACATTGAAATTATTGTTTGTCTCGGATGATAATTTCAAATTATCGTTCGTATCATCCGATAATTTGAAATTATTGTCCGATAACTTGGATTTTAAATTTTATTTATTTATTTAATACTCAAATGGAATTGGACTTGTGTCGTCTGATTCATTTAATTGAAGAATCATGCTACCCACCAAGAAAAATCAATAGATAAAAAGAACCAAAGGAGTTTGGTGTGATGGCCAGGTACCCCCTTGGGAAGGGGGAGACCTGTGACAGCCCGGATTTCCTACCCTGAAACCCATGTCGTCTGATCACTTATTGCGATCCCTAAACACAGACTTGGTACACCCATGCACTTAGCGAAATTCAAAGAAGATACTCTTACAAAACAAATATCATATATGGCAAGATAATTGTTGTAATTCCATACAAAATAGATGAACAAAAGAATCCCAAATGAACCACCAGTGATGGCTGACCATCACCTAAATAGTGGTTCACAAAACATTATACATCATTACATGAATCAAAAGTTCTATAACAAAAAGGGTGGCTGGACGTACCAAGCCATAGTCACAAAACCTTAAAACATTCCAAGTTCCCTAAGGAAAGTATTCCTTAGGCAGAAGATCTGATTCTTCCTCAGGGTTATAATTAGGGTCTTCCTCACGCTCAAGATCCTCAGTGCCGGGATCAACTCCTGTGCCTGTGACGTATAGTCGAGGGTGAGCTAATAGTCTAAGCTCAATAGGGGGAATATCAGTAGCATTTACATCATCATTTCAAGCATAGAGGATATGATAGATTTCTGAAGCAATTTCAATTACAAATGAATTTCAAGATGTTTGAATTGAAACATACGATAGAATTTAAAGACAAGTTCAAAATTTGATAATTTCTAAGTTCTTGCTCATTTTCAAATTTCACATGCTGTTACATTTCAAGAGGTGACTTAAATCAATAACTTAAATAGTCTCCAAAGCAATATATAGCATTGGGAACTACAATTTTACCGATGGGAATCCCCTAACCATCGTCGTTCAATGAACCCTTTTTCGAATGTGCGCAAGCCCCTACGCTATGAGGGGTACTTATGCTGCTCACAATTTAGCATTGGCCGGTGGTAATGTATGAATATCTTGCCATACTGGTACACTGGTGGGGATTCATTCACATGAACCTCAAATCATTGTGCAGATTCTAACACATATTTTAACACAATGCAGTGTACTTATTTTATAGCTAGTTTCGGAGTTCACATACACATTGTAAACGAAACTCATAAGAAATTCACAGTTTTTAGAATCCATGTACAAATCTTATTTTCAAAAGATTTATAAGTAAAAAATTTAACTCATATCACATTTGTCACATCAGAACATCTATGACGAAACCAATTATATAAATGGTATTGAATTTCCCCTACCTTTGACGAAACCAACAAGTCATGTTAAACTAGGTGAAAACCTCCTCGGACATGTCATATTTATAACCTACATTTAAATGCATCCAAAGAGCATATATTAATGTCGTGGGAAGCATACACATCAATATTTCAGAAGTTTTTCTAAGAAAAATCTGAAATGGCCAAAGTTGGCTCAGTCGCAAGCACGAGTTCCAAAGTCACGCGAGCGACTTCCCCTGGCACACACTTAGTCGCACGAGTGACTATTCTCACTCAATTTTCATCCTATTCTGAAGCATATCTCACGCGAGCGACTTTCACTCATGCGTGCAAGTTTCAAAATCATGCAAGCGACTTTCAGAATTTCTTCAAATCAACATAAATTACCCTACATTTAGGGCAATAGCTCCAACAATCTAACCATAAATGATCTACGAGCACATACTTTTATAACTCACGTAATTTGTGGATTCAATGATCAAACTTTGGAACTATCAGTGCTCTCGCCACACTCACCCAATGGGTTTGAAACTCCACTTCTTACGATCGTATCGTGATGTACGCGAAGATAAATTCCCTTCTAGTGCACACAACTAATCCCAACTTCTTGCGTGATGACGATCACGCGATGAGGCTCTCTACAAAGAAAAGGGTTTCTAAATGAGAGGATTTCATAGAATGAGGTTCACACGCCTCTTACGGATCGAAATCACTTGTATAATGATGTCCCTTGCATTGGCGATCAAAGTGACGGAGAGTTTTGAGCGAAGAATCGATCATGAATTCAAGATTCGGTGTGCAAGGGTTTCACGCGGAGAGCACCTCCCTTCTCTCTCATTCAAAGGCAAGGATATAAAAACAATGGCTTCTCACATAAGCCATTTCCATATATACATGGGTCTTGCTTCCATGTGAAGCACACACACGTCTCTTTTGTGTTTAGCAAGTGACATGCTTTGTTTGTGAACCCAATACACTTAAGCTTGGTGTTAGTCTTTTGTCCAATAATTCCAAATGAGCCTACAACAATTTCAATTGATTTGTTTGAATTTCTAAAATGGTCCCGCGTGCCGTGCTGCCACGTGCACTTAACTAACTTACACGATTCAAAAATTTCGGGATATCACATCCTCCCTTCATTACAAAAATTTTCATCCTCGAAAATTGGCCACGGTTTAGTTGCTTCCAGATGATGAAGCAGGAGAACACATAGAAGAGTTAAGGAGATTGAAATTCTCTATAAAAAGAGAACACAGTATTACTACGTGCCACTCACAAGTAACATCGCATGTTATTTACAATGCACTACCTAATATCCACAACTGAACTATACATTCACCAGACAAAACTAATCACTATCAAAGTCTTAATTTGACAATTTAGGCGACAATTATACGGATAACGTGTTTACCCACGTCCAGTTCCATTAGCCAATGCTAAATCAACCATTGTACATGCAACGGATATATAAATCCAATTCACAACCGAAATATCCACAAGTAAATAAGTAATTCCATAACAAGCTAACCAATGATAAACATTCAATCACAACCATCTTATCCATGCGTTATGGATCGTACCTGCAATAAGTCCAACCACAACTATTGACACGCAACCATTTCCCACATAATCATTTAAGTAACGAAATTAGATCACCATTCAACCATTCCTATATTGTCCATAAAATTACACAAAGACCATTTAGCAGTTTAAAACCATTCTAGCATGGCACCCATGCTACCATTCACAAAACAACTCAAAATGTCAACTAATTACAATTGGTTCCACCAACTCATTTCATCATTGTTTAAGAAATTGAAAACACCCATAACAACTCAAAATACTTACCGCAAGGTGTTAATCTATGAATTATGCCACTTTCCACCTCCTAACCTAGCCTTTAATAGACCTTTGAGCTGTCTAATAACTGATTTTTAAGTGTGTTTGTGTAGTTAGCAATAATCGGCAGCTTAGTGTAGCAATCCATCCAAAAAATGCCAAGAAGAAGAGAATGAGAGTCCAACATTGAAGTTGATGGAAAGACAGTGATTGAACCACTGTGGTACCCACCATATGGACCTTTTGGTATGCCTAAGACCCCTAGAAGTCCAGCAGTAAAAGAGAAGTGGGGCCCACACTTAATGGAGTGCAGCACCAGGGTGGACAAGGCAGCAGAGAAGTAGAACCTTGAGCTCGAGCAACTCTGAAGCTACCTCGAGCAGTTCAAAAGACTGCTGCAGCAACCACTCGAGCACACTCAAGTAGCTGTCGAGTACATCAGTGCTGCAAAAAGAGGTGTCTCGAGCAGTTCAAGACTATTGCATAGCATCCACTCGAGCAGTTGCACCTTCAGAATATTTATCGAGCAGTCCTCGACCAGTCTCGAGTAGTGCAGAGAACCTTTCAACCATACAACACCTTCAGACATCACAGTCGGATTGCAGAGCATCGGCGCGATTCAGAACTGTCGAGTGCCTTCAAGGAAGCAGTCGAGAAGCTTTCAAAAAAACTTTTGCCACTTGAGTAGATCTAACTTCAAGCCCCTATACACTCGAGATCCACTAGAGATTTGATGCTTGAAGCTACCTGAAACTTTAACCACTCGAGCTGCTCTATCCATTCAAGTATTCAACCACTGGAGATTCATTTAGAAGTAATCTATCCACTCGAGTTGTATATCCTGAAGCTGCATCCACTCTAGGCACGGGTTCCAGCTGCTACCTACAGCCCCCAAGGGCATTTGTGAAACTTCCACAGCACTTGGGGAACATTTTTCAATGTGTTGTACTTTTCCTAACTATTAGGGGAAATACTTGGCTGCAAATTAGCTACATCAGCAACATCCCAACAAATTTGATTCTCCTCTTCTCTGATTGGCCAAGGTAAAAAGCTACTTTATGGATTATATATAAACCATGTAAGCATGCAGAAAATTGTATTTGGAGCAAGGAGGATATTCTTGCCTTAGGTCATTTTTATGGGTAGGTCATCTTTTTCTTTTCTTCTTTCCTTAGCTCAACATGTTAAGCTAAATCTTTGTAATTGTTACGGCTGAGATAACCTGTAAAAGGGTTGTGTATTAGCATTATAAAGGTCCAGGTCTTCAAACCATTGTAAGTACCTTTTTAAGCAATGAAAAGTTGTTTCTACTATTCCATTCAATTTGTAATGTTCTTGTATTTTTCATTTAGATCTTTATGGATTGTATGCACCTATGGATGCATGAGCTTGTAGCCTTGCAAACATAGTGGCTACAATGATTTTCTTATTTTAGCTTTTAACCCCCATGATTGGAGTGTATCCATGGGATATCTTGTGACCATTTAACTGGACAAGATATGGCCCTAGGACTAGTCCATATCTCAGGGTTGAGTTGGATTGTTCTACCTTGCATTTGAGCTTATAGCCAAATGAAGGACAGCTACAAATCCAACTCTTGCTCTGCTTTGCAATGTAAAACTCAGTCCCTAGCTATTTACTTCACAAATTTTCTGTTTATTATACCAATCCATTTCCATCTTTCGTCAAAACCCCCCTTTTTTTATTTCAGAACTGTTATTTTTATTTCTATTTTAGTTTAGTTTTGTGACAACCCAAAAACACCCTCTCTTTACATTGCTTCCTAGTTTAGGTTTAAAGCTGTTAGATCTGTAGCAGATTTGGAGATCTACTATTACTTTTATTTTTAGATCATATATCTCTGTGGGAAAAACTCTGATACAAACTTGCTACAATAGCCCTGGATCTTGCAGGACTTTATATTTGTTTTGCTGTGTTCACAAAAATTTTAAGAAAATGTTTAACAAAACCATCTCATCAAAAAAGCTCCAAAGCCAATGGCCGTAGACCCTAGCTAGTCCTCCTCACCACATGGCTGATCGACCTCATCATCTGCTCCACTAGCTCCAGAGCAAGATGCGTCTGACATGTATGTCCTTGCTACCGCCATATGCTGCAAGTAGTCGAAGGAGTACATGTAGCGCATTGCGTTAGTCAGCAAGGCCTCGTGATAGTAGAGCTGGCGCCTGGTCTACTCATTTTGTTGCTCTATTCTCCTCATCATCAGATCCTGTAAATCCATTTATCGAAATGTTTCAACGCGAAGTCCACTCCACCGTATGGAGGAATTGGTGACTTGACTGGAACTTGGTTATGGTGGTGGTATCGGATTTTGAGCCGCTTGATCCGGCTCCTAGTGTGGCTGTTGGTGCTGTTGTTGTTGTACAAGTTGCACAATTTCCTCGGCCTGACGACGTTTAACACTCACGTTTAAACTGGTGAGACTAATTTTCAAATCCTCAAACTTATACTGCTGATTGTTGCTAGTGAATTGGGGTTCATCTTGTGAAATTTGGTATCCCCCGTCTTCTTTTGTATCCACATATTGCTCAATCATCCGTGTGATGAATCGAGCATAAGGCAAACATTTGAGGGGTGCCTTGTGAGCACCTTATATCCCATTATTACGTGCATACATAATCCCTTCACTTACTACAATAGGCGCGAAGAACCACTTCCCCTGATAGGCTACAAATAAGGCCTGGAGAAAAATGTCTCTCCTCTCCTGCTCATGTCCCAATGAAAACATATCCTTTCAAAAAATGAAGTCAAGTGTCCACATGTAGTTGGGCTGCTGGGACCTTTTAACTGACAATCCCGATCTGGTTCGCCATTTTGTCATTTTGACAATAGTGTCTTCAAATGGTACCTTTTCAAGATTTGGGGGTTTTAACGTTCCGTCACTTACATACCTTGATTGGCATCCCATCATGGTAGCGATGTCACTTAGGTCAAATTGAAAATTGTGGCCATCGATTTTTTGTCATAAATTCCATCTCATCTGCACTCATCCTTATGATTTGATAAAACAGGAGCACTAACCTAGGGCAATAATAATTATGAACTGCCTCAAGGAGGGATTTCATGTCAGCCATAGTCAAATACTCAAGTCTCCATCGTGTGGTTTCTTGGCCCTCGAATAGGTTGTTATCAATGGACCATTCAACTTTAAACTTCTTTTCATCCCACCACTCGGTGGGTTGTTCTTGCACAATTAGTGGAGGATCCACCTTGTGATGTTTGGATGAAGAGGGTTTGGAAGCCGACATCTTTTGTGGACCCATCCTTTTAGAATTTGAAAAGCTATTTGAAAAGCTTGAAAAGGAAAATCTCAAAAGAAAGTAAAAACTTACTCTTGAATGCGATGAAAAATGAAATGAAGGCTCCACGGATGAAGATCGGACACGAATCCGATGAGTCAAACCCGGTCCTCAAAGAGAAGACGTAGAAACCCTAGCTTTGGGGACTTTCGCGCAAAAAAAAAAAATAAAGAAAATGTCCTACAGGCCATATATACCATGACAATCGCACGAGTGACAAGAAAATGTCGCACGAGTGACAAGAAAAAGTCACGCGAGTGACTTATAAGTAAAATTGGCACCGGAACAGTTGCACAAGCGACTGTGTTACCTATTTTTTTGCAAATCTAAATTCATGCACGCGAGTTATGCAGATTTTTGGGATTTAGGCTGTTTGTTGTTTGGGTTCCTTTAATCATTTTAAATGTATCCTTTTCCCTTCCATTTATGTCCGAAATTTGTGTACATGATCTATATGCATCTACATATTCCATTGGATTAAATCATAGATTTCTTTTAGTCCATTTTCGATGATGCTTGACGATTCGCGATTTGCGTGTGGCACCCTTAGCACAATGTTAACTATTTGATAACAATCATACTTGATAAATTAAATGCACATAGAATGTTCGACTTATACATCATATTGAAATCACTCAAAATTTACATGGCTCCTTAACTTAAAAGTTTATTTGAAGAGCTGCGGATACAAGTCACTTATGTCCGACTTGCATTCCCAAGTAGCATCTTCCAGCAAATGGTTTCGCCATCTCACAAATACCACCAGAATATGTTTGGTATGAAACACTTGCTCCTTCCGATCGAGAATTTGTACCAGTTCTTCTAATAGTCATGTCTTCTTGAATCTCGATCGGTTGATAGTCTAGGATGTGAGTTGGATCCTTCACATATTTCCTTAGCATCGGCATATGAAATACGTTGTGCATGCTCGATAGTTGCGACGGTAGAGCAATCTGATACGCAACCTCTCCAATGTGTCCCAAAACATCGAATGGTCCTAAGTAACACGGACTGAACTTCCCACGTTTGTCGAAGCGCATTACACCTTCTGTAGGTGAAATATTTATGAACACGTTATCTCCATGTTGAAACTAAACGCTCGTTCTTTTCTGATAGGCATAGATTTTCTATCGATTTTATGCAACCCTTAATCTCTCATGGATCAAACGTACTGCTTCGATGGTACTTCCAATGATTTTTGGACGCAAAATAAATTTCTCTCTGGTTTCTTCCCAGTTAATTAGAGATTTACATCTTCGTTCATATAGTGCTACATAGGGAGCCATACCGATACTTGTCTGATAACTATTATTATATGCAAACTCAATCAAGGGCAGATGTTGATCCCATGATCCTTGAAAGTGAAGCTTACAAGCTCGTAGCATGCCTTCCACAATCTGGTTTACCCTTTTCATTTGTCTATCAATTTGTGGGTGAAATGCAGAGCTAAAGTCTAACCTTGAACCCATTCCCTCTTGAAATTCTACCAAAACTGTGATGTATACAACGGGTCTCGATCTAAAACAATGCTCATAGGGATACCATGCAATCAGACTACCTCTTTTAGCTACATCTCTGCAAGCCTACTCATTGTATATTTGATATTGTAAGCCAAGAAATGGGCTGACTTGGTTAGCCTATCGATAATTACCCATATGGAATTGTGTCCCTTCATCATTCTCGGTAACCTAAAAATAAAATCCATGGAAATGGATTCTCAGTTCCATTCCGAAATTGGTAGAGGTTGTAATAAACCTGATGGATGTCGATGTTCCACTTTCACTTGTTGACACACCAAGCACTTTGAGAAGTACTCGACAACATCTTTCTTCAAACCTCTCCACAAAATATTTTTTTTAGGTCATGGTACATCTTGGTTCCACCTTGATGAATAGCATACTTTGAATCTTTTACCTTGATCTTCATGTCATACAATGAAATGTCCTCTAATAACTTCCATCTATGGATTCCCATGATGAGGCTTGATAACTGAGCGGAATTCTTTTGACTCAAAGCATCTGCTACAACATTCGCCTTGCCTGAGTGATATTGAATGGAACAATCTAATCCTTGAGAAACTCAATCCATCTTTTCTGCCTCATATTCAGTTCGTTCTGAGTAAATAGGTACTTGAGGCTCTTGTGGCCTATAAATATCTCAAAAGTCTCTCCATATAGGTAATGCCTCTATATTTTCAAGGTAAAAATCCCTGTTGCTAGTTCAAGATCATGTGTTGGGTAATTCTTTTCATGATCCTTAAGTTGTCTTGAACCATAGGTAATAACTCTCTCATTCTGGTTGAGAACATAGCCCAACCCACTACGTGACGTGTCACTAAACACAACAAAACCTCCACTACCTGATGGAAAAGAAAGAACTGGTGCAGAGGTAAGCTTTGTCTTATGTTCCTGGAAGCTCTTCTGACACGACTCGATCCATTCAAACTTGTCATTTTTCCTCATAAGCATTGTAAGCAGTCCTGAAATCTTAGAAAAACCTTCTACAAATCTTCTGTAGTAGCCAACCAAGCCTAGAAAACTTCATACTTCTATCACTCACTTTGGTTGTTCCCATTGTACAATTGCCTCAATCATTGAAGGATCGACCGTAATACCCATTTCAGAGATGACATGTCCTAAGAACCTCACTTGTTCTAACCAGAACTCACACTTACTGAGGTTTGCATAAAGCTGGTGTTCACATAATGTCTGTAGAGCGATTCATAGATGTGACATGTGTTCTTCCTTTGACTTCGAGTAGATGAGGATATCATCTATGAATACAAGCACACAATTATTGAGATATGATTTGAACACCTTATTCATGAGATCCATCAATGAAGCTGGTACGTTAGTCAAGTCGAAAGGCATCACTAGGACCTCGTAATGCCCATATTTGGTTCGAAAAGCCTTCTTCTGAATATTCCCAGCTTTCACTTTATACTGGTGGAAGCCAGACCTCAAATCGTTCTTGGAAAAGAGCCTAGCTCCTTGCAATTGTTTAAAAAGATCATCGATTCTGGGGAGTGGATAGCGGTTCTTGATCGTCAACTTGCTCAACTGGCGATAGATGCACAATCTCATCGACCCCTTCTTCTTCTTGACGAATAAGACTGATGCTCTCCAAGGAGAAACACTTGGTCTTATGAACCCTTTGTCTAAGAGTTCCTGTAACTGTTCCTTCAACTCTTGTAGTTCAGTCGAAGCCATCCTATACGGTGCTTTCGACACTAGTTTCGTGCTCGGAGCTAAGCCAATTGCAAACTCAACTTCTCAGTCAGGCGGTAATCCTGATAGTTATTCAGGAAACACTTCTTAAAACTCGCAAGCAACCGAAATATCAGCTATGTTGTTCTTCTCTTCTCGTTGCTCCTACAAAAATGTAAGATATCCACTGCATCCGTTCCTCATCAGTCGTTCGACTCGAATCGCAAAGATAAACGGTGCTATGCTAGCTTTGAAACCACAAAATCGGAGCGACTTTCCGTTTGGAGGGTGGAAAGTAACTATTTTTTATAGGCAATCAATGCTTGCATGGTAAGCGGATAGCCAGTCCATGCCAAGGATCACATCGAATCCTTGCATATCTAATAGACTGAGATCTGTCATCGTCTCGTGACCCTCAACTGAAATTACAATCGATCGGCAAAACATATCCATGCTTATTGCACTTCCCATAGGGACTGACACGACTAAAATAAAATCTAAAGGTTTAGGATGACCCTCAATTTGGTCGCGAACTATGAAGTTACAAAGGAGTGTGTAGAACTTGGGTCTATCAATACCCATGCAACACTTGCCCCGAGATCTTCATGTTGGTCAAAATGTTGACTAGGCATTGGTGTGACCTGACAGTGCCAAGTGACTGCCTGAGACTAGGTATACCAAAATTCTTAAGGCACTCACCTTAATTCTATAGATATTTGACTATTGGTAGTGGAACCAATAGGGCACCCCATTTAATTGGATGAGTGTGTTAGGAAAATTAATGAGATACACACCACATCTCATACTCCAAATCTACCCGGAATATTGCATTAGCAAAAGTTTTACCTGAGGTTTGATCCAAATTGGGCCTGACCCTTTGTAGTGATGAGGTGATCATCGCCAATGGATCGAATTTTGAAAATTGTCACCAGATTGCTTCATGTGTTGATTCAAACTTCGACCCACAAAATAGTAGCACGTAGATGCACTAACACATGAGGCTTTGTGTTTGTGTTTTGCATAGAACCATAGCAATTCTTGTAATATTTAAATAAGCCCAAGGGCAAATATAATTAAAATCCCTAATTTTTGTAAATTAGATATTAGAATTTACAAATCTCTAGCAAATCCTAGCCCTGGGTTCATTTGACCAAGATTTGAACCAACTTATACCATCTATTTTCATTGGGAAAATCTAGGGTGTAAGATGCGACCAATTTCATACACCACAAGATTTCTAAGATTTTAGAATTTCACAAAGTTCAAGGGCCTTGAAAACCACAAAGGACAAGAGATTGACTTGATGTGTGATAGAGAGAGAGAGAGAGAAGGTAATGATGAGCATATATGGGGACTTGGAGGAATAAGACTTGGAAAGCAAAAATGTGACACATGTCAAAAAATTTCAGCCCATGTTCCCCCTCCTCATAGCCCAATTTTCAAGTTCTATCTTCTTCCTCTCTTCCTAGCTCCATTAGAGCTCCTCGAAGCTCTAGTTATAGAAAAACCACTCCTCCCAATCTACCTTGAATTCCAAGTCTAAAATTACCACTCCATTCCCCACACTCCACACACCAATATACATAAATCACAGCCCCATCTCAGTCCTCTTCACCCCACGGTTTGGAGAAAATTAGCTTGGAGATTGGAACTTGCAAGGTAAAATCTTAGTTTAGATGGTTGTCTAGACTTCTAACTTGTAGTATTTAAATTTTCTCATAGATGTGTGCTATCTTCTCTTATTTTTGGATGAATAAGTCTGGAATGATCTTGTTCTCACATGGGACCAGCAGCTTAGCACTCTTTGATGTGATCTATAGGATCACTTAAGAGTCAACCAATAGTCCATGATGGCCAATAAGCATAGACCACTAGATCCTAGAGTTTCTATGCATTTTCGTATAGATCTCTTAGATAGAATTGATTTTTGTTAGAAAACATTAAAGGATTTTTGATTTATCTAGAGGAATGAGATTGGAAGACCATGTATGTTATCATCACACACATGCAAGGCCATCCAATGGTCCAAAATGACCAAGAAGGTCAAACTAGGTAGACTTTGAAAGAGTAGTTAGGAAATGCTATATATTTTGTATATAAAATGGATTTTTATGTGTATTTTCTGCGATTCCATTTTGCGACATGGACATGAGCCAAATGGTACCATGGCTAGGATTAGATGAATGGTTAGGATTTACATGGGATCTTCCAAAATATCAAATAAATGAAGAGTTTTAAATGAGATGTTTATAAAAGAATTTTAAAAATCAAAATGGATTTTTAAGAATATAAAGATGCCCAATAAACTAAATTCGATCGGATGGCTCCCACAGCCCGAACCCGACAATTTTAAGAAAAATCGATACTGGCGACTAGGAAGTACCAGTAACCAATAAACATTAGTTAAATCAGTGTGATAACACCAAATTTGATCCCAAAGGACCGGGGATTAGGTTGAAAAAGTCTCGGACCGAGACCCGATAATATGTTGCATTGGATGGACCACTAAGTGGACCCCATTCGTGGCCTAAATCTCTGAGCCTTGCAGCCCACAGAAAATCATTCTTGGAACAGCTGATATAATAAATAGAAATAAATTCCAGAAAAATCCCGAACAATTCTGGCGGGTACTTGGATAAGTCCTTGATGTCCGCCTAAAATTTTAGACCCGAGCCCCTTACGGTTTGAACGTTACGGCACCTAGAACGCGAAGCAACAAATCTGTCCAGTTGCACCCAAAAATAAAGCTATAATATGCTCTAGTTTCTGTGCCCGAAACATTAACAGAAAAAATATGGAATAAATTGTACATATAACTAAATATATCCTTAAGGACTAGTATAAATTTCATGCCTCAATTCGATCAGAATTGAAAGCAAGAAATTCATTAAATTTAAGCAAGCATTGCTGGCAAACGGTACACAGCCAGAAACCTAGACCCGACCTTCAATCGGATGGATCATATTACGTCTTGATCCGTTGTCCTTTGGCCCAAATAATGTAAATAAAAAAGTTAGACAACTTGTGGATCTTTTCAGAGACCAGCTGCTCGATTCCCTTATCGAAGTTGAAAGTTGAGGACCCAACATCGACACTTAATAATTATGGCCCAAAACCATGGTAAAACATAACTTATCTTGGTGATCTATGTACCATGATCAGACCTGATCTTATTTTTTGATTCCACCACTTGGGAAAGACGCTCTCATCAGTCATCTTACCCACAGTTTTAGAATCATTTAAAAATTCGATCAGAGTAAAAAATAGTGGCCGATTTACCGTAGGCTGTCTGCCACTTCGAAAAATCTGAATATATGGGATAGAAGAGTATTCGGACCTTTAGCCCAAGACCCGTGACCAATTGGGCAGACCCAAACACATGGTCCCATAATGCCAACATATGATAAAAACCCATGTGAAACTGGTCAATTAAGTCAAAGGACCTGATTGAATTCTATGACGGCCCAATAAGGCCCAAACTCGTAAACTATTAGTAAATAGGATTATAGGATTGATAGGATTGACAAGAGTTTAAGGACCCGTCCCATAACTCAATGAACTTGATTACGAACCTGGCCCAAGACATGTTCTTTAAGGCCCATGGGAACTAGGAACTAATATGTCCTGGACCTTGGAGAAGGCCCATACCTCTAGATTTAAGTCTTGTAATGGCCCGGATTACCTAGGAAATGGCAGATTGGACCTATAATCTATTGAACCCATATTGTAAAGGACCCGTTGAGTCCTTTGGACCTATAATCCATTGGACTCATATTGTATTTTACCCGTTGGCCCTATAATCCGTTGGACCCCATGTTGTATTGTACCCGTTGGACCCTTTGGACGTATAATCTATTGGACCCATATTGTGTTGGATCCGTTAGACCCTCTGGACCTATAATCCATAGGACCCATATTGTATTGGACCCGTTGTACTCTTTGGACCTATAATCCATTGGACTCATATTGTATTAGACCCATTGGGCCCTTTGGACCTATCAACCATTGTACCCACAACTCGTTGGACCCACAGCCCATACCCGAATGTATAAGATAAGTAAAGCGATTGACCTTCATTGAACAGTCAGATAGTAGAAGTTAGTTTAACTTGAATAGATAAGACTTTAAGGAACAGACACACAAGTGCCTCGAACCACGTTAGAGACGACCTAGTTCTTATCAATGATGATAAACATAAGTCCCCCTTTGAACTTTAACTAGGGTAACACTTTATATAAGTGTAAGCCGACGTGATCCTCCCTTAGGATCAAGTCATTTGAAACATAGACTTGATTTTTGTTTGGATATGATTGGATATGATAGGATATGATAGGATATGATAGATAGTGACGTGTAGTATATGATAAGTATATAAAAAGTACATGATTAGTACATGATAAATACATAAATAGTATATGATATGATATGATATGATAATCTGATAAGATAGTATATGATATGATCTTATATGAGTAAATGACTTAATAAGAAAGCATATGATATAAGTAAATGATCTGATAAGAAAGCATGTGATATGATCAAATAATCTAATAAGAGAGTATTTGATATGATTTGAAATGAGTAAATGGTCTGATAAGAAAGCATATGATAAAATGATATGACAATAATATGATAAGAATATGATAGGAAGCTGAAATGCTTGAAAAGACATGTCTGATAGTAACATGAGCTATTTGAATCGCTTGTTTGACATGCTTGAACTTGAACCTGAATCTGTACTTGAATTCTAAATTTGGAAAAGAATATTTGAATACTTGAATTATAAATCTTAAAAGAATACTTGAATTCTTAATCTGAAAAGAAAATTTGAATACTTGAATTCTATACTCGAAATGAGTATCTGAATATCTGAACTCTGAACCCAAATTGGGTATTTGAATATGATTATGGACCTCTAAAATGAGAAAATAAGATTATGAACCTCTGTAATGGGGTAATATGATAAAGATACATGATACAGAACCCCAGAAATTTGGGCAAAGAATATAGAATTTGAAAGATAATGTAACGAAAATTGAAAAAATTGAAAGTGGAAAGACGATACCATTATGTTCTGTTTTTCCCTCACATAGCTGATCACTATTCTCAGAAACATGCTTGTATGGGCACCTCGTATATGAATAGACCCTCGTATATGCAGGAATATTGAAATGTCAGTTGAGGATCGGGTCTAGTTAAACCAACAGGGTCATTGATCATTGTCTAAGATTGGCTAAACGGTGGAGAGTGATCAATATTGGCATATGAATTTTGTCTGGACAATGGTTGGGGATTGGTATCAATACCGAATTAATTAAAAGATACTAATAATAATTAATCTCATATTTCACTAAATTTAATAATAATAATTTATTCTCTAAGGCAATGAAAATTTTGCTTGATCACATTGGATAAATTTTGAAAAAAAATGTAACTTATGCCTAATGATCGTACTACAATTCTTTTCTTTTCATATTATTGTCATAGATAATCTGTAGATTATAATCTTGGACTTAGTTCTTAGCTCATGTTGTTTCCGATTTAGTGGTAAATGGAACATCATTGAACTGCTATTATTTCTACAAATACTTATCTGAATACTAATTAGCATCAGTTCTATTACATTTAGTTAGAATTCTTGCTTGATAATTAATTATATTCACAATTGTTGGAAATTTCACTTGCACATGCACCTATGGACTATCTGTATACTATTTGTATTAGAATTCTAAGACAATGCTAACTAAGATTTTATTGAGCTTCATAAACATGGTCATTTTATGACCCAAAAATTTCATAGGCCAGTCAACAGCCTCCCAGCTAGGATTATAGAAGCTGGATGCTAAAGGATCCAGGAGTGACAACCGAGCTGATAGTTTAAAGCCCCTTTTGTCTAGTAGAGCTAGCAGCACCTGCACTTAGTTTTGAAAGGAACCTTCCTATTTTGGCTTTGGTTTAAGTCCATTCCATTTGAAATTCTGATTATAATTTTGTAATTGGGCTTGTATAAACAGTTTAATTTTTAAGGTTTTACTTTGATGGAAAAAGGTTTTAAAAGCTTCCTCCATTATATTGTTTTACTCAGTGGAAACAGTTTATGTGCAAATCGTAATTTTGAATATGCCCATCAGGTTAACGAAATTGGGATGTTAAACCGATAGTGTTTAACTCAAGTTTTCGCGCATACTTTAATAAATTAACGACTATTTTAATAAATGAAATTTAATTATTTTCGCAATTAAAGAATTTTTCGTGAAATTTTTGAAAAAAAATATGTGATTAGTTACACAAGAAGAATCACGAATTAAGAAGTTGATATCAAAGCATAAGGATTTTGAAACTTGTTTGATTTCTGAAATCTTTTTCCAAAGATTTAGGATTTCGAAGGTTTTTACTGATTTATTTGACTTTGAATTGTGAGTCCATTCCATCAAGCTTACTTCACCAAGGTGCAATGCCAAAAGGACACTGAGTTCCTCAAACTTTGCAAGGAGCTTTAGACGTCATGCAATATAGCATCTAATTTAACTTACTCATTAGTTATGCGACCCGATTGGTCCAAGATGAGGAATGGAAGGTGAGGAGGATCGAAAGACGACTGAAACCTAGCATCCAATGCTTTGTGATTCCTTACCAGTTAGAGACCTATGGGGCAGTACTTGAGAAGGCCCTCCTAATAGAGGCCAAAAATGTAGAGTTCCTCGCAAGCCGTGAGATGAGAAGTCAGAATAACCGAATGAATCATACTAAAAAACTGTGACCTAAACCCCAGGCTAAAATGGAGAAGGAACCCAAAGCAAAGAGGACGAAAGTTCAGGTAGTAACCGTTGTGGAAAAACCAAAACACATGGTAGGACCCTGCCAGCATTGTGGAAGAGCCGTCCATACCAGGACAACCTGTCGTTTGGCATTAGGCATTTGTTTCGCTTGCGGTCAGAGAGGACACATGATAAGAGACTGCCCAACTCATCAAGTGAAGCAAGATATAACTGAAGGGAAGAAATCGGTGACTCAAGGACGAGTCTATGCGTTGACCAAAGGAGAGGTGAAAGCATCCCCTGTCTTCATTGCAGGTACGATGTTTGTTTCTCAACAATTAGCTCAAGTTTTGATAAACCCTGGATTGTCTCATTCATTTATATCACCATCTTTTGCTAGTAAGATAAAGATAGAACCTATGAAACTTGCTGAAAAATGGTACGTGATTACTCCTACTGGTGAACAAGTCAAGATTAGGATTGTGTACCCATTGTGCACCCTAGATATTAAGGATCACTCCCATGAGGCCAATCCCTTTCTGTTGAACATGAGAGACTTGGACGTTATACTTGAAATGGATTGGTTTTCCTTCCATCGTGCTTGTCTAAACTGTCATGATAAGACACTGACCTTGAAAATTCTTGGTCAACCTGAGACATTCCTGTCATTAATTTAGGAACCTTCGTCCTTATGACACATATTCGATTTTGCTTCTAATCTCGTACCACAATAATCTAAACTCACCCTCGATAGAGTCCTTGAAATTAGAGAGTTTTCGGACATGTTCCTGGATGAGATGTGTGGATTACCACCATCTCGAGAAATTGAGTTTCAAATATGATTTGCTTGAATATGATTCTAATTGCTTGAATAGATAGATAGTCTGAGTATAGCCTGCTTGCTTGAATATATGTCTTGACTGATGCACATGATCATCTAAATATGTCTTTGATTTTTGGGATATGATTGCTTGAATATGATTCTGCTTGTTTGATAATGATTCCGACTGCATTCCAAATATGAATATGACTAGATGATTTGACTTTGATTACATGACTTCCGGATAAAATTTGGCACCCTCTGTTTGTTTGATAATGATCAGACCGTTACAGCACATGATATACGATATGGTAGACTATTATAGTCTTCATCTTTCTTGTGTGACATCTTCTGATATAGATTGAGTTTTCAAGACCTGCCATGATATAATTTTGGCTATTGATTCTATTTATACTCACATTTTATACACTTGATAGGTGTGATTAGATTGTATGATATCACCAAAGACGACGATATAGTTTGATTGATTGACACTGACCGCTTGGGTCGATTTGACGTAAGAAATAAAAATCACCGATTGACCACAAACTGGAGAGATTTTAATTAATACGATTTTCTTGATTGATTGATAGAAATCACCAATCGACCTCAGGCTGTCACCTCGTTCTGATTCCGAGGACGGAATCCTTTTTACAGAGTGGAGGATGTAACACCTACCCTAGATCTCTGTGTTGGTCAAAATGTTGATTGGACACTGGTGTGATCTGACAAAGCCAGGTGATTGCCTGAGGCTAGGTCTACCAAAATTCTTGAGGCACCCACCTTAATTCAATAGATATTTTCCAATTGATAGTGAAACCCCAGGGCACCCCATTTAATTGGATGGGTATGTTAGGAAAATTGATGACACACACCGCATCTCATACCCCAAATCTACATGGAATATTGCATTGACAAAAGTTTTACCTGAGGTTTGACCCGAATTGGGCCTGACCCTTGGTGGTGATGAGGTGATCATTGCCAACAGATCGAATTTTTAAAATTATCACGAGATTTCTTAGTGTGGTGAGTCAAAGTTAGACCCACAAAATAGTAGCACCTAGATGCACTAACACATGAAGCTATGTGTTTGTATTCTGCATATAACCATGGCAATTCTTGCAATATTTAAATAACCCCAAGGGAAATTATAATTAAAATCCCTAATTGTTGTAAATTAGAAATTAGAATTTACAAATCTGTAGCAAATCCTAGCCCTTGCTTCATTTGACCAAGAATAGACCGATCTTACACCATCTATTTTCATTTGGCGAAATCTAGGGTGTAAGAAGCATACAATTTCATGCACTACAAGATTTCTAAGATTTTAGAATTTCAAAAAGTTCAAGGGTCTTGAAGACCATTAAAACAAGAGGTTGACTTGATGTGTGGTGGAGAGAATGAGAGAGAGAATGTAATTATGAGCATGTATGGGGACTTGGAGGAATAAGACTTGGAAAGCAAAAATGTGACACATGTCACAAAATTTCAGCCCATATTCTGCCCCCCCATAGCCAAATTTTAATTTTGCAAGAGGGGCTCCCATTTTCATTCAAGTTCCATTTTCTTCCTCTCTTCCTAGCTCCATTAGAGCTCCTTGAAGCTCTAGTGGTAGAAAAACCACCCCTCCCAATCTAACCCTTGAATTCCAAGTCTCAATCCACCAGTCCACTCCCCACACTCCCCACACAAACATACATAAATCTCCACCCCATCCCAGTCCTCTTTCACCCACGGTTTGGAGAAAATCAGCTTAGAGGTTGGAGCTTGCAAGGTAAAATCTTAGTTTAGATGGTTGTCTAGACTTCTAACTTGTAGTATTTAAATTTTCTCATAGATGTGTGCTATCTTCTCTTATTTTTGGATGACTAAGTCTGGAAGGACTATGTTCACAAATGGGACCAGCACCTTATCACTCTTTGATGTGATCTATAGGATCACTTAAGAGACATCCAATGGTCTATGATGGCCAATTGGCCTAGACCACCAGATCTTGGAATTTCTATGCGTTTTCCTATAGATCTCTTAGATAGAATTGATTTTTGTTTGAAAACATTAAAAGGATTTTTAATTTATCCAGAGGAATGAGATTGGAAGACCATGTATGTGTTCATCACACACATGCAAGGCCATCCAATGGTCCTAAATGACCAAGAAGGTCAAACTAGGTACACTTTGAAAGAGTAGTTAGGAAATGCTATATTTTTTGTATATAAAATGGATTTTTATATGTATATTTTCTATCATTCCATTTTGTGACATGGACCTGATTCAAATGGTACCATGCATGAGATCATAGTGCACATGTATGGCCATCTAATGGCTTAAATCAACCTAGAAGGTCAAAACATAGAAAAACTAGGAAATCCTTGAAATCTTTGGTCATGCCATAAATTTTAGAGTAACTGATCCATAGAGATGCATGCTACAATCCTAGTAGATTTCATCACTGTGATCCATCACCTAGTTCAGGGATATCTAGGTCATTGTTAGGTAAAAAGATGCATTTTCACTCTATGCGTAGAATAGTGTTGATTTTGTGGTATGATTTTACATAGATTTTCATGGAAAAATTTGGTGAGATGATGCTAGATGAAATTTGACATGTGATCTCTATTTTGAATCCATCTTATATTGACTTGTTCATGTTGGAATATATGGTCTTAGATCGCTTACACTTTGAATGAACTACATATTTTCTAGATTGGAATGTGCCTTTTATTTTCTTGATTGTATTAGTATGGATATTTGCCCCAAGAAGTGGCTGGAAATGGACACATTTTCATGGCCACATCGTAGAGAATATATCTAATTTATTGATCATGATGGTTAGTCAATCAGATGGTCCCGATTGATTGCTCGATAAATTTGCTCGATTGGCTAGGTTTTCTTGCTACAGATGCCTAGACTTTATTAATAGGATCATGACTAAATGATGAACTTTATAAGTTTTAAATTCTGGAAAAATCTTATGTTTTGACCCTTGATTTGATCATGGACATTTGAACGGTGTTAGATGAATGGATTGGATTAGATGAATGGTTTGGATTTACATGGGATCTTCAAAAATATCAAATAGATGAAAAGTTTTAAATGAGATTTTTATAAAATAATTTCAAAAAGGAAAATGGGTTTTTAAGAATATAAAGATGCCCGATACGCTAAGTTCGATCGGATGGCTCCCAAATCCCAAACCCAACAATTTTAAGAAAAACCGATACTGGTGACTAGGAAAGTACCGGTAACTGATAAACGTTAGTTAAATGGCTGTCATAACCCAAAATTTTATCCCAAAGGACTTGGGATTAGCTTGAAAAAGTCCTAGACTGAGACTCGATAATATGTGGCATTCAATGGACAACTAAGTGGACCCCATCCGTGGCCCAAATCTATGAGCTTTGCAGCCCACAGAAAATCAGTCTTGGAACAGCTGACATAATAAATAAAAATAAATTTCTAAAAAATCCTGAAAAATTTTGGTGGGTACTTGGATGAGTCCTCCATGTCCGATTAAAATTTCAGACCTAAATCCCATACAGTTTAAAAGTTACAGCATCCATAACGCAAAGTAACGAAAAAATCTGGAATAAATATTACATATAACTTAGTATATCCTTAAGGTCTGGAATAAATTTCATGCCTCGATTCGGTTAGAATTGATGGCAAGAAATTCTATAAATTTAAGCACGGATTGAGGGCCAATAGCACACAACTAGAAAACTAGACCTGACCTTCAATCAGATTGATCATATTAAGTCCTGATCCATTAACCTTTGACCCTAGTAATATAATGAAAAAGTTGGGTAACTCACGGAGCTTTTCAGAGAGCCGCTGAGTGCTCGATTCCGCTATCGGAGTTGAAGTTGTGGACACAACACTGAGGCTCAATAATTATGGTCCAAAACCCTGGTGAAAACGAACAGATCGCGATGTTCTATGTACCATGATCATACTACGCAACTGCGGATTTTTGGCGCCCAATGTGATGATGTGCTCGTGCAAAAAATATAGGGTCGCCACCCGGAGCTTTTGGTATCCTGGGAAACCTAAATCAATTTTATAAGCATCGAAGTGCCAAAAATATGACTCTGATTCCGGTCTACGCCAAAGACTCTTGGGTAGGGGCTTTGGTTATCGATCAGGAAGGTGTTAGGCACCCAATCAACCAGCTTAAATGCGGTCTCTACTTGTTGCCAAAAATAAAGAAAAAATAAAAATGAAAAGAGCACTTCCTCTTGCCCAAAGGCACGTTCATCCTATTTGTGCCCCTCCGCAATTATTGAGATTTCAGTGGTGTAACGACACAAATTCAAGGATAAAGGAAAAGAGGGGAGAGCCGGAGCTCTCGGGCCCTTGTAGTGCACTTGTGAACCTTCGCGTAGGTGCACTTAATAAGCTTCTGATGGCTTGGATGATGAAAGAGTGGGTTCTAACCTCTAAAGCATGCTAGCTAAGGGGTAGGAGAGGAGGGCTAGGGGGTAGCTCTCACCTAAACTTGGAGATTTTTGATGAAAGGTGGGGTCTAACAGAGACTTTAAAGTTCTAGAGTTTGTATGAAAACGGTGCACCAAAGTGGAGGAAAGCTCTCTCTTAATCTTTTCTCTCTTTTAAATTTTTTTCAAGCCCTTTTAAAGGGAGGGGTGCCTCTCTATTTATAGAGAATGGGGGTGGTTAAGGGGTACTTAAATGCTAAATAAGGTTAGCAATTAGGTAATCTAACATCTAAGGTTTCATAAGATTTTAAGGTTTGGGATATGTGTGAGAATGGGTTCAATGGTAGATGATAGGGTGAGGTTTCAAATGACTAAAGGGTAATAGGCTAAATGGGGGTGCAACAATCATAATGAAACTCACCCTAACCATTGGGATGGTCAACAAGTCAAACCCTAAAAGTAAATTTCTTAAAAACTATTAGTTATCAGAAGTTAAGTTTACGTGTATGGTATATACACTGCTATTGCTACACACAAAGGTCGAGAAGACCAAAGCCCGCTAGGGACCCACCTGTACTTGGCGTGTGTAATATACATGCCAAGTCATTTCTAGGAAGGAAGTGGCCTGGCATGTATAATATATATGCCAGGCAACATTTCTTCCAGAAATGGCCTGGCATGTGTATTACACATGCCAAGCATACCCAACTCCTCGAGAGGTTCTCACGAGGTTCTGAACCTGTCGAGTGGTGCAGCTTGAAACTTTCAGATTGCCATATTTTTTGATGTGCAACTCGAATTGAGGTGATTTTTGGCTTGTTAGAAAGTTGGGAACCTCTACTTTTCAATGGTATAAGACTTGGTCTCAGTAGAAGCCCCTTCCAGCCTTAATACATTCACTCTAACCATTGTCCGAGAGGGTTAACTAAGGGTTCGGAGAGGTTTCTAAAGGTTGGGGTAATTCCTAAGGGTTTTGGTAAGTTCCTAAGGGTTCAGGGGATGTTATCAAAAGCTTGGGGGCGTGCCTCTCTCGAAGTATGTTTCAATCGGGCCTTGGGACAAATTTGAGTGTCTACAGATGCCCCTCTTTGTTATTCGATCACTAATGATCGAATGCCAAAGACAAGAGACATCTGAAGAGGCCCAAGGCATCACTAACGGGTCCGTCGTATTCATAATAGACCTCAAATATTAGGTGGGTAACATGGTGAGTAAACGAAAGCCCTGTATGTCAGGAAAAACGTTCGTTCCTCAAGGTCATTGGTCCCCAAGTGCTTAGCGACATTACTGGGTATAACCGAGATGGAGGGAGTTGCGAAAGCTCAATTGCTGGAAAAAATGTTCGCTTCTCTAGATGATTGTAGATGTTTGATGTTCAAGTTTCATTTTGAATAAAACAGCTTCGTAAGTGAGGGGGTGATCGACCCATACCTAAAGATAGGCGCGAAAAAAATATGCGAAGATCCATAGTTTGTGGCCAATCATATGAGACACTGATTGCCTTATCTGATTGGTCACGGGTGCCCCTGCATAAAGCAGGGTTCGAGGTCTTGGGGCGAACCCATCGATCTCGAAATTAATTTAGAATGACTACCCGAGCAAAGTGAAATGATGTCGCAACGCTTTTCGGGAGTACGTGCTGCTTTTTTTGAAAGACTCATGCATATGTATATTTATTTTTCGTTATTTTATGTAGATTTTTTTTTTTTTTTTTTTGTGGAATTTTTGTTATTTTATGTGAATTTTTTTGTTATTTATGTGATTTTTCAAGTTATTTTATATGAAATTTTGTCTGTTCAAGATTTTGAGCATGCTCATTGATCTTGAACCATTTATTCTAGCATAGACTCTTGAGCAGATCAAATGGGGGTTGACGTGTCGTTCCGGGGGCATGTGTACCACTTCGGGTCCAAGAAGAATCAAGCTCAGCGCGTATAATACACATGCGAAGCCAAACTTGGCCAGGAAGAGCCTGGCGTTTGTTTTATACACGCTAGGCCAAATTGGGCCAGGTTAGGCTTGGCGCGTATATTGCATGCACCAAGAAACCTTGGGGTCAAAACATGCCTGGTGTGTATTTTATACACGCCATGCCAAAACTAGGGGGGGGGGGTTTAAAAAATTGAACTCGAGCCAAAAGGGGCTATTTTCAAAATCTACTCCTCCCCCCATCTCTAAACTAAAACGGAAACTCCTCCTAGGGTTCCTTTGGATTTGCCTTGAACCTTGTTTTATCGCCGGAATTTGCTCTTGCCAATCAAACACACGATCCATGCTAGATCGGGGATCTATTTTTCTTGAAGGTAATCAATGTTTAACCCCATTCTATTTTGATTTTTCTTGAAAAATTTGCAATGTTGTTAGGATTTTTGCTTCCTTAGATGATGAATGAGTGATTCTTTTTGCAAGTATGATTATTCATGACTCCTTTGATCTCTTCCATGTGCATTGGCCTTGATTTTGAGCAAAAATATGATTTTTTAGTGATGCCCTATTCTTTCTCTCCATATGTTGATGTGATTAGGGGCTTTTCTTCCCTCTCTTTTGCGTGGATCAAGATGTTTTTTTTATTTATATATTTTGTTTTTACATGTTTATTGTGTATATATTTTTGAATTTTTGTTTGTTCGAAAAAAGAAAGACTTTCTTCTCTTCTTTTGTATGTTTATACATGTTTTGCTTTTCTTTTTTTTTTTTAATTTTGTTACATATATATATGCATTTTTTGTTTGTTTTCTTTTTGTTTTTTGTTTGTTTTTATTATTTTTGTACTTTTCTTCTTTTTTTTTTTTCAAATGTGGGGGTTTTGGGCCTCACCCTCTTTTTTTATGTATTTTTAAGAAATGATGATGTTTTAAGATTGATGGAAAATAAGAGGGGCATACTTACCTTCTTTTGGCTTGCAACAATTGGTTTCTGGCTACTGACATATTTTGATATTGTTGCTTGTGTCCATCTCAGCATGTCAAGTGAGGAAGAGCACGGGCAAGAGGAGGGACCTGAGGTTGTCTACAGTCCACGGGAAAAGCAGTTGTTGTGGTGTGCTTAGGATGTGCTGATTTATTATGTGGTGTTGGAAGAAAATTAACATCAAAGTGAAACAGAGGATAAAGATATGGTAAAAACAGCAGTCCTAAAACATCCTAGACCTATAAGATACAGGTCCTATTGTAGCAAGTTTTGATAAGTAAGAGTTTGGCCCACAGATAAATTGATCTAGAACCAAAATGAGCTATAATAGTAGGCCTCCAGATCTGGCCACAGACCTGACAATCCTAATGCAAGGGAGTTGGGTGTCATGACTACACTAAATTAACCCTAACAAAAGAGAAATAAAATACAACCCTATCCTAAAGAAAGGGTTAAAAAGAAGATGGTGATGGTGTGTGCCAAAATAAAATATAAAAATGATGGGAAGTAAGGTGTTAAGCTAGACCGAATGCGATAATGTAACTCGATTTAGTCTCTCTCGATGGTCCTTCTTTGAGATGCTATTACTAACCTCAACAAGGTAGAAATATCCAACTTAACCCATGCCATTTGGGGTGCTCTTAAGGCTATAGGCTGTCCACTCAAATGGTCACAGCCTATCCTATAGAGTCTGTCAAATCCCATTGATCAAGCCAGAAGTTGCTAAACTAATCCAGAGGAGTGGACTGATCATTTTCCCAACCACTGGACCAGATCAAGCTATGAATATTATTGCAGACACTATGTAATGTCAGTGCTACAAGCTCTCTAGATCTGTGCACAGATCTGGCTGACATCCATAGGTATTCCAACTTATAAAATCCTAAGTGTTTTGCCAAGGCCAACGGCTCACTATGCCCATAAAAAGGACCAGCAACAGGTTGAATAAGGATCTAGATTCAGTTGGTCATTACTATAAAAGGCCTGCAATGACTCAGCTTCAAGCTGTAATTTCCACAGAGAAATCAGATCTAACATCTGATGTCGGTCAAGTAAAATAGAGGGCAGCCGGTTCCTGTACAAACCTCCTCACAACGCTCTAGAAGCTCATGTGTAGGGGAGAAGAATCCTTCTCAGACATGTGAATGGACACCATCCTAGGGTTACACTCTGTTCACTGCAATGGTCACAGGGCATCCGATAGGTTTATTTATACCACAGAGATCTGAGAAAGAACATGTAAACTGCTGAAGCCACCATGGTCCACAGGCCTCCAAGCTCCCCAGATCTGGCTACAGATCCAACATTGCTTTCCATGGGTCTATCAAACCAAGGGAAATCAGATGGTAAACAATAGATCTACTAGAAACTGAATGGGCTAGTCCCAAATACATGGATCCTATAGATATCTAAGGAAACCATATGATCTTTAGATTTAATTAGACGTTAAAACAACAATCCATTGATAAAAGCAAAACTTACAATGAACTGTCTCAAATCTGCAGCCTGTACAAAACTGCTCATCAAAAATCCAAATGTATGCAAAGCCTATTACAATATTGAAATAAAACTAAACCTAGTTGCTTATAAGAGGGTTAGCCAGTAAATGCTGGGCTAAGAGAGAAGAAAAATAAGAAAAAGAGATGATCAAACCCTAACCCTAACCTCTTGGAGCTCTCAGCCGATAGAGGATGAAGGAAAGATGAAAATAATAACTCCTAAGTATAACTTATATACTCTATCCAAAAGGCCTTGGCTCTAAATAGATTAAAAATAGATTAACCCTAATTTTTCTAGCAGACGTGGCATTGTTACAACCTTTGAATGCCTTCAGATGTGCACCTCAAAATCTATGCCTCGAGAAGTGTACCCTAGCCTTGGGAAATTTTCAAAAGGTCCTTGAGTTAAAACTGAGAAATGGGGAGTCCGAGCTTCGCGGGGTTAGCATCTGCATTAATTCACTCGTGTAGTGGCAGAGCCTTCGTGGAGTAGCCTTTGGCTGGTGAAAAGTGCTTACTCGCGCAATAAATGTTCAGTTAATGGCGCAGGTCCTTTACGCTGTAATGCTGCCACGGAGATGATCTAGAGCGCCTGGATTTCTCTCGCAGGAGAGCTTCAGAAGCTCTCTCTCGCTGAATACTCACGCCGGTATGCTCCTGGCCGCTGTAGTAATGCTTAGGTTAGAGCAGAGGTAACATTTTGTTTTGTATACATATGGACTCACTGTGTTCTGCGCGCGGCTGCTTTAAGGCTTGATCTCCGCAAGAGCTTCACGAGCACAAATTCAGAGGGTTTTAAGATGCGAGATCTTCGCGATTTCTTTACTGCTCATCTTATTTGTGCGAGGGCGGCTTCCACTGCATCCTTAGCTCCGTGCGGAAGCTCCTCAACTATGCGAGATCTGTCTTCTATCCCTCTGCTGTAATGCACTTGCTACTGTTGCAGCATCCTCCATTCTCATCTAACTTCTTTCATCTGCTAGGCTTTTGGTCAATGATGACTAGCAAATGAGTCACCATGGTTAGCACTACCAGGGTGTTCCATTAAGCTTTAGCTCAGCTGTCATCTTTGCATGTATTCTTTCTCTTCTTTGGACTAATAAGCAGGGATTTTATATTAAGTTGCATAGTTTATTACTAACTAAAAAATACACTTAACAAATGATTATTAGCCTGCTTCAAGGTCCATCAAAGGCTAGGTCAAGAGGTGAAAACTGGTACTTTTTAGTGAATAACACACCCCCAAACCTAATCTTTGATGGTCCCTGAGCAAAGAAAAAATTAAAACAACTACTCCAAGAAATTAAATGCCACTTTCGTAGGGAGCACGGATACATTTAGCATATGTACCAAGCCTTTTAAACCCCTAGGTGATCCCTAGTGGAGGAGTGAAGTCTCCTGAGGGTTTTCACTGAAGATACCCACAAACTTCTCAATAAAATAGTTAACAAAAATTGTAAAATTAGCAAGTCAGCTGTCAAGAAACAGAGCATCAGTTCACCTTTGATTCAACAAAAATGTCAGGAATTTGAACATATGATATGCACAGACATTTAATCATCGCAACCTTTACATAGATGCACATCATTTCCAGTTAGCTCATAACAAGGGTAAACATCACCTGTATGTCAGTACTGAGCTCATCATTAATTCAAAAATTAGGTTATAGGTCATGCCCAATAAATTCAGCATCAGACTCAATGCTCACTAGGGCAGACTCTCGTAAGAAACTTTGAGGGTTTTTATTTTCTCTCAAGCTCAAGAACAGTTACAGGCCCAAACTGGGTCTGTAAGCATGAGCATAGGCAAAGCACCTAAGTTCTGGCATCATTGGCTAATGCTCACCATAGATTGGACAACTCTTTGTCTCTGCATGACTGCTCATTCAACTTTGGACCATAAGGTCTTTTGACTGGATTGTAATGTGGCTTATGGGATATGTCATAAAGAATGGAAGGTTGAAAAGGGATTCAAAATTGAGAAATCAGTAGGTGAAGGAGGTGATTCATGACTTCACCTTCTTTAGTTCAACACTTTTCATTTTCTTTAAAATTCTTCAAACTTAAAGTGACCAGCTTCTCCTCCTATTTTCAATTTTTTCAATGAGCTTTTCCTCTTGACTCCACTCTTATTCCTCTTCATTATTGTTTTTTCTTCTTTTGGATGCAATTTTCTGTTTGTTTTCTTTTTGTTTTTATTTTTATTTTTATTTTTCTGACTTGCCACCTCTTTCCTCAGCTGCTACACTTCTAAGCTTTAGGTATCTCTTCTCCATTCACCCAATGTTGACCCTATCTTGTCCATCTTCAACTCCTTCTCCTTTACCTTCTAAATTCTCAGAGTGAGGCTAGGTTTGAATCATGGCCATAGGCTCAGGTACAAGTACTCAGGTGTATTTTGAAGAAACATGGAAATTAAGGCTCAAAAGGTGTGTGCATAAGGGCAGTTGATTAGGGTTTGGTCTGTTTAAGCTCAAACTGTCCAAGAGAAGGGCATGATCCTTTCTTGGGTGTCATGAGTGTTGTCAGTTGTTTCATCTTGGAGGTGCCTAACTTCTAGTGAGGGCAATGACTCAGCCAATCCTTAGAGCTGAATGAATTGCCTCCGTCACTCCTCAAAGGAAGGAAAAAATTTTGTAGGCCCAAATCTCACAAGTTATGGTCTTCCATTGAACTCTTAGGCATGTCCTTACCTTTTTCTCTCTTTAATAATTCACTAAGTGCTGATACAAGTGAGTTTTCTTGGTGTTCACATAATGAAAAAGTTAAAATTTAAAAGCTTGTAATGCCTAAAGGTCTGTAAAATTTTAAATTTCTCATTTTTTTATGATTCTTAAGTGAACATGGCTCCATTTCTATCTTACTCACTTGATTCTACTGCACTTAGATTAACTATTTTATTGGCAGATCCTGCCACACCCCCAAACCTATGAGGGGCAGTGTCCTCACTACTTCTAATATAAAGGGTATGTCCAGTAGGGTCAAAACAGAGATAAAAGAGCAAATGAAGTACATCAGGAAAATAAAGCACACAACACAAAAATAAACACACAAACAGACAAACAAATATAAAGAAAGACAGTGAACTAATCAACACATAAAAAAAAGAAATTCTAATAGAACAGGAAAAGTATGTACAAAGTAGGGGAAAGTAAACTATAAAATTACACACTACTTCCTAAATAAATTCATGCGTACAAAGCTAATCATCTAATTATCTGCTAGTTCATTCTTAATTTTTATTCCTTTTTGCTTGTCATTCTCCTCTGCAGCAACAGCTTCTTGTGCAGGCATAGTAGGATCGGGGGTTGCTCCCCCAGTTAATTGAGCCATTCTCCTTTCCAGGATTTCAGCCTTCTTTTCAGCCAATTCAGTTCTAGGTGCATAGAGCTCCCTGATCTCTTCTGATGCAGCCAACCATTTTTCTAAACCATCAGCCCTTAGCTTCTCTGTTGCAGCAACCATTTTCTCTTGTTCAACATTGAACTTCTCTTGTGCAGTCATACGCTCTTGAGCTTCATATAGACGCAACATTCGTTTCCATCCCTTTGCAATGTTCTTCAGCTGCATTTCGTTATCCAATTTTATGAGATGGATCTTTGCTTCATAGGGTACCCTGATTGACATTCTAATATCAGCCATCCCTCAAATGACATCCTTTTTGAGGTAAGGATTGGATTTCATTACATGAAGGAGGGTGGAGTATGGGGGGATGGGAAAAGACGAGGCATGAATTAAGGAATGTTCTGCACTAGAAGAAGGGCCAGCCAAGAATGAAAAAGGGGTGGGCTGTGGAAGTTCAAATGGAGGCTCAGGCTGGGGCTCCAGTTCAAGTTTCGTTTGGATTGACTTGGAAGAGATGGGTATTAAGTCATCCACATCTGTCGCAGCATCAAAGGTAGTTACAATAGGTGGGATTGCTGGGATAGGTTCAGCTTTAGTTTCTGTAAAGGCTTCAGAGAAAGTAGGAGGGGGTGTGGTGACAGGTAAGGTAGAAGAATGGGGGAAAAGGGGTGGAGTACGTAAAGGTGGGGAGGTAGCGATCCTTGGTGAATGCGATAGCTGGGGTAAGGTGGCCAAGGTTGATTCAATGGCCTGGAGGTTAGTCTCTAGGTAGGCCTAGTTTTGGAGAGTGGAGGTTATGGAGTGAATATATGTCTCAATGGAGGCTTGGGTTTGGGTATTGGCCAACATTTGGGAATGAAGGGAAAGTAATAGGTGCAGGATTTGGGATAATAGGTCAGGTATGGTAGTGGCTGTTGGTTGGATAGGTGAAACTGGTTGAAAGGGGGAAGTGAATCTATGAGTGAAGCTAGTGGCCTATGGTTGTGTAGGTTCAAGTTGGTGGGGTGGTGATGATTGATGTGGAGGGTCAATGTCAGGGGCGTGGGTTGACTCTGGGAGAGGGGTATACTCATAGTTGATGTCTCCTAGGATAGAGGACATCATAGTAGAGTAGCTTTCTCTAGTAAATAGGTCATGGTCATGGGATAAAGGAATGGACTGGTCTAAGGGTTCACATGTAATAGGTATAAATGGTGGGAAGGTCTCAGTGGAATAATGTGGGGCTTCCAAGGTATGGGTTTCAAGTTCATAGGGTGTGGGTCTGGAATGGATGTGGTTTCAGGGATTGGAATTTTTTGAGAGATATAGGTGGGGTGGGGTCCAATAGGGGTTTTGGTAGTTTTTCTTTTCTTCTGGTATGGCGTCTTGACAGGTGGGCTAGTGTGGGCTGAAAAAATTTATAAGGGAGCAGAAATGGGTAGGGTGTCAGTGGCTATAGTGGTTGGTAGTGAGATTGAGGTGGCTATGGCTGTGGTGATTGATGATATAGGCTCAGGTAAGGGTATTGGACTTGTGTGGGGTAGTGAGGTTTGGGTTGAGAGTGGAGGTGGTGTGGCAATGAGTGTAGGTAAAGGTGGTGTTAAGGGAGTTGGGACTGGCATGGAGGTAGAGGGAATGGCTGGGGAGGTAATGGTTGTGCTGGCTGGCACATGTGAGGTGGAGGAGGCAGCAGCATCAACAGTAGCAGCAGCAGCAACAGTTGCTTCTTGAATAGTGGGGGCTGCCTCTCTTAGTAACTCCTCCCTCTACTTTTTTTTCTTTTCCATCGTTGTGCCACTGATTTCTTACTATTTCTTTTCACTCTTTTTGGCGTTCAGGGTCACTATCTCCTCCTCCCTTTGAAAGAGGTATTTCCCAAACTTTAGCAATGCAGTAATAAACCTACAGTAGGGAAGGACATGAGGTTTCTTCTTGATTTTCACCTTCTCACATAGGTCCTTAATCCCCTCAAAAATCAACTTGGCTACATCTAAGGAATGATTCCTGTGAAATGAGAAGAGGGCATCAGCTATGGGGGGCCTCCTCTCTTGCTCATGACCAGAGCAATACACTTTTTCCTCAACACTGCATCCATGAGATTGAGGTTGGGATGCAGATCCCTCTTCCTAATTGAGTTACCTAAGGCAGTGATTCCTCCAGTTAACTCCCTTGCTATCTCAGTGATGGTGGCATTCAAAGGAGGACCTAAGCCACACTCAGGACTATACCTGGTTGGTATCCCCAATATTTTTGCAATGTCTGCCTGGTTGAACAGCATCTCGAAGTCATCAATCAATACTAGCAGTGCTGGGTTCCCATCATCACCAGTCATCAACCTTATATTCTGATAAAATAGTCTCACTAGTCTTGGGAAAACCAGCTGCATTGGGGGCTGCAATAGGGGCAACAGAGAAGCCTTGGTCAGATACTCAATGGAGGTAGAGGTCTCTGGTAGCTCCTCAAAATAGACTTTGTCAAAAATAGTTTCAGCTTCCAGTAGGATTGCTTGCACAAATTCAGAAGGGGCCCTGAGGTATTCAGTAGTCTCTTCCTCCTCAACCCCAGGGACCTCAGGGGCTATAGCTTTGCCCTTTTTCTATTTCTTCTTTGATTTTTTAGGGCTCTTAGTAGGTGGGTGCTCTCTGACCCTCTTCTTTGGAGCTGATACCTTCTTTTCTTTTAGGATTGGGGGCCCAACAATAGGTGGAGGCACCTCAGTGATCTCCAATGTCGAGGCCTCTGCAATCCTTGCAGATTTTCTAGTGGCCACAGTGCTGCGACTAACAGTAGGATTCAGCATGGTGGTTAAGGTATCTATGAATTTCAAACCCGTGGCCATAGGTGCTCAGAGTATCAAAATTAGGGCTCATAAATCTTAGAAAACACATAGCACACTTAATACACACAGAAGCACCAAAATTTTCCTTTCTTCCTATCTACTTTACTAAACCAATTGAAGCACAGAGCGAGAGTTGGAGGGCTTACTAATTGAGAGCTAGGGTTCCCCATAAAAACTTGCACCACATATTAAATCCCCCCAAACCTTATTTAAAGTGACCAGGAGTAGCTAGGGAACAAAATGGTGGGAGAAAAATGCTTTAGGTGGAGTGGCTTAAGCTGTAGAGAAGGAAACATAGAAAGGGGATTCTAGTTTTAGTGTGAAAAAGCTAGGACAAAAAGATGAAATGAAGAAAATGAAGGGTTTCACGAAGTTTATAGAGCAAATCCCATGGTTCGCGGAGTTGCCAACAGGTGCTCGCGGAGTAGAATTCTCGCGCAGTTGGCATTTAATTCTGCGAGAAGTTTTGTCACACTGAAGAACAATGTTTCATATTGAAATTCGCGGAGCTGAATCATTGGCTTTGGTGCACAAGAGCTATTTTACCTTTCAAAATTGTTACCTCGCGCAGCAATCGCGCAAAACAACACATATGGCATGCTTTTCATGCAGATTGGGCTCATGGAGCAAAAAGTAACTCTGCAAGGCACTTTTACAGCCATTGCTCAGGCATTTTAGCGCGCGAGAAAGCCAAGAGATGACTCGGGCAGTAGATTTAAGCCTTCTAGCTCTGCGAGACAACATTTCTTCTCAACAGTTACTTAGTTAGCTCAGTGCAGCACATTGGTTAGTGCATCCATGCTGTTGTGCACTAGATCACAGAGTATCAATACCAAACCTCTCACATGTACTTCATTTCAACATGATACTTAAGTACCCATTAACATCATCAATTCATCAGCATTACAGAATCTTAAAGATAGTTTTGCAAATCAAGTTCATGGCAATTATGATGAGAGCACCTCAACCAATCATCCACAAACATAAACAGCAAATTCAAATGACAAAAATGCACATGTATTCAACACAAAATTCAAAAACAGACAAAGCAACACAAGCAAATCAACATAATACTAAAAACACAACTGACAAAATTCTAAAGAACACAAATCAAAAGAGAATTTCATACATATGGTACACTTATTACCAATTTTTGGATCACTGAGCACTAGCTTCCTCATGAGTGGAGGATGCATCTCCAATCATATACTGCCCTTTTGGATTTGTGAGGGGTTGACTAGGCAATTTCCCTTCCTCCCTTCTGTTCAAAGCATTATAAATTTTACCTAGCTGGTCCTCAATCTTTTTAATGCTCTATCCATGAGAAATGATAGTCTGTACCAAGTTCCCCAAACTTTGTATTGAAGCTAGCATCTGCTCTTCAAATCAAGAGGATCTGGACTGTTGTGGGGGTCGGGCCAATTGGTTAGACTGTAGGGCAGGTAGCAGAAAATTTTGCCTTGGTGGGTACCCTTGGTTAAACAGGTGTTGGGGTCTGTAAGGAGCTACCACTTGCTATTGTTGGGGTTGAGGATAGGAATCTTGTCCCCACCTAAGATTTGAGTGGTTCCTTCAAGAATACCCAGCAGGTTGCTGCCCAAAAGTTTGAGCAGCATTGGCATGCTCCATAACAAAATCAGGAAACTGGTTGGCAGATGGACAATCATGAATAGAATGTGTGGGAGATTGGCATATTAGACATGCCTCCTCCACTTGTGCAACCATTCGGGGCTGCATAACATTCATTTATTTGTCAAATTTTAAGGATAAATTATCCACCGTTCTCTCCAGATCACCTTGCACCTTGACTTCATATATTCCACCTCTAGGGGTGGCCTCTTTCACCATCTTAGTTGGGGTTTGACTGTCATTGCATGACAGAGACTCCTGCTGCATGAAATTTTCCCCTGTTATGTCAAACAATTCCCAAGCTTCCTCAGCTGTCTTGTGGAGGTAGCTACCACCACAGGAAGCATCCACCATATCCCTGCTCTGGGGATTAATTCCTTGATAGAATACTTGCACTAGTTGCCACATTGGAATTTGGTGGTGGGGGACTTGTTTTAACATCGCCTGGAATCTTTCCCAAGCTTCATAAAAATCTCAGTTGAGGACTGAGTAAATGATAAAAATTTGACCTCATTTGGCTTGTTTTGTTCATAGGAAAGAATTTGGCCAGGAATTTGGTTTGAAAGTCACTCCATGATTGTATGATGTTGGCTGGGAGCTTTGATAGCCATGTGTTGGCTTTGTCCTTTAGTGGAAAAGAATAAACCCTCAATTTAGTGGCTTCAGGTCCCAAGCCAACAATATTGAAAGTAGTGCAAAGTGCCAAAAATTGGTTTATATGCTTGTAGGGATCTTCTTTACTAAGCCCATGAAATGAAGGCATCATACTAATGGTGGAGGATTTAATTTCATAATTTCCCTCAACAAAGAGAAATTGAATGCGGAAGGGAGAGGTGTATTCCCCTGGTGCATTGTACTCCTTTAATGTTCTATGCCTCTCAGTCATGATAGCTAGTTCAATTTCAACAGCAGGGCCTTGTGTGATGTGTCTAGGTCTAAGGATCCTTTCAACATCTGGATTTGGGGGTTCTAACTCAGAGATTAAGGACCTTCTACCAACCATATACTCACACCCACAGTAAGTAAAGAGAATGCTCACAAGCACACACAAAAAAATTTGAAACAAGAATTAACAACTGTATAGATTTACACTAAACAAATAACAGGGAATTAAACATAAATGGACTGAAATTTAGGGGAAAGGAAGTGCAAAAAGAGCTAGCTACACTCCAGCTGCAACTCTAGCTTTTCCCTTCTTCTGCTGTCCATTTATGCAAAATTCTAAAAAATATCAGTAGTACTTTATTCTAAATTAGGCACAGCTACAAAGAATTTGGAAGTCTAAATTATAGTACAACTTAGGTCCACTAAAAAGATTAATATCCCCGGCAGCAGTGCCAAAAACTTGTTGTGGTGTGCTCAGGATGTGCTGATTTATTATGTGGTGTTGGAAGAAAATTAACATCAAAGTGAAACAAAGGATAAAGATATGGTGAAGACAACAATCCTAAAACATCCTACACCTGCAAGATACAGGGCCTATTGTAGCAAGTTTTGATAATTAAGAGTTTGTCCACAGAGAAATTGATCTAGAACCCAAAATGGGCTATAATAGTAGGCCTCAAGATCTGGCTACCGATCCAACAATCCTAAAGAAAGGGAGTTGGGTGTCACGACTTCACTAAATTAACCCTAACAAAAGAGAAATAAAATACAACCCTATCCTAAAGAAAGGGTTAAAAAGAAGATGGTGATGGTGTGTGCCAAAATAAAATATAAAAATGATAGGAGGTAAGCAGGTTAAGCTAGAGTGAATGCAGTAATGTAACTCATACTTAGTCTGTCTCTACAGTGGTCCTTGCTGAGACACTATTACTAACCTCAACAAGGTAGAAATATTTAACTTAACCCATGCCATTTGGGGTGCTCTTAAGGCTATAGTCTGTCCACTCAAATGGGCACAACCTATCCTATAGAGTTTGTCAAATCCCATTGATCAAGCCAGAAGTTGCTAATCTAATCCAGAAGAGTGGACTGATCATTTCCCTAACCACTGGACCAGATCAGGCTATGACTATTATTGCAGACAGTATGTAATGCCAGTGCTTCAAGCTACCCAGATCTGCGCACAGATCTGGCTGACATCATTAGGTATTCCAACCCATAAAATCCTAAGTGATTTGCCACGACCAATGGCTCATTGTGCCCACAAAAAGGACTAGCAACAGGTTGAATAAGGATCTAGATTTAGTTGGTCATTGCTACAAAAGGCTTACAATGACTCAGCCTCAAGCTACAATTACCACAGAGAAATCAGATCTAACATCTGATGTCGGTCAAGTAAAACAGAGGGGAGCCAGTTCCTGTACAAACCTCCTCACAAGGCTCTAGAAGCTCATGTGTAGGGGAGAAGAATCCTTCTCAGACATGTGAATGGACACCACCCTAGGGTTATTCTCTGTCCACTGCAATGGTCACAGGGTATCCAATATGTCTATTCATACCATAGAGATCTGAGAGAGAACATGTAAACTGCTGCAACCATCATGGTCCATAGGCCTCCGAGCTCCCCAAATCTAACTATAGATCTAGCATTGTTTTCCATGGGTCTATCAAACCAAGGAAAATTATATGGTAAATAATAGATCTACTAGAAACTAAATGGGCTAGTCTCAAATATATGAATCCTATAGACATCTAAGGAAACTGTAAGATCTTTAGATTTAATTAGGCATTAAAACAACAATCCATTGATAAAAGTAAAACTTACAATGAATTGTCTCAAAGCTGCAGCCTGTTGTTAATCAGTGAAAAATGCCATTTTTCACCCTTTAACCTGACCTTTGATAGACCTGTGAATAGACTAATGAGTTCATGTTGAGCATGTTCTATAGATAGCAGTAAAAAATAATCATAGTGCAGAAATCCAAACAAAAATGCTCCACAAGAAAGTCCATCTCACACTACAGCTTGGACCTAACTACGGCACACAAAAGGGCAGCACACCAATGACCACTTGGGGTATGCAGCAACAGCAAGGCGGCTTCGAAGAAGGGAAAATAGGCTGAAAACAACTTGTCAATGGGTTATTGCAACCTATCGATAGGATCTGAAGGCTGAAAAAGGACGATATCATGAAGATGGGGAGAATTCGATAGGATCCAGAACCTATCGCACAGTCAGAAATAAAAAGGGAGCATCCTATAGAATGGTTGCTTGAGCTTGAACAGAACCTATCGAAAAGTTTGAAAACCTGTCGATAGGAGCCAGAAGAGAACCTATCGAAAATGTATGGCGTAGAAAGTAAACCTATCGAAAGTGATTGCGCAAGAGGTCAACCTGTCGAAAGGATCCTTCAACCTGTCGAAAACATCAAATGAAGGCTACAGATGTTGAAGCTTTAAATAAAAGGGTCAACCTATCAGAACCTTTCGATAGGATCCTGAATCCTAGCGAAAGGAGTACATTGCTTGTTTAGAACCTATCGAAAGCTTCAGGAACTTATCGAAATTGATTCAAACACTTCTCAAAAGAGCTGTTGTGCACACGCTACAAGTCGGTGACCTGTTGCAAGCAATCAGAGGCACCTTGGTGACCGGCACGATAGTTTTAGAAATGCCCTAGGAAACCCTAACCGACCCACGTGCTCTCCCCCAGCTCCAACTAACTCAAAGGACTTTCTAGAAGGGGGATAAAAAGGTAAAAATAGAGGCAGCTTGGCTGAGCTGGAATTGGCAGGAAAAATAGATCCGAGGCAAAGGGGAGAGATATAAAAACGAGAAGAAGCTGCCAGAAAAAGGGGGATCAATCTCGAGAACAGAGCCGACATCGGAATTCCATATTCTATCTTCTAGTCCAACAATGGTTGTCTAATTTCTTTGGAGCAGCAAGGAGCAAGGTTGAATCTATAATTGGGGAAGGTTGAGAGTGTTGTTGAGGGTCAAATGATGCACAAACTACAAATCTGAGAGCATTTCATTGTATAGTGAGTTTATTTCAATGTAATGTGGGTTTTATTATTGTTGTTAGATCTATAGTTCATCTGGTTTCATTTGGTGCTCGATTAGATTTGTGTAGATGGGAATCAGCTCACCCACTTAACTAGTAGACCTCTTAGATTCCATTTGATCTCCCTAGATCTAATATTCTTGTATTTGCCTGTGTTTGTGGCCTGACTGTTGCAGCATTTGTAGTGGTTATAATGTTCTGATGGAAATCTGAGAATGGAGTAAGTCTATTGGATGATCTGTGACCATTGAAGTGGACAGATCATAGCCTTCAAATCAATCCAAAACTCTGGTCTAGATTAGATCCTTCTACCTTGCAGCTGTGCTTATAGCCAGATGACGGATTGGTGCGCTTTGAACCCCTTGTAGCACTGTCAGCTCAACCCTATTGCAGTAAGACCAAACTCCAAGTTGCTTCTCTCCATTTTCTATTTTTAACTTCACCCAACACTCCCCTCACTTGTAAGATCTGGACTCTGGACTTGATTCCACTTTATTTCTACATTTAGTTGTGTTTCGATAGTTTAGTTTAAAGTGACAACCCCTTAAAACCTCTCCTCTGCCTTTTGCTATTTTAGTTATAGGTAGGGAGCTAGATCTACCACAGATCTGGAGATTTACTTGATTTTAACTCACATTACCGTATGGGCATTCCCTTACTTACTCTATAAAACTTACTACAACAGGCCCTGAATACTTGCAGGTCTATGTGTCTGCTTGCCTTGGTGTGTGCCACCAATAGATCCTTTAATTGAGTGATTTTAAACCTCTTTTGAAACACAAGGCAAGCTGCCAACACCTGTACACAACTGCTCATCCAAAAGCCCAATGTATACAAAGCCTATTACAAAACTGAAATAAAACTAAACCTAGTTGCTTACAAGAGGATTAGCCAGCAATTGCTTAGCTAAGAGAGAAGAAAAATAAGAAAAAGAGATGATCAACCCCTAACCCTAGCCTGCTGGAGCTCTCAACCGATAGAGGATGAATGAAAGATGAAAATAATAACTCCTAAGTACAACTTATATACTCTATCCAAAAGGTCTTTGCTTTAAAGAGATTAACCCTAATTTTTCTAGCAAACGTGGCACTATTACAACCCTTGAATGCCTTGAGATATGCACCTCAAAATCTATGCCTCGAGAAGTGTGCCCTAGCCTTAGGAAATTCCCAAAAGGTACTTCAGTTAAAAGTGAGAAGTGGGGAGCTTGAGCTTCGCGAGGCTAGCATCTGTATTAATTCACTCGCATAGTGGCCGAGCCTTTGCGGAGTAGCCTTTGGCTGGTGAGAAGTGCTCACTCGCGTAATAAATCTTCAGTTAATCACGTCGTTCCTTTGCACTGCAATGCTGTCGTGGAGATGATCTGGAGCACCTGGATTTCTCGTGCAGAAAAGCTTCAGAAGTTCTCTCTCACTAAGTACTCGTGCTGGTATGCTCCTACGCTTGCATAGAAACTGGTTAGGCTTCAAAGTGCGTGAGATCTGTGCGAGGAGAATTTTGGGCATCTCACTCTTCCAGGGCTATGCAAGAACTCCACGAGGTAACATTTTGTTCTGTATTCATATTGACTCGTTGTGTTCTGCACGCGACTGCTTTAATTCTCGATCTCCGTGAGAGCTTCGCGAGCACAAATTATGAGGGTTTTAAGACATGATATCTTTGTGATTTCTTTAGTGCTCTCCTCTTGACTGCGCATCTTATCTGTGCGAGGGCGGCTTCCACTGCATCCTTAGCTCTGCGAGGAAGCTCTCATTTGTCTGAGATCATCTCTTCCTCTCTTGCAATGCACTTGTCTTGCGAGATCCTCCATGCTCATCTAACTTCTTTCATCTTCTAAACTTTTGGTCAATGATGACCAGCAAATGAGTCACCATGGTGAGCACTACTAGGGTGTTCCATTAAGCTTTGGCTTAGCTATCATCTTTGCATGTATTCTTTCTCTTCTTTGGACCAATAAGCAGGAATTTTGTATTAAGCTTCACAGTTTATTACTAACTACAAAACACACTTAACAAATGATTATTAGCCTGCTTCATGGTCCATCAAAGGCTAGGTTAAGAGGTGAAAAGTGGTACTTTTCAGTGAATAACAGCGGTGTTTCATAGTGCAACGCTCCTCCCAGCCTTGGTACGAGATGTAGGGCGAGGCAACCCATACCGGTCTGCTCAATCAACAGCACAGCCATATGTTGGATTTCGAGATTGCTAGTAAGGTAAAAAGTTTAATTTTGTCATCTTATCTTTTCTTTGTGCGAGCTTGCTTTATCCTCAGGATCTAACACCTCTTTAGCTTGATGCAGGGCCTGCCACCAATTATGTTCTGTGGAGGTTGGCTTGGCCTCCAGCACCTTTACCGCTAACTCCCTCCGGTGGTGAAGTTCCTCCTTGCCCAGGCCAGTTTTGGGGATTTTCTTTCATGCCCTACCATGAGGGGCGACTCGGCCTATGTGAAGGCTTTATTGAACATTTTCGGCCTGAGACTATGACTTTCCACATGGCAATGGCTGCGATGATCATTACCCCCGTCGATTGGTCGATGATTACAAGGATTAGGATTGGGAGCACACCGGTGACCAACCTTCGCGTACAAGGTTGGGATGAGGTGGTTCAATTAATCGGGGATTGCCCATCCTCTCAACACAATCATGGCACTGACGTTAAATTATCTTGGCTGGATGATTTGTTTAATGAGAATGAATTGGTGGATCTGGGTCAGCCGAATGTGGATATCCCTATTGAACTTGTTCGTGCCTTGATGTTGGCTCGCATCTCACTTCTTTTCCTCTTGGGCAAGACCCTTTTTGCAAATGCCAGCGGAGGCCGAGTTTCATTGTCCTTGCTTAGTCTCATGGGAAATTGGGATGATGTGCACCGGTATGACTGGGGTCGGCCAGATATGCCTTGCTGATGTCTAGCTTGGCTCAAGCTTCAGTTGGGGGTATAGTTTCTATTGTTGGTTTCTGACCTGTGATTGAGGTAACCCCTATTTCTTTTACTTCCCCAGATTTATTGGCTAGTCATTCATTCTGCATCTGACACACTTTTTATGTTTAATGTCCTTTTTAGATTTGGGGGCACCTGCACTTCTAGCTTCGCTGCCCTCTCCTTTTCTCCGATGTTTACACATATCTGCTTATGAGCAACTGGCACAAGAATCGCCGTCAGGATGTCAGAATGTCAGAATGAAGCATTTTGAGATGGGCCTGAGGTCCCAATTTGACTTACTGATCTCGGAGCAGGTACAACTATTTCTCTCTTTTCTTTTTCAGCACTTCTTTTTATGCTACCAGCTTCACTGATAGGACACTTTTCTGTTTGGGCAGGTCATCTACGACCCTTATGTCGGCTCTCCCTTTTTGGATCGAGCCACCGTGGGTCCATCCCACTTTTTCGTTGACCGCCGCATCATTTTCTTTTACGGGGCCTAGGCTCGGCCATATTATCTAGGAGAGAGAGTGGTACATCAGTATTGGGACCACTTTGCTTTACCACAAGCACCTCTTATGGATGTTATGGCTCCTGAGGGTTATATTGAGGAGCTCTCTGTCAGATTTCTTCATCATGGGGTCCCCATTGATGATCTTCTCATGCCTAGGGGATACCAACTGTGGTGAGTCCTTACCCTACCGGTCCATTCTTCCGCGTTTCGTCCCTGGTGTTAACTTCTTGGCTTTTGGTGGCCCGCGATCTTAGATAGTTCTCCTCTTTCCTTTTTTAGGCAAGTTTCCAATAGTTCTAATTCAATTTTTGCCTCTGCTGACTAAAACCCTGCTTCTTTTCACAGTTTGACTGGGGAGGTGATTTTGATGATGACGATGAGGCGGCGACAGGTCCTACTGAGACTACAAGAGTTGGTCATTCAGACCCTTCTAGGATGGGTGCCTCTAGTAGCTCGATCGCTGAGGTCAAGGGGACCTTTAGACACCTTGATGATGCCTTTCTTACAAGTTTGTGTGTGGCCGTAGATGAGCGAGCCCATATATCTGCTAAAGCGGTTCGGGTCCCTCCTCCTGCATTGGTTCCCGGGGTAAGCTCTTTTTTCTTTTTTCTATCTCCATGTTTACTTTTTGTACTATGGCTTCTACAGCTGACCTCCTCTCCTTCTCTTCTATAGGATTATGAGTCAGTGGCCAACCAGGCAGAGTATTATCGCCATATTGCCGACCTTCGGGACATGGAGGTGGTGTCATACTGACTAGTTCTAATTATTGCTTCACAGTCTTTATCTTTCGACTGATTTTGATTGATGATTTTGGGTATGACTTGCAGCACGCTCGCGAAAAGGAATCGCGCTCTCTATTTAGCTGACTCTCTCAGGCTTGGTCTCGGGTGGGGGTGGTTTGGACGTACCATAGTACCTCGTGCCGTCACAAGAAATCGAAGGGCGCTACCAAGGATTAGGCCTGCTCGTTTTTATTTGAATATTTGAGACTTTTGAGACACTACTATATATTTTTTTTTTTTTGGGAAGATGCAATGGATAATATGACACTTATGCTTTGGATGATTTTCAGAATGAATGTTAGTGCCTTCTTTTTATTGTATACTATGTTTCTTCCTTTTGCTTGCTGTAGTATATTGGATTGCTTATAGGATGGGCTTGATTAGAAAAGATGGCCTATGGGTTATGCTTTTTTGGCCGATGCTTTCACCTTTATGCGGATTGTTACAGAGAGAATAAAGTTATATAGCCATTAGATTTTTTAATCCCTTGTATCGCAGTATGTGGTCCAGGGTGTTTCTTTAAGGTACATGGCATGAAATACAGGTGGGCTAGCCAGGGGACCAACGAAAATGACTTCCCCATCCCTCATTTTTCTCTTGTGGGGGGCGATAATGGTCTGACGTGTATATTAGACACGCCAGACCAATCTGGGGGTGAAATGGCATGGCGTGTGTAATACACACGCCAGGCCAACCTTGGGATGAAATGGCTTGGCGTGTGTAATACACACACTAGGGAAACTCTGGGAAAACTTGCTCTGGCGTGTGTAATACACATGCCAGGTGCTCTCTGGGGAAAGTGGGGCCTTTTAAGCCCGAGAATGCATTCTTTTCTCCTTCTTTTGATTTTGTCTTGGTATTTTTTGCTCCGATTTTTCTTTTTGCTTGCCCAAGGGTGAGTCCATCATCCTACATTGAATTGTATCTTGAGAACATCTTTGTATGACAATGGACCACTTTCCGACCCCGCCTCTCATGTGGGGTCGGGACTGCTATACATCCCACTATGGGTGTGGGGCCCACAGAGGGATTGCTATACTTCCCGCTATGGGCGTGGGGCCGGGACTGCTATACTTCCCTCTTTGGGTATGAGGCCCTATTTTTTAAAGAAGTGGCTTGAGAGTTTGAATGAGAGCGAGCTCGCGGGTCTGGATCAGCTTGGATTGGCCCGTCTCTCGTCTTTCCTTGAAGTCCCTCCACTTTGGGATTTTATACCTATGACGACCTCTTTTTGGGAAGTGGGCACCCATATCCTCCATTTCGGGAACCGTGAGCTGACTCCTACACTTGAGGAACTCTCCAGCTTGTCGAGTTTGAAGATTCACAGGAGCCTTGCCAAAGTAGTGCCGAAGTTGGGTTATGCTAAAGCCATCCACAAGACTTTTGTCTTGAAAAAAATTGATAATGAGAAAAGTCTCATTGGCGGGCCCACCAGGTGTTTGATGAAATTCCTGAGAGAACTTTTTGGCGACGAGAGCCTGCTGAAATTGCCGATTAGAAACGTTCATAATGTGAAGGCTTTTGCCCTCTGTCTTATCTTTGAGGTTCTTTTCTATACTAGGGGAGAAAGCTTCTCTCTGAAACTCTGCGACGTCTTGACAAAATTAGAGGGAGGTCATTCTGTGATGCATCTGGTTTTAGCAAAGCTCAATTGTTGCCTACACGCCTTTACCTTGGGCAAGGTGGAGTGCCTTAGGGGATGCCTGCTTTTTTCCAGGTCTGGCTAGGGGAGCACCTTGCCATTTTGGGACCCATACCTCGCTTCTATGTTGCTCATGTTGAGGTGGCCTACTGCTATTTGGGTAGATGCCCCATGCTTCCGCGGGGGGATATACAAGGGCTGAAGTTTTGGTTGGCTGAAGCCGAGTTTGTGTGGAGGACTCCTTGGTTAGACAAGACTTTCCCAATGGTTTGCTCCAGAGATCATGAGGGCATCACTCTCCTTGGTTTGACCGGCAGCACTTACTACTTCCCATTTCGATTGTTGCGCCAGTTTGATTGCTCTCAACAGGTGCCCTGTGCAGTAAAATCACCCTTATGTGACTTGATCTTCTCTTGGGGATTCCTTCGAGACTTGGATAGAATAGCTGCTCTTTGGGAAATGTGTCAGTCGATGCTTATGTGCAATCTAGAGCAAGGGAATTCGGTTCTGACCTCTCTAGAGTATGAGGCTTTACCTTCTGAAAAATGACTTTGATGGGATGTTTAATTTTAACCCATTTTTCATAAGGCAAAGCATTATACCGGCAAGTACTTATTGTGGCTCCGGTATCCATTAAGACACATAAATTATATGGTCTATAATTTTGAAACAGAAAATTTCCTAAGACGTATGTATATCATCTTTTTCCATAACTAGGAGAAAATAAAATTTCAGCATTTTTTGACTGAAAATGATAAAGTTGAACTATTCTTAATTCATGAGTCTATGTTCTGGGTAAGATAGGAACTTGTATATTTTTTACTGCTATATGTGATTGGTCTTGAGTTGGTCTGAGAACACTAGATGTTGATGTTCTTGATTCAATAGTTTTTACAGGCAGCCATTCATCTTTTATAGTATTAAAGGAGGCAGTCCTTGTATCTCTAAAATATAGATTGTTTTCAAAAGCTTGTATTTCAATCATCTGGGTTTGATATTTTGCTTTTTGTTCTAAAAGATCTTCAAATAACCATTGTTTGGGTATCTGTAAATCTTTCCAGTTTATTAATCTTGGTTGGATTTCTGAATCATATGGTTTGGGTTCAAATATTTCAATCAAATTTTTATCTGATTTATGCATTTTTGTTATTGGTTTCAATGTTAATTCATGTTCTATTTGTCAGGTTATGGCTAAGTTATGTGAATCTTCTTTCATTTCTAATCCTTTGGTTTGAATTTTAATTTTTATTGTCTTCAATATTTGGGTCGTCTAGTGAAATAAAATAATTTGGTTTTAGTTTAAACCAAACCATTCCATAGGCTAAATTTGATTGAATTCCTCCAATGAAAGATTGTAGAGGATTAAGTAATCTTTTATCCATTACTACAGCTAGTATAAGAGTATCTATACCATGTCTAAACAACCCTGTTATACATATTTGTAGTACAACAATATGAATATACTTTAATTTTGAATTATCTTTTTTCCATCTTAATATTTTCTTTTTATCAAACAGTGTTATTTCAGCTGTAAGATTAGACGAGCTTTTTGTAGTAGCATTTCCTAAAAAAGCTTCAAATATTCTTCTAGACAAGATTTTATCTAATGGAGAGATTTTATAGATATCTTCTTTATTAAGTTTTTGTTGTAACTCGAGTTCTCGAAGTTGTTCTTCAAAGAAAGATATTTCTTTACCTATTACATCTTTTAAAGTAATCATTTGATGTTCTTCATCTAAGGTTTCGACGATATTTAACATAAGTAAATCATCTATGTCATTATCAGAATCTATTTCAGATTCTAATTCATAAATGATACTATTATCATCACTTGAGATTTCTTCACCAAAATAAATATCTAGATCTTCTTCATCTAAATATTTAATCATTTTTGTTGTGTTTTTTCCTCATTTTGGACATTGAGGAGCATAATGTCCTTCATTGCAAATAAAGCAATGATATTTTTTTTTTGTCGTAGTCGTTTTATCTGTTTCCTCAGTGTGCTTTTTCTTTTTAATATATTTTTTATTTTTAACAAACCTTTTTCTTTTGTTCCACGGTTTCCATTTAAATTTTTTCTTCTTAAAACCTTTCTTATATCCCTTTCGTTTAGGGATATTGCATCCTATTTTCCAATTTTCTTAAAGAATTTTATCACAGCATTTATGTCCAAAGCTAGAGTTCGTGATTAGATTCTGAACTTGTTTCTTAGCTTTTATTTCTAAACATCTATCTGCTATTAATCTTAGGACAAAAGATGTTCTAAGTCCTAAAGTATCTTGTTTAGATAATTTACTAAAAAATCTGGAGAGCCTTTGATGGCTAATTCATCCCATGGTGCCGGGAGTTTATGATAGAATTATTCTAACCATGATATATTAATTGGGGGTTCCAATTGATAATAATATTTTTTAAAAGTATTGAAATATTCTTGAAAATTGGCAAATATTGCATAATTCTAATTTTGATAAAATATATATCGCATCATCTTGTAGGTTTTGTTCACCTGTATATCCACAAAGATGTTCTTTAATGATTATTGTAAAGTGTTTTAAGATATCATCAAGATTATTGAAACTTCCTAATAAGAATGCTTATTGCATTCTTCCATCATTGGATTTTTCCCATTGTTTTAGCCATTGCAAAACATCTCCTTGAAGTGTTGCTGTAATATAGTCAAGAAATCTTTCTTTGGACTAAGTTGCTTTCTGGTTTGTAATTACTATAGACATGGATTGTGCCCAATCGTCAATTACCTTTTTTTGATCTTTAAAAGGAACATTTGTTAAATCCAGATATGTACCACCTTGAGCTACATTTTGTTTGTTCAAATCGTCTCTTCTATTATTTATAGGAATTGGGATTTCCTCATCTTTATTTTATGATGTTGAACTTCCATCATTCATATGAATATGATATTTTAGATATTCTTCTTATTCTTCAAGAGTTTATGTTTTTAAATATGTTTCCAAATTTTTAAATTCTTCTAATGGTTCTTCAGCTTTTCTTTTTCTTGGAGTCATAGGAGTTTGTGACTCACTAAGAGTTGAAGAGGTATCTGATTGATCAAAAGTGATATTCATTGTATCAGCTTCAGATTCTTCATTTAATTCCTGCTTTGGAAGTATGTTAAAAGAGATTCATTTTTTTGAGAGATTTCTGTGATTTGTGATATTATATAATTTCTATCTTCCACTGGAAGGGTTTCATCCAGATATAAGTTTTACCAATACTCAATGATTTCCTTTATATTTAAGTATTCTTGATAATTATATTCAATATTTTCATTTAAGACACAGATCTCATCGGTATTGATTTCATCAGTTCCATAGAATAATCGTGTAGTCGAATATTCATCATTTTTTTTTTCTAATTTTAATTGATCTAATTTTCTTATTAGATTTTCTATTTTTTATTTGGCCTCTTCTTTGAGATCCAAATCTATTAATTTTCCTAGGGCCTAAATATTTTCTTTGTTTATCATTATTTCGTTATGAATAGCATATAGTTGTATCTCCATGTCATCTTTTTTTTATATTTTTTCTTTAACCATGTACCCGTTATATCTAATAGACTATTTATACAATCATTTATTACATGCATATTATTTTCAAAAATTTTGTCTATATGGAATATATGTCTATAATCTTCTTAATTTTTATTTGTCCAAGAACTTATACAATCAATAGGTATTTCTAGATTTTTAGTAGATGTTGTTACCATATTATTTGATACTGGTACCTAAAACCGCTTAACGTATGGTTGGTGCCTAAATCGTTTCCAAATAGACTCAAAGCTTGTACAGCTACCAAAGTCTTTGAAGGGATATGGGCTTTACCAAACGATAAGTATATGGGTTTTACATCAAATAAGTTGATTGAAATATTTTGTAAAAATTCAAAAATACTTTTTTTTTCCTTTTTTTTATATTTTGATATACTCCCAAAGGAGATAGATAACCAATATTATGATAAACAGAATACAAAACATAACAATAAATATGTAATAGAATGGAACCGATGATTACTTTAAAAGATGTAATAGGTAAAGAAATATCTTTCTCTGAAGAACAACTTCGAGAACTCGAGTTACAACAAAAACTTAATAAAGAAGATGTCTATAAAATCTCTTCATTAGATAAAATCTTGTCCAGAAGAATATTTGAAGCTTTTTCAGGAAACCCTACTGCAAAAAGCGCATCTAATCTTACAGCTGAAATAACACTGTTTGATAAAAAGAAAATATTAAGATGGAAAAAAGATAATCCAAAATTAAAGTATATTCATATTAGTGTACTACAAATATGTATAACAGGGTTGTTCAGACATGGTATAGATACTCCTATAGTAGCTGTAGTAATGGATAAAAGATTACTTAATCCTCTACAATCTTTCATTAGAGGAATTCAATCAAATTTAGCCTATGGAATGGTTTGGTTTAAACTAAAACCAAATTATTTTATTTCACTAGACGACCCAAATATTGAAGATACAATAAAAATTAATATCCAAACCAAAGGATTAGAAATGAAAGAAGATTCACATAACTTAGCCATAACCTGGGAATAAGTGCTTGCCGGTATAATGCTTTGCCTTCTGAAAAATGAGTTAAAATTAAACATCCCATCAAAGTCAAAGGCATTGAAGGAAGAGAAACAATTTTGATCTTAAGGCAAAAAATATTTCTATTTGGCTTAATGATAAAAAATTCATTATTCCTAAAATTTTATGTTTTCCCAACATGCATGGCGATTTCTTGTTAGGAAACAATTTCATTGCTACCTATTTACCAATGACCTTAACCATAGGTTCTATTGGTCTCTCCCTCAAAGAAGAACTGGTCCCCATTCCACTTCTTCAAGTTCATAACTCTAAATGTCACAAAGGCTTCACCCCCAGCAAGCGTGGTGAGGTTATTACTCAACTAAGTCAAAACTCATACATTTCTAAAAAGTGTCACCCCAAATCAAACATGATACCCAAACAAAAGCACTAAAATTCTAAGTATGGGATTCGCACCCTACCTTAAACAAAACAAATCCTCAAAGTAAAACAAAACAAATGCCCCGATAAACCTAATAAAATAAAACACATCCTAAATAAGACCCGAGTTATTCATGAATTACAACCTAAAACGATAACCAAAATACCTAATCTACAACCCAAAATGAAAACTAAACCTAAGAAGGAGACCAAGCGAGGAGCAGCACCCGACTTGGAGCATCCAATCGGAGGCTTTAGGGAGGATTGGTTGGAGAACACATCCCTCCACTTGTAACACTGTCCCTTTCGCCATTTTCTCCTCTACCGCCGCTGCCTTCACTACTCCCTAAAAGGGATCGATGTGAAGGCTAACCTTCTCTTTCGCAATACGGCCCATCCTCAGAGTTGTGCCATCCCCAAGCACCACCTTAGGTCGAATAACACGTGAAACGACGAACTTCAAAAGAAACGACATCCCGAACGGACGATTGGATCGCACAATACCGCAGAAACACGAATACCCGATGCAAAGAAACCAGAGAAGGTAAAAATCGAGACTAAATTGAAGGATACAAAGAAAATGAAAACCCCTTTGCTTTTATAGAGTACAAACTTGATTACACACCCGGATCCCGGCGCACAATTAGATCAAGCGCCAAGAAGTCTACGCGGAAACAAAATCACGCTCACTAACATGAGCGGGTAATAAAACCTTCACTCGTGCGAACAACGCGACGCTCTAGTCACGCACCCAAGATAGGATGCTTAATCACATTACCCGCCCCACAAACTATGTGGAATCTAAAGGGTCACCCGCACAGTTACCTGGCGACGCTTCAATTACACGCTCTCACCTAGCCGCATAATTGGATTACACGTCGACACCCATAAGCGAAATCCAGATTGACACCCGAATCTTGCCGTTCTACCAACTCAGTGACCTTTCAATTGCACGTTATACGAGACGTGTGTAAATATATTAAACGCACACACCTAAATGTGTAAATGAATCCTAAAGCCCTAACTTAAATGCCCTGAAGTAAGCATTTAACTCAATTCAACGCCACGAATCAAGTGCGTAATTCTCAACCACAACACTTCCCTCCAACAAAATAAACGTGCCCTGTCACAACACAACACACTGCTCATCCTAGCATGACTTGACCAGGGAAGGAGAGCCCCATCACGTCCCATCATGATAGGATACACGAGCACTATGCCAGAGCTCAGTGGCCTAATCAGCTATGCCCCCATATTCCATCATGAAAAGCCAAAAATAAACCTCCCGAACACCCTACCATTACCAAAGGCGACGCCCCACCGCGATCTCAAGACTTCATCATTGTCCCATCGCGATAGTCAATGAGTTATCAGACCAACCCCACCACATACTCATGAACACACCCCGCTGCAATATGGCTACAACCCGATCTGATATAACCCAAGATCTGCCAAAGAACGAAGCACCATCATGTCTTATCATGACATTGAAACAACAAGGGAATCAACGACATGCCCTGTCTCAATGCCACTAAACCTCAATTGCCTCGCAAACTTGTTTCATGGCGACACTATCACCCGAGGCACTTGAACACAGCCCGTCACGACGCATAATCAAGAAGGGGAGGCTCAGTCAATGTCCCATCACGAAAAGCAGAGACCCAAACCCTCCAAATTCCATTGCAAACCACACGTCCCCAAAATCCCATCGTATAACTTTGCATGACAAACTGAGGGGAAGGCTCGATCATGTCCCATCACGAAAGAAGAGAGCCCACCTCCCAAATACCTCGCCACGCACCATCCACCTAATACCACTGCTGAAGAAGCATAAGAATGAAGAAGAGGGACTTGACCCATGTCCCATCACATCTGACCAGCATCAATGTCCTAGCACGAGTGTTTCATCAGAACCCCAATGTCCGATCATGCCTACAATCGTCGGGACTCACCACAGCATGCAACCAAAAGAGGGGAGAACCATCACCCCTCATCGCGAGCCTCACCTCCCCAAAATATTACATAACATGGATGACCATCAGGTCCCGCCATAGCAGAAGTAAAGGAAGAGAGGGAACCCTCTGACATCCCACCGTGACATCACTACGATAACCGATCAAGTCCCATCGCAAGCAATGCAAGGGCCTTTCGCCTAGATCAGGTAAGTATCACCCCCTTTTAATTACTCGATATTTTCTTACTTATCTATGATTAAGGAAAATATTTTCAAAACCACTCTTTCTCGACTCGTGAATCACTGTAGTGCTCCCGTAAGTGACCATCATCAGTATTCACAAGAAGGTTAGATGGAGCATCCAACATGCCAAGTGTCGTCTTGACAACCACATAAACGATCAGGTCCACAAATCCTGTATCGGTGGATCTACTCAACAACGTCTCAGAAGCAACATTTTTCACAATTTTAACACTGAATTGATCTTAAGTTAAATTCCCAAACTTAAAAAAAAAAATAAAAATAAACATTTTCATAAAAAAAGAGAAGAGAAAAGAAAACGAACCACAAATCCTAGATAGCAAAAATTACCTCCTACTGCCCAGATCTGTAATTACCTTGGGAAACCAAACAATGAATATATTCAACTCTAGAAATCACAAATACCCACTGAAAGGGACACCTGATGTGCCATTGGTGTGAGCAATGACCCGCTCGGTCTGACATGATTTGCGAAAGCCTTCGCCTTTACATGATATTAAACTTTATTATTATCGGTCTCTGGAACTTGTCTCTGGACATTCATATGACACCCCCTGGTACCTCGACTACATCATTTCCCTCTATTTGACTACCCCTTGTAGTAGGTCTTGACATGCGGCGTGATGCCCCCTGCACCCACAGATTAGGATCTGATGATTCTCCTTTCTATTTGACTGTCACTCGCAGCAGGCCGCGCCATGTGTTGGGATGCCACTCGCACCGGCGGATTAGGATACACTGACTTCCCCCATTTATTGCTACTTGCAACAGGTCGTGATACGTGATGGGATGCCCTCCCGCATCCATGGCTAGGAATACACCTTTCGACAGCTACCACTGGGCCCCCAAATGCTCCATTTTAGTTTGTCCTGATAGATAAGAAAGCCAAGCATGTCATGTAAGCATCCCCATTTCACATTTGTGATTTCCTAAGAAGAACGAGAAGGCACCTCGGACGAGGGGTGTCTACTTCTTTGACTAGACACCCCCATTTTTCCCTCTCAGAGTATATAAGTTTGTTCGGTCAACCTTTAACCTCGACTGTGACTCTTGAGAAAGGACTTACCTTCTCCAAGGGTTTCGAAACCCTAACATGGAACCATATGCTGAAACAATCGTATATGGCTTAACACAGGCTGAAATAATAGCTCTGTGGCTTAGGCCCTATGACCCTGATGTGGGACCATTTACTCAAACAATAGTGTATGGCTAAACGCAGGCTGAAATAATAGCTCTGTGGCTCAGATCCCATAAAGGAAGGGACCATATGCTGAAACAATAGTATATGGCTAGACACAGGCTAAAACAATAGCTCTGTGGTTCAGACCCCATAACCCCAAAGGCTAGAACTATATACTGAAACAATAGTATATAGCTGAAACGCAGGTTGAAATAATAGTCTTATGCTTCGAACCCGACCCAAACCCGAGACAATTCTGAATTACATGTTCTAAACCATGCGCGTAATTTGATTGAACACCACACCACCAACGCTCAATCAGTCCTCGTCTGACCAAACTTCCCCTCCCTTTGACTGCCTCGAGATTTGATTGCATGTCCCAACGAGTGCGCACAATCGGGTTAAGTGTCCAATGACCAGCGCTCAATTAGTCTACTTCAGACCTGGTCTCTAATTCCCCAGACCGCCAAAATTCCATGATTAAATGCAGTTGGCATGGCATTTAATCGGATTGTGCGTCTCAAATTGGGCACGCAATTAGTCTAATTAGACTAGGTTTGGGACACCTCGGCTGAGCCAGTCAACCGGTCACTCACTGAGACGGCCGCTGCCTCAAAGTAGTTAAGTGCCTAATACAGAGCGCGCAACTCAATTAAGCACCCCAGGTAGGGCGCGCAATTGAAGTTGACCGGCCAATTAAGCACACCCGACAGGGCATGTAATTCATAAAATACTTATAAATAGATTCCCTTACCACGACCCAAGAAAGACACACAACGACTTCGAGATTCGAGTTTCGAGTCCCTCGCCTTCAAGCTTAGGATTTCGAGATTCCTCTCTACAGCCCCGACCTTAGGTATAATTTTCCTTCTAGTCTTTAATTTTCAGTTCTAGTTCTTAGTTCTTAGATTTAGATCTCAGGTTTTAACTGCTAGTTTCAATTTTTAGTCTTCGGCTGTAACACCTTTTTTAATCCGTAGTTTCAATACCTTGCTCCAGTTCCCAATTTTTGGAATCGGTTCTTAATCCGATTGGTTAATTCACTATTTTAAACCTTATTTTTACCCCGAAACCTCAACTTTCAGTCCTATCATTAATCTATGGTTCTAGTTCTCAGTGTCTAGAACCAGTCCTTAATCATACGGTCTTATTTCCCTGATTTCGATCCTGATTTTAGTCTTTAAATTTTAGATTCCAGTCTTAATTTACTGATTTCTTATAGTTCTAGATCTTAAAAATCCCGACTTATAGTTTAGCTTTCAATTTGTAGCTTCAAAATTTAATTCATAATTATAATCCAAAAATTATTGACTTTTCAATCCAAAAATATCGTTTTACAATTCAAACTCAGTTTACTTTAATTTTAGCCAAGGGAGCTTACGGAGGGTACCCGGGAACGGGGCCAATCCTCCTTAGCATAATGGGCTAAAACCCCTTTTTTAGATTTTTAGTAAAAATTTGTTTATTTACTTTAATTAGAATTTCAACAGAATTAGCATATTTTTAGTTAGTCGGTGTTTCAATAAAATTAGCATATTTTCCTTGATTAGAGTTTTAATAAGATTAGTATGTCTTCAATTATTTAGATTTTCAATAGGATTGGTATATTCCCAATTGAGTTCAGTGGAATTAAATTAATTAAACTCCTAGTAAGATTAGGAGACCTAATGAAGTAAGATTAAGCTATTTAAACTAATCAGACCTCTAATAGGATCAAAATACTTAATTAATTAGACCCCTAATAGAATTACGATACTTGAAATTAAATTAGACACCTAATAGGAGTAGAACACGTAAAATAATTAGATACTCGTAGAAGTAAGACATTAGAAATAATTAGACTTCTAATAGGATTAGGAGAGTTAATCAAACTAAAAGCAAAAGACCAAAAATAATTAAAGATAGGATAATACTAAGAATCCTATGCATAACCAGACTTCTAGTAGAATCAGGAGACCGAAACTCATCAGAATCAAAGCAGCAAAAGGAGAACAGATTATCTAGTCACCTGAGCGACCCAGTGCTGCTGACGTTGGTCGGCCTAAATGCCGCCACCATCTACTGAGAAAGAAGTTAGAGGGTTCTTGGGCAGAATACAATTTATCAGTCGATTCATTGCACACTTAACGCCTATCCGCACATCAATCTTCAAGCTACTAAGGATGAACTCGCTCGTTGAATGGAACGACGATTGTCAGGCAGCGTTCGATAAAATCAAAAGCTACCTCCTTAACCCACCTATGTTAGTACCACCTGATCCGGGGAGACCACTCTTGATGTATCTTTCCATGATGGGATGTGTCTTAGGGCAGCATGACAAGATGGGAAGAAGAGAGCAGGCCATCTACTATATGAGCAAGAAGTTTACTACGATTCAGTAAAGAAGGATCCCACACCTCCTCACAAGCGTGATCAATGACTTGTTGCAGCGTCAATAAATATCTACAACTGATGATCGCAACCAACCAGGAATATTTGTCATGAATTTACCTCTTTAATTTTAACACTTATTATTTTCTAATTCATCACTCCACCACCCATCGCTAGAGTCCACTTGGGACCGAATTGGGCCACTGATTCCGGGGACCGAAAGGAGCCCAGAAAAAGCGTGTACCAACACACCCGTACAACAATGCTCATCAAAATTAGCCTTTTTCCAAATACCAAACCCCCATCAAAATTTCAATGTCACATCCATATATAGTGAGTAATTCTACGCTATGCACATCCAAAAAGGAAATTCACCTGTAGTCCAAGTGACATGGAAAACTTAGGATTCAAACGCATTAATACAAAACAAAACTACTTGCATTCCATACAACATGTATCCATACAAAACTTATTGTGATTGGGCCCATAAACCAACCAACACGTAGTCACATGTGACCACACATGGCCACACCCTAGTACCTGTACGACAATTCAAAACAACACATACATGTATGGTATTCCACATTCAATGATGTATAGAAAAATTTTAATTCAAAACAAAAACCATACTCATCAAATTTGGAGCCATTCAGAACCACATAACCATAACCATCTAAAGTTGTACCATATGCAACAAACTAAACTATTTACATCCAATCTAAATGACCCAAATGTGACAGCCATGTCACCATAGTTTTAGAACTTACATATCAAAATTTACAATCACATCATCCAGTTATAGTCCCAAAAAAAATCAAAATGTCTCAAACAAAACAAAATCCCCATAGTCAAGAACGACAACTAATCCCCAGCTTCACTGCCCCCATCAGACTCCTCTCCTGAACCATCCTCCTCTAAACCCGAACTATCATCGATCTCATCACCGGTGCCTGGAATGATGTTGGAGCTGGAAGCACCAAAAGTCACAGTCCATAGTATCGAAAGGCGCTGAGTGTATGTATGCGGATATGCATGACTCATCAAGTCGGAAACAATGGCCTCTTGAAACCACTGTTGCTGCCGCATTTCACGGTTCTGTTGGAGTAGCTCTCGGAGCATCTCCTCATGACTATCCAATCTCCTTGCCCAATCAGAGGGTTGTGCTGTCTGGGTTTGTGGTTGGGTTGGAGGTGGCATACAGGGTTGGGCTGGTTGATCTGGCATTGCTTTTGGTTGAGGGGGTTGTTATTGCTCGGTTTGATGTTGCGCCTGTTGCACAATTTCTTGCTCTCTTCTTCTCCTGACACTACCTGTTAGACTATTATAACTCAAGTTCCAACCGTGCACTCGGTAAGTTTTGTAGTTATCCTTGGCCAGAGGTTCATGCGCCAAAATTTCATATCGATTAGCATCGGATGCCTGTTGATACTTGTTAAAACCTGAAAAGTACCACTTTTCACCCCTTAACTTAATCTCTGTTAGACCCTTAGTCATTTAATAAATGTGTGTTAAGCCCATTTTGTAGGTAATAAGCAGCAACTGCAGATAAGGCCCTAACCCTGCTAAGAAGCCTACTTTTTCCCCAGAAGTTCCTCATAAGAAAGGAAGTTGAACCTAGACAGAGAACTTGGCTGCAGCATAGGCAAAGCACAGCAGCAACAACTCAAGAAGTGAGCCTCGCACAGATGTCGCAGGGTTTAATTGATTCAGAAAGAATGCTTCGCGCAGTTGTCGGGGGTCTCTCAAGGCAGCACACCAACTGCTCGTGTTGTTCTCACGCAGATTAATGACAGAAGGTCTTAAAAAGTAGGCCTCGCACAGTTCTTGTGAGGCTCTGTTGTAAGCACTCACGCAGTCTCGCGTAGCTCAAGAGAGGAGCATTTAATCTTTGCGCAATTCACTGAGGAGACAGAGCTCCAGGCATTCCTGCGCGCAGCTATTGCGCAATGGTCGTGGGATGTAGATCTTCAGGGAACTGCTCGCGCAATCCAGAGGATGATGTAATTACTTCTTCGCGAGGATCCCCGTGAGATTCACCAAGAAATGAACTGCACGCACGATTCCCATGCCACTCAAATGGAAAGCGCAAGCCTGCGACGACCAGAGCATTCTCGCGATGACCAAAGTATCCACATCCATGATCGCAAGAGCTTCAAGTCAATTCAATCCCACGACGACAACTCTATCACATGACAAGACCTAGAAACTCTTGCTACCTAACGAGGCTCGAGATTTTAACTTCCCCCCCACTTCTACAGGGGCAGTCTGGGAACTTCTAGAACTAGGGCACACACTCTAATGCTCCAATCTCCGTGCATATGCCCCAAGGCATCCAACAAATAGTAATGGGCCACATTTGTATCGTTAAAATTAGGGTTTTCCTAACCCTAATGCTCTCATAACTGACTGCTATATAAGCCTAAGCCTAGTTTAGGTTTAGGAGAGCGGATCTTCTTGAATCAGCTGTAGAGTTCCAGTAGGCTAAGGTTAGCATCTTTTCCCTTTTTTCTTCTCTCCATAGTCCAGCACTTACTGGCTATGCCTTTGTATGTTTATTTGGAACAGTTTTAATGATGTTTTATAATAGGATGTTATACATATATGGGATTGGTGTTTGAGGGTTGTTATGTACAAGGCTGCTGCCTTGAGATCCTCCATTGCTAAGTTATATTATAAGCAATGGAGGATTGTTTTTAAGGATTTATTTAGATCCAAGTGACCTGTGTGTCCAGGCTAGGCACATATGTAGGCCTATGCCCCACCACAGGATCCACTAAATCTGAATCCCCATGGGAGCCTGAGCTGGTAGCCTTGTGAACATGGTGGTGGCAGTAATCTACTTGTTCTGTCTCAGACCTCTGTAAGGAGGATAACCTTTGTGGATAGTCTATGGCCATTTAAGTCGACAGGTTATAGCCCTAGGGTGATGCCAATCCACAGATCTAAGATAGATTCTTCTTCTCTGCACTTGTGCTTGTAGCCCTATGAGAGATTGTGCAGAGATAGACTCCCCTGTATTTGTATAGACCCACCATCAGATGACATATCTGATCTGGCTGTAGAGATTGTAGGCTTGTGACTGGATCACTGCTGTCTTTCTAAAGCAGTGAATAGCTAGACCTAAAGCTAGTACTCAAACTCTTGTTGGTCCTGTGTGTCCAGGCTAGTGCCCATTGCAGGCCTATGCCCCACACACAGAACTTTAGAGGTTGAGGTTCCTATGGATTCTTGAGCTGGTAGCCTGGAAGAAGTAGTGCACACAATGATAAACTTGTTCTGACCCATCTATGGACTGTGGTTCCCCTATTGGATAGTCTATAGTCATTTGAGTGGACAGGTTATAGCCATAAGGGATTAGATCATGGCACAGGGGTGAGTTGGATCCTTTCTCCTCTTTGGTGATAATGTAGCCATTGGATAGGACTTCTATTGCAGCAGATCTGAGTCTGAGTTATAAAACCCATCAAATCTGTACCTAATAGCTTACTTCTCACCCTGTTTATATTTATTTTTCTCACACTCCATTACTCTTCTCAACCATTTCTGTAGTTTAGGCATTAGGTTACCTTAGGATTTAAACAATAGTGACCTTAAACACCCTTCCATTTAGGATTGCTAGATTTGTAATCAGATCTGGAGGGCCTGCTAAAGATAGCTCCCTTGGAGCTTTAGATCATTTTTCCCTGTGGGACAAACTCTTACTTATTAAAACTTGCTACAACAGGCCCTGTATCTTATAGGTCTGTGTATTTTTAGACTTGCTGCTCTGTAGTTTTCAATCCACCTTTGATTTATTTTCACCAACTCATTCTTATCATTGTTTTCAATAAAGTTAGCAGCAAGCACTTGTTCTGGCCCATCTATGGACAGTGGTTCCCTTATTAGATAGTCTGTGACCATTTGAGTGGACAGGTTATAGCCATAAGGGATTGGATCATGGCACAGGGGTGAGTTGGATCCTTTCTCCTCTTTGGTGATAATGTAGCCATTGGACAGGACTTCTATAGCAGCAGATCTGAGTCTGAGTTATAAAACCCATCAGATCTGTACCTAATAGCTTACTTCTCACCCTTTTTATATTTATTTTTCTCACACTCCATTACTCTTCTCAACCATTTCTATAGTTTAGGCATTAGGTTACCTTAGGATTTAAACAATAGTGACTTTAAATCCCCTTCCATTTTGGATTGCTAGATCTGGAGGGCCTACAAAAGATGGCTCCCTTGGAGCTTTAGACCATTTTTCCCTATGGGACAAACTCTTTTAAAACTTGCTACAACAGGCCCTGTATCTTGCAGGTCTGTGTATTTTTAGACTTGTTGCTTTATATTTTTCAATCCACCTTTCATTTATTTTCACTAACACATTCTTATCACTATTTTCAATAAAGTTAGCAGCAAGCATCTAAAATACCCTAACAAGTTTTTGGCGCCGCTGTCGGGGAATCTTGATCTATTAGTAGACCCCAGATTTTTGTATTTTTTATTCTTTGGTAGCTGTGCTTGTGAATAACTGATACTGCTGATTCACATTTGGAATTTTTCTTGCAGATCTGGACAGTAGCAGAGAAGGAAAGTTGAACTGCACTAGGATTCTAGCTACCTCTGTTTGCATTTCTCCAACCCTCAAAACTCAGTCTATTTTCCTTAGCAAATTCCATAGCAGTTGATTAGGATAGTTATAATTTTGATAATTCTTTGAGTTAATTGCAATGTGTCTACAAGCGCCTTTCCTCATTGCTGGTGTGTGTGCATGTTAGGAAGGAGATCCCTCACTCCGACATTAGGGCCTCCTAACCCTGAGATAGAAAAGGCCAGAAGACCAAGAAGGCCCGGACACACCATAGTTGAGCCCCTTACTGAAATTGAGACAGCAGTCATGGGTGAAGAGCAACCCAGAACATTGAAGGAATTGAATGCTCCTGATGATTATAATTCCCCATTCAGCATTCAATTCCTAGATGTTCAGGGAAATTATGAGATTAAAAACTCAATCATTCAAATGCTTACCTCTTTCTATGGGCTCAGCAAGGAAGACCCGTACAAACACATTGACCAATTCTTGGCCCTGTGCACAATATTCTTCATTACTGATTTGGGACCAGAAGCCACTAGATTATGGCTCTTTCCTTTCTCCCTAAAGGACAAGGCCATCACCTGGTTAGCTACTCTCCCAAACAACAGCATCACTTCATGAAAAGACCTCCAGACAAAATTTTTGACCAAATTCTTCCTAGAGACAAAAACCAGCCAGTTGAGAAAAGCAATACTTGCTTTTGCCCAACCCCCAACTAAAGATTTTAATCAAGCATGGGACAGATTCAAGGAGATGCTCAAACAATGTCCCCACCACCAGATCCCTGACTGGCAGCTTGTCCATAGCTTCTATAATGGGATTGATGAGAAAAGCAGAGACATGGTAGATGCCTCTTGTGGTGGAACTTACCTCAAAGGCCACAACAGTAATTTAACTAGGGATATGTCCCAAGGTCAAATTTCCAACATCAGCAGCTGCTCCAGTAGCAAAATTAGTTGGTAGTTCCCCCACCTCAGCCCCAAAATGCTTCTTTCGATGATCAGGTTTTGACCTCATTGCAAAGCCTTGGAACCTTGACTCAGACAGTGAACTCTCACAGTCAAAGCATAAAGAAAATGGAAGAGCAGCTAAGCCAAATATCCAATGCCTTGGCCAAAAGAGAGGAGGGCAGGTTGCCAAGCCAGCCAGTGGCCAACCCCAAGGGCCAATATTTGATTGGAGAAGGTTCCTCAAGTTTTGAGGGAGCTAATGCCATCACAACCCTAAGGTCTGGCAGGCTAGTGGACAACTAGGTTGGAAAGGAACAAGGAGAGGTCATTTCCAAAGAATTCTCGAATGAATGTGAAAAAGAATATGTTAAAGTACAGAGCCAAGAGTTGCCTTCTACCCTGCAACAAGAGAAAAATAAATAGGTTGTAGTTGAGCCTCAGCAGGAAATAAAAGATGAAAAAAGAAAAAAATAAAAGTTTAATCATAGGCTAGCAGCTGAGGAACCAGTAGTACCTCAGTTGTCATTTCCTGAAGCTTTAAGTGGCCCTTCCCCTTTTGATAAGGGGAATGCACAGATAGAGGAAATGATGGAGACCTTTAAGCAGGTAAAAATCAATTTGCCCCTACTTGAAGCAATTAGACAGGTCTCAGCCTATGCCAAATTTCTGAAAGACCTTTGTACCCAGAAAAGAAAAGCTAGAGGTCATTTGTCCATAAAGGTCTTTGCAACTGATACAGTTAATTCTGTATTAAACATAACAATACCAGAGAAGTTGCAAGACCTAGGGATACCCACTATTCCCTATATAATTGGAGACCACACAATTGGAAGGGCCCTTATAGACCTTGGAGCCAGTGTAAACCTGCTGCCATACAGTGTGTATCAGCAGCTAAGTTTGGGGGAGCTAAAACCCACCCCCATTCTACTGTTAATGGCTGATAGGTCTGAAAGGAGACCTATGGGAGTGGTTGAGGATGTCTTAGTAGGGGTGGACAAGTTCTTTTACCCTGCAGACTTTCTAGTTTTGGACATGGGCTGCAACAAGAGTACAACACCTATACCTGTTATTTTGGGCAGGCCATTCTTGGCCACTGCCAATGCATGCATTCAATGTAGGTCAGGGATTATGGAGGTAACTTTCAGACACATGAAGGTTGAACTGAATGTGTACAATAGTGCAAAGTACCCTCAGCTGGACAATGAGGAAAGCTTTGTAGTGGATGTACTAGAGGAAGTTGGTGAAGAAGAATTGCCCACTCTACTGGATTGGGGCAACATTGTCAAAAGTTTAGTTGAAGTTTGGGACATGGTAGAGGAAGAAAGCCCAGCTGTTATGACAGAAGACATGACCACATTAAAGTCTTCTATAGGCTCAGTGCAGCATTCCATTTGGAAACCTACATTGCTGCCTCTTCCTCAAACCAACAAAGAACCAATCTTGTCATCCACCCAACAAGCCCTTGATCTGAATCTCAAGAAGCTTCCAGAAACATTGAAATATGCCTTCCTTGAGAAAGGTGAAAATTTTCCTGTAATTATCTCCTCCTCTCTTACCAATAAGCAAGAGGAAGAATTACTAGCAGTCTTGAGGAAGCATAAAAAGGCAATTGGTTGGACCATTGCGGATCTCAGAGGGATAGATGCATCAATCTGTATGCACAAGATCCATTTAGAGGAGGCTCAGTACCCTCCAGGAAAATGCAGAGAAAATTGAATCCTCACATGTAGGAAGTGGTCCTCAAAGAGATTATTAAATTGCTAGATGCTGGGGTAATTTACCCCATTTATGATTCTGAATGGGTGGCACCTATTCAAATGGTGCCCAAGAAATCTGGCATAGCAGTCGTTACAACTAAGTCTGGAGAGCTGAGACCAACCAGGGAGACCACTGGTTGGAGGGTTTGCATCGATTATCGGAAGCTCAACTCTAAGACCAGAAAAGACCACTTCCCTCTCCCCTTCATAGATCAAATTCTAGATAAGGAAAAACTTTTTATTGCTTTCTTGATGGGTACTCAGGGTACAACCAGATCCCTGTTCACCCTCACGACTAAGAAAAAACTATATTTACTTGCCCTTTGGGCACCTTTGCTTACCGAAGGATGCCTTTTAGGCTGTGTAATGCCTCAGCCACCTTTCAGAGGTATATGTATGCCATATTCTCTGATATGATTGATAAGTTCTTAGAAATTTTTATGGATGATTAGATATGGGGACAATGGCCAATGTCCCAACACCTCCACCTAGTCTTGCAAGATGTGAGGAGACCAATCTTAAGTTGAAAAGAGCCACTTCATGGTAACACAAGGTATTGTGTTGGGCCATGTAGTCTCTAGAGAAATTGAGGTAGATAAGGCCAAAGTTGACCTCATTACAAATTTACCCCCTCCAAAAATAGTCAAACAAATCAGATCTTTCCTTAGACATGCAGGATTCTACAGGAGGTTCATTAAAGACTTTAACAAAATTGCTAAACCATTGTGCCACCTGCTCTGCCAGGATGCGCCCTTTGATTTTTCTGCTCAATGTCTTGAGGCTTTTAAAACTTTGAAGATATGCCTCACCTCTGCCCCTGTACTCCAAACACCTGACTATGCACTACCCTTTGAGCTGATGTGTGATGCATCTGGCTTAGCAATAGGTGGTGTTTTGGGCCAAAGGAAAGATAAGCTGCCAGTGGTCATTCCCTATGTCAGCAAATCACTTGCTGAAGCTCAGCTGAATTACACCACAATTTAGAAAGAGCTTCTGGTAGTGGTTTTTGCTGTTGACAAATTTTGACCTTACCTACTTGGGTCTAAAACTGTAATCTTCACGGACCACTCAGTATTGAAATACCTATTGTCCAAGAAAGATGCTAAGCCCAGGCTGATTCGATAGATACTCCTATTGCAGGAGTTTGACGTTGAAATCAAGGACAAAAAGGGTGTGGAAAATGTGGCGGCTGACCACTTATCTAGAATTGTGTTGGAAAAATGTGTTGATGACCCTGCAAATGATGTTTTCCCGGATGAGCAATTGTTTGCCATCCAATCCTTGGTTCCTTGGTATGCACACATTGTAAACTATTTAGTTATAGGCAAGATTTCTGCCCATTGGACCAAAATGGACAAAGACCTGCTCGTCTCACAGGTCAAATTCTTTTTTTGGGAGGAACCTCGCTTATACAAATACTATGCAGACCAAATCATCCAAAAATGTGTTCCAGAAAGTGATGTCCCCAGTATTCTGGCCATGTGCCATGAAAATGCCTGTGGGGGCTACTTTAGTGGAAGAAAAATAGCTGACAAGATCTTGCAGTGTGGGTTCTATTGGCCTTCTTTATTCAGAGATGCCAATACACACTGCAGGACATGTGAGAGATGTCAGAAATTAGGAGGGCTGTCCAAAAGAAACTCAATGCCTTTGCAGCCCATCCTTGTTGTGGAACTGTTTGATGTCTGGGGTATGACTTTATGGGCCCCTTTCCTCCTTCAAATGGTTATCATTTCATCTTAGTGGCAGTGGATTATGTTTCAAAATGGGTAGAAGCTATTGCCACAAGAACCAATGATAATCAAGTTGTCCTCAAGTTTGTAAAGTAGAATATCTTCTTAAGATTTGGCACCCCTAGAGCCATTATCAGTGATGGAGGTAGCCATTTCTACAATAGAAATTTTGAGAGCTTGCTCAAGAAATATTCTGTCACCCATAGGATTGCTACTCCCTACCACCCGCAAACAAGTGGGCAAGTTGAAATTTCTAATTGGGAGATCAAGTACATCCTTGAGAAGACTGTGAGGACTGACAGAAAGGACTGGGCTGATAAGCTAAATGATGCATTATGGGCTTATAGGACTGCTTATAAGACTCCCATTGGGATGTCTCCATTCAGACTGGTTTATGGCAAGGCTTGCCATCTCCCAGTAGAGTTAGAACACAGGGCCTATTGGGCCATAAAAAATTTAAATCTAGACCTAACTTCTGCTAGTTATCACAGGTTGCTGCAGCTGTCAGAACTGGATGAGCTGAGGATGGATGCATATGCAAATGCCCGGATATACAAGGAAAGGTCCAAGGCTTTCTTTGACAAGGGTTTGTTAAGAAAGAGCTTCACGGCTGGTGAAAAGGTTTGGTTGTTTGACTCCAAACTTAAATTTTTTCTTGGCAAACTGAAATCTAGATGGGAAGGCCCCTATATTGTCATGAATGTTTCCCTATATGGTGCTGTGGAAATCATAGATCCCAAGTCTAGGAAAACCTTGAAGGTGAATGGTCAGAGGCTTAAGCCTTGTTTAGAAAAACCTGTTGAACCTATGGACACCATTCATTTTCAAGGGGACCCTTCATTAAACTGATCCACAACTATGTCCATGTTGTATTATATGTACGTCAATTTTGTTAGGTTTATATTGCCTTCTTTTGTTCAAATTTTTTAAGAAATTTCAGTGGCCTCACTTGAGTCTGAACCTGTCTAGTCTGATTTCTTTTTATGCTTGGTTTGATGATTACTTCTCTTGAATTGGTGGTTTTTAATTGAATGTACGATGTTTGGATAATGATTTTTGCTGCATATGCTTGAATATTTGATTTTAAAGTGTTTAGGGGTGCCCCTGGTGGTGAGTTATACCTAGGAACTAGCTACAACACAAATGGAAATGGCAGAATGAAGAGCGCATGCTCTCTGTTTAAAGCTTTGCTATCACGGGGTCCAAAATGAGGCCTGGGAGCCTCTCGCGCATTCCAAATGGAACACTTCACTTGCTGTCGCAAGATTCAAAGTAAACCTTAGGAGCCTCTCGCGCAATCTAAATAGAATTCTACACTAGCTGTCGCGAGCTCTAAGGTAAACCTTGGAGACTCTCGCGCAATCCAAGTTGCATTTACACCGTCGCCAGTTTTATTTCCCATCCCGCGACAGGATATGTTCCAAAGCGCGCCAAGCCTAGCGATAAGTATTCTAAACCCGCGATTGTCTCCTTTTCCAGTTCTCTCTCTCTTCTCCATCCAGCGAAACCCTAGCTTCCGACGCTCTTCCACCTCTCTCCTCCAGCGTCCATTCTACAACCCATTATTCACACCAGGATCCTAGAGATTTGTTCCTAACATCATCCCCATCAGTTGCCCTCTGCTCAGAGATCTCGTGGTGCACTATGCATCAGATCGAACCAAACACTACGATTTTAGGGTAAGCACTCAGATCTCAGTTCCCCTTTTTCATCTTCAAAAGTAGAGTTTATATGGCCTCTAAGAGTGCACCAAAGAAAAGGGCCAGGGATAAGGCCCCTGTTGAGCCCGCTCCTAAGAAGGTCAAAACTTCTAAGGCACCGAAAAAAGGGAAGGAAGTGGTTGAAGAGGTGGAGGAGCCAACCCCTAAGTTTTCTACACCCTCTGAGCTCATGGCTTCAATCCCCTTGGAGCCTGAAACAGCTTTCGACCTGCCCTTCTTTGAGAAGGAGCCTCTCTCTACCTCTGCCATTGAATTTATGAGCAAGGCTAGTCTGACACCCTTGATGAGAGGAATTCCAGCACTAGCCTACCCTCGGCTAGTGTCACTTTTTTATCAACACATCATGGTCACCAAGGACAAAGATGGACAATCAGGCTTCCTCGTGCTGATTGATGATTTCGAGATGTACCCCAAGCTGATTGCAGAAGTATTGGGCATCCCAGCTGCATTTGACACTAGCTGTGGATATGGCCCTCCCCAAATTGCCTCAATCGATACCATTACGAGGGCTCTTACTAGAGGATTAAAGGCTTCAGGGGATTCCATAAGAAGAAGAGAGTTGGAGCCAAACCTCCTTTTCGTTTACAAGGTCCTGAGAAAAAACATCTACTGCTCAGGCCATCAGCAGGAGAGGAGGGCTCCTATTGCTTATGATGTTTACTCTTTCTCTCTCGGCCATGGCTTCCATGCAGCCTGGTTAATTTTTGAAGCAATGAAGGACTTGGTGGAGAAGCTAGGGCAGAAAAAGAAGCCACACACACTCCCCTATGCCTGAGTCATCACCAAACTGCTTTTGAGGGGGGGTACAAGATATCAAAAGTAGAGGAGACTACCACCCTCATTCCTACAACTTTTGCCAAGAGGCAATGGGAAATCAGTAGGAGCCTGATGAAAACCCAAAAGAAGAAGAAGGCTGAGGCTCAGGCCCCTCCCAAGCAAACTGATGAGGCAACTGTTACAAGGCCCACCCCTGTTACTAAAGAGGTGATTCAAGATCCTGTCACTACCTCTGCTGCAGTAGCCCCCACATCCCCTCCACCTTTTTCTGCAGGATCCCCTATCCTGACAACATCCCATCCCATTACACCATCAACATCTCTCCCTTCCTCCACTACACCCCTTTTTCCTGTGATTGGTACCTGGGAGGACACCACCCCCATGACAGCCCCACACCTTCCCCTATCCTACCTCAATACACAGCTCCAATACCCCCATCATCTTCACAAAACCCTGACAACCCTCCACTGATCTCATACAAGAAAAGGAAAACCACTGACACAACCCCCACCATGTCCCTGCCACCACCCACAATCCCTTTTATCCCCACTGACACACCTCACATTGACCAAGACATCACTTCAGCCATGCCTACTACATCCCCACTCACAAACATAGACTTCAACCTTAACACAACCAGCGGATTCCAAGCCTTTATGGCTAGTTTCCTTGACACCATGTCCACCCACTACACCCCCCTCCCGGACTCCCCAAATACATCACCACATCACTCATCAGAACCTCAATCTCCTCCTCCTTCCATTTTCCATCATGCCCCTTCCTCCCCTTTTCAACCTGTTCCATCTTCTACACAATCTCAACCTCCCAACCCAGACATACTTACACTTATCCTCTCCTTCATCCAAGACATCCAATCACAACTATCCACCACAAGACACACACAGGACCAGATGCAAACTAAAATCACATCCATCAAATCCATAATTCAGACATTGACAAACCACCCCATCCCTCAACAATCCAATCAAACCCCACTGGTCCTTTCCCCTTCTAGCCCTGACTCCACAACCCAACCATTCTCTTTCATACCTTTCACCATTCCCTTTTTCCCTTCCCCAGCACCACCTACTCCTAGTGATCCTACCTCATTTTCTTTCCCCCCATGCCTTCAATCCCACCTCTTATACTACCCCCTCCAACATTCACTGACAAATCCACCCAAACAGACCCAGAACCTTTTAGCCTCCCCAACAACTAGACTTACCCTTGATAACACCACTTCCTCACCCAGACCAATCACATTTTGCTCCTTCCACTTATCTCTTCCTATCGAAACACTCCTTTTACATCCCTCCCTACCTCACCATCCTCCATGCCATGAGAGACAATCCCTACCTTAGGAGGGATGTCTGAGGATCATGGCCCAATCATGACAATCTATAGAGTCCCTCTCCGACAGATCACTGAACTAGAGGAGGCCCACAGAAAATAATTACTGGGTATTTCACTTGGGCGAACTAACATTTTGGAGGCCTATGAGAAGGCGAAAACTATGGTTGCTTATCACCAAATGAATCTGGAGCTGGAGAAAGCAAATACTAATGTGGAGAGGGTGAAAGCAAGAATGTTCAAGAAAAGACTCAACAATGCCCAGGAAATCTTCTGACTCCAAAAGGAAATCTATGAAATTGACCTCCTAAAAGCCCAAATCCAGATAGCCTCTTTGGAAGCTGCATTGGCACGCTGCGGAAGTGTTGCTCGAACCCACCCCCTCTCTATACTCATTCCAGAACTTGAGCCTCAAGTTACCCAAACCCCTGCTGCCCCTCCTTCATCTCCTCCTACTAAGCAAACTTATCCTAAATAGAGGAAAGTCACTGCTAAGAGGACTGCTTCCACAGCAGCTTCTATCAAAATTGGCAAAGAGCCAGCTGCCCAGTCTGAGGAGGCAAAACCACATGGCCAGCCAGACAAAGGGAAGTCCCCTGTCGCCCCCCCTGAGTAAGATAAAGGAAAATCCCCTATGATCCCTCCTGAACCCAAGACTAAAAAAATGAGGGTGAGGGCACCCAAAGCTCCAACCATGAAGAAACCAGCAGCCCAACCAAAGAAACCAAGGCAGCCAAAGAAAAAGAGTCCAACTGAGAAGCAAGCAAAGAAGAAAATGACCAAAGCTCCTACAATCTGAACCAAGTCCAAGCTCAGTTCTGAGAACAAAGCTAAACTTAGGAAACATGCACAATAGATGGGCTGGGACTGGTTCACGGATTCAGATTCCGATTCCTCCTCCTCTTAAAATTAGATTGTAGTTAGGCTTTTCTTTCCTTTCCACTTCTTTTCTTGTCATTGTAATTACAGTTGTACATTTCTTTCTAAGATAATAGAATTTTTTTATATATTACTTCGTGTATATTGTCTGTGCATGTTTACTTATTTTTTCATGACTATTACCCTACACTTTCTGATCTTTGAACCAGTGAGGACACTGCTCCTCATGGTTTGGGGGTGTGGCAGGGTAGGTCTATCAATAGAATAGTTAACTTTAGTGCAGTAGTGGTGGTATAATTGGGATGAATAAAGTTGATTTTCACCTAACTTGCTGCAATGAGGAAATTTGTGAAAAAATTAAAATATTTTTACAGACGTTTCAAAACTGAAAATGTTAAAATCTTGTCACCACCATGAAGCTAACATCTAAAATGTTAAATTAGTACCTAGTAAACCTAAGAGGAGAGAAAAAGGTGAAAATACACTCCATGAGTTAAAGAGAAGACTATATCTGGTGAGATTTGGGCCCATCAATTTCTGTTGAAGAGTGTTTTGGTATTTTTTCTGCTCTAAGGTTTGATTGACTCAGCACTTGTTACTAGAAGGTAGGCACCTCCAAATCAAAACTTGTTGACAGCACTCATGACACAAAGGAAATGATTCAAGGCCTTCATTTGGACAGCTTGAGCCTAAAAGTACCAAACCATTTGAAACTGCCTTTTGTATAAACATTTTGAGCCTTCAAATCAATTTTTCTTCAAGGTAAACCAGAGTACCTGCACCTCAACCTGTAGACCTGATTTAACCTTAGCCTCACTTTGAGAATTCAGAAGGTAAAGGAGAAGGAGATGAAAGTGGGCAAGCTGGGTGCAACATGTGGTGAATGGAAAAGAGAAGCAATATATGAACACAAGTCTAGCAGTGGTTCAGTTGTGGCATTTCATTAAAATAAAAATAATAAAAATAAAAAATATATATATATATACAAAAAAAAAAGGAAAAGAGAAGTCAAAAGAATACCTTCATCTGAAAATTGGACAAAAGGAGAGAAGATGGCCACTTTGAATCTGAAAAATATCAAGGAAGATGAAGAATGCTAAATGAAATAAAGGTAGTGAAGTCATGAGTCACTCCTAACCTTGCTGATTTCTGAATTTTGATCTCCTTTTTACCCCTTCATTCTTTATATCCCTCACCCATAAGCCACATTACAACCCATTCAAAAAACCTTGAAGATCCAAAGTGAAATGAGCTTTCCAGAGGAGATGAGGGAGTGCCTAATCTATGGTGAAAAGTCATGAGGATGTCAGAAATTAGAAGCTTTACCTATGCTCATGCTTGCAGGCCCATTTGGGGTCTGTAACTGCTCTTGAGCTACTTTAAATGTGAACACCCCTAGATATTCATTGTTGAGAGATAGCCCTGGTGAGAATTGGGTTTGACTTGTAACTTCATTGGGGTTGTATCCAATCTGATTTTTAAATTTAAGCAAGCTTGGTACTGATATGTGCACATTGAATTTCTAATGTAAAATGATTGGTGGAAATTCAAACACATGCTAAAAAAAAAATTTGAGTTTTAAATGACCTGCATTACTGCTACAATTTCCTTCGAATTCTAAAAGAAAGTGGATTGATGTTTTATTCATTGAAATTTATTTTGCCATTGACTGCACCACTTTTAACTATTTTTATTATGAAGTTTGTGGGTACCTTTACTGAAAACCCTCAGGAGACTCCAATCCTCCACTAGGGATCACTTAGGGGTTTAAAAGGCTTGGTACATATGCTAAATGTACCCGTGATCCCTACGAAAGTGGCATTTAATTAGTTAAAGCTTTGCTAAGGGACTAGCAAAGATTAGGTTTAGGGATGTGTTAAGACCTGAAAAGTACCACTTTTCACCCCTTAACTTAATTTTTGTTAGACCCTTAGTCATTTAATAAATGTGTGTTAAGCCCATTTTGTAGGTAATAAGCAGCAGCTGCAGATAAGGCCCTAACCCTGCTAAGAAGCCTACTTTTGCCTCAAAACTTCCTCAGAAGAAAGGAAGTTGGACCCAGACAGAGAACTTGGCTACAGCATAGGCAAAGCACAGCAGCAACAAGTCAAGAAGTGAGCCTCACGCAGATGTTGCAGGGTTCAATTGATTCAGAAAGAATGCTTCGCGCAGTTGTCACGGGTTTCTGAAGGCAGCACACCAACTGCTCGCGCTGTTCTCTTAATGATAGAAGGGCTCAAAAAGAAGACTTCGTATAGTTCTCGCGAGGCTCAGCTGTAAGCCCTCGCACAGTCTCGCACAACTCAAGAGAGGAGCATTTAATCTTTGCGAGATTCACTAAGGAGAGAGAGCTCCAAACATTCCTGCGCGCAGCTGTGGCGCAGTGGCCGCGGGATGCAGATCTTTAGGGGACTGCTCGCACAATCCAGAGGATGATGCAATTGCTTCTTCGCAAGGATCCCCGCGAGATTCACCAAGAAATGAACTGCATGCACGATTCCCGCGCCACTCAAACTGAAAGCGCAAGCCCGCGATGACCAAAGTATCTGTCCCGCGACTACAAGAGCTTCAAGTCAATTCAATCCCATGACGACAACTCTATCACGCGACAAGATGTAGAAACTCTTGCTTCCTAGCGAGGCTCGGGATCTTAACTCCCCCCTCCACTTCTGTAGGGACAGTCTGGGAACTTTCAGAACTAGGGCACGCACTCTAATGCTCCAATCTCCGGGCACACGCCCTGAGGCATCCAAGGAACAATAATGGGTCATGTTTGCATCGTTAAAATTAGGATTTTCCTAACCCTAACGTTCCCACAGCCGACTGCTATATAAGCCTAAACCTAGTTTAGGTTAAGGAGAGCGGATCTTCTTGAATCAGCTGCAGAGTTCCAGTAGGCTAAGGTTAGGGTTTTGGTAGCATCTTTTCCCTTTTTTCTTCTCTCCATAGTCCAGCACTTGCTGGATATGCCATTGTATGTTTATTTGGAACAGTTTTAATGGTGTTTTATAATAGGATGTTATACATATATGAGATTGGTGTTTGAGGGTTGTTCTGTATAAGGCTGCTGCCTTGAGATTCTCCATTGCTAAGTTGTATTATAAGCAATGGAGGATTGCTTTTAAGGATTTATTTAGATCCAAGTGACCTGTGTGTCCAGGCTAGGCACATATGCAGGCCTATGCCCCACCACAGGATCCACTAAATCTGAATCCCCATAGGAGCCTGAGCTGGTAGCCTTGTGAACATGGTGGTGGTAGTAATCTACTTGTTTTATCTCAGAACTCTGTGAGGAGGACAGCCCCTGTGGATAGTCTGTGGCCATTTAAGTGGGCAGGTTATAGCCCTAGGGTGATGTCAATCCATAAATCTAAGACAGATTCTTCTTCTCTGCACTTGTGCTTGTAGCCCTGTAAGAGATTGTGCAGAGACAGACTCCCCTGTTTTTGTATAGGCCCACCATCATATGGTATATCTGATCTGGCTGTAGAGATTGTAGTCTTCTGACTAGATCACTGCTGTCTTTCTAAAGCAGTGAACAACTAGACCTAAAGCTAGTACTCAAACTCTTGTTGGTCCTGTGTGTCCAGGCTAGTGCACATTGCAGGCCTATGCCCCACACACAGAACTTTAGAGGTTGAGGTTCCTATGGATTCTTCAGCTGGTAGCCTGGAAGAAGTAGTGCCTACAATGATAAACTTGTTCTGACCCATCTATGCACTAAGGATAGCCTCTATGGATAGTCTGTGACCATTTAAGTGGACAGGTTATAGCCATAAGGGATTGGATCATGGCACAGGAGTGAGTTGGATCCTTTCTCCTCTTTGGTGATAATGTAGCCATTGGACAAGACTTCTATAGCAGCAGATCTGAGTCTGAGTTATAAAACCCATCAGATCTGTACCTAATAGCTTACTTTTCACCCTTTTTATATTTATTTTTCTCACACTCCATTACTCTTCTCAACCATTTATGTAGTTTAGGCATTAGGTTACCTTAGCATTTAAACAATAGTGGTCTTAAATCCCTTTCCATTTACGATTGCCAGATCTGTAGTCAGATCTGGAGGGCCTACTAAAGATGGCTCCCTTGGAGCTTTAGACCATTTTTCCCTGTGGGACAAACTCTTACTTATTAAAACTTGCTACAACAGGCCCTGTATCTTGCATTGCAGGTCTGTGTATTTTTAGACTTGCTGCTCTGTATTTTTCAATCCACCTTTGATTTATTTTCACTAACCCATTCTTATAATTATTTTTGATAAAGTTAGCAGCAAGCATCTAGAAATACCCTAACAATACTGGGCAATCATTATTGAAATTAATCGGGCATAAGGCAATCGAGGAATCACCGTGGGAACGGCTCTCGGTTTAACACGCTCGTGGGCATGTTTAATATTCTCACGTACTAAAACTGGGGCATTGAACCACCTACCCTCAAAAGCTACATATAGGGCCTGAAGAAAATGATCTCTTCGTCTTGCTCATGGCCCACAGGCTATACATTTTTCCTCATAATTACATCTAATGGCCACATTCTTTCAGGCAACTGGGACCGTGTAACCGACTTCCCGGTTCTAGATTGACCATTGGTCATTTCAGTCTTAATGTGATGAAAACCTACTGTCTCTCGAAGAGGGGATGCCAGACCCCCTTCCTCCGCTTCGTATTCCCAAGAGCAATTCATTGCTCTTCCAATGTCCGTGTGGACAAACGTAAGCGTTTTACCGTTAAGAGTGATAATTATCTTGTTTCCCATAGGGTCCAGTTCAAATTTTTGGTAAAATAACCTCACAAGACGCGGGTAATAGCTATCATAGAAAGTACGAACAAACTAAAATTTTCAGGCAGCGAAGATGGCAGAACAAAATTTCAAGCTTTATACATGTAACAAACAAAAGATCCACCGGTGATAGCCGACTGTCACCTAAACAGTGGTGCACACAACACATATCCAAAAATCTACTTTACACACCTATTACATGTATCGATTCTCAAGTTTAACAATACCCAAATTAATAATAAGGCCTCCGATTAAAACTTCTCGGACGGGAGGCCTACATCACAGTAGGATCCACCAAAGGCTCCGGTCCGGGTCAAGAGTTGTACCTACGATCTATAGTCGAGGGATGAGCTTCATCCAATGTAACCTGACGTGTCAGTTCAGTATCGATTTCCAGTGTCAAATTAAATGTCAGTCAGTACAGTATGCAACACATGATGTACAGTTTAACCTCCCGTACTGGTCCAGTAATGCGGTATGTAAGGTAGTGTGTATAGTTAAACCCGCCTACCGGTCCAGTAATGCAGCATGCAGTGTCCAGTATGCAGTGCAATGTGTACGGATTAACCCATCATACCGATCCAGTAATGCAGTATGCTCACTATCCAATTTTTAGTGTCCAGTATTAGTGTTTAGTATCCGGTATTCAGTCTCCAGTATTCATATGATTCATGTTTCATTCCAGACTCACATACTTATTCATAGTTTGAATTTCTATTCACGTTCAAGGCTCAAGGTTTCATATATACAAAGCGTGCTTCGGATTTCAAGTTCAATGTCGGGGTCTTAATTAGATCTTCGAGTTCAAATGCCATGTTCCGATTCAGATTCTTATACAGACTTACGCTCTTAGATTCTTGTTAGAAATCAATTTTACTTCTAGTTTCAGATCAAAATTGCATTTCATATACAGAATTCAAATCATGGAATTCAAATAAAGGCTTGTTTCAAAATCATATGCTAATCTAACAATTCGAATCATCAAGGCAAAAATCACGATTTCAAGTACTTCAAAATATTCTGGTTCAAACACATAATCATCGGGTTCAAATATCATATTCCGACTCAGATTCATAAACATACGCATATTTTAAAATCACTTTTCACATACAAAGTTTAGGCAAGACATGGAAATCATATGCTAACTTGAAACAAAACAAAATTCGGAGTACACTTCATTCAAACACGAATTGGAATTTCGGGCATTTCAAAGCTATCGAATGTTCAAGTATAAAACAAAATCAAGTCCATGAAACAGCATCAAGACGAACTTGTGTGTTGAATTTCCCTACCTCAAGATTGAAAACGTGCCAATACACACGCATGAATCTAAGCATATTCCTCATCAAAGATCATCCATTATTATCCTAGATCATAGAAAGTACACATACCATGTATTAGTAAATCACGCTTGACACATACAAGGCCTCACGCGGAGCAAAATACTACAAAGCCTAAGCTCACATAACAAGATATCTCGTCGTGGCGAGCTACAATCGTCGTCGCGGTAAGGTGCCCAGAAGTCATATGGCACACCTCGTCTCGCTGCGGTGCGAATTCGCAATGCCATTTTAGCCTTCAAATCCACGCAGCACTCGTTGTGGCAAGTGCTTCAGGTGATACCTCGCCGCGGTGAGGTTCATGGTTACCGCAGCGACTGTTTCAAATCTGAAAATGTCCAGAATTCAGTTTTTTCCTTCCCTTCCAACATCAAAATACAAAATCTAAGGCAGAAATTCACATATAATCTATACTAAACCTATTTTACATGATTTTAATCAAAGTTTTAACTCCTAATCTCACGCATGCAAGGATTTCCATGCGATGATTTTGAGGATCGAGTATCGAAACGTAAGCGTTTGCACCCTTCATGCGTCTGATCCTCGGATTCCTTACATGCGATCAAAATATCCATTAATCTAAATCTAAATCTCATAAATCGTGAGTCATCCCATCACGTTACTATGCTTACCTTCTAGATCCACACATGCGGCATTTGGAATGGTCGGGATCGATTGCGGTAGAATTTGGTGCGTAGCTCCGTGCTTGACCACACGATGATTCGATCTCTCACTACGGTTGCAACGGCGTCGATGCTCGATTTCATGTGTTGAAGAATAGATCAAGGGCGAGATCTCTTCGAAAGGAAAAATTGGGAAGGAGATGGGGCTCGGTTCCTCACCTCTTTCTTTCAACTGGGCATGCAAATGGGGAAATTCTAAAGGGCTATTGCTTTTATGCTAAGTGGAGTAGATTTGGTGTGGAGTTGGTATACCAAAATCGGTGTAAAGGCCTACATCTAACGGTCAAGCCCGATGTGTGGACCTTTTTACACACGGTAACTATATTTATTTTTATAAATCTAAGCTATTGGACTCAAGTTGGGCTCGTGCCAAAGGTGCACATGATCTCACTTGATCACGCACACATCGTCCATCTTGTACCTAAATTCTTAATTAATTTAAGGGATTACTTTTTGATTAAATTTTTGTGGGGATGGGCATGGACCTGGTCTAATTTCGGGATTAGAGTCTGTGTGTAAAACACACTTCTCCCAAGGTTCGGGTTTCAATTCAGTGTTCAAGTTAGGGATTGGTCCTCAGCTTACGCTTCGGTGTACTCACCCGATTGAGATAAGTGGGTCAAAGGCCACGTTTCAAACATGAAAAGTTTGACCAAGGTCAAACCGGTCAAAGAGAATCTAATTATCATCAAAAGTCAATGATTTCACGTTAGCCAAAAATTTGGGGTGTCACATCCATCCCCCCTGAAAGAATTTCGTCCTCGAAAATTTTCGTGAGGTACGGGTACTTGGTAGCTCTGAACAAAATCTGTGATGTTCTCCTCAAGATTCTGTGATTCAACATCCTTGAAGTTAGGGTCATTACATTCTCCCCTCCTTTAAGGAATTTTCATCCTCAAAAATTCATCACGTGGTATTTGGATGGGTCTAATACAGGAGATATACGACAATAAGGCCGAACATGTCGAATGGACGATGGAAGTCAGGCTGGGGCATTTGGGACCCTAACTCTCCTATCTGTCCTGTCGTTCGATAAGCGTTCGACAAATTGTGTCTATGGTTACTTAGCTCTCAATGTTTTCATCGCAGGTTGTCACTTTCTAGCGCTAGGTGTAGGGTTGCTAGGTTTGTATGCTGACTAAGTAATTGGAAGTGTACACATAGTGGTTTTATGACGCTCATGATGTTTCAAATAGAAGTGAATTTCATATATATTTATCAATAGGGATTTGCATAATTAAACAAAGGAAAGAGGAAATTACCTTAACTTACGGTACTACTGTGCGAAGACGGTAAGAGACGCCTCTACCTTGCAGATCGAGAGGATCCCGGTGAATTGGCCGCAGTTGGCGTTCGCTCCCTAGGTTTGGGACAATTTTTCATGCGATGTCCTTGTGCGCCACATCTAAGGCATGCACCCGTGGCCCATCGACACAACTCTGTCTTAGAGTGTTTCCACATTTTGAACATAGTTCATCTAATACGGATGAAGAGATGCGAGCAGGTTGTTGAAGGCTTGCTGCCCTGGTAGTAGTAGCACGTGAAAGGTGAAAAGGTCTAGGAGGTGCAACTGAAGGTGGCTACAAATATGTAGTCTGAGCCGACAGACTAGGTGCTAGCATCAGGAACCCCGATCTCTGCCTCGCAGGCTCACAAACATATGGCTGCACTTGACTTGTGCTATTTTGACCTTGTTCTTCACTTCTCTTGTTCATATTTTTTATGTCTCTTTTGGCGATGAGTGTCAATCTCAGGACTTGCCCATAAGTTGTCGCCTCAAATAGGGAAATCCGTTCCTTGATCATCAGCCTTACTCCATACTCAAACTTTTGGGCTTTCATAAGTTTAGTTTCCCCAAGCAATGGTGCAACCCGAGAGAGTCTAGTGAATTCCGACTCATACCCTCGCACTGTCATTTGGCCTTGCTCCAACGTCGGGAATTGGATCTCCATCTGACGTCGCTCTGGATCAAGGAAGTACTACTCATTGAAGACTTCAGTAAACTCAGTCCATGTCCATGGTGTCCATGGTGGTCAGGTTCTCGGCTGACTTCCACCATGGATCCGCTCTCCTCGAGTTGGAAAGTGGCGCAAGTCACTTTCTCTTCTTTAGTGAGTGGGATTCTCTGAAGAACCTTCTCCATCTGGTTTAACCATCACTCAGCTTCCATCAGATCAGTTTGACCATAGAAGCTATGAGGTCGCATCTGTCTAAACTCTTGGAATCCTCAGGGTTGGCGTCTCTCTGCTAGCAATGTAGGTTGTTGGTTGACCATAGTCTCCATCAATTGCTCAAGACGACGGTTATTGCTTCCTTCTCCCAAAGGAATGCCACTGGCACAGTCAGCTCGTGGTCCCCCTCATGGAGGTATACTGATCTGTCATGATAAACAAAGATTTTAATGCGAAGTGCTCGTGAAGATCAAAGGCATGACTAATTCAAGTTCCTATGTCCTTACCACATATGCCTAAACAGAGACATGACTTGGAATCCATAGAAGACCTAGAGAATAGGGATCGTGGATCCCTCCTACTTTCGGATTGCTCATACTGCCATTGCGTTTAAGTCCCAAAGAAGACCTAGCGCCTAGGCTTTGATACTACCTGTGACAACCCAGATTTTTCCAACACAAATTTCTTGGAATAATATATATATATATATATATTATATTTATTTTATAACTAGGAAAAACTCGGACCATCGGATCGTAGATCACCCTCCATTACAAATATGGCACATCATAACAGCGAACAAACTGAAATTTTCAGGCAACGAAAATGGCAGAACAAAATTTCAAGCTTTATACATGTAACAAATAAAAGAACCACCAGTGATAGCCGACTGTCACCTAAATGATGGTGAAGACAACAAATATCCAAAAATCCGCTTTACACACCTATTACACGTACCGATTCTCAAGTTTAACAATACCCAAATTAATACCAATGCCCCCAGTTAAAACTTCTCAGACGGGAGGTCTGCAACATAGTAGGATATGCCAAAAACTCTGGTCCCGCTCAAGACTTGTACCTATGATGTATAGTCGAGGGATGAGCTTCATCCAAGATCAGTAGAGAAAAACAATACCAATATACATCTTTTCAAGCAAAACACAGAGTTGATTGCTTGAAACCCAATAGGTGAAATCAAACTTCCATTGCATTTTTCGAATCAAGACAAAATTCCAATTCAAGAAAAGCATCGTCATGCACTTCAATATCGAGCTCGAGCAAAACATTATCCTGTACCTTAAAATCGAGTTCATACAAGTGAAATTCTCAAATTCTAGCTCACTTGGGTGCCGATTCGGTCAGTATTCATTCTATTTCAATTTCAGTCAGTATCTTTCTTATCCAATGTAAACCGACATGTCGGTCCAGTATCAATTTCCAGTGTCAAATTAAATGTCAGTCAATACAGTATGCAACACATGATGTAAGATTTAACCCTGCGTATCGGTCCAGTAATGCGGTATGCAGTGCAGTGTGTACAGTTTAACCCGCCGTGTCGGTCAAATAATGCAGTATGCAGTGTCCAGCATGCATTGCAGTGTGTACGGTTTAACCCACCGTACCGGTCCAGTAATGTAGTATGCAATGCAATGTGTACTGTTTAACCCACCATACCGAATCAGTAATGTAGTATGGAGTGTCCAGTATGCAGTGCAGTGTGTACTGTTTAACCCACCGTACTGGTCTAGTAATGCAGAATGCTCAGTATATGCAGTATCCTTAGTGTCCAATTTTCAGTGTCCAATATTCAGTGTTCAGTATTCAATCTTCAGTATCCAGTATTCATATGATTAATGTTTCATTACAGATTCACGTACTTACTCATAGTTCGAATTTCTATTCACGTTCAAGGCTCGAGGTTTCATATATACAAAACATGCTTCGGATTTCAAGTTCAATGTTGGGATCTTAATTTGATCTACGAGTTCAAATGCCACGTTCTGATTTAGATTCTTATACAGACTTATGCTCTCAGATTCTCTTTGGAAATCAATTTTAAAGACAAGATTCACTTCTAGTTTCAGATCAAAATCGCATTTCATATACAGAATTCAAATCAAGGCATGTCTCAAAATCATATGCTAATCTAACAATTCGAATCATCAAGGCAAAAATCAAGGTTTCAAGTACTTCAAATTATTCAGGTTCAAAAACATAATCATCGGGTTCAAATATCATATTCTGACCCAGACTCATAAACATATGCATATTTTAAAATTGCTTTTCACTTACAAAGTTCAGTCAAGACATGGAAATCATATGCTAACTTGAAACAAAACAAAATTTGAAGTGCACTTCATTCAAACACGAACTGAGATTTCTGGCATTTCGAAGCTGTCGAATATTCAAGTATAAAATAAAATCAAGTCCAAGAATCAGCATCAAGACGAACTTGTGTGTCAAATTTCCCTACCTCAAGATCGAAAATGTGCCAATACACGCGCATGAATCTAAGCGTATTCCTCGTCAAAGATCATAATTATTATCCTAGATCATAGAAACTACACATACCACATATTAGTAAACCACACTTGACACATACAAGGCCTCAAGTAGAGTGAAATACACCAAAGCCTAAGCTCACATAACAAGATATCTCGCCTTGGCGAGCTATAGTGGTCACCGCGGCGAGGTGCCCATAAGTCATATGGCACACCTCGTCTCGCCATGGTGAGAATTCGCAATGCCATATTGGCCTTCAAATCCACGCAACACACGCTGCAGCGAGGGCTTTAGGTCATACCTCTCTGCAGCGAGGTTCAAGGTTGCCGCGGTGACTATTTCAGATCTGAAAACGTCCAGAATTCAATTTTTTTCCTTCCCTTCCGACATCAAAATACAAAATCTAAGGCACGAATTCACATATAATCTATACTAAACCTATTTTACTTGATTTTAATCAAAGTTTTAACTCCTAATCTCACGCATGCAAGGATTTCCATGTGATGAATTTGAGGATCGAGTATCAAAACATCGGCATTTGTGCCCTTCATGAGTTCGATCCTCGAATTTCTTGCACGCGATCCAAATATCCATTAGTCTATATCTAAATCTCATAAATTGCGATTCATCCCATCATGTTATGATTCTTACCTTCTAGATCCATGCATGCGGGGGATTGAATGGTTGGGATCGATTGCAACGAAATTTGGTGCGTAGCTCCGCGCTCTACCACACGATGATTTGATCTCTCGCTACGGTTGCAACGGCGTCGATGCTCGATTTCACGTGTTGAAGAATAGATCAAGGGTGAGATATCTTCCAAAGGGAAAAATGAGAAGGAGATGGGGCTCGGTTCCTCACCTCTTTCTTTCAATCGGGCATGCAAATGGGGTAATTTCTAAAGGGCTATTGCTTTATGCTAAGTGGAGTAGATTTGGTGTGGGGTTAGTATACCGAACTCAGTGTATGTGCCTACATCTAACGACCAAGCCCGATGTGTGGAACTTTTTACACACGGTATCTATATTTATTTTTATAAATCTAAGCTATTGAACTCGGGTTGGGCTCATGCCAAAGGTGCACATGATCGCACTTGATCACGCACACATCGTCCATCTCGTACCTAAATTCTCTGTAACACACGCTTCTCCCAAGGTTTCGAGTTTCAATTCAATGTTCAAGTCAGGGATTGGTCCTAGGCTTACTCTTGGGTGTACTCACCCAATTGAGATAAGTGGGTCAAAGGCCACGTTACAAACATGAGAAGCTTGACCATGGTCAAACCGGTCAAAGCAAATTGCATTATCATCGAAAGTCAATGATTCCACGTTAGCAAAAAATTCAGTGTGTTACACACTGCCAACTTCTTCCTACGTTTAGGGTTTGGGGACCTAGAAGTCATTCTAGGGTTTTTAAATCTGAAATAACTGAAATAGAACTTGAAATTAGGGTAAGGATTACCTTAATCGCAAAATCGCATTGGAAGGCTCCCCGTGAAGAAGAAATACAGCTCTCAAAATCTCCCCCTTTTAAATTTAGTATGAAATGTCCATAGAAAGAGGTAAAGAACTTATATAGCTTGTTCCTCGCGCGCGTGACTTAAGACAGCTATGGCGTGCGAGCATTAGTCAACCACAGGAATTTAATTTTCCTCTTAATTTCTTTTCGATTCTAAGTCCCTCGCATGAGCGAGCCTTAAACCTTGCGTGAGCGAGCCTCAGTAGTCTTCAGGGAATCGAATTACCTTTGAGTTCTCTCTGTCTGAGTGCCTCGAGCGAGCGAGCACTTAAAGCTCAGGCACGCGAGCATCAGTTCACCTCAAAATTTAAAAAATCCATCTCATTTCGCCTTCCTGAGTACCTCGCACGAGCGAGTTCTAGAGCTCGGGCGCGCGAGCCACATGTACAATTCTTTTGAATCAGTTTTGCTTCAACTTTTCAATTCTCTCATTGCTATTCATTATTTCTCCCGTATTTAGAACACCTCTTCACATCTAATACTCTACACAATGCACCAATACTTCATCATCCTCGTTCATTACCTGATTTACGATTATTTTCATTCATTGTAACTCACTATACATTTAACAAGAGTACCTAAAGGTAGAAACAAAAGTCTTACATTTCTTCAAAATTCCTTTATAATGGTCATGTAATCAATGTCGGATAAGCATCACACACATCCGACTCATGTTCCCTAGTGGCTTCCTCTGGTGAATGATTCTGCCATCTGACAAGTACCAACGGAATCCTTTTCGTGTGTAGTACTTGTTCCTTCCGATCAAGAATCTGTACCGATTCTTCTTTAACCGTCAAGTCCTCTTGAATTTTGATCAGTTGGTAATTCAATACGTGAGTTGGATCTTTCACATATCGTCTCAATATCGATACATGAAATACATCATACACGCTTGAGAGTTGCGGTGGTAGTGCAACCCGGTAAGCAACATCGCCAACACGTCCTAAAACCTCAAAAGGTTCGACGTAGCGTGGACTCAGCTGTTGGTCAGACTGTTTGTGACTGTGTTTATTATTAAAATTTGATAAAAACAGATCTAGAAGGGGAATAAGAATCAGGCACACAGCACACCACAATTCATACACAGTCCTACAATTTCCACAGCTACTGTAGCAAGTTTTGATAACTAAGAGTTCATCCCACAGGGAGTGATGATCAAAAACCTAAAGTTGTACAGTAAATCTCCAGATCTGGCAACTCTAAACCTAAACTAGAAAGCAAGGTAAAGAGAGGGGTATTGTTAGGTGTCACAAACTAAACTAAACTAAAAAAATAGAAATAAAAACTAAATTTAAAGAATGGGAGTATAGAAGAATAAAGATGGTGTGGTAAAATAAAGTAAAAATGTGGAGAAGTAGACAATTATGGGCTAATCTTCTCTGTAACTCAGATCAAGAACTAGATCTGCAGCTATCCTTCACTTGGCTGCAAGCACAACAGCAAGGTAGAAGAATCCAGCCTAACCCAAAGACTTGAACTGAACTTAGGGCTGTATTCTATCCACTTGAATGGTCACAACATATCCCAAGGATTTCATCCAATCAATAGGTTAGAGCTGAAACAAAAAAACCATTGCAGACACTACGTTTGCAAGGCTACAAGCTCATGCATCCATAGGATCAAACAGTCCTTGAAAATCAAATAAAAACTACAAGAAATCACAGATTGAATGGGGCATTGAAATCAACTGGCTATTGCTACAAAGAGGCTTGAAATGACTTAGCTCTCAAGTCTGCAATCTGCGCAAGATCTCAGGTTTATTCACTGAAAATGGTGTTGTAAAATAGAGGAGAAGTTGTTTTGCATCGGTCCCTCATTTGGCTACAAGCACAAAAATAGGAAAAAAGAATCCAACTCAACCCTGTGATCTAGACCAATCTTAGGGCTTTACCCTGTCCACTTAAATGGTCACAGAGTATCTCAGGGATTGATCCAGTCAATGGGTTAAACTAGAATAGGAAAACTATTGCAGCCACTATATTTGCAAGGCTACAAGCACATGCATCCATAGGTGCATAAAACCCAAATAGCTCTCTATGATAAACATAAGAAAAATATAGATTAAATGAAGCTTTAAAAATGGCTTTTCATTGCCTAAAAAGATCTTACATTGATTGGCCCTCAAGGGAGCACTCTTTGCAAAGCTCCAAGACTGCTCACAATGTTATTACAAAACTACTTACAGATATGAAATAGACCTAGCTGCTACAAAGAAATTTAACCCAACATTGCTGCTGAGCTAAGGGAGAAGAAAGAAGAAAACAAAAAGAAAATAAAACCCTAAAATATAAACCCTAAAAGTGAGCTAAGGTTAATCCTGGCTCCCTTTTACCAAATAGATTACATCTATTTATACAATCCCTACAGCTCCTTTTTGCGTTGGCCATTCAGAAATAAGAAAGAATAAACACATTTAAAGCTGCTATCGCGGCTTATTTTCAACCTAGTGATGCCTCGGGAAGTGGGGAACAGCTCAGCACATTAGGATGTGCGCCCTAAGTTTTGTGGAATCCCAAAAATGTCCTTGAAGTTTGAATACACAAGCTGAAACCCGAGCCTCGAGTGGATGAGCTTCATATTCATAATCTTGAGCATATCTCGAGTGAATAAAGGCTTTAGGCATTCAGCTCGTGAGGATCTCGAGAGGCTCTCGACAGGCTGGATTTAAAGCTTTAGACTGCAGCTCGAGAGGTTCATGGCTTCAGGCATTCAACTAAATGGGTTTTTGAGAGGTTGAAGTAGCACTTTGAGAGGCTGGTTTTAAGTGCATAAATTGCTCGAGTGGATGGTGTTTCAAGTCTGCAGCCCGTGAGGCTCAAGTTTTCAGCAAGAGCAGCTCGAGTAGATGATTGGTTGTAGCTATAAACTACTCGACAGCCTAGTTTCTGCAATGAAGTTCTTGTGTAGTTGCTGCAGTAGAGTTTTAAACTGCTCAAGTGGTTTAATGACTTCAGGTCTGTAGCTCGTGAGGCTGGGTTTTTAGCACACTCTCAACTGCTCGAGTGGATAAATGTAAGGATTTAAATACAGTTGCTCGAGTGCTTCAAGGCAACAAGTATGCAGTGCTTGATAGGTTCTGATGCTTGCTCAAGTGCATGGATTTAAGCTAAAATCTGCTCAAGCTATTGTGATTGAAGTGCTACAGCTGGTGTTTGGCATTTGATTTCTGATTCTCTGTAGTTTGTATAGTCTATTGCAGCAGCAATGTACTCGAGTTGTTGAAGTGCTGAAGGTGCAGTGTTCTCCACAACTGTTCGAGGACTAAGATGCTGAAGCTATAAAGAGCTTGAGATGTTGAAGTGTTGAAGCTGGTTGCTTCAATGTCCTATTTAGTCTACTACAGCAACACTCTATTGTTTTTGGGTCCACTCTCCCTCTCACTGCAAGACTTCTAGGGGTCCCGGGGACGCTAAATGGCCCACATGGTGGGGACTAGTGTGGTGCATTCACTGTAATTCCCATCAGCTCCACTGTTTGTCTCAAATTTTTTTCTCCTTGGCTCTTAAATGATGGATTGCTACACTAAGCTATAGTTTATTGTCACTACAAAAATACACTTAAAAGTTCATTATTAACCAGCTCAAAGGTCCATTAAAGGCTAGGTTAGGAGGTGGAAAGTGGTATATTTTAATGATCAACACACCCCCAAACCTAATCTTTGCTAGTCCTCGAGCAAAAGGAGAATTAAAATAGTTATTCTAAAAAATAAATGCCACTTCCGTAGGGAGCACGGATGCATTTTGCTTATGCATCAAGCCTTTTAAACCCCTAGGTGATCCCTTGTGGAGGAGTGAAGTCTCCTGAGGTTTTTCAGTGAAGATACCCACAAACTTCCCTATTAAAACAGTTAAGTATAGTGCAGCCAATGACAAAACATATTAAATAAATAAAGCTTCATTCCACACCTATTCTTTAAAAATCCAAGGAGTTTACAGCAGTAATGCAAACAATTTGAAACCTGAATCAGCATGTATTTGCATCACCTCCAATCAGTTTACATCAAGAATACAATGTGTAAAAAATCAATACTAAGCTTGCCATTATTTCAAAAATCAGGTTTAGATACTATCCCAATGAATGTAATTTTCGACCCAATCCTTACCAAGGCTATCTCTCAACAATGAAAATTCAAGGTGTTCACATTCTCATCAGCTCAAGATCAATCACAGACCTCAAATAGAACTGCAAGCAAGAGCATAGACATTGCTTCTAATTTATAACATCCTCATATACTTTTCACCATAGATTAGACATCCCCTTGTCTCTACATGACAGCTCACTTCACTTTGGGTCAACAAGGTCTTTTTTATGGGTTGTAATGTGGCTTATGGTTGAGATTTAAAAAGAATAGGAGGGCTAGAATGGACTCAAAACTAAGAAATCAATAAGAGGAGGGGTGATTCATGACTTCACCTTCTTCATTATAGCACAACTTCATCTTTCTTGATATTTTTCAGATCTAAAGTGGCCAGCTTCTTCTCTTCTTTTAACTTTTTCAGATGAAGTTCTTCTCTTGGCTTCTCTTTCTTTTTCTCTTTTTATTTTTTATATATTTTTTTTTATTACTTTTTTTTTATTTTTATCTTTTGATGATGAATTGCTACAACTATACAACTGATATACTGCTATTTATGGCTTTCTTTTCTTCTCCTTCCACCAAATGTTGAACCCAGCCCACCTATCTTCAACTTCTTCTCCTTTACCTTCTGAAATCTCAGAGTGAGGATAAGGCTGAATCAGGTCATGAGGTTTAAGTTCAAGTACTTTGGTGTTTATTGAAGAAAAATAGAATTAAAGGCACAAAGAGTGTATGCAAAAGGGTAGTTCAATGGGTAGGGATTTTGTGACAGCCTGACGTTTCTCCGTCTCTATATTGGGAAAGGTCTCACCATCGGATCACCTGACATGATCCTTTCATCAAGGGGGTCCTTTCGTGTAAAAAGTTGTGCAAATGAGGAAGCAATGTAATTACTCGGGCAGTTATGAATATGGAAAAAGAACTAGTATCTGTTATTTATCTAAGCATGAAACTAGAAACATTATATATAAGATCGCACGATCTGATGTATAGCTTTCACCGATGACGGCCACTCGTTACCTAAACAGTGGAAAGAAAACTTATACACCTAAAAACAACACAAAGTATCTGAAGCTACCATATATCAGTTATACATGTCTTTTACTTTATCTATCTCTCCTTTTCTCTCTCTCCTCTCTTCTCACTCCCCATCGACAAACCTATTTTGGGAAGAACTCTTCTGGGAAATCATCTTCCTTGTCTTCGTCATCGTCGTCTTCTCCTTCTTCCTCGTCGGGCACGTAGGTGGAATCTGCAACGTGCTCTGGATCAGGCTCTGCAGCTAAGACATTTAAGTTGTGGAATGAGCTATCATCAAAGCTCAGTAGAGAATATTATATTGTTTAGATATATTGATATTTCATTACATTCGCATGTTGAAGCATAACTGAATTAAAGCATATGATTATTATAACATGCTGATGTACTGAATTTATGGATGCGACAGGTATGAGAAATCAAGCTGAAACAAGATATACATGCAGGGGAAAATAGGGAATCAACAAGGTCAAGCTCCCATGTTAGCGGGATCACTTGTTAAGCTCCTGAGTTAGCGGGATCACTTAGACCAGAATAACTCAAGCTCTCAAGTTAGCGGGATCACTTGTCAAGCTCCCGAGTTAGCGGGATCACTTGGATCAAGAAACTCAAGCTCCCGAGTTAGTGGGATCACTTGACACAGATGGAGCAACAACATATAAATGAGACTATAGATAACAAGATTTAAAAATGATCAATGTATGAATTCAAAGAAGGGGTATGCTCACTTCCAACTAGCATGTCATGTATGCGAAAATACTGTATTGTAACAACTTAGTCATTTCTATCTCATTATCATAGTATAAAACGACTAGGCATAACTTATACTGTGTCCTATCCAACTAAAATTGCACCATTGGTAAACTGTTCTGACAAACATGGATTTTCAAACATATATTCATAAATATAATTGTAATGATCATGTGGTCAACTAATATGTGAGTTTCATCAAACCAACTGATAATCTCGTTCCTTACTATCCTATCTGATTTGGTTTATCACGCTCAGAGGTCTACATGTTACTCGAAGAGGATTAACTGGCATCCGTATGATAATATGACAAATGATTCAATTTGATATAAACAACCATATGGTCCCTACCTGATTCGTTTCGATCAGATGGGATCGCATGCGTCAAAGACCATCACCCTTGTCTAACTTGCGTGAACTAGACATATGCTCCATGTTGCACCTAACATAGGTATAGATGCTTGTATTGGTTTAGTAGCTAACAGATGGACTCATGTTTGATCTAAGACCCAAATATGTAATCATCTGGACCCTTAATGGATCCAAGGTCCAAAATGCACAAAATACAGCCCAAAAACCTTAGGCTCGTTGAGGTTGCCGCAAGCTTCAAGCTTACTTGTGCAAGTCTGGGTATTTTTGGCTTGCCGAGGTTGTCTTCTTCGTTTCTCTATGTTAGTATGTGCTTTTCAGTGCCTTTGTGCACCATGGTGTATGGTTCTCTGTTGGTGTATCTATATATATCTACTTATAGATATATGTATATATGTATATAATGCATATACATTTCCAAATGTATAGCAGTTTTGTATATATAGACTCAACAGATCCCCAATGAAGAATTCAGAGTGCACCCATCTGCACTCAAGCTTCATGTCTTCATGTTGAGTTCAGAGCCCAAGTTACATGTACGTAGTATATATGATGACCCTATACTTTAAATGCCAATTGATGGCATACCTTTTTATGTGAGGTGTGATGCTACCGACTTGGTATCACTTTCACCGGCTCGACAAATGAGAACCGAATCACGTGATCATAGTTGTCGGGTTACTTTGTGATCTTGAACACCGGAAGCATAACAACAATGTCTCTCTAAATTTTTTTGATATGCTGGTCTAATTCTAGGATTTTTGTTTTCAGGATAGGATTGCTATAATTTCATCCAGTTTTGAAGGCAAACGGATGCAGGTCCCTTGGTAACAGTTTTATAGTGGTTACCCCACCTTGCGTGCATGTAACTGGGAGATGACTCATTGGAGTCATGTAGCGTATTTCTCATGCAAGCAGCTTATAGGTTTCTGGGGATTAAAATTTTGTGTTAAGCTGGTACACATGGCTAAAGGTCTCTCATAAAAGACAAAGCACGGAATGACTTGTATGTAAGTCATTTTTACTCATGCATTGTATAAGCCCTTTTTAAGCTATACAGGATATATATATATATATATATGATATATTCATTCAAACCCCATGATTCCAATTGATAATGCTGCCAATTAGGCTTCGTCTTTATCCTAATGGGCTGGGCTGGGCTAACTTAGTAGCCATAGTCATAGCCCTATGCCTGACCGGACCCTTATCAATACTGCGTAGTGTATTGATCTGGGAATCGTTACATTCTTCCCTATTTAAGGAATTTTCATCCTCGAAAATAAATTGAGAGAACAATGGGCAGCAGATGAATGCCGCAATAGCGATCATCAATAGTTTCATTCCTACTACAGGTGGCACATGACGACTAGAATTATATGAAGTAAGGTAGCATTTAGTAGAATCTCAATTTAACAAACCATAATCTAAACAAAATAGATAGAACTACAAATATCTAATTAATCATCAATCATTGACATGAGGTATCTAATATTCAATTTGTCATAAATAAGCAATCTTATTAGAGATGAATTCAAGTTAATGCAAAAATAAAATGTAATATATATATATACTACGAGCTTGTGAGGTTATAATTTACCAGGCTGGGGATTTGGTTGATGTTGGCCTGCTGAGGAAGGACCAGCTTCCTATTGTTGAAAATCTTGCTGGAACTCTAGGACCAGTAACGCTGCATTGTGAGTATATTGGGAGACGTAGTTGCGTGCCCGCCCAATGTAAGGGTTTGCAGCGGTTTGGAATGCATGCTCCATCATGATGTTGGTTGCTTCTGCAATATAATCTATGCATTGATGGAGCATATAATGGTTTCAATACAAATTATCGAATTGGAGGAGAGTTTACTCATGGTTTTCACGCATGAGCAGGACCAAATTAGCATTAGTATATGTTCCTTGTCTTTGGAGGCGGATTCGGTTTGTGGTTAAGGGGGAATAGGAATGTCATGGGTTGGAGCTGAAGGTATTTCTTGTTGAGATTGGAAAGGATGACGGACTTGTTTGGCTTGGTGGTTGCTCACTGCGTGAGAGGACCTTTGACAGACATTTCTCCATATGGCTGGGCTAAAGACCCGCATATTATCGGTGCGGACCTCTTCACCTAACGGAACTTGATACGGGGTTTCATTAGCACTATCAGAATGGCCTTCTAAAAGGCGAGAAATCAGGCGAGGATAGGGATAGGATGGCAGGGGGTTTGAGACAGTGCTTTGTAAATGGATGTTGGCATATTTAATGCCTTCCCATACTACCCTCAGGGCATTTAACCATCGGTTTTCATAAACAGCGAAGAGAGCTTGTAAGAGTGTATCTCTGTGCTCTCTCTCATGCTGCATTGGGTACAAATTGCAGCGAAATACACAATCTAAAAACCACATTTTCTATGGTAGTTGGCTCCAACGGACTGCCAGGCTGTGAGCAGAAGAGGTCTGCTCATCAGTCATTTTAGTAGTGATGTGATAAAATTTTAAATCTCTTTGCCTTGGCTTTTGCAGTCCTAAACTTACGTCAAAATTGTGACTACAATCCATAGCTTGGGCTATGTGTTGTAGATTGAAATAAAACTTTCTATTGTCAATTTCAGTCTCCAATTGACCAACTGTTGGTGGTACTTTGAGATTTTGCTAAAAGAGATGGACGAGACACGGATAAAACTGGGTATAGAATAGTTGATATAAGGCGTCTAACCGCGCCTGTTCCATATACCGAATAGACCATGCAGTCTGGTCGTTCGGTGTCAGTAGGCGATCATCAATAATCCACTCGGGTTCCATAGCCTTCATAGCCCACCATGGGATTAGTTGTTCGTGCTCAACGGGTGGATCTATTGGTTCATGGGGAGGAGCAGGGCCCTTGCCCTTTGCATGAGCTGAAGCTTTTGGGGGTTTTGATACCCCGATTTTCTTAGGAGGCATTCTAAAGAATTTCAAAGACAGAAAAAAAAAAAAAAAAAAAAAAAAAACTTGAGCTGGGATTCTGATTTTTTTACCTCACAAGACACCAAATGTGCTGGAATTAGTGAGATAACAAGAAATAGAGAGTTGCTATGAAGAAATCAGTGGCATGCAGCTGCTTTTGGCGTGAACTGGAGGGATGCATGCAGGGAAAATGGCGTGAAAGGTAAAAGAACAAGAACCCACAACAAAAAACTAACCAAAAAAGGGTTTTTGGACCCACAAAATCTCCACAGGGTTGCCGCGGCAACTCTAAAGGCTTCTTGCATGGCCAACAGATTCCTTGCGATAAGGAGGTCCAAATCTGGCTGGCCCGGATTTTAAGGCCCCTTACTTGTGGTGAAAAATCTTTTTGTGCCTGGGTGTACTTAGCATATACAAGGGTTGTATAAAAATAATTGTTGACCTTTTTTATGTATATTACTAGGTTAAATAATTTTATTTTGATGAATTTTGGATCCATCTTGTAGTGTATTTTGTGGAAAAATATTATATCGGCCCATAGATGGCCTTGTATTGTTCACTTGGGACATGTGGCAATATGCGGGGATGTATCCTTGCTTAGGTGTCACTTCGGTGTCACTTATGTTTTACATATTTGACAGTTGATGTATTCTCCATATTTATATTCCAAATTATTTTACATATTGTATTTTCGTTTGAGGGTAGTGAGGGAGAGAGGTGCTGATCGTGTGTCAAATGATCCTTTGGAATGTGTTAGCTGCATAATGGAAAAGATGTGGCTCTGTACGTGCTGACGTTGACATCATTTTGGAATCTGCCGACATAGGACTACGCAAGAATCAATCGGACACCTTGGAATTGAATCATCTGAAGCCACGAAAACCAACCTTGAGAGGAAGGCTCTTAAGGCCATCTTGTTATTTAGTTTATACCTAAATTAGGTTTATTAGCATGTAAAAATAGCAAGAAATTGGGTTAGGTTTGGAGAAAAGCAAGTTAAGGAAGAAAAAGCCTGAAGGCTGCTGAAATCTGTAGAAATCGAACAATCAATTTGAGAATCCATTGATTGATTTTGGCTCAACAGAGGTGCCAGGTTTTCAGTGAAATGGAACGATCGATTATGGGAATCGATGGTTCGAATTTGAAATCGAACGATCGATTTCCCCTGTTTCTGGCTATTTTGGTTTTTCTTTTGAAAAAATCTGGAGAACTTTAAGCTTTCTATTTTCGATGCTTTTAACACTTAGGGTGGTGTTAATTAAATCTAGGTTACGAGTGGAAAACCTTTGTTGAGGATCTTTAGATAAGCTTTGATCGGATCTGAATCTAAGGTCGGGGAACCTCAATGTTTATTACATTTTTGTCTAGATTAATATGAACAACATGTTGCACCCATCATGAAATAAGATGATATGAAATTGTTTTCGTTTATGAACTCCGAATGTGATTTGAATCTGCCTTGATTTTGGATTAGCATGAACTCTGAACCCCGAATTTCAAATCTATCTTGAAACTGCATATGAATCCTAAAATTCTGAATCCCGAATCTGAATATGTATTAAAATATACTAAACTATGTGTTTAGAAACTATATCTAATTTTAGGTTCACTTGAACGAATCCCCACCGAAGCGGCGGGATATCTGTGACCGACACGACGAGATATCCATGTATTTATTTCTGAACCTATTTGACTTTGTATCGATATGACACAAGTTACCCTCATAACGTAGGGGCTTGTTGCATTTCCTGAAAAAGGGTTCATGAATGACGATGATTAGGAAGGATTTCCCATCAGTAATATTCCTACTCTCATGATATAGTAACTTGAGAGGAATTTTAAGTTATCATTTAACTCATCAAGCAAAGGAGCATTGCATGTATAAGAATCTGAAAACATAAGAAATCTTCATTTGTTTGATTTCCATCCATAACACTTTACCTGCTATTAGCATTAGCAATTCAGTAAATGAATCTGCTTTAAAATATCTGTTTTAAAAACACATATGCTTTGATTTCAGTCTTTGAAAACATATTCGTTATGATAAAATGTAATAGAAATTGAATTTCTTTTACTGAGTTTAAGCTGCTAGTTCACCCCAACTATACGTCACAGGTGTAGACACTCAAGACTAGGGTTACGAGAGTGATCTAGATTACGTCTTAGAGGAAGAGTCTGAGATTCCTCCTGAGGAATTCTTCCCTATTTAGAATCTTCCACTGATTTTGATGTGCTTTTTGAGAGACTAGACTTGGGCTTGGTACGTCCGACCTGTTTATTTAATATTTTTGAATGATGTAATAATTGTACTTTTTTTTGTGAACCATGGATTTCTTTTGCCCATGGATTTTTTCCTGGAATTAGAACCGTTATTTTTTTCTTACATTTTATGTAGAAATGGAGATTCTTTTTTATCTACTCTAATTATTGTTTTTCTTCTCTCTAGCTTATCATTTTATCGATAGGTTAGCAAATCGACCTTTCTAATACTCTAAGATTCAGAAAGTCGGGTTGTCACAGTCCGAGTCTTCTACCTTCACCGACTCATCACTCGGTAGTACTACCCAATCCTCTAACCATTCATAAAAGAATGAATCTTTGCGATCGTAAGTCCCAATGTAATTGTGAAGGATGCAACATGCACTAACTATCTTTACTTGTGTGTCTATAGGAAACTCCGTTTGGTTTGGACATAGAGAATTGGGAAGCATTGTTTAAGTACCCCAAATGTTTGTTCGCCAACATTGCATAATGACGTGTGTCGCTTAAATAGTTCCCTGGAGTTCTTGGGGGATTTGAGGTGTTGAATTTTTTAAGATGATATTACACACTACGGTAAGTAGCCAGAAACTTGTGCATGTTTGAATATCCCCATCGACAAGATAGTACTTTCCTATTGACACATGTAGCCAATTTTCTGGCCTTGATAGTTGTAATGTCTTGAAATTTCTGAACACAAATACGCCCAATTAGGTGTTTGTGTCTAACAAGGTATACACCTTGAATTTTCAAAATATTTTCTGACAAGGTATACAGTCGGCAGTCACCGATGGCCATTTTGGTTTGGTTTTTATGTTCTGCATGAGAATAGAATTTTGTATCCTACCATTTATGATATTTGTTTTGATATCTGCATACGGACGATCCGACTTTCCCAGATTTTCGTGCGAGGAAAGTCAGGTCGTCAATAGTGCACTTGCAAGGACTTTGGAATCCAAAGAGGACCCCTCCCATCCTAAGAGTATGTACTAGAAAAACATGTCGAAGCTGACTACACACAAGACATTTTGGGGTGTGTCTTGGTGGCGATTGTGATATCTTTGTGAGTCCATCTTAGGAACAACTATATCTACATGTGTACCATCAAGGACTCCTATTGAATCCTTAAACCAAGGATAGACCCATATTTTATTCAATATCTTGGGGGGTGTCGACTCGTTGCTTGCTTAACCAGCTCATGATATAATTTCAAAATTACCTTAAGCACTGCATTAAAGGAGAGTCTAATGGTTGATCCTGAACGTTGGAATCTATCTTGTACCACTCATTTTTTTATTTTTGGGTAGAGAAATGTTACGGCTTGTTCCTTGATCATCATTCTTTTGAGTCATTTAACAATCCCCTAACCTTGAGGGCATTGCACAAGCTTTCAAATGTGCATGCAGAATAGCACGTACACAATGCTTAGATGCCCATTGAGTGTTTCTTAGACGTACAAAGAACTAATGATGGTAGATGTGGGATGTCTCTGCCTCGAGTTTATGTATGCTGCGGTAATAAACCATCGTCGTCAGAAGCGCTCCGATTGTAAGCATTCCAATGATTACATCATCAGATAGGGGAGAGCCATTCCTACAAACGATTGACAATGTCGGTTGTGTTGGTTTGTTTGCTTTAAAAATAGAATAGCAACAAAAAAAATGTTACACAATTATTGGTACGGAGGCAACGACCTTTTAGTCAACCAGAAGAGATACCCTTGGCGATGTTCCCGGTGCATCGCCAAGAGTGTCTCAGCCACATGAGATGAACCATCAGCAACTCTAATGGAAACGCCATAAAACAAATCATTGTCTATTAAGTTTAATGCATTCATCTCTTCCAACACCTTCATAAACGAGTCTATTGGATTTGTTCTGATTGCACGTTGACTAATAAGATCGTCAAATGATGATCGAAACCCTTGTAGTTCATCCAAAAGGCCTTCTTCACTATCGGGTGCATTCCGTTTCATGCCCGACCCAGTTGAACCGTCCCGACTAGGGCAAGTATGTAGGGTCGGGTTCAAACCACTTTCTACAGTGAAGGGAGAGTTAGCAGTGAGGGGCATATCTCATTGGGGGCTCGATTCATCTTCGAATTGGGGATGGTATGAGCCATCATCATTAGAGTCTCCAAATTCAACGACGGGCTCCTCATGATGGGGGTCTTGTCGATGGAACTCTTGTGCACCAGTTAGATCGTATTGTCGTAAAGGAGGCACAAGAGTTCATAGTCTTGCACCTTCCTATTTTGGTAGTTTCTAGCCCAACTGAACCCCTAAGAGTACATAATTATTCAAAGAAAGAAGTTGGTTAAAATTCACCCATGGTTAAAAGGATTAACTATTTTACAATTTTGACGTTATGCATCTCACCGGTCGATTGCAAAAATTGCTCCAAATATCCTTCTCTGCAACCACCATCTTATCACCTTCATGCCACCCAAAGCCGCTAGTGCTTAAGAGCATGGTCATCTATGTGTATCGGTTCCTCACAATTTTTAAGTAGTTGTAACAATTTTCCTTTGTTACTTCCTCTGGCTTATCTTCAAAATACTTATAAGTCCTCCACTTCATGGCTATCTTCAGCCATACATTTTTGCACCAAGTTCCGTTAGCAATTTTGCGGCTGCCCGTATGAAAATGACTGACAAGCTTGTTTATAAAAGTTGTATCCCTTTTATCATCCCATACATAATTTTTTCTCTTATGTTTGGAGCGAGCAACCCCCTTACCTTTCGCGGTACAACTAGTCATTACCTATTATATGACACTCAACGACTGGTCATTAGGTGGAAAACGTGACCGATTTTAAATTATTTAAAACACTTAATGACTACTCAGTATTGTATTAATTATGTGATTCCTAGAATGATGGAGTAAGCTTTGCGTAGGCTTAAAACGATGCATGCTGACTTAAGCAAATGAGGCTATAACCATATAAATATGAGGTAGTCAAACGAGCCTATAGGCATTCATGTTTATTTAAAATAGGTTAAAGGCTAATGAATTAGTGAAATTTGTTTGCTTTCATGGTTAAAGCAGTCCACAATTTCTCATGGTATATTGATTGGCGCTAAGTTGCTTCCTTAGCAATCCTAACCAAACAAACACAGCTCAACATGGACTATCATTATCCATATAGAAGCAATATTATCAATTATAAGCTCAGGCCAAATTAGCTTTTGAAAGTCAAATTCAGCATTCACTTTAATTTTTTTAGAGCCCAACTGACTCCATGTTTGAACAAACAAAACTGGGTAATTATCAAAGCATGGACTGTATTGTATGCTTCAAATCCTTATATCCTTTCCCTACGGGGTTTCATCCTTCATCCTACAAGCTTCCTCATGGTTAGCCCTTGGACCGTAGCGAAGGTGCAGATGAAGCCAGTATAGGCAACTGAAAGGTCAAGATTTTCTGCGACAAAGGAGATTTGATTCTATCTCCCTAGGCCAAGGTGTACTCTTGTAAGCCTACATAAGAAGCCATCCATGGGTCGGCATAATCCACCGTTGCATATACTACAAAAAATAAGATTATTAGCGGCAGTTTTTTATTAAAAAAAACTGCTGCTATTAGTCTTATTTTTTGTAGTCATTCTCAAAGAAGTAGCAATAGGTATAACCGATCCTCATCCAAATGATTGTGCAAAATTATGATTTTCATTTAGTATTCAAACTTTATTTCTATTACAATGTTTTTCCTTTTTATGATACACCAAATTCCATTTGTAATATACTGGGTTTCCTCTTTTTCCTTTTATAATACACCCAATTCAGAAGCTAAGATAAAAAGTAGAAAGGAGACCCCACTCAAAGACTCACCTAGACCTGATCCATAGGAGCCAAACATTATTAAACTTATTAACATCCTTCACATATGAACTATGAATTGAAAATCCACAAAGAAAATCATGATCACAGGATCAATATAGAGGGTAAACAATCACTCTAGCTTCTCTTTGATTTCGAAATCCTTCTTATTCAAATGGAAGTTAAGATTTTTTTTACAATGTATACATCAAAGTTGATTGATTGAAACATTAACTTCCAACAAGGATATGGAAATTAGAAAGCCTCAAGTCAACATCAAAATTCCACCTTGGACCTAGATCTGGAGAAAGAGAGATGGGCATATTATGCGGATGTGGTAGAATATGTATTTATTGGGTGAATCCCGATTTGTTGAAAAACTTATGTTCCAGTATAATGAGCTAAAATTGTTTGCTCCCAATCCCGAATTTCTAATTTTCCCATATTTATATTAGTCAAACTTAGAACACTAAAGTGATGGAAGCTTAATTTATATGAAAGCATTGGTCCTGATAAACATGGTTCAAAAGATAGTCTGTTACCGATATGTATCAGTTTTCTGAGCTATAGGGTGGATATATTCAAAAGTATATACCTATATATACTGGTACGTATCAATCGGTACTTACCAATATATCATTTAATACCGATACGTATCGTCCGTTACGTATCAATTTCGGAGCTATTGGCACGTACTGGAAAACCGAGATTTTGATCTTCGCTTATAAAATGCACAAGAATGAAAAAAAGAAGAAGCCATTTGGTGTAGAAGGATGAGTTTACTTACAGTGAGAGAGCCTAATCATTTCTTGTTCATGGAAATAAACCTTCTTCAAAGTTCTTCCAGTTTTCTTCTCCCATAGTGAGATCAATTCTATCTGAGAAACAATGTTCTTCTCTGGCTTGCATAGGAGGAGGCGATTGCGTGTCTTGTGATCATTCGCCGCTTTAATAGTATATGTGGCAATATCTCTCTCAAAATTAAATGCCGCTAGACACAAAATTATGCCTTGTTAGTAATATATCTATAATGGTATCAGGTCTCACTAATAGTTGCATCTCAGAAATTGGCCTTAATTAGGAGTTGTGCCCCTTAAGTATGATTGGTATGAAAAACAATCCATTGTGTAAAAGATTGGTATGAAAAATGATCACCATCGTCTGATTCAACGAGGTCAACGGTTTTCAATGTAAGCGCCCACCAGTGACCTGGTAGGCACGAATAGAGGTAGCCTTTTTCTAACACATGAATTACAAACATGGAACTAGATTAGATGTAAATTATTAGTAGGTACCCTTGGTTTTGCCGGTGCCATATACAACAATTTCGTCCTTTTGCTCATGAGGATTGAGTAGGAAATCAACAAAGTAGGAAGCGAAGCAGTTGGCAGAGATATAGGTGTACGGAATCCTTGCGGCTTCAATAGCCCTTCTTACCTTTTTCTTATGATCCAGGGCATGTTCTTGCAAGGGAGGAAGTGCAGCCACTCTATCAACTTCAAGCCCAAATTCTGATGGGATGAATCTCTAGAATACAACAAGGAATAAAACACATGACAGAGAAAGAGAGAGAAATAGGGGGCGAGAGAGAGAGAGAGAGAGATTGATTGATTTAAAACCTTGATGTTACCAGCATCCTTGATGGCATGAAGGATATTTAGTTGGTCAAGAACTTGAGGAACGGCAAGGGTAGCGATTACCACATCAACTTGTTGAAGAATAGAGACCATCTTATCATGCTCATTCAATTCTCCCTATCATGGTAACAGAGCCTGTTAGCGAAGGTTTTAAATTTATCCGTATTGGATTAAACTGGTCAATATATAGGCCCATGTCGAGTCATATATGCTGATATGTATATGATATGGATGACACGTAATGCATTCTATTTCCTTTGGGTTTTCATCACTTTATATTATATAAAAATTAAAAATGGTACTTTAATGTCGGTCAATTTGGGTGGGTGATACATATCCGATATGTATGGGCATCAGATCTAGTAAATACACCAATATACCAACATATATATATATATATATATATATATATATGATAATGATCCTCTCACTCGAGTCATGAAATATAATCTCATGACACTAAAAACTGCCGCTATTAATAAAATAGTTGCCGTTAATACCCTTGTCGCTAATAGTCGTAATAGCTTTTAATAATTTTATTTTTAATAGCGACAATTTTTTATGGCAAAAAACTGCCGCTAATAGTCTTATTTTTTGTAGTGCGACTTTAGCAACCATCGGTCGCATGTCACATTAGGTTAACTTTTTTAATTACCTGACGTGACATGCATATTGGTGCTCGGATCATGGACTTATGCCCCATGACTCGGGTCATACAATCATTTCCTGTATATATATATATATATAAGTCCATGCACTAATAGTGCAATGTTTGAATGTTGCACTAGTGCCAAGATGTGTTTAAATGATCTTATACCGTTAAATTATACTTTCTATCTCATAACATTGATGTCTGATTTGTCATTCCGCCATGTAGTGTACATCTATGATCAATCTAAATTGTCCAAGTGGGCAATCAATCATTGGAACATATATTAACACAAAGAAACATGCCTATATATATTTAGAGGTCCATGCACTAATAGTGCAATGTTTGAATGTTGCACTAGTGCCAAGATGTGTTTAAATGATCTTACACCATTAAATTATACTTTTCATCTCATACCATTGATGTGTGATTTGTCATTATGCCATGTAGTGTACATCTATGATCAATCTAAATTGTCCAAGTGGGCAATCAATCATTGGAACATATTTAACCCAAAGAAACATGCCTATAAGTGCATGTGAACCATCTAATTGATGAACATTAATAGCAACAATTAAAACTAAAATCAACAGTTGATATTGTAGTCTAGATATTGGATGGTTTAGATCTTCCTAAAACACCATTTTTGGGCATGTTGCACTTCAATCTATAATCCATCACTTTGACAGTCCCACATCTCAAACCATTAATGACGTGAGATCATTTAAACACTATTTTGGTGTTTAAATGACGGTTAGGAGAATCCAGTCCTATCTTCTTTAATGAGAAGTCGTTCGTAGTATGTAGCCAAACATACTTCTTTCTTCTTTTTTTCGTAGGTAAGCTGGCTTGAACCTATGACCTTGAGGTTGTAAACAAGGTGTCAATGCGGGTTTCGATATCGAGTATCGGTCTGTAAAAGACTAATACGTATTGGCCGATATCAACATGTAACCGCCAGTTATTTAAAAAAATAAAAGAAAAAAGAAAAAGGAGAGAGGTATCGGCCGATACCCGTTCCGTATCTGCCGATACGCGATCCGTATCGAGCGATATGGAAACCAATACTGAGTTGGATACCTAATACGTATCGGGGCTAGAAAACCGATACATAGCGCCGATACGTATCGGTATCGACCGATACATGATACCTTGGTTGTAACAGTGTCAACTTTACGTTGTGCCAGATGCCCAAGCTCAACCAAACATGCCCGTTGGGAAACACAAATTTTTTTGAGTGAGTATACAATGAGTGTGCACCCATCATGTGCATTAAAGCAGTCCACACATATTTGTGACTGCATAACGTGCACCGATTTCTGTGCAGTGAAAGTCCGTGCATGTCATGCAGTAACACATGTGTGGACTGCCTTGTCTACCTGTGATGGGTGGACACTGACTGTAATTTAACTCATTTTTTTATTCTTACATCCATTGCTTAACGCTATGTATTCTTCTCTGCAGAAAATTAGGATGGGTCTTTCATAGATATTGATAATCAACTCAATGACCATTATCATTGAGTAGATTTCCTACATCTGAAATCGTTATTGGCTTGGAATCAGATAAATATCTTTTTTCACTTCAATCTTCTACTCAATGGATCTTGGGACCATGCGATTACCATTTAGATGGCCCATTTTTTCTTTCATGTGGTACAAATAAAAAAAAGTGGCCCTAAATCAGCATGATGTGTGTCATGTGATTTTTGGAGACAATTTGTTGAAATTTGTGCCATGTGAAATAAAAAACTAATCATATGATGGAATGCTCATAGTCTCAAGATTCATTGTATAACAGATTGGAGTGAAAAGTGTTCTCCAACATCTGATTCTAATTAATCAACAGGTTTCAATGGGTTTCAAATGTAGGCACCCTTAGTAATCCTGTAAGTGTGAACAGAGGTACCCTTTACAAAAATATAGATGTTTGATGTTGAGAATTTAAGAAGGGGATGTCTCCTCTCTTGCACAGCTACATATGCAGAAACTTTCATTTCTTTTTAGTTTTATAATTTTTGGCATTGTTTTTTGAACTTTTTTATTGTAAGGATACAAAATGGGCTCTAAGGAGAAGGGGTCGTAAAGAAGCACCACTATATATGAAGAAACTTTAATTTATTTTTTATTTTTTAATTGTTAACATTGTTTTTTGGACTTTTTTATTGTAAGGATACAAAATTGGCTCTCAAGAGAAGGGGTCGTAAGGAAGATTTGATTAATAACTATTGAACAACGGTATGGTGTATCCATCCATGCATGTCTTCAAATTACATGATTTTACCTTTTTAGTCTTTTGCTCTCATCTGTAGGAGAAGAGGAAGCTAAGTGAAGACTTAGATGGAAGCCATGAGAAGGGTTAGGAAAAATTGTGAAGTTACAGAGAACTTAGTGCACATCAGAAATGAGTGGAGAAATAGAACTACCAAAGCTAACCACTAATAGATTCGATAAGGCTCCAATGATGATGAACTATATCAATTTTGTAGATAAGAGATGAGGACGAAGTAATAAGTGTTCACTCAGCAAAAGAAAGCATTCGTTGGAGGGGAGGGGAGGGGAGGGGGAGAAAGAGGATGAGCATTCTTGAATTTTTATGTAGTTGGCGTACATGTCTTATTACTAAGATAGTAATGAGGTTGAGTTTGGCAATGCTTCTCCTTACACTGGAGCGCGCCTGAGCCAAACCTGCTCCCTGCAAGGGAAATGCTTTAACTTTAATAACGACACCGGTGCTCCCACCCGCTCCTCGCATTGTTTACCAAACAAGCTCTTTGGCCGCTCTGGCGCCCCACCAATGCCCACACTACAAAAAATAAGGCTATTAGCGGCAGCCAAAACTATCGCTATTAACAAAAAAACTGCCACTATTAGTCCCGTTGCTATTGAAACAACAAGGTTATTTTGTTAATGGCAGGACTTTTAGCTGTCACTAATAGTCTTATTTTTTGTAGTGCCAGAGCACCTAGGAGCAGTCAGAATTACCAAACATTCCTTTTGCGCGAGAGTATATAAAAAGAGATTGAGAAGAAAAAATAAGGAAAAAAAATTGTTTCAGGAATCACATGTTTAATGCCTTCAAATTATTGGATTATAAAAACACATCAATGGTCATCAATAATCAATAAATGGTGCACAAATCATTGCATGTTATAGATTGCGTAATGTAACTACTGTCATGAAAAAATTTGGGACATTGGATTCTCTACAAATGACTTAATCTTTGCCATATTCACAAAAAAGAAATTTCCTCCCATCCAAAATAAAATAAATATGGGAGACCAATCTCCATAATATTTTTTGTATATAAAAAAAATAAAAATTATAAAGAGCGGACTATTGAGTATATGTGACCTACATAATAACTTTTACTATTTTCCTTGTTTACTTAAAACTTGATTGACTAAAGGCTTTGAGACATTCGTTGGTAATGGGATCCTACTCCACGCGACTTTAGGAGTCAGTTTCGGCATTATTGGTTTGTGGTAAGCCTATCCCCTTTATTCTATTGATATTCCTCTCCCATGAATCCTTGATGGATTAGGATTTAAGGGCATGCTATAAAAGAGAACAATGTCTCCTCTTCATCTCCACTTAATGTTATCGTGCCCATCGTATAGATAGAGATAGAAGCGAGAAAGCATTGTTCTCAAGCCATCTAAGCAAACGGCTAATCGGAATTCTCTGTGTAAAACCCTTGGCAATAAGTCTTGCCTTGTACTTTTCAATATTTCCCTCTTAGTCTCTTTTAATTTTGAAAACCCATCTGCATTTAACTTCTTTATGACTATTAGGAAGAACAGAGAGTTCCCAAATATGATTCTTCTCCAGAGATTGCAACTCCTCTCTCATGGCCTCCTGCCTGTATTGAGATTTGTTGTTTTCCATAGCTTTGTGAAAAAAATGAGAGTGATCAATATCATCATCCTCTTGCAAATAGACTTCATAATCAAATGGTATGACAGATTTTCGCTCTCTAAAGGATTTCCTTAAAGTAACTGCTTACATAGCGCAATGCAAGTGACTGACCCTACCTGCATTGTTGGGACCAACTGTGCTTGCATCAAGCCACATAAGCAATCCATTGAATAATATGCTATATGCGGTCCGCCATATATCAGTGTCCAAAAAATAACGTAGAGTAAGCCGAGATTCCAAAAAAAGGAAAAAGTTGACAAAATGTTTAAGCAATTAGTCCAAATTTTTTTATATAGATATAATCATTTTCCTGACTTTGTAAAGGAGAAAGGAAGAAATGGATGAAAAGAAGCAATTAACAAGAAATAGAATGTTAATGTAGAGAGTGGGGAAAAAGCCGAAAAAGAGGAAAACACTAAGGCATTGTTTGGCTACACGAGTTAAACGTAAAAAAGCTATTTTTTATGGATTTTGAACATTTTCCGCCGTTTGGGAACACGATGGGTCCCACTTGCTTGGGAAACAAAGAGGAAATACTAAAGATAAAATTTTCAGGGAAAAATCTCTTGAATGTTTTTTTAGCCCATGTTGTGGGAAAAAACAAATGCCCTCCTTCCGTGCACAAATTAAAATTTTGTTTGGCTTCAGGTTTTCACTGTTAAAACGTTGATTCTCTTAAATTAGAAGAGGAGATCTTCAGCGCAATAAATCTTGAGATCATGGCCCACCTATCAAATGGCCGTGATCTAAAGATCATAAGTGAAAACAATTGAGTTTGCACCACTATTTTCCATCGTAAATCTTTAGATTATGACCTTTATATAAAACAACTTCTATGTAACCTCACCTCATAATTGTGTCATTATTCACACATCGTAACATCGCCATGTCACCTCTGACTAGCATGCATTGACCGCTTTGAATCAGACAACATAGATTGTTTTTATCCCAATCTTCCACGTTATGCATCTAGAGATCATGGGTGTATCATTAGACGGTTTTTTTATTTCATGTGTCACCCATTCCAAAAGATGACCCGTGATTTATATTTGAGCTTGGTGTATGTCTCTGCGCGTTTAGAGTTACTATTTGGGATGTGTACCATGCGGAATAAAAAACTAACCGTATGAGGGTATGCCCATGATCTCGAGACCCATCTTGTAAAAAATTGGGACAAAAAACAATTGGGTAGCTCTAAACGCGCCCATGCGTTCCCTTAAAGAGCCTACGTCGGAACCTCGTTAAAACCATTGCTTCCATCGGATCAGATGATAGAGATCGTGTTTCACCCAGATCTTCCACATAATGGATCTTGAGATCACATCACACCTTCAGACGGAAAGTGTTTGATTTCACATGTCATAGATCCCTAAAATATGACCCTAAAATCACGTTTGAGCGTTATGTGTGCCATTGCACACGAAGGGCCTTTTTTGGGGATCAGTGACATGTTGAATCAAAAAATGACTGTCGGATAGGTGAGACATGAACTCAAGATGCATTTTAAAGAATATCAGGTTGAAACACGATCCCAATCATCATATCTAAAACAATCAATGATTTTTAACACACGTGAGCGCTTTTAGAGGACGGGTGAGTGCGAACAGTGCTACCCAAAACAATTTCCATTGTCTAATTCAAGCGATTACTACCTTTTCGTTCGAGCAAATTGGGTGAGGTTACAAGTTCACATGGTGTGAATAATGGTACCTTAGGAAAATAATTTTACACATAGTAGCCAAACAAATGAAAAAAAATAAAAACCCAACCATTTTTAAATTCTAAAAATAAAACTTTACATAAGTTTTTTTATTTACAAACCCATGTAAAGTGAAAAAAAAAAAAAAATCTTTTCCATGAGTTTTGTCAAACAAGGCCGTAAAGAATGTTAATAGCATACGTGTCGATGGAGTATACATGGCAAACTGCAAAAACAGCATGCCATTGTCGATGGAGTATACCTAGCCACTTCACTACAAAAAAACAAGACTAATAGTGACAGCCAAAAACTGCCACTATTAACAAAAAAACTGTTGCTAATACCCTTACCGCTAATAGTCTTAATAGGTTTTTTATTAATAACGGCAATTTTTTGCTTGAAAAAACTACCGCTAATAGTCGTATTTTTTGTAGTGCTTGCATCGCACCACGTAAGCAGTCCATTGTCGGTCTGGTATTTGAGGTCTCATCATTATAATTTTCCCTTGTTGATATCGCATTCTTTTGCCACATCTGCTTTGAAGAATTGAGGAGGACAAATAGGAGTGAAGAATATTTTATCCAAGTAAAGAAAATTTCTTCTCATGAGCATTTGCTTAATAGTGATTGATGAAATGATGAGGGTTAGGAACACATAAGCATGGATTTAAAGACTGATACATATTAGCATATCGGCTTGGTCCCAGGCTGATATGTACGAGATATATATATGGCCAAATCTGCCGATATTAAAGTAACTTTTTTGTATTTTTAAAATGGCAAATAAATAAAAATAAGAAAAAAAAATTACCCAATGGGCATTTTTGATATTACGTCCAAATCATATCCTATATATATATATATATATATATATATATATATATATATATCTGATATGGGCCGATATGATCCTGCTTTGGCCCGATATTTGACCTTGTTGATTTTATTTTGTCGACTTCACAAAATCAGGGGTGTAAATTGTATTAGATTGGGCCTAATCCGATACATATCGGCATATCGGCTGATATGTATCTGAAAGGGTAGCTTTGTTCGCACCCACACGTTCTCTAAAAGCACCTACGTCGGAGACCCCTTATAACCCATTGATTGGGTTGGATCGGACGATGGAGATTGTGTTTCACCCCGATCTTCCACACAAGGGATCTTGAGACCATCTCGCACCTATCAGACGACTAATTTTTTTATTCCTTGTGTCACAGATCCCCAAAATATGACCCTAAAATCACGTTTGAGCGTGATGTGTGCCATTGCGCACAAGGTGCATATTTTGGGGATCCGTGACACATGGACTAAGAAAACTGACTGTCTGATAGGTGCGACATAGTCTCAAGATCCATTATGTCGAAGATCGGGGTGAAACACGATCTCCATCGTCTGATTCGACCCAATCAATGGATTTTAAGGGGTTGCTCACGTGAGTGCTTTAAGAACGCGTGGATGCGAATAGAGGTACATTATCCGAAATGGCCAATATTTAAAACCGTGGTCTCTGCAACCAATAATTCTACCAATAATAACATTGACTGCCTTGAATCGATGAAAATTATTTTTTTGCCTTAATTAATCTTACCACACAATAGATCTTAAGAAGAAGGGTTAAGTGTTAATTACTCGTAGCCACACATCCCCAATGGTGATTGTGATCATATTGTATCTTGAGAAGGGTTATTAAGTCACTTTTCAGAATATTTTATGCGTGGAATGAACATCTAATCGTCTGATAGGCTTATCATTATCTCAAGATCCATCATGAGTGGTGAAGACCGAATATTAGTTCCAAATTCGTTTATCCTTTTCTTATGTTAGGGGGTTGATGGAGATTTCATTTGGATATGTTAAAGAGAGAAAGTGTATAGAGTTTTAAGAGTTCTATGTGTAGAGATTTTTTGGTGGTATCTCGTGAAACTGTGAACTTACCCCACTCCTCTTGTCCGCATGGATTAACTGCTTTGAATTCAATGATGGGGATCTAATTTCGTCCCATTCTTTCAAAAAATTGATCTTCAAATTACGCACAACCAAAAAAGTGACTCTACAATCACATGACTCATCTCATGCTCAAACGTGATTTTATAGTCACATTTGAGATGTGTGTCATGTGAAATAAAAAATGACCGTCTGATGGTACTCTCATAATATTAAGATCATTTGTGTAAATTATTGGACAAACAACGATCTCTATATTCTGATTCAGAGTGGTCACTGTATGACGACTCGAGGAGATGGGATGAGGTCTAGTTTCGTTGGCTGTAAATAGTGTTACCCTTCCTTTTTTTTCTTGGTTTTTGGGTTGGTTACCCTTCCGTTATTTTCTTCTTTTTTGGGCATTTTTTTTTTTTTTTTGCAATTTTCTTTTTAAGGCTTGAAAGGTGCCTTATCTGTAGTGGGACCGAAATTAAAAATAAAAGCAAAAGATAAAAACGTGGCGGCCTGACGTTTTCTGCTCACAGGCACCACGGGTGAGAGTGGAACCGTTTTAATATATAGGGCACTCAGCGAAGAGAGGATTTTGTTTTTTAAAGTTTTGCAGTATTATACTATTTCAAAAAAAATTGTATAATCAGGCTGCCCGAAATTTTTGGGTTTAAAATTTTGAGTATTCACGGATTTCAAGGACATCGGACATGGTGCATTCTGATTTTGCAAATTTTTTCGTTTTGATGTAACCTCATATTCTCAATCCTGTTTTGCTAATTATGCCTACATAGTAGATAGGAGGAGACCTCGATTAGCCCCCACGCAAAGAATCGGATTAATTTAGATTTCTGATTTCGGGCGTCCAAAGTTCTCCATTTTGAGTGTATCTAAACAAACTCAATCAAGTTGAAACTGCGGGGTGCTAAAGCATCAAAGTAAAAGTGATTACCTGAAAGATCAGCACTCCCATAGATTCGAAATCTCCAAGCAGGTCGAGTCTCGAGGAACTTGCTGTTGCCGCGGCTGGCCGAACATAAGCATACGTAGGATGTCCCATGGATACACTGGCCTTCACCATGTACTTACCAAGATGCCCAGTTGCTCCAAATATGAGTATCTTCATCTTAGAAGCCATGGCTTCTCGCCAAATATTCTATCTCTTGTAATCTGATTGCCGAGTGAGACTACTCACTCTCGTTTATGTACTACTTATTAAATATAGGGAGGGTACACGCTACAACCTTAGCGCACAAGAACTATAGAGAGAAAAATAATAAATTAATTTTCAAAAAAATAAAAGGAGAAATAATAAATTTTATTAACTTGTCGGATGCGAAAGAAATAATATATTTTTTCAACTTGTGGGATGATTTGTGTCGCTCTCAAATGAGTACCATTATTTACACATCGCCAAACTCTAAAATCACCTCATCTCCTCCCGCCAGAATGCATTGACGGTTTTGAATCATACAATAAAGATAATTTGCTCCAAATCGTTTATGATATGGATATTGAGATCATCCGTGTCCTGTCAAGCGGCCAGTTTAATTTCATGTGTCACGTGATTTTAGGATCACTTTTTTGAATCTGTGTGGAATAAAAAATTGGCCGGGATGAGCCGTTCGTGATCCCGAGATTCATTTTGTGAATGATTAGAATAAAGAATGATCACCATCATGTAATTCAAAGCGATCAATGCATGCATTCTAGTTGGAAGAGAAGGGTGAAGAGTTTCACCGGCGTAAATGATGGTACTCCTTAGTCCTTTATCATATTAGTGCACATTTCACTAACTCCGCCATGGTGTGTAGTGTATAGCACCCATACTTCCTTGGATTGTGCACAGTGTGAAACAGGCATTCTCGCATATATATATTTAAGAGCATGCAAATCAGTGAATGAAAATGTTTGACTATATATTTCATGTAAGAAGATTGAGCCGATCACACTTGAGAGTGAACCGCTCAGTACCCTCTGTCAACTTTTATTGTAAATATCACACCAAAATAAGTTAACATTCATGTGGATGACGAGTCTTAGAGCTCCTGGAATTTTTAAGGGTACAGTATTTGCATCTGAAGATTCAGTCTCTGCAATTGATGGTTTCATCATTAATATTAGTAACTGCCTTGAATCAGATGATGAAAATCATTTTTCGTCCCTATCTTCTACGCGATAGATCTAAGAACACGGCCTATCAGACGGTCCGATGTGGATTTACAATGGAAAACATCCCCAAAAGTGACCGGGGGACCTTTCTCATGGTATGCCATGATCATGTTCACTTTTGTGGATTTGTGCTAATTAGGATCAACTTCTGATTGTCTGATAGGTGGTCATTATCTCAAGATATTTTGTGTGAAAGATTGGGATGTAAAAATGATCTCTGTCATCTTATTCAAGCAAATCAAGAATGTTAACGATTTAAATCGCCAATTGCAAATATTGAACTTTCGGTTGCAAATACCCAAACCCATTTCTAAATATATTTAAAAATATTTGCGGTCCTACCCAAAAATATGACATCTATTTTGGCAACAAGAAAAAACCTTATGACTAACTATTATATACTCAACTAGCAAAAACCCGTGTATCCTATAGGCTTTAAATAATCAAATTTATTTAAAATAGTTTTAAAAAATGAACAAGAGCTCGTGTATTTCATGGGCTTTAAATAATCAAAATTATTTAAAATAGTTTAAAACCCATGTATCCCATGGGCGTTAAATAATCAAAATTATTTAAAATAGTTTTAAAAAACTAGCAAAAACCACCAGTGTATCCGATGGGCGTTAAATAATCAAAATTATTTAAAATAGTTTAAAAAAACTAGCAACAACCCGTGTATCCCATGGGCGTTAAATAACCAAAATTATTTAAAATAGTTTAAAAAAACTAGCAACAACCCGTGTATCCCATGGGCGTTAAATAACCAAAATTATTTAAAATAGTTTAAAAAAAGTAGCAAAAAACCGTGTATCCCATAGGCGTTAAATAATCAAAATTATTTAAGATAGTTTAAAGAGAGCCAATACTTGCACCCCATTTATAGGCCATTGCATCATTTTTAAAAAACGAAGAGGAATTAAAATGGGGTGCAAGCTATAAAAGTGGTGCAAGTACTTGCACCCCATTTAAAATAGTTCTAAAAGACTAAACGGTTGTGAAGTTTCAATTCATTCTTTTTTCCTTTGTTTCGAGAATTTTTTTCTCCTGAAAGCGCGGGAAACGAAGAGGCAAGTGAGAAAACGGTCGAGAAGAAAGACTCGCTTCGTTTGTCACCGAGAAGAAAAAAACAATCAACAATCATCGATCTATAGATTATGGACCTATTGCGGGAAGCTTATATTGGCGATTGTTTCTTTTATCTTCGATTTCTCAAATGTGTGGTATATTTTTCTACAATTTCTCTTCGCATTTAATGGGATTATTTGTATTTTTTATTTTTTGGTGATTTTAGGAATCTATTATTGTTTATGACTATTTTATTTTTTATTTGAATGGGTTAAGGCATAGTCCACGAAAATAAGGTAGGCTATTCCCATAACAGAGCCACCATATAGTATTAAGCAAGGATCAAAATTTCGGTTTTCGTTTCGATTTTGGAGGGGACCGAAACCGAAAATTTGGACCGAAATTTCGGCCAAAAACCGAGATTTCAGCCTATAATTTGACCGAAAACTTCAATCCCATACATATTTGGACCAAAATTTCGGTCCAAATTATCGGTTTCGGTCCTAAATTTTGATCCTTGGTACTAAGTACTAACTGAATCACCTTCAATCCAAAGCCTCCTTGGGTTTATTTGTTGGTGTTGCCATCATGAATGAAAGCTACAGCGTAAAGGACTTCCCCGCCACATTCAGTGATGATGGCAACCCAACCGTAGCCAAATCCAAGTTACATTACAAAATACATAACATACCTCATTGCAATATAAATAATTTTTCACAAATATGGATTATAGCCATTTAATCTTAACCACTACGATTCTTCTGCAGTCATAATGACTTAGGTTGTGTATGGCATAGCTCTCTGCTAGCCCCTGTCATAACAGAGTTCAGCTGCTAAAGCAGGTTACCATCATTATTCCTAACATCCTGCTACCTGCTTTAGCAGGTACCCCTTCTTCTTGATAACTCCTTGTATAGTAAGATTTGCTTGTTCAACAGTTTTACCCTCCTCTTTACTCACTCCTTGTCAGAGCAGATTTTATTTGCTCTAGTAGGGAGCTAGTAGAGAGCAGGGATGTTGCTCCTACAGTAGGTAAATCCTCATTTGCAGGGAGTTAGAAAAGAGAATGGGAACCAACTAAAACAGATGAACTCTGTTGTGATAGAGGCTAGCACACAGTTATGTCGTACAACTATTCATTTTGTGGTGGTTGTAGACACCAAAATTTGGCCTAAGGCTCGATCGAAACATACTCCAAGAAAGGTGCACCCCTGAGCCTCTGATAGCACTTTCCAAACTTTTAGGAATCATCCCGAACCCTTAGGAATTAACACCAACCTTCCCGAACCCCTTAGAACATGTCCCGGACCAGTTTCTGAACCCTCTAGAGCAGTGGTTAAAAGGAGTGTCAAAATTTATACAGATCTCTTCTAGGTCTGAGTTATATATCATTGGAAAGAAGACTTTCCCAACTTTCGAACAAGCCAAGAATCACCTTAATCTGAGTTGTACTTCAAAAGTTACGGTGACCAAAAGAATACTTAAAAACTGCACCTGATTGGGGCATGCTTGGCGTGTGTATTAGACACGCCAAGCCATATTTCCCCAGAAATGGCTTGGCATGTGTATTACACACGCCAAATACAGGTGGGCCACCAGCGGGCTCTGAACTTCTAGGACACTGTAGCTATGCTTGGCATGTGTAATACACATGCCAAACTTTGCTACAGTAACTTCTGATTTTTGCTCGAATTTCACTTTTGGGGTTTGACTTGTTGACCATCTCAATGTTTAGGGTGAGTTTCATTATGACTGTTGTACCCCAGTTTACCCTATTTGCAACTCTCTAGTCATTTGAAATCTCACCCTATTATCTACCATTGAACCTATTTTCACACATATCCATAATCTTAAAATCCTAGGAAACCTTAGATGTTAGGATTACCTAATTGCTAACCCCAATTAGCCCTTAAGCATCCTCCTAACCTCCCTTTTTCCTATAAAGAGAGAGGCACCCCTCCCTTTACAAGGGCTTGAAAAAAATTTCAAAGAGAGAAAAAATTAAAAGACCCCCCTTTAGTGCACAAAAACCATAAAAATTTCAAAATTTCAAAACCTCCTTTGAGCCCTATATTCCATCATAGGTCCCTTAGTTTAGGGAAGAGCTATCCCCTAGCCCTCCTCTTCTACCCCTTAGCTAGCAAGCTTTAGAGGTCAGAGCCCACTACTCGATCATCCAAGCCATCGGAAGCTCATCAAGAGCACTTACGTGAAGGTTCACAAGTGTGCTACAAGGGTTCGAGAGCTCTGGCTCTCCCTTCTATTCCTCTACCTTCTTAGCCTTTCGTTTATCATTGAATTTGTGTCGTTACGCCGCCAAAATCTCAGTGATTGCGGAGGGGCACAAATAGGATCCAAGTGCCTTCTGGCAAGAGGAAATGCTCTTTTCATTTTTATTCTTCCTTTATTTCAGTCACAAGTGGAGACCACATTTAAGTGGGCTAATCGGGTGCCTAACACCTTCCCGATCAATAACCGAAGCCCGTACTCAAGAGCCTTTGGCGTAGACCGGATCAGAGTCATATTTTTGGCACTTTGGTACTTATAAAATTGATTTGGATATCTCGGGACACCAAAAGCTCCAGGTGGCAACTTTATATTTTTCATACGAGCGCATCGTCGCGACAGATCAATAAGATCTATGGTTGCACTGATGATGACTCTATTGGGGAGTCGCTAGTAGAGCTTCCCCTTGAAAGTTGGCCTTTTTAATTTATTTTTACTAGCACTAGGCTATTTTCTTTTGTTTTCACTCACCCTTACGATTCGGTCTTGTTTTTACTTACCCCTACTTTTCCATAATTTACGTGCCTTAGCTGATTGGCGGGCCTACTTGAGCATCATCTTTACAATTCTTTTATTTTTCGTCATTGCATGTCTTGGCCGATTAGCGGGCTTACTTACACATTTACATGCCTTAGCAGTTTGATGGGCCTACGTGAGCATTTAATTTGTTGCAATCATATATTACCAGTGGACGTCGGTCCGTAGAGGCAGCACAGGACCATCACTACCCATTTTTTGACATTAAGAAAACTACCTTAAATCTAAAATAAAAATTGAATCAAGAAGGGGACTTAAGTGATTTTTTACCAGGGTAGATTCTTTCCAAGGGTCGGAATTCTAGGCAAAGATACAAATACCCAGTTCTTAGTATGGTGGCATCCCCTAGTGGTCATGATCCAGAAAAGTACCACCCCATCCAGTATCTGAGAAGGCGCTTGCACCGGAGGTATGTAGGTTGGGGAACCAATCCAGTTACAAAGCCTAAAACCCTTGGGGGAGTGCGCTAGTTGGCCTAAATCAAACTTGTATCCCTTGGCTTGGTGAAGAGGGACCCGTCACAACATAAAACCCTATCCCCAGAAGCATTGCTTCCAGAATACCATAAAAAAGGACCCATTTCGGGCTTGTTGTTCTGCTGTGTATATGTAAGGCAATTTTTAAGTTCTTGCTACTGACTTTATTGGGGGCAGTGATAAGAATGGGGTGAATAAAAATGAATGAAAGGTGGATTGAAAATGACAGAGCAGCAAGCCTAAAATATGTACAATCCTGTAAGATACAGGGCTTGTTGTAGCAAGTTTTGATAAGTAAGAGTTTGTCCCACAAGGAAGTTGATCTTAAGCTCCAAGAGAGCCATCTTTAGTAGGCCCTCCAGATCTGACTACAGATCTGGTAATCCTAAATGGAAGGGGATTTAGGGTCACTAAAATCTAAATTCTAAGGTATCCTAATGTCTAAACTATAAAAAGGGTTAAGAAAGAAGATGGAGTGAGAAAATAAATATAAAAGGGTGAGAAGTATGCTATTAGGTTCAGATCTGATGGGTTTCATGACTCAAATTCAGATCTGCTGCTATAGAAGTCATGTCCAATGGCTACATTATTACCACTAAGGAGAAAGAATCCAACTCATCTCTGTGCCATGATCCAATCCCTTTATGGCTATAACCTGTCCACTTAAATAGTCACAGACTATCCAATTGGGGAACCATAGTCCAGAGATGGGTAAGAACAAGTTTATCATTGTAGGCACTACTTCATCCAGGCTACAAGCACAAGAATTCATAGGGAACCTCAAGCTCTAAAGTGCTATGTGTGGGGCTAGGCCTGTATAGGAGAATGTTAGCCCAGACACATAGAGCCAGTAAGAGTTTGAGTGCAGCCTTAGATCCAACTGTCCACTGCTTTAGAAGGACTGCAGTGATCCAGTCACAAGCCTACAATCTCTATAACCAAACCAGATTTGCCATCTGATGGCGGGTCTATACACATACAGGGGAGTTTGTCTCAGCACAATCTCTCACAGGGCTACAAGCACAAGTGTAGAGAAGAATAATTCGTCTTGAGTCTGTGGGTTGACTTCACCCTAGGGCTATAACCTGTCCACTTAAATGGTCACAGACTATCTTAGAGGTTATCCTCCTCACAAAGCTCAAGATAGAATAAGAAACATTACTACCACCACCATATTCACAAGGCTACAAAAGCTCATTGCTCCCATGGGGACTTCAGATCTAGTTGGTCCTGTGGTGGGGCTAGGCCTGTATGGGAGCATGTTAGCCCAGACACACAGGTCACTTGGATCTGAGTAAACCATAAAATCAGTCCTCCGTTGCTTGCAATACGTCCTAGCAATGGAGGATATCAAGGTAACAGCCTTGTACAGAACAACTACAAACAAAAATCCCATAAATGTAAAACACCCTATCATAAAACTCTATTAATCTATTCCAAATAGTCATACAAAGGCATAGCTAGCAAATGCTGAACTATGGACAGAAGAAAAAGTAAAAAGAAATCTACCTAAACCTTACTAGAGATCTCTGACTCTTTGTAAGAAGAAGATAGACAAAATTCTATTCTAAGCAGAGAGACCCCTAAACCTAAACCAGGCTTAGGTTTATATAACAGTTAGTTTGGCAGCGCATTAGGGTTAGGAAACCCTAATTTTAACGATGCCACATGGCCTAATACTGTTCCTTGGATGCCTCGGGGCACATGCACGGAACTTAGAGCATTGGAATGCATGCCCTAATTGCTGGAAGTTCCCAAAATGTCCTCTGCAGAGGTGAGAGAGAGTTAGAGTTCAGAGCCTCGCCAGGTAGCACTGGTTTCCAAGACTGTTGCGTGGTAGCACGGTGTTCGCGAGATTGAATTAACTTGAAATTCTAGCGGTCGCGGGGTTGTCTTAGTTGCAGCTGAAGCAGTCGAGCAATAAAGCATTGAATCCTCACTGGATTGCTCTGGTCTTCGCGGGATTGCACTTTCCTTCTAAATGGCGAGGGAATCGTGTGAGCAGTTTGTTTCTCAATGGATCTTCATGAGGATCCTCGCGAGGACGTGACATGCATTGGTCTCTGAACTGCGCGAGAGGTTTTTCTAAAGTTTTACATCCCACGGCCACTGCGCGATAGCTGCGCGCAGAGATACCTGGAGCTCTCTCTCCTCAGTTGATCTGAGTGAACTGTGCGAGGTTTGAGAGCTGCTTTCTTGAGCTGCGCGAGACTGCGCAATCATTTATATTTGAGCTCCGCGAGAGCTGTGCGAACTATGCTACAGGAGCTCTTCTGTCACTAAATTGCGTGAGAACAGGCAGACAATTGGTATGATGTTATGGGGAACTCACGAGGATTGCGCGAGGCAGGCTTTCTGAGTCATGTGAACCTTGCGACAGCTGCGCGAGGCGCATTTCTTTCTTTGCTACTGTTGTGCTCTGCCTTCATGCAGTCAGGCTCTCTGTCTTCCATTCTTCTGGGAGACTTCTGGGGCCAAAGTGGGCTCCTTAGCAGGATTAAGGCCTTATTGCAGCTACTATTTATTACCTACAAAAATGACTTAACACACATTTATTAGATGGCTAAGGGTCTAACAGAGGCTAAGTTAAGGGGTGAAAAGTGGAACTTTTCATGTCTTAACAGTTAAGTTCATGTTTCCATGGATGCATGTGTGGAGGGAGGCGTTGAGGGGTCATCGTTGGTCTACTGATCTTTAGACCGTGCGAGGCCTCTTCGAGGACTTGCGTGCGAGACAGGTATATCATTGGGCGTATCTTTGTTTCATTTTGTTTTGGGTCTTTCAGCTCTAAGGATTCATTGATGGTCAGGTTATTTGTTTGGCTAGGTGATTTGGAGGTCCTATACAGGTGAGGAGGATGCGAGTGTGCTAGTGATTCAGTTTGGCCGGCCCTTCTTCGACGTGAACATATGGGTTCATTATTTTGAGAGGGTGGAGAGGATCCACACCTCTCGAGTGGTACCACAGTTGGGGCTCGCTCAGGGAGTCCCTCCCCAGATTAGCCACAGGGTGGCAAAGAGGATGACCGGCCCTCCTGGCCGGAATTTTACGGAGCGGATGGCGCTCTAGATGGCCGATTTCAGAGCTGGGGGGACTAGGGTCACAGGGGCCCGTGACGAGGCAGATGTACGAGAGTATAGGAGGTGGTTTAGTGCATTAGGTGGTGGGCACCTCTTCACACGTCCCTTCCATGGCAGTGGTTCTTTTGCGATTGGTGGGCCAAAGTCAGTGTCGGCATTGAGGGAGAGACTGGCCTCCTTGGAGCAGGGCCATCTCACGGCGAGTGTGCTAGGGGCACTGGATGCCATTCACAGGGCACTGGAGCAGATAGGGAGCGCTCCTCGTCCTGATGAGGAGATGTTGCACTCCCTAGCCCTCTCGATTGCTTTGGCTAGGGTAGCAAAGGATGAGTTTGTGGCTCGGCTGGCGGAGACTCGGCGGCTCCTGATGAGTTAATTTATTAGTTTAATTTGTTCGTGTATTATGTTGACTTATTCTCCTGGTGTTTTGATATGGTTGTCTTGCTTTATTGTGGATAGTCTAAGAGAGAGTTTGAGGTCGCTTGCTAGGCGGCCCTGCTGGAGGTCTATCGTAATCAGCAGCAGACTGATCGCGCAGTAGCGGCTAGCCTGCGCTCCGAGGTTGATCGATTGGTGAGTATTTCAGATTAGATCTATTATTTGTTGATGGTTTGGGGATCCTTGTTGATGTTGGGGTATTGGCGATGTTTGCGGACGGCAGAGCTTTCCGCCGCTGGGGCTTCTGCTCAGGCATTTGATTCTTCTTCAGTTGCCTCCTCCAGTCGGTAGGATCCAGTAATGGCTCATCTTCGGGCCGAGCTGGAGCATTGGGTGAGTTTCCTCAATCTTTCAGCTTACTTGTGTCATTGTACTAGTTTGTTGGGTGTTATTGTTGCATTTTCTTAATAGTTTACTAACATCACATCGATGTTTCAGTGTCAGGTTGCTGAGGATCCTTGGACAAGGGAGGCGACTGTTGCCTCTTTACGCTCAGAGAGTCAGGTATTATTTCTGATTTTTGGTGTAATTCTATTTAGGTTGTTTCGTTCTGATTTTTTTAGTGTAATTTTGTTTAGATTGTTTCGTTCTAATTTGTTTTGACATATTTTGTGCTGGTTTGTTTGGTTTTTCATGCAGACCATTTCAGACTCTGCTCTCGAGGCTCCCCCTTAGGGGTCTGATCCTATCCCTAATCAGGTATGTTTTAATTGGTGTATTTATAATTTATTCATCATCATAGTGTTATCTACTGTATTTATTTATTCTCGTTGCAGCCGCCTACGTTCGCCACTCCTTCCGTGCCTCTCGGGATCTGGTATGATTCTTTTCTTTTCAAAGTTTCTCTATTATGTTTATATGTATATATATATCGATTTTCTTTTGACTTGGAGTGATTACATAGGTCTGTCAGCTTGAGGAGGTGCGTTTAGAGGCAGTGCGGGCGCGTGCCACTCCCGACGCGAGGCGGGTCCTTGGGGAGATGTGGAGTCATGACGATCTATTGGTCAAGCTGATGGTTGCACAGCAGACTCAGACTGAGGCAATGGAGGCAGTGCATCAATCGACGGGAGCAGAGATGCAGGTGACCATGGATCACCGCGGTATTGTCCGCAAGTGAGAGAGGGCGTGGGTCGGTCACCATCTTGATGGATTGGAGTCGAGGGCTACGGGTTCTTTGGCCAGGCAATCTCATCACACATCATGTGATCATGTCAAGAGTGATACTCGTGAGATTCTGTCACTCATGGGGTATCCTCCTCGTCCTCGATCGAGGCGGACTATTGTTAAGACCTGAAAAGTACCACTTTTCACCCCTTAACTTAATATCTGTTGGACTCTTAGTCATTTAATAAAAGTATTTTAAGCCTGTTCTGCAGATAATAAATAGCAGCTGCCAATAAACCCTTAACCATGCTAAGAAGCTCAGTGTTGCCCCAGAACTACTTCAGCAGAACGAAGGATGAACCAAGACAGAGAGTTGGCTGAAGCATAGGCACATCCAAGCATAAATAAACCAAGAAGAATGCCTCACGCAAATGTCACTGGGTTCAATTGAGCCAGAGATAATGCCTTCGTGTAATTGTCGCGAGCCCCTGGGGGAAGCACAACAACTGGTCGCACAGTTTGCGCGCCGTCCTCGCGCGGTTTGGTGCCAGAAAGAATTGGAAAAAATAGGCTTCGCGAGGTCCTCGGGAGGCTCAGTCTAAAGCATTCGCGCAGTCTCGTGAGATACAGACCTTCAGTGACTCTCGCACGACCAAGAAACTCTTGAACACTTCTTCTTCGCGAAGATCTGTCGTGAGATTCACCAAGGGAAAAACCTCGCGAGAAATCCCCGCGCCGTTCAAAGCTGAAAGAGTAATCTCGCGAAAGCCATTAGTACCCCGCGATGAGCAAGATGTAAACCCCGCGGCTGCATGAACTTCAAGTCAATTCGACCCCGCGATGCCAACTCTACCACGTGGTCAGATCTAGAAATCTTTTCTATCCAGCGAGGATCGGGCTTCTCCCCACTTCTGTAAGGGTAATCTAGGAATCTCCAGCAGTTAGGGCACGCACTCCAATGCTCCAATCTCTTTGCACACTCCCTGAGGTATCCAAGGGATAAGAATGAGCCGCAATTACATTAAGAAATTAGGGTTTTCCTAACCCTAATTGGAGGGGAAGCCGACTGCTATATAAGCCTAAGCCTAGCTTAGGTTTGAGGATCGGTCCTTCTTGGAACATAACTTCTATGCTTCTTCTTAAAACTGACTGTAGAATTATAGTAGGTAAAGGTTAGGGTTTAGGAGTTTTCTTATTTTTTCCATTTTCTTTCTCTCCATAGTCCAGCATTTGTTGGCTATGCCTTTTGTATGATTATCTGGTATAGATTTTAATGGAGTTCTTGTAATAGAATTTATAGCATGTATGGGATGATGTTCTTGTTTTGAGTTGTTTTGTACAAGGCTGCTACCTTGAGATCCTCCATTGCTAAGTTGTATCGTAAGCAATGGAGGATTGTTTTTAATGTTTTATTTAGATCTAAGTGACCTGTGTGTCCAGGTTAGGGACATTGCAGGCCTTCCCCCACCACAAGATCCACTAAATCTGAATCCCCATGGGAGCTTAAGCTTGTAGCCTTGTGAACATGGTGGCGGCATCAATGCTTTTGTTTTGTCTTTGACCTTTGTGAGGAGGATAACTTCTGTGGATAGTCTGTGACCATTCAAGTGGACAAATTATAGCCTTAGGGTGAGGCAAAGTCATGGAACTAAGACAGATTCTTCTTCTCTGCACTTGTGCTTGTAGCCTTATGAGAGATTGTGCAGTGACAGACTCCCCTATAATGAATAGATCCACCATCAGATTGTAGATCTGAGTTGGCCGTAGAGATTGTAGGCTTGTGACTAGATCACTGCAGTCCTTCTAAAGCAGTGAACAACCATGCTTAAAAGCTAGTACTCAAACTCTTGCTGGTCCTGTGTGTCCAGGCTTGTACACTTTGTAGGCCTAACCCCACACACAGAACTTTAGAGGATGAGGTTCCTATGGATTCTTGAGCTTGTAGCCTGTAGCCTGGATGAAGTAGTGCCTACAATGGTAAACTTGTTCTGACCCACCTCTGGACCATTTGAGTGGACAGTTTATAGCCTTAAGAGATTGGATCATGGCACAAGAGTGAGTTAGATTCTTTTTCCTCTTTGGAGATAATGTAGCCATTGGACAGGATTTCTATAGCAACAGATCTGAGTCTGAGTTACAAGACCCCATAAGATCTATATCTAATAACATACTTCTCACCCTTTTATGTTTATTTTCTCACTCCACCATCCTTCTTAACCCTTTCTATAATCTAGACATTAGGATACCTTGGAATTTATATTATAGTGACCCTAAATCCCCTTCCATTTAGGATTGCCAGATCTATAGTCAGATCTGGAGGGCCTACTAAGGATAGCTCCCTTGGAGCTTTAGATTAACTTCCCTGTGGGACAAACTCTTACTTATCGAAACTTACTACAACAGGCCCTATATCTTGCAGGACTGTACATATTTTAAGCTTGCTGTTCTGTCATTTTCAATCCACCTTTCATTCATTTTCATTTACCCCATTCTTATCACTGTCTCCAATAAAGTCAGTAGTAAGCACTTAAAATATTCCAACAAGTTTTTGGGGCCACTGCCGGGGATATTGATCTTTTAGCAGACTCTAGATTTTTGATTCTTTATTCTTTGGTAGTTGTAGTTGTGAATAATTGATACTGTTGATTTACGTTTAGAATTTTTCTTGCAGATCTGGACCGTAGCAGGGAAGGAGAGTGGAATTGCATTGAGAGTCTAGCTACCTCTATTTGCACTTCTCTAACCTTCAAAACCTCAATTTATTTCTCCTTTGAAGATTCCATAAGCAGTTGATTAGGATAGTTGTAATTTTTTTTAGTGCAATGTGTTTGCAAATAGTTTTCCCTGCTGTTGGTGTGTGTGCGTGTTAGGAAGGAATCTCTCAGTCCTACGTTAGAGTCTGCTAACCCTGAGATTGAAAGGGGTAGAAGACCGAGAAGGCACAGACACACCACAATTGAGCCCCCTATTGAAATTGAGATAACAGTCATGGGTGAAGAACAACCTAGAACATTGAAGGAATTGAATGCTCCAGATGATTATAATTCTTCTTTCAGCATTCAATTCCTAGATGTTCAAGAAAACTACGAAATTAAAACTTCTATCATCCAAATGCTTCCCTCTTTTCATGGGCTTAGTAAGAAAGACCCTTACAAGTACATTGACCAGTTCTTGGCCATGTGCATGACATTTTCCATTGTTTGTTTAGGACCAGAAGCCACTAGGCTAAGGCTCTTTCCTTTCTCCCTAAAGGACAGGGCCATCACCTGGTTGTCTACTCTCCCAAGCAATAATATCACTACTTGGAAAGACCTCCAGACAAGATTTCTGAGCAAATTTTTTCCAGAGACCAAAACCAGCCAGTTGACGAAAGGCATACTTGCTTTTGCCCAATCCCCAACTGAGGATTTTAACCAATCTTGGGACAGATTTAAGGAGATACTCAAACAATGTCCCCACCACAAGATCCCTGATTGGCAGCTTGTCCAGAGCTTCTACAATGGGATAGATTAGAAGAGCAGAGACATGGTAGATGCCTCTTGTGGTGGAACATACATGCATAAAACAGCTGATGAGGCATGGGACTTGTTCGAGGTCATAAGTGAAAATGCTTTCTAGAAGATGTCCTCATCTAGAACTGTTCAAGGGCCTTCTCTTAAGCTGGGGGTGGCTGAAACTTCTAAAGGAAAGATGTATGAAGTTAGAGGAAATAATGACCTTAGAATGCAGATGGCCAATCTTACTGAAAGATTTGATAAACTTTTGACTGTAGTGCAGCCAAGAATGGTTACACAAGTGATGGAGGCATTCTGATATGCCAATCTCCATAGCACACAGTGGAAGAGTGCCCATATGCAGGGCAATACCCTGAGTTTGTAATGGAACAGGCTGTTGCTGCCCAAACTTTTGGACAGCAACAATCTGGTGGCTACAATAAACAACTATATGGATACCAGCACTAGAGTGCTGGTTACCAATGGAGAGACCACCCAAATTTGAGGTGGAGGCAAGACAATTATGTTCAGCCACAATAGTTGGCCTTACCTCAAAGGCCACAGCTGCAGTTTAACCAGGGTTATGCCCAAAGGTCGAATTTCTAACAGCAACAGCAACCCAACAATAAAATCAATTTGTAGTTCTTCCACCTCAGCCCCGAAGTGCTTCTTTTGAGGACCAGGTTTTGGCCCAATTGCAAAGCCTTGGACCCTTGAATCAGACTGTGACTTCTCACAGTCAAAGCATTAAGAAAATAGAAGAGCAGCTTGGCAAAAGAGCCAATGCTCTGGCTAAAAGAGAGGAGGGCAGATTGCCAAGCCAACCAGTAGCCAACCCAAAGGGCCAGTATTCCATAGGAGAAGACTCCTCAAATTTTGAGGGGTCCAATGCCATCATAGCCTTAAGGTCTGGCAGCTGGTAGATAACCAGGTAGGAAAACAACAAGGAGAGGTCTGTCCCAAGGAAATGTCAAGTGGAAGCGATAAAGATTTTGTTAGGGCACAGAGTCAAGAACTGCCTGCTGCCCTTCAACAAGGAAAAAATAAAGAGGTTATAGATGAGCCTCAGCAGGAGATAAAAATAGAAAAAAGAAAAAAATAAAAGTTCAATCATAGGCTTGCAGCTGAGGAACCAGCAGTACCTCAGCTGCCTTTTCCTCGAGCTTTGAGTGGCCCTGCCCCTTTTGATAAGGGTCAGGCACAGATCAAGGAAATGATGGAGACCTTTAAGCAGGTCAAAATAAATTTACCCCTGCTTGATGCAATCCGACAGGTCCCAGCCTATGCAAAGTTTCTGAAAGACCTTTGTACTCATAAAAGGAAGGCCAGAGGCCATTTGTCCAAAAAGGTCTTTGCAACTGATACAGTTAATTCTGTATTAACCATGACAATACCTGAGAAGTTATAAGACCCAGGGATACAACTATTCCCTATATTATTGGTGACCACATGATTGGAAGGGCCCTTTTAGACCTTGGAGCCAGTGTTAACCTGCTGCCATACAGTGTATATTAGCAGTTAGGTTTAGGGGAGCTGAAGCCCACCCCCATTGTTCTATTGATGGCTGATAGGTTTGAGAGGAAACCCATGGGAGTGGTTGAGGATGTCCTAGTGGGGGTAGACAAGTTCTTCTACCCTGCAGACTTCCTTGTTTTGGACATGGGTTGTAACAAGAGTACATCCCCGATACATGTCATTCTGGGCAGACCATTTTTGGCCACTGCCAATGCATGCATTCAATGCAGGTCTGGGATCATGGAGGTCACTTTCGGGCATATGAAAGTTGAGCTTAATCTGTACAACAGTGCAAAGTACCCTCAGCTGGACAATGAGGAATGCTTTGCAGTGGATGTACTAGAAGAAATTGTGGAAGAAGAACTGCCCACTCTGCTGGAGTGGAGCAACATTGTCACTGATTTAACTGAAGTTTGGAACATGGTGGAGGAAGGAAGCCTAGCTTTAATGCAAGAAGACATACCCCTAGTGAGGTCTCCTGTGGGCTTAGTGCAGCATTCCAATTAGAAACCTACATTGCTGCCCCTTCCTCCAACTAACAATACACCAATCTTGCCATCCATCCAACAAGCCCCTGATCTAGAGCTCAAGAAGCTGCCAGAGACATTGAAATATGCTTTCCTCGAGAAAGAAGAGAAACTTCTTGAAATTATCTCCTCATCTCTAACCAGTGAGCAAGAGGAGGAATTGCTAACAGTTCTGAGGAAGCACAAGAAAGCAATTGGCTGGACCATTGCTGATCTGGGAGGGATTGATGCATCAATCAGTATGCATAGGATTCATCTAGAGGAGGGCGCAATACCCTCCAGGGAAATACAGAGGAAATTGAATCCTCACATGCAAGAAGTGGTTCTAAAAGAAATCATTAAGTTGCTGGATGCTGGGGTAATTTATCCCATCTCTGATTCTGAATGGGTGGCACCAATCTAGGTGGTACCCAAGAAGTTTGGCATCACAGTGATAACAATCGACTCTGGAGAGTTGAGACCAATCAGGGAGACCACTGGCTGGAGAGTTTGCATCGATTATAAAAAACTCAACTCCAAGACCAGAAAAGACCACTTCCCTCTCCCTTTTATTGATCAAATTTTGGATAAGTTGGCTGAGAAAGCTTTTTACTATTTTCTTGATGGGTACTCAGGGTACAACCAGATCCCTGTGCACCCTTTGGATCAAGAGAAAACTACTTTTACTTGTCCTTTTGGCACCTTTGCTTACAGAAGGATGCCTTTTGGATTGTGTAATGCCCCAGCCACCTTTCAGAGGTGTATGTATGCCATCTTTTCTGATATGATTGATAAATTCTTAGAAATTTTTATGAATGATTTTTCAGTTTATGGGGATAGCTTTGACCAATGTCTACAACACCTCCATCAAGTCTTACAAAGGTGAAGAGACCAATTTGGTCTTAAGCTGGGAGAAGAGCCACTTCATGGTAACACAAGGAATTGTGTTGGGCCATGTGGTCTCTAAAGATGGAATTGAGGTAGACAAGGCCAAAGTTGACCTCATTGCAAATTTGCTCCCTCCAAGAACAGTCAAGCAAATTTGATCCTTCCTTGGGCATGCTGAATTCTACAAGAGGTTTATCAAAGACTTCAGCAAGATTGCTAAACCATTGTGCCACCTGCTCTGCCAGGATGTGCCCTTTGATTTTTCTGCTGAATGTCTTGACGCTTTTGAAAAGTTAAAAATCTGCCTCACCTCTGCTCCTATACTCCAAACACCTGACTATACCCTGCCCTTTGAGTTGATGTGTGATGCATCTGACTTGGCAATAGGTGCTGTCCTGGGCCAGAGGAATGATAAGCTGCCTGTGGTCATTGCATATCTTAGCAAATCACTTGCTGAAGCTTAGCTAAACTATATAACCACTGAGAAAGAGCTTCTGGCAATGGTTTTTGCTGTAGACAAGTTTAGACCTTACCTGCTTGGGTCTAAAACTGTCATCTTCACTGACCAATCAACATTAAAGTACCTACTGTCCAAGAAGGATGCAAAGCCCATATTGATTAGATGGATACCCCTGTTTTAGGAGCTTGACATCGAAATCAAGGACAAGAAGGGTGTAGAAAATGTGGTGGCTGACCACTTATCCAAAATTATGTTGGAAAAAAGTGTTGATGACCTTGCTACAAATGATGTCTTCCCGGATGAGCAGCTGTTTGCCATCCAGTCTTTAGTTCCCTGGTATGCACATATTGTCAATTATCTAGTTATAGGCAAGATTCCTGCCCATTGGATAAAAATGGACAAAGACCTGTTTTTCTCACAGGTCAAATTCTTCTTCTGGGAAGAACCTTGCTAGTACAAGTATTGTGCAGACCAAATCATTCGGAAATGTGTCCCCGAAAGTGATGTCTCCAGTATTCTGGCCATGTGCCATGAAAATGCCTGTGGGGGTCACTTTAGTGGGAGAAAAATAGCTGACAAAGTGTTGCAGTGTGGGTTCTATTGGCCTTCTCTTTTCAGAGATGCTAATACACACTGCAAGACCTGTGAAAGATGTCAGAAACTAAGAGGGCTATCTAAAAGAAATTCACTACCTTTACAGCCCATCCTTGTTATAAAATTGTTTGATGTGTAGGGTATTGACTTTATGGGCCCCTTTCCTCCTTCAAATGGTTTTCATTTCATCTTAGTGGGAGTTGACTATGTCTCCAAATGGGTAGAAGCCATTGCCACAAGAACTAATGATAAACAGGTTGTCCTCAAGTTCATAAAGCAGAATATCTTCTCCAGATTTGGTACCCCTAGAGCTATTATTAGTGATGGGGGGAGCCATTTCTGTAACAAAAATTTCGAGATCTTGCTCAAGAAATATTCTGTCACTCATAGGATTGCTACTCCCTACCACCCACAAACCAGTGGGCAAGTTAAAATTTCAAATAGGGAGATTAAGCATATCCTTGAGAAGACTGTGAGGACTGATAGGAAGGATTGGGCTGACAAGCTTAATGATGCACTGTGGGCTTATAGGACTACCTATAAGACCCCCATTGGTATGTCCCCATTCAGACTGGTCTATGGCAAGGCCTGTCATCTCTCAGTGGAGTTAAAATACAGGGCCTATTGGGCCATCAAACATTTAAATCTAGATCTAACCCTTCACGGTCTTCACAATGTGTCAATTGGAAGAACTAAGGATGGATGCGTATGCCAATGCCAGGATCTACAAGGAAAGGTCTAAAACTTTCTTTGACAAAGGGCTATTGAGAAAGAGTTTCATTGCTGGTGATAAGGTTTGGTTGTTTAACTCTAACTTAAGTTTTTTTCGGGCAAATTGAAATCCAGATGGGAAGGTCCTTACATTGTCATTCATGTTTCCCCATCTCGTGCTGTGGAAATCAAGGATCCCAAGTCTGGGAGAACCTTGAAAGTGAATGGTCAGAGGCTTAAGCCTTGTTTTGAAAAACCTGTTGAACCCATGGGCACCATTCACCTTCAAGAAGATCCTTCTTCAAATTGATCCATAGGTGTGTCATTACTGTATCATATGTATGTTGTTTTTGGTTGATTTTTCTTACTTTCTATTGTTTCTATTCTTTAAGATTTGTCGTGGTCTTATCTGAATCTGGACCAATCTGTTTTAAGCTTTTGATGCATGGTTTGATTCTTACTATTTTTCAATAGATAGCTTCTGTTGCACACCTAATATGGGAGGTCATTTTTGATTGAATGATTGAGTTTACATGTGTCTAGAGGTAGCCATAGGAGAGAGTCATGCCCAGGATCCAACTACAAGCAAACAATCAAAGGGGCAGAACAGAGAGCACATGCTCTCTGTTTTATACCTTACTATCGCTGGGTCTAAAAAGGAAGTCTGGGAGACTATCGCGAGATTCAAAAGCTATCGCGAGGTTAAAAAGGAAGTCTGGGAGACTATCACGAGATTCAAAAGCTATCGCAAGGTTAAAAAGGAAGTGTGGGAGAATTTCACATAGTTCACATGGAAACATTCAATAGCTGTCGCGAGATTAATAAGTACCTAAGAACTTTTCGCGCGATTCACATAGGGCCATCCATCTACCGTCGCACGATTCATTAACACCAGCGAACCTCTCGTATAATCCACATCGAGCTATTCAGTAGTTATCGCAAGATTATCAGGCTATCACGAGGTTCTCAAGGTAAACTGGGAGACCCTCGTACAATTCAATAGAAATACTTCATTTACTATCACGAGACTCTAAGTTTGTCGCGAGATTCAAAATGAACCTCAGAGCTTTTCGCGCAATCAAAAAGAGACCTAGGAACCGCTCACGCAATTCACATGAATTAATCTCACTCTGTCACGCGCTCCAAGGATAACTTGAGAGATTGTCGCGCAATCCAAATTTAATCAACACTTTCGCTAGGTTCATTTCCAAACCCGAGAGCAGATGTTCCAAAGTGCACCGAGCTTCGCGATAAGTAATTCAACCCCGCGCTTTGTCCCTTTTTTCATTATTTTCTTCCTTCTTCCCTCTGCGAAACCCTAGCTTCTGGAGCTCTCCCCTCTCCCCTCTAGTATTACTCCTACAGCTCATTATTCACTTCACAATTCTATAGAGTTGTTCCTAATATCACCCTCATCCATTGCCCTCTGCTCTGAGATCTTGAGGTGTCCTATGCATAAAATCAAACCAAACCCTAGATTTCAGCCTCCGTTTTTCATACTATAGGACAAAGTTAGACATCGCCCCAAAATCTGCACAGAAGAGAAAAGGGAAGGACAAGGACCCTGCAAAGACCACCCCTAAAAATGCCAAGATTTCAAAGTCCCCCAAGAAAAGAAAGGAAGTGGTTGAGGAGGCGGCGGTACCAACCACTAAGTTCTCTACTCCTTCTGAGCTCATGGAGTCAATTCCATTGGAGCCTAAAACAGCCTTTGATGTACCATTTTTTGAGAAAGAACCTCTCTCTGCCCCTATAGTATAATTTATGAGCAAAGCGGGCTTGATGCCATTGATGAGAGGAATTCCAGCACTAGCCTACCCCAGGCTAGTGCAGTTGCTCTATCATCACATCAAGGTCAAGAAGAAAAACGATGGACAAGGGTGCTTGCTGGTGCTGATTGATGACTTTGATATGTTAGTAGGCCCCAAGATGATTGCTGAAGTGTTGGGCATCCCAGCAGCTTTCAATCCTAGTTGTGGATATGGCTCCCCTCTGAGTGCATCGATTGATACAATTGCACTGGCCCTAACTAGAGGATTAAAAGCCACCGGGGACTCAATTAGAAGGAGGGAACTCAAACCTGAACTGCTGTTTATTGATCAAGTCCTGCGGAAGAACATATATTGCTCAGGACATCAGCAAGAGAGGAGAACCCCCATTGTGGATGTTGTCTACTCCTACCACATGGACCATGGCTTCCATGCAGCCTGGCTAATTTTTGAGGCTATGAAAGACACAGTGGAGAAGATATGGTCAAATAAGAAGCCTCACACTCTACCCTGTGCAAGAATCATTACCTTACTGGTGATCAAGGGGGGATACAAGATAGGACAAACTGAGTAGACCACCACCCTTACCCCTACTACCTTTGCCAAGAGGCAATGGGGAATCAGCATGAGCTTGATGGGGGGCCAGAAAAAAGAAAGTCGAGGCTCAGTCCCCCAAATAGAAGTGGCGACGGATCAGGCCTACCTACTAAAGGAGGTGCCTTGATTATCACTTCCATCAAACCCCATACCCCTGCATCCATCTCTCACCCCCCTCTATTTCCATTCTCCATGCCCACTCCCCCTTCACCTGTGCTTGGTCCATGGGAGGACTCACATCCCCTACCTTACCTCAGTACACAGCCATAATTCCTCCCTTATCTCTACCTAAGCCTACCAGCCCCCCACTCATCTCCTACAAAAAATGAAAAACAACTGGGACCATCCCAACCATCTCCCAAACACCACCCTTAATACCTTCTATCCCCATTGACCCACCCCACCTTGAAGAAACTACAACCCCAGCCATATCTACTACATCCCCTCTCCCAGACATTGATTTAACCCTTAACACATACATAGGCTTCCAAGCCTTCATCTCTACATTCCTTGAAACAATGCTTGCCTACTACACCCCTCTGCCAGACTCCCCAACTACCTCCCAGCACCACTCCCCAGAACCCCACTCTTCTCCTCTCTCCACTTTCCATCATGCTCCTTCCTTCCCTTTCCAACCAGTACCCTCTTCTTCCCAAACCCAACCTCCTAGCTTTAACACACTAACCCTCATCCTACCCCTTATCCAAGACATACAAGCACAATTATCCACCAATACCCAAAAACTGGACCAGATGCAGGCTGAACTCACCACCGTCCAATCCACCCTACACACCTTCACCACTCCACCATCCACTTCAACTCCCCTGGTCCTGTCCACTGACAGACAGACACAAACAGACTTCCCTCCTAACTCATTACCCCTCCCCACCATCACCATTAACTCTTACCCACCCATTTCCTTTAATAACTTTCACAATTCCCATTTTCCATCCCCCATCACCCCCAACTCCTATTAAGCCTACACCCTTTTTCTTTCCCCCTATACCCTCCATCCCCCCTCTTATCCTACCCCTCCCACCTTCTCTACCAAATCTACACAAACAGACCCAGAACCTGACCCCATTCCCCCACAACTTGACTTCCCTACTATCTTCCCCCTCCTCCCCCAGGACCAAGCACACTTTGCTCCTTCCACCTCCTATCTTCCCATCGCCCCAAAACATCATTTTTACAGCCCTCCCTACCTCACCATCCTCCATCCTATGAGAGATAATGCTTACCTGAGGAAGGATGCCCTGAGGGGCATGGCCAAGCTTCACCAATCAATTGAGACCCCCTTGCTGGAGCAGATTGATAAAATGACGGAGGAACACCAACAGCAACTTCTAGGCATCTCATTAGGGTGGACTAACATTTTGAACGCCTACCAAAAGGCCAAGGCTACAGCTACTTATCATCAGATAAATTGAGAGTATGAGAAATCCAATGCTGCTGCAGTGAATGCCCGAGCAAGAATGCTTGAAAAATGACTTAACAATGCCCAGGAAATTCAAAAAATAAAAAAGGAGATCCATGAGACTGACATCCTCAAATATCAAATCAAGATAGCCTCATTAGAATCCGCATTGGCTGCTGCCCAAAGTGAACCTTACCAGCCAACCCCCACCTCTGTTCACAGGCCTGAGCCTGAGCCAACTACTACTCCAGCTCCACCTGCCCAGTCTGGGGAGGCAACACCTAAGCCCCAGCAAGATAAAGGAAAAGCTCCTGCTTCACCTCCTACGGCGCAGCCTCCAACTACTGAGCAACCTACCCCTACCACGACCTCTACTGAACCACCACAGAAGCAAACTTATCCTCAGCGGAGGAAAGTCACTGCCAAGAGGTCTGCTCCCAAAGCTGTCCCTTTAAAAATTGGCAAAGAGCCTGCTGCCTAGTCTTAAGAGGCACAGTCCCCTACCTAACCTGAGTCCACTGGAAAAGGAAAATCCCTAGTGGTCCCCACTGAGGAACCCAAAGCTAAAGGAAAAGGAAAATCCCCAGTGGTCCCCACTATAGAAGCAGAAGCCAAAGGCAAAGGCAAAGAAAAATCCCCTGCCACCCCCTGCTAAGCGCAAAGGAAAATCCCCAGTGGTCCCCACTGAGGAACCAAAAGCTCCCAAGCCACCAAAAGTAAGGGTGAGGGCTCCTAAAGCTCCAACTGCAAAGAAAATACCAGCTGAAAAGAAAATGGAGAGGGAGGAAAAGAAGAAACAAGACAGAGCTGCCCTTAAGGCACAGGCTAAAAAGATGGGCTGGGATTTCCTTACAGATTCGGATTCAGATTAGATCCTAGTTTTTAAATTGTAGATTAGGCCTTTCTTCTTGAAACTACATTTGTAAATATTTTCTTCCACTTTAATAGAATTGCTAGTTTTTGTCTATTGCTCTGTTCTGTGTGCTTCTTGTTGTTTGTTTGCTAGTTTTAATTTTGTTCTTTTTGCCATTCATGGAAAAAGTTTAGGGAGGATATGTTTCTTTGCAATAGTAATCCGTGTGGAGGATAGATGGAGATGGTGGTTATATAAATTTGTGTAAATACCTGCCTCAGGGATTGTAATGGCTTCTTCTTCAAATTGATGAACCATGTTAGGCTACCTTGTGAAGATCCCCAACTCAACTGCGCGAGAAATGTCCTTTACTCATCACTGATTGCTCTTCGCGAGGATCCCCGCGCGATACACTTACCTCTTTAAATACCATGCCTATCTTTGGACAATCAGTTAATGCTCCTTCTCTTTTCCAAAGAGTCAGTTGTGTATTTCTTCTTTCCCCACACAACACTCATTTATGGCGAAGTTTGAAAACGGATGCAATTTCAATTCCGTCGATTCATGTTCCCTTGTCCCTCTCTTTTAAATCGGCCATCCGTCCTTTTTCATCTCATCCCTCCTATTCTACCCCTAGAAGTCCATACCTCCTCACACAAATGACAGATGACACCCCCTTCGGGTTCTCAATCAAATTTTACCCCATCTGGGAAGATCCCCCACTGCCAAAGGAGCCGGATCCCTTGCAATTTCTCTGGGATGAATTTGACGAGGTCCAGCGGATCCTCGCCAAGGAGGAAAAGAAAAAGAGGAAAAGAAAGAAGAGAGAAAAGAAGAAGAGAAAAATGGCCCCACCAGCGTCTCCCCCTCCCTCTTCCTCAAACCCTCACCCGACTACACAATGATTTCCCCCCCACTCTGTCTTTTCCTTTTCCATCTTTTTATCATATTTTCTTTTTATTTTAATGAAAGTTTCTTTTAGTCCATACTGGGCAGTTTGCATTCTCTGTTTCTCTATCTTCTTCTGTGTTTATTTTTGTCTGACTGCTTAGATTCTACTGCTCTTTATCCCCTCTGAACCAGTGCGGACACTGCTCCTGATGGTTTGGGGGTGTGGCAGTCTGCCAATAGAATAGTTAATTTTAGTGCAGTAATGGTGGTTTAACTGGGATGAATAAAGTTAATTTTCACTTAACTTGATACAATGAGGAAACATGTAAAAATTAAAATATTTTGGCAGACTTTTGGAAACAGATAAAAGTTGATCTTGACACCACCATGAAGCAAATAGTAGAAAATAGACGAAAATACACCCCATGAGTTAAAATTGAAGACCATACCTAGTGAGATTTGGGCCCATCATTTTCTTTTAAAGAGTGTTTTTTTTTGCATTATTTCTGCTCTAAGGACTGAGTAAATCAAGCCTTTTTCACTAGAGGCTGTGCAACTCCAAATCAAAACTAATTGGCAGCACTCATGAGACTAAGGAAATGATCCAAGGCCCTCATTTGGACAGTTTGAGCCTAAAAATCCAACCTTTTAAAATCTGCCCTTTTGCATACACTAGTTGAGCCTTAAAATCATATTTTTTCTTTCACAAATACCAGAAAACTTGCACCTTAACCTCATTACCTGAGTCAACCTTACCCTCACTCTGAGAATTCAGAAGGTAAAGGAGATGGAGGTAAAGATACTGAGAATGGTCCAATATTTTGTGGAAGGTGAAGAAAAGCAACTTGTGAACAGTTGTGTATCAATGGCAATTGTGTGACATTTCATCCAAAGAATGAATAAAGCAAATAAAAAGAGAAAAAAAAAAGAGAAGTCTAGAGAACATCATCATCTGAAAATTGAAAAGAAGAGGAGAAGCTGGCCACTTTGTCTCTGAAATAGAAGAGGAAGATGAAGTTTTTACTGAAATGATGGTTGTGAAGTCATGAACCACTCCTCACCTTGCTGATTTCTCAATTTGGATTCCCTTTTTATCCCTTTTATTCTTTACACTCCTCAGCCATAAGCCACATTACAACCCATTCTAAAAGACCTTGTGGATCCAAAGTCAAATGAGTTTTCATGTGAAGATGAAGAGTTGCCCAATCTATGGTGAAAATCCTTGAAGATGTCAGAAATTAGAAGCTTGGCCTATGCTCATGCTTGCAAACCCATTTGGGGTTTGCAACTACTCTTGAGCTGTTGAGATTATGAACACCCTCAATTTATTAATGTTGAGAGATATCCCTAGTGAGAATTGGGTCTGAATTTTTACCTCTTTAGGGTGGTATCCAACCTGGATCTTGAATCAAAGGCAAAATTTGAGTCGATTTTCATACATTGAAATTCTAATGTTAAATAAATGGTGGTCAGGCAAACACATGTTAACTTTTAAGTTCTAAATGGCCTGCAAACATTGCTGCAGTTTCCTCTAAGTGTTAAATGGGTGTGGAATGAAACTTTAAACATTTAAATCTGTGTTGTCATTATCTGCACTACACTTAACTGATTTTAATGGTGAAGTTTGTGGGTGTCTTCACTGAAAACCCTCAGGAGACTTCACTCCTCCACTAGGGATCACCTAGGGGTTTAAAAGGCTTGGTACATATGCTAAATGTATCCGTGATCCCTACAAAAGTAGCGTGTACAACTTTGCTAAGGGACAAGCAAAGATTAGGTTTGGGGGTGTGTTAAGACCTGAAAAGTGTCACTTTTCACCCCTTAACTTAATCTCCGTTGGACCCTTAGTCATTTAATAAAAGTGTTTTAAGCCTGTTCTGCAGATAATAAACAGCAGCTGCCAATAAACCCCTAACCATGCCAAGAAGCTCACTGCTGCCCCAGAACTACCTCAACAGAACAAAGGATGAACCCAGACAGAGAGTTGGCTGAAGCATAGGCACATCTAAGCGAAAATAAACCAAGAAGAATGCCTCGTGCAAATGTCGCTGGGTTCAATGGAGCCAGAGATAATGCCTTCGCACAGTTGTTGCGAGCCCCTGGGGGAAGCACAAAAACTAGTCGCGCAGTTTACACGCCGTTCTCACGCGGTTTGGTGCTAGAAAGAATTGGAAAAAATAGGCTTCACGAGGTCCTCGCGAGGCTCAGTCTAAAGCATTCGCACAGTCTCGCGCAGCTCAAAAGAAGAATCGTTAAGCTTCGCATGATTCATTCAGAAGAGAAAGCTTCATGTATTTCTGCACGCAGCTGTCGCGTAGTGGCCGTGAGATACAGACCTTTAGTGAATCTCGCACGACCAAGAAACTCTTGAACACTGCTTCTTCGTAAAGATCTGTCGTGAGATTCACCAAGGGACGAACCAAGCGAGAAATCCCCGCGCCATTCAAAGCTAAGAGAGTAATCTCGCGACAACCATTAGTACCCCGCAATGACCAAGATGTAAAGCCCACGACTACATGAACTTCAAGTCAATTCAACCTTGCGATGCCAACTCTACCACATGGTCAGATCTAGAAATCTTTTCTATCCAGTGAGGGTCGGGTTCTAAACTTCTCCCCACTTCTGTAAGGGTAATCTGGGAATCTCCAGCAGTTAGGGCATGCACTCCAATGCTCCAATCTCTGTGCACACGCCTCGAGGCATCCAAGGGACAAGAATGAGTCGCAATTACATTGAGAAATTAGGGTTTTCCTAACCCTAATTGGAGGGGAAGTCGACTGCTATATAAGCCTAAGCCTAGCTTAGGTTTGAGGATTGGTCCTTCTTGGAACTTAACTTCTGTGCTTCTTCTTTAAACCGACTGTAGAATTACAGTAGGTAAAGGTTAGGGTTTAGGAGTTTTCTTATTTTTTCCTTTTTCTTTCTCCACAGATTGACATTTCTTGGCTATGCCTTTTGTATGATTATCTGGTATAGATTTTAATGGAGTTCTTGTAATAGAATTTATAGCATGTATGGGATGATGTTCTTGTTTTGAGTTGTTCTGTACAAGGCTGCTGCCTTGAGATCCTCCATTGCTAAGTTGTATCGTAAGCAATGAAGGATTGTTTTTAATGTTTTATTTAGATCTAAGTGACCTGTGTGTCCAGGTTAGGCACATTGCATGCCTTCCCCCTCCACAGGATCCACTAAATCTGAATCCCCATGGGAGCTTGAGCTGGTAGCCTTGTGAACATGGTGGTGGCAGCAATGCTTTTGTTCTGTCTTAGACCTTTGTGAGGAGGATAACCTCTGTGGATAGTCTGTGACCATTCAAGTGGACAAATTATAGCCCTAGGGTGAGGCCAAGTCATGGAACTAAGACAGATTCTTCTTCTCTGCACTTGTGCTTGTAGCCTTGTGAAAGATTGTGCAGTGACAGACTCCCCTAAAGTGAATAGATCCACCATCAGATTGCATATCTGAGTTGGTCGTAGAGATTGTAGGCTTGTGACTGGATCACTGCAGTCTTTCTAAAGCAGTGAACAGCCATGATTAAAAGCTAGTACTCAAACTCTTGCTGGACCTGTGTGTCCAGGCTTGTGCACTTTGTAGGCCTAGCCCCACACACAGAACTTTAGAGGATGAGGTTCCTATGGATTCTTGAACTTGTAGCCTGGATGAAGTAGTGCCTACAATGCTAAACTTGTTCTGACTCACCTCTGGATTGTGGTTCCCCTATTAGATAGTCTGTGACCATTTGAGTGGACAGGTTATAGCCTTAAGGGATTGGATCATGGCACAGGAGTGAGTTAGATTCTTTCTTTTCTTTGGTGATAATGTAGCCATTGGACATGATTTCTATAGCAACAGATCCGAGTCTGAGTTACAAGACCCCATCAGATCTATATCTAATAACATACTTCTCACCCTTTTATATTTATTTTCTCACTCCACTATCCTTCTTAACCCTTTTTGTAATCTAGACATTAGGATACCTTAGAATTTAGATTACAGTGACCCTAAATCCCCTTCCATTTAGGATTGCCAGATTTGTAGTCAGATTTGGAGGGCCTACTAAGGATAGCTCCCTTGGAGCTTTAGATCAACTTCCCTATGGGAAAAACTCTTACTTATCAAAACTTGCTACAACAGGCCCTGTATCTTACAGGACTATGCATATTTTAGGCTTGCTGCTCTGTCATTTTCAATCCACCTTTCATTCTTTTTCATTCACCCCATTCTTTTTACTGTCTCCAATAAAGTCAGTAGCAAGCACTTAAAATATTCCAACAACTGTCAGTCAAACGAGTGAGGGGGGATCTGTAGTGGGGTCACGCCGTCTAGAGGTTCCACAGACTCCAGGCACCGGGACTGTATTTTTAGAGGACAAGTCTACGGACCTGCGAGTCGATGATACCTGGGACAGTGGTGCTCGACCGTCCGTGTATGTTTTTGTCCATTGTGAGTGTGGATTGTATATATAGGGGGTATGCCTCCGGTGACAAGTGTAAAAAGAAAGAATTTTATATATATATATATATATATATATATATATATATATATATATATATATATGGAGATTTTGGTTTAGATGTAGTTGATCAGCTCCTTTTCTTTTAGTTATCTCTTGTGTCTACTTTTGCTTTTATTTTTGGTGCGGTCAATCATCATCGGGACTTGGATGCTTCCCGAGCTGGCCTGGTAGTGGGTGAAGGTTGTTTTATATCTACACATATAAAGGTAATGCTATTAGTAATTTCTGTTCTCCCCCTTGCTAGTTGTCAAGGGGGTAAGTATCTCAGACCGGAGTCTGGTAACAAAGGTGGATATATGCTCTTTTTTTCTTTTTTTTCTTTTCTTTCTTCTTTTTTTTCCTTTTTTTTGCTTTTTTTTTTTTGAAAGTAATGCAACAGGGAAAGCAAATAACTAATGTAGTAATACTTAGAATAAAATGCAAATTAATTTTAGGGTTCCCCTACCTTGCCTTGAATTGGTCTAAGTTCACACCAAGAGGTCCTCACAGTGGATTCAAATTAGAACCTACAATTATTAACACCATAAAAGTGTTAAAGGGGGTCTATAGGTCCAAACAGAAGCTAACATAGATTTTCCAAGAAATTTTCGAAGACTAGAAAATAGGGCAGAATTCGATCATTGAATTCCAAATTCGATGGTCGAATTTTAATTCGATGCTCGAATTTGAATTCGAGAATCGAATTTACCAAAAGTGCATCAGTCAGACTTTTAAAAATTTGATCATCGAATTTTAATTCGATGGTCGAATTTCAAATTCGATGTTCGAATTTGAATTCGAACCTTGAATTTGTCCAGGTCAGTGCTGTTCCAAATTTGTCCTCCTTACTTGCTTTCTTTCTTCCAAATACTAAACTATCATCATAAACTATCTCTTCCATTTATCTAATCTAGTCTAGGCACAATTAACTTAATCAAAGGAGTTTAAAAGCCTACCTTTCAAGGTCGATTCCTTTAGTTTCCATTGATCCAATTCAAAGCATCGGATCAATCCGCAAGCTTCAGTTAGTTTGACTCCAAAATTAGTCCTTCCCCAACCTTGCTGCTAGAGCAATGGTTTAGCCCAGATCATCCACAGAATTATCCACTCTCCCCTATCCTTCTTTCTCAATCTTTCTAACACATCAGAATTTGCACTCTAAGCTTGTATACTGTAGAGATGGGGAGAGGGATTGTAATCACAAAGGATTTAAGAAAATAAAACAAAGAAGTTGCAAGAGCTCCAAAATTTCTGGTTCTCATGTGAGGGAGGAAGGATAAAACTTCTCCTTCACTCTTCTCTCTTTATAATTCTATTCTCACCTCAAAATTTCATGATATTTCACCAAAATATCATGATCTTTTTATTTACAAGTCTATCCACTTAACTTGCCTTTATTTCCAGTGTTAACCGCAAACACATAACTTAGTGTATAAGTTACTAAATATATGATTTCTCCTAGTCCAAATAAAAAATACTTTGACCAAAATTCTCCTCATACCGTAACTTTTCTTGGAACACTTATCGAGGTAATCAAAATCAGGTCTAAAATATCTAGGATATTACATTCTCCCCCCCTCCTTAGAAATTTTCGTCCTTGAAAATGTAAAAGACAGAGAAATAGGTGTACAAAGAAACCCAAACACATCCTAACCAAAAGTCTGGAAACAAAACGAAAGCCACAAGGTGAAAGCAAAAGTTCATGGGTCATAGTGCGATGGCTTCACAAAGCACGCAAGTTAAGGGACGAGATCCGTAGTAGCCTGGATGTACTGCGTGTGACACCTGAAGGGCCATAGTGGATTTCATCCGTACATGGATGCCTACACCCCAAGTGTCACGTGCCGGGAAACAAACCTCACTGTGACTCAAGGTGAAGTAACCAGATAGTGATCAAATCGATCTATCAAAGTACTCAAAGCAGGTTATGTAACTGATAGGGTCGAATAGAGTGAATTACAAAACCATATCTAAAACTAATACAAAAGCAAAACTGAAGGTAAAACGACAAGTAACCCACATGAAAAAGAAACTCATAATCCCACAACGTAGAGACAAAACAACCAAAGGCATATAAGACAAGGAGCTGATAATGCATATGCGAGGCACCAAATCAAAGCAAGATAGCCAAACCCACAACATAGACAAATCATCCATAGATAAAAGAGTCATGTAGAGAGAAAAGCAGCAAAGCAAATCGAACAAAGCTAACTAGAACATAAAGTAAACTAGAAAGTATATATAAAAGAAGCAAAAAGTAGAACCACCAAGTTCTAATAATCCATCAACCATTAATATTTACAATCCCAAAATAGAGTGGAAAAATATAACCATAAAACCACCACCGCCGCACTAATCCTCCCTATCTGCCGGATCCAGCAGCCTGATCATCATCATCCTTGCCATCATCTCCTGCATCCGTGTTGGAGAATTTTAGGTGCTGATTATTATGAAGTAAAAGAAAGAGAAAAAAATCAAAGTAAAACAGAGGATGGATTAAGCACATCTAAAATATTCTAAACCTACAAGATACAGGGTCCTTTGTAGCAAGTTTTAATAAGTAAGAGTTTGTCGCACATGGAGTAGTGATCTAAACCTAGAAGGTGTATAGTAGACCTCCAGATCTGGCTACAGATCTGGCAATTATAAGAAGAAAGAGAGCTTTTCGGGTGTCACTAGATCTAATTTATAAAACTAAAATATAAAACTAAATCTAAAAGATTGAGGAAGATGGATGGTAAAATAAAATATAAAATGGGGAGAAATAGATAGCTAGGGCCTGGTTTTTATTGCAAAACAGATCAAGAGTTGAGGATTTGTAGCAATCCTTCATTTGGCTACAAGCACAAATGCAAGGATCGAGGAATTCTGATTGGTCAGAACAGATCTGGATCCTTGTGCTCGACCACCATTGGTCAGTACAGATCTGAGCACCTCTGATTGGTTGATACACATCTGAGCTGGACTTAGGGAAAACTATAAATAGACGAACCATTTGCCCAATTTGGGCATCCAGATTTTGAGTTTCATTCCTATTCCCCCATTTCCAAACCAGATAGTTTGTCTGAAATCCCTGTAATAGCTTCACTTTTACTCGCAATTGAGAGCTGTGAGATATTTCTGTAATTCAAAAGAGAGTTGTATTCAAGACTACAAATCTGAGAGCTGTTTAAGCTGTGCTCTGTAATTGTAATGGTGGATTTGAAAAGGTTGCTGTAAACCGTATATTCTCAATTGGACTCATGTTAAGGGTTCCCTCTGATCTCCTTATTGCATTAGACTCCTTTAGATTTACTATTTTTCATGCAATTTCCCTTGATTCATTAATCCTGTGAGAATTAGTGTTGATAACTTAATCTCTCACGGCATTTGTAGTGATGCTTCTTGTTCTAAACTAAGGCTTTGGATTAAAGACTATTGGATGGTTTGTGGCCATTAAAGTGGACAGACCATAGCCATAAGCTTAAACCTAATCCTTAAATTAGATTTATTTCTCTTACATCTGCGCTTGTAGCCAGATGAAGATTGGATCATCTCTCAGTTGAGCTGCAGACATTCTCATTAGATTTCAAGGACCAAATCAAAGTTAGATATTACTTCTCCATTTTTTATAAGTTTACCTCAAACGTTCCCCCAACTCGGATCTGGATCATTTAGTTTAATCTTTACTTTTATCATTTAGTTAATGTGACAAATTCAACCTCCCATCTTATGTACTTTGTAGATAGGATCGGAGGTCAGATCTGGTAGCTCAGATCTGAAGGTTTATCTTAAATTTTAAATCAATTCCCTGTGGACGATCTTTTACTCACATTTAAAACTTGCTACAATTGGTCCTGATCTTACAGGCTAATTATGTTCTCTCTGTGCTGATATTTTCTTATTCTTTTTAATATTCAGTACAATGCATCATTTGCAAGTATGTTTTCAAAACACAAATAAATCATGCACACTTAGAGCAACAATAAGTTTTTGGCGCCGTTGCCGGAGAATAGATTTTAAAATTGGTAGACCTAAGTTTTTCAATTTTGTAGATTTGATTTTCATTTTAATTTTTGCTTTAAACCTGCACTTTGCATTCCAAGTGCTTAATTAAATGTCTCTTTAGGTTTTGTATAGAAAACCTATTTCTTTCTGACAAAATTTTTTTTATTTAGTTTTATTCTTTGCCTTCTAGTTATTTGAATAAATGCTGCTGCCACTTTTTTGTCTTTTTGTCAAATTTGGGTAGGAGCATGAGTTTTTCTTTTTTTTTTTGTCAATATACTTGAATAAGGTACTGCTCCAGTTTTTGGATTTTTGCAGATCTGGAGCAGCCATCCAACAAGGAGCATCTGGACTAAAGCTGGAGCAGATCTGCTTGAGTTTGCATCCCCTTCTCCTTTGCATTCATTTTCTATTTTTAAATTCTTAAGAACCAGCGGTTCTGCTGTGTTTAATGTTTGTTTTGATTATAATTTCTGCAGTCTTTTAGGCATGCTGATTTTTGTTTTTTTTTTACAAAATAAAAGAAAATGAAAACACAAATAGAAAATCTCTGAGTTGTTTCTCATTATTTTCAGCAGTAGTAAATTCGGGCTCTTGTTGAGCCCGGGCTGATCCAAAACAAGTAAAAAAAATATATATATAGAAAATTATAAAAACAATATATATATATATAGATATCTTTCGGATGGGCTGTCTTTCTCCATTTGCATCCACTTTTCCCATGTGGACCTGCTGAGATCAGTTTTTTTTTTTTTTAGGAATCATGTAGGATAATGAGTAGTGAATCATAGGCTGTTTTGAACATTCAATGGACCCACTGATTTTATTTTCCTTCGAGATTTCTTCATCATAAATGGGTCTCAGCTGTGTGTGAACCCTGTTTTTAATATGTGCTCCCATGCTTCATTATTCTTTTTGATTCATACACATCATCAACAAAGGGGTCAGTCTTATGAATCTTGCTTTTCACTATATATTATTCCTGCTAATCATTTTTATAATCACTTAGATTCATAAGTATCTCAGGTTTTTGGGGTTTTTCTTTGGGCTTAGGATGTATCATTTGGCATTAGAGTTTCTGTTTTAGGAATTTTAGTTTCAAATTCTGTTTTTAGATCGCTGATTTTTTTTTATTTTTTATTTTTTCTTTTTTCTTTCTTAGGTTAATGTGTCCTAGTTTTACTGATTTTCGTCATTTTTCTGTGAGTATAGTTAGTTTCTAATTTTGTTTTCCTATTTTGCATTCACAAATTCTGTTTTTGTATCAACACTTTTCTATTTTTTTTAATTTTGTATTCAGTCCCTTACCTTGTTTTTACTGTTTCTCTGTTATTAGCATTAGTTTCCTTCCATTTGCATAGCAATCCTTCTATTTTTTAGATTTTATTTTTTTTAGCAGTTCTAGCGTTGTTTTGTTGATTTTTCTTGCATTTGTATATCATGTTTTCCATTTCCTTGCTCATATATTCAGTTTTACATTTTTATTTTCTGCTGCATATAGTTTAGATTTTTTCTGTTCTTAGTTTTTCTTTCTTCTTTTACCATGCTGCCCCTAGTCTCTCATTGTCTAGAACATTGAGGACAATGTTCATCTTAGGATTGGGGGTGTGGCAGAGATGCCAATAAAATAAGTTAATGTTTGGTGCAGCTTATGACCAGCAGAATTTTTGAAAATGAAGTAATTTCACACCTGTTGTTTTGAAAAATGAGGAAGTTAAAACTTTTTAAAATTGATTTCTAGTGTACGAGCCCCAAAGGGAAATCCCCCACCAAACCGCCGGAGCCACCCACTGTAAAATCTCGGAGATCCCTCCTGAGCTAAAGAAGAGAAAAATGAGGGTCTAGGCTCCTACCATACCCAAAACTCAAGAGCAGAGGAAGGCCGAGAGGGAACGTAAGAAGAAAGAAGAAGAGGCTATCCTTCAAGAACATGCAAGGAAGATGGGCTGGGATAAATTTTAATCCAAATTCTGATTAGATTGCACCTAGGATTTCCTCTATTTCTTTTACATATGTTCTCTTGTATTTTGTACAGTTTTCATATTTCATAGACTTTCCCACTGTCTGTCCTGTCTTGCTTTGTCTGTGTGTTTTGTTTTTCTTTTCTGTTATGTTGCAGTAAATCTATTGCACATTGACCTTGAACCAGTGAGGACACTGCTCCTCATAGGTTTGGGGGTATGGCAGGCAGACCCTACCAATGGAATAGTTAACATAAGTGTAGCAAACTCATCTGAGCAATATGGAAATGGACCTCTGTTCACTTAAGAATCATGAAATTAAGAAGTTTAAAATTATGCAAACACTGAACATTATAGACTTCTAATATTCCACATTTCCATAATAATTTCACCAAGGAAACACACTTGTATCTGCACTTAGTGAATCATTAGAGAGAGAAGAAGGTGAGGACATACTTAAAAGTTCAAAGGATGACCATAACCAGTGAGAATTGGGCCTACAAATTTTTTTTTTTTTTTTTTTTTTGAGGAGTAACTAAGGCATTTCTTCTAGTTCTAAGGACTGGCTAAGTCACTGTGCTCACTAGAAGTTAGGTAACTCGAAGTTGAAACAATTGACAGTACTAATGAGACCTAGGAAAGGATCAAGGCCTTCTCTTGGACAGTTTGAGCCTAAAAAGATCAATCCTAAAGTAACTGCCCTTGTCCATACCCCCTTTGAGCTTTAAATCCTAAATTTCTTCAAAGTACACCTGAGTACTTGAACCTGAACCTATGAACCTGATTCAACCTACCCTCACTCTGAGAATTCAGAAGGTAAAGGAGAAAGAGTTGAAGATGGACTAGCTATGGTCAGCATTAGGTGAATGGAGAAGAAGCATCTATTCTGGCAGAATGGTAACTGAGGACATGGTGGCATTTCTGAGAAGCAAAAATAAAATAAAAAAAAAAAAGAAAGAAGAAAACTCCAGGAAAAAGAAACAAAAAAATAATAATGAAGAGGAATAAGAGAGAAGTCAAGAGGAACCTTCATTGGAAAATCAAAATCAAGAAGAGAAATTGATCACTTCAAATCGGAAAATCTCAAAGAAGATGAAGGGAGCTGAATTCAAGAAGGTGAAGTCATGAACCACCTCTTGCACCCACTGAGTTCTCAATTTTTGAACCCTTTTTCAAACCTTCTATTCTTTTTAACCATACTCCATAAGCCACATTTCAACGCAGTTAAAAGCCCTTGTGATCCAAAGATTGAGTGAGCTGTCATGTGAAGATAAGGAATTATCCAATCTATGGTGAGAAACTGACAATGATGCTAGCACTTAAGAACTCTGCCTATGCTCATGCTTACAAACCCAGTTGGGGGATGTAACTGCTCTTGAGCTTGTGAGAAACTGAACCCCTCAACAAACCTTGATGAGAGTATGCCCTGTAAAGCTTTCTTTTGGGTTTGAACTTGAATGCATTATGTATGACCTTAACCTAATTTTCTGACATAAGGATAAGCTCAGTGCTGACATGCACTTGTGCAGTTTTTTGTGATCACAAATTATTTGGAAATGTTGTGCAAACATGCGAATTATGCTGTCTAAGTTCCTGTGCAACCAATGAATTAAACTTCTTTTATGCTGATTCATGAGTAGACTAAATCTGATTCCTTAACTGCTCATTGGAAGACAGTGCACTTTAGTTAACTATTTCATTGGAGAAGTTTGTGAGTGTCTTCACTGAAAACCCTCAGGAGACTTCACTCCTCCACTAGGGATCACCTAGGGGTTTAAAAGGCTTGGTACATATGCTAAATGTATCCGTGCTCCCTACGAAAGTGGCATTTAATTTTTAGAGTAGATTTAATGTAGTTTTGCTAAGGGACTAGCAAAGATTAGGTTTGGGGGTGTGTTAAGACCTGAAAAGTACCACTTTTCACCCCTTAACTTAACCTTTGATTAGACCCTTAGCCACCTAATAAACTCGTCTTAAGTGTTTTGTTCAGGAAATAATTAGCAGTGAAATAAGGCCAAGAATCAGGTTATGGAGCCTGCTTTGGCACCAGATGCCCCTCAGCAAGAATGAACCTTGAAGCCTTGCACAGATCAGCTGAGCTTCCCAAGGCTTTACAGGTAACTTCTCGCGCAGATGAATAACTGGGGAGCTTCAGAAACTCAACTCCGCGTAGCTCTTGCGAAGCTCAAGAGTAGAACACAGCGCTCAGTGTCACGCAGTTCAAAGCAGACCTCTCTCAATCTCGCGAAGGTCGCTTAAGATAGCTGAGGAGAGAGAGCTTCAGAAGATGTCTCGCGCAGTTCTCGCACAGTCACCGCAGGGTACAATTCTTAGAAGAAGAATACCTCGCACAATTAGCACGCCATCCTAGAAAGAAAGGATCTTGGCAAAGGGAAAGCCAAGCTCGTGAAGATTGAGTGAGACAAAGAACCTCGCGCAGTTCAGAACTCAAAAGAATCTCGCGAGGCAACTCGCGAAGTCCAAGTAAAGAGAAGAGCTTGCGCAGTTCTCACGCTGCTACCCAGCATAGACTAATCTACCGCGCGACTGCTTGAATTGCAACCTCACGATGCTTGAGACTGTATTTTATATTCAACCTCGAAAACTCACCCAGCGAGAGCTCAACTCTCTACCGCGCGACTACCTGAAGAGCAAACCAAGGCAACCTCGCAACGGTTGAAGCTTCAGTGTCAAATCATCCTAGCGAAGAGCAATGAGCTACCACACGAGAAGTCTGGGAAACTACAGCTACCTAACGAGGCTCTGAACCTAAACTTCCATCTCTTCAACAGAGGGCATTCCGGAAATTTCTAGTGATTAGGGCACACACTCCCATGCTCAAATCTCTGTGCGCACGCCCCGAGGCATCCAAGGATCAGTAAAAGGCCACGTGGCATTGTTAAAATTAGGGTTTCCTAACCCTAATGCGCCGCCACCCCACTGCTATATATACCCAGGCCTAGCTTATGTTTAGGTATCTGAAAACCTATCTCAGATCGCTTTTCTTTTCTCTTTCTTTTTTAGTAGTAAGTAGTTTTTCTTTTTCTTTTTCTTTTCTTCTCTCCATAGTCCAGCTATTGCTGGCTATGACTTTGTATATGTATTTGAGTTAGATTAATGGAAGTTTTGCAATAGGATTTATACTTTGTGTGATTGTTGTTTTTAATGTGAGATGCTCTGTGCAAGGCTGCTGCCTTGTGATCCCCCATTGCCTTGGCTGTGTTTTAAAGCAATGGAGGACTGATTTTAAGAGCCACTCTGATTCAAGTAACCTGTGTGTCTGGGCTATCATGGTCTTCCAGCCTTAGCCCCACCACAGGACCTACTAGATCTGAAATCCCCATGAGAGCTTGAGCTGGTAGCCTGGTGAACATGGTGGTAGCAGCGATAATCTTGTTTTGTTTTGGGCTCTGTGAGGAGGATAACCTCTGGGATAGTCTGTGACCATTTAAGTGGATAGATTATAGCCTTAGGGTGATTCTGATCCACCGATCCAAGATGGATCCTTCTTCTTTTCACCTGAGCTTGTAGAAGCCTGGTGAGGGATTGTACAGAGGTAGACTCCCCCATATTTGTATAGATCTGCCATCAGATGTCGGATCTGATCTGGTTATAGAGATTGTAGGCTGGTGACTGGACCATTGTAGCCTCTCTCAAGCAATGGATAGCTGGATCGAAGGTTGTACTCAATCGCTTGCTGGTTCTATGTGTCTGGGCTATCATGATTTTCCAGCCTTAGCCCCACATATGGAACTTTAGAGGTTGAGGTTCCCTATCGATTCCTGAGCTGGTAGCCTAGATGAAATAGTGCCTGCAATGATTTATTTGTTATGTTCTGACCCATCCCTGGATAATGGCTCCCCTATGGGATAGTCTGTGACCATTCAAGTGGACAAGTTATAGCCCTAAGGGTGGAGTCATGGCAGTAGAGATGGGTTGGATCCTTTCTCCTCAGAGGTGATAATATAGCCTCTGGACAGGATTTCTATAACATCAGATCTAAATCTGAGTTACAAAAACTCCTCTGACCTTGGCTCAATAACATATTTCTCACCTTTTTATAATTATTTTCCACACTCCATCCATCCTCTCAATCCTTTCTGTAATTTAGTTATTAGAATACTTCGAATAAGTAACCTTAAACTCCCCTCCTTTTAGGACTGCCAGATCTGTAGACAGATCTGGAGGGACTACTAGAGACGGCTCCCTTGGAGCCTTAGATCACCTTTCCCTGTGGGATAAACTCTTACTTATCAAAACTTGCTACAAAGGACCCTGTATCTTGCAGGTCTAGGATTTCTGAGTTGTGCTGATTCATCCCCTGTTTTATTATGTTTTTGGTTTTTAATTAATTTTCAACACCAACCAATAAGTGAAGCACACTTGAGATCAGCAACACCAACTCCTAGTCCTTTGACATGCGATGCTTCGTCAAAGTGCATTACCCATGATTCTTCTGCTTCTTCTGCATCATCTTCTGTCATGAACAGGATGTCCTCATCGGGGAATTCAGTCCTTAGAGGCTTGTAGTCAGGTAGATGGTTCTCAGCAAAATGATTGGCGAGCACCTACCCCTTGATCAATTTCTGAGTGACGTACGTGATGTTGAATTCCGATAATAAAAGTTGCCATCGTGCGGTTCGTCCAGTGAGAGCTGGCTTTTCAAATAGGTATTTCAATGGGTCCATTCAGGCCAAGAGTAGAACAGCTTGAGATAGCAGGTAGTGGCGGAGCCTTTGAGTAGCCCATATAAGAGCTAGGCATGCTTTCTCCAAATGAGAGTAGCGCGTCTCGTAATTGTTAAGACCTGAAAAGTACCACTTTTCACCTCTTAACTTAATCTTTGTTGGACCCTTAATCATTTAATAAAAGTATTTTAAGCCTGCTCAGCAGATAATAAACAGCAGCTGCAATAAGGCCTTAATCCTGCTAAGGAGCCCACTTTTGCCCTAGAAGTCTCCCAGAAGAATAGAAGACAGAGAGCCTGACTGCATGAAGGCAGAGCACAACAACAGCAAAGAAAGAAATGAGCCTCGCGCAGCTGTCACAAGGTTCACATGACTCAGAAAGCCTGCCTCACGCAATCCTTGCGAGTTTCCCATGACATCAAACCAATTGTCTGCACTGTTCTCACGTAGTTTAGTGACAGAAGAGCTCCTGCAGCATAGATCGTGCAATCTCATGTAGCTTAAGAAAGCAGCTCTCAAACCTCGCGCAATTCACTCAGATCAGCTGAGGAGAGAGAGCTCTAGGTATCTCCGCGCGCAGCTGTCGCGTAATGACTGCGGGATGCAAAACTTTAGAAAAACCTCTCGTGCAGTTCAGAGACCAATGCACATTACGTCCTCGCGAAGATCCATTGAGAAACAAATTGCTCGCGCGATTCCCGCAGGAAAGTGCAATCCTGCGAAGACAAGAGCAATCTAGCCAGGATTCAATGCTCTATCGCGCGACTGCTTCAGCTGTAACTAAAACAACCCCACGACGGCTAGAATTTCAAGCTAATTCAATCTTGTGAACTCCGTGCTACCACGTGACAGTCTTGGAAACCAGTGCTACCTGGCGAGGTTCTGAACTCTAACTCTCCCTCACCTCTACAGAGGACATTCTGGGAATTTCTAGCAACTAGGGCATGCATTCCAATGCTCTAAGTTTTGTGCACGTGCCTCGAGGCATCCAAGGAACAGTATTAGGCCATGTGGCATCGTTAAAATTAGGGTTTCCTAACCCTAATGCACCGCCAAACTAACTGCTATATAAACCTAAGCCTGGTTTAGGTTTAGGGACCTCTCGTAGAATAGAATTTTGTCTATCTTCTTTTGCAGTAGCTGTAGACCTCTAGTAAGGTTTAGGTAGATTTGTTTTTACTTTTTCTTCTCTCCATAGCCCAGCACTTGCTGGCTATGCCTTTGTATGACTATTTGGAATAGATTAATGGAGTTTTATGATAGGGTGTTTTACATTTATGGGATTTTTGATTGTGAGTTGTTCTGTACAAGGCTGCTACCTTGAGATCCTCCATTGCTAGGACGTATTACAAGCAATGGAGGACTAATTTTATGGTTTACTCGAATCCAAGTGACCTGTGTGTCTGGGCTAACATGCTCCCATACAGGACTTGCCCCACCACAGGACCCACTAGATCTGAAGTCCCCATGGGAGCAATGAGCTTTTATAGCCTTGTGAACATGGTGGTGGCAGCAATGTTTCTTGTTCTATCTTGAGCTTTGTGAGGAGGATAGCCTCTGGGATAGTCTGTGACCATTTAAGTGGGTAGGTTATAGCCTTAGGGTGAAGCCACCCGACAGACTCAAGACGGATTGTTCTTCTCTGCACTTGTGCTTGTAGCCCTGTGAGAGATTGTGCTAAGACAAGCTCCCCTGTATGTGTATAGACCCGCCATCAGATGGCAGATTTGGTTTAGTTATAGAGATTGTAGGCTTGCAACTGGATCACTGCAGTCTCTTTAAAGCAGTGGACAGCTGGATCTAAGGGTGCACTCAAACTATTGCTGGTTCTATGTGTCTGGGCTAACATGCTCCTATACAGGTAATAAATAGTAGCTACAATAAGGCCTTAATCCTGCTAAGGAGCCCACTTTTGCCCCAGAAGTCTCCTAGAAGAATGGAAGACAAAGAGCCTGACTGCATGAAGGCAGAGCACAACAGCAACAAAGAAAGAAATGAGCCTTGCACAGCTGTCGCAAGGTTCACATGACTCAGAAAGCCTGCCTCGCGCAATCCTCGCAAGTTTCCCTTGACATCATACCAATTGTCCGTGCTGTTCTCGCGCAGTTTTGTGACAGAAGAGCTCATGCAGCATAGATCGCGCAGTCTCGTGCAGCTCAAGAAAGTAGCTCTCAAACCTCCACAGTTCACTCAGATCAGCTGAGGAGAGAGAGCTCCAAGTATCTCTGCGCGCAGCTGTCGCATAGTGGCCGTGGGATGCAAAACTTCAGAAAAACCTCTCGCGCAGTTCAAAGACCAATGCACATTATGTCCTCACGAAGATGCATTCAGAAATAAACTGCTCGCACGATTCCCACAGGAAAGTGCAATCCCGCGAAGAGCAGAGAAATCCAGCGAGGATTCAATGCTCTATCGCGCGACTGCTTCAACTACAACTAAGACAACCTCGCGACGGCTAGAATTTCAAGCTAATTCAATCTTGTGAATACCGTGCTACCACGCGACAGTCTTGGAAACCAGTGCTACCTAGCGAGGCTCTGAACTCTAACTCTCCCTCACCTCTGCAGAGGACATTCTGAGAAGTCCTAGTAATTAGGGCACACATTCCAATGCTCCAAATTCTATGCACGCGCCTTGAGGCATCCAAGGAACCGTATTAGGCCATGTGGCATCGTTAAAATTAGGGTTTCCTAACCCTAATGCGCCGCCAAACTAACTGCTATATAAACCTAAGCATGGTTTAGGTTTAGGGACCTCTCATAGAATAGAATTTTGTCTATCTTCCTCTTGCAGTAGCTGTAGACCTCTAGTAAGGTTTAGGTAGATTTCTTTTTACTTTATCTTCTCTCCATAGCCCAGTACTTGCAGGCTATGCCTTTGTATGACTATTTGGAATAGATTAATGGAGTTTTATGATAAGGTGTTTTACATTTATGGGATTTTTGTTTGTGAGTTGTTCTGTACAAGGCTGCTACCTTGAGATCCTCCATTGCTAGGACGTATTACAAGCAATGGAGGACTGATTTTTTGGTTTACTCAGATCCAAGTGACCTGTGTGTCTGGGCTAACATGCTCCCATACAGTCCTAGCCCCACCGCAGGACCCACTAGATCTGAAGTCCCCATTGGAGCAATGAGCTTTTGTAGCCTTGTGAACATGGTGGTGGCAGCAATGTTTCTTGTTCTATCTTGAGCTTTGTGAGGAGGATAGCCTCTAGGAAAGTCTGTGACCATTTAAGTGGATAGGTTATAGCCTTAGGGTGAAGCCAACCCATAGACTCAAGACGGATTGTTCTTTTCTGCACTTGTGCTTGTAGCCCTGTGAGAGATTGTGCTGAGACAAGCTCCCCTGTATGTGTATAGACCCGCCATCAGATGGAAGATTTGGTTTGGTTATGGAGATTGTAGGCTTGCGACTGGATCACTATAGTCTCTTTAAAGCAGTGGACAGCTGGATCTAAGGGTGCACTCAAACTATTGCTGGTTCTATGTGTCTGGGCTAACATGCTCCTATAACGGCCTAGCCCCACACATATCACTTTAGAGGTTGAGGTTCCCTATGGATTGTTGTGCTTGTAGCCTGGATGAAGTAGTGCCTACAATGATAAACTTGTTCTGACCCATCTCTGGACTGTGGTTCCCCAATTGGATAGTCTGTGACCATCTAAGTGGACAGGTTATAGCCATAAAGTGATTGGATCATGGCACAGAGATGAGTTGGATTCTTTCTGGTCAGTGGTGATAATGTAGCAATTGGACAGAACTTCTATAGCAGCAGATCTGAATTTGAGTCATGAAACCCAGCAGATCTGAACCTAATAGCATACTTCTCACCCTTTTATACTTATTTTCTCACTCCATCTTCTTTCTTAACCCTTTCTATAGTTTAGACATTAGGATACCTTAGAATTTAAATTTTAGTGACCCTAAATCTCCTTCCATTTATGATTGCCAGTTCTGTAGTCAGATCTGGAGGGCCTACTAAAGATGGCTCCCTTGGAGCCTAAGATTAACTTCCCTGTGGGACAAACTCTTACTTATCAAAACTTGCTACAACAGGCCCTGTATCTTGGAGGATTGTGCATATTTCAGGCTTGCTGCTCTATCATTTTCAATCCACCTTTCATTCATTTTCATTCACCCCATTCTTATCACTGTCTTCAATAAAGTCAGTAGGAAGCACTTAAAAATAGCCCAACAAGTTTTTGGCGCCGTTGCCGGGGATATTGATCTTTTAGTAGACTCTAGATTTTTTAATTCTTTATTCTTTGGTAGTTGTACCTATGAATAATTGATACTGCTGATTTACATTTGAAAATTTTCTTGCAAATTTGGACCGTAGCAGAGAAGGAGAGTAGAATTAAACTGGGAGTCTAGCTACCTCTGTTTGCACTTCTTTAACCCTCGAAACTCAGTCTATTTCTTATTTGAAGATTCCATAGCAGTTGATTAGGATAGTTGTAATTTTTATTAAGTGCAATGTGCCTGCAAATAGTCTTCCCTGCTGTTGGTGTGTGTGCATGTTAGGAAGGAGATCCCTCAGTCCCGCATTAGAGCCTGCTAACCCTGAGATAGAAAGGGGTAGAAGGCCGAGAAGGCGTAGACACACCACAGTTGAGCCCCCTATTGAAATTGAGATAGCAGTTGTGGGTGAAGAACAACCTAGAACATTGAAGGAATTGAATGCTCCGGATGATTACAATTCTCCATTCAACATCGAATTCCCTGATGTTCAAGGAAACTATGAAATCAAAACTTCCATCATCCAAATGCTTCCCTCTTTCCATGGGCTTAGAAAGGAAGATTCTTACAAGCACATTGACCAGTTCTTGGCCTTGTGCACGACATTCTCCATTGCTGGTTTGGGACCAGAAGCTACTAGGTTAAGGCTCTTTCCTTTCTCCCTAAAGGACAGGGCCATGACCTAGTTATCTACTCTCCCAAACAACAGCATCACCTCCTGGAAAGACCTCCAGACAAGATTTCTATCTAAATTTTTCCCAGAGATCAAGACCAGTCAGTTGAGGAAAGGCATACTTTCTTTTACCCTCTCCCAATCAAGATTTTATTTAAAGAGATGCTCAAACAATGTCCCCACCACAAGATCACGGTAGCGGCTTGTCCAGAGCTTCTACAATGGGATTGATGAGAAGAGCAGAGACATGGTAGATGCCTCTTGTGGTGGAACGTACATGCATAAAACAACTGATGAGGCATGGGACTTGTTCGAGGTCATAAGTGAAAATGCTTTCCAGAAGATGTCCTCTTCTAGAACTGTTCAAGAACCCTCTCCTAAGCTGGGACTTGCTGAGACTTCTAAAGAAAAAATGTATGAAGTTAGGAAAAATGATGATCTGAGAATGCAGATGGCCAATCTTACTGAAAGATTTCATAAACTTTTGACTGTGGTGCAGCCCAGAATGGCTGCACAAGTGATGGAGGCATGTCTGATATGCCAATCTCCACAGCACACAGTAGAAGAAAGTCCATCTACGGGGCAATACCCTGAGTTTGTAATGGAACAGGCTGCAGCTGCCCAATCTTTTGGACAACAATAATCTGGTGGCTACAATAAACAACCATATGGATACCAGCACCACAATGCTGGTTACCAATGGAGAGACCACCCAAATTTGAGGTGGAGGTAAGACGATTATATGCAACCACAAGAGATGTTTGCCTTACCTCAAAGGCCACAACAGCAGTTTAACCAGGGTTATGGTCAAAGGTCGAATTTCTAGCAACAGCAGCCCTAGCAACAAAATCAATTGGTAGTTCCCCCACCTCAGCCCCAGAGTGCTTCCTTCGAGGACCAGGTGTTACCCCAATTGCAAAGCCTTGGACCCTTGAATCAGACTGTGACTTCTTACAGTCAAAGCATTAAGAAAATAGAAGAGCAGCTTGGAAAAATAGCCAATGCTCTGGCTAAAAGAGAGGAGGGCAGCTTGCCAAGCCAACCAATTGCCAACCCTAAGGGCCAGTATTTCATCGGAGAAGGCTCCTCTAATTTTGAGGGGGCCAATGCCATAACTGCCCTAAGGTCTGGTAGGATGGTAGACAACCAGGTGGGAAAGGAATAAGGAGAGGTCTATCCTAAGGAAATGTCATGTGAAAGTGATAAGGATTTTGCTAGGGCACAAAGTAAAGAACTGCCTGCTGCCCTTCAATAAGGGAAAAATAAAGAGGCTGTAGTTGAGCCTCAGCAGGAGATAAAAATAGAAAAAAGAAAAAAATAAAAGTTCAGCCATGGGCTTGCAGCTGAGGAACCAGTAGTACCTCAGCTGCCATTTCCTCAAGCTTTGAGTGGCCCTGCCCCTTTTGATAAGGGTCAGGCATAGATCGTGAAAATGATGGAGACCTTTAAGCAAGTCAAGATAAATTTACCTCTGCTTGATGCAATCCGACAGGTCCTAGCCTATGCAAAGTTTCTGAAAGACCTCTGTACTTAGAAAAGGAAGGCCAGAGGCCATTTGTCCAAGAAGGTCTTTGCGACTGACACAGTGAATTCTGTATTAACCATAACAATGCCTGAGAAGTTGCAAGACCCAGGGATACCCACTATTCCCTGTATTATTGGTGACCACACGATTGGAAGGGCACTTTTGGACCTTGGAGCCAGTATTAATCTGCTGCCATACGATGTAATATATCGGCGGTTAAGTTTGGGGCTGACCATTGTTCTATTAATGGTGATAGGTCCAGAGGAGGAAACCCATGGGAGTGGTTGAGGATGTCCTAGTGGGGGTAGACAAGTTCTTCTATCCTGCAGACTTCCTTGTCTTGGACATGGGCTGCAACAAGAGTACATCTCTGATAGCTATTATTCTGGGCAGACCATTCTTGGCCACTGCCAATGCATGCATTCAATGCAGGTCTGGAATCATGGAGGTCACTTTCGGGCATATGAAAGTTGAGCTTAATGTGTATAGATGCAAAGCACCCTCAGTTGGACAATGAGGAATGCTTTGCAGTGGATGTACTAGAAGAAATTATTGAAGAAGAACTGCCCACTCTGCTGGAGTGGAGCAGCATTATCACTGATTTAACTGAAGTTTGGAACTTGGTGGAGGAAGGAAGCCTAGCTTTGATGCCAGAAGACATACCCCTAGTGAAGTCTTCTGTGGGCTTAGTGCAGCATTCTAATTGGAAACCTATATTGCTGCCTCTTCCTCCAACCAACAATACACCAATCCTGCCATCCATACAACAAGCCCTTGATCTGGAGCTCAAGAAGCTGCCAGAGACATTAAAATATGCTTTCCTCGAGAAAGAAGAGAAACTTCCTGTGATCATCTCCTCTTCTCTTACCAGTGAGCAAGAGGAGGAGTTGCTAACAGTTTTGAGGAAGCACAAGAAAGCAATTAGCTGGACCATTGCTGATCTAGGAGGAATTGATGCATCAATCTGTATGCATAGGATTCATCTAGAGGAGGGTTCATCACCCTCCAGAGAAATGCAGAGGAAACTTAATCCTCACATGTAAGAGGTGGTTTTGAAAGAAATCATTAAGTTGCTGGATGTTGGGGTAATTTACCCATCTCTAATTTTGAATGGGTGGCACCAATCTAGATGGTACCCAAGAAATCTGCATAACAGTGATTACAACCGACTCTGGAGAGTTGAGACCAGCCAGGGAGACCACTGGCTGGAGAGTTTGCATCGATTATCGAAAACTCAACTCCAAGACCAGAAAAGACCACTTCCCTCTCCCTTTTATTGATCAAATTTTGGAAAAGTTGGCTGGGAAGGCTTTTTACTGTTTTCTTGATGGGTACTAAGGGTACAATCAGATCCCTGTGCACCCCCTTGATCAAGAGAAAACTACATTTACTTGTCCTTTTGGCACCTTTGCCTACGAAAGGATGCCTTTTTGGACTGTGTAATGCCCCAGCCACCTTTTAAATGTGTATGTATGCCATTTTTTCTGATATGATTGATAAATTCCTGGAAATTTTCATGGATGACTTTTCGGTCTATGGGGATAGCTTTGACCAATGTCTACAACACCTCCATCAAGTCCTACAAAGATGTGAAGAGACCAATTTGGTCTTAAGTTGGGAGAAGAGCCACTTCATGGTAACACAAGAAATTGTGTTAGGCCATGTAGTCTCTAAAGATGGAATTGAGGTAGACAAGGCCAAAGTTGACCTCATTAAAACTCTGCCCCCTCCAAGAACAGTCAAGCAAATCAGATCCTTCCTTGGCCATGCTGGGTTCTATAGGAGGTTTATCAAAGACTTCAGCAAAATTATTAAACCATTGTGCCACCTGCTCTGCCAGGATGTGCCCTTTGACTTCTCTGCTGAATGTCTGAAGGCTTTTGAAACTTTGAAAATTTGCCTCACCTCTGCCCCTGCACTCCAAACACCTGACTATACCCTGCCCTTTGAGTTGATGTGTGATGCATCTGACTTGGAAATAGGTGTTGTCTTGGGCCAGAGAAAAGATAAGCTGCCTGTGGTCATTGCTTATCTCAGCAAATCACTTGCTGAAGCTCAACTGAACTACACAACCACTGAGAAAGAGCTTCTAGCAGTGGTTTTTACTGTGGACAAGTTTAGACCTTACCTACTCGGGTCTAAAACTATCATCTTCACTGACCACTCAGCATTAAAGTACCTACTGTCCAAGAAGGATGCAAAGCCCAGATTGGTTAGATGGATACTCCTGTTGCAGGAGTTTGACATCGAAATGAAAGACAAGAAAGGTGTAGAAAATGTGGTGGCTGACCACTTGTCCAGAATTATGTTGGAGAAAGGTGTTGATGAACTCAATACAAATGATGTATTCCTGGATGAGCAATTTTTTGCCATCCAATCTTTAGTTCCTTGGTATGCACATATTGTCAATTATCTAGTTATAGGCAAGATCCCTTCCCATTGGACAAAATGGATAAAGACCTATTTTTCTCACGGTCAAATTCTTTTTCCGGGAGGAACCTTGCTTGTACAAGTATTGCGGACTAAATTATTCAAAAATGTGTTCAAAGTGATATCCCGATATGGCCATGTGCCATGAAAATGCCTATGGGGGTCACTTTAGTGGGAGAAAAACAGCTGACAAAGTGTTGCAGTGTGGTTTCTATTGGCCTTCTCTTTTCAGAGATGCCCATACACACTGCAAGGCCTGTGAAAGATGTCAGAAACTAGGGGGGCTGTCTAAATGAAATTCAATGCCTTCTGTACCCATCCTTGTTGTAGAACTGTTTGATGTGTGGGGCATTGAGTTTATGGGCCCCTTTCCTCCTTCAAATGGTTTTCATTTTATCTTAGTGGCAGTGGACTATGTTTCCAAATGGGTAGAAGTCATTGCCACAAGAACTAAAGATAATCAAGTGGTCCTCAAGTTCATAAAGTAGAATATCTTCTCCAGATTTGGTATCCCCAGAGCCATTATCAGTGATGGGGGGAGCCATTTCTGCAACAGAAATTTCAAGAGCTTGCTCTAGAAATATTCTGTCACCCATAGGATTGCTACTCCCTACCACCCAAAAACTAGTGGGCAAGTTAAAATTTCAAATAAGGAGATCAAGCATATCCTTGAGAAGACTGTGAGACTGATAGGAAGGATTGGGCTAACAAGCTTAATGATGCACTGTGGGCTTATATGACTGCCTATAAGATCCCCATCGGTATGTCCCCTTTCAGATTGATCTATGGCAAGGCCTGTCATCTCCCAGTGGAGTTAGAACACAAGGCCTATTGGGCCATCAAACATTTAAGTTTAGATCTAACTTCTGCTGGTCATCACAGGTTGCTGCAGCTGTCAGAATCTGAAGAACTAAGGATGGATGCATATGCCAATGCAAGGTTATATAAGGAAAGGTCCAAAGCTTTCTTTGACAAAGGGCTATTGAGAAAGAGTTTCAATGCTGGTGATAAGCTTTGGTTGTTTAACTCCAAACTTAAATTTTTTCCAGGAAAATTGAAATCCTGATGGGAAGGTCCTTACATTGTCATGCATGTTTCCCCATCTGGTGCTATGGAAATCAAGGATCTTAAATCTGGGAGACTCTTGAAGGTGAATGGTCAAAGGCTTAAGCCTTGTTTCGAAAAACCTGCCAACCTTTTGGACACCATTCACTGTAAAGGGGATCCTTCTTCAAACTAATTTCATAGGTGTGTCATTACTGTAGCATATGTACTTAGTTTTTGGTTAATTTATCTTTCTCTCTTCAGTTTCCATTCTGTAGGATTTGCTAGTGACCTTATCTGAATTTTTTGCCCTATCTATTTTTGAACTTTTAATGCTTCGCTTGCTTCCTACTATTTTTGAATTGATAGCTTCTATTGAATGCCTAATGTGGGAGGTCGTTTTCCTTGTCCTTGCGTGTATGATTGAGTTTACATATGACTAAAGATAGTCATAGGAGAGGGTCATGCCCAGGATTCAACCACAGCAAACACACAAAAGGGCAGAACAGAGAGCACATGCTCTCTATTTTATACCTTACTGTCACTGGGTCCAAAATGGATGCCTGGGAGACTATCGCGAGATTCATATGCTCTCGCGAGGTTAAAAGAGGAAGCCTGGAAACCTATCGCGAGGTTAAAGGAGGAAGTCTGGGAGAAGTTCACGCAGTTCACCTGGACACATTCTAAGTCTATCACGAGATTCATGTGTAGCTGAGAACCTCTTGCGCAATTCATATAGAGCCATACATTACCTGTCGCGAGATTATCAGGCTGTCGTGAGGTTCACAAGATAAACTGGGAGAATCTTGCACAATTCAACAGAAATATTCCATTTACTCTCGTGAGATTCTATGTCTGTCGCGAGATTCAAAATAAACCTCAGAGCTTTTTGTGCAATCCAAATAGAGCCTTAGGAACCGCTCGCACAATTCATATGAATTAATCTCACTCTGTCACGCGCTCCAAGGATGACTTTAGAGATTGTCGCGTAATCCAGATGTAATCAGCACCCTCGCTAGGTTTATTTCCAACCCCGCGACCAGATGTTCCAAAGCGCGCTGAGCTTTGTGTTAAGTATTTCAATCCCGCGCTTTGTCCCTTTTTCATTAACTGCTTCCTTCTTCCCTCTGCGAAACCCTAGCTTCTGTCGCTCTCCCCTCTCCCGTCCAGCATCACTCCTACAGCTCATCATTCACTTCACAAATCTATAGAGTTGTTCCTATCATCACCCCCATCCATTGCCCTCTGCTCTGAGATCTTGAGGTGCCCTGTGCATCAAATCAAACCAAACCCTAGATCTCAGTCTCCATTGCTCATACAAGAGGACAGAGTTAGAAATGGCTCCCAAAATTGCACAAAAGAGGAAGGGGAAGAAAAAGGACGGTGCAGAGACCACCCCTAAAAAGGCCAAGACTTCAAAGTCCCCCAAAAAAGGAAAGGAAGTGGTCTAGGAGGCGGCGGTACCTACCACTAAGTTCTCTACCCCTTTTGAGCTCATGGAGTCAATCCCATTAGAGCCTGAAATAGCCTTTGATGTATCCTTTTTTGAGAAAGAACCTCTCTCTGCCCCTGCAATACTGTTCATAAGCAAAGCGGACCTGATGCCATTGATGAGAGAAATTCCAGCACTAGCCTACCCAAGGATAGTGCAGCTGTTTTACCAGCACATCAAGGTCAAGAAGAACAACGATGGATAAGAGTGCTTGCTAGTGATGATTGACGATTTTGATTTGTTATGAGCCCTAAGACGATTGCTGAAGTATTGGGCATCCCAGCAGCATTCAATCCTAGCTGTGGATATGGCCCCCCTCTGCGTGCATCAATTGACACAATTGCAAGGACCCTAATAAGAGGATTAAAAGCCACCGGGGACTCAATCAGAAGGAGGGAACTAGAACCTGAACTGTTGTTCGTTGACCAAGTCCTGCGAAAGAACATCTATTGCTCAGGACATCAGCAGGAGAGGAGAACCCCCATTGCGGGATCTTGTCTCGCTATCACATGGGCCATGGCTTCCATGCAGCCTGGCTAATTTTTGAGGCTATGAAAGACACAGTGGAAAAATTAGGGTCAAACAAGAAGCCTCACACCCTACCCTATGCACGAATCATCACCTTGCTGCTGATCAAGGGGGCTACAAGATAGGAAGGACTGAGCAAACCACCACCCTTACCCCTACTACCTTTGCCAAGAGGTAATGGGGAATTAGCAGGAGCTTGATGGGGGGCCAGAAAAAGAAGACAGCTGAGGCTCAAGTCCTACCCAAGCAAACAGAAGCGGCAGCTGGATCAGGGTCTACCCCTGCTACAAAGGAGGTGCCTCCAGAGATTATCACTTCCATCCCTGCAGCAGCAGCCACACCCCCTCCACCTTTTACTTCTGCATCCTCTACCCCTCTTGCATCCATCTCTCACCCCCATCTGATTCCATTCTCCATGCCCACTCCCCCTTCACCTGTGCTTGGTCCATGGGAGGACTCCCCATCCCCTACCTTACCTCAGTACACTGCCCCAATTCCAACTAAGCCTGCCAACCCCCCACTCATCTCCTATAAGAAACGAAAACCTACTCAGACCATCCCAACCATCTCCCAGACATTGACTTAACCCTCACCACATCCATAGGCTTCCAAGCCTTCATCTCCTCCTTCCTTGATACCATGCCTACCTACTACACCCCTCTTCCAGACTCCCCAACTACCTCACAGCACCATTCCCCAGAACCCCACTCTTCCCCTCCCTCCACTTTCCATCATGCTCCCTCCTCCCCTTTCCAACCAGTACCCTCTTCTTCCCAAACCCAACCTCCTAACTTTGACACACTCTCCCTCATCCTACCCCTTATCTAAGACATACAGGCCCAATTATCCACCAATACCCAAAAATAGGACCAGATGCAGGCTGATCTCACCTCCATCCAATCCACCCTACAAACCTTAACCACTCCACCCATCCCTACCCCATCCACTCCAACTCCCCTGGTCCTATTCACTGGCAAGACCACCCAAACAGACTTCCCTCCTGAATCATTACCCCTCCCACAATCACCATTACCTCTTCCCCACCCATTTCCTTTACCCCCTTTCACCATTCCAATTTTCCATCCCCCATCACCCCCAACTCCTGTTGAGCCTACACCATTCACCTTCCCCCTATACCCTCAACCCCCTCTTATCCTACCCCTCCTACCTTCTCTGCCAAATCTACCCAAGCAGGACCTAGAACCTGACCCCATTTCCCCACAACTTGACTTCCCTACTATGATTCCCCCTTCCCCCCCAGGACCAAGCACACTTCGCTCCTTCCACCTCCTATCTGCCAATTGCACCAAAACATCATTTCTACAGCCCTCCTTACCTCACCATCCTACATCACATGCGGATAATGCTTACGAGGAAGGATGTCCTGAGGACCATGGCCAAGCTACGCCAATAAATTGAGACCCCCCTACTGGAGAAGATTGATGAGATGACGGAGGCCCACAGAGAGCAAATACTTGGCATCTCCTTGGGGTGGAAGAATATTGTGGAGGAATATGAGAAGCTACATCTACTTATTATCGATACATCTACTTATTGTGGAGGAACCCAAGGAACCAAAAGCTCTCAAAGCACCAAAAAATGAGGGTGAGGGCACCTAAAGCTCCATCATGGTGAAAACACCAGCCGAGAAGAAAAAGGCAAGGGAGGAAAAGAAGCAAGAGGACATAGCTGCCCTTAAGGCAAAGGCTAAACAGATGGGCTGGGATTTCCTTACAGATTCTGATTCAGATTAGATCCTAGCTTTTAGATTGTATCTTAGGTTTTTCTTCTTTTAATTCCACTTGTAGCTATTTTTATTCCACTTTAATAGAAATTCTAGTTTTATCTATTGCTCTGTTCTGTGTGTTTCTTTCTGATTGTTTGTTACTTGTGATTTTGTTCTTTTTGCCATTCATGGGAGAAGAGTTTTTAGGGGGGATATTTTTCTTTGAACCAGTAATCCATATCGCGGAGATGGTGTTTATATAAATTTGTGCAAATACCTGCCTCAGGATTTTCAATGGCTTCCTCTTCAAATTGATGTGCCATGATAAGTGTACCTCGCAAAGATCCCCAGCTCAGCTGCGCGAGAAATGTCCTTTCCTCATCACTTATTGCTCCTCGCGAGGATCCCCGCACGATACACTTACCACTTTAATTTCCATGCCTATCTTTGAACTTTCATTTAATACTACTTCTCGTTTCCAAAGAGTCAGTTGTGTATTTTCTTCTTTCCCCACACAACACTCATTTATTTCCAAGTGTGAAAAGGGGCTCAATTTCAATTTCGCCAATTCATGTTCCCTCGTCCCTCTCTTTTAAACCGGCCCTCAGTCCCTTTTCATCTCATCCCTCCTCTTCTAACCATAGAAGTCCATACCTCCTCACAAAAATGGCGGATGACAACCCCTTTGGCTTCCCAATCAAATTTTACCCAATCCGGGAAGATCCCTCACCGCCTAAGGAGCCGAACCCCTTGCAATTTCTCTGGGATGAGTATGACGAGGTTCAGCGGATCCTGGCCAAGGAGGAAAAGAAAAAGAAAAAATGAGAGAAGCGAGAGCAAAAGAAGAAGAAAAAAATGGCACCACCTGCATCTCCCCCTCCATCTTCCTCCAACCCTCCCCCGGTTACACATTAACCCTCCCCCATTTTCTCTTTTCTTTTTTCCATCTTTTGTCATATTTTCTTTTTATTTTAATGAAAGTTTTCTTTTAGTTCCATACTGTTCAGTTTTGCATTTTTATTTCTCTCTCTTCTTCTGTGTTTGTTTCTGTATGTTTCCTTCGATTCTACCGTTTATTCTCACCTCTGAACCAGTGAGGGCACTGCTCCTCCTAGGTTTGGGGGTGTGGCAGGTAGGTCTGCTAATAATATAGTTAACTTAAAGTGCAGCAGAATCATGTGAGTAACATAGAAATGGAGCTGTGTTCACTTAAGAATTATGAAAATTGAGGAATTTAAAACTTTTTGCAGATCTTTAGACATTATAAATTTCTAAATTTTCACATTTCCATGATGAGAACACCAAGAAAACTCATTGATATCAGCACTTAGTGAATCATTGAAGAGAGAAAAAGGTAAGGACATACTTAAAAGTTCAAAGGAAGACCATCACTAGTGAGAATTGGGCCTACAAATTTTTTTTTTTATTTGAGGAGTGATTTAGGCAAATTTCTTCTAGCTTTAAGGACTGGCTCAGTCAATGTGTTCACTAAAAGTTAGGTAACTCCAAGTTGAAACAACTGACAGCACTCATGACACTTAGGAAAGGATCAAGGCCTTCTCTTGGACAGTTTGAACCTAAACAGACCAAACCCTAAAGCAACTGCCCTTGTTCATACACTCTTTGAGCTTCAAAGTCCAATTTTTTTCAAAACACACCTGAGCACTTGTACCTGAACCTATGGATCTGATTTAACCTTACCCTCACTCTGAGAAGTCAGAAGGTAAAGGAGAAAGAGTTAAAGATGGACTAGCTAGGGTCAACATTGGATGAGTGGAGAAGAATTATCTGAAGTTCTAGCAGTGTAACAACTAAGGAAAAAGGTGGCAATTCATCAAAGGAAAAAAAAAAAAAAAAAAAAAGAGAAAACTGCACCAGAAAGAAGAGAAACTAATAATGAAGAGGAGTAAGAGAGGAATCAAGAGGAAACATTCATTGGAAAAAAATCAAACAAGAGGAGAAAGTGATCACTTCAAATCTGAAGATTTCAAAGAAGATGAAAGGAGCTGAATTAAAGAAGGTGAAGTCATGAATCACCTCCTGCACCTACTGATTTCTGAATTTCGAACCCCTTTTTCAATATTCCAATTCTTTTTATAACCTAATACCATAAGCCACATTACAGCCCAGTTAAAGCCCTTGTGATCCAATGTTGAATGAGCTGCCATGTGGAGATAATGAGTTGTCCAATCTATGGTAAAAATCTCCCAATGATGCCAGAACTTGAATGCTATGCCTATGCTCATGCTTACATCCCCATTTGGGAGATATAACTGCTCTTGAGCCTGAGAGACAATGAAACCCTCAAAATTTCTTTGTGAGAGTACGCCCTGGAGAGTTTTGGGTTTAATATTGAATGTATTGGGCATGACCTACAACCTAACTTTTAATTTAATGGTGAGCTCAGTGATAACACACATGTGTAGTTTCCCTATTGTGAACTGATTGGAAATGTTGCGCTATCATGTGAAGTTTATGTTGCTTAAACATCTATGCAGACAATGTATTTTAAATTTCTTATATTTTTATCGATTCAAGGGTGAACTGATACTCTGTTTCTTGACTGCTAACTTGACAATCTTGCACTACTGTTAACTATTTTATTGAGAAGTTTGTGGGTATCTTCACTGAAAACCCTCAGGAGACTTCACTCCTCACATAGGGATGACCTAGGGGTTTAAAAGGCTTGGTACATATGCTAAATGTATCCGTGCTCCCTACGAAAGTGGCATTTAATTTCCGTAGATTTTTAGTGTAGCTTTGCTAAGGGACTAGCAAAGATTAGGTTTGGGGGAGTGTTAAGACCTGAAAAGTACCACTTTTCACCCCTTAACTTAATCTCTGTTGGACCCTTAATAATTTAATAAAAGTATTTTAAGCCTGTTCTGCAGGTAATAAATAGTAGCTACAATAAGGCCTTAATCCTGCTAAGGAGCCCACTTTTGCCCCAGAAGTCTCCTAGAAGAATGGAAGGCATGAAGGCGAGCACAACGTGACAACAAAGAAAGAAATGAGCCTCCTCGACACATGCCAAGGTTCACATGACTCAGAAAGCCTGCCTTGTGCAATCCTCGTGAGTTTCCCTTGACATCATACCAATTGTCCGTGCTGTTCTCGTGCAATTTAGTGACAGAAGAGCTCATGCAGCATAGATCGCGCAGTCTCGTGCAGCTCAAGAAAGTAGCTCTCAAACCTCGCACAGTTCACTCAGATCAGCTGAGGAGAGAGAGCTCCAAGTATCTCTGCGCGTAGCTGTCGCACAGTGGCCGTGGGATGCAAAACTTCAGAAAAACCTCTCGCGCAGTTCAGAGACCAATGCACATTATGTCCTCACGAAGATGCATTCAGAAACAAACTGCTCGCACGATTCTCGCAGGAAAGTGCAATCCCGCGAAGACCAGAGAAATCCAGCGAGGATTCAATGCTCTATCGCACGACTGCTTCAACTGCAACTAAGACAACCTCGCGACGGCTAGAATTTCAAGCTAATTCAATCTCGTGAATACCGTGCTACCACGCGACAGTCTTGGAAACCAGTGCTACCTAGCGAGGCTCTAAACTCTAACTCTCCCTCACCTCTGCAGAGGACATTCTGAGAAGTCCTAGTAATTAGGGCACGCATTTCAATGCTCCAAATTCTATGCACGCACCTTGAGGCATCCAAGGAACCGTATTAAGCCATGTGGCATCGTTAAAATTAGGGTTTCCTAACCCTAATGCGCCGCCAAACTAACTGCTATATAAACCTAAGCCTGGTTTAGGTTTAGGGACCTCTCATAGAATAGAATTTTGTCTATCTTCCTCTTGCAGTAGCTGTAGACCTCTAGTAAGGTTTAGGTAGATTTCTTTTTACTTTCTCTTCTCTCCATAGCCCAGTACTTGTAGGCTATGCCTTTGTATGACTATTTGGAATAGATTAATGGAGTTTTATGATACGGTGTTTTACATTTATGGGATTTTTGTTTGTGAGTTGTTCTGTACAAGGCTGCTACCTTGAGATCCTCCATTGCTAGGACGTATTACAAGCAACGGAGGACTGATTTTTTGGTTTACTCAGATCCAAGTGACCTGTGTGTCTAGGCTAACATGCTCCCATACAGTCCTAGCCCCACCGCAGGACCCACTAGATCTGAAGTCCCCATGGGAGCAATGAGCTTTTGTAGCCTTGTGAACATGGTGGTGGCATCAATGTTTCTTGTTCTATCTTGAGCTTTGTGAGGACGATAGCCTCTGGGAAAGTCTGTGACCATTTAAGTGGACAGGTTATAGCCTTAGGGTGAAGCCAACCCACAGACTCAAGACGAATTGTACTTCTCTGCACTTGTGCTTATAGCCCTGTGAGAGATTGTGCTGAGACAAGCTCCCCTGTATGTGTATAGACCCGCCATAAGATGGTAGATCTGGTTTGGTTATAGAGATTGTAGGCTTGCGACTGGATCACTGCAGTCTCTTTAAAGAAGTGGATAGCTGGATCTAAGGCTGCACTCAAACTCTTGCTGGTTCTATGTGTCTGGGCTAACATGCTCCTATACAGGCCTAGCCCCACACATAGCACTTTAGAGGTTGAGATTCCCTATGGATTCTTGTGCTTGTAGCCTGGATGAAGTAGTGCCTATAATGATAAACTTGTTCTGACCCATCTCTGGACTGTGGTTCCCCAATTGGATAGTCTGTGACCATTTAAGTGGACAGATTATAGCCATAAAGGGATTGGATCATGGCATAGAGATGAGTTGGATTCTTTCTCCTCAGTGGTGATAATGTAGCCATTGTACAGGACTTCTATAGCAGCAGATCTGAATTTGAGTCATGAAACCCAGCAGATCTGAACCTAATAGCATACTTCTCACCCTTTTATACTTATTTTCTCACTCCATCTTCTTTCTTAACCCTTTCTATAGTTTGGACATTAGGATACCTTAGAATTTAGATTTTAGTGACCCTAAATCCCCTTCCATTTAGGATTGCCAGATCTGTAGTCAGATCTGGAGGGCCTACTCAAGATGGCTCCCTTGGAGCTTAAGATCAACTTCCCTGTGGGACAAACTCTTACTTATCAAAACTTGCTACAACAGGCCCTGCATCTTGCAGGATTGTACATATTTCAGGCTTGCTACTCTGTCATTTTCAATCCACCTTTCATTCATTTTCATTCACCCCATTCTTGTCACTGTCTTCAATAAAGCCAGTAGCAAGCACTTAAAAATAGCCTAACAGTAATTAGTAAACTTCTTGCTCAGATAGTAAATGGCCTGCTCTCTTCTTCCTGTTTCATTGTGCTGCCCTAAAACACATCCCATCGAAAACTCGGTCATGGACAGGTACATTATCAGGGGTCTACCAGATACAGGTGGTACCAATACTAGAGGATTTAGGAGGTAACCCTTGATCTTGTCAAATGCAGCTTGGCAGTCATCATTCCACTCAACTGGTGAATCCTTTCTTAGTAGTTTAAAGATCGGTGCACATATCAGAGTTAACTGTGCAATGAATAGACTGTTGTATTGGATTCTACCAAAAAATCCTCTAACCTCTTTCTCTATAGACGGTGGTGGCATTTCAGTGATGGCCTTGATCTTGGTCGGATCGACCTCGATGCCTCTCCTACTGACGATAAAACCTAATAGTTTTCCTGACATAGCGCCGAATGCACACTTCTGGGGGTTCAACCGCAACCTGTACTTTCTCAACCTCTCGAACAACTTCTAAAGGTTTACCAAGTGGTCATCCCTTTCCGGTGATTTAGCAATCATGTCATCGACGTATACTTCGATCTCCCGGTACATCATGTCATGGAATAGGGCCGTCATTGCTCTCTGATAGGTTGCCCCATCATTCTTGAGCCCAAATGGCATCACCTTGTAGCAAAAGGTTCCCCAGGGAGTGATGAACGCAGTCTTCCCTCGGTTGACCTCTGCCATCTTAACTGATTGTAGCCCGAGAACCCGTCCATGAAAGAAACCATCCCATGCTTAGCAGTTTTATCAACCAAGATATCGATGTGGGGTAATGGAAAGTCATCTTTAGGGCTCACCTTGTTGAGATTTTAGAAATCAATGCACATTTGAACTTTTCCATCCTTCTTTGGTATGAGGACAATATTGGCCAGCCATTGCGGGTACTTAGATACCATGAGGAAACCCACGTCATATTGCTTAATGACCTCGTTCTTGATTTTCAACATCCACTCAGGTCGGAGACGTCTTAGCTTCTCTTTAACCGGCTTGCAATCAGGGTAGAGTGGCAACTCATGTTCAACCAGATCGGTATCCAAACTAGCTATGTCTTCATACGACCATGCGCAGACGTCTTGGAATGATCGGAGGAAGTCTATCATACCTTATCTCTCCGCAGGGGATAGCGATGTTCCGATTTTGGTGATTCTAAGGACCTCTTCGGTGCCCAAATTAACGTCCTATGTTTCTTTGACGATCGGGGTAGGGCCATGCTCAAAATTGGCAAATTGCTTGAGGAGCTCATCGACTTGACCTTCCTCGTCCAGACTCGTGACTCCTACCTCTTCTCGTATTTCCATAGGGAAGGGGTCGGCTTCACGCGGGATGGGTGTCCCGACATCATTTTCAATTTTATCAAGAATTTTAAAGGACAATATTTTTGGAATTGGTATTTTTTCTATTTATATGGTTTTTTGTAATTTTTCAGAAGTTAACCCCTGGTGAGGTGGATCTCTATATATACAGGGTAGAGTGTCCCAGAGGCTAACCTCACTTCTTACAGGTTGTTTTTTTTTGGAGAGCCGGTGTCGTATTCACAGCATTTGGCGGCTTCCAGGGGTTGGTGCAAAGATGCCCGCATTACTCATGAGGCTTGGCCTTTACCCTTCGATTGGAAATGGCATCGTGAGGCTCATGATTCCCCCTCAAAGATGTTTATGGAGGGATCCTCTGGGACCCTGTCTTTGAAGGTTAGGGTGGGCCCAATGTGGCTAGTGCTAGAGTGATGGGTGGGCCCGGGGATTTCTTCCTCAAATAAGGAGAGGGCTGCTAAGTCCACGTCGAGGTCTGGGGGGGTGATGTATGGGTTAGTGAGGTGGGTGGAAGCAAGCTTGTGTGGGGTTATCCTCGTCTCCCCATTCAGATCAATCTTTACCACCCTGGCGCTTACAAAGGTTTGGCGGATGTGTGGCCGGGCGGGAGGCTCTTCTTCCAGGTCGATTCTGCCTGGCGATCGCTAACCATTATCTTCTCTTTGGCCTCTCTGACTTCTTCTTCATCGGGCCTATAGCCCAAGTCAAATTTGGTTTGCTGCCCCTTGGCCCTGACGGGGTCTCTTCTTCCTTGAAGGCATGGGCCCAGTCCTTTCCCTTTTTGGTGGCCCCATTCATGGAGCATGAAATGGCTGCCTCCATTCCTCCTCTAGTTTTGGCAGGGGTTTTTTTAGTCGGGTCGAGGGTAATGGCTGAGGAGTCATACTGAAATCGATGGAGATCGGTGTCATCTGCTGTGTGAGGCATATCAAGCATTTTCAGATTTTCAATATGCAGAGCGCTCCGCTCCCTGTCTTCTCTGCTCTCACCTACGATGGTGACAATTCTTTTGCCTGAGATGAATTAGAGCTTTTGGTGTAGAGTTGATGGTATTACCCCGATCTCATGCAGCCACGGCCGACCCAATAGTAAATTAAATGTAGACTTGATGTCCATTACATTGAAGGGGACAGTGAAGGTTTGCGGCCCGATGATCAAGTCGAGGTCTACCTCTCCTATGATTTCTCTCTGAGTGTTGTCAAATCCCCTGGCGCTTCTTATGGATGGCCGAAAGGTGTTGGGGTTCGCACCAATTTTGATTGCCGTCCTTAGAGGGCATACGTTCAATGTCAACACCACCAGGTTCCCTACTTCCACTGTTATATTCAGGGGCTTAGAGTGGTTGTTCCCTTCGAGCGGCAGATCCGCATCAATGAATGAGATGGCATTTGGGGCCAATACTTGCCAAATTATCTCTCCCACCTCATCTGGGGTTACGTGGGCGGAAACATGCGCGTCTTTCAGTGCTCCCATTAAGGCTTGAAAGTGGAGCGAGGACGTGATCAACAAATCTCGCAAGAATATGCGCAGTGTCCTCTTGAGTCATGGTTCCAAAGACATGCTCTCGACCATTTTCTCGAAGGGGTTCCTGACCGCTTCTTTCTTCTTCTTCTCCTCTCTCACCGCCCTCGATGCTTCGGTTGTGTAGAAATCCCGCTAATCGGGTGATAAATTCGAGCTTCTTCCCCCGTGTACAAACATTCATGTGCATCCGTCAGAATTTAACGGCACTTGATGCGGGTCATAGGCGGGTTTCGGGATGAGGAAGGGAGTGCTTGGGGATTCTGGGGCGGATTGGGCTGGGAATGTTGAATTCTTGGGCCCAACCAGGTTGACCCCAATAGGGGGTGTAATGGTATTGGCGGGAATTGGCGAAGTTGGGTTTGAGGGTGCGGAGGGGGTTGTGTAGGCATTCTGGGCATGGTAAGACCTGGGTGATTGGAGCGGTGATAAGGGGAGTGGGTGAGGGGTTGTTTGTTTGGATGGGGGTGGAGCTGGCTTGGGGGCAAAATGGCAAAGGGATGGTGGGGATGTGACTGGGATAGGGTGACTAGGAAATGTCGGAGGTGCAGGTGGGGTGGAGTGATAGGGGTATGACGGGGTAGCAGATGGAGCAGGGGGGTACTGGTATGAAGGGTTTGTAATCAGGGTGGCATGAAGGGGCGACGATGGGTTCGTGGATGAAATGGGGTAAATCGGGGATGATGGAGTCGTGCATGGGGCGGGGTGATTTAGGGATGGTGGAGTTGTGTATTGGGCGAGGTAATTTGGGGATGGCGGGGTAGTATGCTGGGCAGTGGGATTTGGGGGTGTGTATGAGGTGGGGTAGGATGGGGGTGGTGGATTTATGTATGGCGTGAGGTGATTTTGGTGTGACGGAAAGGTATATGGGGTGGCTGATGGTGGGATGGTGTCTGGGGTGGGGTGACTGGGAGGTGGTGTGTACTGTGGGGTAAATTGGGAGTGGGGCGGATATGCATATAATTGCGGCGAGGCTGGGCCCGTTTGAATTTGATAGGCAGGAGTGGGAGTGGGAAAATATTGTCCTAAATCTAGGGGTTCCTCTTGGTATGCCCGGGTGGGGAAGTAATCAGCTAAATACAGTGGCTCGATTACCCCTACAATTGGTTTGCCCTTGATCAGCCTGGGAAATGAAAACTCCTCTTGACTACTGATGTAATCCGAGGGGTCGAACTCTTCCTCTTCCTCTTCTACACAATGGATGTTAGGCCTAGGGCCTCCGAGATGTGGTGGTGGAGGGGCTTGATGGATGTTCTAGTTCTGCCCTTGAGGAAGCAGTAGGGGAACAATTTTTCCCGCCTCTATTAAATCTTGGATTGCGCACTTTGGTGGGAAGCACCGGTCCATAGGGTGACCTGGCCCCTGGTGGAAGTTACAATGCAGGTTCAGGTCATAGTTTCTTGGTATCGGATTGGCGGGTGGGCGAGGCTGGAGTAAATTGAGTAGACCCTTTTATAGCAATACTGACAATAAGATGGTTAATGATTGCCCTGACGGCGTGAAGACCCATTCGAATCGTGCTTTCATCTGTTCCTGGGTGAACGGGGCCCTCAGTCCATTATTCGGCCTTGGCGCTTGTTCGAAACGGGCCAGGGGTGGGTGTGCGGCCCTGAGCTGTATCGGGGTGGCATTGGCCTTCTTTCAACCCTTGGTTCTGCAGCTTTTCGGACCCCAGCGGCCCCGTTGGCCATGTTCTTTCCTAACCTGCCCTCTCTAACGACGTCTTCGCAACGGTTGGCATTTCAGACCAAGTCAGCAAAACTGGACTGCTGCTGATATACTAAGAATTCTGCGATGACTGGGAGCGCTCCCATGGTTATTAATTCAATCTGCTCATCATCCAGAATTCGATGGGTCACCTGGGCGACCAATGCCCTCCACCTCCCTAAGTAGGCACTGAAAGTTTCATCATGTCTTTGCTTCCAATGGGCTAGATCCGACTTCCTTAGCTCTATGTCTATGTTATAGACATATTGTTCTTAGGATAAGTGTGTCAGATCTTTCCAAGTTTTGGTCATGGACGGTTCTAGGGATGTGAACCATCTCAGTGCTGGGCCCGTCAGACTCTTTCGGAACACTTTGATGAGGAGTCGTTCATCTCTGTCGTACTGACACATCCCCACAGTAAGATTTTAAGTGGGCGATGGGGTTACCAGTGCCATTATACTTATCGAATAATGGCATCTTGAATTTTTGTGGTAGGGGGACATCTGAGAATAGACACAAGTTTGAAAAGTCTGTCGAATGCAGTTCTAGCCCTCCCATCTTCATCAGCTGCTTTCGTATTCTGTCAATCTGTTCCTTCAGCTGCTCTGATTCTTCTGTAGCTGGGACTGCCTCCCCCTGGTTTGGCTCGTGGACCTTGGGTGTGAGGGTGACGGGCCTGGGGGGGCTGAAGCTGGCAGCTCCTCCACTGTTGCGGATCTCGTCCTCCTTGTATTATTGGTCATTATACTGGTGAGGGGCGAGGTCTGCTATTTAAACTTTAGGGGTGATGGGTTGGACAAACTGGTGGGGCCACAAGGCTTGTAGGGGATGGGAGGGAGTGAATGGATGAGCGGTTTGTGGATGAATGATGTGTTGAGCTGGGTGTATATTCTGGGGGTGATGTTAAGACCTAAAAAGTACCACTTTTCACCCCTTAACTTAGCCTCTGTTAGACCCTTAGCCATCTAATAAATTTGTGTTAAGTCATTTCTGTAGATAATAAACAGTAGCTACAATAAAGCCTGAACCCTGTTAAGGAGCCCACTTTTCCCCCAGAACCCCCTCAGAAGGGTGAAAGCCGAATCCAGACAAAGATTTGAACCTCGTGCAGTTTTCTTAGGCTTCCGAAGATTCAGAAGTTAAGCCTCGCGCAGTCCTCGCGAGCTTCCCAAGCCTTCATTTCCAATTATCCGCGCCGTTCTCGCACAGTTGGGGTTAAGAATTATACTTCGCGCAGCTCTCGCGAAGCTCAAATATAAATGCTCACGCAGCTCAAGAAAAGTAGCTCTCATACCTCACACAGTTCACTCAGATCAGCTGAGAGAGAGCTCCAGGTGTCTCTGCGAGAAGCTGTCGCAATAGCCACAGGATACAAAACTTTAGAAAAACCTCTCACACAGTTCATAAACTAATGCACATCACGGCATCGTGAGGATCCTCGCGAAGATCCTCTGGGAAATGAAATGCTCACATAGTTCCCACGCCATTCAGAGGGAAAGTGCAATCTCGCAAAGACCAGAGAAATCCAACAAGAATTCAATGCTCTATCACGCGACTGTTTCAACTGCAACTAAGACAATCCTGCGACAGCTAGAATTTCAAGCTGATCCAATCTCGTGAAGACCGTTCTACCACGCGACAATCTTGGAAGCCAGTGCTACCTGGCGAGGCTCTGAACTCTAACTCTCCCTCACTTTCGCAGAGGACATTCTGGGAACTTCTAACAATTAGGGCACACATTCTAATGCTCCAATTCCCCTACACGTGCCTCGAGGGATCCAAGGAACAGTATCAGGCCATGTGGCATCATTAAAATTAGGGTTTCCTAACCCTATTGCACCGCCAAGCTGACTACTATATAAACCTAAGCCTGGTTCAGGTTTAGGAGGCTTGTCTTCTCTTCTTAAATAGAATTTAGTTTTCTTCTTCTGGAATCGGCTGTAGATTACCAGTAAGTGTAGGCTAGGTTTATGTAGTTTCTTTTTATCTTTTTCTTCTCTTCATAGTCCAGCATTTGCTGGCTATGCCTATGTATGGTTATTTGGGATAGATTAATGGAATTTTATAACAGGGTGTTTTACATTTATGGGATTTCTGTTTGTGAGTTGTTCTGTGCAAGGCTGCTACCTTGAGATCCTCTACTGCTAGGATGTATTGTAAGCAATGGAGGACTGAGACTGTGGTTCACTCAGATCTAAGTGACTTATGTGTCTGGGCTAACATGCTCCCATACAAGCCTAGCCCCACCACAGGACCCACTAGATCTGAAATCCCCATGGGAACAATGAGCTTTTGTAGCCTTGTGAACATGGTGGTGGCAGTAATGTTTCTTGTTCTATCCTGAGCTTGTCAGGAGGATAGCCTCTGGGATAGTCTATGACCATTTAAGTGGATAGGCTATAGCCTTAGGGTGAAGCCAATCCACAGACTCAAGACGGATTGTCTTTCTCTGCACATGTGCTTGTATCCCTGTGAGAGATTGTGCAGAGGCAGACTCCCCTGTATCTGTGAAGACCCGCCATCAGATGGCAGATCTGGATTGGTTATAGAGATTGTAGGCTTGCGACTGGATCACTGCAGCTTCTCTAAAGCGGTGGACAGCTGGATCTAAGGCTATACTCAAACTCTTGCTGGTTCTATGTGTCTGGGCTAACATGCTCCCATACAAGCCTAGCCCCTCACATAGCACTTTAGAGGTTGAGGTTCCCTACGGACTCTTGAGCTTGTAGCCTGGATGAAGTAGTGCCTACAATGATAAACTTGTTCTAACCCACCTCTGGACTGTGATTCCCCAATTGGATAGTTTGTGACCATTAAAGTGGATAGGTTATAGCCATAAAGGGATTGGATCATAGCACAGAGATGAGTCGGATTCTTTCTCCTCAGTGGTGACAACGTAGCCATTGGACATGACTTCTATAGCAGCAGATCTGAATCTGAGTTATGAAATCCCCCAGATCTGAATCGCATAACATACTTCTCACCCTTTTATATTTATTTTCTCACTCCACCTTCTCTCTTAACCCTTTCTATAGTTTAGACATTAAGATACCTTAGAATTTAGATTTTAGTGATACTAAATCCCCTTCCATTTAGGATTTCTAGATCTGTAGCCAGATCTGGAGGGCCTACTAAAGATGGCTCCCTTGGAGCTTAAGATCAACCTCCCTGTGGGACAAACTCTTACTTATTAAAACTTGCTACAAAAGACCCTGTATCTTGCAGGATTGTATATTTTTAGGCTTGCTGCTCCATGACTCTCACTCTTTCACTCATCTCTTTTATTCTTCCCATTCTTATAACTGTCTTTAATAAAGTCAGTAGCAAGCACTTGAAAATACTCCAACAAGTTTTTGGCGCCGCTGTCGGGGATATTGATCTTTTAGTAGATCCTAGATTTTTTATTCTTTATTCTTTGGTAGCTGTACTTGTCAATAATTGATACTGCTGATTTACATGTGGAATTCTTTTTACAGATCTGGACCGCAACAGAGAAGGAGAGTAGAATTGCACTGAGAGTCTAGCTACCTCTGTTTGCACTTCTTTAACCCTCAAAACTCAGTCTATTTCTCAATTGAAGAGTCCATAGCCGTTGATTAGGATAGTTGCAATTTTTATTAAGTGCAAAGTGCCTGCAAATAGTCTCCCCTGCTATTGGTGTGAGTGCATGTTAGGAAGGAGATCCCTCAGTCCTACATTAGAGCCTCCTAACCCTGAGATAGAAAGGGGTAGAAGACCGAGAAGGCATAGACACACCACAGTTGAGCCCCCTATTCAAATTGAGATAGCAGCTATGGGTGAAGAACAACCTAGAATACTGAAAGAATTGAATGCTCCGGATGATTACAAGTCTCCATTCAGCATCCAATTCCCTGATGTTAAAGGAAATTATGAAATTAAAACTTTCATCATCCAAATACTTCCCTCTTTCCATGGGCTTAGCCAGGAAGACCCTTACCAGCACATTGACCAGTTCTTGGCCCTGTGCACGACATTTTCCATTGTTGGCTTGGGACCAGAAGCCACCAGGTTAAGGCTCTTTCCTTTCTCCCTAAAGGACAGGGCTATGACCTGGCTATGTACTCTCCCAAACAACAACATCACCTCCTAGAAAGACCTCCAGACAAGATTTCTGTCTAAATTTTTCTCAGAGACCAAGACCAGCCAGTTGAGGAAGGGCATACTTTCTTTTGCCCAGTCCCCAACTGAAGATTTTAACCAATGCTGGGATAGATTTAAGGAGATGCTCAAACAATGTCCCCACCATAAGATCCCTGACTGGTAGCTTGTCCAGAGTTTCTACAATGGGATTGATGAGAAGAGCAAAGACATGGTAGATGCCTCTTGTGGTGGAACATACATGCATAAAACAGCTGATGAGGCATGGGACTTGTTCTAGGTCATAAGTGAAAATGCTTTCCAGAAGATGTCCTCATCTAGAACTGTTCATGAGCCTTCTCCCAAGCTGGGGATTGCTGAGACTTCTAAAGGAAGAATGTATGAAGTTAAGGGAAATGATGATCTGAGGGTGCAGATGGCCAATCTTACAGAAAGATTTGATAAACTTTTGACTGTGGTGCAGCCCAGAATGGCTACACAAGTGATGGAGGCATGTCTGATATGCCAATCCCCACAGCACACAGTAGAAGAGTGTCCATTTGCGGGGCAATACCCTGAGTTTGTAATGGAAGAGGTTGCTACTGCCCAATCTGTTGGACAGCAATAATCTGGTGGCTATAATAAGCAACCATATGGATACCAGCACCAAAATGCTAGTTACCAATGGTGAGACCACCCAGCCCCAAAGTGCTTCTTTTGAGGACTAGGTTTTGGCCCAATTGCAAAGCCTTGGACCTTTGACTCAGACTGTGACCTCTCACAGTCAAAGCATTAATAAAATAGAAGAGCAACTTGGCCAGATAGCCAATGCTCTGACTAAAAGAGAAGAGGGCAGTTTGCCAAGCCAACTAATTGCCAACCCTAAGGGCCATTATTCCATTGGAAAAGGCTCCTCAAATTTTGAGGGGGCCAATGCCATCACAGCCTTAAGGTATGGCAAGATGGTAGACAACCAGGTGGGAAATGAACAAGGAGAGGTCTACCCCAAGGATGTGTCAAATGAAAGTGATAAGGATTTTGTCATGGCACAGAGTAAAGAATTGCCTGCTACCCTTCAATAAGGGAAAAATAAGGAGGTTGTAGTTGAACCTCAGTAGAAGATAAAAATAGAGAAAAGAAAAAAATAAAAGTTCAGACATAGGCTTGCAGCTGAGGAACCAGCAGTACCTCAGCTGCCATTTCCTCAAGCTTTGAGTGGCCCCGCCTTCCGACAAAGGGTCGCATGATCGAGGAAATGATGGAGACCTTTAAGCAGGTCAAGATAAATTTACCCCTGCTTGATGCAATCCGATAGGTCCCAGCCTATGCAAAGTTTCTGAAAGACCTTTGTACTTAGAAAAGGAAGACCAGAGGCCATTTGTCCAAGAAGGTCTTTGGAACTGATACAGTTAACTCTGTATTAACCATGACAATGCCTGAGAAGTTGCAAGACCCAGGGATACCCACTATTCCTTGTATCATTGGAGACCACACGATTGGGAGGGCACTTTTGAACCTTGGAGCTAGTGTTAACCTGCTGCCATACAGTGTGTATCAGTAGCTAGGTTTGGGAGAGCTCAAGCCCATCCCTGTTGTTCTATTGATGGCTGATAGGTCCGAGAGGAAACCCATGGGAGTGGTTGAGGATGTCCTAGTGGGGGTAGACAAGTTCTTCTACCCTGCAGACTTCCTTGTCTTGGACATGGGCTGTAACAAAAGTACATCTCCAATACCTGTTATTCTGGGTAGACCATTTTTGGCCACTGCCAATGCATGCATTCAGTGCAGGTCTGGAATCATGGAGGTCACTTTCGGACATATGAAAGTTGAGCTTAATGTATACAACAGTGCAAAGTACCCTTAGCTGGTCAATGAGGAATGCTTTGCAATGGAAGTACTAGAAGAAATTGTTGAAGAAGAACTGCCCACTCTGCTGGAGTGGAGCAACATTGCTACTAATTTAACTGAAGTTTGGAACTTGGTGGAAGAAGGAAGCCTTGCTTTAATGCCAGAAGACCTATCCTTAGTGAGATCTTCTGTAGGCTTAGTGCAACACTCCAATTAGAAACCTAAGTTGCTGCCCCTTCCTCCAACCAGCAATACACCAATCCTGTCATCCATACAACAAGCTCCAGATCTGGAGCTCAAGAAGTTGCCAGAGACATTAAAGTATGCTTTCCTCGAGAAAGAAGAGAAACTTCCTGTAATTATCTTCTCTTCTCTAACCAGTGAGCAAGAGGAGGAATTGCTAACATTTCTGAGGAAGCACAAGAAAGTAATTGACTGGATCATTACTGATCTGGGAGGGATTGATGCATCAATCTATATGCATAGGATTCACCTAGAGGAAGGCTCAGCACCCCCCAGGGAAATGCAGAGGAAACTTAATCCTCACATGCAGGAGGTGGTTCTGAAAAAAATTATTAAATTGTTGGATGCTGGGGTAATTTATCCCATCTCTGATTCTGAATGGGTGGCACCAATCCAGGTGGTACCCAAGAAATCTGGCATAACAGTAATCACAAGTGAATCTAGAGAGTTGAGACCAGCCAGGGAAACCATTGGCCGAAGAGTTTACATCGATTATAAAAAACTCAACTCCAAGACTAGAAAAGACTACTTTCCTCTCCCTTTTATTGATCAAATCTTAGGCAAGTTGGCTGGGAAGGCTTTTTACTGTTTTCTTGATGGGTACTCAAGGTACAATCAGATCCCTGTGCACCCCCTTGATCAAGAGAAAACTACATTTACTTATCCTTTTGGCACCTTTGCTTACAAAAGGATGTCTTTTAGATTGTGTAATGCCCCGACCACCTTTCAGAGGTGTATGTATGCCATTTTTTCTGACATGATTGATAAATTCTTGGAAATTTTCATGGATGACTTTTCAGTCTATGGGGATAGCTTTGACCAATGTCTACAACACCTCCATCAAGTGCTTCAAAGATGTGAAGAGACCAATTTGGTCTTAAGTTGGGAAAAGAGCCACTTCATGGTAACACAGGGAATTATGTTGGGCTATGTAGTCTTTAAAGATGGAATTGAGGTAGACAAGGCCAAAGTTGACCTCATTAAAAATCTGCCCCCTCCAAGATTAGTCAAGCAAATCAGATCCTTCCTTAGCCATGTTGGATTTTACAGGAGGTTTATCAAGGACTTTAGCAAAATTGCTAAGCCATTGTGTCACTTGCTCTGTCAGGATGTGCCCTTTGATTTCTCTGCTGAATGTCTGGAGGCTTTTGAAACTTTAAAAATTTGCCTCACCACTGCCCTTGTACTCCAAACACCTGACTATACCCTGCCCTTTGAATTGATGTGTGATGCATCTAACTTGGCAGTAGGTGCTGTCTTGGGCCAGAGAAAGGATAAGCTGCCTGTGGTCATTGCATATCTCAGTAAATCACTTGCTGAAGCTCAACTGAACTACACAACCACTGAGAAAGAGCTTCTAGCAGTGGTTTTTACTGTGGACAAGTTTAGACCTTACTTACTTGGGTCTAAAACTGTCATCTTCACTGACCACTCAGCATTAAAGTACTTACTGTCCAAGAAGGACGCAAAGCCCAGATTGATTAGATGGATACTCCTATTGCAAGAGTTTGACATCGAAATTAAGGACAAGAAAGGTGTAGAAAATGTGGTGGCTGACCACTTGTCCAGAATTATGTTGGAAAAGGTGTTGAGGACCTCCCTCCAAATGATGTCTTCCCGGATGAGCAATTGTTTGCCATCCAATCTTTAGTTCCCTGGTTTGCACATATTGTCAACTATCTAGTTATAGGCAAGATCCCTTCCCATTGGACAAAAATGGATAAAGACCTATTTTTCTCATAGGTCAAATTCTTTTTCTAGGAGGAACCTTGCCTGTACAAGTATTGTGTAGACCAAATTATTCAGAAATGTGTCCCCGAAAGTGATGTCTCAAGTATTCTGGCCATGTGCCATGAAAATGCCTGTGGGGGTTACTTTAGTGGGAGAAAAACAGCTGACAAAGTGTTACAGTGTGGTTTCTATTGGCCTTCTCTTTTCAGAGATACTCATATACACTGCAAAGCCTGTGAAAGATGTCAGAAACTAGGGGGGCTGTCTAAACAAAATTCAATGCCTTTACAGCCCATCCTTGTTGTAGAACTGTTTGATGTGTGGGGCATTGATTTTATGGGCTCCTTTCCTCCTTCAAATGGTTTTCATTTTATCTTAGTGGCAGTGGACTATGTTTCCAAATGGGTAGAAGTCATTGCCACAAGAACTAAAGATAATCAAGTGCTCATCAAATTCATAAAGCAGCATATCTTCTCCAGATTTGGTACCCCTAGAGCCATTATCAGTGATGGGGGAAGCCATTTCTGTAACAGAAATTTTGAGAGCTTACTCAAGAAATATTCTGTCACCCATAGGATTGCTACTCCCTACCACCCACAAACCAGAGGGCAAGTTGAGATTTCAAATAGGGAGATCAAGCATATCCTGGAGAAGACTGTGAGGACTGATAGGAAGGATTGGGCTGACAAGATTAATGATGCACTGTGGGCTTATAGGACTGCCTATAAGACTCCCATTGGTATGTCCCCATTCAGCGTGGTATATGGCAAGGCCTGTCATCTCCCAGTAGAGTTAGAACACAGGGCCTATTGGACCATCAAACATTTAAACTTAGATCTAACTTTTGCTGGTCATCACAAGTTGCTACAGCTGTCAGAATTGGTAGAACTACGGATGGATGCTTATGCCAATGCCAGGATCTACAAGGAAAGGTCCAAAGCTTTCTTTGATAAAGGGCTGTGGAGAAAAAGTTTTAATGCTAGTGATAAGGTTTGGTTGTTTAACTCCAAACTTAAATTTTTTCCAGGCAAAATGAAATCCAGATGGGAAGGTCCTTACATTGTCATGCATGTTTCCCCATCTAGTGCTGTGGAAATCAAGGATCCTAAGTCTGAGAGACTCTTGAAGGTGAATGGTCAGAGGCTTAAGCCTTGTTTTGAAAAACTTGCTGACCTTTTGGACACCATTCACTGTCAAGGGGATCCTTCTTCAAACTGACTCCACAGTTGTGTCCTTACTGTAACATATGTACTTAGTTTTTGGTTGATTTATCTTGTTTTCTTTAAGTTTCTATTCTCTAGGATTTTCTAATGGCCTCATCTGAATCTTGGCCTATCTATGTTGAATTTTTGATGCTTCGCTTGCTCCTTATTACTTTTGAATTGATAGCTTCAGTTGAATGCTTAATGTGGATGGTCATTTTTGTTGTCCTTGAGTGTATGATTGAGCTTACATGTCTAAAGACAATCATAGGAGAGGGTCTTGCCAGGATTCAACCTCAGCAAATTGTGAAAAAAAGGCAGAACACAGAGCACATGCTCTCTATTTTATACTTGACTGTCGCTGGGTTCAAAATGGATGCCTGGGAGACTATCGCGAGATTCAGAAGCGCTCGCGAGATTAAAAAGGAAGTCTGGGAGAGGTTCGCGCGGTTCATATATTTGCTGTCGCAAAGTTCAAGTTCATCTGAGAGCACATCGCGCAGTTCCCATAGAGCCATAAATGCCTGTCGCGAGATACATGTGTACCTGGAAACCTCTCGCGCGGTCCACATCGAGATGTTCATTCATTGTCATGAGGTTATCTGTCTGTTGCGAGGTTCACAGGATAAACTGGGAGACTCTCGCGCAATCCAACAAAAATACTCCATTTGCTGTCGTGAGATCCTAAGTCTGTCACGCGATTCACACTGAACCTTAGAGCTTGTCGCACAATCCAATTAGAGCCTTAGGAACCGCTCGTGTAATTCACATGAATTATTCTTAGTCTGTCACGCAATCCAGCTGTAATTAACATTCTCTCTAGGTTTATTTTCAACCCCGCGACCAGCTGTTCCAAAGGGTACCGAGCTTCACGTTAAGTATTTCTACCCCGCGCTTCGTCCCTTTCTCATTATCTGCTTCCTTCTTCTCTCTGTGAAACCCTAGCTTCTACCGCTCTCCCTTCTCTCCTATAGCATCACTCCTACAACTCATTATCCACTCCACAAATCTATACAAGTGTTCCTAACATCACCCTCAACCATTCCCCCCCCCCTCTGAGATCTTGAGGTGCCCTGTGCGTCAGATTCAACCAAACCCTAGATCTCAGTCTCCATTTGCTTACACCAGAAGACAGAGATAGCCATGTCTCCAAAATCTGCACAGAAGAGAAAAGGGAAGGACAAAAGCCCTGCAGAGACCACCCCTAAAAAGGCCAAGACTTCAAAGTCCCCCAAGAAAGAAAGGAGGTGGTTGAGGAGGCGGCGGTACCAATCACAAAATTCTCTACTCCTTCTGAGCTCCATCAATCAATTCCATTGGAGCCTGAAACTGCTTTTGATGTCCAATTTTTCGAAAAAGAACCTCTCTCTACCGCTACAATATAATTTCTTAGCAAAGCGGGTCTGATGCCACTGATGAGAGAAATTCCAGCAATAGCCTACCCTAGGCTAGTCCAGCTGTTCTATCAACACATCAAAGTCAAGAGTGACAATGATGGACAAGAGTGCATCCTGGTGATGGTTGAAAATTTTGATATGATAGTAGGCTCGAAGATGATTGTTGAAGTGTTGGGCATCCCAGTAGCATTCAATACTAGCTGTGGATATGGCCACCCTCTGACTGCATCAATTGATACGATTGCAAGGGCCCTAAGCAGAGGACTGAAAGCCATAGGGGATTCAATCAGAAGGAGGGAACTAGAGCCTCCAATGCTGTTCATTGACCATGTCCTGCGAAAGAACATCTATTGTTCAGGACATCAGCAGGAGAGGAGAACCCCAATTGCAGATGTTGTCTACTCCTACCACATGGGCCATGGCTTCCATGCTGCCTGGCTGATTTTTGAGGCCATGAAAGACGTGGTGGCAAAGCTAGGATCCAACAAGAAGCCTCACACCCTGCCATATGCAAGACTCATCACCTTGCTGCTGATCAAGGGGGGCTACAAGATAGAAAGGACAGAGCAGACCTCCACCCTTACCCCCACTACCTTTGCCAAGAGGCAATGGGGCATCAGCAGAAGTTTGATGGGGGGTCAAAAGAAGAAGACAGCTCGACTGCGCCTGCCCAAAGAAGCCTCACTGCATAAGGCTCTGCCCCTGTTACAAAGGAGGTGCCTCTAGAGATCATCACTCCCATCCCTGCAGCAGCACCCACACCACCTCCACCTCTGATTCCTGCAACCTCTACTCCTTTTGCATCCATCTCTCACCCTCCTCTGTTTCCACTTTCCATGCCCACTCCACCTTCCCTTGTGCTTGGTCCATGGGGAGAACTCACCATCCCCTACCTTACCATACTACACTGCCACAATTCCACCCTCACTTCCAACTAAGCCTGACAGCCCCCCACTCATCTCCTATAAAAAAACGAAAACCCACTCAGACAAACCCAACCATCTCCCAGACATCACCCACAATACCTTCCATCCCCATTGAACCACCCCACCTTGAACAAACCACCACCCCAACCATATCTACCGTCCCTCCTCTCCCAGACCTTGACTTAACCCTTAACACTTCCATAGGCTTCCAAGCTTTAATCTCTACATTCCTTGAAACCTTGCCTGCCTCCTACACTCCTCTGCCAGACTCCCCAACTACTTCACAGCACCACTCCCCAGAACCCCATTCTTCCCCTCCCTCCACTTTCCATCATGCTCCTTCCTCCCCTTTCCAACCAGTACTCTCTTCTTCCTAAACCCTACCTCCTACCTTTGATCCACTAACCCTCATCCTACCCCTTATCCAAGACATCCAAGCCCAGTTAGCAACCAATTCCCACAAACAGGACCAAATGCAGGTTGAACTCACTTCCATCCAATCCACCCTTCACTCTTTAACCACTCCATCCATCCCTACCCCATCCACATCACCCTCCCTGGTCCTGTCCACTAACAGCCACACCCAAACAGATTTTCCCCCTATCCCATTACACCCTTCACATTCCCCCCTATACCCTCCATCCCACCTCTTATCCTACCCCCTCCCACCTTCTCTACCAAATCCACCCAAACTGACCTAGAACCTGACACCATTCCTCCACCATTTGATTTTCGTACTATCATTTCCCCTCCTTCCCCTCCCCAGGACCAAGCACATACTGCTCCTTCCACTTCCTATCTCCCAATTACACCAAAACATCATTTCTACAGTTCTCCTTACCTCACCATCCTACAACACATGAAAGATAATGCTTACCTGAGGAAGGATGTTCTGAGGGGCATGGCCATGCTACGCCAGTCAATTGAGACCCCCTTGCTGAAGAAAATTGATGAGATGACGGAGGCCCACAACGAGCAACTACTGGGCATCTCCATGGAGTGGAAAAAGATTATGGAGGAATATCAGAAGACGAAGGCCTCAGCTACCTACTATCACATAAACTGGGAGTATGAGAAAAGTAATGCTGCAGTAGCGAAGGCCTAGGCAAGGATGTTTGAAAAGCGGCTTAACAATGCACAAGAAATCCAAAAGATCCAAAAGGAGATCCAGGAGACTGACGCCCTAAAATTTAAAGTCCAGATAGCCGCATTGGAATCTGCCTTGGCCGCTGCCAGAAATGAACCATACCACCCAACCCCACTCAATATTCTCGTGCCTTAGCCTGCGCCAACTGCTACTCCAGCTCCACCTACCCAGTCTGAGGAGGCACGACCTAAAACCCAACTAGAAAAGGGAATAGCTCTTGCTGCATCTACTGAGTAGCCTGCACCTACTGAGTAGCCTCCACCTCCCAAGGCCTCTGCTGCACCTCCACAAGAATAAACTTATCCTTAGAGGAGGAAAGTCACAGCCAAGAAGTCTGCTCCCAAAGTTGTCCCTCTGAAAATTGGCAAAGAGCCTGCTACCCAGTCTAAAGAGGCGCATGCCCCTGCCAAACCTGAGACCACTAGCAAAGGAAAATCACCTGTGGTCCCCACTGAGGAACCCACAGCTAAAGGAAAAGTGAAATCCCTAGTGGTCACCACTGTAAAAGCTGAAGCCCCTAGTAAAAGAAAAGGAAAATCACCTGTGGTCCCCACTGAGGAACCCACAGCTAAATGAAAGGCAAAATCCCCAGTGGTCACCCCTGCAGAAGCTGAAGCCCCAAGTAAAAGAAAAGGAAAATCCCCTGCCACCCCCCTGCTCAGCGTAAGGACAAAGCCCCTCAAGCACCCAAGGCACCAAAGGCTCCCAAGTAACCAAAATTGAGGGTGCGAATGCCTAAAGCTCCCCAAACTACGGCCGAAAGGAAACAGGAGAGGGAGGAAAAGAAGAAAGCAGACAAGGCAGCCCTTAAGGCACATGCTAAAAAGATGGGCTGGAATTTTCTTACCGATTCTGAGTCCGATTAGATCCTAGATTCTAGATTATATCTTAGGTTTTTCTTTTTATAATTACACTTGTAACAATTTTTTTTTCTTTTGGCACTTTAACAGAAATTCTAGTTATGTTTATTGCTCTGTTCTGTACTTCTTTCTGATTATGGGTTATTTTTATTTTTCTTCTTTTTTTATTTTTGCCTTTCATGAAGAAAAGTTTTTGGGGGATATATATTTTTGTTTGCACCAGTAATCCACGTCGTGGAGATAGTGTTCATATCATTTTGTGCAAATACCTGCCTCAGGGATTACAATGATTTCTTCTTCAATTTGCTGTGCCATGTACAGAGTACCTCGTGAAGATCCCAAGCTCAGGTGCGTGAGCGATGCCCTTTCCTCTTCACTTATTGCCCCTCGCGAGGTTCCCCGCTCGTTCCACCTACCTCTTTAATTCCCATGCCAATCTTTGGACATTCAATTAATGCTACTTCTCTTTTCCAAAGAGTCATTTGTGTTCTTTCTTCTTTCCCCACATAGGACCCATTTATTGCCAACTGTAAAAAGGGGCGCAATTTCAAATCCGCCATTTCATATTTCCTCATCCATCACTTTTAAAGCGGCCTTTCATCCCCTTTCATCTCATCCGTCCTGTTCTAACTCTCGAAATCCACCCATACTCCCACTAATGGCGGATGATGGCCCCTTCAGTTTTCCCATCAAATTTTTCCCCGTTTGGGACAATCCCCCACCGCCAAAGGAACCAGACCCATTGCAATTTCTCTGGGATGAGCATGAAGAGGTTCAATGAATCATCGCCAAGGAAGAAAAGAAAAAGAAGAAGAAAGAGAAGAGAGAGAAGAAGAAAAGAAAAATGGCGCCACCTAAATCTCCCCCTCCATCTTCCTCAAACCCTCCCCCGGCTACAACTTGAACCCCCCCCCCCATTTTCTCATTTCTTTTGTCATCTTTTTGTCATATTTTCTCTTTTCCTTCAATGAAAGTTTCTTTTACTTTTATACTGTGCAGTTTGCGTTTTCTGTGTATCTATTCTCTTTTGTGAATATTTTTGTTTGGCTTCGAGGATTCTCCTGCTTTTTATCACCTCTGCACCAGTGAGGACACTGCTCCTCATAGGTTTGGGGGTATGGCAGGTATGCATGCTAATAACATAGTTAACTTAATGTACAGCAGAATCATGCGAGTAACATAGAAATGGATCTGTGATCACCCAAGAATTATGAAAATTAAGGAATTTACAACTTTTTTGCAGATCTTTAGACATTATAAATTTCTAAAATTTCACATTTCAATGATGAGAACACCAAGATAACTCATTGGTATCAGCACCTAGTGAATCATTGAAGAGAGAAAAAGGTAAGGACATACTTAAAAGTTCAAAGGAAGACCATAACTAGCAAAAATTGGGCCAACAAATATGTTTTTATCTTGAGGAGTGATTAAGGCAAATTTCTTCTAGCTTTGAGGACTGGCTGAGTCATTTTGTTCACTAGAAGTTAGGTAACTCCAAGTTGAAATAACTGACAGCACTCATGACACTTAGGAAAGGATCAAGGCCTTCTCTTGGACAGTTTGAGCTCAAACAGACCAAACCCTAAAACAACTGCCCTTGTTTATACACTCTTTGAGTTTCAAAGTCCAAATTTCTTTAAAACACACCTGAGTATTTGCACATGAACCTATGGATCTGATTTAACCTTACCCTCACTCTGAGAATTCAGAAGGTAAAGGAAAGAGTTAAAGATGGGCCAACTAGGGTCAACATTGGATGAGTGGAGAAGAATTATCTGAAGTTCTAGCAGCGTAAGTGGCAATTCATCAAAGCAAAAATAGAAAATCAATAAAAAGAAGAAAACTGCAAGAAAGAAAAGAAATCAATAATGAAGAGGAGTAAGAGAGGAATCAAGAGGAAACATTCATTGGAAACAAGTCAAACAAGAGGAGAAACTGGTCACTTCAAATATGAAGATTTCAAAGAAGATGAAAGGAACTGAATTAAAGAAGGTGAAGTCATGAACCACCTCCTTCACCTACTGATTTCTCAATTTCAAACCCCTTTTTCAACCTCCAATTCTTTTTATAACCCAATACCATAAGCCACATTACAACTCAGTTTAAGCCCTTGTGATCCAAAGTTGAATGAGCTGTCATGTGGAGATAATGAGTTGTCCAATCTATGGTGAAGATCTGCCAAAGATGCCCGAACTTGAATGTTATGCCTATGCTCATGCTTACTGACCCATTTAGGGGATGTAACTGCTCTTGAGCTTGAGAGACAATGAAACCCTCAAAAGTTCTTTGTGAGAGTATGCCCTGGAGAGTTTTGGGTCTGACATTGAATGTGTTGGGCATGACTGACAACCTAATTTTTAATTTAATGATGAGCTCAGTGCTAACACACATGTGTAGTTTCCCCTGTTGTGAACTGATTAGAAATGTTGTGCTATCATGAGAAGTTTATGTTGCTTAAACATCTATGCAGACAATGTATTTTAAATTTCCTCTATTTTTATTGATTCAAGAGTGAACTAATACTCTGTTTCTTAACTACTAACTTGACAATCTTGCACTACTATTAACTGTGTTATTGAGAAGTTTGTGGGTATCTTCACTGAAAACCCTTAGGAGACTTCACTCCTCCACTAGGGATCACCTAGGGGTTTAAAAGGCTTAGTACATATACTAAATGTATCCGCGCTCCCTACGAAAGTGGCAGTTAATTTCTGTAGATTTTTAGTGTTGCTTTGCTAAGGGACTAGCAAAGATTTGGTTTGGGGGTGTGTTAAGACCTGAAAAGTATCACTTTTCACCCTCAACTTAGCCTCTGTTAGACCCTTAGCCATCTAATAAATTTGTGTTAAGTCATTTCTGTAGGTAATAAACAACAGCTATAATAAAGCCTGAACCCTGTTAAGGAGCCCACTTTTCCCCCAGAACCCCCTCAGAAGGGTGAAAGCTGAATCCAGATAAAAATTTGAACCTCGCGCAGTTTTCTTAGGCTTCAGAAGATTCAGAAGTTAAGCCTCGCGCAGTCCTCGCGAGTTTCCCAAGCCTTCATTTCTAATTATCCGTGTTGTTCTCGTGCAGTTGGTGTTCAAAATTATACTTTGCGCAACTCTCACGAATCTCAAATATAAATGCTCGAGCAGTCTCACGCAGCCCAAGAAAAGCAGCTCTCATACCTCGCGCGGTTCACTCAGATCAGCTGAGGACAGAGAGCTCCAGGTGTCTCTGCGAGAACCTGTCGCGCAATAGCGCAGGATACAAAACTTCAAAAAAACATCTCGCACAGTTCAGAAACTAATGCACATCACGGCATCGCGAGGATCCTCATGAAGATCCACTGGGAAATGAAATGCTCGGGCAGTTCTCACGCCATTAAGAAGGAAAGTGCAATCTCGTGAAGACCAGAGCAATCCAGCGAGAATTCAATGCTTTATCACGCGACTGTTTCAACTACAACTAAGACAATCCCGCGACGGCTAGAATTTCAAGCTGATCCAATCTTGCGAAGACCGTTCTACCACGTGACAATCTTGGAAGCCAGTGCTACCTGGCAAGGCTCTAAACTCTAACTCTCCCTCACTTCTACAGAGGACATTCTGGGAACCTCCAATAATTAGGGCACGCATTCTAATGCTCCAATTCCCATGCACGTGCCCCGAGGCATCCAAGGAACAGTATCAGACCATGTGGCATCGTTAAAATTAGGGTTTCCTAACCCTAATGCACCGCCAAGCTGACTGCTATATAAACCTAAGCCTGGTTTAGGTTTAGGAGGCTTGTCTTCTCTTCTTAAATAAAATTTCATTTTCTTCTTCTGGAATCGGTTGTAGATTACCAGTAAGTGTAGGTTAGGTTTAGGTAGTTTCTTTTTATCTTTTTCTTCTCTCCACAGTCCAGCATTTGCTGGCTATGCCTATGTATAGTTATTTGGGATAGATTAATGGAATTTTACAATAGGGTGTTTTACATTGATGGGATTTCTATTTGTGAGTTGTTTTGTGCAAGGCTGCTACCTTGAGATCCTCCACTGCTAGGATGTATTGTAAGCAATGGAGGACTGAGACTGTGGTTCACTTAGATCTAAGTGACCTGTGTGTCTGGTCTAACATGCTCCCATACAAGCCTAGCCCCATCACAGGACCCACTAGATCTGAAATTCCCATGGGAACAATGAGCTTTTATAGCCTTGTGAACATGGTGGTGGCAGTAATGTTTCTTGTTCTATCTTGTTCTCGTGAGGAGGATAGCCTCTGGGATAGTCTGTGACCATTTAAGTGGACAGGTTATAGCCTTAGGGTGAAGCCAATCCACAGACTCAAGACAGATTGTCTTTCTCTGCACATGTGCTTGTAGCCCTGTGAGAGATTGTGCAGAGGTAGACTCCCCTGTATCTGTGAAGACCTGCCATCAGATGGCAGATCTGGTTTGGTTATAGAGATTGTAGGCTTGCGACTGGATCACTGTAACTTCTCTAAAGCGGTGGACAGCTGGATCTAAGGCTGTACTTAAAGTCTTGCTGGTTCTATATGTCTGGGCTAACATGCTCCCATACAAGCCTAGCCCCATACATAGCCCTTTAGAGGTTGAGGTTCCCTACAGACTCTTGAGCTTGTAGCCTGGATGAAGTAGTGCCTACAATGATAAACTTATTCTAACCCACCTCTGGACTGTGGTTCCCCAATTGGATAGTCTGTGACCATTGAAGTGGATAGGTTATAGCCATAAAGGGATTGGATCATAGCACAGAGATGTGTCGAATTCTTTCTCCTCAGTGGTGAAAATGTAGCCATTGGATAGGACTTCTATAGCAGCAGATCTGAATCTGAGTTATGAAATCCACCAGATCTGAACCGCATAACATACTTCTCACCCTTTTATATTTATTTTCTCATTCCACCTCTCTTAACCCTTTCTATAGTTTAGACATTAGGATACCTTGGAATTTAGATTTTAGTGACACTAAATCCCCTTCCATTTAGGATTATCAGATCTGTAGCCAGATCTGGAGGGCCTACTAAAGATGGCTCCCTTGGAGCTTAAGATCAACCTCCCTGTGGGACAAACTCTTACTTATTAAAACTTGCTACAAAAGACCCTGTATCTTGCAGGATTGTGTATTTTTAGGCTTGCTGCTCCATGACTCACTCTTTCACTCATCTCTTTTATTCTTCCCATTCTTATAACTGTCTTTAATAAAGTCAGTAGCAAGCACTTGAAAATACTCCAACAGGTGATGGGGGTGCGGTTGATGTGGCGGGATGCTGTAGGCATGGTTTTGAGGCATAGGGTGGATCGGATTTTTCATTGGAGGCGGGATGGGGGCATAAGGGGTATAGGTGAATGAAGGGTATTGGTGAAGGGGTTTGTGAATGGACCTTGATGAGTGTGGGTGGATGGGCCATGGGTTTGGGCTTGATGGTTTTGGAAAGCTTGGGTTGATGGGCCTTGGGCCTGGGTGTGGGGGTTGGTATGATTTTGGGCTGATGGGCCCTGTTGGTATTAGGTGCGGGGTGATGGGCCTTGGACTTGTGTTTGATAGGTTTGGGTCCAAGGGCCCTGGGGGTTTGGAAATGGGCCTAGATCTGATGGGCTTGGGCCTGGGCCTGAGTCTGGTGGGTTTGGGCCTGGGGCCATGGGCCTACTGCTCCTGGTGTTCAAACTAGTCATTAATGGTCGGCTTAATGGGTACCCTTGCGGTATGTAAGGAACCAACGATTCTCTCTTCCTACGGGGGCCTATTCTAATGACCCAAATGAAGTCTGTGGGTCGATAATATGCCCAATGTCCCTGCTGCAATATGATGAGAGGCTATTCCTCCCGCTTATTTGCCAGCTAGGTAGCAAGCATCATTGGCCCATGAAAGATAGTTATTCAATCCAAGGTGATGGCAGGGTTTTGGGCCTGGGTTTGAGTCTGATGGGTTTGGGCCCATGGGCCTTGAGGATTTTGGGCTTGGGCCTGAGTCTGATGGGTTTGGGCTTGGGCCCATGGGCCTTGAGGATTTTGGGTCTGGGCCTGATGGATTTGGGCTTGGGCCCACGGACCTTGAAAATTTTGGGCCTGAGCCTAGGTCTGATGGGTTTGGGCTTGGGCCCATGGGTATTGAGGATTTTGGGCCTGGGCCTGGGTCTGATGGGTTTGGGCTTAGGCCCAAGGATTCGTGTGGGTTTGGTCCTGAGATGAGGGGGCTTGGGTCTGGGCCTGGAATTGAGGTGAGGGATCTTGGATGGTATGAATGATGGGTAGTTGGGCATGGTCATGGGGGAATGGGGTATGGAGGTTTTGGAGACCTAGATGTGGGGTTTGGAATGTTAGACCCCAAGAGGTAGCCCACAGGGCATACATCCTTCTCATGTCCTCCATTGAGGGCATGGATTCATGAGTGAGATTGGAGGGTGATGGCCCATTCAAGGATGGAAGGGGTTGGATGACATTGGGCGTCACCTGGGTATGGGGGGTATGAATGGTTGTGCTTGGATGGTGTGGATGTATGGCTAAGGAAGATGGTGGGTATGTGAGATGAGGTGAGTGGGATATGGAATATAGGAGGCATGGATGATGAGGTGGACGGAGTGTGGGAGGTAGGCGGGGGATGAGGTTCCCGATGGGGTCTTTGAGCGTAGGGGGGTGCGGTAAGGGTGTATGGATGGGAGATGGGGATGTATGGGTCGATTGGGAAATGAGGTATTTTAGTAGAGGATGAGATGGGGGTATGTTGGTAAAATGTAAGGGCGGGGGATGGGGTGGATGCGAACACGGGTGCCCCAAATGGACCAGTGACATCGAACCGGGTTTGGGTGAAGGTGTTGGAGATTGGGTCATCTCCTATATGGGAATGGGATGGGGACGATGGCGGGGATGTATCGGCGCTCGACATGATCTGTTGACGAGTGTTGTACCGATGCCTTGGGTAAGGGCCGAATACTCTCCTAGTTCTTCCTCTATGGGTCGAGTTTGAGGTCGCCGTAGTGACGGTCGCACCGAAAGTGCGAGTATATACGGAGTTTTGATTTTTCTATATATATATTTTAAAATTTTTCAAATGAAAATTATCTCCCCTATTTAAATGAATGATGATCTGGTACCCTAGAAAAGTTCCTGTCTTGGGTGATATATGCACCTTTAGTAGGTCCCACGGCGGGATCCGACACACTCCAGAAAAAGCAAAAGGGAACCCTTTCGTTCTATTGAAGGTGAGGGAATCCACGCAAACGACCCGATCCCCCAGAGCAAATCAATGCGAAGTTGCCTTCTGTTGACTGGATAGGGGCATATTGGGTGTTACAGAATGCGGGAGGCTACTATGGGCACTAATACTGCTAATCGGGGAACTTGGGTGGTGGATTGGGCCTTAGATCGGGTTGCTTGAACCCAGTATATACTGGGCGTATGTATTATATACGCCTAACCAAAACTTAGTAGATTTGGCTGGGCGTATATATTATATCTTTAAATCTGAGATTTTGGTGAGCATATATATATACATATGCCCTGAATATTTATAGGATTTTTTAGGCGATATATTATATACAGCGAGACATCGACTTCTTTTGACAGTAAATAGCAAGCCCGAGATGGGTCTTTTGGACTGGTTTTCTGGGAGAGATGCTCCCAGGGACTACTGTGTATGTTGTCGGGCCCCTCCTTTATGCTTCCTAGGGATACACGACTGAATTTGGACAGTCTACGCTCTCACCATTGCTGGTTTTACGGCTTGATTGGAATTGGCAACCCAACCGATATACCTCTGGCGCAAGCGCGTTCTCAGGTACGGGAAGGGGTGGTTCTTTTCAGGATCATCACCACTAGGGCTGCCACCTTACTGGGAACCAGATAAATTATATCTACGCCTAAACCCCCCGAAAAACTATCCAAAATATGCAAAAACAGATTTGATTATGTCCCTACACTGTTGGTTCACTTTTAATTACAGAATTTTAAAGGGGAATGAATTTAAGTCCAAAATCGGGTCGGGGATGACAAGCCCGTGCCGCCTCAACGGGCCGGCGTTCAATGGTGAGATATGATGACTGAAATAAAGAGCGCAGGTAGGCCTGCCAAATGGCTAAGGCTCGTAAATGACTGAAATTTAAATGACGTGGAAAGTGGATGCGAGCAGGCCCGCCAAACGGCTAAGGCGGCTTAAATGACAAAATCGTAAAAACTGAAATTTAAAGGCTCAAGTAGGCCCGTAAATCGGCTAAGGCACTTAAAGGACTGAATCGTAGGGGTGAGTATGTTAGTAAAAACAATAAAAAATAAAGAAAAACAGCAAAAAATTAGAACAAAAAATAGCCATGGTTAGTAAAAAATAAATAAAAAGAAAGGCCAACAAGAGGGGAAGCGCTAGAGTGACATCCTCAGCAGAGTCGCTATCTGTGCGAGCATGGATCCTCTTAGACCCTTTGCGGCGATGCACTCGCGGTGGAATAAAATGTAGAGTCGCTACCCGGAGCTTTTGGTGACCCGGGAAACCTTTAAATCGATATTTTGAGCACCGAAATGCTAAATATGAATCTGATTTACCGGTCTTTGCCAAAGGCTCTAGGGTAGGGGCTTCGGTTATCGATCGGGAAGGGTTTAGGCACCCGATCAACCCGCACATAGCGATCTCTATCTATGGCCAAAAATGAAAATAAATCGGCAGAGCTTCCCCTTGCCCAAAGGCCATACGGTCCTATCAAGCTTTGGGCCAAACTGAAATTTCGGCGGTGTAACGGCTTGAATCCTTGGACGGAGAAAACACCAAGAAGGTAGAGGAAGAGAGGGGTGAGCCGGAGATCACGGGGCCTTGTTGCACCATGAAAGACCTTCACTTCGGCGTGCTTCCGATGGCTTTAAGTGGCTTAAACGGTAGAGGAATAGGCTCTAATGCCAAGATTCGGTAGATAGGAAGTGTGGGATGAAGCTAGGGACTAAGATTTAACTAAAAGAGGTGATCTAATGGTTGAAAAGGGTTGAAAAGGATGATCTATGCATGCTAGAATTCTGGTTGAAGAAATAAGAAAAGAACTTTCTCTCACTAGGGCTCTCTCTCTCCTAACTAAAGCTTTCACCCTAATCTTTTCAACCTTATTTTTTCGACCCTTTTGGGAAGAGGGGGGACCTCTCTATTTATAAAAAAGAGGTGGGTTAGAGGGTTACTTAAGAGCTAATTAGTTTAGTAATTAGGTAATCCTCCATCTAAGGTTTTCTAGGTTTTTAGGGTCCTAGGGGTTTAGGAAATTGGTTTCAATGGCGGATGATGGGGTGAGACCATGGGTGACTTAAGGGTTGCTAATAAGCTCAAAGGGAGTGCAACCAACCTTAAGATACCCACCTTAACCAAGGGGATGGTCAAAGGGTCAAACCAGATGGAGGAAATTCAAATCAGAGCTAAACCGGCGTATATATTACATACGCCCAGCTTATGCACAGCAATTTTCATGAAAACCAAGGAGAATCTGAGAAGATGGGTGCCCGTTTTGGTGGCCACCTATGCTGTACGCCCGGCCAAATTTAGCCCAAAAATTCCAGGTTTATATAATACATACCCCTGACCAAACTGGGGCCAAATTTGCTCGGCGTATGTAATACATACGCCTGAGCAAAAAGTCATGATTTTATGTGAACCTTCAAACAGCCATAACATTTAAACCACAACTCCAAATTAGGTGATCTTTGGCTCGTTGGAAAGCTAGAGAAGTCCTCTTTCCAACAATATATGGTTCATCCTCAACAGTGGTCTGTATAAAAATTTGTAGCTCTCCTCCTGTCAAATGCTCAGAAGGGTTTAAGTTGAGTCTGGGAAGGGATCCTAGGGTTTAGGGGTGATCTCTAGAGGTTGGGGGAATGGCTCTAATGGGTTTTAGGTGATTCCTAAAGGTCTGGATAGATTCCTAAGGGTTCAAGGGTGCCATCGAGAGCACAAGGACCTTGGAATTTGGGTGTCTACACAACCATCTGACTTTTTCTTCCTTGGGGGAAGGGATGACACTGAGAATCTTCTCCATCTAGTTTAGCCATTTTTCCACTTCGAGAGGATCTGCCTGACCATAGAAACTAGGAGGTCTCATCCTCCTGAACTTCTGAAATCCTGATGGCTAGCGTCTCTATGCCAATAGTGCCGTCTGTTGAGCCATGATGTTCACTGTGGTTTCCAGTAGCTGTCTATCACTTCCATTTTCATTTCCTCCTCCCAGATGAACATTGCTAGTGCCCCTACTATTTCCTCCTCCTAAAGGTGTGCTATTCGCACCGATGGCGATTCCCTCATCACTTGCGATGCTTCTAGTATGGATCGCTCTCGGCCTACCTCGTGAAAGTCTAACCCAAGGTCATACAAAATCTACCGCTTTAATACCAACTGTGGCATCCCGCCCTTCCCACATGGATTTTTGAGAAGGACAGTTCATTCGTTGCCTTGATACCAAAAGTAACAACCCAATTTTCCCCATAAGGAAGCCTAGAATGGCAGGATCATCCGATAGAGAACCATAATTTTGACCTAATATCAACCTTAGAATCAAGGGCTCTGAAAACCCAATGGTGCCAACCAAACTTTCAAGAGCGGAATTCTAGGAAAGTCGGATCGTTAGGGCACTTGGTACATCCATACAAAAGTGGAAGCCAATGCAGTATCGAAAGGGCAAAAGTATAGTTCCATTCTAATAGTTACACAAGAGCGACACAAAAATAACCACCGGTGATGGCCGACCATCACCTAACCACTTTTTCTTATCCAAAATACAATTTCTGGTTTCTATACAATTTTCTTACACTGTACCAAGTCAAATTTGATCAAAACATGACTATGGGAAAAACTCGTAAGGGGGAAGATCTGCCTCTTCCTCTGGCACATAGTTTGAATCCGCTGCCAACTCGGGAACCTGCTCAATGTATACACCTGTGACATAGAGTATCGGGGTGAGCTAATAGTCTATGTTCAGTAGGGCAAGTTCAATACAAATTTGCATTTTAACATAAGAAGCATAGATTCAAGGATGAGAAGCAAAAGAATTTTCAAAGTAAATGTAATATTCAAAAAATTTGGTTCAACATTTCAAATCTAAACATGTCTTATGCAAAAGAGTGATAAAAAAGATGGACGATTAATCAGAACAAATCTTATAATCAAGTCTGAAAGCAAAGTGGGACCCAAGCATTCCAAAACCCCGGGGCCTTTACCCCTCTCCGGAGACTCTACTCCTCTCACCCACTCGAATTCACAGTCAAATACATAACAATTTTGAAGATCACGGTTCGAAGATTCAAATACAAATACAAAGATTCAAGTTTGAATTTCACACACATATACCAAGATTCAAAGATTTATGCGATTCAATGAAACAAGGATTCAATATGCAAATGCGCAAAAGTTTACAAAGTCTGTTTTACTGCTCACGATCATGAATTCGGTTATCGATCGAATCTATGAATCAAATCAAAATGAAAACACACATTGAATTTCACCTACCTTAACTTCAAGTCGTGCAGAACGAAAGCAAAGCGATGGTCCTACCAATGGTCTCCAAGTCTCAATATAGAACACAAGAGGTTTACAAGCACACATCAATGTCATAGGAATCGAATGAGTCAACGTTCCTCAAGTTCTTCTAGATGAAGAGTTTAGATAGGCTGAAACAGGGAAATTCGCTCGAGTGGATTGTAATTCGCGCAAAAAAATTTCTCAGATTCCAAGTGGCGCACACAAATTCCCACAAGCGAGTTTCTCCCAAAATATTTTGCCTTCAAAATGAGGCAAATTTGTGTGAGCGACTTTCCAAGGCAATTTTCTTTGCATTTTGAAGACATTTCGCTCGCGCGAGTTAAAATTCACGCGAGCGAATTTGACAGGTTCAGAAATATTTCAGAACTCCTTCTTTCCAAGTTTTTAAATTCCCAATACTCCATTGTACAAAGCCTTAATCCATCCATAACCAAAATAAGCCTATTTTTTAATGATCCCAAACTGAAATCTTACTTCCTATTCTCGCGCATGCGATGATTTCGGAGATCGATTATAGGAAGCATCAACTTTTCAAGCATCCGATCTTTGAAATCTTTGCATGCGATCCATACATCCATAACTCAAGATTTAATTTCAAGAGAACAAAGTTGCTACGATTGCGTTGCAATGCTTACTTTTCTAGATCATGCATGCGGGGCAACGATTGTCAAAATCGAATAATAATGGTGTGAAATCTTTGCATTCATCCAATGGCTCGGTTCCTCACATTCTCTGATCTTAACGGGGATGGACAAGATGCTCGATTGTATTCAGAACTACATTGGTTTTCTTGCAGGAGTAGAAGTTTGGGAATGATCGGCTAGTTGAGGTTTCAAGACTCCTCCACTGGGCTCCTTCCTCAGTTCTTTCTCTCAACAGCAACTCAAGCAAGTTTTATCATTTTTATGAAATGGTTGGTTTTATATTAGAGTGGGTTGGCTGAGTGTGAAGCTGGTACACAAAACTAGGTGTATAAGCCTGCACAAAAAGTCAAAAATGGTTTCCAAAAACTTACTTGAATGCAATTTGAGCCTTAGACCTCTCACTAATCAACCAAGTCCCTAACCCAAAGTTCTCTCATGGAGCTTGTATAAATGGTTACACTCTTAACACATAAGTCTTAGTACACGTGTACACATTCCTAAAATCAGTTTAATAACTGAGGTCAAAACTAAGGCGTATATTGCCTACGGTATCGAACACGAGCATTCAACCGATATGTTCGGGTTCGGAAATCTCGAGATATTACAAGCTATTTCTACTATGGCCAAATATAATAAAAAATAAAAATAAAAATAGGCAACCCTCCCCCTTGCCCAAAGGCACTCCGATCCTATTGAGCCCTTTGCACCCGATGAAATTTTGGTGGTCTAACAGCTCAATTCTATGATAGAGGGAAGGCAAAGAGGGTAGAGGAATAGAGGGGAGAGCTGGAGCTCTCAGGCCTTTGTAGCACTGCTATGGACCTTCATGTGGATGCGCTTTTGATGGAAAATGGGCTAAGGATTGGGTCTTGACCTATAAGGCTTGAGAGCTAGAGGGTATGAGAGGTAGACTAAGGCCTTGTTCTTGCTAAATCTGAGGAATTTATGATGGAAGATTTACTGTAAAAGAGGAACCTAGGTTCTGAAATTTTGGAGGATTAATGCTTGAAAAGGGAGAGGAAAATCTTGATAGCTTTCTCTCTTTTAGAAAATTTTTCAAGGTCCTAAACAAGGGGGGGGTGGCTCTCTACTTATAGAGTTGAGGGTATGTAGAGGGATACTTAAGGACTAATGTTTTTAGCAATTAGGTAATCTCTAATCTATGGTATCCTAGGGTTTTTGGGAGCTTGGATAGATGGGAACTTGGGTTTAATGCTTGATGATAGGGTGGTGTTCTAAATGGAAAAAGGGTAGAACTTAAGGCTAGGAGGGGTGTAAAAGTTCCAAAGAAACCCAACCCAAACTTTTGAGTGGTCAAAAGGTCAAACCTCAAAGTGGAAATTCAGCCATTTTCCCAAAAAATAATATTTTAAACCTTGCGTACATAATATGTACTCTAGGTTTAGGAACAATGTTTCTTGAGAAATCTAGAGCCCGTTCTAGGGCTCAAATCTGAAGAAAGAAGTCAAATTGGCCTTGTGTACATATTATGTACGCAAGGCCAATTTCAACCATAAATTGCATTTGCGTATATATTATGTACGCAAGTGTAAATTCCTGCACTCTTTCGTATTTTTCAAATCTCTATAACTTTTAATGTCCAACTTGGAATTAGGCGATTCTTGGCTCGTTGGTAAGCTGGGAACCTCTACTTTCCAATGGTATAGGTCGTAGCTCCTGCAGAGGTCCATGTAAACTTTGTTACTCCTCCTTCCATCTACTATTGTAGTTGGGCTTTCTAAGGGTCTTGGGAGGGTTTTAAGGGTTTGGGAGGATTCCTAAGGGTTTGGAAAATGCTTTCTGAAGCTCAAGGGTAAACCTTTCTCGAAGTACGTGTTGATCGTGCCTTGGGCCAGTTTTGCGTGTCTACACCCAAGATACCCAAAATCAATATCGTGCACATCGAAGTGCTAGATTTGACTCCGAATCACCAGTCAATGCCAAAGCCTCTAGGTAAGGACTTCAGTTATTAATCGGGAAGGTGTTAGCCACCCTATTAATCCGCTCATAAGCAGTCTCTACTATGGCCAAATTTGTGTGTGTGTATATATATATATATATATAATTATATAATTATATATATATAAAGAAAAGAAAATGAGCGGCACTTCCCCTTGCCTGAAGGCTTAGGATCCTATCAAGCTCTCTGCCAACACCGAAATTTCGGCGGTGTAATGGCTTGAATCCTTAGATAGAGGGAAAGAAAAGAAGGTAGCGGAATAGAGGGGAGAGCCGGAGCTCTCAGGCCCTTGTAGCTCCATTGTGGACCTTCGCATGGCTGTGTTTGATGAGCTTTTGAAAGCTTTGATGGTTGAGAGATGGGTTCTAGACTCTAAGGCTAGGAAGCTAGAGGATACGAGAAGAAGGCTAAGGTTTAATTCCTATCAAAACAAATAGATTGGTGATGGAAAATGGGATAAAAATGGGTGAACTCAGTTATGGAATTTAAGGATTTTAATGCTCAAAAGGGAGGAAAGGGATCACTAAAGGTTTCTCTCTCTTGGGAAATTTTTTCAAGCCTCTATAAAGGGAGCGGTGCCTCTCTATTTAGAGGAAAAAGGGAGGTTAGGAGGGTACATAAGAGCTAATTAGGTTTAACAATTAGGTAATCTTCTAATCTAAGGTTTCCTAGTATCTAAAGGTCTTGAAAAAATGGGCAATGGTCTTCAATGGTAGATGATAGTGTGCGGTTTCAAATGACTAGAGGGTTGCAAATAGGGTAAATAGGGGTGGAACATTCCTAATGAAACCCATCCAAAACATTGAGATGGTAAACAAGTCAAAACCCAAAAGTGAATTTTGAGAAAAAACCCATGGTTACTGTAGCTAAGCCTGGCGCATTTATTACTCGCGCCAAGCATAACTATAGTGCTTGGGAAGAAGCCAGAGGTTCAGTACCCACCCTGGAGCCCACAAAAAGACCATATTTTTCCCGGCGCATGTATTCGACACGTCAGGCCCAAATTTTCCAAAATTTGCCTGGCACATGTATTACTCGCGCCAGGCAAAATTCTGCCAAAATTGGCCCGGTGCATGTATTACTCGCGCCAGGCTATGTTCACAATTGCACCGATTTTCAAATAGCCGTAACTTTTGATTTACAACTCCGGTTGAGGTGATTCTTAGCTCATTGGAAAGCTGGAGAAATCCTCTTTCCAATATTGGAAGTAATGGAGCAAATGATTGACCCATCATATCATCCGAAGAAACAAAAAATACCAAAAAGTTTGAATTGACAGCTAGTAACATTGATTCGATTGGCATTGACATAATAGGAATATTTCATCTATTGAAGAGGATTCCCCGAATACCTGAAATAGATATAATCATCGAAAATGTGAAATATTTGATAGGATCCATTTCGAGAATGTGGAATGTCAGAGAAATTCAAATTAGAAAACTCAAACTTTGTTTTGGCTCGCAACAAATAGTGGTTTGACTATACTACCTACCCTACCGTGGGAGCCAGTCTTCAAAGAGAAGCCTGTCGCTCCTTTAAAATGTGAAAGCTTGGACTCTTATTTCCATAAGTATGAAATTTCTTCGAGAATTTTCCCGAGTTTATTGAGCGGGCCAAGATCCAGAATGGGTTACACATGTTTTGGATACGCTCGTAAACGAGACTCGACCCAATGACTTACCAGGGCTCTTTCTTTTGAGCTTAATAGGACTTTGGAATCGAAGTTCCCCTATACTTTGGGGAATCTTCTTCTTACCTCGGCCTCTTCTTGCCCGATCTAGCAGAAGCTCAAGCCCAACCCGCTCGCTTTGCCCCATAAAGTCTATAAAGGAATTTATCTTAACGAAAAGCGGTCGGTCGAATAGATATCAACGCCCGCAGAAAGCTCAAGCCTTTAGCTCTCAACGCCCTGAACTCCACCACTGTCTGCTATTGACACATGGATTCTCGTCACTATCGACAGCAAGCCCTCAATCTTAACAATCCAGGATGTAAAAAGCCCGATTCACAGGTGTTAAGACCTGAAAAGTACCACTTTTCACCCCTTAACTTAACCTTTGATTAGACCCTTAGCCTCCTAATAAGTTCTTGTTAAGTGTTTTGTGTAGATAATAATCAGCAGTGAAATAAGGCCAGGAATCCTGTTAAGGAGCCTGCTTCGGCACCAAAAATCCCTCAGAAGAATGAACTCTGAATCCAGACCTGAAATGAGCCTCGCGTAGCTGACCCAAGCTTTAGAGGATTCAGGAGAAATATGCCTCACACAGTTCAACTGAGCTTCCCAAGACTTTTACAGCAACCTCTCGCACAGATGAGTGACTGAAGAGCTTCAGAAACTCAAACTCGCGCAGCTCTCGTGAAGCTCAAGAGTAGAGAGAGAGGAGAAAATTCCTCGCGTGTCAAGCCGACGTCATGAGGATGTAATTATCAGAAGAACCCCTCGCACAGTTCTTGCACCATTCAAGAAGAAAGCATCCTTGTGAAGGCGAAGCCACTCTCACGAAGATCAGCCTAGCGAAGACCGAGCAACCTTGCGACTACTTAAATTTCAACCTCGCGACATCTGAGACTGTGTTTTCTACTCAACCTCGCAAAGCCCAATCTAGCGAGAGCGCAATTCTCTACCGTGCGACTGCCTGAAGAGCAAACCAAGGCAACCACGCCACGGCTGAAGATATAATGTCAAATCATCCTAGCGAAGAGCAAAGAGCTACCACGCAACAAGTCTGGGAAACTACAGCTACCTAGCGAAGCTTTGAACCTAAACTTCCATCTCTTCAGCAAAGGACCTTCTGGGAATTTCCAGCGATTAGGGCACACACTCCCATGCTCAAATCTCTATATACATGCCCCAAGGCATCTAAGGATCACTATTAGGCCGCGTGGCATCGTTAAAATTAGGGTTTCCTAACCCTAATGCGTCGCCACCCCACTGCTATATAAACCCATACCTAGCTTAGGTTTAGGTATCTGGGAACACATCTTAGATCATTTTTCTTTTCTCTTTCTTTTTATCTGTAAGTAGTTTTCTTTTTCTCTTTCCTTCTGTCCATAGTCTAGCACTTGCTGGTTATGCCTTTGTATGTGTTTTTGAATTAGATCAATGGAAATTCTGTAATAGGATCTGTATTTTATGGGATTTATGTTTGAATGTGAGATGCTCTGTGCAAGGCTGCTAGCTTGTGATCCGCCATTACTTTGGCTGTGTTTCAAAGCAATGGAGGACTGATTCTAAGGGCCAGTCAGATCCAACTGACCTGTCTGTCTGGGCTATCATGGTCCTACAGCCTTAGCCCCACCATAGGACCCACTAAAACTGCAATTCCCATGGGAGCTTAAGCTGGTAGCCTTGTGACCATGGTGGTAGCAGCGATATTCTTGTTTTGTCTTGGGCTCCGTGAGGAGGATAACCTCTGGGATAGTCTGTGACCATTTAAGTGGACAGATTATAGCCTTAGGGTGATTCTAATCCATCGATCCAAGATGGATCCTTTTTCTTTACACCTGAGCTTGTAGAAGCCTGGTGAGAGATTGTACAGAGGCAGACTCCCCTATATTTGTATAGATCCACCATCAGATGTTGGATCTGATCTGGTTATAGAGATTACAGGCTGGTGACTGGACCATTGTAGCCTCACTCATGCAATGGACAGCTAGATCGAAGGTTGTACTCAATCTCTTGCTGGTTCAATGCGTCTGGGCTATCATGATCCTATATAGCCTTAGCCCCACATATAGAGCTTTAGAGATTGAGGTTCCCTAGGGATTCTTGAGCTGGTAGCCTAGATGAAATAGTGCTTGCAATGATTTACTTGTTGTGTTTTGACCCATCCCTGGATAGTGGCTCCCCTATGGTATAATCTGTAACCATTTGAGTGGAAAGGTTATAGCCTTAAGGGTGGAATCATGGCAGAGTGATGGGTTGGATCCTTTCTCCTCAGTGGTGATAATGTAGCCACTGGACAGGACTTCTATAACATCAGATCTAAATCTGAGTTACCCAACTCCTCTGATCTGGGCTCGATAACATACTTCTCACCCTTTTATATTTATTTTCCACACTCCATCTATCCTTTCAGCCCTTTCTGTAGTTTAGACATTAGAATACTTAGAATAAGTGAGCTTAAACTCCCCTCCTTTTAGGACTGTCAGATCTATAGTCAGATCTGGAGGGACTACTAGAGATGGCTCCTTTGGAGCTGTAGATCACCTCTCCCTGTGGGACAAACTCTTACTTATCAAAACTTGCTACAAAGGACCCTATATCTTGCAGGTCTAGGACTTCGGAGTTGTGCTGAATTCACCCCCTGTTTTACTCTTCCTTTGATTTTCAATGACTTTCACGACCAACCAATAATGTAAGCACACCAGAAGTCATCAACAAGTTTTTGGCGCCGCTACCGGGGAGAGATGATCTATTAGTAGACCCTCAGTTTTTGTATTCTTAGTATTCTTTGCACATGTGAATAATTGATACTGCTGATATAATTTTGAACCTTTCTTGCAGATCTAGACAGCAGCAGTGAAGGATAGTTGAACTGCAATTGGAGCTTAGCTACCTCTATTTGCAAACTCTCTGACTTTTAAAGCTCTGTTTATATTTCTTAAAAAAAAATTCTAGCAGTATCTAGGATAGTTTAAATGTATTCTTTGAATAGCTGTAAACTAGTTAGATAAATTTGTTAGTGTACAATCATTCTTTTGCAATGTGCCGGCAAGAAGCTTTCCTTGTCACAGGTGTGCTTGTATGCTAGGAGGAGATCCTCACTACTTTAGAGCCTCTTAACCCTGAGTTAGAATGGGGAAGGAGACTTATAAGAGACAGGCACACCACAGGAGAGCCCCCAAGTGAATCTGTGACAGCAATTATGGGTGAAGAACAACCCAGAACCCTCAAGGAGTTGAATGCTCCGGATGACTATAACTCCCCTTTTAGCATTCAATTCCCTGATATTCAGGGGAACTATGAGATAAAAACTTCAATCATCCAGATGCTGCCAGCTTTCCATAGGCTTAGCAAAGAGGACCCTTACAAGCATATTGACCAGTTCTTGGCCTTGTGCACCACTTTTAATATCACTGGTTTGGGACCTGAGGCTACTAGGCTCAGACTCTTTCCCTTCTCTCTGAAGGATAGGGCCAGTACCTGGCTGACCACTCTTCCCAACAATAGCATTGCTTCATGGAAAGACCTGCAGACCAGATTCCTAACCAAGTTCTTCCCTAAGACCAAAACTAGCCAGTTGAGGAAAGAGATTCTTGCATTTGCTCAATCCCCAACTGAGGATTTTAACTAGTCCTGGGATAGGTTTAAAGAGATGCTCAAACAATGCCCCTACCACAAGATCCCTGAGTGGCAACTTGTACAAAGCTTCTACAATGGGATTGATGAGAAAAATAGAGATATGGTCGATGCCTCTTGTGGGGGATCCTACATGCACAAGACTGCTGAAGAGGCATGGGAATTGTTTGAGGTGATTAGTGAGAATGCTTTTCAAAAGCCATCCCTGGCAAGAACTAGTCAGGAATCTAAGTCAAAGGTGGGGCCTGCTGTTGGATCAAAAGGAAAAGTTTATGAGGTGTCTGGGAACAATGACCTGCAGCTGCAGATGGCAAACCTCTCTATGAAGTTTGATAAATTATTGACTGTGATGCAACCCAGAAGGGCTGCTCATGTGGCGGAGGCATGTTTGATATGCCAGTCCCCCACAAAGACACAAAGGAGGAATGTCCATCTGTGGCAATTTCTGAATTGGTTTTGAAACATGTCAGTCACTGCTCAATCTTATGGCCAATAATAACTGGGGCTATAATAGGCGCTATATGGATACGACCAAAATGTCAAGGTTACCAATGGAGAGACCACCCAAATCTGAGGTGGAAGCAAGACAACTATATGCAGCCCCAGCAGATGTTGGCCTTACCACAAAGGCCACAACAGCAGTTCAATCAAGGGAATGCCCTTAGGTCTACCTTCCAGCACCATCAGTAGCCCCATCCACAGCAAAATCAGTTGGTCTTACCCCCTTCTCAACCTAGAAATACTTCTTTCGAGGACCAGGTCTTAACCTCACTGTAAAACCTGGGTTCCTTGGCTCAGACTGTAAACTCTCATGGTCAGAGCATCAAGAAGATGGAAGAACAGATTGGACAACTAGCGAACACCTTTGCCAAACGAGAAGAGGGAAGGTTTCCCAGTCAACCAGTTGTTAATCCCAAGGGCCAATTTTTGATTGGTGAAGGATCCTCAGACCCTGAAGGGGATCTTTCATTGAATTGATGATAAGAACTGTGCACCTTTGTATAATATGTACTTTACAGTTTATAGGAATGTGTTGTAATCTTGTTGAAATATGAGTTTAGTGCTTTATGCCTACTTTTATTCCTGTTCCCCTTGTTTGCTAATTTCAAGTGATTGAATGATAATATAGTAATTGAATGTTTTTCATGATGTGTGAATTTAATGCCTTGAGAATGTGGGAATTTGTGAATGCTTTATAATGGTTATGGGTGTCCCTGGAAGAGAGTCTGTGAGAGAATCTACCCATAAAGTCAGGGTTAAAAAGCTGACTAGTGGGTGAGTGAATTCAACCTCGGTTAAGCCATCGCGAGGTTCTGAATAATGGGTTTGGTCCCCTCTCGCGCAGTTCATAAAGAACTACTTTGTTTTGCTGTCGCGAGTTTCAGATATAACTGGGTGAGCTGCATTGCGCAGTTTAAAGGAACATCTAATCTTGCGACCCATTCTTTCCCAGCCAGCGAGCGGATATTTTCAAAGCGCTCTGAGCCTCGCAATATTTAAATCCCACCCCGCGTTGTTTTTCCTTACTGCTTTCTCTTTCCTCTCCTTCCAGCGAAACCCTAGCTCCCACTTCTCTCAATCTCTCTCCTCCAGCTTCCTGTCTACAGTTCATCGCTTGCTTTGAAATCTTGGATTTTTGTTCTTAAAGCTTCCATCAACAGTTGCCTCCTGCTAAGAGCTCTTGAGATCCACCGTGTGTCTAATTGAATAGAACCCTAACTTTTAGGGTTAGACTCAGCTCTTGATCTTTCCTTTCAAAATTTTAACTGCACACTCACCAAGGAGAGTCGTGATGGCTCCTAAAAGTGCACCTGTGAAGAGAGCCAGGGACAAGGCCACTGTGGAGCCTGCCCCTAAGAAAGCCAAGTCCTCTACGACATAACAAAAAGGGAAGGAGGTGGTTCCTGAGGTGGCTGCACAAACACCTGATTACTCTACACCCTCTGAGCTCCTCATTTCCATTCCCTTAGAGCCTGAAGCCATTTTCGATATCTCTTTCTTTTAATCAGAGCCGTTGTCAGCACCTGCTATTGAGTTCCTACGGAAGGCTGGATTGTTCCCCTTGATACAAATGATTCCGGCACTAGCCTACCCTAAGTTAGTGCAACTCTTTTACCAGCACCTTAGGGTCAGACCAGACACACAGGGGCAGCCAGGCCTCCTTGCATTAATTGACAATTTTGAGATGCTGCTTAGCCCTGAGTTAATTGCTGAAGTCATGGGCATCCCTGCCAGTTTTGATCCCAACTGCGGTTATGGTTCCCCTGTGAGTGCCCCCATTGACACAATTGCCCAGGCCATTACAAGAGGTTTGAAGGCCACAGGGGACTCCATCAGAAGAAGAGATTTGGAGCTCAAACTGTTGCTCATCGATCAAGTGCTGAGGAAGAATATCTATTGCTCCGGCCATCAACAAGAAAGGAGGAAACCAATTGCTGATGCTCTCTATTCCTTCTCTCTGGGCCATGGATTTAATGCCGCATGGTTGACCTTCGAGGCTATGAAGGATACAATGGTGAAGCTAGGGCAGCAAAAGAAAATCCACACTCCCCTATGGAAGACTCATCACCAGACTACTTCTGAGGGGAGGATACAAGATACCAATGGGGGAGTTATCTGCTGACCTCACTCCCACCACTTTTGCTAAAAGACAATGGGGGATCAGCAAAAGTCTAATGGATCCCCAGAAGAAGAAGAAGAAGGCTGAAGCTCAGCATGTTTCCGAGCAGGGAGAGGGACCTGCTGTGGCAAAGGCCACCCCTGCCCCTAAAAAGAAGGCCAAAGCCCCTGCTCCAAAGAAGGTGGTGCGAGCTTTTGTCACCTCTGCTTCTGCTGCAACTCCTCCATCCACCACACTTGCCTCTTCATTAGTTTCTTCACCTATTCCATCTCCCCCTTTCCCTTTTGTATCTCCTTTTTCCATTCCCCCTCCCACTATAATCCGTACCTGGGAAGAAAGTGTTGAACCCCAGGACAACACTCCACCTTCACCCACCACAACTCAATACATAGCCCCAGTCTCTCCCATATCATCTGATCCACACCCTGACAGCCCTCCCCTGATAACTTACCTCAAAAAGAAGCCCTCTCATACCACAGCTACCATATCTTTACCCACTTCTACCTCCCCTGTCCTTCCCACAGACACATGCCATATTGACCAACCCTTAGTCCAACCTCTCCATGATCTGGACTTTAACTTAGCCACCACTTCAGGGTATCAGGCCTTCATGACTACCCTGCTTGATACCTTGCCCACCCATGACATCCCTCTCCCTGAGTCCCCTCTCCCTTCACCACATCATTCACCAGACCCATCACCTTCTCCCCCTACCACTTTCCATCATGCCCCCACTTCCCCTTTCCAACCTGTTCCTTCCTATCCTCATACTCCACCTCAACCAACCTCAGATACCCTTACCCATATCCTTTTCCTCATACATGACATCCAAACCCAACTCTCCAACACCACACAAACCCAAGCCCAAATGCAAACTGGCATAGCCACCATACAATCCACCCTTCAAACATTGACAAACCCAATCATTCCTACCCAACCTCTTACCCAACCCCCTTCCACCTCTGACTCCACAGTTCCAACTGACCTCACACACATTGACTTACCTACACCCTTCTCCCTCCATGACACCATACCCTACCACTCCTTCCCCTCTCTACCTACCCTACCCCCTCTAATACTACCTCCACCTCAATTTACCCACACTTCTACCCAAACTTACCCCATTCCCTTCCCATCCACCTTTCCCATTCAACCCCACTTATTTGCAACCCCACCCCTTCCATTTCGACCCTTCACCATCCCATTCTTCCCTACACGACTCATCCACCTCCACTACCCTTCCTTCATTTCACTTTCCACCCATACCTTCCATTCCACCTCTTCTCCCTCCCCCTCCCCAATTCACTGACCATTCAGCACAGACTACCCTAGTCACTTCCACCTCTTCTCTTGACTTCATCCTTACACCACCCACTCTTTCCCCCCAGGATCAATCCCCTCCTACTTCTTCCACTCCATTTCTATCCATCTTACCCCGACACTCCTATTACACCCCCCCTACTTCACCCTCCTCCATGCCATGAGGGACAATCCCTACATAAAGAGGGATGTTCTCAATGGCAAGGCCCAAATCCGCCAAGCCCTCGAATACCCCTTGCTGCAGAAACTTAGTGACTTGAAGCTTGCTCACAGCGAGCAGCTGAGAGATATTTCCAAAGGGTGGCAGGCAATTTTGGAGACCCTAAATGCGAACAAGGCTGCAGCGACATATTACAAAATGACTACTGAGATTGAAAAGGCCAATGCAGAGAGGGCGAAAAAGCACAACAGGCTATTAGAGAAAAAATTAAACAATGCTCAGGAGATCAACCGACTTAGTAAGGAGCTTACAGATACCAACCTCCTGTGGGCTAACAAGAAAATTAAAATCTTGGAACAGCGAGTTGCCTTCCTACTTTCCCAACCCATATAGGCCACCCCTCTCGCCACAGCTCCCCCGGAGGCCCCCTCTTCTTCCACACAACCAGGCCCATCTTCTTCCACTACCCCTACCCCAACACCTCCACAATCTGTTCCCCCACCTCCCACACCCCTAACTCCGGTAGCTCCTCCTGTTCATCCTCAAAAGCCTATCGCAGTCCCTGTTCCTCCTCAAATGCCTACACAACCTATTGCTCCTGCTCAAATCCCTAGTGCAGCTCCTGCTCCTCTCTCCGTGTCCCCCCCCCCTATTCCCTCCCCTGCTCCCAAAAGAAAATGCCCCCTTCCAAGAAAAAGCACACTTCTAAAAGAGCCACTGCAGCCCAAAAAGGCAAAAGGCCGGCCCCTCCATCCCCACCTCCAAAGGTCACCAGAGCTTCTGCTCAGGATGATCCCCATGGTCGCCTACTTTCCAAAGAGGAACGTAGACAGGTTGCTGCTGCCCTTGGATTGGATCCCACTGAGCTTTCCTTCGACTCGACTCGCTTGAACCACCAAAGGATCCCGGTGCCCCACTCATCGCTGCTCCTTCATCCATTGAATAATCTTATCCTCAGCACAGGAAGGTTGCTGCCAAAAGGACTACCCCCCCAAGTGGATCTTTGAAAATTGGGAAAGACAAATCTGCCCAGTCTAAGGAGGCACCACCACTAGGCCAGCGCATGAAAGGGAAAAGCCCTGCCATCCCTGCGGCCAAAGTAGAAGAACCATCTTCTGTGGCTCCCCCTAAACCAGAAAAAGGGAAAAGTCCTCTCCTGTCTCAGGTGCAAGCACAAGCTAAATCCTGTTCCCTCCCGAGCCAAAGACCACCCAACCACCTCTTATTCCCCCTCTGCCTCAGCAAGGGCAAGCCTCCAAAGGTAAGGGCCCCAAAGGAAAATCTCCCACCAAACCCCTGAGCCAATCATTGATAAATCTTCAGAGATCCCTCCTAAACCAAAGAAGAGAAAAATGAGGGTCAGGGCTCCAACCATACCCAAAACTCCCGAGCAACGAAAGGCAGAGAGGGAACAAAAGAAGAAAGAAGATGTGGCTCTCCTGCAAGAGCATGCAAAGAAGATGGGATGGGACAAGTTTTGAGACAGATTCTAACTAGATTGTACCTAGGATTTTCTTTTTTTCTTTTGCTTCTGTTTTCTTATATTTTGTACATTTCTAATTTTTCATAGACTTTTCCCCTATCTTTACTATCTTGTTTTGCCTGTTGTGTGTTTTGTTCCCTGTCTTTCCTTTTCTTTTAGCCTCAATAACTCTGCTGCACAACCACCTTTGAACCAGTGAGGACACTGCTCAAAGGGATGGCAGGGCTTGGGGGTATGGCAGGCAGACCCTGCCAATGGAATAGTTAACATAAGTGCGCAGACTCATCTGAGTAATATGGAAATAGACCTCTGTTCACTTAAGAATCATGAAATTAAGAAGTTTAAAATTTATGTAAACCTTGGACATTATAAACCTCTAATACTCCACATTTCCATGATAATATCACTAAGGAAACTCACTTGTATCAGCACTCAGTGAATCAGTAGAGAGAGAAAAAGGTGAGGACATACTTGAAAATTCAAAGGAATACCATATCCAGTGAGAATTGGGCCTATAAAAACTTTTTTCCATCTTTTGAGGAATAACCAAGGCAATCCCTTCTAGTTCTAAAGACTGACTGAGTCACTGATCTCACTAGAAGTTAGGTAACTCCAAGTTGAAACAACTGACAGTACTCATGAGATTGAGGAAAGGATCAAGGCCTTCTCTTGGACAGTTTGAGCCTAAAAAGACCAATCCTAAAGCAACTGCCCTTGTCCATACCCCCTTTGAGCTTTAAATCATAAATTTCTTCAAAATACACTTGAGTACTTGAACCTGAACCCATGAACCTGATTCAACCTACCCTCACTCTGAGAATTCAGAAGGTAAAGGACAAAGAGTTGAAGATGGACTAGCTATGGTCAACATTTGGTGAATGGAGAAGAAGGATCTCAAAAATCTAGCAATATGGTAACTGAGAACATGGTGGCATTTCTGAAAAGCAAAAATAAAATAAAAAGAAGGAAACTCCAGTAAAAAGAAACAAAAATAATAATGAAGAGGAATAAGAGAGAAGTCAAGAGGAACTTTCATTGGAAAATCAAAATCAAGAAGAGAAACTGATCACTTCAAATCTGAAAATCTCAAAGAAGATGCAAGGAGCTAAACTCAAGAAGGTGAAGTCATGAATCACCTCTGTCACCTACTGATTTCTCAATTTTGAACCACTTCTCAACCCTCCATTCATTCAACCCCACTCCATAAGCCACATTACAGCCCAGTTAAAAGCCCTTGTGATCCAAAGTTGAGTGAGCTGTCATGTGAAGATAAAGAGCTATCCAATCTATGGTGAGGAACTGCCAATGATGTCAGGACTTAAGAACTCTGCCTATGCTCATGCTTACAAACCCATTTGGGGGATGTAACTGCTCTTGAGCCTGTGAGAGAATGATCCCCTCAATAAAACCCTTATGAGAGTATGCCTTGCAAAGTTTTTGGGTCTGAACTTGAATGCATTATGTATGACCTTAACCTAATTTTTGACCTAAGGATAAGCTCAGTGCGGGCACACACTTGTGAAGTTTTCTGTGATTGTAAACTATTTGGAAATGCTGTGCAATCATATAGAGTTTATGCTGTTTAAGTTACTGTGCAGTCAATGAATTAAATTTCTTTTATATGTACTAATTCAAAAGTAGACTAAATCTGATTCCTTGATTACTCATTGGATGATATTGCACTTTTGTTAACTGTTTCATTGGAGAAGTTTTGTGGGTGTCTTCACTAAAAACCCTGAGGAGACTTCACTCCTCTACTAGGGATCACCTAGGGGTTTAAAAGGCTTGGTACATATGCTAAATGTATTCGTTCTCCCTAAGAAAGTGGCATTTAATTTTTAGAGAAGATTTAATGTAGCTTTGCTAAGGGACTAGCAAAGATTAGGTTTGGGGGTGTGTTAAGACCTGAAAAGTACCACTTTTCACCCCTTAATTTAACCTTTGATTAGACCCTTAGCCTCCTAATAAGTTCTCGTTAAGTGTTTTGTGTAGGTAATAATCAGCAGTGAAATAAGGCCAGGAATCCTGTTAAGGAGCCTGCTTCGGCACTAGAAATCCCTCAGAAGAATGAACTCTGAATCCAGACCTGAAATGAGCCTTGCGCAGTTGACCCAAGCTTTAGAGGATTCAGGAGAAATATGCCTCGCGCAGTTCAACTAGCTTCCCAAGACTTTTACAGCAACCTCTCGTGCAGATGAGTGACTGAAGAGCTTCAGAAACTCAAACTCGCGTAGCTCTCGTGAAGCTCAAGTGTAGAACACATCGCGCAGTGTCGCGCAATTCAAAGTAGACCTCTCTCAATATTGCACAGTTCCCTCAGAATGCTGAGGAGAGAGAGCTTCAGAAGATTCCTCACGTAGCTGTCGCACAGTCATCGCGAGATGCAATTATTAGAAGAACTCCTCGCGCAGTTCTCGCGCCATTCAAGAAGAAAACATCCTTACGAAGGCGAAGCCACTCTCGCGAAGATCAGCCCAGCAAAGACCGAGCAACCTCGCGACTGCTTGAATTTCAACCTCGCGACATCTGAGACTGTGTTTTCTACTCAACCTCGCGAAGCCCAATCCAGTGAGAGCGTAATTCTCTACTGCGCGACTGCCTGAAGAGCAAACCAAGGCAACCTCGCTACGGCTGAAGCTACAATGTCAAATCATCCTAGTGAAGAGTAAAGATCTACCATGTGACAAGTCTGGGAAACTACAGCTACCTAGTGAAGCTCTGAACCTAAACTTCCATCTCTTCAGTAGAGGACCTTCTAGGAATTTCCAGTGATTAGGGCACGCACTCCCATGCTCAAATCTCTATGCACGCACCTCGAGGCATCCAAGGATCACTGTTAGGCCATGTGGCATCATTAAAATTAGGGTTTCCTAACCCTAATGTGCCACCACCCCACTGCTATATAAACCCATACCTAGCTTAGGTTTAGGTATCTGGGAACACATCTCAGATCATTTTTCTTTTCTCTTTCTTTTTATCTACAAGTAGTTTTCTTTTTCTCTTTCCTTCTCTCCATAGTCCAGCACTTGCTGGCTATGCCTTTGTATGTGTTTTTAAATTAGATCAATGGAAATTCTATAATAGGATCTGTATTTTATGGGATTTATGTTTGAATGTGAGATGTTCTGTGCAAGGCTGCTGCCTTGTGATCCGCCATTGCTTTGACTGTGTTTCAAAGCAATGGAGGACTGATTCTAAGGGCCACTTAGATCCAAGTGACCTGTGTGTCAAAGGCTATCATGGTCCTACAGCCTCAGCCCCACCACAGGACCCACTAAATCTGAAATTCCCATGGGAGATTGAGCTGGTAGCCTTGTGACCATGGTGGTAGCAGCGATATTCTTATTTTGTCTTGGGCTCCATGAGGAGGATAACCTCTGGGATAGTCTATGACCATCTAAGTGGACAGATTATAGCCTTAGGGTGATTCTAATCCACCGATCCAAGATGGATCCTTCTTCTTTACACCTGAGCTTGTAGAAGCTTGGTGAGAGATTGTACAGAGGCAGATTCCCCTATATTTGTATAGATCCACCATCAGATGTTGGATCTGATCTGGTTATAGAGATTGCAGATTGGTGATTGAACCATTGTAGCCTCACTCAAGCAATGGACAGCTGGATCAAAGGTTGTACTCAATCTCTTACTGGTTCTGTGTGTCTGGGCTATCATGGTCCTATATAGCCTTAGCCCCACATATAGTGCTTTAGAGATTGAGGTTCCCTATGGATTCTTGAGCTGGTAGCCTGGATGAAATAGTGCCTGCAATGATTTACTTGTTGTGTTTTGACCCATCCCTGGATAGTGGCTCCCCTATGGGATAATCTGTGACCATTTGAGTGGACAGGTTATAGCCTTAAGGGTGGAATCATGGTAGAGTGATGGGTTGGATCCTTTCTCCTCAGTGGTGATAATGTAGCCACTGGACAGGACTTCTATAACAACAGATCTGAATCTGAGTTACACAACTCCTCTGATCTGGGCTCAATAACATACTTCTCACCCTTTTATATTTATTTTCCACACTCCATCTATCCTTTCAACCCTTTCTATAGTTTAGACATTAAAATACTTGGAATAAGTGACCTTAAACTCCCTCCTTTAGACCGCCAGATCTCAGAGTCGATCCGAGGGACTATTAGAGATGGCTCCTTTGAGCTATAGATCACCTTCGTGGGACAAACTCTACTTATCAAAACTTTCTACAAAGGACCTCAGATCTT